>CM048744.1:65100084-67500084 GCA_026315105.1 Locusta migratoria
CGCTCGCTGACGCTCGGGAAAAAAGCTCTTTATAAAGGAGTCCCCAACATATCAGCTGAGAGAGAAGTATAAATCGTCCCTTTGGCGCAGAGGATAGCGCGTTGGACTTCTAATCCAAAGGTCGTGGGTTCGATCCCCACAAGGGACAGCAATTTTTAAAAATGAGTACGAACTGCAACATAGGCATTGGAACATGGTATGACCGCTACCGTGTTCAATGACAAAAACAGTTATATCCAAAGCCTTTCTTTACGTTACACATGCAACTACATTCGTGGAAAACTTAACGTCTTCAAGATATTATACACCAATGTAGCAAAATCATACATGATCTCTTAAGCTACTTGTTGAGGGTTGCTCGTTAGGCAAGTTTTTCTCCTCAAAGAACAAATCAATTCACCATCCAGCAGCCAAGTGTGTCACATCACATTTGAATCTCTCGTTACAGCAATGGCGGGGAATGTATCCTGCCTCGAACTGTCCATACAAGTAATGCTCTGTTTGCGCCAATTGTGCACCGTGGAACTGAGATCGTTTCTTGAGGGACTAACAAGCGCAGCTACCATCAGCACTACGATGAGTGACTGATCTTACAGTACTTCCAAAACAATGTGCTCCACATTGCGAGTGGATACTGCTTCTGAAACATGAACTTCGCCTCTATCTCACAGCAGTGCAGGAAGAAGCACGAACAGTCAGCCTGCTGCAACGAATATCTACGTCAATAAACACAGGGCTAAGAATATGTGCGCTCGCTATAAACAAAACGATTCGACCATACAGATATTTATAGCGTATATTATGCTTCTTTCCTCATGACTGTATCAGACGGCGAACAAAATATGCCTAGCATGTAGAACGCACGTTGAATTGGTGCAAAACAGTATCAATTTCTACGCAGAAAATAAGAATAATCAGCATAGATACGTAGAACGTCGTACATCATCCTCACCACTTCAGATATATACAAACCAGCAACACACCGTCCCTTTGGCGCAGCAGATAGCGCGTTGGACTTCTAATCCAAAGGTCGTGGGTTCGATCCCCACAAGGGACGGCAATTTTTGCGCCGCCTCTGTGGCCTAATGGATAGTAGGAACAAGTCCGATTTTTGAAAATGAGTGACCCCACAGAAGACAATGAAGCTATTCTTAGAAAGAAAATTCTATTATCTAACGTAAAAAAAGATTCTTGGCCTCTCAGAACAAAGTATGGTTATCTTGCGGAACTATAACGTATCAAATATGAGAATGCTTGAGAATAATGCCAGAGACAAGGAATGTCCAAATCCAGTTGCTAACACAATTAGTGTTTTGAGTACAAAATACCCTTTGGCCATACATTATCAAAGGGCTAGGAAATTCGGAATCCCATCTCACCTAATGGCACAAAGTAATCGGGCTCAAAAGGAAGACACAAGATACCATGGTAGAGTCCTATGTAAAAAGGAGGCTTTGGATTGGTGGATCACAAGGGTTGAAAAACCTCAAGAGCATGAAATAGCAGTAATAAACATTTTACAGAGAGAACCAAGTCATCAAGTGAGTGAGTATTACTCTATTGATTGGGAACATAGTAGAATTAGCTTCGGGCCACCTGAGTTGAAAGGGAAACTGTTCCTACTAGAGAGACACCATATGATATCCCTCCCACTTTAAGGGTTCCTTTGGTGAAAGAGGCATTATTTCCACATTTGACAAAACCAGATAAAACAATATCACCAAGGTATAGGGTTCAAATAAAAAACATAATCGACCTTACATTAGACAGCAAAATGCTATTGCCGACTCAAATAAGAATTCTTTTAAATTCCATGGACAAAAGATTGAGAACTCTTTCTATAACCTCCAATATGACAGGGAGAATGATACCTATGAAACATGCAATCATCCACGATAATCTTCACTTAGTAAATATGAAGATGTTGGGGGACAAACCGTCTTCTTCTTCAATCAAACTAATGGAAATGTTCACAAAAAACTTAATATTTCAAGCTAGGATAAATAATAATGGCTTGGATGACATAAGAAAGGTGATATCGTCAACTACAATCGAAGGGACTCCTCTCTTAAGTATGTTGGAAATATGGAGAACCAATAAGTATATAAAGTGGCTGCGAGCAGCTATGGGGATGTCAATATGCTTAGAATTTGAGTATAAGGGATTAACATTGTGCGCTCACCCTTTCAACACAATAAGGAAAGAGTATGAACATTCAGTAGGTCTCAAGTTCACAAACACAATAGGAGAAGAGCAATATAACTTTATAATGGATGATATGAGAGGAAGCTTTACACGAGATGGTGACGTGATCATAGGAATGACTTGCAACTTCATCAATAATGTAAGCTTCTCATACCTGTTATCGATAATTGCAGCATTCATTAGACATGGAGGAGGGAGAACAAGGGCATCTGAACTTGCGGAAATGGAAAGGCAAATCCAGGAGAGAACAAAAAGGAGACCTTGGGAGATATTAGGTGTAAAAGAGGAGGAATACATAAAGAAGCTGAGGAACCCAAAATCAGATTTCCGACTGGGAAAAGCAGAGATTGCCAAAGTCACGGAATATACAAGAACTTATGAGACAAGGGCAAATTTGGATGGTAACTTAAATATACAGCCAGAAGGGACCAGTTTACAAATTAAATATGAAATAAATGAAAAGGATACAAAGAGATTGCTCAAATCTGTTGTTTGTACTAACGCCTTAATGCTCACTTTTTTGATTTCGAGAGAATGTTGAGACAAAGAATATACTATTTTCTGGAGAGAAAAGACGAGTTAAAAAGTGTCATTAAGAAAGGTAATTTTACATGGGGAAGAAAAATAACATTTTCAGAAGACACCATGCCCAATATAGGTCAATCTCGAAAACAGCAAGGTACATAATGAGCAAAGTGATAAGTGAAGGGAGATGGAATGCAGAGTACATGGCCTTCCTTTATGTTTTTGTGAATGCAGACCCACTAACATCCTCACCGCATTCTGCAACATTTAGAGTAGGGGAATGGGAAATTAATTTGTTTGCGTCCTCTGGAATATTTGCCTATGACGAAGAAAACAGCTGTTATAAGCTGAACGGATCCCTATCATGAGCGGTGATCCAATAATGACTATGGAAGACACCATATCAAGATTTCTGTACGGGTATAAAATATTGCCTCACAACCATGATAAAAAATTAAAAACTGTGAGCATAAAACATCTAGAAGATGTACGGGATTCAATAGGCATTGGGAAAGAATACTCATTTTTTTTTATTTGGTGAGAAGTTCGACATTGTACGGGACCCTGAGTTTGAAGTGCAGATAAAAGATACATTCAATAAGAGGATAGTAGAGTCTTTAGATTTGTTGGACTCAGCCATATATTCTGGAGAGGGGGGTGAAGAGAAAATGGTGGACAGCTATTGGAGAAGACTCTGATGATGATGAGAAAAAATCAAAGTTAGATTTATACCAAGATACAGATGATTACTTTATGGACATGGACTCTAATATTTCCTTTGATGACATGGATATGTTTCAAGAAGACATGTTGGAAGATTGATTGCATACAATGAGTGATATTTTGTCAAGGTTTTTAGACATAGAAAAAAAATGGATAAGGCATCGGTCTCCTAAACCGGGGATTGCCGGTTCGAGTCCCGCCAGAGGTACACATTTTACACAATGGTACAAAATCATTCATACTACACACAGAAATAAACAAACAAAAATAATAACGTTTCTACTGTGTTAAGCCGACTTGGCCGACTTAGCTCGACTGACGCTCGCTGACGCTCGGGAAAAAAGCTCTTTATAAAGGAGTCCCAACATATCAGCTGAGAGAGAAGTATAAATCGTCCCTTTGGCGCAGAGGATAGCGCGTTGGACTTCTAATCCAAAGGTCGTGGGTTCGATCCCCACAAGGGACAGCAATTTTTAAAAATGAGTACGAACTGCAACATAGGCATTGGAACATGGTATGACCGCTACCGTGTTCAAATGACAAAAACAGTTATATCCAAAGCCTTTCTTTACGTTACACATGCAACTACATTCGTGGAAAACTTAACGTCTTCAAGATATTATACACCAATGTAGCAAAATCATACATGATCTCTTAAGCTACTTGTTGAGGGTTGCTCGTTAGGCAAGTTTTTCTCCTCAAAGAACAAATCAATTCACCATCCAGCAGCCAAGTGTGTCACATCACATTTGAATCTCTCGTTACAGCAATGGCGGGGAATGTATCCTGCCTCGAACTGTCCATACAAGTAATGCTCTGTTTGCGCCAATTGTGCACCGTCGAACTGAGATCGTTTCTTGAGGGACTAACAAGCGCAGCTACCATCAGCACTACGATGAGTGACTGATCTTACAGTACTTCCAAAACAATGTGCTCCACATTGCGAGTGGATACTGCTTCTGAAACATGAACTTCGCCTCTATCTCACAGCAGTGCAGGAAGAAGCACGAACAGTCAGCCTGCTGCAACGAATATCTACGTCAATAAACACAGGGCTAAGAATATGTGCGCTCGCTATAAACAAAACGATTCGACCATACAGATATTTATAGCGTATATTATGCTTCTTTCCTCATGACTGTATCAGACGGCGAACAAAATATGCCTAGCATGTAGAACGCACGTTGAATTGGTGCAAAACAGTATCAATTTCTACGCAGAAAATAAGAATAATCAGCATAGATACGTAGAACGTCGTACATCATCCTCACCACTTCAGATATATACAAACCAGCAACACACCGTCCCTTTGGCGCAGCAGATAGCGCGTTGGACTTCTAATCCAAAGGTCGTGGGTTCGATCCCCACAAGGGACGGCAATTTTTGCGCCGCCTCTGTGGCCTAATGGATAGTAGGAACAAGTCCGATTTTTGAAAATGAGTGACCCCACAGAAGACAATGAAGCTATTCTTAGAAAGAAAATTCTATTATCTAACGTAAAAAAAGATTCTTGGCCTCTCAGAACAAAGTATGGTTATCTTGCGGAACTATAACGTATCAAATATGAGAATGCTTGAGAATAATGCCAGAGACAAGGAATGTCCAAATCCAGTTGCTAACACAATTAGTGTTTTGAGTACAAAATACCCTTTGGCCATACATTATCAAAGGGCTAGGAAATTCGGAATCCCATCTCACCTAATGGCACAAAGTAATCGGGCTCAAAAGGAAGACACAAGATACCATGGTAGAGTCCTATGTAAAAAGGAGGCTTTGGATTGGTGGATCACAAGGGTTGAAAAACCTCAAGAGCATGAAATAGCAGTAATAAACATTTTACAGAGAGAACCAAGTCATCAAGTGAGTGAGTATTACTCTATTGATTGGGAACATAGTAGAATTAGCTTCGGGCCACCTGAGTTGAAAAGGGAAACTGTTCCTACTAGAGAGACACCATATGATATCCCTCCCACTTTAAGGGTTCCTTTGGTGAAAGAGGCATTATTTCCACATTTGACAAAACCAGATAAAACAATATCACCAAGGTATAGGGTTCAAATAAAAAACATAATCGACCTTACATTAGACAGCAAAATGCTATTGCCGACTCAAATAAGAATTCTTTTAAATTCCATGGACAAAAGATTGAGAACTCTTTCTATAACCTCCAATATGACAGGGAGAATGATACCTATGAAACATGCAATCATCCACGATAATCTTCACTTAGTAAATATGAAGATGTTGGGGGACAAACCGTCTTCTTCTTCAATCAAACTAATGGAAAATGTTCACAAAAAACTTAATATTTCAAGCTAGGATAAATAATAATGGCTTGGATGACATAAGAAAGGTGATATCGTCAACTACAATCGAAGGGACTCCTCTCTTAAGTATGTTGGAAATATGGAGAACCAATAAGTATATAAAGTGGCTGCGAGCAGCTATGGGGATGTCAATATGCTTAGAATTTGAGTATAAGGGATTAACATTGTGCGCTCACCCTTTCAACACAATAAGGAAAGAGTATGAACATTCAGTAGGTCTCAAGTTCACAAACACAATAGGAGAAGAGCAATATAACTTTATAATGGATGATATGAGAGGAAGCTTTACACGAGATGGTGACGTGATCATAGGAATGACTTGCAACTTCATCAATAATGTAAGCTTCTCATACCTGTTATCGATAATTGCAGCATTCATTAGACATGGAGGAGGGAGAACAAGGGCATCTGAACTTGCGGAAATGGAAAGGCAAATCCAGGAGAGAACAAAAAGGAGACCTTGGGAGATATTAGGTGTAAAAGAGGAGGAATACATAAAGAAGCTGAGGAACCCAAAATCAGATTTCCGACTGGGAAAAGCAGAGATTGCCAAAGTCACGGAATATACAAGAACTTATGAGACAAGGGCAAATTTGGATGGTAACTTAAATATACAGCCAGAAGGGACCAGTTTACAAATTAAATATGAAATAAATGAAAAGGATACAAAGAGATTGCTCAAATCTGTTGTTTGTACTAACGCCTTAATGCTCAACTTTTTTGATTTCGAGAGAATGTTGAGACAAAGAATATACTATTTTCTGGAGAGAAAAGACGAGTTAAAAAGTGTCATTAAGAAAGGTAATTTTACATGGAAAAATAACATTTTCAGAAGACACCATGCCCAATATAGGTCAATCTCGAAAACAGCAAGGTACATAATGAGCAAAGTGATAAGTGAAGGGAGATGGAATGCAGAGTACATGGCCTTCCTTTATGTTTTTGTGAATGCAGACCCACTAACATCCTCACCGCATTCTGCAACATTTAGAGTAGGGGAATGGGAAATTAATTTGTTTGCGTCCTCTGGAATATTTGCCTATGACGAAGAAAACAGCTGTTATAAGCTGAACGGGATCCCTATCATGAGCGGTGATCCAATAATGACTATGGAAGACACCATATCAAGATTTCTGTACGGGTATAAAATATTGCCTCACAACCATGATAAAAAATTAAAAACTGTGAGCATAAAACATCTAGAAGATGTACGGGATTCAATAGGCATTGGGAAAGAATACTCATTTTTTTTTATTTGGTGAGAAGTTCGACATTGTACGGGACCCTGAGTTTGAAGTGCAGATAAAAGATACATTCAATAAGAGGATAGTAGAGTCTTTAGATTTGTTGGACTCAGCCATATATTCTGGAGAGGGGGTGAAGAGAAAATGGTGGACAGCTATTGGAGAAGACTCTGATGATGATGAGAAAAAATCAAAGTTAGATTTATACCAAGATACAGATGATTACTTTATGGACATGGACTCTAATATTTCCTTTGATGACATGGATATGTTTCAAGAAGACATGTTGGAAGATTGATTGCATACAATGAGTGATATTTTGTCAAGGTTTTTAGACATAGAAAAAAAATGGATAAGGCATCGGTCTCCTAAACCGGGGATTGCCGGTTCGAGTCCCGCCAGAGGTACACATTTTACACAATGGTACAAAATCATTCATACTACACACAGAAATAAACAAACAAAAATAATAACGTTTCTACTGTGTTAAGCCGACTTGGCCGACTTAGCTCGACTGACGCTCGCTGACGCTCGGGAAAAAAGCTCTTTATAAAGGAGTCCCAACATATCAGCTGAGAGAGAAGTATAAATCGTCCCTTTGGCGCAGAGGATAGCGCGTTGGACTTCTAATCCAAAGGTCGTGGGTTCGATCCCCACAAGGGACAGCAATTTTTAAAAATGAGTACGAACTGCAACATAGGCATTGGAACATGGTATGACCGCTACCGTGTTCAAATGACAAAAACAGTTATATCCAAAGCCTTTCTTTACGTTACACATGCAACTACATTCGTGGAAAACTTAACGTCTTCAAGATATTATACACCAATGTAGCAAAATCATACATGATCTCTTAAGCTACTTGTTGAGGGTTGCTCGTTAGGCAAGTTTTTCTCCTCAAAGAACAAATCAATTCACCATCCAGCAGCCAAGTGTGTCACATCACATTTGAATCTCTCGTTACAGCAATGGCGGGGAATGTATCCTGCCTCGAACTGTCCATACAAGTAATGCTCTGTTTGCGCCAATTGTGCACCGTCGAACTGAGATCGTTTCTTGAGGGACTAACAAGCGCAGCTACCATCAGCACTACGATGAGTGACTGATCTTACAGTACTTCCAAAACAATGTGCTCCACATTGCGAGTGGATACTGCTTCTGAAACATGAACTTCGCCTCTATCTCACAGCAGTGCAGGAAGAAGCACGAACAGTCAGCCTGCTGCAACGAATATCTACGTCAATAAACACAGGGCTAAGAATATGTGCGCTCGCTATAAACAAAACGATTCGACCATACAGATATTTATAGCGTATATTATGCTTCTTTCCTCATGACTGTATCAGACGGCGAACAAAATATGCCTAGCATGTAGAACGCACGTTGAATTGGTGCAAAACAGTATCAATTTCTACGCAGAAAATAAGAATAATCAGCATAGATACGTAGAACGTCGTACATCATCCTCACCACTTCAGATATATACAAACCAGCAACACACCGTCCCTTTGGCGCAGCAGATAGCGCGTTGGACTTCTAATCCAAAGGTCGTGGGTTCGATCCCCACAAGGGACGGCAATTTTTGCGCCGCCTCTGTGGCCTAATGGATAGTAGGAACAAGTCCGATTTTTGAAAATGAGTGACCCCACAGAAGACAATGAAGCTATTCTTAGAAAGAAAATTCTATTATCTAACGTAAAAAAAGATTCTTGGCCTCTCAGAACAAAGTATGGTTATCTTGCGGAACTATAACGTATCAAATATGAGAATGCTTGAGAATAATGCCAGAGACAAGGAATGTCCAAATCCAGTTGCTAACACAATTAGTGTTTTGAGTACAAAATACCCTTTGGCCATACATTATCAAAGGGCTAGGAAATTCGGAATCCCATCTCACCTAATGGCACAAAGTAATCGGGCTCAAAAGGAAGACACAAGATACCATGGTAGAGTCCTATGTAAAAAGGAGGCTTTGGATTGGTGGATCACAAGGGTTGAAAAACCTCAAGAGCATGAAATAGCAGTAATAAACATTTTACAGAGAGAACCAAGTCATCAAGTGAGTGAGTATTACTCTATTGATTGGGAACATAGTAGAATTAGCTTCGGGCCACCTGAGTTGAAAAGGGAAACTGTTCCTACTAGAGAGACACCATATGATATCCCTCCCACTTTAAGGGTTCCTTTGGTGAAAGAGGCATTATTTCCACATTTGACAAAACCAGATAAAACAATATCACCAAGGTATAGGGTTCAAATAAAAAACATAATCGACCTTACATTAGACAGCAAAATGCTATTGCCGACTCAAATAAGAATTCTTTTAAATTCCATGGACAAAAGATTGAGAACTCTTTCTATAACCTCCAATATGACAGGGAGAATGATACCTATGAAACATGCAATCATCCACGATAATCTTCACTTAGTAAATATGAAGATGTTGGGGGACAAACCGTCTTCTTCTTCAATCAAACTAATGGAAATGTTCACAAAAAACTTAATATTTCAAGCTAGGATAAATAATAATGGCTTGGATGACATAAGAAAGGTGATATCGTCAACTACAATCGAAGGGACTCCTCTCTTAAGTATGTTGGAAATATGGAGAACCAATAAGTATATAAAGTGGCTGCGAGCAGCTATGGGGATGTCAATATGCTTAGAATTTGAGTATAAGGGATTAACATTGTGCGCTCACCCTTTCAACACAATAAGGAAAGAGTATGAACATTCAGTAGGTCTCAAGTTCACAAACACAATAGGAGAAGAGCAATATAACTTTATAATGGATGATATGAGAGGAAGCTTTACACGAGATGGTGACGTGATCATAGGAATGACTTGCAACTTCATCAATAATGTAAGCTTCTCATACCTGTTATCGATAATTGCAGCATTCATTAGACATGGAGGAGGGAGAACAAGGGCATCTGAACTTGCGGAAATGGAAAGGCAAATCCAGGAGAGAACAAAAAGGAGACCTTGGGAGATATTAGGTGTAAAAGAGGAGGAATACATAAAGAAGCTGAGGAACCCAAAATCAGATTTCCGACTGGGAAAAGCAGAGATTGCCAAAGTCACGGAATATACAAGAACTTATGAGACAAGGGCAAATTTGGATGGTAACTTAAATATACAGCCAGAAGGGACCAGTTTACAAATTAAATATGAAATAAATGAAAAGGATACAAAGAGATTGCTCAAATCTGTTGTTTGTACTAACGCCTTAATGCTCAACTTTTTTGATTTCGAGAGAATGTTGAGACAAAGAATATACTATTTTCTGGAGAGAAAAGACGAGTTAAAAAGTGTCATTAAGAAAGGTAATTTTACATGGAAAAATAACATTTTCAGAAGACACCATGCCCAATATAGGTCAATCTCGAAAACAGCAAGGTACATAATGAGCAAAGTGATAAGTGAAGGGAGATGGAATGCAGAGTACATGGCCTTCCTTTATGTTTTTGTGAATGCAGACCCACTAACATCCTCACCGCATTCTGCAACATTTAGAGTAGGGGAATGGGAAATTAATTTGTTTGCGTCCTCTGGAATATTTGCCTATGACGAAGAAAACAGCTGTTATAAGCTGAACGGGATCCCTATCATGAGCGGTGATCCAATAATGACTATGGAAGACACCATATCAAGATTTCTGTACGGGTATAAAATATTGCCTCACAACCATGATAAAAAATTAAAAACTGTGAGCATAAAACATCTAGAAGATGTACGGGATTCAATAGGCATTGGGAAAGAATACTCATTTTTTTTTATTTGGTGAGAAGTTCGACATTGTACGGGACCCTGAGTTTGAAGTGCAGATAAAAGATACATTCAATAAGAGGATAGTAGAGTCTTTAGATTTGTTGGACTCAGCCATATATTCTGGAGAGGGGGTGAAGAGAAAATGGTGGACAGCTATTGGAGAAGACTCTGATGATGATGAGAAAAAATCAAAGTTAGATTTATACCAAGATACAGATGATTACTTTATGGACATGGACTCTAATATTTCCTTTGATGACATGGATATGTTTCAAGAAGACATGTTGGAAGATTGATTGCATACAATGAGTGATATTTTGTCAAGGTTTTTAGACATAGAAAAAAAATGGATAAGGCATCGGTCTCCTAAACCGGGGATTGCCGGTTCGAGTCCCGCCAGAGGTACACATTTTACACAATGGTACAAAATCATTCATACTACACACAGAAATAAACAAACAAAAATAATAACGTTTCTACTGTGTTAAGCCGACTTGGCCGACTTAGCTCGACTGACGCTCGCTGACGCTCGGGAAAAAAGCTCTTTATAAAGGAGTCCCAACATATCAGCTGAGAGAGAAGTATAAATCGTCCCTTTGGCGCAGAGGATAGCGCGTTGGACTTCTAATCCAAAGGTCGTGGGTTCGATCCCCACAAGGGACAGCAATTTTTAAAAATGAGTACGAACTGCAACATAGGCATTGGAACATGGTATGACCGCTACCGTGTTCAAATGACAAAAACAGTTATATCCAAAGCCTTTCTTTACGTTACACATGCAACTACATTCGTGGAAAACTTAACGTCTTCAAGATATTATACACCAATGTAGCAAAATCATACATGATCTCTTAAGCTACTTGTTGAGGGTTGCTCGTTAGGCAAGTTTTTCTCCTCAAAGAACAAATCAATTCACCATCCAGCAGCCAAGTGTGTCACATCACATTTGAATCTCTCGTTACAGCAATGGCGGGGAATGTATCCTGCCTCGAACTGTCCATACAAGTAATGCTCTGTTTGCGCCAATTGTGCACCGTCGAACTGAGATCGTTTCTTGAGGGACTAACAAGCGCAGCTACCATCAGCACTACGATGAGTGACTGATCTTACAGTACTTCCAAAACAATGTGCTCCACATTGCGAGTGGATACTGCTTCTGAAACATGAACTTCGCCTCTATCTCACAGCAGTGCAGGAAGAAGCACGAACAGTCAGCCTGCTGCAACGAATATCTACGTCAATAAACACAGGGCTAAGAATATGTGCGCTCGCTATAAACAAAACGATTCGACCATACAGATATTTATAGCGTATATTATGCTTCTTTCCTCATGACTGTATCAGACGGCGAACAAAATATGCCTAGCATGTAGAACGCACGTTGAATTGGTGCAAAACAGTATCAATTTCTACGCAGAAAATAAGAATAATCAGCATAGATACGTAGAACGTCGTACATCATCCTCACCACTTCAGATATATACAAACCAGCAACACACCGTCCCTTTGGCGCAGCAGATAGCGCGTTGGACTTCTAATCCAAAGGTCGTGGGTTCGATCCCCACAAGGGACGGCAATTTTTGCGCCGCCTCTGTGGCCTAATGGATAGTAGGAACAAGTCCGATTTTTGAAAATGAGTGACCCCACAGAAGACAATGAAGCTATTCTTAGAAAGAAAATTCTATTATCTAACGTAAAAAAAGATTCTTGGCCTCTCAGAACAAAGTATGGTTATCTTGCGGAACTATAACGTATCAAATATGAGAATGCTTGAGAATAATGCCAGAGACAAGGAATGTCCAAATCCAGTTGCTAACACAATTAGTGTTTTGAGTACAAAATACCCTTTGGCCATACATTATCAAAGGGCTAGGAAATTCGGAATCCCATCTCACCTAATGGCACAAAGTAATCGGGCTCAAAAGGAAGACACAAGATACCATGGTAGAGTCCTATGTAAAAAGGAGGCTTTGGATTGGTGGATCACAAGGGTTGAAAAACCTCAAGAGCATGAAATAGCAGTAATAAACATTTTACAGAGAGAACCAAGTCATCAAGTGAGTGAGTATTACTCTATTGATTGGGAACATAGTAGAATTAGCTTCGGGCCACCTGAGTTGAAAAGGGAAACTGTTCCTACTAGAGAGACACCATATGATATCCCTCCCACTTTAAGGGTTCCTTTGGTGAAAGAGGCATTATTTCCACATTTGACAAAACCAGATAAAACAATATCACCAAGGTATAGGGTTCAAATAAAAAACATAATCGACCTTACATTAGACAGCAAAATGCTATTGCCGACTCAAATAAGAATTCTTTTAAATTCCATGGACAAAAGATTGAGAACTCTTTCTATAACCTCCAATATGACAGGGAGAATGATACCTATGAAACATGCAATCATCCACGATAATCTTCACTTAGTAAATATGAAGATGTTGGGGGACAAACCGTCTTCTTCTTCAATCAAACTAATGGAAATGTTCACAAAAAACTTAATATTTCAAGCTAGGATAAATAATAATGGCTTGGATGACATAAGAAAGGTGATATCGTCAACTACAATCGAAGGGACTCCTCTCTTAAGTATGTTGGAAATATGGAGAACCAATAAGTATATAAAGTGGCTGCGAGCAGCTATGGGGATGTCAATATGCTTAGAATTTGAGTATAAGGGATTAACATTGTGCGCTCACCCTTTCAACACAATAAGGAAAGAGTATGAACATTCAGTAGGTCTCAAGTTCACAAACACAATAGGAGAAGAGCAATATAACTTTATAATGGATGATATGAGAGGAAGCTTTACACGAGATGGTGACGTGATCATAGGAATGACTTGCAACTTCATCAATAATGTAAGCTTCTCATACCTGTTATCGATAATTGCAGCATTCATTAGACATGGAGGAGGGAGAACAAGGGCATCTGAACTTGCGGAAATGGAAAGGCAAATCCAGGAGAGAACAAAAAGGAGACCTTGGGAGATATTAGGTGTAAAAGAGGAGGAATACATAAAGAAGCTGAGGAACCCAAAATCAGATTTCCGACTGGGAAAAGCAGAGATTGCCAAAGTCACGGAATATACAAGAACTTATGAGACAAGGGCAAATTTGGATGGTAACTTAAATATACAGCCAGAAGGGACCAGTTTACAAATTAAATATGAAATAAATGAAAAGGATACAAAGAGATTGCTCAAATCTGTTGTTTGTACTAACGCCTTAATGCTCAACTTTTTTGATTTCGAGAGAATGTTGAGACAAAGAATATACTATTTTCTGGAGAGAAAAGACGAGTTAAAAAGTGTCATTAAGAAAGGTAATTTTACATGGAAAAATAACATTTTCAGAAGACACCATGCCCAATATAGGTCAATCTCGAAAACAGCAAGGTACATAATGAGCAAAGTGATAAGTGAAGGGAGATGGAATGCAGAGTACATGGCCTTCCTTTATGTTTTTGTGAATGCAGACCCACTAACATCCTCACCGCATTCTGCAACATTTAGAGTAGGGGAATGGGAAATTAATTTGTTTGCGTCCTCTGGAATATTTGCCTATGACGAAGAAAACAGCTGTTATAAGCTGAACGGGATCCCTATCATGAGCGGTGATCCAATAATGACTATGGAAGACACCATATCAAGATTTCTGTACGGGTATACAATATTGCCTCACAACCATGATAAAAAATTAAAAACTGTGAGCATAAAACATCTAGAAGATGTACGGGATTCAATAGGCATTGGGAAAGAATACTCATTTTTTTTTATTTGGTGAGAAGTTCGACATTGTACGGGACCCTGAGTTTGAAGTGCAGATAAAAGATACATTCAATAAGAGGATAGTAGAGTCTTTAGATTTGTTGGACTCAGCCATATATTCTGGAGAGGGGGTGAAGAGAAAATGGTGGACAGCTATTGGAGAAGACTCTGATGATGATGAGAAAAAATCAAAGTTAGATTTATACCAAGATACAGATGATTACTTTATGGACATGGACTCTAATATTTCCTTTGATGACATGGATATGTTTCAAGAAGACATGTTGGAAGATTGATTGCATACAATGAGTGATATTTTGTCAAGGTTTTTAGACATAGAAAAAAAATGGATAAGGCATCGGTCTCCTAAACCGGGGATTGCCGGTTCGAGTCCCGCCAGAGGTACACATTTTACACAATGGTACAAAATCATTCATACTACACACAGAAATAAACAAACAAAAATAATAACGTTTCTACTGTGTTAAGCCGACTTGGCCGACTTAGCTCGACTGACGCTCGCTGACGCTCGGGAAAAAAGCTCTTTATAAAGGAGTCCCAACATATCAGCTGAGAGAGAAGTATAAATCGTCCCTTTGGCGCAGAGGATAGCGCGTTGGACTTCTAATCCAAAGGTCGTGGGTTCGATCCCCACAAGGGACAGCAATTTTTAAAAATGAGTACGAACTGCAACATAGGCATTGGAACATGGTATGACCGCTACCGTGTTCAAATGACAAAAACAGTTATATCCAAAGCCTTTCTTTACGTTACACATGCAACTACATTCGTGGAAAACTTAACGTCTTCAAGATATTATACACCAATGTAGCAAAATCATACATGATCTCTTAAGCTACTTGTTGAGGGTTGCTCGTTAGGCAAGTTTTTCTCCTCAAAGAACAAATCAATTCACCATCCAGCAGCCAAGTGTGTCACATCACATTTGAATCTCTCGTTACAGCAATGGCGGGGAATGTATCCTGCCTCGAACTGTCCATACAAGTAATGCTCTGTTTGCGCCAATTGTGCACCGTCGAACTGAGATCGTTTCTTGAGGGACTAACAAGCGCAGCTACCATCAGCACTACGATGAGTGACTGATCTTACAGTACTTCCAAAACAATGTGCTCCACATTGCGAGTGGATACTGCTTCTGAAACATGAACTTCGCCTCTATCTCACAGCAGTGCAGGAAGAAGCACGAACAGTCAGCCTGCTGCAACGAATATCTACGTCAATAAACACAGGGCTAAGAATATGTGCGCTCGCTATAAACAAAACGATTCGACCATACAGATATTTATAGCGTATATTATGCTTCTTTCCTCATGACTGTATCAGACGGCGAACAAAATATGCCTAGCATGTAGAACGCACGTTGAATTGGTGCAAAACAGTATCAATTTCTACGCAGAAAATAAGAATAATCAGCATAGATACGTAGAACGTCGTACATCATCCTCACCACTTCAGATATATACAAACCAGCAACACACCGTCCCTTTGGCGCAGCGGATAGCGCGTTGGACTTCTAATCCAAAGGTCGTGGGTTCGATCCCCACAAGGGACGGCAATTTTTGCGCCGCCTCTGTGGCCTAATGGATAGTAGGAACAAGTCCGATTTTTGAAAATGAGTGACCCCACAGAAGACAATGAAGCTATTCTTAGAAAGAAAATTCTATTATCTAACGTAAAAAAAGATTCTTGGCCTCTCAGAACAAAGTATGGTTATCTTGCGGAACTATAACGTATCAAATATGAGAATGCTTGAGAATAATGCCAGAGACAAGGAATGTCCAAATCCAGTTGCTAACACAATTAGTGTTTTGAGTACAAAATACCCTTTGGCCATACATTATCAAAGGGCTAGGAAATTCGGAATCCCATCTCACCTAATGGCACAAAGTAATCGGGCTCAAAAGGAAGACACAAGATACCATGGTAGAGTCCTATGTAAAAAGGAGGCTTTGGATTGGTGGATCACAAGGGTTGAAAAACCTCAAGAGCATGAAATAGCAGTAATAAACATTTTACAGAGAGAACCAAGTCATCAAGTGAGTGAGTATTACTCTATTGATTGGGAACATAGTAGAATTAGCTTCGGGCCACCTGAGTTGAAAAGGGAAACTGTTCCTACTAGAGAGACACCATATGATATCCCTCCCACTTTAAGGGTTCCTTTGGTGAAAGAGGCATTATTTCCACATTTGACAAAACCAGATAAAACAATATCACCAAGGTATAGGGTTCAAATAAAAAACATAATCGACCTTACATTAGACAGCAAAATGCTATTGCCGACTCAAATAAGAATTCTTTTAAATTCCATGGACAAAAGATTGAGAACTCTTTCTATAACCTCCAATATGACAGGGAGAATGATACCTATGAAACATGCAATCATCCACGATAATCTTCACTTAGTAAATATGAAGATGTTGGGGGACAAACCGTCTTCTTCTTCAATCAAACTAATGGAAATGTTCACAAAAAACTTAATATTTCAAGCTAGGATAAATAATAATGGCTTGGATGACATAAGAAAGGTGATATCGTCAACTACAATCGAAGGGACTCCTCTCTTAAGTATGTTGGAAATATGGAGAACCAATAAGTATATAAAGTGGCTGCGAGCAGCTATGGGGATGTCAATATGCTTAGAATTTGAGTATAAGGGATTAACATTGTGCGCTCACCCTTTCAACACAATAAGGAAAGAGTATGAACATTCAGTAGGTCTCAAGTTCACAAACACAATAGGAGAAGAGCAATATAACTTTATAATGGATGATATGAGAGGAAGCTTTACACGAGATGGTGACGTGATCATAGGAATGACTTGCAACTTCATCAATAATGTAAGCTTCTCATACCTGTTATCGATAATTGCAGCATTCATTAGACATGGAGGAGGGAGAACAAGGGCATCTGAACTTGCGGAAATGGAAAGGCAAATCCAGGAGAGAACAAAAAGGAGACCTTGGGAGATATTAGGTGTAAAAGAGGAGGAATACATAAAGAAGCTGAGGAACCCAAAATCAGATTTCCGACTGGGAAAAGCAGAGATTGCCAAAGTCACGGAATATACAAGAACTTATGAGACAAGGGCAAATTTGGATGGTAACTTAAATATACAGCCAGAAGGGACCAGTTTACAAATTAAATATGAAATAAATGAAAAGGATACAAAGAGATTGCTCAAATCTGTTGTTTGTACTAACGCCTTAATGCTCAACTTTTTTGATTTCGAGAGAATGTTGAGACAAAGAATATACTATTTTCTGGAGAGAAAAGACGAGTTAAAAAGTGTCATTAAGAAAGGTAATTTTACATGGAAAAATAACATTTTCAGAAGACACCATGCCCAATATAGGTCAATCTCGAAAACAGCAAGGTACATAATGAGCAAAGTGATAAGTGAAGGGAGATGGAATGCAGAGTACATGGCCTTCCTTTATGTTTTTGTGAATGCAGACCCACTAACATCCTCACCGCATTCTGCAACATTTAGAGTAGGGGAATGGGAAATTAATTTGTTTGCGTCCTCTGGAATATTTGCCTATGACGAAGAAAACAGCTGTTATAAGCTGAACGGGATCCCTATCATGAGCGGTGATCCAATAATGACCATGGAAGACACCATATCAAGATTTCTGTACGGGTATAAAATATTGCCTCACAACCATGATAAAAAATTAAAAACTGTGAGCATAAAACATCTAGAAGATGTACGGGATTCAATAGGCATTGGGAAAGAATACTCATTTTTTTTTATTTGGTGAGAAGTTCGACATTGTACGGGACCCTGAGTTTGAAGTGCAGATAAAAGATACATTCAATAAGAGGATAGTAGAGTCTTTAGATTTGTTGGACTCAGCCATATATTCTGGAGAGGGGGTGAAGAGAAAATGGTGGACAGCTATTGGAGAAGACTCTGATGATGATGAGAAAAAATCAAAGTTAGATTTATACCAAGATACAGATGATTACTTTATGGACATGGACTCTAATATTTCCTTTGATGACATGGATATGTTTCAAGAAGACATGTTGGAAGATTGATTGCATACAATGAGTGATATTTTGTCAAGGTTTTTAGACATAGAAAAAAAATGGATAAGGCATCGGTCTCCTAAACCGGGGATTGCCGGTTCGAGTCCCGCCAGAGGTACACATTTTACACAATGGTACAAAATCATTCATACTACACACAGAAATAAACAAACAAAAATAATAACGTTTCTACTGTGTTAAGCCGACTTGGCCGACTTAGCTCGACTGACGCTCGCTGACGCTCGGGAAAAAAGCTCTTTATAAAGGAGTCCCAACATATCAGCTGAGAGAGAAGTATAAATCGTCCCTTTGGCGCAGAGGATAGCGCGTTGGACTTCTAATCCAAAGGTCGTGGGTTCGATCCCCACAAGGGACAGCAATTTTTAAAAATGAGTACGAACTGCAACATAGGCATTGGAACATGGTATGACCGCTACCGTGTTCAAATGACAAAAACAGTTATATCCAAAGCCTTTCTTTACGTTACACATGCAACTACATTCGTGGAAAACTTAACGTCTTCAAGATATTATACACCAATGTAGCAAAATCATACATGATCTCTTAAGCTACTTGTTGAGGGTTGCTCGTTAGGCAAGTTTTTCTCCTCAAAGAACAAATCAATTCACCATCCAGCAGCCAAGTGTGTCACATCACATTTGAATCTCTCGTTACAGCAATGGCGGGGAATGTATCCTGCCTCGAACTGTCCATACAAGTAATGCTCTGTTTGCGCCAATTGTGCACCGTCGAACTGAGATCGTTTCTTGAGGGACTAACAAGCGCAGCTACCATCAGCACTACGATGAGTGACTGATCTTACAGTACTTCCAAAACAATGTGCTCCACATTGCGAGTGGATACTGCTTCTGAAACATGAACTTCGCCTCTATCTCACAGCAGTGCAGGAAGAAGCACGAACAGTCAGCCTGCTGCAACGAATATCTACGTCAATAAACACAGGGCTAAGAATATGTGCGCTCGCTATAAACAAAACGATTCGACCATACAGATATTTATAGCGTATATTATGCTTCTTTCCTCATGACTGTATCAGACGGCGAACAAAATATGCCTAGCATGTAGAACGCACGTTGAATTGGTGCAAAACAGTATCAATTTCTACGCAGAAAATAAGAATAATCAGCATAGATACGTAGAACGTCGTACATCATCCTCACCACTTCAGATATATACAAACCAGCAACACACCGTCCCTTTGGCGCAGCAGATAGCGCGTTGGACTTCTAATCCAAAGGTCGTGGGTTCGATCCCCACAAGGGACGGCAATTTTTGCGCCGCCTCTGTGGCCTAATGGATAGTAGGAACAAGTCTGATTTTTGAAAATGAGTGACCCCACAGAAGACAATGAAGCTATTCTTAGAAAGAAAATTCTATTATCTAACGTAAAAAAAGATTCTTGGCCTCTCAGAACAAAGTATGGTTATCTTGCGGAACTATAACGTATCAAATATGAGAATGCTTGAGAATAATGCCAGAGACAAGGAATGTCCAAATCCAGTTGCTAACACAATTAGTGTTTTGAGTACAAAATACCCTTTGGCCATACATTATCAAAGGGCTAGGAAATTCGGAATCCCATCTCACCTAATGGCACAAAGTAATCGGGCTCAAAAGGAAGACACAAGATACCATGGTAGAGTCCTATGTAAAAAGGAGGCTTTGGATTGGTGGATCACAAGGGTTGAAAAACCTCAAGAGCATGAAATAGCAGTAATAAACATTTTACAGAGAGAACCAAGTCATCAAGTGAGTGAGTATTACTCTATTGATTGGGAACATAGTAGAATTAGCTTCGGGCCACCTGAGTTGAAAAGGGAAACTGTTCCTACTAGAGAGACACCATATGATATCCCTCCCACTTTAAGGGTTCCTTTGGTGAAAGAGGCATTATTTCCACATTTGACAAAACCAGATAAAACAATATCACCAAGGTATAGGGTTCAAATAAAAAACATAATCGACCTTACATTAGACAGCAAAATGCTATTGCCGACTCAAATAAGAATTCTTTTAAATTCCATGGACAAAAGATTGAGAACTCTTTCTATAACCTCCAATATGACAGGGAGAATGATACCTATGAAACATGCAATCATCCACGATAATCTTCACTTAGTAAATATGAAGATGTTGGGGGACAAACCGTCTTCTTCTTCAATCAAACTAATGGAAATGTTCACAAAAAACTTAATATTTCAAGCTAGGATAAATAATAATGGCTTGGATGACATAAGAAAGGTGATATCGTCAACTACAATCGAAGGGACTCCTCTCTTAAGTATGTTGGAAATATGGAGAACCAATAAGTATATAAAGTGGCTGCGAGCAGCTATGGGGATGTCAATATGCTTAGAATTTGAGTATAAGGGATTAACATTGTGCGCTCACCCTTTCAACACAATAAGGAAAGAGTATGAACATTCAGTAGGTCTCAAGTTCACAAACACAATAGGAGAAGAGCAATATAACTTTATAATGGATGATATGAGAGGAAGCTTTACACGAGATGGTGACGTGATCATAGGAATGACTTGCAACTTCATCAATAATGTAAGCTTCTCATACCTGTTATCGATAATTGCAGCATTCATTAGACATGGAGGAGGGAGAACAAGGGCATCTGAACTTGCGGAAATGGAAAGGCAAATCCAGGAGAGAACAAAAAGGAGACCTTGGGAGATATTAGGTGTAAAAGAGGAGGAATACATAAAGAAGCTGAGGAACCCAAAATCAGATTTCCGACTGGGAAAAGCAGAGATTGCCAAAGTCACGGAATATACAAGAACTTATGAGACAAGGGCAAATTTGGATGGTAACTTAAATATACAGCCAGAAGGGACCAGTTTACAAATTAAATATGAAATAAATGAAAAGGATACAAAGAGATTGCTCAAATCTGTTGTTTGTACTAACGCCTTAATGCTCAACTTTTTTGATTTCGAGAGAATGTTGAGACAAAGAATATACTATTTTCTGGAGAGAAAAGACGAGTTAAAAAGTGTCATTAAGAAAGGTAATTTTACATGGAAAAATAACATTTTCAGAAGACACCATGCCCAATATAGGTCAATCTCGAAAACAGCAAGGTACATAATGAGCAAAGTGATAAGTGAAGGGAGATGGAATGCAGAGTACATGGCCTTCCTTTATGTTTTTGTGAATGCAGACCCACTAACATCCTCACCGCATTCTGCAACATTTAGAGTAGGGGAATGGGAAATTAATTTGTTTGCGTCCTCTGGAATATTTGCCTATGACGAAGAAAACAGCTGTTATAAGCTGAACGGGATCCCTATCATGAGCGGTGATCCAATAATGACTATGGAAGACACCATATCAAGATTTCTGTACGGGTATACAATATTGCCTCACAACCATGATAAAAAATTAAAAACTGTGAGCATAAAACATCTAGAAGATGTCCGGGATTCAATAGGCATTGGGAAAGAATACTCATTTTTTTTTATTTGGTGAGAAGTTCGACATTGTACGGGACCCTGAGTTTGAAGTGCAGATAAAAGATACATTCAATAAGAGGATAGTAGAGTCTTTAGATTTGTTGGACTCAGCCATATATTCTGGAGAGGGGGTGAAGAGAAAATGGTGGACAGCTATTGGAGAAGACTCTGATGATGATGAGAAAAAATCAAAGTTAGATTTATACCAAGATACAGATGATTACTTTATGGACATGGACTCTAATATTTCCTTTGATGACATGGATATGTTTCAAGAAGACATGTTGGAAGATTGATTGCATACAATGAGTGATATTTTGTCAAGGTTTTTAGACATAGAAAAAAAATGGATAAGGCATCGGTCTCCTAAACCGGGGATTGCCGGTTCGAGTCCCGCCAGAGGTACACATTTTACACAATGGTACAAAATCATTCATACTACACACAGAAATAAACAAACAAAAATAATAACGTTTCTACTGTGTTAAGCCGACTTGGCCGACTTAGCTCGACTGACGCTCGCTGACGCTCGGGAAAAAAGCTCTTTATAAAGGAGTCCCAACATATCAGCTGAGAGAGAAGTATAAATCGTCCCTTTGGCGCAGAGGATAGCGCGTTGGACTTCTAATCCAAAGGTCGTGGGTTCGATCCCCACAAGGGACAGCAATTTTTAAAAATGAGTACGAACTGCAACATAGGCATTGGAACATGGTATGACCGCTACCGTGTTCAAATGACAAAAACAGTTATATCCAAAGCCTTTCTTTACGTTACACATGCAACTACATTCGTGGAAAACTTAACGTCTTCAAGATATTATACACCAATGTAGCAAAATCATACATGATCTCTTAAGCTACTTGTTGAGGGTTGCTCGTTAGGCAAGTTTTTCTCCTCAAAGAACAAATCAATTCACCATCCAGCAGCCAAGTGTGTCACATCACATTTGAATCTCTCGTTACAGCAATGGCGGGGAATGTATCCTGCCTCGAACTGTCCATACAAGTAATGCTCTGTTTGCGCCAATTGTGCACCGTCGAACTGAGATCGTTTCTTGAGGGACTAACAAGCGCAGCTACCATCAGCACTACGATGAGTGACTGATCTTACAGTACTTCCAAAACAATGTGCTCCACATTGCGAGTGGATACTGCTTCTGAAACATGAACTTCGCCTCTATCTCACAGCAGTGCAGGAAGAAGCACGAACAGTCAGCCTGCTGCAACGAATATCTACGTCAATAAACACAGGGCTAAGAATATGTGCGCTCGCTATAAACAAAACGATTCGACCATACAGATATTTATAGCGTATATTATGCTTCTTTCCTCATGACTGTATCAGACGGCGAACAAAATATGCCTAGCATGTAGAACGCACGTTGAATTGGTGCAAAACAGTAACAATTTCTACGCAGAAAATAAGAATAATCAGCATAGATACGTAGAACGTCGTACATCATCCTCACCACTTCAGATATATACAAACCAGCAACACACCGTCCCTTTGGCGCAGCGGATAGCGCGTTGGACTTCTAATCCAAAGGTCGTGGGTTCGATCCCCACAAGGGACGGCAATTTTTGCGCCGCCTCTGTGGCCTAATGGATAGTAGGAACAAGTCCGATTTTTGAAAATGAGTGACCCCACAGAAGACAATGAAGCTATTCTTAGAAAGAAAATTCTATTATCTAACGTAAAAAAAGATTCTTGGCCTCTCAGAACAAAGTATGGTTATCTTGCGGAACTATAACGTATCAAATATGAGAATGCTTGAGAATAATGCCAGAGACAAGGAATGTCCAAATCCAGTTGCTAACACAATTAGTGTTTTGAGTACAAAATACCCTTTGGCCATACATTATCAAAGGGCTAGGAAATTCGGAATCCCATCTCACCTAATGGCACAAAGTAATCGGGCTCAAAAGGAAGACACAAGATACCATGGTAGAGTCCTATGTAAAAAGGAGGCTTTGGATTGGTGGATCACAAGGGTTGAAAAACCTCAAGAGCATGAAATAGCAGTAATAAACATTTTACAGAGAGAACCAAGTCATCAAGTGAGTGAGTATTACTCTATTGATTGGGAACATAGTAGAATTAGCTTCGGGCCACCTGAGTTGAAAAGGGAAACTGTTCCTACTAGAGAGACACCATATGATATCCCTCCCACTTTAAGGGTTCCTTTGGTGAAAGAGGCATTATTTCCACATTTGACAAAACCAGATAAAACAATATCACCAAGGTATAGGGTTCAAATAAAAAACATAATCGACCTTACATTAGACAGCAAAATGCTATTGCCGACTCAAATAAGAATTCTTTTAAATTCCATGGACAAAAGATTGAGAACTCTTTCTATAACCTCCAATATGACAGGGAGAATGATACCTATGAAACATGCAATCATCCACGATAATCTTCACTTAGTAAATATGAAGATGTTGGGGGACAAACCGTCTTCTTCTTCAATCAAACTAATGGAAATGTTCACAAAAAACTTAATATTTCAAGCTAGGATAAATAATAATGGCTTGGATGACATAAGAAAGGTGATATCGTCAACTACAATCGAAGGGACTCCTCTCTTAAGTATGTTGGAAATATGGAGAACCAATAAGTATATAAAGTGGCTGCGAGCAGCTATGGGGATGTCAATATGCTTAGAATTTGAGTATAAGGGATTAACATTGTGCGCTCACCCTTTCAACACAATAAGGAAAGAGTATGAACATTCAGTAGGTCTCAAGTTCACAAACACAATAGGAGAAGAGCAATATAACTTTATAATGGATGATATGAGAGGAAGCTTTACACGAGATGGTGACGTGATCATAGGAATGACTTGCAACTTCATCAATAATGTAAGCTTCTCATACCTGTTATCGATAATTGCAGCATTCATTAGACATGGAGGAGGGAGAACAAGGGCATCTGAACTTGCGGAAATGGAAAGGCAAATCCAGGAGAGAACAAAAAGGAGACCTTGGGAGATATTAGGTGTAAAAGAGGAGGAATACATAAAGAAGCTGAGGAACCCAAAATCAGATTTCCGACTGGGAAAAGCAGAGATTGCCAAAGTCACGGAATATACAAGAACTTATGAGACAAGGGCAAATTTGGATGGTAACTTAAATATACAGCCAGAAGGGACCAGTTTACAAATTAAATATGAAATAAATGAAAAGGATACAAAGAGATTGCTCAAATCTGTTGTTTGTACTAACGCCTTAATGCTCAACTTTTTTGATTTCGAGAGAATGTTGAGACAAAGAATATACTATTTTCTGGAGAGAAAAGACGAGTTAAAAAGTGTCATTAAGAAAGGTAATTTTACATGGAAAAATAACATTTTCAGAAGACACCATGCCCAATATAGGTCAATCTCGAAAACAGCAAGGTACATAATGAGCAAAGTGATAAGTGAAGGGAGATGGAATGCAGAGTACATGGCCTTCCTTTATGTTTTTGTGAATGCAGACCCACTAACATCCTCACCGCATTCTGCAACATTTAGAGTAGGGGAATGGGAAATTAATTTGTTTGCGTCCTCTGGAATATTTGCCTATGACGAAGAAAACAGCTGTTATAAGCTGAACGGGATCCCTATCATGAGCGGTGATCCAATAATGACCATGGAAGACACCATATCAAGATTTCTGTACGGGTATAAAATATTGCCTCACAACCATGATAAAAAATTAAAAACTGTGAGCATAAAACATCTAGAAGATGTACGGGATTCAATAGGCATTGGGAAAGAATACTCATTTTTTTTTATTTGGTGAGAAGTTCGACATTGTACGGGACCCTGAGTTTGAAGTGCAGATAAAAGATACATTCAATAAGAGGATAGTAGAGTCTTTAGATTTGTTGGACTCAGCCATATATTCTGGAGAGGGGGTGAAGAGAAAATGGTGGACAGCTATTGGAGAAGACTCTGATGATGATGAGAAAAAATCAAAGTTAGATTTATACCAAGATACAGATGATTACTTTATGGACATGGACTCTAATATTTCCTTTGATGACATGGATATGTTTCAAGAAGACATGTTGGAAGATTGATTGCATACAATGAGTGATATTTTGTCAAGGTTTTTAGACATAGAAAAAAAATGGATAAGGCATCGGTCTCCTAAACCGGGGATTGCCGGTTCGAGTCCCGCCAGAGGTACACATTTTACACAATGGTACAAAATCATTCATACTACACACAGAAATAAACAAACAAAAATAATAACGTTTCTACTGTGTTAAGCCGACTTGGCCGACTTAGCTCGACTGACGCTCGCTGACGCTCGGGAAAAAAGCTCTTTATAAAGGAGTCCCAACATATCAGCTGAGAGAGAAGTATAAATCGTCCCTTTGGCGCAGAGGATAGCGCGTTGGACTTCTAATCCAAAGGTCGTGGGTTCGATCCCCACAAGGGACAGCAATTTTTAAAAATGAGTACGAACTGCAACATAGGCATTGGAACATGGTATGACCGCTACCGTGTTCAAATGACAAAAACAGTTATATCCAAAGCCTTTCTTTACGTTACACATGCAACTACATTCGTGGAAAACTTAACGTCTTCAAGATATTATACACCAATGTAGCAAAATCATACATGATCTCTTAAGCTACTTGTTGAGGGTTGCTCGTTAGGCAAGTTTTTCTCCTCAAAGAACAAATCAATTCACCATCCAGCAGCCAAGTGTGTCACATCACATTTGAATCTCTCGTTACAGCAATGGCGGGGAATGTATCCTGCCTCGAACTGTCCATACAAGTAATGCTCTGTTTGCGCCAATTGTGCACCGTCGAACTGAGATCGTTTCTTGAGGGACTAACAAGCGCAGCTACCATCAGCACTACGATGAGTGACTGATCTTACAGTACTTCCAAAACAATGTGCTCCACATTGCGAGTGGATACTGCTTCTGAAACATGAACTTCGCCTCTATCTCACAGCAGTGCAGGAAGAAGCACGAACAGTCAGCCTGCTGCAACGAATATCTACGTCAATAAACACAGGGCTAAGAATATGTGCGCTCGCTATAAACAAAACGATTCGACCATACAGATATTTATAGCGTATATTATGCTTCTTTCCTCATGACTGTATCAGACGGCGAACAAAATATGCCTAGCATGTAGAACGCACGTTGAATTGGTGCAAAACAGTAACAATTTCTACGCAGAAAATAAGAATAATCAGCATAGATACGTAGAACGTCGTACATCATCCTCACCACTTCAGATATATACAAACCAGCAACACACCGTCCCTTTGGCGCAGCAGATAGCGCGTTGGACTTCTAATCCAAAGGTCGTGGGTTCGATCCCCACAAGGGACGGCAATTTTTGCGCCGCCTCTGTGGCCTAATGGATAGTAGGAACAAGTCCGATTTTTGAAAATGAGTGACCCCACAGAAGACAATGAAGCTATTCTTAGAAAGAAAATTCTATTATCTAACGTAAAAAAAGATTCTTGGCCTCTCAGAACAAAGTATGGTTATCTTGCGGAACTATAACGTATCAAATATGAGAATGCTTGAGAATAATGCCAGAGACAAGGAATGTCCAAATCCAGTTGCTAACACAATTAGTGTTTTGAGTACAAAATACCCTTTGGCCATACATTATCAAAGGGCTAGGAAATTCGGAATCCCATCTCACCTAATGGCACAAAGTAATCGGGCTCAAAAGGAAGACACAAGATACCATGGTAGAGTCCTATGTAAAAAGGAGGCTTTGGATTGGTGGATCACAAGGGTTGAAAAACCTCAAGAGCATGAAATAGCAGTAATAAACATTTTACAGAGAGAACCAAGTCATCAAGTGAGTGAGTATTACTCTATTGATTGGGAACATAGTAGAATTAGCTTCGGGCCACCTGAGTTGAAAAGGGAAACTGTTCCTACTAGAGAGACACCATATGATATCCCTCCCACTTTAAGGGTTCCTTTGGTGAAAGAGGCATTATTTCCACATTTGACAAAACCAGATAAAACAATATCACCAAGGTATAGGGTTCAAATAAAAAACATAATCGACCTTACATTAGACAGCAAAATGCTATTGCCGACTCAAATAAGAATTCTTTTAAATTCCATGGACAAAAGATTGAGAACTCTTTCTATAACCTCCAATATGACAGGGAGAATGATACCTATGAAACATGCAATCATCCACGATAATCTTCACTTAGTAAATATGAAGATGTTGGGGGACAAACCGTCTTCTTCTTCAATCAAACTAATGGAAATGTTCACAAAAAACTTAATATTTCAAGCTAGGATAAATAATAATGGCTTGGATGACATAAGAAAGGTGATATCGTCAACTACAATCGAAGGGACTCCTCTCTTAAGTATGTTGGAAATATGGAGAACCAATAAGTATATAAAGTGGCTGCGAGCAGCTATGGGGATGTCAATATGCTTAGAATTTGAGTATAAGGGATTAACATTGTGCGCTCACCCTTTCAACACAATAAGGAAAGAGTATGAACATTCAGTAGGTCTCAAGTTCACAAACACAATAGGAGAAGAGCAATATAACTTTATAATGGATGATATGAGAGGAAGCTTTACACGAGATGGTGACGTGATCATAGGAATGACTTGCAACTTCATCAATAATGTAAGCTTCTCATACCTGTTATCGATAATTGCAGCATTCATTAGACATGGAGGAGGGAGAACAAGGGCATCTGAACTTGCGGAAATGGAAAGGCAAATCCAGGAGAGAACAAAAAGGAGACCTTGGGAGATATTAGGTGTAAAAGAGGAGGAATACATAAAGAAGCTGAGGAACCCAAAATCAGATTTCCGACTGGGAAAAGCAGAGATTGCCAAAGTCACGGAATATACAAGAACTTATGAGACAAGGGCAAATTTGGATGGTAACTTAAATATACAGCCAGAAGGGACCAGTTTACAAATTAAATATGAAATAAATGAAAAGGATACAAAGAGATTGCTCAAATCTGTTGTTTGTACTAACGCCTTAATGCTCAACTTTTTTGATTTCGAGAGAATGTTGAGACAAAGAATATACTATTTTCTGGAGAGAAAAGACGAGTTAAAAAGTGTCATTAAGAAAGGTAATTTTACATGGAAAAATAACATTTTCAGAAGACACCATGCCCAATATAGGTCAATCTCGAAAACAGCAAGGTACATAATGAGCAAAGTGATAAGTGAAGGGAGATGGAATGCAGAGTACATGGCCTTCCTTTATGTTTTTGTGAATGCAGACCCACTAACATCCTCACCGCATTCTGCAACATTTAGAGTAGGGGAATGGGAAATTAATTTGTTTGCGTCCTCTGGAATATTTGCCTATGACGAAGAAAACAGCTGTTATAAGCTGAACGGGATCCCTATCATGAGCGGTGATCCAATAATGACTATGGAAGACACCATATCAAGATTTCTGTACGGGTATACAATATTGCCTCACAACCATGATAAAAAATTAAAAACTGTGAGCATAAAACATCTAGAAGATGTACGGGATTCAATAGGCATTGGGAAAGAATACTCATTTTTTTTTATTTGGTGAGAAGTTCGACATTGTACGGGACCCTGAGTTTGAAGTGCAGATAAAAGATACATTCAATAAGAGGATAGTAGAGTCTTTAGATTTGTTGGACTCAGCCATATATTCTGGAGAGGGGGTGAAGAGAAAATGGTGGACAGCTATTGGAGAAGACTCTGATGATGATGAGAAAAAATCAAAGTTAGATTTATACCAAGATACAGATGATTACTTTATGGACATGGACTCTAATATTTCCTTTGATGACATGGATATGTTTCAAGAAGACATGTTGGAAGATTGATTGCATACAATGAGTGATATTTTGTCAAGGTTTTTAGACATAGAAAAAAAATGGATAAGGCATCGGTCTCCTAAACCGGGGATTGCCGGTTCGAGTCCCGCCAGAGGTACACATTTTACACAATGGTACAAAATCATTCATACTACACACAGAAATAAACAAACAAAAATAATAACGTTTCTACTGTGTTAAGCCGACTTGGCCGACTTAGCTCGACTGACGCTCGCTGACGCTCGGGAAAAAAGCTCTTTATAAAGGAGTCCCAACATATCAGCTGAGAGAGAAGTATAAATCGTCCCTTTGGCGCAGAGGATAGCGCGTTGGACTTCTAATCCAAAGGTCGTGGGTTCGATCCCCACAAGGGACAGCAATTTTTAAAAATGAGTACGAACTGCAACATAGGCATTGGAACATGGTATGACCGCTACCGTGTTCAAATGACAAAAACAGTTATATCCAAAGCCTTTCTTTACGTTACACATGCAACTACATTCGTGGAAAACTTAACGTCTTCAAGATATTATACACCAATGTAGCAAAATCATACATGATCTCTTAAGCTACTTGTTGAGGGTTGCTCGTTAGGCAAGTTTTTCTCCTCAAAGAACAAATCAATTCACCATCCAGCAGCCAAGTGTGTCACATCACATTTGAATCTCTCGTTACAGCAATGGCGGGGAATGTATCCTGCCTCGAACTGTCCATACAAGTAATGCTCTGTTTGCGCCAATTGTGCACCGTCGAACTGAGATCGTTTCTTGAGGGACTAACAAGCGCAGCTACCATCAGCACTACGATGAGTGACTGATCTTAGTACTTCCAAAACAATGTGCTCCACATTGCGAGTGGATACTGCTTCTGAAACATGAACTTCGCCTCTATCTCACAGCAGTGCAGGAAGAAGCACGAACAGTCAGCCTGCTGCAACGAATATCTACGTCAATAAACACAGGGCTAAGAATATGTGCGCTCGCTATAAACAAAACGATTCGACCATACAGATATTTATAGCGTATATTATGCTTCTTTCCTCATGACTGTATCAGACGGCGAACAAAATATGCCTAGCATGTAGAACGCACGTTGAATTGGTGCAAAACAGTATCAATTTCTACGCAGAAAATAAGAATAATCAGCATAGATACGTAGAACGTCGTACATCATCCTCACCACTTCAGATATATACAAACCAGCAACACACCGTCCCTTTGGCGCAGCGGATAGCGCGTTGGACTTCTAATCCAAAGGTCGTGGGTTCGATCCCCACAAGGGACGGCAATTTTTGCGCCGCCTCTGTGGCCTAATGGATAGTAGGAACAAGTCCGATTTTTGAAAATGAGTGACCCCACAGAAGACAATGAAGCTATTCTTAGAAAGAAAATTCTATTATCTAACGTAAAAAAAGATTCTTGGCCTCTCAGAACAAAGTATGGTTATCTTGCGGAACTATAACGTATCAAATATGAGAATGCTTGAGAATAATGCCAGAGACAAGGAATGTCCAAATCCAGTTGCTAACACAATTAGTGTTTTGAGTACAAAATACCCTTTGGCCATACATTATCAAAGGGCTAGGAAATTCGGAATCCCATCTCACCTAATGGCACAAAGTAATCGGGCTCAAAAGGAAGACACAAGATACCATGGTAGAGTCCTATGTAAAAAGGAGGCTTTGGATTGGTGGATCACAAGGGTTGAAAAACCTCAAGAGCATGAAATAGCAGTAATAAACATTTTACAGAGAGAACCAAGTCATCAAGTGAGTGAGTATTACTCTATTGATTGGGAACATAGTAGAATTAGCTTCGGGCCACCTGAGTTGAAAAGGGAAACTGTTCCTACTAGAGAGACACCATATGATATCCCTCCCACTTTAAGGGTTCCTTTGGTGAAAGAGGCATTATTTCCACATTTGACAAAACCAGATAAAACAATATCACCAAGGTATAGGGTTCAAATAAAAAACATAATCGACCTTACATTAGACAGCAAAATGCTATTGCCGACTCAAATAAGAATTCTTTTAAATTCCATGGACAAAAGATTGAGAACTCTTTCTATAACCTCCAATATGACAGGGAGAATGATACCTATGAAACATGCAATCATCCACGATAATCTTCACTTAGTAAATATGAAGATGTTGGGGGACAAACCGTCTTCTTCTTCAATCAAACTAATGGAAATGTTCACAAAAAACTTAATATTTCAAGCTAGGATAAATAATAATGGCTTGGATGACATAAGAAAGGTGATATCGTCAACTACAATCGAAGGGACTCCTCTCTTAAGTATGTTGGAAATATGGAGAACCAATAAGTATATAAAGTGGCTGCGAGCAGCTATGGGGATGTCAATATGCTTAGAATTTGAGTATAAGGGATTAACATTGTGCGCTCACCCTTTCAACACAATAAGGAAAGAGTATGAACATTCAGTAGGTCTCAAGTTCACAAACACAATAGGAGAAGAGCAATATAACTTTATAATGGATGATATGAGAGGAAGCTTTACACGAGATGGTGACGTGATCATAGGAATGACTTGCAACTTCATCAATAATGTAAGCTTCTCATACCTGTTATCGATAATTGCAGCATTCATTAGACATGGAGGAGGGAGAACAAGGGCATCTGAACTTGCGGAAATGGAAAGGCAAATCCAGGAGAGAACAAAAAGGAGACCTTGGGAGATATTAGGTGTAAAAGAGGAGGAATACATAAAGAAGCTGAGGAACCCAAAATCAGATTTCCGACTGGGAAAAGCAGAGATTGCCAAAGTCACGGAATATACAAGAACTTATGAGACAAGGGCAAATTTGGATGGTAACTTAAATATACAGCCAGAAGGGACCAGTTTACAAATTAAATATGAAATAAATGAAAAGGATACAAAGAGATTGCTCAAATCTGTTGTTTGTACTAACGCCTTAATGCTCAACTTTTTTGATTTCGAGAGAATGTTGAGACAAAGAATATACTATTTTCTGGAGAGAAAAGACGAGTTAAAAAGTGTCATTAAGAAAGGTAATTTTACATGGAAAAATAACATTTTCAGAAGACACCATGCCCAATATAGGTCAATCTCGAAAACAGCAAGGTACATAATGAGCAAAGTGATAAGTGAAGGGAGATGGAATGCAGAGTACATGGCCTTCCTTTATGTTTTTGTGAATGCAGACCCACTAACATCCTCACCGCATTCTGCAACATTTAGAGTAGGGGAATGGGAAATTAATTTGTTTGCGTCCTCTGGAATATTTGCCTATGACGAAGAAAACAGCTGTTATAAGCTGAACGGGATCCCTATCATGAGCGGTGATCCAATAATGACCATGGAAGACACCATATCAAGATTTCTGTACGGGTATAAAATATTGCCTCACAACCATGATAAAAAATTAAAAACTGTGAGCATAAAACATCTAGAAGATGTACGGGATTCAATAGGCATTGGGAAAGAATACTCATTTTTTTTTATTTGGTGAGAAGTTCGACATTGTACGGGACCCTGAGTTTGAAGTGCAGATAAAAGATACATTCAATAAGAGGATAGTAGAGTCTTTAGATTTGTTGGACTCAGCCATATATTCTGGAGAGGGGGTGAAGAGAAAATGGTGGACAGCTATTGGAGAAGACTCTGATGATGATGAGAAAAAATCAAAGTTAGATTTATACCAAGATACAGATGATTACTTTATGGACATGGACTCTAATATTTCCTTTGATGACATGGATATGTTTCAAGAAGACATGTTGGAAGATTGATTGCATACAATGAGTGATATTTTGTCAAGGTTTTTAGACATAGAAAAAAAATGGATAAGGCATCGGTCTCCTAAACCGGGGATTGCCGGTTCGAGTCCCGCCAGAGGTACACATTTTACACAATGGTACAAAATCATTCATACTACACACAGAAATAAACAAACAAAAATAATAACGTTTCTACTGTGTTAAGCCGACTTGGCCGACTTAGCTCGACTGACGCTCGCTGACGCTCGGGAAAAAAGCTCTTTATAAAGGAGTCCCAACATATCAGCTGAGAGAGAAGTATAAATCGTCCCTTTGGCGCAGAGGATAGCGCGTTGGACTTCTAATCCAAAGGTCGTGGGTTCGATCCCCACAAGGGACAGCAATTTTTAAAAATGAGTACGAACTGCAACATAGGCATTGGAACATGGTATGACCGCTACCGTGTTCAAATGACAAAAACAGTTATATCCAAAGCCTTTCTTTACGTTACACATGCAACTACATTCGTGGAAAACTTAACGTCTTCAAGATATTATACACCAATGTAGCAAAATCATACATGATCTCTTAAGCTACTTGTTGAGGGTTGCTCGTTAGGCAAGTTTTTCTCCTCAAAGAACAAATCAATTCACCATCCAGCAGCCAAGTGTGTCACATCACATTTGAATCTCTCGTTACAGCAATGGCGGGGAATGTATCCTGCCTCGAACTGTCCATACAAGTAATGCTCTGTTTGCGCCAATTGTGCACCGTCGAACTGAGATCGTTTCTTGAGGGACTAACAAGCGCAGCTACCATCAGCACTACGATGAGTGACTGATCTTACAGTACTTCCAAAACAATGTGCTCCACATTGCGAGTGGATACTGCTTCTGAAACATGAACTTCGCCTCTATCTCACAGCAGTGCAGGAAGAAGCACGAACAGTCAGCCTGCTGCAACGAATATCTACGTCAATAAACACAGGGCTAAGAATATGTGCGCTCGCTATAAACAAAACGATTCGACCATACAGATATTTATAGCGTATATTATGCTTCTTTCCTCATGACTGTATCAGACGGCGAACAAAATATGCCTAGCATGTAGAACGCACGTTGAATTGGTGCAAAACAGTATCAATTTCTACGCAGAAAATAAGAATAATCAGCATAGATACGTAGAACGTCGTACATCATCCTCACCACTTCAGATATATACAAACCAGCAACACACCGTCCCTTTGGCGCAGCAGATAGCGCGTTGGACTTCTAATCCAAAGGTCGTGGGTTCGATCCCCACAAGGGACGGCAATTTTTGCGCCGCCTCTGTGGCCTAATGGATAGTAGGAACAAGTCCGATTTTTGAAAATGAGTGACCCCACAGAAGACAATGAAGCTATTCTTAGAAAGAAAATTCTATTATCTAACGTAAAAAAAGATTCTTGGCCTCTCAGAACAAAGTATGGTTATCTTGCGGAACTATAACGTATCAAATATGAGAATGCTTGAGAATAATGCCAGAGACAAGGAATGTCCAAATCCAGTTGCTAACACAATTAGTGTTTTGAGTACAAAATACCCTTTGGCCATACATTATCAAAGGGCTAGGAAATTCGGAATCCCATCTCACCTAATGGCACAAAGTAATCGGGCTCAAAAGGAAGACACAAGATACCATGGTAGAGTCCTATGTAAAAAGGAGGCTTTGGATTGGTGGATCACAAGGGTTGAAAAACCTCAAGAGCATGAAATAGCAGTAATAAACATTTTACAGAGAGAACCAAGTCATCAAGTGAGTGAGTATTACTCTATTGATTGGGAACATAGTAGAATTAGCTTCGGGCCACCTGAGTTGAAAAGGGAAACTGTTCCTACTAGAGAGACACCATATGATATCCCTCCCACTTTAAGGGTTCCTTTGGTGAAAGAGGCATTATTTCCACATTTGACAAAACCAGATAAAACAATATCACCAAGGTATAGGGTTCAAATAAAAAACATAATCGACCTTACATTAGACAGCAAAATGCTATTGCCGACTCAAATAAGAATTCTTTTAAATTCCATGGACAAAAGATTGAGAACTCTTTCTATAACCTCCAATATGACAGGGAGAATGATACCTATGAAACATGCAATCATCCACGATAATCTTCACTTAGTAAATATGAAGATGTTGGGGGACAAACCGTCTTCTTCTTCAATCAAACTAATGGAAATGTTCACAAAAAACTTAATATTTCAAGCTAGGATAAATAATAATGGCTTGGATGACATAAGAAAGGTGATATCGTCAACTACAATCGAAGGGACTCCTCTCTTAAGTATGTTGGAAATATGGAGAACCAATAAGTATATAAAGTGGCTGCGAGCAGCTATGGGGATGTCAATATGCTTAGAATTTGAGTATAAGGGATTAACATTGTGCGCTCACCCTTTCAACACAATAAGGAAAGAGTATGAACATTCAGTAGGTCTCAAGTTCACAAACACAATAGGAGAAGAGCAATATAACTTTATAATGGATGATATGAGAGGAAGCTTTACACGAGATGGTGACGTGATCATAGGAATGACTTGAAACTTCATCAATAATGTAAGCTTCTCATACCTGTTATCGATAATTGCAGCATTCATTAGACATGGAGGAGGGAGAACAAGGGCATCTGAACTTGCGGAAATGGAAAGGCAAATCCAGGAGAGAACAAAAAGGAGACCTTGGGAGATATTAGGTGTAAAAGAGGAGGAATACATAAAGAAGCTGAGGAACCCAAAATCAGATTTCCGACTGGGAAAAGCAGAGATTGCCAAAGTCACGGAATATACAAGAACTTATGAGACAAGGGCAAATTTGGATGGTAACTTAAATATACAGCCAGAAGGGACCAGTTTACAAATTAAATATGAAATAAATGAAAAGGATACAAAGAGATTGCTCAAATCTGTTGTTTGTACTAACGCCTTAATGCTCAACTTTTTTGATTTCGAGAGAATGTTGAGACAAAGAATATACCATTTTCTGGAGAGAAAAGACGAGTTAAAAAGTGTCATTAAGAAAGGTAATTTTACATGGAAAAATAACATTTTCAGAAGACACCATGCCCAATATAGGTCAATCTCGAAAACAGCAAGGTACATAATGAGCAAAGTGATAAGTGAAGGGAGATGGAATGCAGAGTACATGGCCTTCCTTTATGTTTTTGTGAATGCAGACCCACTAACATCCTCACCGCATTCTGCAACATTTAGAGTAGGGGAATGGGAAATTAATTTGTTTGCGTCCTCTGGAATATTTGCCTATGACGAAGAAAACAGCTGTTATAAGCTGAACGGGATCCCTATCATGAGCGGTGATCCAATAATGACCATGGAAGACACCATATCAAGATTTCTGTACGGGTATAAAATATTGCCTCACAACCATGATAAAAAATTAAAAACTGTGAGCATAAAACATCTAGAAGATGTACGGGATTCAATAGGCATTGGGAAAGAATACTCATTTTTTTTTATTTGGTGAGAAGTTCGACATTGTACGGGACCCTGAGTTTGAAGTGCAGATAAAAGATACATTCAATAAGAGGATAGTAGAGTCTTTAGATTTGTTGGACTCAGCCATATATTCTGGAGAGGGGGTGAAGAGAAAATGGTGGACAGCTATTGGAGAAGACTCTGATGATGATGAGAAAAAATCAAAGTTAGATTTATACCAAGATACAGATGATTACTTTATGGACATGGACTCTAATATTTCCTTTGATGACATGGATATGTTTCAAGAAGACATGTTGGAAGATTGATTGCATACAATGAGTGATATTTTGTCAAGGTTTTTAGACATAGAAAAAAAATGGATAAGGCATCGGTCTCCTAAACCGGGGATTGCCGGTTCGAGTCCCGCCAGAGGTACACATTTTACACAATGGTACAAAATCATTCATACTACACACAGAAATAAACAAACAAAAATAATAACGTTTCTACTGTGTTAAGCCGACTTGGCCGACTTAGCTCGACTGACGCTCGCTGACGCTCGGGAAAAAAGCTCTTTATAAAGGAGTCCCAACATATCAGCTGAGAGAGAAGTATAAATCGTCCCTTTGGCGCAGAGGATAGCGCGTTGGACTTCTAATCCAAAGGTCGTGGGTTCGATCCCCACAAGGAACAGCAATTTTTAAAAATGAGTACGAACTGCAACATAGGCATTGGAACATGGTATGACCGCTACCGTGTTCAAATGACAAAAACAGTTATATCCAAAGCCTTTCTTTACGTTACACATGCAACTACATTCGTGGAAAACTTAACGTCTTCAAGATATTATACACCAATGTAGCAAAATCATACATGATCTCTTAAGCTACTTGTTGAGGGTTGCTCGTTAGGCAAGTTTTTCTCCTCAAAGAACAAATCAATTCACCATCCAGCAGCCAAGTGTGTCACATCACATTTGAATCTCTCGTTACAGCAATGGCGGGGAATGTATCCTGCCTCGAACTGTCCATACAAGTAATGCTCTGTTTGCGCCAATTGTGCACCGTCGAACTGAGATCGTTTCTTGAGGGACTAACAAGCGCAGCTACCATCAGCACTACGATGAGTGACTGATCTTACAGTACTTCCAAAACAATGTGCTCCACATTGCGAGTGGATACTGCTTCTGAAACATGAACTTCGCCTCTATCTCACAGCAGTGCAGGAAGAAGCACGAACAGTCAGCCTGCTGCAACGAATATCTACGTCAATAAACACAGGGCTAAGAATATGTGCGCTCGCTATAAACAAAACGATTCGACCATACAGATATTTATAGCGAATATTATGCTTCTTTCCTCATGACTGTATCAGACGGCGAACAAAATATGCCTAGCATGTAGAACGCACGTTGAATTGGTGCAAAACAGTATCAATTTCTACGCAGAAAATAAGAATAATCAGCATAGATACGTAGAACGTCGTACATCATCCTCACCACTTCAGATATATACAAACCAGCAACACACCGTCCCTTTGGCGCAGCAGATAGCGCGTTGGACTTCTAATCCAAAGGTCGTGGGTTCGATCCCCACAAGGGACGGCAATTTTTGCGCCGCCTCTGTGGCCTAATGGATAGTAGGAACAAGTCCGATTTTTGAAAATGAGTGACCCCACAGAAGACAATGAAGCTATTCTTAGAAAGAAAATTCTATTATCTAACGTAAAAAAAGATTCTTGGCCTCTCAGAACAAAGTATGGTTATCTTGCGGAACTATAACGTATCAAATATGAGAATGCTTGAGAATAATGCCAGAGACAAGGAATGTCCAAATCCAGTTGCTAACACAATTAGTGTTTTGAGTACAAAATACCCTTTGGCCATACATTATCAAAGGGCTAGGAAATTCGGAATCCCATCTCACCTAATGGCACAAAGTAATCGGGCTCAAAAGGAAGACACAAGATACCATGGTAGAGTCCTATGTAAAAAGGAGGCTTTGGATTGGTGGATCACAAGGGTTGAAAAACCTCAAGAGCATGAAATAGCAGTAATAAACATTTTACAGAGAGAACCAAGTCATCAAGTGAGTGAGTATTACTCTATTGATTGGGAACATAGTAGAATTAGCTTCGGGCCACCTGAGTTGAAAAGGGAAACTGTTCCTACTAGAGAGACACCATATGATATCCCTCCCACTTTAAGGGTTCCTTTGGTGAAAGAGGCATTATTTCCACATTTGACAAAACCAGATAAAACAATATCACCAAGGTATAGGGTTCAAATAAAAAACATAATCGACCTTACATTAGACAGCAAAATGCTATTGCCGACTCAAATAAGAATTCTTTTAAATTCCATGGACAAAAGATTGAGAACTCTTTCTATAACCTCCAATATGACAGGGAGAATGATACCTATGAAACATGCAATCATCCACGATAATCTTCACTTAGTAAATATGAAGATGTTGGGGGACAAACCGTCTTCTTCTTCAATCAAACTAATGGAAATGTTCACAAAAAACTTAATATTTCAAGCTAGGATAAATAATAATGGCTTGGATGACATAAGAAAGGTGATATCGTCAACTACAATCGAAGGGACTCCTCTCTTAAGTATGTTGGAAATATGGAGAACCAATAAGTATATAAAGTGGCTGCGAGCAGCTATGGGGATGTCAATATGCTTAGAATTTGAGTATAAGGGATTAACATTGTGCGCTCACCCTTTCAACACAATAAGGAAAGAGTATGAACATTCAGTAGGTCTCAAGTTCACAAACACAATAGGAGATGAGCAATATAACTTTATAATGGATGATATGAGAGGAAGCTTTACACGAGATGGTGACGTGATCATAGGAATGACTTGCAACTTCATCAATAATGTAAGGTTCTCATACCTGTTATCGATAATTGCAGCATTCATTAGACATGGAGGAGGGAGAACAAGGGCATCTGAACTTGCGGAAATGGAAAGGCAAATCCAGGAGAGAACAAAAAGGAGACCTTGGGAGATATTAGGTGTAAAAGAGGAGGAATACATAAAGAAGCTGAGGAACCCAAAATCAGATTTCCGACTGGGAAAAGCAGAGATTGCCAAAGTCACGGAATATACAAGAACTTATGAGACAAGGGCAAATTTGGATGGTAACTTAAATATACAGCCAGAAGGGACCAGTTTACAAATTAAATATGAAATAAATGAAAAGGATACAAAGAGATTGCTCAAATCTGTTGTTTGTACTAACGCCTTAATGCTCAACTTTTTTGATTTCGAGAGAATGTTGAGACAAAGAATATACTATTTTCTGGAGAGAAAAGACGAGTTAAAAAGTGTCATTAAGAAAGGTAATTTTACATGGAAAAATAACATTTTCAGAAGACACCATGCCCAATATAGGTCAATCTCGAAAACAGCAAGGTACATAATGAGCAAAGTGATAAGTGAAGGGAGATGGAATGCAGAGTACATGGCCTTCCTTTATGTTTTTGTGAATGCAGACCCACTAACATCCTCACCGCATTCTGCAACATTTAGAGTAGGGGAATGGGAAATTAATTTGTTTGCGTCCTCTGGAATATTTGCCTATGACGAAGAAAACAGCTGTTATAAGCTGAACGGGATCCCTATCATGAGCGGTGATCCAATAATGACTATGGAAGACACCATATCAAGATTTCTGTACGGGTATACAATATTGCCTCACAACCATGATAAAAAATTAAAAACTGTGAGCATAAAACATCTAGAAGATGTACGGGATTCAATAGGCATTGGGAAAGAATACTCATTTTTTTTTTATTTGGTGAGAAGTTCGACATTGTACGGGACCCTGAGTTTGAAGTGCAGATAAAAGATACATTCAATAAGAGGATAGCAGAGTCTTTAGATTTGTTGGACTCAGCCATATATTCTGGAGAGGGGGTGAAGAGAAAATGGTGGACAGCTATTGGAGAAGACTCTGATGATGATGAGAAAAAAAAAAAAAGTTAGATTTACACCAAGATACAGATGATTACTTTATGGACATGGACTCTAATATTTTCTTTGATGACATGGATATGTTTCAAGAAGACATGTTGGAAGATTGATTGCATAAAATGAGTGATATTTTGTCAAGGTTTTTAGACATAGAAAAAAAATGGATAAGGCATCGGTCTCCTAAACCGGGGATTGCCGGTTCGAGTCCCGCCAGAGGTACACATTTTACACAATGGTACAAAATCATTCATACTACACACAGAAATAAACAAACAAAAATAATAACGTTTCTACTGTGTTAAGCCGACTTGGCCGACTTAGCTCGACTGACGCTCGCTGACGCTCGGGAAAAAAGCTCTTTATAAAGGAGTCCCAACATATCAGCTGAGAGAGAAGTATAAATCGTCCCTTTGGCGCAGAGGATAGCGCGTTGGACTTCTAATCCAAAGGTCGTGGGTTCGATCCTTACAAGGGACAGCAATTTTTAAAAATGAGTACGAACTGCAACAAAGGCATTGGAACATGGTATGACCGCTACCGTGTTCAAATGACAAAAACAGTTATATCCAAAGCCTTTCTTTACGTTACACATGCAACTACATTCGTGGAAAACTTAACGTCTTCAAGATATTATACACCAATGTAGCAAAATCATACATGATCTCTTAAGCTACTTGTTGAGGGTTGCTCGTTAGGCAAGTTTTTCTCCTCAAAGAACAAATCAATTCACCATCCAGCAGCCAAGTGTGTCACATCACATTTGAATCTCTCGTTACAGCAATGGCGGGGAATGTATCCTGCCTCGAACTGTCCATACAAGTAATGCTCTGTTTGCGCCAATTGTGCACCGTGGAACTGAGATCGTTTCTTGAGGGACTAACAAGCGCAGCTACCATCAGCACTACGATGAGTGACTGATCTTACAGTACTTCCAAAACAATGTGCTCCACATTGCGAGTGGATACTGCTTCTGAAACATGAACTTCGCCTCTATCTCACAGCAGTGCAGGAAGAAGCACGAACAGTCAGCCTGCTGCAACGAATATCTACGTCAATAAACACAGGGCTAAGAATATGTGCGCTCGCTATAAACAAAACGATTCGACCATACAGATATTTATAGCGTATATTATGCTTCTTTCCTCATGACTGTATCAGACGGCGAACAAAATATGCCTAGCATGTAGAACGCACGTTGAATTGGTGCAAAACAGTATCAATTTCTACGCAGAAAATAAGAATAATCAGCATAGATACGTAGAACGTCGTACATCATCCTCACCACTTCAGATATATACAAACCAGCAACACACCGTCCCTTTGGCGCAGCGGATAGCGCGTTGGACTTCTAATCCAAAGGTCGTGGGTTCGATCCCCACAAGGGACGGCAATTTTTGCGCCGCCTCTGTGGCCTAATGGATAGTAGGAACAAGTCCGATTTTTGAAAATGAGTGACCCCACAGAAGACAATGAAGCTATTCTTAGAAAGAAAATTCTATTATCTAACGTAAAAAAAGATTCTTGGCCTCTCAGAACAAAGTATGGTTATCTTGCGGAACTATAACGTATCAAATATGAGAATGCTTGAGAATAATGCCAGAGACAAGGAATGTCCAAATCCAGTTGCTAACACAATTAGTGTTTTGAGTACAAAATACCCTTTGGCCATACATTATCAAAGGGCTAGGAAATTCGGAATCCCATCTCACCTAATGGCACAAAGTAATCGGGCTCAAAAGGAAGACACAAGATACCATGGTAGAGTCCTATGTAAAAAGGAGGCTTTGGATTGGTGGATCACAAGGGTTGAAAAACCTCAAGAGCATGAAATAGCAGTAATAAACATTTTACAGAGAGAACCAAGTCATCAAGTGAGTGAGTATTACTCTATTGATTGGGAACATAGTAGAATTAGCTTCGGGCCACCTGAGTTGAAAAGGGAAACTGTTCCTACTAGAGAGACACCATATGATATCCCTCCCACTTTAAGGGTTCCTTTGGTGAAAGAGGCATTATTTCCACATTTGACAAAACCAGATAAAACAATATCACCAAGGTATAGGGTTCAAATAAAAAACATAATCGACCTTACATTAGACAGCAAAATGCTATTGCCGACTCAAATAAGAATTCTTTTAAATTCCATGGACAAAAGACTGAGAACTCTTTCTATAACCTCCAATATGACAGGGAGAATGATACTTATGAAACATGCAATCATCCACGATAATCTTCACTTAGTAAATATGAAGATGTTGGGGGACAAACCATCTTCTTCTTCAATCAAACTAATGGAAATGTTCACAAAAAACTTAATATTTCAAGCTAGGATAAATAATAATGGCTTGGATGACATAAGAAAGGTGATATCGTCAACTACAATCGAAGGGACTCCTCTCTTAAGTATGTTGGAAATATGGAGAACCAATAAGTATATAAAGTGGCTGCGAGCAGCTATGGGGATGTCAATATGCTTAGAATTTGAGTATAAGGGATTAACATTGTGCGCTCACCCTTTCAACACAATAAGGAAAGAGTATGAACATTCAGTAGGTCTCAAGTTCACAAACACAATAGGAGATGAGCAATATAACTTTATAATGGATGATATGAAAGGAAGCTTTACACGAGATGGTGACGTGATCATAGGAATGACTTGCAACTTCATCAATAATGTAAGGTTCTCATACCTGTTATCGATAATTGCAGCATTCATTAGACATGGAGGAGGGAGAACAAGGGCATCTGAACTTGCGGAAATGGAAAGGCAAATCCAGGAGAGAACAAAAAGGAGACCTTGGGAGATATTAGGTGTAAAAGAGGAGGAATACATAAAGAAGCTGAGGAACCCAAAATCAGATTTCCGACTGGGAAAAGCAGAGATTGCCAAAGTCACGGAATATACAAGAACTTATGAGACAAGGGCAAATTTGGATGGTAACTTAAATATACAGCCAGAAGGGACCAGTTTACAAATTAAATATGAAATAAATGAAAAGGATACAAAGAGATTGCTCAAATCTGTTGATTGTACTAACGCCTTAATGCTCAACTTTTTTGATTTCGAGAGAATGTTGAGACAAAGAATATACTATTTTCTGGAGAGAAAAGACGAGTTAAAAAGTGTCATTAAGAAAGGTAATTTTACATGGAAAAATAACATTTTCAGAAGACACCATGCCCAATATAGGTCAATCTCGAAAACAGCAAGGTACATAATGAGCAAAGTGATAAGTGAAGGGAGATGGAATGCAGAGTACATGGCCTTCCTTTATGTTTTTGTGAATGCAGACCCACTAACATCCTCACCGCATTCTGCAACATTTAGAGTAGGGGAATGGGAAATTAATTTGTTTGCGTCCTCTGGAATATTTGCCTATGACGAAGAAAACAGCTGTTATAAGCTGAACGGGATCCCTATCATGAGCGGTGATCCAATAATGACCATGGAAGACACCATATCAAGATTTCTGTACGGGTATAAAATATTGCCTCACAACCATGATAAAAAATTAAAAACTGTGAGCATAAAACATCTAGAAGATGTACGGGATTCAATAGGCATTGGGAAAGAATACTCATTTTTTTTTTATTTGGTGAGAAGTTCGACATTGTACGGGACCCTGAGTTTGAAGTGCAGATAAAAGATACATTCAATAAGAGGATAGCAGAGTCTTTAGATTTGTTGGACTCAGCCATATATTCTGGAGAGGGGGTGAAGAGAAAATGGTGGACAGCTATTGGAGAAGACTCTGATGATGATGAGAAAAAATCAAAGTTAGATTTATACCAAGATACAGATGATTACTTTATGGACATGGACTCTAATATTTCCTTTGATGACATGGATATGTTTCAAGAAGACATGTTGGAAGATTGATTGCATACAATGAGTGATATTTTGTCAAGGTTTTTAGACATAGAAAAAAAATGGATAAGGCATCGGTCTCCTAAACCGGGGATTGCCGGTTCGAGTCCCGCCAGAGGTACACATTTTACACAATGGTACAAAATCATTCATACTACACACAGAAATAAACAAACAAAAATAATAACGTTTCTACTGTGTTAAGCCGACTTGGCCGACTTAGCTCGACTGACGCTCGCTGACGCTCGGGAAAAAAGCTCTTTATAAAGGAGTCCCAACATATCAGCTGAGAGAGAAGTATAAATCGTCCCTTTGGCGCAGAGGATAGCGCGTTGGACTTCTAATCCAAAGGTCGTGGGTTCGATCCTTACAAGGGACAGCAATTTTTAAAAATGAGTACGAACTGCAACAAAGGCATTGGAACATGGTATGACCGCTACCGTGTTCAAATGACAAAAACAGTTATATCCAAAGCCTTTCTTTACGTTACACATGCAACTACATTCGTGGAAAACTTAACGTCTTCAAGATATTATACACCAATGTAGCAAAATCATACATGATCTCTTAAGCTACTTGTTGAGGGTTGCTCGTTAGGCAAGTTTTTCTCCTCGAAGAACAAATCAATTCACCATCCAGCAGCCAAGTGTGTCACATCACATTTGAATCTCTCGTTACAGCAATGGCGGGGAATGTATCCTGCCTCGAACTGTCCATACAAGTAATGCTCTGTTTGCGCCAATTGTGCACCGTGGAACTGAGATCGTTTCTTGAGGGACTAACAAGCGCAGCTACCATCAGCACTACGATGAGTGACTGATCTTACAGTACTTCCAAAACAATGTGCTCCACATTGCGAGTGGATACTGCTTCTGAAACATGAACTTCGCCTCTATCTCACAGCAGTGCAGGAAGAAGCACGAACAGTCAGCCTGCTGCAACGAATATCTACGTCAATAAACACAGGGCTAAGAATATGTGCGCTCGCTATAAACAAAACGATTCGACCATACAGATATTTATAGCGTATATTATGCTTCTTTCCTCATGACTGTATCAGACGGCGAACAAAATATGCCTAGCATGTAGAACGCACGTTGAATTGGTGCAAAACAGTATCAATTTCTACGCAGAAAATAAGAATAATCAGCATAGATACGTAGAACGTCGTACATCATCCTCACCACTTCAGATAATATACAAACCAGCAACACACCGTCCCTTTGGCGCAGCGGATAGCGCGTTGGACTTCTAATCCAAAGGTCGTGGGTTCGATCCCCACAAGGGACGGCAATTTTTGCGCCGCCTCTGTGGCCTAATGGATAGTAGGAACAATTCCGATTTTTGAAAATGAGTGACCCCACAGAAGACAATGAAGCTATTCTTAGAAAGAAAATTCTATTATCTAACGTAAAAAAAGATTCTTGGCCTCTCAGAACAAAGTATGGTTATCTTGCGGAACTATAACGTATCAAATATGAGAATGCTTGAGATAATGCCAGAGACAAGGAATGTCCAAATCCAGTTGCTAACACAATTAGTGTTTTGAGTACAAAATACCCTTTGGCCATACATTATCAAAGGGCTAGGAAATTCGGAATCCCATCTCACCTAATGGCACAAAGTAATCGGGCTCAAAAGGAAGACACAAGATACCATGGTAGAGTCCTATGTAAAAAGGAGGCTTTGGATTGGTGGATCACAAGGGTTGAAAACCTCAAGAGCATGAAATAGCAGTAATAAACCATTTTACAGAGAGAACCAAGTCATCAAGTGAGTGAGTATTACTCTATGATTGGGAACATAGTAGAATTAGCTTCGGGCCACCTGAGTTGAAAAGGGAAACTGTTCCTACTAGAGAGACACCATATGATATCCCCTCCCACTTTAAGGGTTCCTTTGGTGAAAGAGGCATTATTTCCACATTTGACAAAACCAGATAAAACAATATCACCAAGGTATAGGGTTCAAATAAAAAACATAATCGACCTTACATTAGACAGCAAAATGCTATTGCCGACTCAAATAAGAATTCTTTTAAATTCCATGGACAAAAGATTGAGAACTCTTTCTATAACCTCCAATATGACAGGGAGAATGATACTTATGAAACATGCAATCATCCACGATAATCTTCACTTAGTAAATATGAAGATGTTGGGGGACAAACCATCTTCTTCTTCAATCAAACTAATGGAAATGTTCACAAAAAACTTAATATTTCAAGCTAGGATAAATAATAATGGCTTGGATGACATAAGAAAGGTGATATCGTCAACTACAATCGAAGGGACTCCTCTCTTAAGTATGTTGGAAATATGGAGAACCAATAAGTATATAAAGTGGCTGCGAGCAGCTATGGGGATGTCAATATGCTTAGAATTTGAGTATAAGGGATTAACATTGTGCGCTCACCCTTTCAACACAATAAGGAAAGAGTATGAACATTCAGTAGGTCTCAAGTTCACAAACACAATAGGAGATGAGCAATATAACTTTATAATGGATGATATGAGAGGAAGCTTTACACGAGATGGTGACGTGATCATAGGAATGACTTGCAACTTCATCAATAATGTAAGGTTCTCATACCTGTTATCGATAATTGCAGCATTCATTAGACATGGAGGAGGGAGAACAAGGGCATCTGAACTTGCGGAAATGGAAAGGCAAATCCAGGAGAGAACAAAAAGGAGACCTTGGGAGATATTAGGTGTAAAAGAGGAGGAATACATAAAGAAGCTGAGGAACCCAAAATCAGATTTCCGACTGGGAAAAGCAGAGATTGCCAAAGTCACGGAATATACAAGAACTTATGAGACAAGGGCAAATTTGGATGGTAACTTAAATATACAGCCAGAAGGGACCAGTTTACAAATTAAATATGAAATAAATGAAAAGGATACAAAGAGATTGCTCAAATCTGTTGTTTGTACTAACGCCTTAATGCTCAACTTTTTTGATTTCGAGAGAATGTTGAGACAAAGAATATACTATTTTCTGGAGAGAAAAGACGAGTTAAAAAGTGTCATTAAGAAAGGTAATTTTACATGGAAAAATAACATTTTCAGAAGACACCATGCCCAATATAGGTCAATCTCGAAAACAGCAAGGTACATAATGAGCAAAGTGATAAGTGAAGGGAGATGGAATGCAGAGTACATGGCCTTCCTTTATGTTTTTGTGAATGCAGACCCACTAACATCCTCACCGCATTCTGCAACATTTAGAGTAGGGGAATGGGAAATTAATTTGTTTGCGTCCTCTGGAATATTTGCCTATGACGAAGAAAACAGCTGTTATAAGCTGAACGGGATCCCTATCATGAGCGGTGATCCAATAATGACTATGGAAGACACCATATCAAGATTTCTGTACGGGTATACAATATTGCCTCACAACCATGATAAAAAATTAAAAACTGTGAGCATAAAACATCTAGAAGATGTACGGGATTCAATAGGCATTGGGAAAGAATACTCATTTTTTTTTTATTTGGTGAGAAGTTCGACATTGTACGGGACCCTGAGTTTGAAGTGCAGATAAAAGATACATTCAATAAGAGGATAGCAGAGTCTTTAGATTTGTTGGACTCAGCCATATATTCTGGAGAGGGGGTGAAGAGAAAATGGTGGACAGCTATTGGAGAAGACTCTGATGATGATGAGAAAAAATCAAAGTTAGATTTACACCAAGATACAGATGATTACTTTATGGACATGGACTCTAATATTTTCTTTGATGACATGGATATGTTTCAAGAAGACATGTTGGAAGATTGATTGCATAAAATGAGTGATATTTTGTCAAGGTTTTTAGACATAGAAAAAAAATGGATAAGGCATCGGTCTCCTAAACCGGGGATTGCCGGTTCGAGTCCCGCCAGAGGTACACATTTTACACAATGGTACAAAATCATTCATACTACACACAGAAATAAACAAACAAAAATAATAACGTTTCTACTGTGTTAAGCCGACTTGGCCGACTTAGCTCGACTGACGCTCGCTGACGCTCGGGAAAAAAGCTCTTTATAAAGGAGTCCCAACATATCAGCTGAGAGAGAAGTATAAATCGTCCCTTTGGCGCAGAGGATAGCGCGTTGGACTTCTAATCCAAAGGTCGTGGGTTCGATCCTTACAAGGGACAGCAATTTTTAAAAATGAGTACGAACTGCAACAAAGGCATTGGAACATGGTATGACCGCTACCGTGTTCAAATGACAAAAACAGTTATATCCAAAGCCTTTCTTTACGTTACACATGCAACTACATTCGTGGAAAACTTAACGTCTTCAAGATATTATACACCAATGTAGCAAAATCATACATGATCTCTTAAGCTACTTGTTGAGGGTTGCTCGTTAGGCAAGTTTTTCTCCTCGAAGAACAAATCAATTCACCATCCAGCAGCCAAGTGTGTCACATCACATTTGAATCTCTCGTTACAGCAATGGCGGGGAATGTATCCTGCCTCGAACTGTCCATACAAGTAATGCTCTGTTTGCGCCAATTGTGCACCGTGGAACTGAGATCGTTTCTTGAGGGACTAACAAGCGCAGCTACCATCAGCACTACGATGAGTGACTGATCTTACAGTACTTCCAAAACAATGTGCTCCACATTGCGAGTGGATACTGCTTCTGAAACATGAACTTCGCCTCTATCTCACAGCAGTGCAGGAAGAAGCACGAACAGTCAGCCTGCTGCAACGAATATCTACGTCAATAAACACAGGGCTAAGAATATGTGCGCTCGCTATAAACAAAACGATTCGACCATACAGATATTTATAGCGTATATTATGCTTCTTTCCTCATGACTGTATCAGACGGCGAACAAAATATGCCTAGCATGTAGAACGCACGTTGAATTGGTGCAAAACAGTATCAATTTCTACGCAGAAAATAAGAATAATCAGCATAGATACGTAGAACGTCGTACATCATCCTCACCACTTCAGATATATACAAACCAGCAACACACCGTCCCTTTGGCGCAGCGGATAGCGCGTTGGACTTCTAATCCAAAGGTCGTGGGTTCGATCCCCACAAGGGACGGCAATTTTTGCGCCGCCTCTGTGGCCTAATGGATAGTAGGAACAATTCCGATTTTTGAAAATGAGTGACCCCACAGAAGACAATGAAGCTATTCTTAGAAAGAAAATTCTATTATCTAACGTAAAAAAAGATTCTTGGCCTCTCAGAACAAAGTATGGTTATCTTGCGGAACTATAACGTATCAAATATGAGAATGCTTGAGAATAATGCCAGAGACAAGGAATGTCCAAATCCAGTTGCTAACACAATTAGTGTTTTGAGTACAAAATACCCTTTGGCCATACATTATCAAAGGGCTAGGAAATTCGGAATCCCATCTCACCTAATGGCACAAAGTAATCGGGCTCAAAAGGAAGACACAAGATACCATGGTAGAGTCCTATGTAAAAAGGAGGCTTTGGATTGGTGGATCACAAGGGTTGAAAAACCTCAAGAGCATGAAATAGCAGTAATAAACATTTTACAGAGAGAACCAAGTCATCAAGTGAGTGAGTATTACTCTATTGATTGGGAACATAGTAGAATTAGCTTCGGGCCACCTGAGTTGAAAAGGGAAACTGTTCCTACTAGAGAGACACCATATGATATCCCTCCCACTTTAAGGGTTCCTTTGGTGAAAGAGGCATTATTTCCACATTTGACAAAACCAGATAAAACAATATCACCAAGGTATAGGGTTCAAATAAAAAACATAATCGACCTTACATTAGACAGCAAAATGCTATTGCCGACTCAAATAAGAATTCTTTTAAATTCCATGGACAAAAGATTGAGAACTCTTTCTATAACCTTCAATATGACAGGGAGAATGATACTTATGAAACATGCAATCATCCACGATAATCTTCACTTAGTAAATATGAAGATGTTGGGGGACAAACCATCTTCTTCTTCAATCAAACTAATGGAAATGTTCACAAAAAACTTAATATTTCAAGCTAGGATAAATAATAATGGCTTGGATGACATAAGAAAGGTGATATCGTCAACTACAATCGAAGGGACTCCTCTCTTAAGTATGTTGGAAATATGGAGAACCAATAAGTATATAAAGTGGCTGCGAGCAGCTATGGGGATGTCAATATGCTTAGAATTTGAGTATAAGGGATTAACATTGTGCGCTCACCCTTTCAACACAATAAGGAAAGAGTATGAACATTCAGTAGGTCTCAAGTTCACAAACACAATAGGAGATGAGCAATATAACTTTATAATGGATGATATGAGAGGAAGCTTTACACGAGATGGTGACGTGATCATAGGAATGACTTGCAACTTCATCAATAATGTAAGGTTCTCATACCTGTTATCGATAATTGCAGCATTCATTAGACATGGAGGAGGGAGAACAAGGGCATCTGAACTTGCGGAAATGGAAAGGCAAATCCAGGAGAGAACAAAAAGGAGACCTTGGGAGATATTAGGTGTAAAAGAGGAGGAATACATAAAGAAGCTGAGGAACCCAAAATCAGATTTCCGACTGGGAAAAGCAGAGATTGCCAAAGTCACGGAATATACAAGAACTTATGAGACAAGGGCAAATTTGGATGGTAACTTAAATATACAGCCAGAAGGGACCAGTTTACAAATTAAATATGAAATAAATGAAAAGGATACAAAGAGATTGCTCAAATCTGTTGTTTGTACTAACGCCTTAATGCTCAACTTTTTTGATTTCGAGAGAATGTTGAGACAAAGAATATACTATTTTCTGGAGAGAAAAGACGAGTTAAAAAGTGTCATTAAGAAAGGTAATTTTACATGGAAAAATAACATTTTCAGAAGACACCATGCCCAATATAGGTCAATCTCGAAAACAGCAAGGTACATAATGAGCAAAGTGATAAGTGAAGGGAGATGGAATGCAGAGTACATGGCCTTCCTTTATGTTTTTGTGAATGCAGACCCACTAACATCCTCACCGCATTCTGCAACATTTAGAGTAGGGGAATGGGAAATTAATTTGTTTGCGTCCTCTGGAATATTTGCCTATGACGAAGAAAACAGCTGTTATAAGCTGAACGGGATCCCTATCATGAGCGGTGATCCAATAATGACTATGGAAGACACCATATCAAGATTTCTGTACGGGTATACAATATTGCCTCACAACCATGATAAAAAATTAAAAACTGTGAGCATAAAACATCTAGAAGATGTACGGGATTCAATAGGCATTGGGAAAGAATACTCATTTTTTTTTTATTTGGTGAGAAGTTCGACATTGTACGGGACCCTGAGTTTGAAGTGCAGATAAAAGATACATTCAATAAGAGGATAGCAGAGTCTTTAGATTTGTTGGACTCAGCCATATATTCTGGAGAGGGGGTGAAGAGAAAATGGTGGACAGCTATTGGAGAAGACTCTGATGATGATGAGAAAAAATCAAAGTTAGATTTACACCAAGATACAGATGATTACTTTATGGACATGGACTCTAATATTTTCTTTGATGACATGGATATGTTTCAAGAAGACATGTTGGAAGATTGATTGCATAAAATGAGTGATATTTTGTCAAGGTTTTTAGACATAGAAAAAAAATGGATAAGGCATCGGTCTCCTAAACCGGGGATTGCCGGTTCGAGTCCCGCCAGAGGTACACATTTTACACAATGGTACAAAATCATTCATACTACACACAGAAATAAACAAACAAAAATAATAACGTTTCTACTGTGTTAAGCCGACTTGGCCGACTTAGCTCGACTGACGCTCGCTGACGCTCGGGAAAAAAGCTCTTTATAAAGGAGTCCCAACATATCAGCTGAGAGAGAAGTATAAATCGTCCCTTTGGCGCAGAGGATAGCGCGTTGGACTTCTAATCCAAAGGTCGTGGGTTCGATCCTTACAAGGGACAGCAATTTTTAAAAATGAGTACGAACTGCAACAAAGGCATTGGAACATGGTATGACCGCTACCGTGTTCAAATGACAAAAACAGTTATATCCAAAGCCTTTCTTTACGTTACACATGCAACTACATTCGTGGAAAACTTAACGTCTTCAAGATATTATACACCAATGTAGCAAAATCATACATGATCTCTTAAGCTACTTGTTGAGGGTTGCTCGTTAGGCAAGTTTTTCTCCTCGAAGAACAAATCAATTCACCATCCAGCAGCCAAGTGTGTCACATCACATTTGAATCTCTCGTTACAGCAATGGCGGGGAATGTATCCTGCCTCGAACTGTCCATACAAGTAATGCTCTGTTTGCGCCAATTGTGCACCGTGGAACTGAGATCGTTTCTTGAGGGACTAACAAGCGCAGCTACCATCAGCACTACGATGAGTGACTGATCTTACAGTACTTCCAAAACAATGTGCTCCACATTGCGAGTGGATACTGCTTCTGAAACATGAACTTCGCCTCTATCTCACAGCAGTGCAGGAAGAAGCACGAACAGTCAGCCTGCTGCAACGAATATCTACGTCAATAAACACAGGGCTAAGAATATGTGCGCTCGCTATAAACAAAACGATTCGACCATACAGATATTTATAGCGTATATTATGCTTCTTTCCTCATGACTGTATCAGACGGCGAACAAAATATGCCTAGCATGTAGAACGCACGTTGAATTGGTGCAAAACAGTATCAATTTCTACGCAGAAAATAAGAATAATCAGCATAGATACGTAGAACGTCGTACATCATCCTCACCACTTCAGATATATACAAACCAGCAACACACCGTCCCTTTGGCGCAGCGGATAGCGCGTTGGACTTCTAATCCAAAGGTCGTGGGTTCGATCCCCACAAGGGACGGCAATTTTTGCGCCGCCTCTGTGGCCTAATGGATAGTAGGAACAATTCCGATTTTTGAAAATGAGTGACCCCACAGAAGACAATGAAGCTATTCTTAGAAAGAAAATTCTATTATCTAACGTAAAAAAAGATTCTTGGCCTCTCAGAACAAAGTATGGTTATCTTGCGGAACTATAACGTATCAAATATGAGAATGCTTGAGAATAATGCCAGAGACAAGGAATGTCCAAATCCAGTTGCTAACACAATTAGTGTTTTGAGTACAAAATACCCTTTGGCCATACATTATCAAAGGGCTAGGAAATTCGGAATCCCATCTCACCTAATGGCACAAAGTAATCGGGCTCAAAAGGAAGACACAAGATACCATGGTAGAGTCCTATGTAAAAAGGAGGCTTTGGATTGGTGGATCACAAGGGTTGAAAAACCTCAAGAGCATGAAATAGCAGTAATAAACATTTTACAGAGAGAACCAAGTCATCAAGTGAGTGAGTATTACTCTATTGATTGGGAACATAGTAGAATTAGCTTCGGGCCACCTGAGTTGAAAAGGGAAACTGTTCCTACTAGAGAGACACCATATGATATCCCTCCCACTTTAAGGGTTCCTTTGGTGAAAGAGGCATTATTTCCACATTTGACAAAACCAGATAAAACAATATCACCAAGGTATAGGGTTCAAATAAAAAACATAATCGACCTTACATTAGACAGCAAAATGCTATTGCCGACTCAAATAAGAATTCTTTTAAATTCCATGGACAAAAGATTGAGAACTCTTTCTATAACCTCCAATATGACAGGGAGAATGATACTTATGAAACATGCAATCATCCACGATAATCTTCACTTAGTAAATATGAAGATGTTGGGGGACAAACCATCTTCTTCTTCAATCAAACTAATGGAAATGTTCACAAAAAACTTAATATTTCAAGCTAGGATAAATAATAATGGCTTGGATGACATAAGAAAGGTGATATCGTCAACTACAATCGAAGGGACTCCTCTCTTAAGTATGTTGGAAATATGGAGAACCAATAAGTATATAAAGTGGCTGCGAGCAGCTATGGGGATGTCAATATGCTTAGAATTTGAGTATAAGGGATTAACATTGTGCGCTCACCCTTTCAACACAATAAGGAAAGAGTATGAACATTCAGTAGGTCTCAAGTTCACAAACACAATAGGAGATGAGCAATATAACTTTATAATGGATGATATGAGAGGAAGCTTTACACGAGATGGTGACGTGATCATAGGAATGACTTGCAACTTCATCAATAATGTAAGGTTCTCATACCTGTTATCGATAATTGCAGCATTCATTAGACATGGAGGAGGGAGAACAAGGGCATCTGAACTTGCGGAAATGGAAAGGCAAATCCAGGAGAGAACAAAAAGGAGACCTTGGGAGATATTAGGTGTAAAAGAGGAGGAATACATAAAGAAGCTGAGGAACCCAAAATCAGATTTCCGACTGGGAAAAGCAGAGATTGCCAAAGTCACGGAATATACAAGAACTTATGAGACAAGGGCAAATTTGGATGGTAACTTAAATATACAGCCAGAAGGGACCAGTTTACAAATTAAATATGAAATAAATGAAAAGGATACAAAGAGATTGCTCAAATCTGTTGTTTGTACTAACGCCTTAATGCTCAACTTTTTTGATTTCGAGAGAATGTTGAGACAAAGAATATACTATTTTCTGGAGAGAAAAGACGAGTTAAAAAGTGTCATTAAGAAAGGTAATTTTACATGGAAAAATAACATTTTCAGAAGACACCATGCCCAATATAGGTCAATCTCGAAAACAGCAAGGTACATAATGAGCAAAGTGATAAGTGAAGGGAGATGGAATGCAGAGTACATGGCCTTCCTTTATGTTTTTGTGAATGCAGACCCACTAACATCCTCACCGCATTCTGCAACATTTAGAGTAGGGGAATGGGAAATTAATTTGTTTGCGTCCTCTGGAATATTTGCCTATGACGAAGAAAACAGCTGTTATAAGCTGAACGGGATCCCTATCATGAGCGGTGATCCAATAATGACTATGGAAGACACCATATCAAGATTTCTGTACGGGTATACAATATTGCCTCACAACCATGATAAAAAATTAAAAACTGTGAGCATAAAACATCTAGAAGATGTACGGGATTCAATAGGCATTGGGAAAGAATACTCATTTTTTTTTTATTTGGTGAGAAGTTCGACATTGTACGGGACCCTGAGTTTGAAGTGCAGATAAAAGATACATTCAATAAGAGGATAGCAGAGTCTTTAGATTTGTTGGACTCAGCCATATATTCTGGAGAGGGGGTGAAGAGAAAATGGTGGACAGCTATTGGAGAAGACTCTGATGATGATGAGAAAAAATCAAAGTTAGATTTACACCAAGATACAGATGATTACTTTATGGACATGGACTCTAATATTTTCTTTGATGACATGGATATGTTTCAAGAAGACATGTTGGAAGATTGATTGCATAAAATGAGTGATATTTTGTCAAGGTTTTTAGACATAGAAAAAAAATGGATAAGGCATCGGTCTCCTAAACCGGGGATTGCCGGTTCGAGTCCCGCCAGAGGTACACATTTTACACAATGGTACAAAATCATTCATACTACACACAGAAATAAACAAACAAAAATAATAACGTTTCTACTGTGTTAAGCCGACTTGGCCGACTTAGCTCGACTGACGCTCGCTGACGCTCGGGAAAAAAGCTCTTTATAAAGGAGTCCCAACATATCAGCTGAGAGAGAAGTATAAATCGTCCCTTTGGCGCAGAGGATAGCGCGTTGGACTTCTAATCCAAAGGTCGTGGGTTCGATCCTTACAAGGGACAGCAATTTTTAAAAATGAGTACGAACTGCAACAAAGGCATTGGAACATGGTATGACCGCTACCGTGTTCAAATGACAAAAACAGTTATATCCAAAGCCTTTCTTTACGTTACACATGCAACTACATTCGTGGAAAACTTAACGTCTTCAAGATATTATACACCAATGTAGCAAAATCATACATGATCTCTTAAGCTACTTGTTGAGGGTTGCTCGTTAGGCAAGTTTTTCTCCTCGAAGAACAAATCAATTCACCATCCAGCAGCCAAGTGTGTCACATCACATTTGAATCTCTCGTTACAGCAATGGCGGGGAATGTATCCTGCCTCGAACTGTCCATACAAGTAATGCTCTGTTTGCGCCAATTGTGCACCGTGGAACTGAGATCGTTTCTTGAGGGACTAACAAGCGCAGCTACCATCAGCACTACGATGAGTGACTGATCTTACAGTACTTCCAAAACAATGTGCTCCACATTGCGAGTGGATACTGCTTCTGAAACATGAACTTCGCCTCTATCTCACAGCAGTGCAGGAAGAAGCACGAACAGTCAGCCTGCTGCAACGAATATCTACGTCAATAAACACAGGGCTAAGAATATGTGCGCTCGCTATAAACAAAACGATTCGACCATACAGATATTTATAGCGTATATTATGCTTCTTTCCTCATGACTGTATCAGACGGCGAACAAAATATGCCTAGCATGTAGAACGCACGTTGAATTGGTGCAAAACAGTATCAATTTCTACGCAGAAAATAAGAATAATCAGCATAGATACGTAGAACGTCGTACATCATCCTCACCACTTCAGATATATACAAACCAGCAACACACCGTCCCTTTGGCGCAGCGGATAGCGCGTTGGACTTCTAATCCAAAGGTCGTGGGTTCGATCCCCACAAGGGACGGCAATTTTTGCGCCGCCTCTGTGGCCTAATGGATAGTAGGAACAATTCCGATTTTTGAAAATGAGTGACCCCACAGAAGACAATGAAGCTATTCTTAGAAAGAAAATTCTATTATCTAACGTAAAAAAAGATTCTTGGCCTCTCAGAACAAAGTATGGTTATCTTGCGGAACTATAACGTATCAAATATGAGAATGCTTGAGAATAATGCCAGAGACAAGGAATGTCCAAATCCAGTTGCTAACACAATTAGTGTTTTGAGTACAAAATACCCTTTGGCCATACATTATCAAAGGGCTAGGAAATTCGGAATCCCATCTCACCTAATGGCACAAAGTAATCGGGCTCAAAAGGAAGACACAAGATACCATGGTAGAGTCCTATGTAAAAAGGAGGCTTTGGATTGGTGGATCACAAGGGTTGAAAAACCTCAAGAGCATGAAATAGCAGTAATAAACATTTTACAGAGAGAACCAAGTCATCAAGTGAGTGAGTATTACTCTATTGATTGGGAACATAGTAGAATTAGCTTCGGGCCACCTGAGTTGAAAAGGGAAACTGTTCCTACTAGAGAGACACCATATGATATCCCTCCCACTTTAAGGGTTCCTTTGGTGAAAGAGGCATTATTTCCACATTTGACAAAACCAGATAAAACAATATCACCAAGGTATAGGGTTCAAATAAAAAACATAATCGACCTTACATTAGACAGCAAAATGCTATTGCCGACTCAAATAAGAATTCTTTTAAATTCCATGGACAAAAGATTGAGAACTCTTTCTATAACCTCCAATATGACAGGGAGAATGATACTTATGAAACATGCAATCATCCACGATAATCTTCACTTAGTAAATATGAAGATGTTGGGGGACAAACCATCTTCTTCTTCAATCAAACTAATGGAAATGTTCACAAAAAACTTAATATTTCAAGCTAGGATAAATAATAATGGCTTGGATGACATAAGAAAGGTGATATCGTCAACTACAATCGAAGGGACTCCTCTCTTAAGTATGTTGGAAATATGGAGAACCAATAAGTATATAAAGTGGCTGCGAGCAGCTATGGGGATGTCAATATGCTTAGAATTTGAGTATAAGGGATTAACATTGTGCGCTCACCCTTTCAACACAATAAGGAAAGAGTATGAACATTCAGTAGGTCTCAAGTTCACAAACACAATAGGAGATGAGCAATATAACTTTATAATGGATGATATGAGAGGAAGCTTTACACGAGATGGTGACGTGATCATAGGAATGACTTGCAACTTCATCAATAATGTAAGGTTCTCATACCTGTTATCGATAATTGCAGCATTCATTAGACATGGAGGAGGGAGAACAAGGGCATCTGAACTTGCGGAAATGGAAAGGCAAATCCAGGAGAGAACAAAAAGGAGACCTTGGGAGATATTAGGTGTAAAAGAGGAGGAATACATAAAGAAGCTGAGGAACCCAAAATCAGATTTCCGACTGGGAAAAGCAGAGATTGCCAAAGTCACGGAATATACAAGAACTTATGAGACAAGGGCAAATTTGGATGGTAACTTAAATATACAGCCAGAAGGGACCAGTTTACAAATTAAATATGAAATAAATGAAAAGGATACAAAGAGATTGCTCAAATCTGTTGTTTGTACTAACGCCTTAATGCTCAACTTTTTTGATTTCGAGAGAATGTTGAGACAAAGAATATACTATTTTCTGGAGAGAAAAGACGAGTTAAAAAGTGTCATTAAGAAAGGTAATTTTACATGGAAAAATAACATTTTCAGAAGACACCATGCCCAATATAGGTCAATCTCGAAAACAGCAAGGTACATAATGAGCAAAGTGATAAGTGAAGGGAGATGGAATGCAGAGTACATGGCCTTCCTTTATGTTTTTGTGAATGCAGACCCACTAACATCCTCACCGCATTCTGCAACATTTAGAGTAGGGGAATGGGAAATTAATTTGTTTGCGTCCTCTGGAATATTTGCCTATGACGAAGAAAACAGCTGTTATAAGCTGAACGGGATCCCTATCATGAGCGGTGATCCAATAATGACTATGGAAGACACCATATCAAGATTTCTGTACGGGTATACAATATTGCCTCACAACCATGATAAAAAATTAAAAACTGTGAGCATAAAACATCTAGAAGATGTACGGGATTCAATAGGCATTGGGAAAGAATACTCATTTTTTTTTTATTTGGTGAGAAGTTCGACATTGTACGGGACCCTGAGTTTGAAGTGCAGATAAAAGATACATTCAATAAGAGGATAGCAGAGTCTTTAGATTTGTTGGACTCAGCCATATATTCTGGAGAGGGGGTGAAGAGAAAATGGTGGACAGCTATTGGAGAAGACTCTGATGATGATGAGAAAAAATCAAAGTTAGATTTACACCAAGATACAGATGATTACTTTATGGACATGGACTCTAATATTTTCTTTGATGACATGGATATGTTTCAAGAAGACATGTTGGAAGATTGATTGCATAAAATGAGTGATATTTTGTCAAGGTTTTTAGACATAGAAAAAAAATGGATAAGGCATCGGTCTCCTAAACCGGGGATTGCCGGTTCGAGTCCCGCCAGAGGTACACATTTTACACAATGGTACAAAATCATTCATACTACACACAGAAATAAACAAACAAAAATAATAACGTTTCTACTGTGTTAAGCCGACTTGGCCGACTTAGCTCGACTGACGCTCGCTGACGCTCGGGAAAAAGCTCTTTATAAAGGAGTCCCAACATATCAGCTGAGAGAGAAGTATAAATCGTCCCTTTGGCGCAGAGGATAGTGCGTTGGACTTCTAATCCAAAGGTCGTGGGTTCGATCCCCACAAGGGACAGCAATTTTTAAAAATGAGTACGAACTGCAACAAAGGCATTGGAACATGGTATGACCGCTACCGTGTTCAAATGACAAAAACAGTTATATCCAAAGCCTTTCTTTACGTTACACATGCAACTACATTCGTGGAAAACTTAACGTCTTCAAGATATTATACACCAATGTAGCAAAATCATACATGATCTCTTAAGCTACTTGTTGAGGGTTGCTTGTTAGGCAAGTTTTTCTCCTCGAAGAACAAATCAATTCACCATCCAGCAGCCAAGTGTGTCACATCACATTTGAATCTCTCGTTACAGCAATGGCGGGGAATGTATCCTGCCTCGAACTGTCCATACAAGTAATGCTCTGTTTGCGCCAATTGTGCACCGTGGAACTGAGATCGTTTCTTGAGGGACTAACAAGCGCAGCTACCATCAGCACTACGATGAGTGACTGATCTTACAGTACTTCCAAAACAATGTGCTCCACATTGCGAGTGGATACTGCTTCTGAAACATGAACTTCGCCTCTATCTCACAGCAGTGCAGGAAGAAGCACGAACAGTCAGCCTGCTGCAACGAATATCTACGTCAATAAACACAGGGCTAAGAATATGTGCGCTCGCTATAAACAAAACGATTCGACCATACAGATATTTATAGCGTATATTATGCTTCTTTCCTCATGACTGTATCAGACGGCGAACAAAATATGCCTAGCATGTAGAACGCACATTGAATTGGTGCAAAACAGTATCAATTTCTACGCAGAAAATAAGAATAATCAGCATAGATACGTAGAACGTCGTACATCATCCTCACCACTTCAGATATATACAAACCAGCAACACACCGTCCCTTTGGCGCAGCGGATAGCGCGTTGGACTTCTAATCCAAAGGTCGTGGGTTCGATCCCCACAAGGGACGGCAATTTTTGCGCCGCCTCTGTGGCCTAATGGATAGTAGGAACAAGTCCGATTTTTGAAAATGAGTGACCCCACAGAAGACAATGAAGCTATTCTTAGAAAGAAAATTCTATTATCTAACGTAAAAAAAGATTCTTGGCCTCTCAGAACAAAGTATGGTTATCTTGCGGAACTATAACGTATCAAATATGAGAATGCTTGAGAATAATGCCAGAGACAAGGAATGTCCAAATCCAGTTGCTAACACAATTAGTGTTTTGAGTACAAAATACCCTTTGGCCATACATTATCAAAGGGCTAGGAAATTCGGAATCCCATCTCACCTAATGGCACAAAGTAATCGGGCTCAAAAGGAAGACACAAGATACCATGGTAGAGTCCTATGTAAAAAGGAGGCTTTGGATTGGTGGATCACAAGGGTTGAAAAACCTCAAGAGCATGAAATAGCAGTAATAAACATTTTACAGAGAGAACCAAGTCATCAAGTGAGTGAGTATTACTCTATTGATTGGGAACATAGTAGAATTAGCTTCGGGCCACCTGAGTTGAAAAGGGAAACTGTTCCTACTAGAGAGACACCATATGATATCCCTCCCACTTTAAGGGTTCCTTTGGTGAAAGAGGCATTATTTCCACATTTGACAAAACCAGATAAAACAATATCACCAAGGTATAGGGTTCAAATAAAAAACATAATCGACCTTACATTAGACAGCAAAATGCTATTGCCGACTCAAATAAGAATTCTTTTAAATTCCATGGACAAAAGATTGAGAACTCTTTCTATAACCTCCAATATGACAGGGAGAATGATACCTATGAAACATGCAATCATCCACGATAATCTTCACTTAGTAAATATGAAGATGTTGGGGGACAAACCGTCTTCTTCTTCAATCAAACTAATGGAAATGTTCACAAAAAACTTAATATTTCAAGCTAGGATAAATAATAATGGCTTGGATGACATAAGAAAGGTGATATCGTCAACTACAATCGAAGGGACTCCTCTCTTAAGTATGTTGGAAATATGGAGAACCAATAAGTATATAAAGTGGCTGCGAGCAGCTATGGGGATGTCAATATGCTTAGAATTTGAGTATAAGGGATTAACATTGTGCGCTCACCCTTTCAACACAATAAGGAAAGAGTATGAACATTCAGTAGGTCTCAAGTTCACAAACACAATAGGAGAAGAGCAATATAACTTTATAATGGATGATATGAGAGGAAGCTTTACACGAGATGGTGACGTGATCATAGGAATGACTTGCAACTTCATCAATAATGTAAGCTTCTCATACCTGTTATCGATAATTGCAGCATTCATTAGACATGGAGGAGGGAGAACAAGGGCATCTGAACTTGCGGAAATGGAAAGGCAAATCCAGGAGAGAACAAAAAGGAGACCTTGGGAGATATTAGGTGTAAAAGAGGAGGAATACATAAAGAAGCTGAGGAACCCAAAATCAGATTTCCGACTGGGAAAAGCAGAGATTGCCAAAGTCACGGAATATACAAGAACTTATGAGACAAGGGCAAATTTGGATGGTAACTTAAATATACAGCCAGAAGGGACCAGTTTACAAATTAAATATGAAATAAATGAAAAGGATACAAAGAGATTGCTCAAATCTGTTGTTTGTACTAACGCCTTAATGCTCAACTTTTTTGATTTCGAGAGAATGTTGAGACAAAGAATATACTATTTTCTGGAGAGAAAAGACGAGTTAAAAAGTGTCATTAAGAAAGGTAATTTTACATGGAAAAATAACATTTTCAGAAGACACCATGCCCAATATAGGTCAATCTCGAAAACAGCAAGGTACATAATGAGCAAAGTGATAAGTGAAGGGAGATGGAATGCAGAGTACATGGCCTTCCTTTATGTTTTTGTGAATGCAGACCCACTAACATCCTCACCGCATTCTGCAACATTTAGAGTAGGGGAATGGGAAATTAATTTGTTTGCGTCCTCTGGAATATTTGCCTATGACGAAGAAAACAGCTGTTATAAGCTGAACGGGATCCCTATCATGAGCGGTGATCCAATAATGACTATGGAAGACACCATATCAAGATTTCTGTACGGGTATACAATATTGCCTCACAACCATGATAAAAAATTAAAAACTGTGAGCATAAAACATCTAGAAGATGTACGGGATTCAATAGGCATTGGGAAAGAATACTCATTTTTTTTTTATTTGGTGAGAAGTTCGACATTGTACGGGACCCTGAGTTTGAAGTGCAGATAAAAGATACATTCAATAAGAGGATAGCAGAGTCTTTAGATTTGTTGGACTCAGCCATATATTCTGGAGAGGGGTGAAGAGAAAATGGTGGACAGCTATTGGAGAAGACTCTGATGATGATGAGAAAAAATCAAAGTTAGATTTACACCAAGATACAGATGATTACTTTATGGACATGGACTCTAATATTTTCTTTGATGACATGGATATGTTTCAAGAAGACATGTTGGAAGATTGATTGCATAAAATGAGTGATATTTTGTCAAGGTTTTTAGACATAGAAAAAAAATGGATAAGGCATCGGTCTCCTAAACCGGGGATTGCCGGTTCGAGTCCCGCCAGAGGTACACATTTTACACAATGGTACAAAATCATTCATACTACACACAGAAATAAACAAACAAAAATAATAACGTTTCTACTGTGTTAAGCCGACTTGGCCGACTTAGCTCGACTGACGCTCGCTGACGCTCGGGAAAAAAGCTCTTTATAAAGGAGTCCCAACATATCAGCTGAGAGAGAAGTATAAATCGTCCCTTTGGCGCAGAGGATAGCGCGTTGGACTTCTAATCCAAAGGTCGTGGGTTCGATCCTTACAAGGGACAGCAATTTTTAAAAATGAGTACGAACTGCAACAAAGGCATTGGAACATGGTATGACCGCTACCGTGTTCAAATGACAAAAACAGTTATATCCAAAGCCTTTCTTTACGTTACACATGCAACTACATTCGTGGAAAACTTAACGTCTTCAAGATATTATACACCAATGTAGCAAAATCATACATGATCTCTTAAGCTACTTGTTGAGGGTTGCTCGTTAGGCAAGTTTTTCTCCTCGAAGAACAAATCAATTCACCATCCAGCAGCCAAGTGTGTCACATCACATTTGAATCTCTCGTTACAGCAATGGCGGGGAATGTATCCTGCCTCGAACTGTCCATACAAGTAATGCTCTGTTTGCGCCAATTGTGCACCGTGGAACTGAGATCGTTTCTTGAGGGACTAACAAGCGCAGCTACCATCAGCACTACGATGAGTGACTGATCTTACAGTACTTCCAAAACAATGTGCTCCACATTGCGAGTGGATACTGCTTCTGAAACATGAACTTCGCCTCTATCTCACAGCAGTGCAGGAAGAAGCACGAACAGTCAGCCTGCTGCAACGAATATCTACGTCAATAAACACAGGGCTAAGAATATGTGCGCTCGCTATAAACAAAACGATTCGACCATACAGATATTTATAGCGTATATTATGCTTCTTTCCTCATGACTGTATCAGACGGCGAACAAAATATGCCTAGCATGTAGAACGCACGTTGAATTGGTGCAAAACAGTATCAATTTCTACGCAGAAAATAAGAATAATCAGCATAGATACGTAGAACGTCGTACATCATCCTCACCACTTCAGATATATACAAACCAGCAACACACCGTCCCTTTGGCGCAGCGGATAGCGCGTTGGACTTCTAATCCAAAGGTCGTGGGTTCGATCCCCACAAGGGACGGCAATTTTTGCGCCGCCTCTGTGGCCTAATGGATAGTAGGAACAATTCCGATTTTTGAAAATGAGTGACCCCACAGAAGACAATGAAGCTATTCTTAGAAAGAAAATTCTATTATCTAACGTAAAAAAAGATTCTTGGCCTCTCAGAACAAAGTATGGTTATCTTGCGGAACTATAACTTATCAAATATGAGAATGCTTGAGAATAATGCCAGAGACAAGGAATGTCCAAATCCAGTTGCTAACACAATTAGTGTTTTGAGTACAAAATACCCTTTGGCCATACATTATCAAAGGGCTAGGAAATTCGGAATCCCATCTCACCTAATGGCACAAAGTAATCGGGCTCAAAAGGAAGACACAAGATACCATGGTAGAGTCCTATGTAAAAAGGAGGCTTTGGATTGGTGGATCACAAGGGTTGAAAAACCTCAAGAGCATGAAATAGCAGTAATAAACATTTTACAGAGAGAACCAAGTCATCAAGTGAGTGAGTATTACTCTATTGATTGGGAACATAGTAGAATTAGCTTCGGGCCACCTGAGTTGAAAAGGGAAACTGTTCCTACTAGAGAGACACCATATGATATCCCTCCCACTTTAAGGGTTCCTTTGGTGAAAGAGGCATTATTTCCACATTTGACAAAACCAGATAAAACAATATCACCAAGGTATAGGGTTCAAATAAAAAACATAATCGACCTTACATTAGACAGCAAAATGCTATTGCCGACTCAAATAAGAATTCTTTTAAATTCCATGGACAAAAGATTGAGAACTCTTTCTATAACCTCCAATATGACAGGGAGAATGATACTTATGAAACATGCAATCATCCACGATAATCTTCACTTAGTAAATATGAAGATGTTGGGGGACAAACCATCTTCTTCTTCAATCAAACTAATGGAAATGTTCACAAAAAACTTAATATTTCAAGCTAGGATAAATAATAATGGCTTGGATGACATAAGAAAGGTGATATCGTCAACTACAATCGAAGGGACTCCTCTCTTAAGTATGTTGGAAATATGGAGAACCAATAAGTATATAAAGTGGCTGCGAGCAGCTATGGGGATGTCAATATGCTTAGAATTTGAGTATAAGGGATTAACATTGTGCGCTCACCCTTTCAACACAATAAGGAAAGAGTATGAACATTCAGTAGGTCTCAAGTTCACAAACACAATAGGAGATGAGCAATATAACTTTATAATGGATGATATGAGAGGAAGCTTTACACGAGATGGTGACGTGATCATAGGAATGACTTGCAACTTCATCAATAATGTAAGGTTCTCATACCTGTTATCGATAATTGCAGCATTCATTAGACATGGAGGAGGGAGAACAAGGGCATCTGAACTTGCGGAAATGGAAAGGCAAATCCAGGAGAGAACAAAAAGGAGACCTTGGGAGATATTAGGTGTAAAAGAGGAGGAATACATAAAGAAGCTGAGGAACCCAAAATCAGATTTCCGACTGGGAAAAGCAGAGATTGCCAAAGTCACGGAATATACAAGAACTTATGAGACAAGGGCAAATTTGGATGGTAACTTAAATATACAGCCAGAAGGGACCAGTTTACAAATTAAATATGAAATAAATGAAAAGGATACAAAGAGATTGCTCAAATCTGTTGTTTGTACTAACGCCTTAATGCTCAACTTTTTTGATTTCGAGAGAATGTTGAGACAAAGAATATACTATTTTCTGGAGAGAAAAGACGAGTTAAAAAGTGTCATTAAGAAAGGTAATTTTACATGGAAAAATAACATTTTCAGAAGACACCATGCCCAATATAGGTCAATCTCGAAAACAGCAAGGTACATAATGAGCAAAGTGATAAGTGAAGGGAGATGGAATGCAGAGTACATGGCCTTCCTTTATGTTTTTGTGAATGCAGACCCACTAACATCCTCACCGCATTCTGCAACATTTAGAGTAGGGGAATGGGAAATTAATTTGTTTGCGTCCTCTGGAATATTTGCCTATGACGAAGAAAACAGCTGTTATAAGCTGAACGGGATCCCTATCATGAGCGGTGATCCAATAATGACTATGGAAGACACCATATCAAGATTTCTGTACGGGTATACAATATTGCCTCACAACCATGATAAAAAATTAAAAACTGTGAGCATAAAACATCTAGAAGATGTACGGGATTCAATAGGCATTGGGAAAGAATACTCATTTTTTTTTTATTTGGTGAGAAGTTCGACATTGTACGGGACCCTGAGTTTGAAGTGCAGATAAAAGATACATTCAATAAGAGGATAGCAGAGTCTTTAGATTTGTTGGACTCAGCCATATATTCTGGAGAGGGGGTGAAGAGAAAATGGTGGACAGCTATTGGAGAAGACTCTGATGATGATGAGAAAAAATCAAAGTTAGATTTACACCAAGATACAGATGATTACTTTATGGACATGGACTCTAATATTTTCTTTGATGACATGGATATGTTTCAAGAAGACATGTTGGAAGATTGATTGCATACAATGAGTGATATTTTGTCAAGGTTTTTAGACATAGAAAAAAAATGGATAAGGCATCGGTCTCCTAAACCGGGGATTGCCGGTTCGAGTCCCGCCAGAGGTACACATTTTACACAATGGTACAAAATCATTCATACTACACACAGAAATAAACAAACAAAAATAATAACGTTTCTACTGTGTTAAGCCGACTTGGCCGACTTAGCTCGACTGACGCTCGCTGACGCTCGGGAAAAAAGCTCTTTATAAAGGAGTCCCAACATATCAGCTGAGAGAGAAGTATAAATCGTCCCTTTGGCGCAGAGGATAGCGCGTTGGACTTCTAATCCAAAGGTCGTGGGTTCGATCCTTACAAGGGACAGCAATTTTTAAAAATGAGTACGAACTGCAACAAAGGCATTGGAACATGGTATGACCGCTACCGTGTTCAAATGACAAAAACAGTTATATCCAAAGCCTTTCTTTACGTTACACATGCAACTACATTCGTGGAAAACTTAACGTCTTCAAGATATTATACACCAATGTAGCAAAATCATACATGATCTCTTAAGCTACTTGTTGAGGGTTGCTCGTTAGGCAAGTTTTTCTCCTCGAAGAACAAATCAATTCACCATCCAGCAGCCAAGTGTGTCACATCACATTTGAATCTCTCGTTACAGCAATGGCGGGGAATGTATCCTGCCTCGAACTGTCCATACAAGTAATGCTCTGTTTGCGCCAATTGTGCACCGTGGAACTGAGATCGTTTCTTGAGGGACTAACAAGCGCAGCTACCATCAGCACTACGATGAGTGACTGATCTTACAGTACTTCCAAAACAATGTGCTCCACATTGCGAGTGGATACTGCTTCTGAAACATGAACTTCGCCTCTATCTCACAGCAGTGCAGGAAGAAGCACGAACAGTCAGCCTGCTGCAACGAATATCTACGTCAATAAACACAGGGCTAAGAATATGTGCGCTCGCTATAAACAAAACGATTCGACCATACAGATATTTATAGCGTATATTATGCTTCTTTCCTCATGACTGTATCAGACGGCGAACAAAATATGCCTAGCATGTAGAACGCACGTTGAATTGGTGCAAAACAGTATCAATTTCTACGCAGAAAATAAGAATAATCAGCATAGATACGTAGAACGTCGTACATCATCCTCACCACTTCAGATATATACAAACCAGCAACACACCGTCCCTTTGGCGCAGCGGATAGCGCGTTGGACTTCTAATCCAAAGGTCGTGGGTTCGATCCCCACAAGGGACGGCAATTTTTGCGCCGCCTCTGTGGCCTAATGGATAGTAGGAACAATTCCGATTTTTGAAAATGAGTGACCCCACAGAAGACAATGAAGCTATTCTTAGAAAGAAAATTCTATTATCTAACGTAAAAAAAGATTCTTGGCCTCTCAGAACAAAGTATGGTTATCTTGCGGAACTATAACTTATCAAATATGAGAATGCTTGAGAATAATGCCAGAGACAAGGAATGTCCAAATCCAGTTGCTAACACAATTAGTGTTTTGAGTACAAAATACCCTTTGGCCATACATTATCAAAGGGCTAGGAAATTCGGAATCCCATCTCACCTAATGGCACAAAGTAATCGGGCTCAAAAGGAAGACACAAGATACCATGGTAGAGTCCTATGTAAAAAGGAGGCTTTGGATTGGTGGATCACAAGGGTTGAAAAACCTCAAGAGCATGAAATAGCAGTAATAAACATTTTACAGAGAGAACCAAGTCATCAAGTGAGTGAGTATTACTCTATTGATTGGGAACATAGTAGAATTAGCTTCGGGCCACCTGAGTTGAAAAGGGAAACTGTTCCTACTAGAGAGACACCATATGATATCCCTCCCACTTTAAGGGTTCCTTTGGTGAAAGAGGCATTATTTCCACATTTGACAAAACCAGATAAAACAATATCACCAAGGTATAGGGTTCAAATAAAAAACATAATCGACCTTACATTAGACAGCAAAATGCTATTGCCGACTCAAATAAGAATTCTTTTAAATTCCATGGACAAAAGATTGAGAACTCTTTCTATAACCTCCAATATGACAGGGAGAATGATACTTATGAAACATGCAATCATCCACGATAATCTTCACTTAGTAAATATGAAGATGTTGGGGGACAAACCATCTTCTTCTTCAATCAAACTAATGGAAATGTTCACAAAAAACTTAATATTTCAAGCTAGGATAAATAATAATGGCTTGGATGACATAAGAAAGGTGATATCGTCAACTACAATCGAAGGGACTCCTCTCTTAAGTATGTTGGAAATATGGAGAACCAATAAGTATATAAAGTGGCTGCGAGCAGCTATGGGGATGTCAATATGCTTAGAATTTGAGTATAAGGGATTAACATTGTGCGCTCACCCTTTCAACACAATAAGGAAAGAGTATGAACATTCAGTAGGTCTCAAGTTCACAAACACAATAGGAGATGAGCAATATAACTTTATAATGGATGATATGAGAGGAAGCTTTACACGAGATGGTGACGTGATCATAGGAATGACTTGCAACTTCATCAATAATGTAAGGTTCTCATACCTGTTATCGATAATTGCAGCATTCATTAGACATGGAGGAGGGAGAACAAGGGCATCTGAACTTGCGGAAATGGAAAGGCAAATCCAGGAGAGAACAAAAAGGAGACCTTGGGAGATATTAGGTGTAAAAGAGGAGGAATACATAAAGAAGCTGAGGAACCCAAAATCAGATTTCCGACTGGGAAAAGCAGAGATTGCCAAAGTCACGGAATATACAAGAACTTATGAGACAAGGGCAAATTTGGATGGTAACTTAAATATACAGCCAGAAGGGACCAGTTTACAAATTAAATATGAAATAAATGAAAAGGATACAAAGAGATTGCTCAAATCTGTTGTTTGTACTAACGCCTTAATGCTCAACTTTTTTGATTTCGAGAGAATGTTGAGACAAAGAATATACTATTTTCTGGAGAGAAAAGACGAGTTAAAAAGTGTCATTAAGAAAGGTAATTTTACATGGAAAAATAACATTTTCAGAAGACACCATGCCCAATATAGGTCAATCTCGAAAACAGCAAGGTACATAATGAGCAAAGTGATAAGTGAAGGGAGATGGAATGCAGAGTACATGGCCTTCCTTTATGTTTTTGTGAATGCAGACCCACTAACATCCTCACCGCATTCTGCAACATTTAGAGTAGGGGAATGGGAAATTAATTTGTTTGCGTCCTCTGGAATATTTGCCTATGACGAAGAAAACAGCTGTTATAAGCTGAACGGGATCCCTATCATGAGCGGTGATCCAATAATGACTATGGAAGACACCATATCAAGATTTCTGTACGGGTATACAATATTGCCTCACAACCATGATAAAAAATTAAAAACTGTGAGCATAAAACATCTAGAAGATGTACGGGATTCAATAGGCATTGGGAAAGAATACTCATTTTTTTTTTATTTGGTGAGAAGTTCGACATTGTACGGGACCCTGAGTTTGAAGTGCAGATAAAAGATACATTCAATAAGAGGATAGCAGAGTCTTTAGATTTGTTGGACTCAGCCATATATTCTGGAGAGGGGGTGAAGAGAAAATGGTGGACAGCTATTGGAGAAGACTCTGATGATGATGAGAAAAAATCAAAGTTAGATTTACACCAAGATACAGATGATTACTTTATGGACATGGACTCTAATATTTTCTTTGATGACATGGATATGTTTCAAGAAGACATGTTGGAAGATTGATTGCATACAATGAGTGATATTTTGTCAAGGTTTTTAGACATAGAAAAAAAATGGATAAGGCATCGGTCTCCTAAACCGGGGATTGCCGGTTCGAGTCCCGCCAGAGGTACACATTTTACACAATGGTACAAAATCATTCATACTACACACAGAAATAAACAAACAAAAATAATAACGTTTCTACTGTGTTAAGCCGACTTGGCCGACTTAGCTCGACTGACGCTCGCTGACGCTCGGGAAAAAAGCTCTTTATAAAGGAGTCCCAACATATCAGCTGAGAGAGAAGTATAAATCGTCCCTTTGGCGCAGAGGATAGCGCGTTGGACTTCTAATCCAAAGGTCGTGGGTTCGATCCTTACAAGGGACAGCAATTTTTAAAATGAGTACGAACTGCAACAAAGGCATTGGAACATGGTATGACCGCTACCGTGTTCAAATGACAAAAACAGTTATATCCAAAGCCTTTCTTTACGTTACACATGCAACTACATTCGTGGAAAACTTAACGTCTTCAAGATATTATACACCAATGTAGCAAAATCATACATGATCTCTTAAGCTACTTGTTGAGGGTTGCTCGTTAGGCAAGTTTTTCTCCTCAAAGAACAAATCAATTCACCATCCAGCAGCCAAGTGTGTCACATCACATTTGAATCTCTCGTTACAGCAATGGCGGGGAATGTATCCTGCCTCGAACTGTCCATACAAGTAATGCTCTGTTTGCGCCAATTGTGCACCGTGGAACTGAGATCGTTTCTTGAGGGACTAACAAGCGCAGCTACCATCAGCACTACGATGAGTGACTGATCTTACAGTACTTCCAAAACAATGTGCTCCACATTGCGAGTGGATACTGCTTCTGAAACATGAACTTCGCCTCTATCTCACAGCAGTGCAGGAAGAAGCACGAACAGTCAGCCTGCTGCAACGAATATCTACGTCAATAAACACAGGGCTAAGAATATGTGCGCTCGCTATAAACAAAACGATTCGACCATACAGATATTTATAGCGTATATTATGCTTCTTTCCTCATGACTGTATCAGACGGCGAACAAAATATGCCTAGCATGTAGAACGCACGTTGAATTGGTGCAAAACAGTATCAATTTCTACGCAGAAAATAAGAATAATCAGCATAGATACGTAGAACGTCGTACATCATCCTCACCACTTCAGATATATACAAACCAGCAACACACCGTCCCTTTGGCGCAGCGGATAGCGCGTTGGACTTCTAATCCAAAGGTCGTGGGTTCGATCCCCACAAGGGACGGCAATTTTTGCGCCGCCTCTGTGGCCTAATGGATAGTAGGAACAAGTCCGATTTTTGAAAATGAGTGACCCCACAGAAGACAATGAAGCTATTCTTAGAAAGAAAATTCTATTATCTAACGTAAAAAAAGATTCTTGGCCTCTCAGAACAAAGTATGGTTATCTTGCGGAACTATAACGTATCAAATATGAGAATGCTTGAGAATAATGCCAGAGACAAGGAATGTCCAAATCCAGTTGCTAACACAATTAGTGTTTTGAGTACAAAATACCCTTTGGCCATACATTATCAAAGGGCTAGGAAATTCGGAATCCCATCTCACCTAATGGCACAAAGTAATCTGGCTCAAAAGGAAGACACAAGATACCATGGTAGAGTCCTATGTAAAAAGGAGGCTTTGGATTGGTGGATCACAAGGGTTGAAAAACCTCAAGAGCATGAAATAGCAGTAATAAACATTTTACAGAGAGAACCAAGTCATCAAGTGAGTGAGTATTACTCTATTGATTGGGAACATAGTAGAATTAGCTTCGGGCCACCTGAGTTGAAAAGGGAAACTGTTCCTACTAGAGAGACACCATATGATATCCCTCCCACTTTAAGGGTTCCTTTGGTGAAAGAGGCATTATTTCCACATTTGACAAAACCAGATAAAACAATATCACCAAGGTATAGGGTTCAAATAAAAAACATAATCGACCTTACATTAGACAGCAAAATGCTATTGCCGACTCAAATAAGAATTCTTTTAAATTCCATGGACAAAAGATTGAGAACTCTTTCTATAACCTCCAATATGACAGGGAGAATGATACTTATGAAACATGCAATCATCCACGATAATCTTCACTTAGTAAATATGAAGATGTTGGGGGACAAACCATCTTCTTCTTCAATCAAACTAATGGAAATGTTCACAAAAAACTTAATATTTCAAGCTAGGATAAATAATAATGGCTTGGATGACATAAGAAAGGTGATATCGTCAACTACAATCGAAGGGACTCCTCTCTTAAGTATGTTGGAAATATGGAGAACCAATAAGTATATAAAGTGGCTGCGAGCAGCTATGGGGATGTCAATATGCTTAGAATTTGAGTATAAGGGATTAACATTGTGCGCTCACCCTTTCAACACAATAAGGAAAGAGTATGAACATTCAGTAGGTCTCAAGTTCACAAACACAATAGGAGATGAGCAATATAACTTTATAATGGATGATATGAGAGGAAGCTTTACACGAGATGGTGACGTGATCATAGGAATGACTTGCAACTTCATCAATAATGTAAGGTTCTCATACCTGTTATCGATAATTGCAGCATTCATTAGACATGGAGGAGGGAGAACAAGGGCATCTGAACTTGCGGAAATGGAAAGGCAAATCCAGGAGAGAACAAAAAGGAGACCTTGGGAGATATTAGGTGTAAAAGAGGAGGAATACATAAAGAAGCTGAGGAACCCAAAATCAGATTTCCGACTGGGAAAAGCAGAGATTGCCAAAGTCACGGAATATACAAGAACTTATGAGACAAGGGCAAATTTGGATGGTAACTTAAATATACAGCCAGAAGGGACCAGTTTACAAATTAAATATGAAATAAATGAAAAGGATACAAAGAGATTGCTCAAATCTGTTGTTTGTACTAACGCCTTAATGCTCAACTTTTTTGATTTCGAGAGAATGTTGAGACAAAGAATATACTATTTTCTGGAGAGAAAAGACGAGTTAAAAAGTGTCATTAAGAAAGGTAATTTTACATGGAAAAATAACATTTTCAGAAGACACCATGCCCAATATAGGTCAATCTCGAAAACAGCAAGGTACATAATGAGCAAAGTGATAAGTGAAGGGAGATGGAATGCAGAGTACATGGCCTTCCTTTATGTTTTTGTGAATGCAGACCCACTAACATCCTCACCGCATTCTGCAACATTTAGAGTAGGGGAATGGGAAATTAATTTGTTTGCATCCTCTGGAATATTTGCCTATGACGAAGAAAACAGCTGTTATAAGCTGAACGGGATCCCTATCATGAGCGGTGATCCAATAATGACTATGGAAGACACCATATCAAGATTTCTGTACGGGTATACAATATTGCCTCACAACCATGATAAAAAATTAAAAACTGTGAGCATAAAACATCTAGAAGATGTACGGGATTCAATAGGCATTGGGAAAGAATACTCATTTTTTTTTTATTTGGTGAGAAGTTCGACATTGTACGGGACCCTGAGTTTGAAGTGCAGATAAAAGATACATTCAATAAGAGGATAGCAGAGTCTTTAGATTTGTTGGACTCAGCCATATATTCTGGAGAGGGGGTGAAGAGAAAATGGTGGACAGCTATTGGAGAAGACTCTGATGATGATGAGAAAAAATCAAAGTTAGATTTACACCAAGATACAGATGATTACTTTATGGACATGGACTCTAATATTTTCTTTGATGACATGGATATGTTTCAAGAAGACATGTTGGAAGATTGATTGCATAAAATGAGTGATATTTTGTCAAGGTTTTTAGACATAGAAAAAAAATGGATAAGGCATCGGTCTCCTAAACCGGGGATTGCCGGTTCGAGTCCCGCCAGAGGTACACATTTTACACAATGGTACAAAATCATTCATACTACACACAGAAATAAACAAACAAAAATAATAATGTTTCTACTGTGTTAAGCCGACTTGGCCGACTTAGCTCGACTGACGCTCGCTGACGCTCGGGAAAAAAGCTCTTTATAAAGGAGTCCCAACATATCAGCTGAGAGAGAAGTATAAATCGTCCCTTTGGCGCAGAGGATAGCGCGTTGGACTTCTAATCCAAAGGTCGTGGGTTCGATCCTTACAAGGGACAGCAATTTTTAAAAATGAGTACGAACTGCAACAAAGGCATTGGAACATGGTATGACCGCTACCGTGTTCAAATGACAAAAACAGTTATATCCAAAGCCTTTCTTTACGTTACACATGCAACTACATTCGTGGAAAACTTAACGTCTTCAAGATATTATACACCAATGTAGCAAAATCATACATGATCTCTTAAGCTACTTGTTGAGGGTTGCTCGTTAGGCAAGTTTTTCTCCTCGAAGAACAAATCAATTCACCATCCAGCAGCCAAGTGTGTCACATCACATTTGAATCTCTCGTTACAGCAATGGCGGGGAATGTATCCTGCCTCGAACTGTCCATACAAGTAATGCTCTGTTTGCGCCAATTGTGCACCGTGGAACTGAGATCGTTTCTTGAGGGACTAACAAGCGCAGCTACCATCAGCACTACGATGAGTGACTGATCTTACAGTACTTCCAAAACAATGTGCTCCACATTGCGAGTGGATACTGCTTCTGAAACATGAACTTCGCCTCTATCTCACAGCAGTGCAGGAAGAAGCACGAACAGTCAGCCTGCTGCAACGAATATCTACGTCAATAAACACAGGGCTAAGAATATGTGCGCTCGCTATAAACAAAACGATTCGACCATACAGATATTTATAGCGTATATTATGCTTCTTTCCTCATGACTGTATCAGACGGCGAACAAAATATGCCTAGCATGTAGAACGCACGTTGAATTGGTGCAAAACAGTATCAATTTCTACGCAGAAAATAAGAATAATCAGCATAGATACGTAGAACGTCGTACATCATCCTCACCACTTCAGATATATACAAACCAGCAACACACCGTCCCTTTGGCGCAGCGGATAGCGCGTTGGACTTCTAATCCAAAGGTCGTGGGTTCGATCCCCACAAGGGATGGCAATTTCGCGCCGCCTCTGTGGCCTAATGGATAGTAGGAACAAGTCCGATTTTTGAAAATGAGTGACCCCACAGAAGACAATGAAGCTATTCTTAGAAAGAAAATTCTATTATCTAACGTAAAAAAAGATTCTTGGCCTCTCAGAACAAAGTATGGTTATCTTGCGGAACTATAACTTATCAAATATGAGAATGCTTGAGAATAATGCCAGAGACAAGGAATGTCCAAATCCAGTTGCTAACACAATTAGTGTTTTGAGTACAAAATACCCTTTGGCCATACATTATCAAAGGGCTAGGAAATTCGGAATCCCATCTCACCTAATGGCACAAAGTAATCGGGCTCAAAAGGAAGACACAAGATACCATGGTAGAGTCCTATGTAAAAAGGAGGCTTTGGATTGGTGGATCACAACGGTTGAAAAACCTCAAGAGCATGAAATAGCAGTAATAAACATTTTACAGAGAGAACCAAGTCATCAAGTGAGTGAGTATTACTCTATTGATTGGGAACATAGTAGAATTAGCTTCGGGCCACCTGAGTTGAAAAGGGAAACTGTTCCTACTAGAGAGACACCATATGATATCCCTCCCACTTTAAGGGTTCCTTTGGTGAAAGAGGCATTATTTCCACATTTGACAAAACCAGATAAAACAATATCACCAAGGTATAGGGTTCAAATAAAAAACATAATCGACCTTACATTAGACAGCAAAATGCTATTGCCGACTCAAATAAGAATTCTTTTAAATTCCATGGACAAAAGATTGAGAACTCTTTCTATAACCTCCAATATGACAGGGAGAATGATACTTATGAAACATGCAATCATCCACGATAATCTTCACTTAGTAAATATGAAGATGTTGGGGGACAAACCGTCTTCTTCTTCAATCAAACTAATGGAAATGTTCACAAAAAACTTAATATTTCAAGCTAGGATAAATAATAATGGCTTGGATGACATAAGAAAGGTGATATCGTCAACTACAATCGAAGGGACTCCTCTCTTAAGTATGTTGGAAATATGGAGAACCAATAAGTATATAAAGTGGCTGCGAGCAGCTATGGGGATGTCAATATGCTTAGAATTTGAGTATAAGGCATTAACATTGTGCGCTCACCCTTTCAACACAATAAGGAAAGAGTATGAACATTCAGTAGGTCTCAAGTTCACAAACACAATAGGAGATGAGCAATATAACTTTATAATGGATGATATGAGAGGAAGCTTTACACGAGATGGTGACGTGATCATAGGAATGACTTGCAACTTCATCAATAATGTAAGGTTCTCATACCTGTTATCGATAATTGCAGCATTCATTAGACATGGAGGAGGGAGAACAAGGGCATCTGAACTTGCGGAAATGGAAAGGCAAATCCAGGAGAGAACAAAAAGGAGACCTTGGGAGATATTAGTTGTAAAAGAGGAGGAATACATAAAGAAGCTGAGGAACCCAAAATCAGATTTCCGACTGGGAAAAGCAGAGATTGCCAAAGTCACGGAATATACAAGAACTTATGAGACAAGGGCAAATTTGGATGGTAACTTAAATATACAGCCAGAAGGGACCAGTTTACAAATTAAATATGAAATAAATGAAAAGGATACAAAGAGATTGCTCAAATCTGTTGTTTGTACTAACGCCTTAATGCTCAACTTTTTTGATTTCGAGAGAATGTTGAGACAAAGAATATACTATTTTCTGGAGAGAAAAGACGAGTTAGAAAGTGTCATTAAGAAAGGTAATTTTACATGGAAAAATAACATTTTCAGAAGACACCATGCCCAATATAGGTCAATCTCGAAAACAGCAAGGTACATAATGAGCAAAGTGATAAGTGAAGGGAGATGGAATGCAGAGTACATGGCCTTCCTTTATGTTTTTGTGAATGCAGACCCACTAACATCCTCACTGCATTCTGCAACATTTAGAGTAGGGGAATGGGAAATTAATTTGTTTGCGTCCTCTGGAATATTTGCCTATGACGAAGAAAACAGCTGTTATAAGCTGAACGGGATCCCTATCATGAGCGGTGATCCAATAATGACTATGGAAGACACCATATCAAGATTTCTGTACGGGTATACAATATTGCCTCACAACCATGATAAAAAATTAAAAACTGTGAGCATAAAACATCTAGAAGATGTACGGGATTCAATAGGCATTGGGAAAGAATACTCATTTTTTTTTTTATTTGGTGAGAAGTTCGACATTGTACGGGACCCTGAGTTTGAAGTGCAGATAAAAGATACATTCAATAAGAGGATAGCAGAGTCTTTAGATTTGTTGGACTCAGCCATATATTCTGGAGAGGGGGTGAAGAGAAAATGGTGGACAGCTATTGGAGAAGACTCTGATGATGATGAGAAAAAATCAAAGTTAGATTTACACCAAGATACAGATGATTACTTTATGGACATGGACTCTAATATTTTCTTTGATGACATGGATATGTTTCAAGAAGACATGTTGGAAGATTGATTGCATAAAATGAGTGATATTTTGTCAAGGTTTTTAGACATAGAAAAAAAATGGATAAGGCATCGGTCTCCTAAACCGGGGATTGCCGGTTCGAGTCCCGCCAGAGGTACACATTTTACACAATGGTACAAAATCATTCATACTACACACAGAAATAAACAAACAAAAATAATAATGTTTCTACTGTGTTAAGCCGACTTGGCCGACTTAGCTCGACTGACGCTCGCTGACGCTCGGGAAAAAAGCTCTTTATAAAGGAGTCCCAACATATCAGCTGAGAGAGAAGTATAAATCGTCCCTTTGGCGCAGAGGATAGCGCGTTGGACTTCTAATCCAAAGGTCGTGGGTTCGATCCTTACAAGGGACAGCAATTTTTAAAAATGAGTACGAACTGCAACAAAGGCATTGGAACATGGTATGACCGCTACCGTGTTCAAATGACAAAAACAGTTATATCCAAAGCCTTTCTTTACGTTACACATGCAACTACATTCGTGGAAAACTTAACGTCTTCAAGATATTATACACCAATGTAGCAAAATCATACATGATCTCTTAAGCTACTTGTTGAGGGTTGCTCGTTAGGCAAGTTTTTCTCCTCGAAGAACAAATCAATTCACCATCCAGCAGCCAAGTGTGTCACATCACATTTGAATCTCTCGTTACAGCAATGGCGGGGAATGTATCCTGCCTCGAACTGTCCATACAAGTAATGCTCTGTTTGCGCCAATTGTGCACCGTGGAACTGAGATCGTTTCTTGAGGGACTAACAAGCGCAGCTACCATCAGCACTACGATGAGTGACTGATCTTACAGTACTTCCAAAACAATGTGCTCCACATTGCGAGTGGATACTGCTTCTGAAACATGAACTTCGCCTCTATCTCACAGCAGTGCAGGAAGAAGCACGAACAGTCAGCCTGCTGCAACGAATATCTACGTCAATAAACACAGGGCTAAGAATATGTGCGCTCGCTATAAACAAAACGATTCGACCATACAGATATTTATAGCGTATATTATGCTTCTTTCCTCATGACTGTATCAGACGGCGAACAAAATATGCCTAGCATGTAGAACGCACGTTGAATTGGTGCAAAACAGTATCAATTTCTACGCAGAAAATAAGAATAATCAGCATAGATACGTAGAACGTCGTACATCATCCTCACCACTTCAGATATATACAAACCAGCAACACACCGTCCCTTTGGCGCAGCGGATAGCGCGTTGGACTTCTAATCCAAAGGTCGTGGGTTCGATCCCCACAAGGGATGGCAATTTCGCGCCGCCTCTGTGGCCTAATGGATAGTAGGAACAAGTCCGATTTTTGAAAATGAGTGACCCCACAGAAGACAATGAAGCTATTCTTAGAAAGAAAATTCTATTATCTAACGTAAAAAAAGATTCTTGGCCTCTCAGAACAAAGTATGGTTATCTTGCGGAACTATAACTTATCAAATATGAGAATGCTTGAGAATAATGCCAGAGACAAGGAATGTCCAAATCCAGTTGCTAACACAATTAGTGTTTTGAGTACAAAATACCCTTTGGCCATACATTATCAAAGGGCTAGGAAATTCGGAATCCCATCTCACCTAATGGCACAAAGTAATCGGGCTCAAAAGGAAGACACAAGATACCATGGTAGAGTCCTATGTAAAAAGGAGGCTTTGGATTGGTGGATCACAACGGTTGAAAAACCTCAAGAGCATGAAATAGCAGTAATAAACATTTTACAGAGAGAACCAAGTCATCAAGTGAGTGAGTATTACTCTATTGATTGGGAACATAGTAGAATTAGCTTCGGGCCACCTGAGTTGAAAAGGGAAACTGTTCCTACTAGAGAGACACCATATGATATCCCTCCCACTTTAAGGGTTCCTTTGGTGAAAGAGGCATTATTTCCACATTTGACAAAACCAGATAAAACAATATCACCAAGGTATAGGGTTCAAATAAAAAACATAATCGACCTTACATTAGACAGCAAAATGCTATTGCCGACTCAAATAAGAATTCTTTTAAATTCCATGGACAAAAGATTGAGAACTCTTTCTATAACCTCCAATATGACAGGGAGAATGATACTTATGAAACATGCAATCATCCACGATAATCTTCACTTAGTAAATATGAAGATGTTGGGGGACAAACCGTCTTCTTCTTCAATCAAACTAATGGAAATGTTCACAAAAAACTTAATATTTCAAGCTAGGATAAATAATAATGGCTTGGATGACATAAGAAAGGTGATATCGTCAACTACAATCGAAGGGACTCCTCTCTTAAGTATGTTGGAAATATGGAGAACCAATAAGTATATAAAGTGGCTGCGAGCAGCTATGGGGATGTCAATATGCTTAGAATTTGAGTATAAGGCATTAACATTGTGCGCTCACCCTTTCAACACAATAAGGAAAGAGTATGAACATTCAGTAGGTCTCAAGTTCACAAACACAATAGGAGATGAGCAATATAACTTTATAATGGATGATATGAGAGGAAGCTTTACACGAGATGGTGACGTGATCATAGGAATGACTTGCAACTTCATCAATAATGTAAGGTTCTCATACCTGTTATCGATAATTGCAGCATTCATTAGACATGGAGGAGGGAGAACAAGGGCATCTGAACTTGCGGAAATGGAAAGGCAAATCCAGGAGAGAACAAAAAGGAGACCTTGGGAGATATTAGTTGTAAAAGAGGAGGAATACATAAAGAAGCTGAGGAACCCAAAATCAGATTTCCGACTGGGAAAAGCAGAGATTGCCAAAGTCACGGAATATACAAGAACTTATGAGACAAGGGCAAATTTGGATGGTAACTTAAATATACAGCCAGAAGGGACCAGTTTACAAATTAAATATGAAATAAATGAAAAGGATACAAAGAGATTGCTCAAATCTGTTGTTTGTACTAACGCCTTAATGCTCAACTTTTTTGATTTCGAGAGAATGTTGAGACAAAGAATATACTATTTTCTGGAGAGAAAAGACGAGTTAAAAAGTGTCATTAAGAAAGGTAATTTTACATGGAAAAATAACATTTTCAGAAGACACCATGCCCAATATAGGTCAATCTCGAAAACAGCAAGGTACATAATGAGCAAAGTGATAAGTGAAGGGAGATGGAATGCAGAGTACATGGCCTTCCTTTATGTTTTTGTGAATGCAGACCCACTAACATCCTCACTGCATTCTGCAACATTTAGAGTAGGGGAATGGGAAATTAATTTGTTTGCGTCCTCTGGAATATTTGCCTATGACGAAGAAAACAGCTGTTATAAGCTGAACGGGATCCCTATCATGAGCGGTGATCCAATAATGACTATGGAAGACACCATATCAAGATTTCTGTACGGGTATACAATATTGCCTCACAACCATGATAAAAAATTAAAAACTGTGAGCATAAAACATCTAGAAGATGTACGGGATTCAATAGGCATTGGGAAAGAATACTCATTTTTTTTTTATTTGGTGAGAAGTTCGACATTGTACGGGACCCTGAGTTTGAAGTGCAGATAAAAGATACATTCAATAAGAGGATAGCAGAGTCTTTAGATTTGTTGGACTCAGCCATATATTCTGGAGAGGGGGTGAAGAGAAAATGGTGGACAGCTATTGGAGAAGACTCTGATGATGATGAGAAAAAATCAAAGTTAGATTTACACCAAGATACAGATGATTACTTTATGGACATGGACTCTAATATTTTCTTTGATGACATGGATATGTTTCAAGAAGACATGTTGGAAGATTGATTGCATAAAATGAGTGATATTTTGTCAAGGTTTTTAGACATAGAAAAAAAATGGATAAGGCATCGGTCTCCTAAACCGGGGATTGCCGGTTCGAGTCCCGCCAGAGGTACACATTTTACACAATGGTACAAAATCATTCATACTACACACAGAAATAAACAAACAAAAATAATAACGTTTCTACTGTGTTAAGCCGACTTGGCCGACTTAGCTCGACTGACGCTCGCTGACGCTCGGGAAAAAAGCTCTTTATAAAGGAGTCCCAACATATCAGCTGAGAGAGAAGTATAAATCGTCCCTTTGGCGCAGAGGATAGTGCGTTGGACTTCTAATCCAAAGGTCGTGGGTTCGATCCCCACAAGGGAAAGCAATTTTTAAAAATGAGTACGAACTGCAACAAAGGCATTGGAACATGGTATGACCGCTACCGTGTTCAAATGACAAAAACAGTTATATCCAAAGCCTTTCTTTACGTTACACATGCAACTACATTCATGGAAAACTTAACGTCTTCAAGATATTATACACCAATGTAGCAAAATCATACATGATCTCTTAAGCTACTTGTTGAGGGTTGCTCGTTAGGCAAGTTTTTCTCCTCAAAGAACAAATCAATTCACCATCCAGCAGCCAAGTGTGTCACATCACATTTGAATCTCTCGTTACAGCAATGGCGGGGAATGTATCCTGCCTCGAACTGTCCATACAAGTAATGCTCTGTTTGCGCCAATTGTGCACCGTGGAACTGAGATCGTTTCTTGAGGGACTAACAAGCGCAGCTACCATCAGCACTACGATGAGTGACTGATCTTACAGTACTTCCAAAACAATGTGCTCCACATTGCGAGTGGATACTGCTTCTGAAACATGAACTTCGCCTCTATCTCACAGCAGTGCAGGAAGAAGCACGAACAGTCAGCCTGCTGCAACGAATATCTACGTCAATAAACACAGGGCTAAGAATATGTGCGCTCGCTATAAACAAAACGATTCGACCATACAGATATTTATAGCGTATATTATGCTTCTTTCCTCATGACTGTATCAGACGGCGAACAAAATATGCCTAGCATGTAGAACGCACGTTGAATTGGTGCAAAACAGTATCAATTTCTACGCAGAAAATAAGAATAATCAGCATAGATACGTAGAACGTCGTACATCATCCTCACCACTTCAGATATATACAAACCAGCAACACACCGTCCCTTTGGCGCAGCGGATAGCGCGTTGGACTTCTAATCCAAAGGTCGTGGGTTCGATCCCCACAAGGGACGGCAATTTTTGCGCCGCCTCTGTGGCCTAATGGATAGTAGGAACAAGTCCGATTTTTGAAAATGAGTGACCCCACAGAAGACAATGAAGCTATTCTTAGAAAGAAAATTCTATTATCTAACGTAAAAAAAGATTCTTGGCCTCTCAGAACAAAGTATGGTTATCTTGCGGAACTATAACGTATCAAATATGAGAATGCTTGAGAATAATGCCAGAGACAAGGAATGTCCAAATCCAGTTGCTAACACAATTAGTGTTTTGAGTACAAAATACCCTTTGGCCATACATTATCAAAGGGCTAGGAAATTCGGAATCCCATCTCACCTAATGGCACAAAGTAATCGGGCTCAAAAGGAAGACACAAGATACCATGGTAGAGTCCTATGTAAAAAGGAGGCTTTGGATTGGTGGATCACAAGGGTTGAAAAACCTCAAGAGCATGAAATAGCAGTAATAAACATTTTACAGAGAGAACCAAGTCATCAAGTGAGTGAGTATTACTCTATTGATTGGGAACATAGTAGAATTAGCTTCGGGCCACCTGAGTTGAAAAGGGAAACTGTTCCTACTAGAGAGACACCATATGATATCCCTCCCACTTTAAGGGTTCCTTTGGTGAAAGAGGCATTATTTCCACATTTGACAAAACCAGATAAAACAATATCACCAAGGTATAGGGTTCAAATAAAAAACATAATCGACCTTACATTAGACAGCAAAATGCTATTGCCGACTCAAATAAGAATTCTTTTAAATTCCATGGACAAAAGATTGAGAACTCTTTCTATAACCTCCAATATGACAGGGAGAATGATACTTATGAAACATGCAATCATCCACGATAATCTTCACTTAGTAAATATGAAGATGTTGGGGGACAAACCGTCTTCTTCTTCAATCAAACTAATGGAAATGTTCACAAAAAACTTAATATTTCAAGCTAGGATAAATAATAATGGCTTGGATGACATAAGAAAGGTGATATCGTCAACTACAATCGAAGGGACTCCTCTCTTAAGTATGTTGGAAATATGGAGAACCAATAAGTATATAAAGTGGCTGCGAGCAGCTATGGGGATGTCAATATGCTTAGAATTTGAGTATAAGGCATTAACATTGTGCGCTCACCCTTTCAACACAATAAGGAAAGAGTATGAACATTCAGTAGGTCTCAAGTTCACAAACACAATAGGAGATGAGCAATATAACTTTATAATGGATGATATGAGAGGAAGCTTTACACGAGATGGTGACGTGATCATAGGAATGACTTGCAACTTCATCAATAATGTAAGGTTCTCATACCTGTTATCGATAATTGCAGCATTCATTAGACATGGAGGAGGGAGAACAAGGGCATCTGAACTTGCGGAAATGGAAAGGCAAATCCAGGAGAGAACAAAAAGGAGACCTTGGGAGATATTAGTTGTAAAAGAGGAGGAATACATAAAGAAGCTGAGGAACCCAAAATCAGATTTCCGACTGGGAAAAGCAGAGATTGCCAAAGTCACGGAATATACAAGAACTTATGAGACAAGGGCAAATTTGGATGGTAACTTAAATATACAGCCAGAAGGGACCAGTTTACAAATTAAATATGAAATAAATGAAAAGGATACCAAGAGATTGCTCAAATCTGTTGTTTGTACTAACGCCTTAATGCTCAACGTTTTTGATTTCGAGAGAATGTTGAGACAAAGAATATACTATTTTCTGGAGAGAAAAGACGAGTTAAAAAGTGTCATTAAGAAAGGTAATTTTACATGGAAAAATAACATTTTCAGAAGACACCATGCCCAATATAGGTCAATCTCGAAAACAGCAAGGTACATAATGAGCAAAGTGATAAGTGAAGGGAGATGGAATGCAGAGTACATGGCCTTCCTTTATGTTTTTGTGAATGCAGACCCACTAACATCCTCACCGCATTCTGCAACATTTAGAGTAGGGGAATGGGAAATTAATTTGTTTGCGTCCTCTGGAATATTTGCCTATGACGAAGAAAACAGCTGTTATAAGCTGAACGGGATCCCTATCATGAGCGGTGATCCAATAATGACTATGGAAGACACCATATCAAGATTTCTGTACGGGTATACAATATTGCCTCACAACCATGATAAAAAATTAAAAACTGTGAGCATAAAACATCTAGAAGATGTACGGGATTCAATAGGCATTGGGAAAGAATACTCATTTTTTTTTTATTTGGTGAGAAGTTCGACATTGTACGGGACCCTGAGTTTGAAGTGCAGATAAAAGATACATTCAATAAGAGGATAGCAGAGTCTTTAGATTTGTTGGACTCAGCCATATATTCTGGAGAGGGGGTGAAGAGAAAATGGTGGACAGCTATTGGAGAAGACTCTGATGATGATGAGAAAAAATCAAAGTTAGATTTACACCAAGATACAGATGATTACTTTATGGACATGGACTCTAATATTTTCTTTGATGACATGGATATGTTTCAAGAAGACATGTTGGAAGATTGATTGCATAAAATGAGTGATATTTTGTCAAGGTTTTTAGACATAGAAAAAAAATGGATAAGGCATCGGTCTCCTAAACCGGGGATTGCCGGTTCGAGTCCCGCCAGAGGTACACATTTTACACAATGGTACAAAATCATTCATACTACACACAGAAATAAACAAACAAAAATAATAACGTTTCTACTGTGTTAAGCCGACTTGGCCGACTTAGCTCGACTGACGCTCGCTGACGCTCGGGAAAAAAGCTCTTTATAAAGGAGTCCCAACATATCAGCTGAGAGAGAAGTATAAATCGTCCCTTTGGCGCAGAGGATAGCGCGTTGGACTTCTAATCCAAAGGTCGTGGGTTCGATCCTTACAAGGGACAGCAATTTTTAAAAATGAGTACGAACTGCAACAAAGGCATTGGAACATGGTATGACCGCTACCGTGTTCAAATGACAAAAACAGTTATATCCAAAGCCTTTCTTTACGTTACACATGCAACTACATTCGTGGAAAACTTAACGTCTTCAAGATATTATACACCAATGTAGCAAAATCATACATGATCTCTTAAGCTACTTGTTGAGGGTTGCTCGTTAGGCAAGTTTTTCTCCTCGAAGAACAAATCAATTCACCATCCAGCAGCCAAGTGTGTCACATCACATTTGAATCTCTCGTTACAGCAATGGCGGGGAATGTATCCTGCCTCGAACTGTCCATACAAGTAATGCTCTGTTTGCGCCAATTGTGCACCGTGGAACTGAGATCGTTTCTTGAGGGACTAACAAGCGCAGCTACCATCAGCACTACGATGAGTGACTGATCTTACAGTACTTCCAAAACAATGTGCTCCACATTGCGAGTGGATACTGCTTCTGAAACATGAACTTCGCCTCTATCTCACAGCAGTGCAGGAAGAAGCACGAACAGTCAGCCTGCTGCAACGAATATCTACGTCAATAAACACAGGGCTAAGAATATGTGCGCTCGCTATAAACAAAACGATTCGACCATACAGATATTTATAGCGTATATTATGCTTCTTTCCTCATGACTGTATCAGACGGCGAACAAAATATGCCTAGCATGTAGAACGCACGTTGAATTGGTGCAAAACAGTATCAATTTCTACGCAGAAAATAAGAATAATCAGCATAGATACGTAGAACGTCGTACATCATCCTCACCACTTCAGATATATACAAACCAGCAACACACCGTCCCTTTGGCGCAGCGGATAGCGCGTTGGACTTCTAATCCAAAGGTCGTGGGTTCGATCCCCACAAGGGACGGCAATTTTTGCGCCGCCTCTGTGGCCTAATGGATAGTAGGAACAAGTCCGATTTTTGAAAATGAGTGACCCCACAGAAGACAATGAAGCTATTCTTAGAAAGAAAATTCTATTATCTAACGTAAAAAAAGATTCTTGGCCTCTCAGAACAAAGTATGGTTATCTTGCGGAACTATAACGTATCAAATATGAGAATGCTTGAGAATAATGCCAGAGACAAGGAATGTCCAAATCCAGTTGCTAACACAATTAGTGTTTTGAGTACAAAATACCCTTTGGCCATACATTATCAAAGGGCTAGGAAATTCGGAATCCCATCTCACCTAATGGCACAAAGTAATCGGGCTCAAAAGGAAGACACAAGATACCATGGTAGAGTCCTATGTAAAAAGGAGGCTTTGGATTGGTGGATCACAAGGGTTGAAAAACCTCAAGAGCATGAAATAGCAGTAATAAACATTTTACAGAGAGAACCAAGTCATCAAGTGAGTGAGTATTACTCTATTGATTGGGAACATAGTAGAATTAGCTTCGGGCCACCTGAGTTGAAAAGGGAAACTGTTCCTACTAGAGAGACACCATATGATATCCCTCCCACTTTAAGGGTTCCTTTGGTGAAAGAGGCATTATTTCCACATTTGACAAAACCAGATAAAACAATATCACCAAGGTATAGGGTTCAAATAAAAAACATAATCGACCTTACATTAGACAGCAAAATGCTATTGCCGACTCAAATAAGAATTCTTTTAAATTCCATGGACAAAAGATTGAGAACTCTTTCTATAACCTCCAATATGACAGGGAGAATGATACTTATGAAACATGCAATCATCCACGATAATCTTCACTTAGTAAATATGAAGATGTTGGGGGACAAACCGTCTTCTTCTTCAATCAAACTAATGGAAATGTTCACAAAAAACTTAATATTTCAAGCTAGGATAAATAATAATGGCTTGGATGACATAAGAAAGGTGATATCGTCAACTACAATCGAAGGGACTCCTCTCTTAAGTATGTTGGAAATATGGAGAACCAATAAGTATATAAAGTGGCTGCGAGCAGCTATGGGGATGTCAATATGCTTAGAATTTGAGTATAAGGCATTAACATTGTGCGCTCACCCTTTCAACACAATAAGGAAAGAGTATGAACATTCAGTAGGTCTCAAGTTCACAAACACAATAGGAGATGAGCAATATAACTTTATAATGGATGATATGAGAGGAAGCTTTACACGAGATGGTGACGTGATCATAGGAATGACTTGCAACTTCATCAATAATGTAAGGTTCTCATACCTGTTATCGATAATTGCAGCATTCATTAGACATGGAGGAGGGAGAACAAGGGCATCTGAACTTGCGGAAATGGAAAGGCAAATCCAGGAGAGAACAAAAAGGAGACCTTGGGAGATATTAGTTGTAAAAGAGGAGGAATACATAAAGAAGCTGAGGAACCCAAAATCAGATTTCCGACTGGGAAAAGCAGAGATTGCCAAAGTCACGGAATATACAAGAACTTATGAGACAAGGGCAAATTTGGATGGTAACTTAAATATACAGCCAGAAGGGACCAGTTTACAAATTAAATATGAAATAAATGAAAAGGATACCAAGAGATTGCTCAAATCTGTTGTTTGTACTAACGCCTTAATGCTCAACGTTTTTGATTTCGAGAGAATGTTGAGACAAAGAATATACTATTTTCTGGAGAGAAAAGACGAGTTAAAAAGTGTCATTAAGAAAGGTAATTTTACATGGAAAAATAACATTTTCAGAAGACACCATGCCCAATATAGGTCAATCTCGAAAACAGCAAGGTACATAATGAGCAAAGTGATAAGTGAAGGGAGATGGAATGCAGAGTACATGGCCTTCCTTTATGTTTTTGTGAATGCAGACCCACTAACATCCTCACCGCATTCTGCAACATTTAGAGTAGGGGAATGGGAAATTAATTTGTTTGCGTCCTCTGGAATATTTGCCTATGACGAAGAAAACAGCTGTTATAAGCTGAACGGGATCCCTATCATGAGCGGTGATCCAATAATGACTATGGAAGACACCATATCAAGATTTCTGTACGGGTATACAATATTGCCTCACAACCATGATAAAAAATTAAAAACTGTGAGCATAAAACATCTAGAAGATGTACGGGATTCAATAGGCATTGGGAAAGAATACTCATTTTTTTTTTATTTGGTGAGAAGTTCGACATTGTACGGGACCCTGAGTTTGAAGTGCAGATAAAAGATACATTCAATAAGAGGATAGCAGAGTCTTTAGATTTGTTGGACTCAGCCATATATTCTGGAGAGGGGGTGAAGAGAAAATGGTGGACAGCTATTGGAGAAGACTCTGATGATGATGAGAAAAAATCAAAGTTAGATTTACACCAAGATACAGATGATTACTTTATGGACATGGACTCTAATATTTTCTTTGATGACATGGATATGTTTCAAGAAGACATGTTGGAAGATTGATTGCATAAAATGAGTGATATTTTGTCAAGGTTTTTAGACATAGAAAAAAAATGGATAAGGCATCGGTCTCCTAAACCGGGGATTGCCGGTTCGAGTCCCGCCAGAGGTACACATTTTACACAATGGTACAAAATCATTCATACTACACACAGAAATAAACAAACAAAAATAATAACGTTTCTACTGTGTTAAGCCGACTTGGCCGACTTAGCTCGACTGACGCTCGCTGACGCTCGGGAAAAAAGCTCTTTATAAAGGAGTCCCAACATATCAGCTGAGAGAGAAGTATAAATCGTCCCTTTGGCGCAGAGGATAGCGCGTTGGACTTCTAATCCAAAGGTCGTGGGTTCGATCCTTACAAGGGACAGCAATTTTTAAAAATGAGTACGAACTGCAACAAAGGCATTGGAACATGGTATGACCGCTACCGTGTTCAAATGACAAAAACAGTTATATCCAAAGCCTTTCTTTACGTTACACATGCAACTACATTCGTGGAAAACTTAACGTCTTCAAGATATTATACACCAATGTAGCAAAATCATACATGATCTCTTAAGCTACTTGTTGAGGGTTGCTCGTTAGGCAAGTTTTTCTCCTCGAAGAACAAATCAATTCACCATCCAGCAGCCAAGTGTGTCACATCACATTTGAATCTCTCGTTACAGCAATGGCGGGGAATGTATCCTGCCTCGAACTGTCCATACAAGTAATGCTCTGTTTGCGCCAATTGTGCACCGTGGAACTGAGATCGTTTCTTGAGGGACTAACAAGCGCAGCTACCATCAGCACTACGATGAGTGACTGATCTTACAGTACTTCCAAAACAATGTGCTCCACATTGCGAGTGGATACTGCTTCTGAAACATGAACTTCGCCTCTATCTCACAGCAGTGCAGGAAGAAGCACGAACAGTCAGCCTGCTGCAACGAATATCTACGTCAATAAACACAGGGCTAAGAATATGTGCGCTCGCTATAAACAAAACGATTCGACCATACAGATATTTATAGCGTATATTATGCTTCTTTCCTCATGACTGTATCAGACGGCGAACAAAATATGCCTAGCATGTAGAACGCACGTTGAATTGGTGCAAAACAGTATCAATTTCTACGCAGAAAATAAGAATAATCAGCATAGATACGTAGAACGTCGTACATCATCCTCACCACTTCAGATATATACAAACCAGCAACACACCGTCCCTTTGGCGCAGCGGATAGCGCGTTGGACTTCTAATCCAAAGGTCGTGGGTTCGATCCCCACAAGGGACGGCAATTTTTGCGCCGCCTCTGTGGCCTAATGGATAGTAGGAACAATTCCGATTTTTGAAAATGAGTGACCCCACAGAAGACAATGAAGCTATTCTTAGAAAGAAAATTCTATTATCTAACGTAAAAAAAGATTCTTGGCCTCTCAGAACAAAGTATGGTTATCTTGCGGAACTATAACGTATCAAATATGAGAATGCTTGAGAATAATGCCAGAGACAAGGAATGTCCAAATCCAGTTGCTAACACAATTAGTGTTTTGAGTACAAAATACCCTTTGGCCATACATTATCAAAGGGCTAGGAAATTCGGAATCCCATCTCACCTAATGGCACAAAGTAATCGGGCTCAAAAGGAAGACACAAGATACCATGGTAGAGTCCTATGTAAAAAGGAGGCTTTGGATTGGTGGATCACAAGGGTTGAAAAACCTCAAGAGCATGAAATAGCAGTAATAAACATTTTACAGAGAGAACCAAGTCATCAAGTGAGTGAGTATTACTCTATTGATTGGGAACATAGTAGAATTAGCTTCGGGCCACCTGAGTTGAAAAGGGAAACTGTTCCTACTAGAGAGACACCATATGATATCCCTCCCACTTTAAGGGTTCCTTTGGTGAAAGAGGCATTATTTCCACATTTGACAAAACCAGATAAAACAATATCACCAAGGTATAGGGTTCAAATAAAAAACATAATCGACCTTACATTAGACAGCAAAATGCTATTGCCGACTCAAATAAGAATTCTTTTAAATTCCATGGACAAAAGATTGAGAACTCTTTCTATAACCTCCAATATGACAGGGAGAATGATACTTATGAAACATGCAATCATCCACGATAATCTTCACTTAGTAAATATGAAGATGTTGGGGGACAAACCATCTTCTTCTTCAATCAAACTAATGGAAATGTTCACAAAAAACTTAATATTTCAAGCTAGGATAAATAATAATGGCTTGGATGACATAAGAAAGGTGATATCGTCAACTACAATCGAAGGGACTCCTCTCTTAAGTATGTTGGAAATATGGAGAACCAATAAGTATATAAAGTGGCTGCGAGCAGCTATGGGGATGTCAATATGCTTAGAATTTGAGTATAAGGGATTAACATTGTGCGCTCACCCTTTCAACACAATAAGGAAAGAGTATGAACATTCAGTAGGTCTCAAGTTCACAAACACAATAGGAGATGAGCAATATAACTTTATAATGGATGATATGAGAGGAAGCTTTACACGAGATGGTGACGTGATCATAGGAATGACTTGCAACTTCATCAATAATGTAAGCTTCTCATACCTGTTATCGATAATTGCAGCATTCATTAGACATGGAGGAGGGAGAACAAGGGCATCTGAACTTGCGGAAATGGAAAGGCAAATCCAGGAGAGAACAAAAAGGAGACCTTGGGAGATATTAGGTGTAAAAGAGGAGGAATACATAAAGAAGCTGAGGAACCCAAAATCAGATTTCCGACTGGGAAAAGCAGAGATTGCCAAAGTCACGGAATATACAAGAACTTATGAGACAAGGGCAAATTTGGATGGTAACATAAATATACAGCCAGAAGGGACCAGTTTACAAATTAAATATGAAATAAATGAAAAGGATACAAAGAGATTGCTCAAATCTGTTGTTTGTACTAACGCCTTAATGCTCAACTTTTTTGATTTCGAGAGAATGTTGAGACAAAGAATATACTATTTTCTGGAGAGAAAAGACGAGTTAAAAAGTGTCATTAAGAAAGGTAATTTTACATGGAAAAATAACATTTTCAGAAGACACCATGCCCAATATAGGTCAATCTCGAAAACAGCAAGGTACATAATGAGCAAAGTGATAAGTGAAGGGAGATGGAATGCAGAGTACATGGCCTTCCTTTATGTTTTTGTGAATGCAGACCCACTAACATCCTCACCGCATTCTGCAACATTTAGAGTAGGGGAATGGGAAATTAATTTGTTTGCGTCCTCTGGAATATTTGCCTATGACGAAGAAAACAGCTGTTATAAGCTGAACGGGATCCCTATCATGAGCGGTGATCCAATAATGACTATGGAAGACACCATATCAAGATTTCTGTACGGGTATACAATATTGCCTCACAACCATGATAAAAAATTAAAAACTGTGAGCATAAAACATCTAGAAGATGTACGGGATTCAATAGGCATTGGGAAAGAATACTCATTTTTTTTTTTTTTTGGTGAGAAGTTCGACATTGTACGGGACCCTGAGTTTGAAGTGCAGATAAAAGATACATTCAATAAGAGGATAGCAGAGTCTTTAGATTTGTTGGACTCAGCCATATATTCTGGAGAGGGGGTGAAGAGAAAATGGTGGACAGCTATTGGAGAAGACTCTGATGATGATGAGAAAAAATCAAAGTTAGATTTACACCAAGATACAGATGATTACTTTATGGACATGGACTCTAATATTTTCTTTGATGACATGGATATGTTTCAAGAAGACATGTTGGAAGATTGATTGCATACAATGAGTGATATTTTGTCAAGGTTTTTAGACATAGAAAAAAAATGGATAAGGCATCGGTCTCCTAAACCGGGGATTGCCGGTTCGAGTCCCGCCAGAGGTACACATTTTACACAATGGTACAAAATCATTCATACTACACACAGAAATAAACAAACAAAAATAATAACGTTTCTACTGTGTTAAGCCGACTTGGCCGACTTAGCTCGACTGACGCTCGCTGACGCTCGGGAAAAAAGCTCTTTATAAAGGAGTCCCAACATATCAGCTGAGAGAGAAGTATAAATCGTCCCTTTGGCGCAGAGGATAGCGCGTTGGACTTCTAATCCAAAGGTCGTGGGTTCGATCCTTACAAGGGACAGCAATTTTTAAAAATGAGTACGAACTGCAACAAAGGCATTGGAACATGGTATGACCGCTACCGTGTTCAAATGACAAAAACAGTTATATCCAAAGCCTTTCTTTACGTTACACATGCAACTACATTCGTGGAAAACTTAACGTCTTCAAGATATTATACACCAATGTAGCAAAATCATACATGATCTCTTAAGCTACTTGTTGAGGGTTGCTCGTTAGGCAAGTTTTTCTCCTCAAAGAACAAATCAATTCACCATCCAGCAGCCAAGTGTGTCACATCACATTTGAATCTCTCGTTACAGCAATGGCGGGGAATGTATCCTGCCTCGAACTGTCCATACAAGTAATGCTCTGTTTGCGCCAATTGTGCACCGTGGAACTGAGATCGTTTCTTGAGGGACTAACAAGCGCAGCTACCATCAGCACTACGATGAGTGACTGATCTTACAGTACTTCCAAAACAATGTGCTCCACATTGCGAGTGGATACTGCTTCTGAAACATGAACTTCGCCTCTATCTCACAGCAGTGCAGGAAGAAGCACGAACAGTCAGCCTGCTGCAACGAATATCTACGTCAATAAACACAGGGCTAAGAATATGTGCGCTCGCTATAAACAAAACGATTCGACCATACAGATATTTATAGCGTATATTATGCTTCTTTCCTCATGACTGTATCAGACGGCGAACAAAATATGCCTAGCATGTAGAACGCACGTTGAATTGGTGCAAAACAGTATCAATTTCTACGCAGAAAATAAGAATAATCAGCATAGATACGTAGAACGTCGTACATCATCCTCACCACTTCAGATATATACAAACCAGCAACACACCGTCCCTTTGGCGCAGCGGATAGCGCGTTGGACTTCTAATCCAAAGGTCGTGGGTTCGATCCCCACAAGGGACGGCAATTTTTGCGCCGCCTCTGTGGCCTAATGGATAGTAGGAACAAGTCCGATTTTTGAAAATGAGTGACCCCACAGAAGACAATGAAGCTATTCTTAGAAAGAAAATTCTATTATCTAACGTAAAAAAAGATTCTTGGCCTCTCAGAACAAAGTATGGTTATCTTGCGGAACTATAACGTATCAAATATGAGAATGCTTGAGAATAATGCCAGAGACAAGGAATGTCCAAATCCAGTTGCTAACACAATTAGTGTTTTGAGTACAAAATACCCTTTGGCCATACATTATCAAAGGGCTAGGAAATTCGGAATCCCATCTCACCTAATGGCACAAAGTAATCGGGCTCAAAAGGAAGACACAAGATACCATGGTAGAGTCCTATGTAAAAAGGAGGCTTTGGATTGGTGGATCACAACGGTTGAAAAACCTCAAGAGCATGAAATAGCAGTAATAAACATTTTACAGAGAGAACCAAGTCATCAAGTGAGTGAGTATTACTCTATTGATTGGGAACATAGTAGAATTAGCTTCGGGCCACCTGAGTTGAAAAGGGAAACTGTTCCTACTAGAGAGACACCATATGATATCCCTCCCACTTTAAGGGTTCCTTTGGTGAAAGAGGCATTATTTCCACATTTGACAAAACCAGATAAAACAATATCACCAAGGTATAGGGTTCAAATAAAAAACATAATCGACCTTACATTAGACAGCAAAATGCTATTGCCGACTCAAATAAGAATTCTTTTAAATTCCATGGACAAAAGATTGAGAACTCTTTCTATAACCTCCAATATGACAGGGAGAATGATACTTATGAACCATGCAATCATCCACGATAATCTTCACTTAGTAAATATGAAGATGTTGGGGGACAAACCGTCTTCTTCTTCAATCAAACTAATGGAAATGTTCACAAAAAACTTAATATTTCAAGCTAGGATAAATAATAATGGCTTGGATGACATAAGAAAGGTGATATCGTCAACTACAATCGAAGGGACTCCTCTCTTAAGTATGTTGGAAATATGGAGAACCAATAAGTATATAAAGTGGCTGCGAGCAGCTATGGGGATGTCAATATGCTTAGAATTTGAGTATAAGGGATTAACATTGTGCGCTCACCCTTTCAACACAATAAGGAAAGAGTATGAACATTCAGTAGGTCTCAAGTTCACAAACACAATAGGAGAAGAGCAATATAACTTTATAATGGATGATATGAGAGGAAGCTTTACACGAGATGGTGACGTGATCATAGGAATGACTTGCAACTTCATCAATAATGTAAGCTTCTCATACCTGTTATCGATAATTGCAGCATTCATTAGACATGGAGGAGGGAGAACAAGGGCATCTGAACTTGCGGAAATGGAAAGGCAAATCCAGGAGAGAACAAAAAGGAGACCTTGGGAGATATTAGGTGTAAAAGAGGAGGAATACATAAAGAAGCTGAGGAACCCAAAATCAGATTTCCGACTGGGAAAAGCAGAGATTGCCAAAGTCACGGAATATACAAGAACTTATGAGACAAGGGCAAATTTGGATGGTAACTTAAATATACAGCCAGAAGGGACCAGTTTACAAATTAAATATGAAATAAATGAAAAGGATACAAAGAGATTGCTCAAATCTGTTGTTTGTACTAACGCCTTAATGCTCAACTTTGTTGATTTCGAGAGAATGTTGAGACAAAGAATATACTATTTTCTGGAGAGAAAAGACGAGTTAAAAAGTGTCATTAAGAAAGGTAATTTTACATGGAAAAATAACATTTTCAGAAGACACCATGCCCAATATAGGTCAATCTCGAAAACAGCAAGGTACATAATGAGCAAAGTGATAAGTGAAGGGAGATGGAATGCAGAGTACATGGCCTTCCTTTATGTTTTTGTGAATGCAGACCCACTAACATCCTCACCGCATTCTGCAACATTTAGAGTAGGGGAATGGGAAATTAATTTGTTTGCGTCCTCTGCAATATTTGCCTATGACGAAGAAAACAGCTGTTATAAGCTGAACGGGATCCCTATCATGAGCGGTGATCCAATAATGACTATGGAAGACACCATATCAAGATTTCTGTACGGGTATAAAATATTGCCTCACAACCATGATAAAAAATTAAAAACTGTGAGCATAAAACATCTAGAAGATGTACGGGATTCAATAGGCATTGGGAAAGAATACTCATTTTTTTTATTTGGTGAGAAGTTCGACATTGTACGGGACCCTGAGTTTGAAGTGCAGATAAAAGATACATTCAATAAGAGGATAGTAGAGTCTTTAGATTTGTTGGACTCAGCCATATATTCTGGAGAGGGGGTGAAGAGAAAATGGTGGACAGCTATTGGAGAAGACTCTGATGATGATGAGAAAAAATCAAAGTTAGATTTATACCAAGATACAGATGATTACTTTATGGACATGGACTCTAATATTTCCTTTGATGACATGGATATGTTTCAAGAAGACATGTTGGAAGATTGATTGCATACAATGAGTGATATTTTGTCAAGGTTTTTAGACATAGAAAAAAAATGGATAAGGCATCGGTCTCCTAAACCGGGGATTGCCGGTTCGAGTCCCGCCAGAGGTACACATTTTACACAATGGTACAAAATCATTCATACTACACACAGAAATAAACAAACAAAAATAATAACGTTTCTACTGTGTTAAGCCGACTTGGCCGACTTAGCTCGACTGACGCTCGCTGACGCTCGGGAAAAAAGCTCTTTATAAAGGAGTCCCAACATATCAGCTGAGAGAGAAGTATAAATCGTCCCTTTGGCGCAGAGGATAGCGCGTTGGACTTCTAATCCAAAGGTCGTGGGTTCGATCCCCACAAGGGACAGCAATTTTTAAAAATGAGTACGAACTGCAACAAAGGCATTGGAACATGGTATGACCGCTACCGTGTTCAAATGACAAAAACAGTTATATCCAAAGCCTTTCTTTACGTTACACATGCAACTACATTCGTGGAAAACTTAACGTCTTCAAGATATTATACACCAATGTAGCAAAATCATACATGATCTCTTAAGCTACTTGTTGAGGGTTGCTCGTTAGGCAAGTTTTTCTCCTCGAAGAACAAATCAATTCACCATCCAGCAGCCAAGTGTGTCACATCACATTTGAATCTCTCGTTACAGCAATGGCGGGGAATGTATCCTGCCTCGAACTGTCCATACAAGTAATGCTCTGTTTGCGCCAATTGTGCACCGTGGAACTGAGATCGTTTCTTGAGGGACTAACAAGCGCAGCTACCATCAGCACTACGATGAGTGACTGATCTTACAGTACTTCCAAAACAATGTGCTCCACATTGCGAGTGGATACTGCTTCTGAAACATGAACTTCGCCTCTATCTCACAGCAGTGCAGGAAGAAGCACGAACAGTCAGCCTGCTGCAACGAATATCTACGTCAATAAACACAGGGCTAAGAATATGTGCGCTCGCTATAAACAAAACGATTCGACCATACAGATATTTATAGCGTATATTATGCTTCTTTCCTCATGACTGTATCAGACGGCGAACAAAATATGCCTAGCATGTAGAACGCACGTTGAATTGGTGCAAAACAGTATCAATTTCTACGCAGAAAATAAGAATAATCAGCATAGATACGTAGAACGTCGTACATCATCCTCACCACTTCAGATATATACAAACCAGCAACACACCGTCCCTTTGGCGCAGCGGATAGCGCGTTGGACTTCTAATCCAAAGGTCGTGGGTTCGATCCCCACAAGGGACGGCAATTTTTGCGCCGCCTCTGTGGCCTAATGGATAGTAGGAACAAGTCCGATTTTTGAAAATGAGTGACCCCACAGAAGACAATGAAGCTATTCTTAGAAAGAAAATTCTATTATCTAACGTAAAAAAAGATTCTTGGCCTCTCAGAACAAAGTATGGTTATCTTGCGGAACTATAACGTATCAAATATGAGAATGCTTGAGAATAATGCCAGAGACAAGGAATGTCCAAATCCAGTTGCTAACACAATTAGTGTTTTGAGTACAAAATACCCTTTGGCCATACATTATCAAAGGGCTAGGAAATTCGGAATCCCATCTCACCTAATGGCACAAAGTAATCGGGCTCAAAAGGAAGACACAAGATACCATGGTAGAGTCCTATGTAAAAAGGAGGCTTTGGATTGGTGGATCACAACGGTTGAAAAACCTCAAGAGCATGAAATAGCAGTAATAAACATTTTACAGAGAGAACCAAGTCATCAAGTGAGTGAGTATTACTCTATTGATTGGGAACATAGTAGAATTAGCTTCGGGCCACCTGAGTTGAAAAGGGAAACTGTTCCTACTAGAGAGACACCATATGATATCCATCCCACTTTAAGGGTTCCTTTGGTGAAAGAGGCATTATTTCCACATTTGACAAAACCAGATAAAACAATATCACCAAGGTATAGGGTTCAAATAAAAAACATAATCGACCTTACATTAGACAGCAAAATGCTATTGCCGACTCAAATAAGAATTCTTTTAAATTCCATGGACAAAAGATTGAGAACTCTTTCTATAACCTCCAATATGACAGGGAGAATGATACTTATGAACCATGCAATCATCCACGATAATCTTCACTTAGTAAATATGAAGATGTTGGGGGACAAACCGTCTTCTTCTTCAATCAAACTAATGGAAATGTTCACAAAAAACTTAATATTTCAAGCTAGGATAAATAATAATGGCTTGGATGACATAAGAAAGGTGATATCGTCAACTACAATCGAAGGGACTCCTCTCTTAAGTATGTTGGAAATATGGAGAACCAATAAGTATATAAAGTGGCTGCGAGCAGCTATGGGGATGTCAATATGCTTAGAATTTGAGTATAAGGGATTAACATTGTGCGCTCACCCTTTCAACACAATAAGGAAAGAGTATGAACATTCAGTAGGTCTCAAGTTCACAAACACAATAGGAGAAGAGCAATATAACTTTATAATGGATGATATGAGAGGAAGCTTTACACGAGATGGTGACGTGATCATAGGAATGACTTGCAACTTCATCAATAATGTAAGCTTCTCATACCTGTTATCGATAATTGCAGCATTCATTAGACATGGAGGAGGGAGAACAAGGGCATCTGAACTTGCGGAAATGGAAAGGCAAATCCAGGAGAGAACAAAAAGGAGACCTTGGGAGATATTAGGTGCAAAAGAGGAGGAATACATAAAGAAGCTGAGGAACCCAAAATCAGATTTCCGACTGGGAAAAGCAGAGATTGCCAAAGTCACGGAATATACAAGAACTTATGAGACAAGGGCAAATTTGGATGGTAACTTAAATATACAGCCAGAAGGGACCAGTTTACAAATTAAATATGAAATAAATGAAAAGGATACAAAGAGATTGCTCAAATCTGTTGTTTGTACTAACGCCTTAATGCTCAACTTTGTTGATTTCGAGAGAATGTTGAGACAAAGAATATACTATTTTCTGGAGAGAAAAGACGAGTTAAAAAGTGTCATTAAGAAAGGTAATTTTACATGGAAAAATAACATTTTCAGAAGACACCATGCCCAATATAGGTCAATCTCGAAAACAGCAAGGTACATAATGAGCAAAGTGATAAGTGAAGGGAGATGGAATGCAGAGTACATGGCCTTCCTTTATGTTTTTGTGAATGCAGACCCACTAACATCCTCACCGCATTCTGCAACATTTAGAGTAGGGGAATGGGAAATTAATTTGTTTGCGTCCTCTGGAATATTTGCCTATGACGAAGAAAACAGCTGTTATAAGCTGAACGGGATCCCTATCATGAGCGGTGATCCAATAATGACTATGGAAGACACCATATCAAGATTTCTGTACGGGTATAAAATATTGCCTCACAACCATGATAAAAAATTAAAAACTGTGAGCATAAAACATCTAGAAGATGTACGGGATTCAATAGGCATTGGGAAAGAATACTCATTTTTTTTTTTATTTGGTGAGAAGTTCGACATTGTACGGGACCCTGAGTTTGAAGTGCAGATAAAAGATACATTCAATAAGAGGATAGTAGAGTCTTTAGATTTGTTGGACTCAGCCATATATTCTGGAGAGGGGGTGAAGAGAAAATGGTGGACAGCTATTGGAGAAGACTCTGATGATGATGAGAAAAAATCAAAGTTAGATTTATACCAAGATACAGATGATTACTTTATGGACATATACTCTAATATTTCCTTTGATGACATGGATATGTTTCAAGAAGACATGTTGGAAGATTGATTGCATACAATGAGTGATATTTTGTCAAGGTTTTTAGACATAGAAAAAAAATGGATAAGGCATCGGTCTCCTAAACCGGGGATTGCCGGTTCGAGTCCCGCCAGAGGTACACATTTTACACAATGGTACAAAATCATTCATACTACACACAGAAATAAACAAACAAAAATAATAACGTTTCTACTGTGTTAAGCCGACTTGGCCGACTTAGCTCGACTGACGCTCGCTGACGCTCGGGAAAAAAGCTCTTTATAAAGGAGTCCCAACATATCAGCTGAGAGAGAAGTATAAATCGTCCCTTTGGCGCAGAGGATAGTGCGTTGGACTTCTAATCCAAAGGTCGTGGGTTCGATCCCCACAAGGGACAGCAATTTTTAAAAATGAGTACGAACTGCAACAAAGGCATTGGAACATGGTATGACCGCTACCGTGTTCAAATGACAAAAACAGTTATATCCAAAGCCTTTCTTTACGTTACACATGCAACTACATTCGTGGAAAACTTAACGTCTTCAAGATATTATACACCAATGTAGCAAAATCATACATGATCTCTTAAGCTACTTGTTGAGGGTTGCTCGTTAGGCATGTTTTTCTCCTCGAAGAACAAATCAATTCACCATCCAGCAGCCAAGTGTGTCACATCACATTTGAATCTCTCATTACAGCAATGGCGGGGAATGTATCCTGCCTCGAACTGTCCATACAAGTAATGCTCTGTTTGCGCCAATTGTGCACCGTGGAACTGAGATCGTTTCTTGAGGGACTAACAAGCGCAGCTACCATCAGCACTACGATGAGTGACTGATCTTACAGTACTTCCAAAACAATGTGCTCCACATTGCGAGTGGATACTGCTTCTGAAACATGAACTTCGCCTCTATCTCACAGCAGTGCAGGAAGAAGCACGAACAGTCAGCCTGCTGCAACGAATATCTACGTCAATAAACACAGGGCTAAGAATATGTGCGCTCGCTATAAACAAAACGATTCGACCATACAGATATTTATAGCGTATATTATGCTTCTTTCCTCATGACTGTATCAGACGGCGAACAAAATATGCCTAGCATGTAGAACGCACGTTGAATTGGTGCAAAACAGTATCAATTTCTACGCAGAAAATAAGAATAATCAGCATAGATACGTAGAACGTCGTACATCATCCTCACCACTTCAGATATATACAAACCAGCAACACACCGTCCCTTTGGCGCAGCGGATAGCGCGTTGGACTTCTAATCCAAAGGTCGTGGGTTCGATCCCCACAAGGGACGGCAATTTTTGCGCCGCCTCTGTGGCCTAATGGATAGTAGGAACAAGTCCGATTTTTGAAAATGAGTGACCCCACAGAAGACAATGAAGCTATTCTTAGAAAGAAAATTCTATTATCTAACGTAAAAAAAGATTCTTGGCCTCTCAGAACAAAGTATGGTTATCTTGCGGAACTATAACGTATCAAATATGAGAATGCTTGAGAATAATGCCAGAGACAAGGAATGTCCAAATCCAGTTGCTAACACAATTAGTGTTTTGAGTACAAAATACCCTTTGGCCATACATTATCAAAGGGCTAGGAAATTCGGAATCCCATCTCACCTAATGGCACAAAGTAATCGGGCTCAAAAGGAAGACACAAGATACCATGGTAGAGTCCTATGTAAAAAGGAGGCTTTGGATTGGTGGATCACAACGGTTGAAAAACCTCAAGAGCATGAAATAGCAGTAATAAACATTTTACAGAGAGAACCAAGTCATCAAGTGAGTGAGTATTACTCTATTGATTGGGAACATAGTAGAATTAGCTTCGGGCCACCTGAGTTGAAAAGGGAAACTGTTCCTACTAGAGAGACACCATATGATATCCCTCCCACTTTAAGGGTTCCTTTGGTGAAAGAGGCATTATTTCCACATTTGACAAAACCAGATAAAACAATATCACCAAGGTATAGGGTTCAAATAAAAAACATAATCGACCTTACATTAGACAGCAAAATGCTATTGCCGACTCAAATAAGAATTCTTTTAAATTCCATGGACAAAAGATTGAGAACTCTTTCTATAACCTCCAATATGACAGGGAGAATGATACTTACGAAACATGCAATCATCCACGATAATCTTCACTTAGTAAATATGAAGATGTTGGGGGACAAACCGTCTTCTTCTTCAATCAAACTAATGGAAATGTTCACAAAAAACTTAATATTTCAAGCTAGGATAAATAATAATGGCTTGGATGACATAAGAAAGGTGATATCGTCAACTACAATCGAAGGGACTCCTCTCTTAAGTATGTTGGAAATATGGAGAACCAATAAGTATATAAAGTGGCTGCGAGCAGCTATGGGGATGTCAATATGCTTAGAATTTGAGTATAAGGGATTAACATTGTGCGCTCACCCTTTCAACACAATAAGGAAAGAGTATGAACATTCAGTAGGTCTCAAGTTCACAAACACAATAGGAGATGAGCAATATAACTTTATAATGGATGATATGAGAGGAAGCTTTACACGAGATGGTGACGTGATCATAGGAATGACTTGCAACTTCATCAATAATGTAAGGTTCTCATACCTGTTATCGATAATTGCAGCATTCATTAGACATGGAGGAGGGAGAACAAGGGCATCTGAACTTGCGGAAATGGAAAGGCAAATCCAGGAGAGAACAAAAAGGAGACCTTGGGAGATATTAGGTGTAAAAGAGGAGGAATACATAAAGAAGCTGAGGAACCCAAAATCAGATTTCCGACTGGGAAAAGCAGAGATTGCCAAAGTCACGGAATATACAAGAACTTATGAGACAAGGGCAAATTTGGATGGTAACTTAAATATACAGCCAGAAGGGACCAGTTTACAAATTAAATATGAAATAAATGAAAAGGATACAAAGAGATTGCTCAAATCTGTTGTTTGTACTAACGCCTTAATGCTCAACTTTTTTGATTTCAAGAGAATGTTCAGACAAAGAATATACTATTTTCTGGAGAGAAAAGACGAGTTAAAAAGTGTCATTAAGAAAGGTAATTTTACATGGAAAAATAACATTTTCAGAAGACACCATGCCCAATATAGGTCAATCTCGAAAACAGCAAGGTACATAATGAGCAAAGTGATAAGTGAAGGGAGATGGAATGCAGAGTACATGGCCTTCCTTTATGTTTTTGTGAATGCAGACCCACTAACATCCTCACCGCATTCTGCAACATTTAGAGTAGGGGAATGGGAAATTAATTTGTTTGCGTCCTCTGGAATATTTGCCTATGACGAAGAAAACAGCTGTTATAAGCTGAACGGGATCCCTATCATGAGCGGTGATCCAATAATGACTATGGAAGACACCATATCAAGATTTCTGTACGGGTATACAATATTGCCTCACAACCATGATAAAAAATTAAAAACTGTGAGCATAAAACATCTAGAAGATGTACGGGATTCAATAGGCATTGGGAAAGAATACTCATTTTTTTTTTATTTGGTGAGAAGTTCGACATTGTACGGGACCCTGAGTTTGAAGTGCAGATAAAAGATACATTCAATAAGAGGATAGCAGAGTCTTTAGATTTGTTGGACTCAGCCATATATTCTGGAGAGGGGGTGAAGAGAAAATGGTGGACAGCTATTGGAGAAGACTCTGATGATGATGAGAAAAAATCAAAGTTAGATTTACACCAAGATACAGATGATTACTTTATGGACATGGACTCTAATATTTTCTTTGATGACATGGATATGTTTCAAGAAGACATGTTGGAAGATTGATTGCATAAAATGAGTGATATTTTGTCAAGGTTTTTAGACATAGAAAAAAAATGGATAAGGCATCGGTCTCCTAAACCGGGGATTGCCGGTTCGAGTCCCGCCAGAGGTACACATTTTACACAATGGTACAAAATCATTCATACTACACACAGAAATAAACAAACAAAAATAATAACGTTTCTACTGTGTTAAGCCGACTTGGCCGACTTAGCTCGACTGACGCTCGCTGACGCTCGGGAAAAAAGCTCTTTATAAAGGAGTCCCAACATATCAGCTGAGAGAGAAGTATAAATCGTCCCTTTGGCGCAGAGGATAGTGCGTTGGACTTCTAATCCAAAGGTCGTGGGTTCGATCCCCACAAGGGACAGCAATTTTTAAAAATGAGTACGAACTGCAACAAAGGCATTGGAACATGGTATGACCGCTACCGTGTTCAAATGACAAAAACAGTTATATCCAAAGCCTTTCTTTACGTTACACATGCAACTACATTCGTGGAAAACTTAACGTCTTCAAGATATTATACACCAATGTAGCAAAATCATACATGATCTCTTAAGCTACTTGTTGAGGGTTGCTCGTTAGGCAAGTTTTTCTCCTCGAAGAACAAATCAATTCACCATCCAGCAGCCAAGTGTGTCACATCACATTTGAATCTCTCGTTACAGCACTGGCGGGGAATGTATCCTGCCTCGAACTGTCCATACAAGTAATGCTCTGTTTGCGCCAATTGTGCACCGTGGAACTGAGATCGTTTCTTGAGGGACTAACAAGCGCAGCTACCATCAGCACTACGATGAGTGACTGATCTTACAGTACTTCCAAAACAATGTGCTCCACATTGCGAGTGGATACTGCTTCTGAAACATGAACTTCGCCTCTATCTCACAGCAGTGCAGGAAGAAGCACGAACAGTCAGCCTGCTGCAACGAATATCTACGTCAATAAACACAGGGCTAAGAATATGTGCGCTCGCTATAAACAAAACGATTCGACCATACAGATATTTATAGCGTATATTATGCTTCTTTCCTCATGACTGTATCAGACGGCGAACAAAATATGCCTAGCATGTAGAACGCACGTTGAATTGGTGCAAAACAGTATCAATTTCTACGCAGAAAATAAGAATAATCAGCATAGATACGTAGAACGTCGTACATCATCCTCACCACTTCAGATATATACAAACCAGCAACACACCGTCCCTTTGGCGCAGCGGATAGCGCGTTGGACTTCTAATCCAAAGGTCGTGGGTTCGATCCCCACAAGGGACGGCAATTTTTGCGCCGCCTCTGTGGCCTAATGGATAGTAGGAACAAGTCCGATTTTTGAAAATGAGTGACCCCACAGAAGACAATGAAGCTATTCTTAGAAAGAAAATTCTATTATCTAACGTAAAAAAAGATTCTTGGCCTCTCAGAACAAAGTATGGTTATCTTGCGGAACTATAACGTATCAATGAGAATGCTTGAGAATAATGCCAGAGACAAGGAATGTCCAAATCCAGTTGCTAACACAATTAGTGTTTTGAGTACAAAATACCCTTTGGCCATACATTATCAAAGGGCTAGGAAATTCGGAATCCCATCTCACCTAATGGCACAAAGTAATCGGGCTCAAAAGGAAGACACAAGATACCATGGTAGAGTCCTATGTAAAAAGGAGGCTTTGGATTGGTGGATCACAACGGTTGAAAAACCTCAAGAGCATGAAATAGCAGTAATAAACATTTTACAGAGAGAACCAAGTCATCAAGTGAGTGAGTATTACTCTATTGATTGGGAACATAGTAGAATTAGCTTCGGGCCACCTGAGTTGAAAAGGGAAACTGTTCCTACTAGAGAGACACCATATGATATCCCTCCCACTTTAAGGGTTCCTTTGGTGAAAGAGGCATTATTTCCACATTTGACAAAACCAGATAAAACAATATCACCAAGGTATAGGGTTCAAATAAAAAACATAATCGACCTTACATTAGACAGCAAAATGCTATTGCCGACTCAAATAAGAATTCTTTTAAATTCCATGGACAAAAGATTGAGAACTCTTTCTATAACCTCCAATATGACAGGGAGAATGATACTTATGAAACATGCAATCATCCACGATAATCTTCACTTAGTAAATATGAAGATGTTGGGGAACAAACCGTCTTCTTCTTCAATCAAACTAATGGAAATGTTCACAAAAAACTTAATATTTCAAGCTAGGATAAATAATAATGGCTTGGATGACATAAGAAAGGTGATATCGTCAACTACAATCGAAGGGACTCCTCTCTTAAGTATGTTGGAAATATGGAGAACCAATAAGTATATAAAGTGGCTGCGAGCAGCTATGGGGATGTCAATATGCTTAGAATTTGAGTATAAGGGATTAACATTGTGCGCTCACCCTTTCAACACAATAAGGAAAGAGTATGAACATTCAGTAGGTCTCAAGTTCACAAACACAATAGGAGATGAGCAATATAACTTTATAATGGATGATATGAGAGGAAGCTTTACACGAGATGGTGACGTGATCATAGGAATGACTTGCAACTTCATCAATAATGTAAGGTTCTCATACCTGTTATCGATAATTGCAGCATTCATTAGACATGGAGGAGGGAGAACAAGGGCATCTGAACTTGCGGAAATGGAAAGGCAAATCCAGGAGAGAACAAAAAGGAGACCTTGGGAGATATTAGGTGTAAAAGAGGAGGAATACATAAAGAAGCTGAGGAACCCAAAATCAGATTTCCGACTGGGAAAAGCAGAGATTGCCAAAGTCACGGAATATACAAGAACTTATGAGACAAGGGCAAATTTGGATGGTAACTTAAATATACAGCCAGAAGGGACCAGTTTACAAATTAAATATGAAATAAATGAAAAGGATACAAAGAGATTGCTCAAATCTGTTGTTTGTACTAACGCCTTAATGCTCAACTTTTTTGATTTCGAGAGAATGTTGAGACAAAGAATATACTATTTTCTGGAGAGAAAAGACGAGTTAAAAAGTGTCATTAAGAAAGGTAATTTTACATGGAAAAATAACATTTTCAGAAGACACCATGCCCAATATAGGTCAATCTCGAAAACAGCAAGGTACATAATGAGCAAAGTGATAAGTGAAGGGAGATGGAATGCAGAGTACATGGCCTTCCTTTATGTTTTTGTGAATGCAGACCCACTAACATCCTCACCGCATTCTGCAACATTTAGAGTAGGGGAATGGGAAATTAATTTGTTTGCGTCCTCTGGAATATTTGCCTATGACGAAGAAAACAGCTGTTATAAGCTGAACGGGATCCCTATCATGAGCGGTGATCCAATAATGACTATGGAAGACACCATATCAAGATTTCTGTACGGGTATACAATATTGCCTCACAACCATGATAAAAAATTAAAAACTGTGAGCATAAAACATCTAGAAGATGTACGGGATTCAATAGGCATTGGGAAAGAATACTCATTTTTTTTTTATTTGGTGAGAAGTTCGACATTGTACGGGACCCTGAGTTTGAAGTGCAGATAAAAGATACATTCAATAAGAGGATAGCAGAGTCTTTAGATTTGTTGGACTCAGCCATATATTCTGGAGAGGGGGTGAAGAGAAAATGGTGGACAGCTATTGGAGAAGACTCTGATGATGATGAGAAAAAATCAAAGTTAGATTTACACCAAGATACAGATGATTACTTTATGGACATGGACTCTAATATTTTCTTTGATGACATGGATATGTTTCAAGAAGACATGTTGGAAGATTGATTGCATAAAATGAGTGATATTTTGTCAAGGTTTTTAGACATAGAAAAAAAATGGATAAGGCATCGGTCTCCTAAACCGGGGATTGCCGGTTCGAGTCCCGCCAGAGGTACACATTTTACACAATGGTACAAAATCATTCATACTACACACAGAAATAAACAAACAAAAATAATAACGTTTCTACTGTGTTAAGCCGACTTGGCCGACTTAGCTCGACTGACGCTCGCTGACGCTCGGGAAAAAAGCTCTTTATAAAGGAGTCCCAACATATCAGCTGAGAGAGAAGTATAAATCGTCCCTTTGGCGCAGAGGATAGTGCGTTGGACTTCTAATCCAAAGGTCGTGGGTTCGATCCCCACAAGGGACAGCAATTTTTAAAAATGAGTACGAACTGCAACAAAGGCATTGGAACATGGTATGACCGCTACCGTGTTCAAATGACAAAAACAGTTATATCCAAAGCCTTTCTTTACGTTACACATGCAACTACATTCGTGGAAAACTTAACGTCTTCAAGATATTATACACCAATGTAGCAAAATCATACATGATCTCTTAAGCTACTTGTTGAGGGTTGCTCGTTAGGCAAGTTTTTCTCCTCGAAGAACAAATCAATTCACCATCCAGCAGCCAAGTGTGTCACATCACATTTGAATCTCTCGTTACAGCACTGGCGGGGAATGTATCCTGCCTCGAACTGTCCATACAAGTAATGCTCTGTTTGCGCCAATTGTGCACCGTGGAACTGAGATCGTTTCTTGAGGGACTAACAAGCGCAGCTACCATCAGCACTACGATGAGTGACTGATCTTACAGTACTTCCAAAACAATGTGCTCCACATTGCGAGTGGATACTGCTTCTGAAACATGAACTTCGCCTCTATCTCACAGCAGTGCAGGAAGAAGCACGAACAGTCAGCCTGCTGCAACGAATATCTACGTCAATAAACACAGGGCTAAGAATATGTGCGCTCGCTATAAACAAAACGATTCGACCATACAGATATTTATAGCGTATATTATGCTTCTTTCCTCATGACTGTATCAGACGGCGAACAAAATATGCCTAGCATGTAGAACGCACGTTGAATTGGTGCAAAACAGTATCAATTTCTACGCAGAAAATAAGAATAATCAGCATAGATACGTAGAACGTCGTACATCATCCTCACCACTTCAGATATATACAAACCAGCAACACACCGTCCCTTTGGCGCAGCGGATAGCGCGTTGGACTTCTAATCCAAAGGTCGTGGGTTCGATCCCCACAAGGGACGGCAATTTTTGCGCCGCCTCTGTGGCCTAATGGATAGTAGGAACAAGTCCGATTTTTGAAAATGAGTGACCCCACAGAAGACAATGAAGCTATTCTTAGAAAGAAAATTCTATTATCTAACGTAAAAAAAGATTCTTGGCCTCTCAGAACAAAGTATGGTTATCTTGCGGAACTATAACGTATCAAATATGAGAATGCTTGAGAATAATGCCAGAGACAAGGAATGTCCAAATCCAGTTGCTAACACAATTAGTGTTTTGAGTACAAAATACCCTTTGGCCATACATTATCAAAGGGCTAGGAAATTCGGAATCCCATCTCACCTAATGGCACAAAGTAATCGGGCTCAAAAGGAAGACACAAGATACCATGGTAGAGTCCTATGTAAAAAGGAGGCTTTGGATTGGTGGATCACAAGGGTTGAAAAACCTCAAGAGCATGAAATAGCAGTAATAAACATTTTACAGAGAGAACCAAGTCATCAAGTGAGTGAGTATTACTCTATTGATTGGGAACATAGTAGAATTAGCTTCGGGCCACCTGAGTTGAAAAGGGAAACTGTTCCTACTAGAGAGACACCATATGATATCCCTCCCACTTTAAGGGTTCCTTTGGTGAAAGAGGCATTATTTCCACATTTGACAAAACCAGATAAAACAATATCACCAAGGTATAGGGTTCAAATAAAAAACATAATCGACCTTACATTAGACAGCAAAATGCTATTGCCGACCCAAATAAGAATTCTTTTAAATTCCATGGACAAAAGATTGAGAACTCTTTCTATAACCTCCAATATGACAGGGAGAATGATACTTATGAAACATGCAATCATCCACGATAATCTTCACTTAGTAAATATGAAGATGTTGGGGGACAAACCGTCTTCTTCTTCAATCAAACTAATGGAAATGTTCACAAAAAACTTAATATTTCAAGCTAGGATAAATAATAATGGCTTGGATGACATAAGAAAGGTGATATCGTCAACTACAATCGAAGGGACTCCTCTCTTAAGTATGTTGGAAATATGGAGAACCAATAAGTATATAAAGTGGCTGCGAGCAGCTATGGGGATGTCAATATGCTTAGAATTTGAGTATAAGGGATTAACATTGTGCGCTCACCCTTTCAACACAATAAGGAAAGAGTATGAACATTCAGTAGGTCTCAAGTTCACAAACACAATAGGAGAAGAGCAATATAACTTTATAATGGATGATATGAGAGGAAGCTTTACACGAGATGGTGACGTGATCATAGGAATGACTTGCAACTTCATCAATAATGTAAGGTTCTCATACCTGTTATCGATAATTGCAGCATTCATTAGACATGGAGGAGGGAGAACAAGGGCATCTGAACTTGCGGAAATGGAAAGGCAAATCCAGGAGAGAACAAAAAGGAGACCTTGGGAGATATTAGGTGTAAAAGAGGAGGAATACATAAAGAAGCTGAGGAACCCAAAATCAGATTTCCGACTGGGAAAAGCAGAGATTGCCAAAGTCACGGAATATACAAGAACTTATGAGACAAGGGCAAATTTGGATGGTAACTTAAATATACAGCCAGAAGGGACCAGTTTACAAATTAAATATGAAATAAATGAAAAGGATACAAAGAGATTGCTCAAATCTGTTGTTTGTACTAACGCCTTAATGCTCAACTTTTTTGATTTCGAGAGAATGTTGAGACAAAGAATATACTATTTTCTGGAGAGAAAAGACGAGTTAAAAAGTGTCATTAAGAAAGGTAATTTTACATGGAAAAATAACATTTTCAGAAGACACCATGCCCAATATAGGTCAATCTCGAAAACAGCAAGGTACATAATGAGCAAAGTGATAAGTGAAGGGAGATGGAATGCAGAGTACATGGCCTTCCTTTATGTTTTTGTGAATGCAGACCCACTAACATCCTCACCGCATTCTGCAACATTTAGAGTAGGGGAATGGGAAATTAATTTGTTTGCGTCCTCTGGAATATTTGCCTATGACGAAGAAAACAGCTGTTATAAGCTGAACGGGATCCCTATCATGAGCGGTGATCCAATAATGACTATGGAAGACACCATATCAAGATTTCTGTACGGGTATACAATATTGCCTCACAACCATGATAAAAAATTAAAAACTGTGAGCATAAAACATCTAGAAGATGTACGGGATTCAATAGACATTGGGAAAGAATACTCATTTTTTTTTTATTTGGTGAGAAGTTCGACATTGTACGGGACCCTGAGTTTGAAGTGCAGATAAAAGATACATTCAATAAGAGGATAGCAGAGTCTTTAGATTTGTTGGACTCAGCCATATATTCTGGAGAGGGGGTGAAGAGAAAATGGTGGACAGCTATTGGAGAAGACTCTGATGATGATGAGAAAAAATCAAAGTTAGATTTACACCAAGATACAGATGATTACTTTATGGACATGGACTCTAATATTTTCTTTGATGACATGGATATGTTTCAAGAAGACATGTTGGAAGATTGATTGCATAAAATGAGTGATATTTTGTCAAGGTTTTTAGACATAGAAAAAAAATGGATAAGGCATCGGTCTCCTAAACCGGGGATTGCCGGTTCGAGTCCCGCCAGAGGTACACATTTTACACAATGGTACAAAATCATTCATACTACACACAGAAATAAACAAACAAAAATAATAACGTTTCTACTGTGTTAAGCCGACTTGGCCGACTTAGCTCGACTGACGCTCGCTGACGCTCGGGAAAAAAGCTCTTTATAAAGGAGTCCCAACATATCAGCTGAGAGAGAAGTATAAATCGTCCCTTTGGCGCAGAGGATAGTGCGTTGGACTTCTAATCCAAAGGTCGTGGGTTCGATCCCCACAAGGGACAGCAATTTTTAAAAATGAGTACGAACTGCAACAAAGGCATTGGAACATGGTATGACCGCTACCGTGTTCAAATGACAAAAACAGTTATATCCAAAGCCTTTCTTTACGTTACACATGCAACTACATTCGTGGAAAACTTAACGTCTTCAAGATATTATACACCAATGTAGCAAAATCATACATGATCTCTTAAGCTACTTGTTGAGGGTTGCTCGTTAGGCAAGTTTTTCTCCTCGAAGAACAAATCAATTCACCATCCAGCAGCCAAGTGTGTCACATCACATTTGAATCTCTCGTTACAGCACTGGCGGGGAATGTATCCTGCCTCGAACTGTCCATACAAGTAATGCTCTGTTTGCGCCAATTGTGCACCGTGGAACTGAGATCGTTTCTTGAGGGACTAACAAGCGCAGCTACCATCAGCACTACGATGAGTGACTGATCTTACAGTACTTCCAAAACAATGTGCTCCACATTGCGAGTGGATACTGCTTCTGAAACATGAACTTCGCCTCTATCTCACAGCAGTGCAGGAAGAAGCACGAACAGTCAGCCTGCTGCAACGAATATCTACGTCAATAAACACAGGGCTAAGAATATGTGCGCTCGCTATAAACAAAACGATTCGACCATACAGATATTTATAGCGTATATTATGCTTCTTTCCTCATGACTGTATCAGACGGCGAACAAAATATGCCTAGCATGTAGAACGCACGTTGAATTGGTGCAAAACAGTATCAATTTCTACGCAGAAAATAAGAATAATCAGCATAGATACGTAGAACGTCGTACATCATCCTCACCACTTCAGATATATACAAACCAGCAACACACCGTCCCTTTGGCGCAGCGGATAGCGCGTTGGACTTCTAATCCAAAGGTCGTGGGTTCGATCCCCACAAGGGACGGCAATTTTTGCGCCGCCTCTGTGGCCTAATGGATAGTAGGAACAAGTCCGATTTTTGAAAATGAGTGACCCCACAGAAGACAATGAAGCTATTCTTAGAAAGAAAATTCTATTATCTAACGTAAAAAAAGATTCTTGGCCTCTCAGAACAAAGTATGGTTATCTTGCGGAACTATAACGTATCAAATATGAGAATGCTTGAGAATAATGCCAGAGACAAGGAATGTCCAAATCCAGTTGCTAACACAATTAGTGTTTTGAGTACAAAATACCCTTTGGCCATACATTATCAAAGGGCTAGGAAATTCGGAATCCCATCTCACCTAATGGCACAAAGTAATCGGGCTCAAAAGGAAGACACAAGATACCATGGTAGAGTCCTATGTAAAAAGGAGGCTTTGGATTGGTGGATCACAAGGGTTGAAAAACCTCAAGAGCATGAAATAGCAGTAATAAACATTTTACAGAGAGAACCAAGTCATCAAGTGAGTGAGTATTACTCTATTGATTGGGAACATAGTAGAATTAGCTTCGGGCCACCTGAGTTGAAAAGGGAAACTGTTCCTACTAGAGAGACACCATATGATATCCCTCCCACTTTAAGGGTTCCTTTGGTGAAAGAGGCATTATTTCCACATTTGACAAAACCAGATAAAACAATATCACCAAGGTATAGGGTTCAAATAAAAAACATAATCGACCTTACATTAGACAGCAAAATGCTATTGCCGACCCAAATAAGAATTCTTTTAAATTCCATGGACAAAAGATTGAGAACTCTTTCTATAACCTCCAATATGACAGGGAGAATGATACTTATGAAACATGCAATCATCCACGATAATCTTCACTTAGTAAATATGAAGATGTTGGGGGACAAACCGTCTTCTTCTTCAATCAAACTAATGGAAATGTTCACAAAAAACTTAATATTTCAAGCTAGGATAAATAATAATGGCTTGGATGACATAAGAAAGGTGATATCGTCAACTACAATCGAAGGGACTCCTCTCTTAAGTATGTTGGAAATATAGAGAACCAATAAGTATATAAAGTGGCTGCGAGCAGCTATGGGGATGTCAATATGCTTAGAATTTGAGTATAAGGGATTAACATTGTGCGCTCACCCTTTCAACACAATAAGGAAAGAGTATGAACATTCAGTAGGTCTCAAGTTCACAAACACAATAGGAGAAGAGCAATATAACTTTATAATGGATGATATGAGAGGAAGCTTTACACGAGATGGTGACGTGATCATAGGAATGACTTGCAACTTCATCAATAATGTAAGGTTCTCATACCTGTTATCGATAATTGCAGCATTCATTAGACATGGAGGAGGGAGAACAAGGGCATCTGAACTTGCGGAAATGGAAAGGCAAATCCAGGAGAGAACAAAAAGGAGACCTTGGGAGATATTAGGTGTAAAAGAGGAGGAATACATAAAGAAGCTGAGGAACCCAAAATCAGATTTCCGACTGGGAAAAGCAGAGATTGCCAAAGTCACGGAATATACAAGAACTTATGAGACAAGGGCAAATTTGGATGGTAACTTAAATATACAGCCAGAAGGGACCAGTTTACAAATTAAATATGAAATAAATGAAAAGGATACAAAGAGATTGCTCAAATCTGTTGTTTGTACTAACGCCTTAATGCTCAACTTTTTTGATTTCGAGAGAATGTTGAGACAAAGAATATACTATTTTCTGGAGAGAAAAGACGAGTTAAAAAGTGTCATTAAGAAAGGTAATTTTACATGGAAAAATAACATTTTCAGAAGACACCATGCCCAATATAGGTCAATCTCGAAAACAGCAAGGTACATAATGAGCAAAGTGATAAGTGAAGGGAGATGGAATGCAGAGTACATGGCCTTCCTTTATGTTTTTGTGAATGCAGACCCACTAACATCCTCACCGCATTCTGCAACATTTAGAGTAGGGGAATGGGAAATTAATTTGTTTGCGTCCTCTGGAATATTTGCCTATGACGAAGAAAACAGCTGTTATAAGCTGAACGGGATCCCTATCATGAGCGGTGATCCAATAATGACTATGGAAGACACCATATCAAGATTTCTGTACGGGTATACAATATTGCCTCACAACCATGATAAAAAATTAAAAACTGTGAGCATAAAACATCTAGAAGATGTACGGGATTCAATAGGCATTGGGAAAGAATACTCATTTTTTTTTTATTTGGTGAGAAGTTCGACATTGTACGGGACCCTGAGTTTGAAGTGCAGATAAAAGATACATTCAATAAGAGGATAGCAGAGTCTTTAGATTTGTTGGACTCAGCCATATATTCTGGAGAGGGGGTGAAGAGAAAATGGTGGACAGCTATTGGAGAAGACTCTGATGATGATGAGAAAAAATCAAAGTTAGATTTACACCAAGATACAGATGATTACTTTATGGACATGGACTCTAATATTTTCTTTGATGACATGGATATGTTTCAAGAAGACATGTTGGAAGATTGATTGCATAAAATGAGTGATATTTTGTCAAGGTTTTTAGACATAGAAAAAAAATGGATAAGGCATCGGTCTCCTAAACCGGGGATTGCCGGTTCGAGTCCCGCCAGAGGTACACATTTTACACAATGGTACAAAATCATTCATACTACACACAGAAATAAACAAACAAAAATAATAACGTTTCTACTGTGTTAAGCCGACTTGGCCGACTTAGCTCGACTGACGCTCGCTGACGCTCGGGAAAAAAGCTCTTTATAAAGGAGTCCCAACATATCAGCTGAGAGAGAAGTATAAATCGTCCCTTTGGCGCAGAGGATAGTGCGTTGGACTTCTAATCCAAAGGTCGTGGGTTCGATCCCCACAAGGGACAGCAATTTTTAAAAATGAGTACGAACTGCAACAAAGGCATTGGAACATGGTATGACCGCTACCGTGTTCAAATGACAAAAACAGTTATATCCAAAGCCTTTCTTTACGTTACACATGCAACTACATTCGTGGAAAACTTAACGTCTTCAAGATATTATACACCAATGTAGCAAAATCATACATGATCTCTTAAGCTACTTGTTGAGGGTTGCTCGTTAGGCAAGTTTTTCTCCTCGAAGAACAAATCAATTCACCATCCAGCAGCCAAGTGTGTCACATCACATTTGAATCTCTCGTTACAGCACTGGCGGGGAATGTATCCTGCCTCGAACTGTCCATACAAGTAATGCTCTGTTTGCGCCAATTGTGCACCGTGGAACTGAGATCGTTTCTTGAGGGACTAACAAGCGCAGCTACCATCAGCACTACGATGAGTGACTGATCTTACAGTACTTCCAAAACAATGTGCTCCACATTGCGAGTGGATACTGCTTCTGAAACATGAACTTCGCCTCTATCTCACAGCAGTGCAGGAAGAAGCACGAACAGTCAGCCTGCTGCAACGAATATCTACGTCAATAAACACAGGGCTAAGAATATGTGCGCTCGCTATAAACAAAACGATTCGACCATACAGATATTTATAGCGTATATTATGCTTCTTTCCTCATGACTGTATCAGACGGCGAACAAAATATGCCTAGCATGTAGAACGCACGTTGAATTGGTGCAAAACAGTATCAATTTCTACGCAGAAAATAAGAATAATCAGCATAGATACGTAGAACGTCGTACATCATCCTCACCACTTCAGATATATACAAACCAGCAACACACCGTCCCTTTGGCGCAGCGGATAGCGCGTTGGACTTCTAATCCAAAGGTCGTGGGTTCGATCCCCACAAGGGACGGCAATTTTTGCGCCGCCTCTGTGGCCTAATGGATAGTAGGAACAAGTCCGATTTTTGAAAATGAGTGACCCCACAGAAGACAATGAAGCTATTCTTAGAAAGAAAATTCTATTATCTAACGTAAAAAAAGATTCTTGGCCTCTCAGAACAAAGTATGGTTATCTTGCGGAACTATAACGTATCAAATATGAGAATGCTTGAGAATAATGCCAGAGACAAGGAATGTCCAAATCCAGTTGCTAACACAATTAGTGTTTTGAGTACAAAATACCCTTTGGCCATACATTATCAAAGGGCTAGGAAATTCGGAATCCCATCTCACCTAATGGCACAAAGTAATCGGGCTCAAAAGGAAGACACAAGATACCATGGTAGAGTCCTATGTAAAAAGGAGGCTTTGGATTGGTGGATCACAAGGGTTGAAAAACCTCAAGAGCATGAAATAGCAGTAATAAACATTTTACAGAGAGAACCAAGTCATCAAGTGAGTGAGTATTACTCTATTGATTGGGAACATAGTAGAATTAGCTTCGGGCCACCTGAGTTGAAAAGGGAAACTGTTCCTACTAGAGAGACACCATATGATATCCCTCCCACTTTAAGGGTTCCTTTGGTGAAAGAGGCATTATTTCCACATTTGACAAAACCAGATAAAACAATATCACCAAGGTATAGGGTTCAAATAAAAAACATAATCGACCTTACATTAGACAGCAAAATGCTATTGCCGACTCAAATAAGAATTCTTTTAAATTCCATGGACAAAAGATTGAGAACTCTTTCTATAACCTCCAATATGACAGGGAGAATGATACTTATGAAACATGCAATCATCCACGATAATCTTCACTTAGTAAATATGAAGATGTTGGGGGACAAACCGTCTTCTTCTTCAATCAAACTAATGGAAATGTTCACAAAAAACTTAATATTTCAAGCTAGGATAAATAATAATGGCTTGGATGACATAAGAAAGGTGATATCGTCAACTACAATCGAAGGGACTCCTCTCTTAAGTATGTTGGAAATATGGAGAACCAATAAGTATATAAAGTGGCTGCGAGCAGCTATGGGGATGTCAATATGCTTAGAATTTGAGTATAAGGGATTAACATTGTGCGCTCACCCTTTCAACACAATAAGGAAAGAGTATGAACATTCAGTAGGTCTCAAGTTCACAAACACAATAGGAGATGAGCAATATAACTTTATAATGGATGATATGAGAGGAAGCTTTACACGAGATGGTGACGTGATCATAGGAATGACTTGCAACTTCATCAATAATGTAAGCTTCTCATACCTGTTATCGATAATTGCAGCATTCATTAGACATGGAGGAGGGAGAACAAGGGCATCTGAACTTGCGGAAATGGAAAGGCAAATCCAGGAGAGAACAAAAAGGAGACCTTGGGAGATATTAGGTGTAAAAGAGGAGGAATACATAAAGAAGCTGAGGAACCCAAAATCAGATTTCCGACTAGGAAAAGCAGAGATTGCCAAAGTCACGGAATATACAAGAACTTATGAGACAAGGGCAAATTTGGATGGTAACTTAAATATACAGCCAGAAGGGACCAGTTTACAAATTAAATATGAAATAAATGAAAAGGATACAAAGAGATTGCTCAAATCTGTTGTTTGTACTAACGCCTTAATGCTCAACTTTTTTGATTTCGAGAGAATGTTGAGACAAAGAATATACTATTTTCTGGAGAGAAAAGACGAGTTAAAAAGTGTCATTAAGAAAGGTAATTTTACATGGAAAAATAACATTTTCAGAAGACACCATGCCCAATATAGGTCAATCTCGAAAACAGCAAGGTACATAATGAGCAAAGTGATAAGTGAAGGGAGATGGAATGCAGAGTACATGGCCTTCCTTTATGTTTTTGTGAATGCAGACCCACTAACATCCTCACCGCATTCTGCAACATTTAGAGTAGGGGAATGGGAAATTAATTTGTTTGCGTCCTCTGGAATATTTGCCTATGACGAAGAAAACAGCTGTTATAAGCTGAACGGGATCCCTATCATGAGCGGTGATCCAATAATGACTATGGAAGACACCATATCAAGATTTCTGTACGGGTATACAATATTGCCTCACAACCATGATAAAAAATTAAAAACTGTGAGCATAAAACATCTAGAAGATGTACGGGATTCAATAGGCATTGGGAAAGAATACTCATTTTTTTTTTATTTGGTGAGAAGTTCGACATTGTACGGGACCCTGAGTTTGAAGTGCAGATAAAAGATACATTCAATAAGAGGATAGCAGAGTCTTTAGATTTGTTGGACTCAGCCATATATTCTGGAGAGGGGGTGAAGAGAAAATGGTGGACAGCTATTGGAGAAGACTCTGATGATGATGAGAAAAAATCAAAGTTAGATTTACACCAAGATACAGATGATTACTTTATGGACATGGACTCTAATATTTTCTTTGATGACATGGATATGTTTCAAGAAGACATGTTGGAAGATTGATTGCATAAAATGAGTGATATTTTGTCAAGGTTTTTAGACATAGAAAAAAAATGGATAAGGCATCGGTCTCCTAAACCGGGGATTGCCGGTTCGAGTCCCGCCAGAGGTACACATTTTACACAATGGTACAAAATCATTCATACTACACACAGAAATAAACAAACAAAAATAATAACGTTTCTACTGTGTTAAGCCGACTTGGCCGACTTAGCTCGACTGACGCTCGCTGACGCTCGGGAAAAAGCTCTTTATAAAGGAGTCCCAACATATCAGCTGAGAGAGAAGTATAAATCGTCCCTTTGGCGCAGAGGATAGTGCGTTGGACTTCTAATCCAAAGGTCGTGGGTTCGATCCCCACAAGGGACAGCAATTTTTAAAAATGAGTACGAACTGCAACAAAGGCATTGGAACATGGTATGACCGCTACCGTGTTCAAATGACAAAAACAGTTATATCCAAAGCCTTTCTTTACGTTACACATGCAACTACATTCGTGGAAAACTTAACGTCTTCAAGATATTATACACCAATGTAGCAAAATCATACATGATCTCTTAAGCTACTTGTTGAGGGTTGCTCGTTAGGCAAGTTTTTCTCCTCGAAGAACAAATCAATTCACCATCCAGCAGCCAAGTGTGTCACATCACATTTGAATCTCTCGTTACAGCAATGGCGGGGAATGTATCCTGCCTCGAACTGTCCATACAAGTAATGCTCTGTTTGCGCCAATTGTGCACCGTGGAACTGAGATCGTTTCTTGAGGGACTAACAAGCGCAGCTACCATCAGCACTACGATGAGTGACTGATCTTACAGTACTTCCAAAACAATGTGCTCCACATTGCGAGTGGATACTGCTTCTGAAACATGAACTTCGCCTCTATCTCACAGCAGTGCAGGAAGAAGCACGAACAGTCAGCCTGCTGCAACGAATATCTACGTCAATAAACACAGGGCTAAGAATATGTGCGCTCGCTATAAACAAAACGATTCGACCATACAGATATTTATAGCGTATATTATGCTTCTTTCCTCATGACTGTATCAGACGGCGAACAAAATATGCCTAGCATGTAGAACGCACATTGAATTGGTGCAAAACAGTATCAATTTCTACGCAGAAAATAAGAATAATCAGCATAGATACGTAGAACGTCGTACATCATCCTCACCACTTCAGATATATACAAACCAGCAACACACCGTCCCTTTGGCGCAGCGGATAGCGCGTTGGACTTCTAATCCAAAGGTCGTGGGTTCGATCCCCACAAGGGACGGCAATTTTTGCGCCGCCTCTGTGGCCTAATGGATAGTAGGAACAAGTCCGATTTTTGAAAATGAGTGACCCCACAGAAGACAATGAAGCTATTCTTAGAAAGAAAATTCTATTATCTAACGTAAAAAAAGATTCTTGGCCTCTCAGAACAAAGTATGGTTATCTTGCGGAACTATAACGTATCAAATATGAGAATGCTTGAGAATAATGCCAGAGACAAGGAATGTCCAAATCCAGTTGCTAACACAATTAGTGTTTTGAGTACAAAATACCCTTTGGCCATACATTATCAAAGGGCTAGGAAATTCGGAATCCCATCTCACCTAATGGCACAAAGTAATCGGGCTCAAAAGGAAGACACAAGATACCATGGTAGAGTCCTATGTAAAAAGGAGGCTTTGGATTGGTGGATCACAAGGGTTGAAAAACCTCAAGAGCATGAAATAGCAGTAATAAACATTTTACAGAGAGAACCAAGTCATCAAGTGAGTGAGTATTACTCTATTGATTGGGAACATAGTAGAATTAGCTTCGGGCCACCTGAGTTGAAAAGGGAAACTGTTCCTACTAGAGAGACACCATATGATATCCCTCCCACTTTAAGGGTTCCTTTGGTGAAAGAGGCATTATTTCCACATTTGACAAAACCAGATAAAACAATATCACCAAGGTATAGGGTTCAAATAAAAAACATAATCGACCTTACATTAGACAGCAAAATGCTATTGCCGACTCAAATAAGAATTCTTTTAAATTCCATGGACAAAAGATTGAGAACTCTTTCTATAACCTCCAATATGACAGGGAGAATGATACTTATGAAACATGCAATCATCCACGATAATCTTCACTTAGTAAATATGAAGATGTTGGGGGACAAACCGTCTTCTTCTTCAATCAAACTAATGGAAATGTTCACAAAAAACTTAATATTTCAAGCTAGGATAAATAATAATGGCTTGGATGACATAAGAAAGGTGATATCGTCAACTACAATCGAAGGGACTCCTCTCTTAAGTATGTTGGAAATATGGAGAACCAATAAGTATATAAAGTGGCTGCGAGCAGCTATGGGGATGTCAATATGCTTAGAATTTGAGTATAAGGAATTAACATTGTGCGCTCACCCTTTCAACACAATAAGGAAAGAGTATGAACATTCAGTAGGTCTCAAGTTCACAAACACAATAGGAGATGAGCAATATAACTTTATAATGGATGATATGAGAGGAAGCTTTACACGAGATGGTGACGTGATCATAGGAATGACTTGCAACTTCATCAATAATGTAAGGTTCTCATACCTGTTATCGATAATTGCAGCATTCATTAGACATGGAGGAGGGAGAACAAGGGCATCTGAACTTGCGGAAATGGAAAGGCAAATCCAGGAGAGAACAAAAAGGAGACCTTGGGAGATATTAGGTGTAAAAGAGGAGGAATACATAAAGAAGCTGAGGAACCCAAAATCAGATTTCCGACTGGGAAAAGCAGAGATTGCCAAAGTCACGGAATATACAAGAACTTATGAGACAAGGGCAAATTTGGATGGTAACTTAAATATACAGCCAGAAGGGACCAGTTTACAAATTAAATATGAAATAAATGAAAAGGATACAAAGAGATTGCTCAAATCTGTTGTTTGTACTAACGCCTTAATGCTCAACTTTTTTGATTTCGAGAGAATGTTGAGACAAAGAATATACTATTTTCTGGAGAGAAAAGACGAGTTAAAAAGTGTCATTAAGAAAGGTAATTTTACATGGAAAAATAACATTTTCAGAAGACACCATGCCCAATATAGGTCAATCTCGAAAACAGCAAGGTACATAATGAGCAAAGTGATAAGTGAAGGGAGATGGAATGCAGAGTACATGGCCTTCCTTTATGTTTTTGTGAATGCAGACCCACTAACATCCTCACCGCATTCTGCAACATTTAGAGTAGGGGAATGGGAAATTAATTTGTTTGCGTCCTCTGGAATATTTGCCTATGACGAAGAAAACAGCTGTTATAAGCTGAACGGGATCCCTATCATGAGCGGTGATCCAATAATGACTATGGAAGACACCATATCAAGATTTCTGTACGGGTATACAATATTGCCTCACAACCATGATAAAAAATTAAAAACTGTGAGCATAAAACATCTAGAAGATGTACGGGATTCAATAGGCATTGGGAAAGAATACTCATTTTTTTTTTATTTGGTGAGAAGTTCGACATTGTACGGGACCCTGAGTTTGAAGTGCAGATAAAAGATACATTCAATAAGAGGATAGCAGAGTCTTTAGATTTGTTGGACTCAGCCATATATTCTGGAGAGGGGGTGAAGAGAAAATGGTGGACAGCTATTGGAGAAGACTCTGATGATGATGAGAAAAAATCAAAGTTAGATTTACACCAAGATACAGATGATTACTTTATGGACATGGACTCTAATATTTTCTTTGATGACATGGATATGTTTCAAGAAGACATGTTGGAAGATTGATTGCATAAAATGAGTGATATTTTGTCAAGGTTTTTAGACATAGAAAAAAAATGGATAAGGCATCGGTCTCCTAAACCGGGGATTGCCGGTTCGAGTCCCGCCAGAGGTACACATTTTACACAATGGTACAAAATCATTCATACTACACACAGAAATAAACAAACAAAAATAATAACGTTTCTACTGTGTTAAGCCGACTTGGCCGACTTAGCTCGACTGACGCTCGCTGACGCTCGGGAAAAAGCTCTTTATAAAGGAGTCCCAACATATCAGCTGAGAGAGAAGTATAAATCGTCCCTTTGGCGCAGAGGATAGTGCGTTGGACTTCTAATCCAAAGGTCGTGGGTTCGATCCCCACAAGGGACAGCAATTTTTAAAAATGAGTACGAACTGCAACAAAGGCATTGGAACATGGTATGACCGCTACCGTGTTCAAATGACAAAAACAGTTATATCCAAAGCCTTTCTTTACGTTACACATGCAACTACATTCGTGGAAAACTTAACGTCTTCAAGATATTATACACCAATGTAGCAAAATCATACATGATCTCTTAAGCTACTTGTTGAGGGTTGCTTGTTAGGCAAGTTTTTCTCCTCGAAGAACAAATCAATTCACCATCCAGCAGCCAAGTGTGTCACATCACATTTGAATCTCTCGTTACAGCAATGGCGGGGAATGTATCCTGCCTCGAACTGTCCATACAAGTAATGCTCTGTTTGCGCCAATTGTGCACCGTGGAACTGAGATCGTTTCTTGAGGGACTAACAAGCGCAGCTACCATCAGCACTACGATGAGTGACTGATCTTACAGTACTTCCAAAACAATGTGCTCCACATTGCGAGTGGATACTGCTTCTGAAACATGAACTTCGCCTCTATCTCACAGCAGTGCAGGAAGAAGCACGAACAGTCAGCCTGCTGCAACGAATATCTACGTCAATAAACACAGGGCTAAGAATATGTGCGCTCGCTATAAACAAAACGATTCGACCATACAGATATTTATAGCGTATATTATGCTTCTTTCCTCATGACTGTATCAGACGGCGAACAAAATATGCCTAGCATGTAGAACGCACATTGAATTGGTGCAAAACAGTATCAATTTCTACGCAGAAAATAAGAATAATCAGCATAGATACGTAGAACGTCGTACATCATCCTCACCACTTCAGATATATACAAACCAGCAACACACCGTCCCTTTGGCGCAGCGGATAGCGCGTTGGACTTCTAATCCAAAGGTCGTGGGTTCGATCCCCACAAGGGACGGCAATTTTTGCGCCGCCTCTGTGGCCTAATGGATAGTAGGAACAAGTCCGATTTTTGAAAATGAGTGACCCCACAGAAGACAATGAAGCTATTCTTAGAAAGAAAATTCTATTATCTAACGTAAAAAAAGATTCTTGGCCTCTCAGAACAAAGTATGGTTATCTTGCGGAACTATAACGTATCAAATATGAGAATGCTTGAGAATAATGCCAGAGACAAGGAATGTCCAAATCCAGTTGCTAACACAATTAGTGTTTTGAGTACAAAATACCCTTTGGCCATACATTATCAAAGGGCTAGGAAATTCGGAATCCCATCTCACCTAATGGCACAAAGTAATCGGGCTCAAAAGGAAGACACAAGATACCATGGTAGAGTCCTATGTAAAAAGGAGGCTTTGGATTGGTGGATCACAAGGGTTGAAAAACCTCAAGAGCATGAAATAGCAGTAATAAACATTTTACAGAGAGAACCAAGTCATCAAGTGAGTGAGTATTACTCTATTGATTGGGAACATAGTAGAATTAGCTTCGGGGCACCTGAGTTGAAAAGGGAAACTGTTCCTACTAGAGAGACACCATATGATATCCCTCCCACTTTAAGGGTTCCTTTGGTGAAAGAGGCATTATTTCCACATTTGACAAAACCAGATAAAACAATATCACCAAGGTATAGGGTTCAAATAAAAAACATAATCGACCTTACATTAGACAGCAAAATGCTATTGCCGACTCAAATAAGAATTCTTTTAAATTCCATGGACAAAAGATTGAGAACTCTTTCTATAACCTCCAATATGACAGGGAGAATGATACTTATGAAACATGCAATCATCCACGATAATCTTCACTTAGTAAATATGAAGATGTTGGGGGACAAACCGTCTTCTTCTTCAATCAAACTAATGGAAATGTTCACAAAAAACTTAATATTTCAAGCTAGGATAAATAATAATGGCTTGGATGACATAAGAAAGGTGATATCGTCAACTACAATCGAAGGGACTCCTCTCTTAAGTATGTTGGAAATATGGAGAACCAATAAGTATATAAAGTGGCTGCGAGCAGCTATGGGGATGTCAATATGCTTAGAATTTGAGTATAAGGAATTAACATTGTGCGCTCACCCTTTCAACACAATAAGGAAAGAGTATGAACATTCAGTAGGTCTCAAGTTCACAAACACAATAGGAGATGAGCAATATAACTTTATAATGGATGATATGAGAGGAAGCTTTACACGAGATGGTGACGTGATCATAGGAATGACTTGCAACTTCATCAATAATGTAAGGTTCTCATACCTGTTATCGATAATTGCAGCATTCATTAGACATGGAGGAGGGAGAACAAGGGCATCTGAACTTGCGGAAATGGAAAGGCAAATCCAGGAGAGAACAAAAAGGAGACCTTGGGAGATATTAGGTGTAAAAGAGGAGGAATACATAAAGAAGCTGAGGAACCCAAAATCAGATTTCCGACTGGGAAAAGCAGAGATTGCCAAAGTCACGGAATATACAAGAACTTATGAGACAAGGGCAAATTTGGATGGTAACTTAAATATACAGCCAGAAGGGACCAGTTTACAAATTAAATATGAAATAAATGAAAAGGATACAAAGAGATTGCTCAAATCTGTTGTTTGTACTAACGCCTTAATGCTCAACTTTTTTGATTTCGAGAGAATGTTGAGACAAAGAATATACTATTTTCTGGAGAGAAAAGACGAGTTAAAAAGTGTCATTAAGAAAGGTAATTTTACATGGAAAAATAACATTTTCAGAAGACACCATGCCCAATATAGGTCAATCTCGAAAACAGCAAGGTACATAATGAGCAAAGTGATAAGTGAAGGGAGATGGAATGCAGAGTACATGGCCTTCCTTTATGTTTTTGTGAATGCAGACCCACTAACATCCTCACCGCATTCTGCAACATTTAGAGTAGGGGAATGGGAAATTAATTTGTTTGCGTCCTCTGGAATATTTGCCTATGACGAAGAAAACAGCTGTTATAAGCTGAACGGGATCCCTATCATGAGCGGTGATCCAATAATGACTATGGAAGACACCATATCAAGATTTCTGTACGGGTATACAATATTGCCTCACAACCATGATAAAAAATTAAAAACTGTGAGCATAAAACATCTAGAAGATGTACGGGATTCAATAGGCATTGGGAAAGAATACTCATTTTTTTTTTATTTGGTGAGAAGTTCGACATTGTACGGGACCCTGAGTTTGAGGTGCAGATAAAAGATACATTCAATAAGAGGATAGCAGAGTCTTTAGATTTGTTGGACTCAGCCATATATTCTGGAGAGGGGGTGAAGAGAAAATGGTGGACAGCTATTGGAGAAGACTCTGATGATGATGAGAAAAAATCAAAGTTAGATTTACACCAAGATACAGATGATTACTTTATGGACATGGACTCTAATATTTTCTTTGATGACATGGATATGTTTCAAGAAGACATGTTGGAAGATTGATTGCATAAAATGAGTGATATTTTGTCAAGGTTTTTAGACATAGAAAAAAATGGATAAGGCATCGGTCTCCTAAACCGGGGATTGCCGGTTCGAGTCCCGCCAGAGGTACACATTTTACACAATGGTACAAAATCATTCATACTACACACAGAAATAAACAAACAAAAATAATAACGTTTCTACTGTGTTAAGCCGACTTGGCCGACTTAGCTCGACTGACGCTCGCTGACGCTCGGGAAAAAAGCTCTTTATAAAGGAGTCCCAACATATCAGCTGAGAGAGAAGTATAAATCGTCCCTTTGGCGCAGAGGATAGCGCGTTGGACTTCTAATCCAAAGGTCGTGGGTTCGATCCTTACAAGGGACAGCAATTTTTAAAAATGAGTACGAACTGCAACAAAAGCATTGGAACATGGTATGACTGCTACCGTGTTCAAATGACAAAAACAGTTATATCCAAAGCCTTTCTTTACGTTACACATGCAACTACATTCGTGGAAAACTTAACGTCTTCAAGATATTATACACCAATGTAGCAAAATCATACATGATCTCTTAAGCTACTTGTTGAGGGTTGCTCGTTAGGCATGTTTTTCTCCTCGAAGAACAAATCAATTCACCATCCAGCAGCCAAGTGTGTCACATCACATTTGAATCTCTCATTACAGCAATGGCGGGGAATGTATCCTGCCTCGAACTGTCCATACAAGTAATGCTCTGTTTGCGCCAATTGTGCACCGTGGAACTGAGATCGTTTCTTGAGGGACTAACAAGCGCAGCTACCATCAGCACTACGATGAGTGACTGATCTTACAGTACTTCCAAAACAATGTGCTCCACATTGCGAGTGGATACTGCTTCTGAAACATGAACTTCGCCTCTATCTCACAGCAGTGCAGGAAGAAGCACGAACAGTCAGCCTGCTGCAACGAATATCTACGTCAATAAACACAGGGCTAAGAATATGTGCGCTCGCTATAAACAAAACGATTCGACCATACAGATATTTATAGCGTATATTATGCTTCTTTCCTCATGACTGTATCAGACGGCGAACAAAATATGCCTAGCATGTAGAACGCACGTTGAATTGGTGCAAAACAGTATCAATTTCTACGCAGAAAATAAGAATAATCAGCATAGATACGTAGAACGTCGTACATCATCCTCACCACTTCAGATATATACAAACCAGCAACACACCGTCCCTTTGGCGCAGCGGATAGCGCGTTGGACTTCTAATCCAAAGGTCGTGGGTTCGATCCCCACAAGGGACGGCAATTTTTGCGCCGCCTCTGTGGCCTAATGGATAGTAGGAACAAGTCCGATTTTTGAAAATGAGTGACCCCACAGAAGACAATGAAGCTATTCTTAGAAAGAAAATTCTATTATCTAACGTAAAAAAAGATTCTTGGCCTCTCAGAACAAAGTATGGGTATCTTGCGGAACTATAACGTATCAAATATGAGAATGTTTGAGAATAATGCCAGAGACAAGGAATGTCCAAATCCAGTTGCTAACACAATTAGTGTTTTGAGTACAAAATACCCTTTGGCCATACATTATCAAAGGGCTAGGAAATTCGGAATCCCATCTCACCTAATGGCACAAAGTAATCGGGCTCAAAAGGAAGACACAAGATACCATGGTAGAGTCCTATGTAAAAAGGAGGCTTTGGATTGGTGGATCACAAGGGTTGAAAAACCTCAAGAGCATGAAATAGCAGTAATAAACATTTTACAGAGAGAACCAAGTCATCAAGTGAGTGAGTATTACTCTATTGATTGGGAACATAGTAGAATTAGCTTCGGGCCACCTGAGTTGAAAAGGGAAACTGTTCCTACTAGAGAGACACCATATGATATCCCTCCCACTTTAAGGGTTCCTTTGGTGAAAGAGGCATTATTTCCACATTTGACAAAACCAGATAAAACAATATCACCAAGGTATAGGGTTCAAATAAAAAACATAATCGACCTTACATTAGACAGCAAAATGCTATTGCCGACTCAAATAAGAATTCTTTTAAATTCCATGGACAAAAGATTGAGAACTCTTTCTATAACCTCCAATATGACAGGGAGAATGATACTTATGAAACATGCAATCATCCACGATAATCTTCACTTAGTAAATATGAAGATGTTGGGGGACAAACCGTCTTCTTCTTCAATCAAACTAATGGAAATGTTCACAAAAAACTTAATATTTCAAGCTAGGATAAATAATAATGGCTTGGATGACATAAGAAAGGTGATATCGTCAACTACAATCGAAGGGACTCCTCTCTTAAGTATGTTGGAAATATAGAGAACCAATAAGTATATAAAGTGGCTGCGAGCAGCTATGGGGATGTCAATATGCTTAGAATTTGAGTATAAGGGATTAACATTGTGCGCTCACCCTTTCAACACAATAAGGAAAGAGTATGAACATTCAGTAGGTCTCAAGTTCACAAACACAATAGGAGAAGAGCAATATAACTTTATAATGGATGATATGAGAGGAAGCTTTACACGAGATGGTGACGTGATCATAGGAATGACTTGCAACTTCATCAATAATGTAAGGTTCTCATACCTGTTATCGATAATTGCAGCATTCATTAGACATGGAGGAGGGAGAACAAGGGCATCTGAACTTGCGGAAATGGAAAGGCAAATCCAGGAGAGAACAGAAAGGAGACCTTGGGAGATATTAGGTGTAAAAGAGGAGGAATACATAAAGAAGCTGAGGAACCCAAAATCAGATTTCCGACTGGGAAAAGCAGAGATTGCCAAAGTCACGGAATATACAAGAACTTATGAGACAAGGGCAAATTTGGATGGTAACTTAAATATACAGCCAGAAGGGACCAGTTTACAAATTAAATATGAAATAAATGAAAAGGATACAAAGAGATTGCTCAAATCTGTTGTTTGTACTAACGCCTTAATGCTCAACTTTTTTGATATCGAGAGAATGTTGAGACAAAGAATATACTATTTTCTGGAGAGAAAAGACGAGTTAAAAAGTGTCATTAAGAAAGGTAATTTTACATGGAAAAATAACATTTTCAGAAGACACCATGCCCAATATAGGTCAATCTCGAAAACAGCAAGGTACATAATGAGCAAAGTGATAAGTGAAGGGAGATGGAATGCAGAGTACATGGCCTTCCTTTATGTTTTTGTGAATGCAGACCCACTAACATCCTCACCGCATTCTGCAACATTTAGAGTAGGGGAATGGGAAATTAATTTGTTTGCGTCCTCTGGAATATTTGCCTATGACGAAGAAAACAGCTGTTATAAGCTGAACGGGATCCCTATCATGAGCGGTGATCCAATAATGACTATGGAAGACACCATATCAAGATTTCTGTACGGGTATAAAATATTGCCTCACAACCATGATAAAAAATTAAAAACTGTGAGCATAAAACATCTAGAAGATGTACGGGATTCAATAGGCATTGGGAAAGAATACTCATTTTTTTTTATTTGGTGAGAAGTTCGACATTGTACGGGACCCTGAGTTTGAAGTGCAGATAAAAGATACATTCAATAAGAGGATAGCAGAGTCTTTAGATTTGTTGGACTCAGCCATATATTCTGGAGAGGGGGTGAAGAGAAAATGGTGGACAGCTATTGGAGAAGACTCTGATGATGATGAGAAAAAATCAAAGTTAGATTTATACGACGATATAGATGATTACTTTATGGACATGGACTCTAATATTTTCTTTGATGACATGGATATGTTTCAAGAAGACATGTTGGAAGATTGATTGCATTCAATGAGTGATATTTTGTCAAGGTTTTTAGACATAGAAAAAAAATGGATAAGGCATCGGTCTCCTAAACCGGGGATTGCCGGTTCGAGTCCCGCCAGAGGTACACATTTTACACAATGGTACAAAATCATTCATACTACACACAGAAATAAACAAACAAAAATAATAACGTTTCTACTGTGTTAAGCCGACTTGGCCGACTTAGCTCGACTGACGCTCGCTGACGCTCGGGAAAAAAGCTCTTTATAAAGGAGTTCCAACATATCAGCTGAGAGAGAAGTATAAATCGTCCCTTTGGCGCAGAGGATAGCGCGTTGGACTTCTAATCCAAAGGTCGTGGGTTCGATCCTTACAAGGGACAGCAATTTTTAAAAATGTGTACGAACTGCAACAAAGGCATTGGAACATGGTATGACCGCTACCGTGTTCAAATGACAAAAACAGTTATATCCAAAGCCTTTCTTTACGTTACACATGCAACTACATTCGTGGAAAACTTAACGTCTTCAAGATATTATACACCAATGTAGCAAAATCATACATGATCTCTTAAGCTACTTGTTGAGGGTTGCTCGTTAGGCAAGTTTTTCTCCTCGAAGAACAAATCAATTCACCATCCAGCAGCCAAGTGTGTCACATCACATTTGAATCTCTCATTACAGCAATGGCGGGGAATGTATCCTGCCTCGAACTGTCCATACAAGTAATGCTCTGTTTGCGCCAATTGTGCACCGTGGAACTGAGATCGTTTCTTGAGGGACTAACAAGCGCAGCTACCATCAGCACTACGATGAGTGACTGATCTTACAGTACTTCCAAAACAATGTGCTCCACATTGCGAGTGGATACTGCTTCTGAAACATGAACTTCGCCTCTATCTCACAGCAGTGCAGGAAGAAGCACGAACAGTCAGCCTGCTGCAACGAATATCTACGTCAATAAACACAGGGCTAAGAATATGTGCGCTCGCTATAAACAAAACGATTCGACCATACAGATATTTATAGCGTATATTATGCTTCTTTCCTCATGACTGTATCAGACGGCGAACAAAATATGCCTAGCATGTAGAACGCACGTTGAATTGGTGCAAAACAGTATCAATTTCTACGCAGAAAATAAGAATAATCAGCATAGATACGTAGAACGTCGTACATCATCCTCACCACTTCAGATATATACAAACCAGCAACACACCGTCCCTTTGGCGCAGCGGATAGCGCGTTGGACTTCTAATCCAAAGGTCGTGGGTTCGATCCCCACAAGGGACGGCAATTTTTGCGCCGCCTCTGTGGCCTAATGGATAGTAGGAACAAGTCCGATTTTTGAAAATGAGTGACCCCACAGAAGACAATGAAGCTATTCTTAGAAAGAAAATTCTATTATCTAACGTAAAAAAAGATTCTTGGCCTCTCAGAACAAAGTATGGGTATCTTGCGGAACTATAACGTATCAAATATGAGAATGTTTGAGAATAATGCCAGAGACAAGGAATGTCCAAATCCAGTTGCTAACACAATTAGTGTTTTGAGTACAAAATACCCTTTGGCCATACATTATCAAAGGGCTAGGAAATTCGGAATCCCATCTCACCTAATGGCACAAAGTAATCGGGCTCAAAAGGAAGACACAAGATACCATGGTAGAGTCCTATGTAAAAAGGAGGCTTTGGATTGGTGGATCACAAGGGTTGAAAAACCTCAAGAGCATGAAATAGCAGTAATAAACATTTTACAGAGAGAACCAAGTCATCAAGTGAGTGAGTATTACTCTATTGATTGGGAACATAGTAGAATTAGCTTCGGGCCACCTGAGTTGAAAAGGGAAACTGTTCCTACTAGAGAGACACCATATGATATCCCTCCCACTTTAAGGGTTCCTTTGGTGAAAGAGGCATTATTTCCACATTTGACAAAACCAGATAAAACAATATCACCAAGGTATAGGGTTCAAATAAAAAACATAATCGACCTTACATTAGACAGCAAAATGCTATTGCCGACCCAAATAAGAATTCTTTTAAATTCCATGGACAAAAGATTGAGAACTCTTTCTATAACCTCCAATATGACAGGGAGAATGATACTTATGAAACATGCAATCATCCACGATAATCTTCACTTAGTAAATATGAAGATGTTGGGGGACAAACCGTCTTCTTCTTCAATCAAACTAATGGAAATGTTCACAAAAAACTTAATATTTCAAGCTAGGATAAATAATAATGGCTTGGATGACATAAGAAAGGTGATATCGTCAACTACAATCGAAGGGACTCCTCTCTTAAGTATGTTGGAAATATAGAGAACCAATAAGTATATAAAGTGGCTGCGAGCAGCTATGGGGATGTCAATATGCTTAGAATTTGAGTATAAGGGATTAACATTGTGCGCTCACCCTTTCAACACAATAAGGAAAGAGTATGAACATTCAGTAGGTCTCAAGTTCACAAACACAATAGGAGAAGAGCAATATAACTTTATAATGGATGATATGAGAGGAAGCTTTACACGAGATGGTGACGTGATCATAGGAATGACTTGCAACTTCATCAATAATGTAAGCTTCTCATACCTGTTATCGATAATTGCAGCATTCATTAGACATGGAGGAGGGAGAACAAGGGCATCTGAACTTGCGGAAATGGAAAGGCAAATCCAGGAGAGAACAAAAAGGAGACCTTGGGAGATATTAGGTGTAAAAGAGGAGGAATACATAAAGAAGCTGAGGAACCCAAAATCAGATTTCCGACTGGGAAAAGCAGAGATTGCCAAAGTCACGGAATATACAAGAACTTATGAGACAAGGGCAAATTTGGATGGTAACTTAAATATACAGCCAGAAGGGACCAGTTTACAAATTAAATATGAAATAAATGAAAAGGATACAAAGAGATTGCTCAAATCTGTTGTTTGTACTAACGCCTTAATGCTCAACTTTTTTGATTTCGAGAGAATGTTGAGACAAAGAATATACTATTTTCTGGAGAGAAAAGACAAGTTAAAAAGTGTCATTAAGAAAGGTAATTTTACATGGAAAAATAACATTTTCAGAAGACACCATGCCCAATATAGGTCAATCTCGAAAACAGCAAGGTACATAATGAGCAAAGTGATAAGTGAAGGGAGATGGAATGCAGAGTACATGGCCTTCCTTTATGTTTTTGTGAATGCAGACCCACTAACATCCTCACCGCATTCTGCAACATTTAGAGTAGGGGAATGGGAAATTAATTTGTTTGCGTCCTCTGGAATATTTGCCTATGACGAAGAAAACAGCTGTTATAAGCTGAACGGGATCCCTATCATGAGCGGTGATCCAATAATGACTATGGAAGACACCATATCAAGATTTCTGTACGGGTATAAAATATTGCCTCACAACCATGATAAAAAATTAAAAACTGTGAGCATAAAACATCTAGAAGATGTACGGGATTCAATAGGCATTGGGAAAGAATACTCATTTTTTTTTATTTGGTGAGAAGTTCGACATTGTACGGGACCCTGAGTTTGAAGTGCAGATAAAAGATACATTCAATAAGAGGATAGCAGAGTCTTTAGATTTGTTGGACTCAGCCATATATTCTGGAGAGGGGGTGAAGAGAAAATGGTGGACAGCTATTGGAGAAGACTCTGATGATGATGAGAAAAAATCAAAGTTAGATTTATACGACGATATAGATGATTACTTTATGGACATGGACTCTAATATTTTCTTTGATGACATGGATATGTTTCAAGAAGACATGTTGGAAGATTGATTGCATTCAATGAGTGATATTTTGTCAAGGTTTTTAGACATAGAAAAAAAATGGATAAGGCATCGGTCTCCTAAACCGGGGATTGCCGGTTCGAGTCCCGCCAGAGGTACACATTTTACACAATGGTACAAAATCATTCATACTACACACAGAAATAAACAAACAAAAATAATAACGTTTCTACTGTGTTAAGCCGACTTGGCCGACTTAGCTCGACTGACGCTCGCTGACGCTCGGGGAAAAAGCTCTTTATAAAGGAGTCCCAACATATCAGCTGAGAGAGAAGTATAAATCGTCCCTTTGGCGCAGAGGATAGTGCGTTGGACTTCTAATCCAAAGGTCGTGGGTTCGATCCCCACAAGGGACAGCAATTTTTAAAAATGAGTACGAACTGCAACAAAGGCATTGGAACATGGTATGACTGCTACCGTGTTCAAATGACAAAAACAGTTATATCCAAAGCCTTTCTTTACGTTACACATGCAACTACATTCGTGGAAAACGTAACGTCTTCAAGATATTATACACCAATGTAGCAAAATCATACATGATCTCTTAAGCTACTTGTTGAGGGTTGCTCGTTAGGCAAGTTTTTCTCCTCAAAGAACAAATCAATTCACCATCCAGCAGCCAAGTGTGTCACATCACATTTGAATCTCTCGTTACAGCAATGGCGGGGAATGTATCCTGCCTCGAACTGTCCATACAAGTAATGCTCTGTTTGCGCCAATTGTGCACCGTGGAACTGAGATCGTTTCTTGAGGGACTAACAAGCGCAGCTACCATCAGCACTACGATGAGTGACTGATCTTACAGTACTTCCAAAACAATGTGCTCCACATTGCGAGTGGATACTGCTTCTGAAACATGAACTTCGCCTCTATCTCACAGCAGTGCAGGAAGAAGCACGAACAGTCAGCCTGCTGCAACGAATATCTACGTCAATAAACACAGGGCTAAGAATATGTGCGCTCGCTATAAACAAAACGATTCGACCATACAGATATTTATAGCGTATATTATGCTTCTTTCCTCATGACTGTATCAGACGGCGAACAAAATATGCCTAGCATGTAGAACGCACGTTGAATTGGTGCAAAACAGTATCAATTTCTACGCAGAAAATAAGAATAATCAGCATAGATACGTAGAACGTCGTACATCATCCTCACCACTTCAGATATATACAAACCAGCAACACACCGTCCCTTTGGCGCAGCGGATAGCGCGTTGGACTTCTAATCCAAAGGTCGTGGGTTCGATCCCCACAAGGGACGGCAATTTTTGCGCCGCCTCTGTGGCCTAATGGATAGTAGGAACAAGTCCGATTTTTGAAAATGAGTGACCCCACAGAAGACAATGAAGCTATTCTTAGAAAGAAAATTCTATTATCTAACGTAAAAAAAGATTCTTGGCCTCTCAGAACAAAGTATGGTTATCTTGCGGAACTATAACGTATCAAATATGAGAATGCTTGAGAATAATGCCAGAGACAAGGAATGTCCAAATCCAGTTGCTAACACAATTAGTGTTTTGAGTACAAAATACCCTTTGGCCATACATTATCAAAGGGCTAGGAAATTCGGAATCCCATCTCACCTAATGGCACAAAGTAATCGGGCTCAAAAGGAAGACACAAGATACCATGGTAGAGTCCTATGTAAAAAGGAGGCTTTGGATTGGTGGATCACAAGGGTTGAAAAACCTCAAGAGCATGAAATAGCAGTAATAAACATTTTACAGAGAGAACCAAGTCATCAAGTGAGTGAGTATTACTCTATTGATTGGGAACATAGTAGAATTAGCTTCGGGCCACCTGAGTTGAAAAGGGAAACTGTTCCTACTAGAGAGACACCATATGATATCCCTCCCACTTTAAGGGTTCCTTTGGTGAAAGAGGCATTATTTCCACATTTGACAAAACCAGATAAAACAATATCACCAAGGTATAGGGTTCAAATAAAAAACATAATCGACCTTACATTAGACAGCAAAATGCTATTGCCGACTCAAATAAGAATTCTTTTAAATTCCATGGACAAAAGATTGAGAACTCTTTCTATAACCTCCAATATGACAGGGAGAATGATACCTATGAAACATGCAATCATCCACGATAATCTTCACTTAGTAAATATGAAGATGTTGGGGGACAAACCGTCTTCTTCTTCAATCAAACTAATGGAAATGTTCACAAAAAACTTAATATTTCAAGCTAGGATAAATAATAATGGCTTGGATGACATAAGAAAGGTGATATCGTCAACTACAATCGAAGGGACTCCTCTCTTAAGTATGTTGGAAATATGGAGAACCAATAAGTATATAAAGTGGCTGCGAGCAGCTATGGGGATGTCAATATGCTTAGAATTTGAGTATAAGGGATTAACATTGTGCGCTCACCCTTTCAACACAATAAGGAAAGAGTATGAACATTCAGTAGGTCTCAAGTTCACAAACACAATAGGAGAAGAGCAATATAACTTTATAATGGATGATATGAGAGGAAGCTTTACACGAGATGGTGACGTGATCATAGGAATGACTTGCAACTTCATCAATAATGTAAGCTTCTCATACCTGTTATCGATAATTGCAGCATTCATTAGACATGGAGGAGGGAGAACAAGGGCATCTGAACTTGCGGAAATGGAAAGGCAAATCCAGGAGAGAACAAAAAGGAGACCTTGGGAGATATTAGGTGTAAAAGAGGAGGAATACATAAAGAAGCTGAGGAACCCAAAATCAGATTTCCGACTGGGAAAAGCAGAGATTGCCAAAGTCACGGAATATACAAGAACTTATGAGACAAGGGCAAATTTGGATGGTAACTTAAATATACAGCCAGAAGGGACCAGTTTACAAATTAAATATGAAATAAATGAAAAGGATACAAAGAGATTGCTCAAATCTGTTGTTTGTACTAACGCCTTAATGCTCAACTTTTTTGATTTCGAGAGAATGTTCAGACAAAGAATATACTATTTTCTGGAGAGAAAAGACGAGTTAAAAAGTGTCATTAAGAAAGGTAATTTTACATGGAAAAATAACATTTTCAGAAGACACCATGCCCAATATAGGTCAATCTCGAAAACAGCAAGGTACATAATGAGCAAAGTGATAAGTGAAGGGAGATGGAATGCAGAGTACATGGCCTTCCTTTATGTTTTTGTGAATGCAGACCCACTAACATCCTCACCGCATTCTGCAACATTTAGAGTAGGGGAATGGGAAATTAATTTGTTTGCGTCCTCTGCAATATTTGCCTATGACGAAGAAAACAGCTGTTATAAGCTGAACGGGATCCCTATCATGAGCGGTGATCCAATAATGACTATGGAAGACACCATATCAAGATTTCTGTACGGGTATAAAATATTGCCTCACAACCATGATAAAAAATTAAAAACTGTGAGCATAAAACATCTAGAAGATGTACGGTATTCAATAGGCATTGGGAAAGAATACTCTTTTTTTTTTTATTTGGTGAGAAGTTCGACATTGTACGGGACCCTGAGTTTGAAGTGCAGATAAAAGATACATTCAATAAGAGGATAGCAGAGTCTTTAGATTTGTTGGACTCAGCCATATATTCTGGAGAGGGGGTGAAGAGAAAATGGTGGACAGCTATTGGAGAAGACTCTGATGATGATGAGAAAAAATCAAAGTTAGATTTACACCAAGATACAGATGATTACTTTATGGACATGGACTCTAATATTTTCTTTGATGACATGGATATGTTTCAAGAAGACATGTTGGAAGATTGATTGCATTCAATGAGTGATATTTTGTCAAGGTTTTTAGACATAGAAAAAAAATGGATAAGGCATCGGTCTCCTAAACCGGGGATTGCCGGTTCGAGTCCCGCCAGAGGTACACATTTTACACAATGGTACAAAATCATTCATACTACACACAGAAATAAACAAACAAAAATAATAACGTTTCTACTGTGTTAAGCCGACTTGGCCGACTTAGCTCGACTGACGCTCGCTGACGCTCGGGAAAAAAGCTCTTTATAAAGGAGTCCCAACATATCAGCTGAGAGAGAAGTATAAATCGTCCCTTTGGCGCAGAGGATAGTGCGTTGGACTTCTAATCCAAAGGTCGTGGGTTCGATCCCCACAAGGGACAGCAATTTTTAAAAATGAGTACGAACTGCAACAAAGGCATTGGAACATGGTATGACCGCTACCGTGTTCAAATGACAAAAACAGTTATATCCAAAGCCTTTCTTTACGTTACACATGCAACTACATTCGTGGAAAACTTAACGTCTTCAAGATATTATACACCAATGTAGCAAAATCATACATGATCTCTTAAGCTACTTGTTGAGGGTTGCTCGTTAGGCAAGTTTTTCTCCTCGAAGAACAAATCAATTCACCATCCAGCAGCCAAGTGTGTCACATCACATTTGAATCTCTCGTTACAGCAATGGCGGGGAATGTATCCTGCCTCGAACTGTCCATACAAGTAATGCTCTGTTTGCGCCAATTGTGCACCGTGGAACTGAGATCGTTTCTTGAGGGAGTAACAAGCGCAGCTACCATCAGCACTACGATGAGTGACTGATCTTACAGTACTTCCAAAACAATGTGCTCCACATTGCGAGTGGATACTGCTTCTGAAACATGAACTTCGCCTCTATCTCACAGCAGTGCAGGAAGAAGCACGAACAGTCAGCCTGCTGCAACGAATATCTACGTCAATAAACACAGGGCTAAGAATATGTGCGCTCGCTATAAACAAAACGATTCGACCATACAGATATTTATAGCGTATATTATGCTTCTTTCCTCATGACTGTATCAGACGGCGAACAAAATATGCCTAGCATGTAGAACGCACGTTGAATTGGTGCAAAACAGTATCAATTTCTACGCAGAAAATAAGAATAATCAGCATAGATACGTAGAACGTCGTACATCATCCTCACCACTTCAGATATATACAAACCAGCAACACACCGTCCCTTTGGCGCAGCGGATAGCGCGTTGGACTTCTAATCCAAAGGTCGTGGGTTCGATCCCCACAAGGGACGGCAATTTTTGCGCCGCCTCTGTGGCCTAATGGATAGTAGGAACAAGTCCGATTTTTGAAAATGAGTGACCCCACAGAAGACAATGAAGCTATTCTTAGAAAGAAAATTCTATTATCTAACGTAAAAAAAGATTCTTGGCCTCTCAGAACAAAGTATGGGTATCTTGCGGAACTATAACGTATCAAATATGAGAATGCTTGAGAATAATGCCAGAGACAAGGAATGTCCAAATCCAGTTGCTAACACAATTAGTGTTTTGAGTACAAAATACCCTTTGGCCATACATTATCAAAGGGCTAGGAAATTCGGAATCCCATCTCACCTAATGGCACAAAGTAATCGGGCTCAAAAGGAAGACACAAGATACCATGGTAGAGTCCTATGTAAAAAGGAGGCTTTGGATTGGTGGATCACAAGGGTTGAAAAACCTCAAGAGCATGAAATAGCAGTAATAAACATTTTACAGAGAGAACCAAGTCATCAAGTGAGTGAGTATTACTCTATTGATTGGGAACATAGTAGAATTAGCTTCGGGCCACCTGAGTTGAAAAGGGAAACTGTTCCTACTAGAGAGACACCATATGATATCCCTCCCACTTTAAGGGTTCCTTTGGTGAAAGAGGCATTATTTCCACATTTGACAAAACCAGATAAAACAATATCACCAAGGTATAGGGTTCAAATAAAAAACATAATCGACCTTACATTAGACAGCAAAATGCTATTGCCGACCCAAATAAGAATTCTTTTAAATTCCATGGACAAAAGATTGAGAACTCTTTCTATAACCTCCAATATGACAGGGAGAATGATACTTATGAAACATGCAATCATCCACGATAATCTTCACTTAGTAAATATGAAGATGTTGGGGGACAAACCGTCTTCTTCTTCAATCAAACTAATGGAAATGTTCACAAAAAACTTAATATTTCAAGCTAGGATAAATAATAATGGCTTGGATGACATAAGAAAGGTGATATCGTCAACTACAATCGAAGGGACTCCTCTCTTAAGTATGTTGGAAATATAGAGAACCAATAAGTATATAAAGTGGCTGCGAGCAGCTATGGGGATGTCAATATGCTTAGAATTTGAGTATAAGGGATTAACATTGTGCGCTCACCCTTTCAACACAATAAGGAAAGAGTATGAACATTCAGTAGGTCTCAAGTTCACAAACACAATAGGAGAAGAGCAATATAACTTTATAATGGATGATATGAGAGGAAGCTTTACACGAGATGGTGACGTGATCATAGGAATGACTTGCAACTTCATCAATAATGTAAGCTTCTCATACCTGTTATCGATAATTGCAGCATTCATTAGACATGGAGGAGGGAGAACAAGGGCATCTGAACTTGCGGAAATGGAAAGGCAAATCCAGGAGAGAACAAAAAGGAGACCTTGGGAGATATTAGGTGTAAAAGAGGAGGAATACATAAAGAAGCTGAGGAACCCAAAATCAGATTTCCGACTGGGAAAAGCAGAGATTGCCAAAGTCACGGAATATACAAGAACTTATGAGACAAGGGCAAATTTGGATGGTAACTTAAATATACAGCCAGAAGGGACCAGTTTACAAATTAAATATGAAATAAATGAAAAGGATACAAAGAGATTGCTCAAATCTGTTGTTTGTACTAACGCCTTAATGCTCAACTTTTTTGATTTCGAGAGAATGTTGAGACAAAGAATATACTATTTTCTGGAGAGAAAAGACGAGTTAAAAAGTGTCATTAAGAAAGGTAATTTTACATGGAAAAATAACATTTTCAGAAGACACCATGCCCAATATAGGTCAATCTCGAAAACAGCAAGGTACATAATGAGCAAAGTGATAAGTGAAGGGAGATGGAATGCAGAGTACATGGCCTTCCTTTATGTTTTTGTGAATGCAGACCCACTAACATCCTCACCGCATTCTGCAACATTTAGAGTAGGGGAATGGGAAATTAATTTGTTTGCGTCCTCTGGAATATTTGCCTATGACGAAGAAAACAGCTGTTATAAGCTGAACGGGATCCCTATCATGAGCGGTGATCCAATAATGACTATGGAAGACACCATATCAAGATTTCTGTACGGGTATAAAATATTGCCTCACAACCATGATAAAAAATTAAAAACTGTGAGCATAAAACATCTAGAAGATGTACGGGATTCAATAGGCATTGGGAAAGAATACTCATTTTTTTTTATTTGGTGAGAAGTTCGACATTGTACGGGACCCTGAGTTTGAAGTGCAGATAAAAGATACATTCAATAAGAGGATAGCAGAGTCTTTAGATTTGTTGGACTCAGCCATATATTCTGGAGAGGGGGTGAAGAGAAAATGGTGGACAGCTATTGGAGAAGACTCTGATGATGATGAGAAAAAATCAAAGTTAGATTTATACGACGATATAGATGATTACTTTATGGACATGGACTCTAATATTTTCTTTGATGACATGGATATGTTTCAAGAAGACATGTTGGAAGATTGATTGCATTCAATGAGTGATATTTTGTCAAGGTTTTTAGACATAGAAAAAAAATGGATAAGGCATCGGTCTCCTAAACCGGGGATTGCCGGTTCGAGTCCCGCCAGAGGTACACATTTTACACAATGGTACAAAATCATTCATACTACACACAGAAATAAACAAACAAAAATAATAACGTTTCTACTGTGTTAAGCCGACTTGGCCGACTTAGCTCGGCTGACGCTCGCTGACGCTCGGGAAAAAAGCTCTTTATAAAGGAGTCCCAACATATCAGCTGAGAGAGAAGTATAAATCGTCCCTTTGGCGCAGAGGATAGTGCGTTGGACTTCTAATCCAAAGGTCGTGGGTTCGATCCCCACAAGGGACAGCAATTTTTAAAAATGAGTACGAACTGCAACAAAGGCATTGGAACATGGTATGACCGCTACCGTGTTCAAATGACAAAAACAGTTATATCCAAAGCCTTTCTTTACGTTACACATGCAACTACATTCGTGGAAAACTTAACGTCTTCAAGATATTATACACCAATGTAGCAAAATCATACATGATCTCTTAAGCTACTTGTTGAGGGTTGCTCGTTAGGCAAGTTTTTCTCCTCGAAGAACAAATCAATTCACCATCCAGCAGCCAAGTGTGTCACATCACATTTGAATCTCTCGTTACAGCAATGGCGGGGAATGTATCCTGCCTCGAACTGTCCATACAAGTAATGCTCTGTTTGCGCCAATTGTGCACCGTGGAACTGAGATCGTTTCTTGAGGGACTAACAAGCGCAGCTACCATCAGCACTACGATGAGTGACTGATCTTACAGTACTTCCAAAACAATGTGCTCCACATTGCGAGTGGATACTGCTTCTGAAACATGAACTTCGCCTCTATCTCACAGCAGTGCAGGAAGAAGCACGAACAGTCAGCCTGCTGCAACGAATATCTACGTCAATAAACACAGGGCTAAGAATATGTGCGCTCGCTATAAACAAAACGATTCGACCATACAGATATTTATAGCGTATATTATGCTTCTTTCCTCATGACTGTATCAGACGGCGAACAAAATATGCCTAGCATGTAGAACGCACGTTGAATTGGTGCAAAACAGTATCAATTTCTACGCAGAAAATAAGAATAATCAGCATAGATACGTAGAACGTCGTACATCATCCTCACCACTTCAGATATATACAAACCAGCAACACACCGTCCCTTTGGCGCAGCGGATAGCGCGTTGGACTTCTAATCCAAAGGTCGTGGGTTCGATCCCCACAAGGGACGGCAATTTTTGCGCCGCCTCTGTGGCCTAATGGATAGTAGGAACAAGTCCGATTTTTGAAAATGAGTGACCCCACAGAAGACAATGAAGCTATTCTTAGAAAGAAAATTCTATTATCTAACGTAAAAAAAGATTCTTGGCCTCTCAGAACAAAGTATGGGTATCTTGCGGAACTATAACGTATCAAATATGAGAATGCTTGAGAATAATGCCAGAGACAAGGAATGTCCAAATCCAGTTGCTAACACAATTAGTGTTTTGAGTACAAAATACCCTTTGGCCATACATTATCAAAGGGCTAGGAAATTCGGAATCCCATCTCACCTAATGGCACAAAGTAATCGGGCTCAAAAGGAAGACACAAGATACCATGGTAGAGTCCTATGTAAAAAGGAGGCTTTGGATTGGTGGATCACAAGGGTTGAAAAACCTCAAGAGCATGAAATAGCAGTAATAAACATTTTACAGAGAGAACCAAGTCATCAAGTGAGTGAGTATTACTCTATTGATTGGGAACATAGTAGAATTAGCTTCGGGCCACCTGAGTTGAAAAGGGAAACTGTTCCTACTAGAGAGACACCATATGATATCCCTCCCACTTTAAGGGTTCCTTTGGTGAAAGAGGCATTATTTCCACATTTGACAAAACCAGATAAAACAATATCACCAAGGTATAGGGTTCAAATAAAAAACATAATCGACCTTACATTAGACAGCAAAATGCTATTGCCGACCCAAATAAGAATTCTTTTAAATTCCATGGACAAAAGATTGAGAACTCTTTCTATAACCTCCAATATGACAGGGAGAATGATACTTATGAAACATGCAATCATCCACGATAATCTTCACTTAGTAAATATGAAGATGTTGGGGGACAAACCGTCTTCTTCTTCAATCAAACTAATGGAAATGTTCACAAAAAACTTAATATTTCAAGCTAGGATAAATAATAATGGCTTGGATGACATAAGAAATGTGATATCGTCAACTACAATCGAAGGGACTCCTCTCTTAAGTATGTTGGAAATATAGAGAACCAATAAGTATATAAAGTGGCTGCGAGCAGCTATGGGGATGTCAATATGCTTAGAATTTGAGTATAAGGGATTAACATTGTGCGCTCACCCTTTCAACACAATAAGGAAAGAGTATGAACATTCAGTAGGTCTCAAGTTCACAAACACAATAGGAGAAGAGCAATATAACTTTATAATGGATGATATGAGAGGAAGCTTTACACGAGATGGTGACGTGATCATAGGAATGACTTGCAACTTCATCAATAATGTAAGCTTCTCATACCTGTTATCGATAATTGCAGCATTCATTAGACATGGAGGAGGGAGAACAAGGGCATCTGAACTTGCGGAAATGGAAAGGCAAATCCAGGAGAGAACAAAAAGGAGACCTTGGGAGATATTAGGTGTAAAAGAGGAGGAATACATAAAGAAGCTGAGGAACCCAAAATCAGATTTCCGACTGGGAAAAGCAGAGATTGCCAAAGTCACGGAATATACAAGAACTTATGAGACAAGGGCAAATTTGGATGGTAACTTAAATATACAGCCAGAAGGGACCAGTTTACAAATTAAATATGAAATAAATGAAAAGGATACAAAGAGATTGCTCAAATCTGTTGTTTGTACTAACGCCTTAATGCTCAACTTTTTTGATTTCGAGAGAATGTTGAGACAAAGAATATACTATTTTCTGGAGAGAAAAGACGAGTTAAAAAGTGTCATTAAGAAAGGTAATTTTACATGGAAAAATAACATTTTCAGAAGACACCATGCCCAATATAGGTCAATCTCGAAAACAGCAAGGTACATAATGAGCAAAGTGATAAGTGAAGGGAGATGGAATGCAGAGTACATGGCCTTCCTTTATGTTTTTGTGAATGCAGACCCACTAACATCCTCACCGCATTCTGCAACATTTAGAGTAGGGGAATGGGAAATTAATTTGTTTGCGTCCTCTGGAATATTTGCCTATGACGAAGAAAACAGCTGTTATAAGCTGAACGGGATCCCTATCATGAGCGGTGATCCAATAATGACTATGGAAGACACCATATCAAGATTTCTGTACGGGTATAAAATATTGCCTCACAACCATGATAAAAAATTAAAAACTGTGAGCATAAAACATCTAGAAGATGTACGGGATTCAATAGGCATTGGGAAAGAATACTCATTTTTTTTTATTTGGTGAGAAGTTCGACATTGTACGGGACCCTGAGTTTGAAGTGCAGATAAAAGATACATTCAATAAGAGGATAGCAGAGTCTTTAGATTTGTTGGACTCAGCCATATATTCTGGAGAGGGGGTGAAGAGAAAATGGTGGACAGCTATTGGAGAAGACTCTGATGATGATGAGAAAAAATCAAAGTTAGATTTACACCAAGATACAGATGATTACTTTATGGACATGGACTCTAATATTTTCTTTGATGACATGGATATGTTTCAAGAAGACATGTTGGAAGATTGATTGCATTCAATGAGTGATATTTTGTCAAGGTTTTTAGACATAGAAAAAAAATGGATAAGGCATCGGTCTCCTAAACCGGGGATTGCCGGTTCGAGTCCCGCCAGAGGTACACATTTTACACAATGGTACAAAATCATTCATACTACACACAGAAATAAACAAACAAAAATAATAACGTTTCTACTGTGTTAAGCCGACTTGGCCGACTTAGCTCGACTGACGCTCGCTGACGCTCGGGAAAAAAGCTCTTTATAAAGGAGTCCCAACATATCAGCTGAGAGAGAAGTATAAATCGTCCCTTTGGCGCAGAGGATAGTGCGTTGGACTTCTAATCCAAAGGTCGTGGGTTCGATCCCCACAAGGGACAGCAATTTTTAAAAATGAGTACGAACTGCAACAAAGGCATTGGAACATGGTATGACCGCTACCGTGTTCAAATGACAAAAACAGTTATATCCAAAGCCTTTCTTTACGTTACACATGCAACTACATTCGTGGAAAACTTAACGTCTTCAAGATATTATACACCAATGTAGCAAAATCATACATGATCTCTTAAGCTACTTGTTGAGGGTTGCTCGTTAGGCAAGTTTTTCTCCTCGAAGAACAAATCAATTCACCATCCAGCAGCCAAGTGTGTCACATCACATTTGAATCTCTCGTTACAGCAATGGCGGGGAATGTATCCTGCCTCGAACTGTCCATACAAGTAATGCTCTGTTTGTGCCAATTGTGCACCGTGGAACTGAGATCGTTTCTTGAGGGACTAACAAGCGCAGCTACCATCAGCACTACGATGAGTGACTGATCTTACAGTACTTCCAAAACAATGTGCTCCACATTGCGAGTGGATACTGCTTCTGAAACATGAACTTCGCCTCTATCTCACAGCAGTGCAGGAAGAAGCACGAACAGTCAGCCTGCTGCAACGAATATCTACGTCAATAAACACAGGGCTAAGAATATGTGCGCTCGCTATAAACAAAACGATTCGACCATACAGATATTTATAGCGTATATTATGCTTCTTTCCTCATGACTGTATCAGACGGCGAACAAAATATGCCTAGCATGTAGAACGCACGTTGAATTGGTGCAAAACAGTATCAATTTCTACGCAGAAAATAAGAATAATCAGCATAGATACGTAGAACGTCGTACATCATCCTCACCACTTCAGATATATACAAACCAGCAACACACCGTCCCTTTGGCGCAGCGGATAGCGCGTTGGACTTCTAATCCAAAGGTCGTGGGTTCGATCCCCACAAGGGACGGCAATTTTTGCGCCGCCTCTGTGGCCTAATGGATAGTAGGAACAAGTCCGATTTTTGAAAATGAGTGACCCCACAGAAGACAATGAAGCTATTCTTAGAAAGAAAATTCTATTATCTAACGTAAAAAAAGATTCTTGGCCTCTCAGAACAAAGTATGGGTATCTTGCGGAACTATAACGTATCAAATATGAGAATGCTTGAGAATAATGCCAGAGACAAGGAATGTCCAAATCCAGTTGCTAACACAATTAGTGTTTTGAGTACAAAATACCCTTTGGCCATACATTATCAAAGGGCTAGGAAATTCGGAATCCCATCTCACCTAATGGCACAAAGTAATCGGGCTCAAAAGGAAGACACAAGATACCATGGTAGAGTCCTATGTAAAAAGGAGGCTTTGGATTGGTGGATCACAAGGGTTGAAAAACCTCAAGAGCATGAAATAGCAGTAATAAACATTTTACAGAGAGAACCAAGTCATCAAGTGAGTGAGTATTACTCTATTGATTGGGAACATAGTAGAATTAGCTTCGGGCCACCTGAGTTGAAAAGGGAAACTGTTCCTACTAGAGAGACACCATATGATATCCCTCCCACTTTAAGGGTTCCTTTGGTGAAAGAGGCATTATTTCCACATTTGACAAAACCAGATAAAACAATATCACCAAGGTATAGGGTTCAAATAAAAAACATAATCGACCTTACATTAGACAGCAAAATGCTATTGCCGACTCAAATAAGAATTCTTTTAAATTCCATGGACAAAAGATTGAGAACTCTTTCTATAACCTCCAATATGACAGGGAGAATGATACCTATGAAACATGCAATCATCCACGATAATCTTCACTTAGTAAATATGAAGATGTTGGGGGACAAACCGTCTTCTTCTTCAATCAAACTAATGGAAATGTTCACAAAAAACTTAATATTTCAAGCTAGGATAAATAATAATGGCTTGGATGACATAAGAAAGGTGATATCGTCAACTACAATCGAAGGGACTCCTCTCTTAAGTATGTTGGAAATATGGAGAACCAATAAGTATATAAAGTGGCTGCGAGCAGCTATGGGGATGTCAATATGCTTAGAATTTGAGTATAAGGGATTAACATTGTGCGCTCACCCTTTCAACACAATAAGGAAAGAGTATGAACATTCAGTAGGTCTCAAGTTCACAAACACAATAGGAGAAGAGCAATATAACTTTATAATGGATGATATGAGAGGAAGCTTTACACGAGATGGTGACGTGATCATAGGAATGACTTGCAACTTCATCAATAATGTAAGCTTCTCATACCTGTTATCGATAATTGCAGCATTCATTAGACATGGAGGAGGGAGAACAAGGGCATCTGAACTTGCGGAAATGGAAAGGCAAATCCAGGAGAGAACAAAAAGGAGACCTTGGGAGATATTAGGTGTAAAAGAGGAGGAATACATAAAGAAGCTGAGGAACCCAAAATCAGATTTCCGACTGGGAAAAGCAGAGATTGCCAAAGTCACGGAATATACAAGAACTTATGAGACAAGGGCAAATTTGGATGGTAACTTAAATATACAGCCAGAAGGGACCAGTTTACAAATTAAATATGAAATAAATGAAAAGGATACAAAGAGATTGCTCAAATCTGTTGTTTGTACTAACGCCTTAATGCTCAACTTTTTTGATTTCGAGAGAATGTTCAGACAAAGAATATACTATTTTCTGGAGAGAAAAGACGAGTTAAAAAGTGTCATTAAGAAAGGTAATTTTACATGGAAAAATAACATTTTCAGAAGACACCATGCCCAATATAGGTCAATCTCGAAAACAGCAAGGTACATAATGAGCAAAGTGATAAGTGAAGGGAGATGGAATGCAGAGTACATGGCCTTCCTTTATGTTTTTGTGAATGCAGACCCACTAACATCCTCACCGCATTCTGCAACATTTAGAGTAGGGGAATGGGAAATTAATTTGTTTGCGTCCTCTGGAATATTTGCCTATGACGAAGAAAACAGCTGTTATAAGCTGAACGGGATCCCTATCATGAGCGGTGATCCAATAATGACTATGGAAGACACCATATCAAGATTTCTGTACGGGTATAAAATATTGCCTCACAACCATGATAAAAAATTAAAAACTGTGAGCATAAAACATCTAGAAGATGTACGGGATTCAATAGGCATTGGGAAAGAATACTCATTTTTTTTTATTTGGTGAGAAGTTCGACATTGTACGGGACCCTGAGTTTGAAGTGCAGATAAAAGATACATTCAATAAGAGGATAGCAGAGTCTTTAGATTTGTTGGACTCAGCCATATATTCTGGAGAGGGGGTGAAGAGAAAATGGTGGACAGCTATTGGAGAAGACTCTGATGATGATGAGAAAAAATCAAAGTTAGATTTACACCAAGATACAGATGATTACTTTATGGACATGGACTCTAATATTTTCTTTGATGACATGGATATGTTTCAAGAAGACATGTTGGAAGATTGATTGCATTCAATGAGTGATATTTTGTCAAGGTTTTTAGACATAGAAAAAAAATGGATAAGGCATCGGTCTCCTAAACCGGGGATTGCCGGTTCGAGTCCCGCCAGAGGTACACATTTTACACAATGGTACAAAATCATTCATACTACACACAGAAATAAACAAACAAAAATAATAACGTTTCTACTGTGTTAAGCCGACTTGGCCGACTTAGCTCGACTGACGCTCGCTGACGCTCGGGAAAAAAGCTCTTTATAAAGGAGTCCCAACATATCAGCTGAGAGAGAAGTATAAATCGTCCCTTTGGCGCAGAGGATAGTGCGTTGGACTTCTAATCCAAAGGTCGTGGGTTCGATCCCCACAAGGGACAGCAATTTTTAAAAATGAGTACGAACTGCAACAAAGGCATTGGAACATGGTATGACCGCTACCGTGTTCAAATGACAAAAACAGTTATATCCAAAGCCTTTCTTTACGTTACACATGCAACTACATTCGTGGAAAACTTAACGTCTTCAAGATATTATACACCAATGTAGCAAAATCATACATGATCTCTTAAGCTACTTGTTGAGGGTTGCTCGTTAGGCAAGTTTTTCTCCTCGAAGAACAAATCAATTCACCATCCAGCAGCCAAGTGTGTCACATCACATTTGAATCTCTCGTTACAGCAATGGCGGGGAATGTATCCTGCCTCGAACTGTCCATACAAGTAATGCTCTGTTTGTGCCAATTGTGCACCGTGGAACTGAGATCGTTTCTTGAGGGACTAACAAGCGCAGCTACCATCAGCACTACGATGAGTGACTGATCTTACAGTACTTCCAAAACAATGTGCTCCACATTGCGAGTGGATACTGCTTCTGAAACATGAACTTCGCCTCTATCTCACAGCAGTGCAGGAAGAAGCACGAACAGTCAGCCTGCTGCAACGAATATCTACGTCAATAAACACAGGGCTAAGAATATGTGCGCTCGCTATAAACAAAACGATTCGACCATACAGATATTTATAGCGTATATTATGCTTCTTTCCTCATGACTGTATCAGACGGCGAACAAAATATGCCTAGCATGTAGAACGCACGTTGAATTGGTGCAAAACAGTATCAATTTCTACGCAGAAAATAAGAATAATCAGCATAGATACGTAGAACGTCGTACATCATCCTCACCACTTCAGATATATACAAACCAGCAACACACCGTCCCTTTGGCGCAGCGGATAGCGCGTTGGACTTCTAATCCAAAGGTCGTGGGTTCGATCCCCACAAGGGACGGCAATTTTTGCGCCGCCTCTGTGGCCTAATGGATAGTAGGAACAAGTCCGATTTTTTAAAATGAGTGACCCCACAGAAGACAATGAAGCTATTCTTAGAAAGAAAATTCTATTATCTAACGTAAAAAAAGATTCTTGGCCTCTCAGAACAAAGTATGGGTATCTTGCGGAACTATAACGTATCAAATATGAGAATGCTTGAGAATAATGCCAGAGACAAGGAATGTCCAAATCCAGTTGCTAACACAATTAGTGTTTTGAGTACAAAATACCCTTTGGCCATACATTATCAAAGGGCTAGGAAATTCGGAATCCCATCTCACCTAATGGCACAAAGTAATCGGGCTCAAAAGGAAGACACAAGATACCATGGTAGAGTCCTATGTAAAAAGGAGGCTTTGGATTGGTGGATCACAAGGGTTGAAAAACCTCAAGAGCATGAAATAGCAGTAATAAACATTTTACAGAGAGAACCAAGTCATCAAGTGAGTGAGTATTACTCTATTGATTGGGAACATAGTAGAATTAGCTTCGGGCCACCTGAGTTGAAAAGGGAAACTGTTCCTACTAGAGAGACACCATATGATATCCCTCCCACTTTAAGGGTTCCTTTGGTGAAAGAGGCATTATTTCCACATTTGACAAAACCAGATAAAACAATATCACCAAGGTATAGGGTTCAAATAAAAAACATAATCGACCTTACATTAGACAGCAAAATGCTATTGCCGACTCAAATAAGAATTCTTTTAAATTCCATGGACAAAAGATTGAGAACTCTTTCTATAACCTCCAATATGACAGGGAGAATGATACCTATGAAACATGCAATCATCCACGATAATCTTCACTTAGTAAATATGAAGATGTTGGGGGACAAACCGTCTTCTTCTTCAATCAAACTAATGGAAATGTTCACAAAAAACTTAATATTTCAAGCTAGGATAAATAATAATGGCTTGGATGACATAAGAAAGGTGATATCGTCAACTACAATCGAAGGGACTCCTCTCTTAAGTATGTTGGAAATATGGAGAACCAATAAGTATATAAAGTGGCTGCGAGCAGCTATGGGGATGTCAATATGCTTAGAATTTGAGTATAAGGGATTAACATTGTGCGCTCACCCTTTCAACACAATAAGGAAAGAGTATGAACATTCAGTAGGTCTCAAGTTCACAAACACAATAGGAGAAGAGCAATATAACTTTATAATGGATGATATGAGAGGAAGCTTTACACGAGATGGTGACGTGATCATAGGAATGACTTGCAACTTCATCAATAATGTAAGCTTCTCATACCTGTTATCGATAATTGCAGCATTCATTAGACATGGAGGAGGGAGAACAAGGGCATCTGAACTTGCGGAAATGGAAAGGCAAATCCAGGAGAGAACAAAAAGGAGACCTTGGGAGATATTAGGTGTAAAAGAGGAGGAATACATAAAGAAGCTGAGGAACCCAAAATCAGATTTCCGACTGGGAAAAGCAGAGATTGCCAAAGTCACGGAATATACAAGAACTTATGAGACAAGGGCAAATTTGGATGGTAACTTAAATATACAGCCAGAAGGGACCAGTTTACAAATTAAATATGAAATAAATGAAAAGGATACAAAGAGATTGCTCAAATCTGTTGTTTGTACTAACGCCTTAATGCTCAACTTTTTTGATTTCGAGAGAATGTTCAGACAAAGAATATACTATTTTCTGGAGAGAAAAGACGAGTTAAAAAGTGTCATTAAGAAAGGTAATTTTACATGGAAAAATAACATTTTCAGAAGACACCATGCCCAATATAGGTCAATCTCGAAAACAGCAAGGTACATAATGAGCAAAGTGATAAGTGAAGGGAGATGGAATGCAGAGTACATGGCCTTCCTTTATGTTTTTGTGAATGCAGACCCACTAACATCCTCACCGCATTCTGCAACATTTAGAGTAGGGGAATGGGAAATTAATTTGTTTGCGTCCTCTGGAATATTTGCCTATGACGAAGAAAACAGCTGTTATAAGCTGAACGGGATCCCTATCATGAGCGGTGATCCAATAATGACTATGGAAGACACCATATCAAGATTTCTGTACGGGTATAAAATATTGCCTCACAACCATGATAAAAAATTAAAAACTGTGAGCATAAAACATCTAGAAGATGTACGGGATTCAATAGGCATTGGGAAAGAATACTCATTTTTTTTTATTTGGTGAGAAGTTCGACATTGTACGGGACCCTGAGTTTGAAGTGCAGATAAAAGATACATTCAATAAGAGGATAGCAGAGTCTTTAGATTTGTTGGACTCAGCCATATATTCTGGAGAGGGGGTGAAGAGAAAATGGTGGACAGCTATTGGAGAAGACTCTGATGATGATGAGAAAAAATCAAAGTTAGATTTACACCAAGATACAGATGATTACTTTATGGACATGGACTCTAATATTTTCTTTGATGACATGGATATGTTTCAAGAAGACATGTTGGAAGATTGATTGCATTCAATGAGTGATATTTTGTCAAGGTTTTTAGACATAGAAAAAAAATGGATAAGGCATCGGTCTCCTAAACCGGGGATTGCCGGTTCGAGTCCCGCCAGAGGTACACATTTTACACAATGGTACAAAATCATTCATACTACACACAGAAATAAACAAACAAAAATAATAACGTTTCTACTGTGTTAAGCCGACTTGGCCGACTTAGCTCGACTGACGCTCGCTGACGCTCGGGAAAAAAGCTCTTTATAAAGGAGTCCCAACATATCAGCTGAGAGAGAAGTATAAATCGTCCCTTTGGCGCAGAGGATAGTGCGTTGGACTTCTAATCCAAAGGTCGTGGGTTCGATCCCCACAAGGGACAGCAATTTTTAAAAATGAGTACGAACTGCAACAAAGGCATTGGAACATGGTATGACCGCTACCGTGTTCAAATGACAAAAACAGTTATATCCAAAGCCTTTCTTTACGTTACACATGCAACTACATTCGTGGAAAACTTAACGTCTTCAAGATATTATACACCAATGTAGCAAAATCATACATGATCTCTTAAGCTACTTGTTGAGGGTTGCTCGTTAGGCAAGTTTTTCTCCTCGAAGAACAAATCAATTCACCATCCAGCAGCCAAGTGTGTCACATCACATTTGAATCTCTCGTTACAGCAATGGCGGGGAATGTATCCTGCCTCGAACTGTCCATACAAGTAATGCTCTGTTTGCGCCAATTGTGCACCGTGGAACTGAGATCGTTTCTTGAGGGACTAACAAGCGCAGCTACCATCAGCACTACGATGAGTGACTGATCTTACAGTACTTCCAAAACAATGTGCTCCACATTGCGAGTGGATACTGCTTCTGAAACATGAACTTCGCCTCTATCTCACAGCAGTGCAGGAAGAAGCACGAACAGTCAGCCTGCTGCAACGAATATCTACGTCAATAAACACAGGGCTAAGAATATGTGCGCTCGCTATAAACAAAACGATTCGACCATACAGATATTTATAGCGTATATTATGCTTCTTTCCTCATGACTGTATCAGACGGCGAACAAAATATGCCTAGCATGTAGAACGCACGTTGAATTGGTGCAAAACAGTATCAATTTCTACGCAGAAAATAAGAATAATCAGCATAGATACGTAGAACGTCGTACATCATCCTCACCACTTCAGATATATACAAACCAGCAACACACCGTCCCTTTGGCGCAGCGGATAGCGCGTTGGACTTCTAATCCAAAGGTCGTGGGTTCGATCCCCACAAGGGACGGCAATTTTTGCGCCGCCTCTGTGGCCTAATGGATAGTAGGAACAAGTCCGATTTTTGAAAATGAGTGACCCCACAGAAGACAATGAAGCTATTCTTAGAAAGAAAATTCTATTATCTAACGTAAAAAAAGATTCTTGGCCTCTCAGAACAAAGTATGGGTATCTTGCGGAACTATAACGTATCAAATATGAGAATGCTTGAGAATAATTCCAGAGACAAGGAATGTCCAAATCCAGTTGCTAACACAATTAGTGTTTTGAGTACAAAATACCCTTTGGCCATACATTATCAAAGGGCTAGGAAATTCGGAATCCCATCTCACCTAATGGCACAAAGTAATCGGGCTCAAAAGGAAGACACAAGATACCATGGTAGAGTCCTATGTAAAAAGGAGGCTTTGGATTGGTGGATCACAAGGGTTGAAAAACCTCAAGAGCATGAAATAGCAGTAATAAACATTTTACAGAGAGAACCAAGTCATCAAGTGAGTGAGTATTACTCTATTGATTGGGAACATAGTAGAATTAGCTTCGGGCCACCTGAGTTGAAAAGGGAAACTGTTCCTACTAGAGAGACACCATATGATATCCCTCCCACTTTAAGGGTTCCTTTGGTGAAAGAGGCATTATTTCCACATTTGACAAAACCAGATAAAACAATATCACCAAGGTATAGGGTTCAAATAAAAAACATAATCGACCTTACATTAGACAGCAAAATGCTATTGCCGACTCAAATAAGAATTCTTTTAAATTCCATGGACAAAAGATTGAGAACTCTTTCTATAACCTCCAATATGACAGGGAGAATGATACCTATGAAACATGCAATCATCCACGATAATCTTCACTTAGTAAATATGAAGATGTTGGGGGACAAACCGTCTTCTTCTTCAATCAAACTAATGGAAATGTTCACAAAAAACTTAATATTTCAAGCTAGGATAAATAATAATGGCTTGGATGACATAAGAAAGGTGATATCGTCAACTACAATCGAAGGGACTCCTCTCTTAAGTATGTTGGAAATATGGAGAACCAATAAGTATATAAAGTGGCTGCGAGCAGCTATGGGGATGTCAATATGCTTAGAATTTGAGTATAAGGGATTAACATTGTGCGCTCACCCTTTCAACACAATAAGGAAAGAGTATGAACATTCAGTAGGTCTCAAGTTCACAAACACAATAGGAGAAGAGCAATATAACTTTATAATGGATGATATGAGAGGAAGCTTTACACGAGATGGTGACGTGATCATAGGAATGACTTGCAACTTCATCAATAATGTAAGCTTCTCATACCTGTTATCGATAATTGCAGCATTCATTAGACATGGAGGAGGGAGAACAAGGGCATCTGAACTTGCGGAAATGGAAAGGCAAATCCAGGAGAGAACAAAAAGGAGACCTTGGGAGATATTAGGTGTAAAAGAGGAGGAATACATAAAGAAGCTGAGGAACCCAAAATCAGATTTCCGACTGGGAAAAGCAGAGATTGCCAAAGTCACGGAATATACAAGAACTTATGAGACAAGGGCAAATTTGGATGGTAACTTAAATATACAGCCAGAAGGGACCAGTTTACAAATTAAATATGAAATAAATGAAAAGGATACAAAGAGATTGCTCAAATCTGTTGTTTGTACTAACGCCTTAATGCTCAACTTTTTTGATTTCGAGAGAATGTTCAGACAAAGAATATACTATTTTCTGGAGAGAAAAGACGAGTTAAAAAGTGTCATTAAGAAAGGTAATTTTACATGGAAAAATAACATTTTCAGAAGACACCATGCCCAATATAGGTCAATCTCGAAAACAGCAAGGTACATAATGAGCAAAGTGATAAGTGAAGGGAGATGGAATGCAGAGTACATGGCCTTCCTTTATGTTTTTGTGAATGCAGACCCACTAACATCCTCACCGCATTCTGCAACATTTAGAGTAGGGGAATGGGAAATTAATTTGTTTGCGTCCTCTGCAATATTTGCCTATGACGAAGAAAACAGCTGTTATAAGCTGAACGGGATCCCTATCATGAGCGGTGATCCAATAATGACTATGGAAGACACCATATCAAGATTTCTGTACGGGTATAAAATATTGCCTCACAACCATGATAAAAAATTAAAAACTGTGAGCATAAAACATCTAGAAGATGTACGGGATTCAATAGGCATTGGGAAAGAATACTCTTTTTTTTTTTATTTGGTGAGAAGTTCGACATTGTACGGGACCCTGAGTTTGAAGTGCAGATAAAAGATACATTCAATAAGAGGATAGCAGAGTCTTTAGATTTGTTGGACTCAGCCATATATTCTGGAGAGGGGGTGAAGAGAAAATGGTGGACAGCTATTGGAGAAGACTCTGATGATGATGAGAAAAAATCAAAGTTAGATTTACACCAAGATACAGATGATTACTTTATGGACATGGACTCTAATATTTTCTTTGATGACATGGATATGTTTCAAGAAGACATGTTGGAAGATTGATTGCATTCAATGAGTGATATTTTGTCAAGGTTTTTAGACATAGAAAAAAAATGGATAAGGCATCGGTCTCCTAAACCGGGGATTGCCGGTTCGAGTCCCGCCAGAGGTACACATTTTACACAATGGTACAAAATCATTCATACTACACACAGAAATAAACAAACAAAAATAATAACGTTTCTACTGTGTTAAGCCGACTTGGCCGACTTAGCTCGACTGACGCTCGCTGACGCTCGGGAAAAAAGCTCTTTATAAAGGAGTCCCAACATATCAGCTGAGAGAGAAGTATAAATCGTCCCTTTGGCGCAGAGGATAGTGCGTTGGACTTCTAATCCAAAGGTCGTGGGTTCGATCCCCACAAGGGACAGCAATTTTTAAAAATGAGTACGAACTGCAACAAAGGCATTGGAACATGGTATGACCGCTACCGTGTTCAAATGACAAAAACAGTTATATCCAAAGCCTTTCTTTACGTTACACATGCAACTACATTCGTGGAAAACTTAACGTCTTCAAGATATTATACACCAATGTAGCAAAATCATACATGATCTCTTAAGCTACTTGTTGAGGGTTGCTCGTTAGGCAAGTTTTTCTCCTCGAAGAACAAATCAATTCACCATCCAGCAGCCAAGTGTGTCACATCACATTTGAATCTCTCGTTACAGCAATGGCGGGGAATGTATCCTGCCTCGAACTGTCCATACAAGTAATGCTCTGTTTGCGCCAATTGTGCACCGTGGAACTGAGATCGTTTCTTGAGGGACTAACAAGCGCAGCTACCATCAGCACTACGATGAGTGACTGATCTTACAGTACTTCCAAAACAATGTGCTCCACATTGCGAGTGGATACTGCTTCTGAAACATGAACTTCGCCTCTATCTCACAGCAGTGCAGGAAGAAGCACGAACAGTCAGCCTGCTGCAACGAATATCTACGTCAATAAACACAGGGCTAAGAATATGTGCGCTCGCTATAAACAAAACGATTCGACCATACAGATATTTATAGCGTATATTATGCTTCTTTCCTCATGACTGTATCAGACGGCGAACAAAATATGCCTAGCATGTAGAACGCACGTTGAATTGGTGCAAAACAGTATCAATTTCTACGCAGAAAATAAGAATAATCAGCATAGATACGTAGAACGTCGTACATCATCCTCACCACTTCAGATATATACAAACCAGCAACACACCGTCCCTTTGGCGCAGCGGATAGCGCGTTGGACTTCTAATCCAAAGGTCGTGGGTTCGATCCCCACAAGGGACGGCAATTTTTGCGCCGCCTCTGTGGCCTAATGGATAGTAGGAACAAGTCCGATTTTTGAAAATGAGTGACCCCACAGAAGACAATGAAGCTATTCTTAGAAAGAAAATTCTATTATCTAACGTAAAAAAAGATTCTTGGCCTCTCAGAACAAAGTATGGGTATCTTGCGGAACTATAACGTATCAAATATGAGAATGCTTGAGAATAATGCCAGAGACAAGGAATGTCCAAATCCAGTTGCTAACACAATTAGTGTTTTGAGTACAAAATACCCTTTGGCCATACATTATCAAAGGGCTAGGAAATTCGGAATCCCATCTCACCTAATGGCACAAAGTAATCGGGCTCAAAAGGAAGACACAAGATACCATGGTAGAGTCCTATGTAAAAAGGAGGCTTTGGATTGGTGGATCACAAGGGTTGAAAAACCTCAAGAGCATGAAATAGCAGTAATAAACATTTTACAGAGAGAACCAAGTCATCAAGTGAGTGAGTATTACTCTATTGATTGGGAACATAGTAGAATTATCTTCGGGCCACCTGAGTTGAAAAGGGAAACTGTTCCTACTAGAGAGACACCATATGATATCCCTCCCACTTTAAGGGTTCCTTTGGTGAAAGAGGCATTATTTCCACATTTGACAAAACCAGATAAAACAATATCACCAAGGTATAGGGTTCAAATAAAAAACATAATCGACCTTACATTAGACAGCAAAATGCTATTGCCGACTCAAATAAGAATTCTTTTAAATTCCATGGACAAAAGATTGAGAACTCTTTCTATAACCTCCAATATGACAGGGAGAATGATACCTATGAAACATGCAATCATCCACGATAATCTTCACTTAGTAAATATGAAGATGTTGGGGGACAAACCGTCTTCTTCTTCAATCAAACTAATGGAAATGTTCACAAAAAACTTAATATTTCAAGCTAGGATAAATAATAATGGCTTGGATGACATAAGAAAGGTGATATCATCAACTACAATCGAAGGGACTCCTCTCTTAAGTATGTTGGAAATATGGAGAACCAATAAGTATATAAAGTGGCTGCGAGCAGCTATGGGGATGTCAATATGCTTAGAATTTGAGTATAAGGGATTAACATTGTGCGCTCACCCTTTCAACACAATAAGGAAAGAGTATGAACATTCAGTAGGTCTCAAGTTCACAAACACAATAGGAGAAGAGCAATATAACTTTATAATGGATGATATGAGAGGAAGCTTTACACGAGATGGTGACGTGATCATAGGAATGACTTGCAACTTCATCAATAATGTAAGCTTCTCATACCTGTTATCGATAATTGCAGCATTCATTAGACATGGAGGAGGGAGAACAAGGGCATCTGAACTTGCGGAAATGGAAAGGCAAATCCAGGAGAGAACAAAAAGGAGACCTTGGGAGATATTAGGTGTAAAAGAGGAGGAATACATAAAGAAGCTGAGGAACCCAAAATCAGATTTCCGACTGGGAAAAGCAGAGATTGCCAAAGTCACGGAATATACAAGAACTTATGAGACAAGGGCAAATTTGGATGGTAACTTAAATATACAGCCAGAAGGGACCAGTTTACAAATTAAATATGAAATAAATGAAAAGGATACAAAGAGATTGCTCAAATCTGTTGTTTGTACTAACGCCTTAATGCTCAACTTTTTTGATTTCGAGAGAATGTTCAGACAAAGAATATACTATTTTCTGGAGAGAAAAGACGAGTTAAAAAGTGTCATTAAGAAAGGTAATTTTACATGGAAAAATAACATTTTCAGAAGACACCATGCCCAATATAGGTCAATCTCGAAAACAGCAAGGTACATAATGAGCAAAGTGATAAGTGAAGGGAGATGGAATGCAGAGTACATGGCCTTCCTTTATGTTTTTGTGAATGCAGACCCACTAACATCCTCACCGCATTCTGCAACATTTAGAGTAGGGGAATGGGAAATTAATTTGTTTGCGTCCTCTGGAATATTTGCCTATGACGAAGAAAACAGCTGTTATAAGCTGAACGGGATCCCTATCATGAGCGGTGATCCAATAATGACTATGGAAGACACCATATCAAGATTTCTGTACGGGTATAAAATATTGCCTCACAACCATAATAAAAAATTAAAAACTGTGAGCATAAAACATCTAGAAGATGTACGGGATTCAATAGGCATTGGGAAAGAATACTCATTTTTTTTTATTTGGTGAGAAGTTCGACATTGTACGGGACCCTGAGTTTGAAGTGCAGATAAAAGATACATTCAATAAGAGGATAGCAGAGTCTTTAGATTTGTTGGACTCAGCCATATATTCTGGAGAGGGGGTGAAGAGAAAATGGTGGACAGCTATTGGAGAAGACTCTGATGATGATGAGAAAAAATCAAAGTTAGATTTATACCAAGATACAGATGATTACTTTATGGACATGGACTCTAATATTTTCTTTGATGACATGGATATGTTTCAAGAAGACATGTTGGAAGATTGATTGCATACAATGAGTGATATTTTGTCAAGGTTTTTAGACATAGAAAAAAAATGGATAAGGCATCGGTCTCCTAAACCGGGGATTGCTGGTTCGAGTCCCGCCAGAGGTACACATTTTACACAATGGTACAAAATCATTCATACTACACACAGAAATAAACAAACAAAAATAATAACGTTTCTACTGTGTTAAGCCGACTTGGCCGACTTAGCTCGACTGACGCTCGCTGACGCTCGGGAAAAAAGCTCTTTATAAAGGAGTCCCAACATATCAGCTGAGAGAGAAGTATAAATCGTCCCTTTGGCGCAGAGGATAGTGCGTTGGACTTCTAATCCAAAGGTCGTGGGTTCGATCCCCACAAGGGACAGCAATTTTTAAAAATGAGTACGAACTGCAACAAAGGCATTGGAACATGGTATGACCGCTACTGTGTTCAAATGACAAAAACAGTTATATCCAAAGCCTTTCTTTACGTTACACATGCAACTACATTCGTGGAAAACTTAACGTCTTCAAGATATTATACACCAATGTAGCAAAATCATACATGATCTCTTAAGCTACTTGTTGAGGGTTGCTCGTTAGGCAAGTTTTTCTCCTCGAAGAACAAATCAATTCACCATCCAGCAGCCAAGTGTGTCACATCACATTTGAATCTCTCGTTACAGCAATGGCGGGGAATGTATCCTGCCTCGAACTGTCCATACAAGTAATGCTCTGTTTGCGCCAATTGTGCACCGTGGAACTGAGATCGTTTCTTGAGGGACTAACAAGCGCAGCTACCATCAGCACTACGATGAGTGACTGATCTTACAGTACTTCCAAAACAATGTGCTCCACATTGCGAGTGGATACTGCTTCTGAAACATGAACTTCGCCTCTATCTCACAGCAGTGCAGGAAGAAGCACGAACAGTCAGCCTGCTGCAACGAATATCTACGTCAATAAACACAGGGCTAAGAATATGTGCGCTCGCTATAAACAAAACGATTCGACCATACAGATATTTATAGCGTATATTATGCTTCTTTCCTCATGACTGTATCAGACGGCGAACAAAATATGCCTAGCATGTAGAACGCACGTTGAATTGGTGCAAAACAGTATCAATTTCTACGCAGAAAATAAGAATAATCAGCATAGATACGTAGAACGTCGTACATCATCCTCACCACTTCAGATATATACAAACCAGCAACACACCGTCCCTTTGGCGCAGCGGATAGCGCGTTGGACTTCTAATCCAAAGGTCGTGGGTTCGATCCCCACAAGGGACGGCAATTTTTGCGCCGCCTCTGTGGCCTAATGGATAGTAGGAACAAGTCCGATTTTTGAAAATGAGTGACCCCACAGAAGACAATGAAGCTATTCTTAGAAAGAAAATTCTATTATCTAACGTAAAAAAAGATTCTTGGCCTCTCAGAACAAAGTATGGGTATCTTGCGGAACTATAACGTATCAAATATGAGAATGCTTGAGAATAATGCCAGAGACAAGGAATGTCCAAATCCAGTTGCTAACACAATTAGTGTTTTGAGTACAAAATACCCTTTGGCCATACATTATCAAAGGGCTAGGAAATTCGGAATCCCATCTCACCTAATGGCACAAAGTAATCGGGCTCAAAAGGAAGACACAAGATACCATGGTAGAGTCCTATGTAAAAAGGAGGCTTTGGATTGGTGGATCACAAGGGTTGAAAAACCTCAAGAGCATGAAATAGCAGTAATAAACATTTTACAGAGAGAACCAAGTCATCAAGTGAGTGAGTATTACTCTATTGATTGGGAACATAGTAGAATTAGCTTCGGGCCACCTGAGTTGAAAAGGGAAACTGTTCCTACTAGAGAGACACCATATGATATCCCTCCCACTTTAAGGGTTCCTTTGGTGAAAGAGGCATTATTTCCACATTTGACAAAACCAGATAAAACAATATCACCAAGGTATAGGGTTCAAATAAAAAACATAATCGACCTTACATTAGACAGCAAAATGCTATTGCCGACTCAAATAAGAATTCTTTTAAATTCCATGGACAAAAGATTGAGAACTCTTTCTATAACCTCCAATATGACAGGGAGAATGATACCTATGAAACATGCAATCATCCACGATAATCTTCACTTAGTAAATATGAAGATGTTGGGGGACAAACCGTCTTCTTCTTCAATCAAACTAATGGAAATGTTCACAAAAAACTTAATATTTCAAGCTAGGATAAATAATAATGGCTTGGATGACATAAGAAAGGTGATATCGTCAACTACAATCGAAGGGACTCCTCTCTTAAGTATGTTGGAAATATGGAGAACCAATAAGTATATAAAGTGGCTGCGAGCAGCTATGGGGATGTCAATATGCTTAGAATTTGAGTATAAGGGATTAACATTGTGCGCTCACCCTTTCAACACAATAAGGAAAGAGTATGAACATTCAGTAGGTCTCAAGTTCACAAACACAATAGGAGAAGAGCAATATAACTTTATAATGGATGATATGAGAGGAAGCTTTACACGAGATGGTGACGTGATCATAGGAATGACTTGCAACTTCATCAATAATGTAAGCTTCTCATACCTGTTATCGATAATTGCAGCATTCATTAGACATGGAGGAGGGAGAACAAGGGCATCTGAACTTGCGGAAATGGAAAGGCAAATCCAGGAGAGAACAAAAAGGAGACCTTGGGAGATATTAGGTGTAAAAGAGAAGGAATACATAAAGAAGCTGAGGAACCCAAAATCAGATTTCCGACTGGGAAAAGCAGAGATTGCCAAAGTCACGGAATATACAAGAACTTATGAGACAAGGGCAAATTTGGATGGTAACTTAAATATACAGCCAGAAGGGACCAGTTTACAAATTAAATATGAAATAAATGAAAAGGATACAAAGAGATTGCTCAAATCTGTTGTTTGTACTAACGCCTTAATGCTCAACTTTTTTGATTTCGAGAGAATGTTCAGACAAAGAATATACTATTTTCTGGAGAGAAAAGACGAGTTAAAAAGTGTCATTAAGAAAGGTAATTTTACATGGAAAAATAACATTTTCAGAAGACACCATGCCCAATATAGGTCAATCTCGAAAACAGCAAGGTACATAATGAGCAAAGTGATAAGTGAAGGGAGATGGAATGCAGAGTACATGGCCTTCCTTTATGTTTTTGTGAATGCAGACCCACTAACATCCTCACCGCATTCTGCAACATTTAGAGTAGGGGAATGGGAAATTAATTTGTTTGCGTCCTCTGGAATATTTGCCTATGACGAAGAAAACAGCTGTTATAAGCTGAACGGGATCCCTATCATGAGCGGTGATCCAATAATGACTATGGAAGACACCATATCAAGATTTCTGTACGGGTATAAAATATTGCCTCACAACCATGATAAAAAATTAAAAACTGTGAGCATAAAACATCTAGAAGATGTACGGGATTCAATAGGCATTGGGAAAGAATACTCATTTTTTTTTATTTGGTGAGAAGTTCGACATTGTACGGGACCCTGAGTTTGAAGTGCAGATAAAAGATACATTCAATAAGAGGATAGCAGAGTCTTTAGATTTGTTGGACTCAGCCATATATTCTGGAGAGGGGGTGAAGAGAAAATGGTGGACAGCTATTGGAGAAGACTCTGATGATGATGAGAAAAAATCAAAGTTAGATTTATACCAAGATACAGATGATTACTTTATGGACATGGACTCTAATATTTTCTTTGATGACATGGATATGTTTCAAGAAGACATGTTGGAAGATTGATTGCATACAATGAGTGATATTTTGTCAAGGTTTTTAGACATAGAAAAAAAATGGATAAGGCATCGGTCTCCTAAACCAGGGATTGCTGGTTCGAGTCCCGCCAGAGGTACACATTTTACACAATGGTACAAAATCATTCATACTACACACAGAAATAAACAAACAAAAATAATAACGTTTCTACTGTGTTAAGCCGACTTGGCCGACTTAGCTCGACTGACGCTCGCTGACGCTCGGGAAAAAAGCTCTTTATAAAGGAGTCCCAACATATCAGCTGAGAGAGAAGTATAAATCGTCCCTTTGGCGCAGAGGATAGTGCGTTGGACTTCTAATCCAAAGGTCGTGGGTTCGATCCCCACAAGGGACAGCAATTTTTAAAAATGAGTACGAACTGCAACAAAGGCATTGGAACATGGTATGACCGCTACCGTGTTCAAATGACAAAAACAGTTATATCCAAAGCCTTTCTTTACGTTACACATGCAACTACATTCGTGGAAAACTTAACGTCTTCAAGATATTATACACCAATGTAGCAAAATCATACATGATCTCTTAAGCTACTTGTTGAGGGTTGCTCGTTAGGCAAGTTTTTCTCCTCGAAGAACAAATCAATTCACCATCCAGCAGCCAAGTGTGTCACATCACATTTGAATCTCTCGTTACAGCAATGGCGGGGAATGTATCCTGCCTCGAACTGTCCATACAAGTAATGCTCTGTTTGCGCCAATTGTGCACCGTGGAACTGAGATCGTTTCTTGAGGGACTAACAAGCGCAGCTACCATCAGCACTACGATGAGTGACTGATCTTACAGTACTTCCAAAACAATGTGCTCCACATTGCGAGTGGATACTGCTTCTGAAACATGAACTTCGCCTCTATCTCACAGCAGTGCAGGAAGAAGCACGAACAGTCAGCCTGCTGCAACGAATATCTACGTCAATAAACACAGGGCTAAGAATATGTGCGCTCGCTATAAACAAAACGATTCGACCATACAGATATTTATAGCGTATATTATGCTTCTTTCCTCATGACTGTATCAGACGGCGAACAAAATATGCCTAGCATGTAGAACGCACGTTGAATTGGTGCAAAACAGTATCAATTTCTACGCAGAAAATAAGAATAATCAGCATAGATACGTAGAACGTCGTACATCATCCTCACCACTTCAGATATATACAAACCAGCAACACACCGTCCCTTTGGCGCAGCGGATAGCGCGTTGGACTTCTAATCCAAAGGTCGTGGGTTCGATCCCCACAAGGGACGGCAATTTTTGCGCCGCCTCTGTGGCCTAATGGATAGTAGGAACAAGTCCGATTTTTGAAAATGAGTGACCCCACAGAAGACAATGAAGCTATTCTTAGAAAGAAAATTCTATTATCTAACGTAAAAAAAGATTCTTGGCCTCTCAGAACAAAGTATGGGTATCTTGCGGAACTATAACGTATCAAATATGAGAATGCTTGAGAATAATGCCAGAGACAAGGAATGTCCAAATCCAGTTGCTAACACAATTAGTGTTTTGAGTACAAAATACCCTTTGGCCATACATTATCAAAGGGCTAGGAAATTCGGAATCCCATCTCACCTAATGGCACAAAGTAATCGGGCTCAAAAGGAAGACACAAGATACCATGGTAGAGTCCTATGTAAAAAGGAGGCTTTGGATTGGTGGATCACAAGGGTTGAAAAACCTCAAGAGCATGAAATAGCAGTAATAAACATTTTACAGAGAGAACCAAGTCATCAAGTGAGTGAGTATTACTCTATTGATTGGGAACATAGTAGAATTATCTTCGGGCCACCTGAGTTGAAAAGGGAAACTGTTCCTACTAGAGAGACACCATATGATATCCCTCCCACTTTAAGGGTTCCTTTGGTGAAAGAGGCATTATTTCCACATTTGACAAAACCAGATAAAACAATATCACCAAGGTATAGGGTTCAAATAAAAAACATAATCGACCTTACATTAGACAGCAAAATGCTATTGCCGACTCAAATAAGAATTCTTTTAAATTCCATGGACAAAAGATTGAGAACTCTTTCTATAACCTCCAATATGACAGGGAGAATGATACCTATGAAACATGCAATCATCCACGATAATCTTCACTTAGTAAATATGAAGATGTTGGGGGACAAACCGTCTTCTTCTTCAATCAAACTAATGGAAATGTTCACAAAAAACTTAATATTTCAAGCTAGGATAAATAATAATGGCTTGGATGACATAAGAAAGGTGATATCATCAACTACAATCGAAGGGACTCCTCTCTTAAGTATGTTGGAAATATGGAGAACCAATAAGTATATAAAGTGGCTGCGAGCAGCTATGGGGATGTCAATATGCTTAGAATTTGAGTATAAGGGATTAACATTGTGCGCTCACCCTTTCAACACAATAAGGAAAGAGTATGAACATTCAGTAGGTCTCAAGTTCACAAACACAATAGGAGAAGAGCAATATAACTTTATAATGGATGATATGAGAGGAAGCTTTACACGAGATGGTGACGTGATCATAGGAATGACTTGCAACTTCATCAATAATGTAAGCTTCTCATACCTGTTATCGATAATTGCAGCATTCATTAGACATGGAGGAGGGAGAACAAGGGCATCTGAACTTGCGGAAATGGAAAGGCAAATCCAGGAGAGAACAAAAAGGAGACCTTGGGAGATATTAGGTGTAAAAGAGGAGGAATACATAAAGAAGCTGAGGAACCCAAAATCAGATTTCCGACTGGGAAAAGCAGAGATTGCCAAAGTCACGGAATATACAAGAACTTATGAGACAAGGGCAAATTTGGATGGTAACTTAAATATACAGCCAGAAGGGACCAGTTTACAAATTAAATATGAAATAAATGAAAAGGATACAAAGAGATTGCTCAAATCTGTTGTTTGTACTAACGCCTTAATGCTCAACTTTTTTGATTTCGAGAGAATGTTCAGACAAAGAATATACTATTTTCTGGAGAGAAAAGACGAGTTAAAAAGTGTCATTAAGAAAGGTAATTTTACATGGAAAAATAACATTTTCAGAAGACACCATGCCCAATATAGGTCAATCTCGAAAACAGCAAGGTACATAATGAGCAAAGTGATAAGTGAAGGGAGATGGAATGCAGAGTACATGGCCTTCCTTTATGTTTTTGTGAATGCAGACCCACTAACATCCTCACCGCATTCTGCAACATTTAGAGTAGGGGAATGGGAAATTAATTTGTTTGCGTCCTCTGCAATATTTGCCTATGACGAAGAAAACAGCTGTTATAAGCTGAACGGGATCCCTATCATGAGCGGTGATCCAATAATGACTATGGAAGACACCATATCAAGATTTCTGTACGGGTATAAAATATTGCCTCACAACCATGATAAAAAATTAAAAACTGTGAGCATAAAACATCTAGAAGATGTACGGGATTCAATAGGCATTGGGAAAGAATACTCTTTTTTTTTTTTATTTGGTGAGAAGTTCGACATTGTACGGGACCCTGAGTTTGAAGTGCAGATAAAAGATACATTCAATAAGAGGATAGCAGAGTCTTTAGATTTGTTGGACTCAGCCATATATTCTGGAGAGGGGGTGAAGAGAAAATGGTGGACAGCTATTGGAGAAGACTCTGATGATGATGAGAAAAAATCAAAGTTAGATTTACACCAAGATACAGATGATTACTTTATGGACATGGACTCTAATATTTTCTTTGATGACATGGATATGTTTCAAGAAGACATGTTGGAAGATTGATTGCATTCAATGAGTGATATTTTGTCAAGGTTTTTAGACATAGAAAAAAAATGGATAAGGCATCGGTCTCCTAAACCGGGGATTGCCGGTTCGAGTCCCGCCAGAGGTACACATTTTACACAATGGTACAAAATCATTCATACTACACACAGAAATAAACAAACAAAAATAATAACGTTTCTACTGTGTTAAGCCGACTTGGCCGACTTAGCTCGACTGACGCTCGCTGACGCTCGGGAAAAAAGCTCTTTATAAAGGAGTCCCAACATATCAGCTGAGAGAGAAGTATAAATCGTCCCTTTGGCGCAGAGGATAGTGCGTTGGACTTCTAATCCAAAGGTCGTGGGTTCGATCCCCACAAGGGACAGCAATTTTTAAAAATGAGTACGAACTGCAACAAAGGCATTGGAACATGGTATGACCGCTACCGTGTTCAAATGACAAAAACAGTTATATCCAAAGCCTTTCTTTACGTTACACATGCAACTACATTCGTGGAAAACTTAACGTCTTCAAGATATTATACACCAATGTAGCAAAATCATACATGATCTCTTAAGCTACTTGTTGAGGGTTGCTCGTTAGGCAAGTTTTTCTCCTCGAAGAACAAATCAATTCACCATCCAGCAGCCAAGTGTGTCACATCACATTTGAATCTCTCGTTACAGCAATGGCGGGGAATGTATCCTGCCTCGAACTGTCCATACAAGTAATGCTCTGTTTGCGCCAATTGTGCACCGTGGAACTGAGATCGTTTCTTGAGGGACTAACAAGCGCAGCTACCATCAGCACTACGATGAGTGACTGATCTTACAGTACTTCCAAAACAATGTGCTCCACATTGCGAGTGGATACTGCTTCTGAAACATGAACTTCGCCTCTATCTCACAGCAGTGCAGGAAGAAGCACGAACAGTCAGCCTGCTGCAACGAATATCTACGTCAATAAACACAGGGCTAAGAATATGTGCGCTCGCTATAAACAAAACGATTCGACCATACAGATATTTATAGCGTATATTATGCTTCTTTCCTCATGACTGTATCAGACGGCGAACAAAATATGCCTAGCATGTAGAACGCACGTTGAATTGGTGCAAAACAGTATCAATTTCTACGCAGAAAATAAGAATAATCAGCATAGATACGTAGAACGTCGTACATCATCCTCACCACTTCAGATATATACAAACCAGCAACACACCGTCCCTTTGGCGCAGCGGATAGCGCGTTGGACTTCTAATCCAAAGGTCGTGGGTTCGATCCCCACAAGGGACGGCAATTTTTGCGCCGCCTCTGTGGCCTAATGGATAGTAGGAACAAGTCCGATTTTTGAAAATGAGTGACCCCACAGAAGACAATGAAGCTATTCTTAGAAAGAAAATTCTATTATCTAACGTAAAAAAAGATTCTTGGCCTCTCAGAACAAAGTATGGGTATCTTGCGGAACTATAACGTATCAAATATGAGAATGCTTGAGAATAATGCCAGAGACAAGGAATGTCCAAATCCAGTTGCTAACACAATTAGTGTTTTGAGTACAAAATACCCTTTGGCCATACATTATCAAAGGGCTAGGAAATTCGGAATCCCATCTCACCTAATGGCACAAAGTAATCGGGCTCAAAAGGAAGACACAAGATACCATGGTAGAGTCCTATGTAAAAAGGAGGCTTTGGATTGGTGGATCACAAGGGTTGAAAAACCTCAAGAGCATGAAATAGCAGTAATAAACATTTTACAGAGAGAACCAAGTCATCAAGTGAGTGAGTATTACTCTATTGATTGGGAACATAGTAGAATTATCTTCGGGCCACCTGAGTTGAAAAGGGAAACTGTTCCTACTAGAGAGACACCATATGATATCCCTCCCACTTTAAGGGTTCCTTTGGTGAAAGAGGCATTATTTCCACATTTGACAAAACCAGATAAAACAATATCACCAAGGTATAGGGTTCAAATAAAAAACATAATCGACCTTACATTAGACAGCAAAATGCTATTGCCGACTCAAATAAGAATTCTTTTAAATTCCATGGACAAAAGATTGAGAACTCTTTCTATAACCTCCAATATGACAGGGAGAATGATACCTATGAAACATGCAATCATCCACGATAATCTTCACTTAGTAAATATGAAGATGTTGGGGGACAAACCGTCTTCTTCTTCAATCAAACTAATGGAAATGTTCACAAAAAACTTAATATTTCAAGCTAGGATAAATAATAATGGCTTGGATGACATAAGAAAGGTGATATCGTCAACTACAATCGAAGGGACTCCTCTCTTAAGTATGTTGGAAATATGGAGAACCAATAAGTATATAAAGTGGCTGCGAGCAGCTATGGGGATGTCAATATGCTTAGAATTTGAGTATAAGGGATTAACATTGTGCGCTCACCCTTTCAACACAATAAGGAAAGAGTATGAACATTCAGTAGGTCTCAAGTTCACAAACACAATAGGAGAAGAGCAATATAACTTTATAATGGATGATATGAGAGGAAGCTTTACACGAGATGGTGACGTGATCATAGGAATGACTTGCAACTTCATCAATAATGTAAGCTTCTCATACCTGTTATCGATAATTGCAGCATTCATTAGACATGGAGGAGGGAGAACAAGGGCATCTGAACTTGCGGAAATGGAAAGGCAAATCCAGGAGAGAACAAAAAGGAGACCTTGGGAGATATTAGGTGTAAAAGAGGAGGAATACATAAAGAAGCTGAGGAACCCAAAATCAGATTTCCGACTGGGAAAAGCAGAGATTGCCAAAGTCACGGAATATACAAGAACTTATGAGACAAGGGCAAATTTGGATGGTAACTTAAATATACAGCCAGAAGGGACCAGTTTACAAATTAAATATGAAATAAATGAAAAGGATACAAAGAGATTGCTCAAATCTGTTGTTTGTACTAACGCCTTAATGCTCAACTTTTTTGATTTCGAGAGAATGTTCAGACAAAGAATATACTATTTTCTGGAGAGAAAAGACGAGTTAAAAAGTGTCATTAAGAAAGGTAATTTTACATGGAAAAATAACATTTTCAGAAGACACCATGCCCAATATAGGTCAATCTCGAAAACAGCAAGGTACATAATGAGCAAAGTGATAAGTGAAGGGAGATGGAATGCAGAGTACATGGCCTTCCTTTATGTTTTTGTGAATGCAGACCCACTAACATCCTCACCGCATTCTGCAACATTTAGAGTAGGGGAATGGGAAATTAATTTGTTTGCGTCCTCTGGAATATTTGCCTATGACGAAGAAAACAGCTGTTATAAGCTGAACGGGATCCCTATCATGAGCGGTGATCCAATAATGACTATGGAAGACACCATATCAAGATTTCTGTACGGGTATAAAATATTGCCTCACAACCATGATAAAAAATTAAAAACTGTGAGCATAAAACATCTAGAAGATGTACGGGATTCAATAGGCATTGGGAAAGAATACTCATTTTTTTTTATTTGGTGAGAAGTTCGACATTGTACGGGACCCTGAGTTTGAAGTGCAGATAAAAGATACATTCAATAAGAGGATAGCAGAGTCTTTAGATTTGTTGGACTCAGCCATATATTCTGGAGAGGGGGTGAAGAGAAAATGGTGGACAGCTATTGGAGAAGACTCTGATGATGATGAGAAAAAATCAAAGTTAGATTTACACCAAGATACAGATGATTACTTTATGGACATGGACTCTAATATTTTCTTTGATGACATGGATATGTTTCAAGAAGACATGTTGGAAGATTGATTGCATTCAATGAGTGATATTTTGTCAAGGTTTTTAGACATAGAAAAAAAATGGATAAGGCATCGGTCTCCTAAACCGGGGATTGCCGGTTCGAGTCCCGCCAGAGGTACACATTTTACACAATGGTACAAAATCATTCATACTACACACAGAAATAAACAAACAAAAATAATAACGTTTCTACTGTGTTAAGCCGACTTGGCCGACTTAGCTCGACTGACGCTCGTTGACGCTCGGGAAAAAAGCTCTTTATAAAGGAGTCCCAACATATCAGCTGAGAGAGAAGTATAAATCGTCCCTTTGGCGCAGAGGATAGTGCGTTGGACTTCTAATCCAAAGGTCGTGGGTTCGATCCCCACAAGGGACAGCAATTTTTAAAAATGAGTACGAACTGCAACAAAGGCATTGGAACATGGTATGACCGCTACCGTGTTCAAATGACAAAAACAGTTATATCCAAAGCCTTTCTTTACGTTACACATGCAACTACATTCGTGGAAAACTTAACGTCTTCAAGATATTATACACCAATGTAGCAAAATCATACATGATCTCTTAAGCTACTTGTTGAGGGTTGCTCGTTAGGCAAGTTTTTCTCCTCGAAGAACAAATCAATTCACCATCCAGCAGCCAAGTGTGTCACATCACATTTGAATCTCTCGTTACAGCAATGGCGGGGAATGTATCCTGCCTCGAACTGTCCATACAAGTAATGCTCTGTTTGTGCCAATTGTGCACCGTGGAACTGAGATCGTTTCTTGAGGGACTAACAAGCGCAGCTACCATCAGCACTACGATGAGTGACTGATCTTACAGTACTTCCAAAACAATGTGCTCCACATTGCGAGTGGATACTGCTTCTGAAACATGAACTTCGCCTCTATCTCACAGCAGTGCAGGAAGAAGCACGAACAGTCAGCCTGCTGCAACGAATATCTACGTCAATAAACACAGGGCTAAGAATATGTGCGCTCGCTATAAACAAAACGATTCGACCATACAGATATTTATAGCGTATATTATGCTTCTTTCCTCATGACTGTATCAGACGGCGAACAAAATATGCCTAGCATGTAGAACGCACGTTGAATTGGTGCAAAACAGTATCAATTTCTACGCAGAAAATAAGAATAATCAGCATAGATACGTAGAACGTCGTACATCATCCTCACCACTTCAGATATATACAAACCAGCAACACACCGTCCCTTTGGCGCAGCGGATAGCGCGTTGGACTTCTAATCCAAAGGTCGTGGGTTCGATCCCCACAAGGGACGGCAATTTTTGCGCCGCCTCTGTGGCCTAATGGATAGTAGGAACAAGTCCGATTTTTGAAAATGAGTGACCCCACAGAAGACAATGAAGCTATTCTTAGAAAGAAAATTCTATTATCTAACGTAAAAAAAGATTCTTGGCCTCTCAGAACAAAGTATGGGTATCTTGCGGAACTATAACGTATCAAATATGAGAATGCTTGAGAATAATGCCAGAGACAAGGAATGTCCAAATCCAGTTGCTAACACAATTAGTGTTTTGAGTACAAAATACCCTTTGGCCATACATTATCAAAGGGCTAGGAAATTCGGAATCCCATCTCACCTAATGGCACAAAGTAATCGGGCTCAAAAGGAAGACACAAGATACCATGGTAGAGTCCTATGTAAAAAGGAGGCTTTGGATTGGTGGATCACAAGGGTTGAAAAACCTCAAGAGCATGAAATAGCAGTAATAAACATTTTACAGAGAGAACCAAGTCATCAAGTGAGTGAGTATTACTCTATTGATTGGGAACATAGTAGAATTAGCTTCGGGCCACCTGAGTTGAAAAGGGAAACTGTTCCTACTAGAGAGACACCATATGATATCCCTCCCACTTTAAGGGTTCCTTTGGTGAAAGAGGCATTATTTCCACATTTGACAAAACCAGATAAAACAATATCACCAAGGTATAGGGTTCAAATAAAAAACATAATCGACCTTACATTAGACAGCAAAATGCTATTGCCGACTCAAATAAGAATTCTTTTAAATTCCATGGACAAAAGATTGAGAACTCTTTCTATAACCTCCAATATGACAGGGAGAATGATACCTATGAAACATGCAATCATCCACGATAATCTTCACTTAGTAAATATGAAGATGTTGGGGGACAAACCGTCTTCTTCTTCAATCAAACTAATGGAAATGTTCACAAAAAACTTAATATTTCAAGCTAGGATAAATAATAATGGCTTGGATGACATAAGAAAGGTGATATCGTCAACTACAATCGAAGGGACTCCTCTCTTAAGTATGTTGGAAATATGGAGAACCAATAAGTATATAAAGTGGCTGCGAGCAGCTATGGGGATGTCAATATGCTTAGAATTTGAGTATAAGGGATTAACATTGTGCGCTCACCCTTTCAACACAATAAGGAAAGAGTATGAACATTCAGTAGGTCTCAAGTTCACAAACACAATAGGAGAAGAGCAATATAACTTTATAATGGATGATATGAGAGGAAGCTTTACACGAGATGGTGACGTGATCATAGGAATGACTTGCAACTTCATCAATAATGTAAGCTTCTCATACCTGTTATCGATAATTGCAGCATTCATTAGACATGGAGGAGGGAGAACAAGGGCATCTGAACTTGCGGAAATGGAAAGGCAAATCCAGGAGAGAACAAAAAGGAGACCTTGGGAGATATTAGGTGTAAAAGAGGAGGAATACATAAAGAAGCTGAGGAACCCAAAATCAGATTTCCGACTGGGAAAAGCAGAGATTGCCAAAGTCACGGAATATACAAGAACTTATGAGACAAGGGCAAATTTGGATGGTAACTTAAATATACAGCCAGAAGGGACCAGTTTACAAATTAAATATGAAATAAATGAAAAGGATACAAAGAGATTGCTCAAATCTGTTGTTTGTACTAACGCCTTAATGCTCAACTTTTTTGATTTCGAGAGAATGTTCAGACAAAGAATATACTATTTTCTGGAGAGAAAAGACGAGTTAAAAAGTGTCATTAAGAAAGGTAATTTTACATGGAAAAATAACATTTTCAGAAGACACCATGCCCAATATAGGTCAATCTCGAAAACAGCAAGGTACATAATGAGCAAAGTGATAAGTGAAGGGAGATGGAATGCAGAGTACATGGCCTTCCTTTATGTTTTTGTGAATGCAGACCCACTAACATCCTCACCGCATTCTGCAACATTTAGAGTAGGGGAATGGGAAATTAATTTGTTTGCGTCCTCTGGAATATTTGCCTATGACGAAGAAAACAGCTGTTATAAGCTGAACGGGATCCCTATCATGAGCGGTGATCCAATAATGACTATGGAAGACACCATATCAAGATTTCTGTACGGGTATAAAATATTGCCTCACAACCATGATAAAAAATTAAAAACTGTGAGCATAAAACATCTAGAAGATGTACGGGATTCAATAGGCATTGGGAAAGAATACTCATTTTTTTTTATTTGGTGAGAAGTTCGACATTGTACGGGACCCTGAGTTTGAAGTGCAGATAAAAGATACATTCAATAAGAGGATAGCAGAGTCTTTAGATTTGTTGGACTCAGCCATATATTCTGGAGAGGGGGTGAAGAGAAAATGGTGGACAGCTATTGGAGAAGACTCTGATGATGATGAGAAAAAATCAAAGTTAGATTTACACCAAGATACAGATGATTACTTTATGGACATGGACTCTAATATTTTCTTTGATGACATGGATATGTTTCAAGAAGACATGTTGGAAGATTGATTGCATTCAATGAGTGATATTTTGTCAAGGTTTTTAGACATAGAAAAAAAATGGATAAGGCATCGGTCTCCTAAACCGGGGATTGCCGGTTCGAGTCCCGCCAGAGGTACACATTTTACACAATGGTACAAAATCATTCATACTACACACAGAAATAAACAAACAAAAATAATAACGTTTCTACGGTGTTAAGCCGACTTGGCCGACTTAGCTCGACTGACGCTCGCTGACGCTCGGGAAAAAAGCTCTTTATAAAGGAGTCCCAACATATCAGCTGAGAGAGAAGTATAAATCGTCCCTTTGGCGCAGAGGATAGTGCGTTGGACTTCTAATCCAAAGGTCGTGGGTTCGATCCCCACAAGGGACAGCAATTTTTAAAAATGAGTACGAACTGCAACAAAGGCATTGGAACATGGTATGACCGCTACCGTGTTCAAATGACAAAAACAGTTATATCCAAAGCCTTTCTTTACGTTACACATGCAACTACATTCGTGGAAAACTTAACGTCTTCAAGATATTATACACCAATGTAGCAAAATCATACATGATCTCTTAAGCTACTTGTTGAGGGTTGCTCGTTAGGCAAGTTTTTCTCCTCGAAGAACAAATCAATTCACCATCCAGCAGCCAAGTGTGTCACATCACATTTGAATCTCTCGTTACAGCAATGGCGGGGAATGTATCCTGCCTCGAACTGTCCATACAAGTTATGCTCTGTTTGCGCCAATTGTGCACCGTGGAACTGAGATCGTTTCTTGAGGGACTAACAAGCGCAGCTACCATCAGCACTACGATGAGTGACTGATCTTACAGTACTTCCAAAACAATGTGCTCCACATTGCGAGTGGATACTGCTTCTGAAACATGAACTTCGCCTCTATCTCACAGCAGTGCAGGAAGAAGCACGAACAGTCAGCCTGCTGCAACGAATATCTACGTCAATAAACACAGGGCTAAGAATATGTGCGCTCGCTATAAACAAAACGATTCGACCATACAGATATTTATAGCGTATATTATGCTTCTTTCCTCATGACTGTATCAGACGGCGAACAAAATATGCCTAGCATGTAGAACGCACGTTGAATTGGTGCAAAACAGTATCAATTTCTACGCAGAAAATAAGAATAATCAGCATAGATACGTAGAACGTCGTACATCATCCTCACCACTTCAGATATATACAAACCAGCAACACACCGTCCCTTTGGCGCAGCGGATAGCGCGTTGGACTTCTAATCCAAAGGTCGTGGGTTCGATCCCCACAAGGGACGGCAATTTTTGCGCCGCCTCTGTGGCCTAATGGATAGTAGGAACAAGTCCGATTTTTGAAAATGAGTGACCCCACAGAAGACAATGAAGCTATTCTTAGAAAGAAAATTCTATTATCTAACGTAAAAAAAGATTCTTGGCCTCTCAGAACAAAGTATGGGTATCTTGCGGAACTATAACGTATCAAATATGAGAATGCTTGAGAATAATGCCAGAGACAAGGAATGTCCAAATCCAGTTGCTAACACAATTAGTGTTTTGAGTACAAAATACCCTTTGGCCATACATTATCAAAGGGCTAGGAAATTCGGAATCCCATCTCACCTAATGGCACAAAGTAATCGGGCTCAAAAGGAAGACACAAGATACCATGGTAGAGTCCTATGTAAAAAGGAGGCTTTGGATTGGTGGATCACAAGGGTTGAAAAACCTCAAGAGCATGAAATAGCAGTAATAAACATTTTACAGAGAGAACCAAGTCATCAAGTGAGTGAGTATTACTCTATTGATTGGGAACATAGTAGAATTAGCTTCGGGCCACCTGAGTTGAAAAGGGAAACTGTTCCTACTAGAGAGACACCATATGATATCCCTCCCACTTTAAGGGTTCCTTTGGTGAAAGAGGCATTATTTCCACATTTGACAAAACAAGATAAAACAATATCACCAAGGTATAGGGTTCAAATAAAAAACATAATCGACCTTACATTAGACAGCAAAATGCTATTGCCGACTCAAATAAGAATTCTTTTAAATTCCATGGACAAAAGATTGAGAACTCTTTCTATAACCTCCAATATGACAGGGAGAATGATACCTATGAAACATGCAATCATCCACGATAATCTTCACTTAGTAAATATGAAGATGTTGGGGGACAAACCGTCTTCTTCTTCAATCAAACTAATGGAAATGTTCACAAAAAACTTAATATTTCAAGCTAGGATAAATAATAATGGCTTGGATGACATAAGAAAGGTGATATCGTCAACTACAATCGAAGGGACTCCTCTCTTAAGTATGTTGGAAATATGGAGAACCAATAAGTATATAAAGTGGCTGCGAGCAGCTATGGGGATGTCAATATGCTTAGAATTTGAGTATAAGGGATTAACATTGTGCGCTCACCCTTTCAACACAATAAGGAAAGAGTATGAACATTCAGTAGGTCTCAAGTTCACAAACACAATAGGAGAAGAGCAATATAACTTTATAATGGATGATATGAGAGGAAGCTTTACACGAGATGGTGACGTGATCATAGGAATGACTTGCAACTTCATCAATAATGTAAGCTTCTCATACCTGTTATCGATAATTGCAGCATTCATTAGACATGGAGGAGGGAGAACAAGGGCATCTGAACTTGCGGAAATGGAAAGGCAAATCCAGGAGAGAACAAAAAGGAGACCTTGGGAGATATTAGGTGTAAAAGAGGAGGAATACATAAAGAAGCTGAGGAACCCAAAATCAGATTTCCGACTGGGAAAAGCAGAGATTGCCAAAGTCACGGAATATACAAGAACTTATGAGACAAGGGCAAATTTGGATGGTAACTTAAATATACAGCCAGAAGGGACCAGTTTACAAATTAAATATGAAATAAATGAAAAGGATACAAAGAGATTGCTCAAATCTGTTGTTTGTACTAACGCCTTAATGCTCAACTTTTTTGATTTCGAGAGAATGTTCAGACAAAGAATATACTATTTTCTGGAGAGAAAAGACGAGTTAAAAAGTGTCATTAAGAAAGGTAATTGTACATGGAAAAATAACATTTTCAGAAGACACCATGCCCAATATAGGTCAATCTCGAAAACAGCAAGGTACATAATGAGCAAAGTGATAAGTGAAGGGAGATGGAATGCAGAGTACATGGCCTTCCTTTATGTTTTTGTGAATGCAGACCCACTAACATCCTCACCGCATTCTGCAACATTTAGAGTAGGGGAATGGGAAATTAATTTGTTTGCGTCCTCTGGAATATTTGCCTATGACGAAGAAAACAGCTGTTATAAGCTGAACGGGATCCCTATCATGAGCGGTGATCCAATAATGACTATGGAAGACACCATATCAAGATTTCTGTACGGGTATAAAATATTGCCTCACAACCATGATAAAAAATTAAAAACTGTGAGCATAAAACATCTAGAAGATGTACGGGATTCAATAGGCATTGGGAAAGAATACTCATTTTTTTTTATTTGGTGAGAAGTTCGACATTGTACGGGACCCTGAGTTTGAAGTGCAGATAAAAGATACATTCAATAAGAGGATAGCAGAGTCTTTAGATTTGTTGGACTCAGCCATATATTCTGGAGAGGGGGTGAAGAGAAAATGGTGGACAGCTATTGGAGAAGACTCTGATGATGATGAGATAAAATCAAAGTTAGATTTACACCAAGATACAGATGATTACTTTATGGACATGGACTCTAATATTTTCTTTGATGACATGGATATGTTTCAAGAAGACATGTTGGAAGATTGATTGCATACAATGAGTGATATTTTGTCAAGGTTTTTAGACATAGAAAAAAAATGGATAAGGCATCGGTCTCCTAAACCGGGGATTGCCGGTTCGAGTCCCGCCAGAGGTACACATTTTACACAATGGTACAAAATCATTCATACTACACACAGAAATAAACAAACAAAAATAATAACGTTTCTACTGTGTTAAGCCGACTTGGCCGACTTAGCTCGACTGACGCTCGCTGACGCTCGGGAAAAAAGCTCTTTATAAAGGAGTCCCAACATATCAGCTGAGAGAGAAGTATAAATCGTCCCTTTGGCGCAGAGGATAGTGCGTTGGACTTCTAATCCAAAGGTCGTGGGTTCGATCCCCACAAGGGACAGCAATTTTTAAAAATGAGTACGAACTGCAACAAAGGCATTGGAACATGGTATGACCGCTACCGTGTTCAAATGACAAAAACAGTTATATCCAAAGCCTTTCTTTACGTTACACATGCAACTACATTCGTGGAAAACTTAACGTCTTCAAGATATTATACACCAATGTAGCAAAATCATACATGATCTCTTAAGCTACTTGTTGAGGGTTGCTCGTTAGGCAAGTTTTTCTCCTCGAAGAACAAATCAATTCACCATCCAGCAGCCAAGTGTGTCACATCACATTTGAATCTCTCGTTACAGCAATGGCGGGGAATGTATCCTGCCTCGAACTGTCCATACAAGTAATGCTCTGTTTGCGCCAATTGTGCACCGTGGAACTGAGATCGTTTCTTGAGGGACTAACAAGCGCAGCTACCATCAGCACTACGATGAGTGACTGATCTTACAGTACTTCCAAAACAATGTGCTCCACATTGCGAGTGGATACTGCTTCTGAAACATGAACTTCGCCTCTATCTCACAGCAGTGCAGGAAGAAGCACGAACAGTCAGCCTGCTGCAACGAATATCTACGTCAATAAACACAGGGCTAAGAATATGTGCGCTCGCTATAAACAAAACGATTCGACCATACAGATATTTATAGCGTATATTATGCTTCTTTCCTCATGACTGTATCAGACGGCGAACAAAATATGCCTAGCATGTAGAACGCACGTTGAATTGGTGCAAAACAGTATCAATTTCTACGCAGAAAATAAGAATAATCAGCATAGATACGTAGAACGTCGTACATCATCCTCACCACTTCAGATATATACAAACCAGCAACACACCGTCCCTTTGGCGCAGCGGATAGCGCGTTGGACTTCTAATCCAAAGGTCGTGGGTTCGATCCCCACAAGGGACGGCAATTTTTGCGCCGCCTCTGTGGCCTAATGGATAGTAGGAACAAGTCCGATTTTTGAAAATGAGTGACCCCACAGAAGACAATGAAGCTATTCTTAGAAAGAAAATTCTATTATCTAACGTAAAAAAAGATTCTTGGCCTCTCAGAACAAAGTATGGGTATCTTGCGGAACTATAACGTATCAAATATGAGAATGCTTGAGAATAATGCCAGAGACAAGGAATGTCCAAATCCAGTTGCTAACACAATTAGTGTTTTGAGTACAAAATACCCTTTGGCCATACATTATCAAAGGGCTAGGAAATTCGGAATCCCATCTCACCTAATGGCACAAAGTAATCGGGCTCAAAAGGAAGACACAAGATACCATGGTAGAGTCCTATGTAAAAAGGAGGCTTTGGATTGGTGGATCACAAGGGTTGAAAAACCTCAAGAGCATGAAATAGCAGTAATAAACATTTTACAGAGAGAACCAAGTCATCAAGTGAGTGAGTATTACTCTATTGATTGGGAACATAGTAGAATTAGCTTCGGGCCACCTGAGTTGAAAAGGGAAACTGTTCCTACTAGAGAGACACCATATGATATCCCTCCCACTTTAAGGGTTCCTTTGGTGAAAGAGGCATTATTTCCACATTTGACAAAACCAGATAAAACAATATCACCAAGGTATAGGGTTCAAATAAAAAACATAATCGACCTTACATTAGACAGCAAAATGCTATTGCCGACTCAAATAAGAATTCTTTTAAATTCCATGGACAAAAGATTGAGAACTCTTTCTATAACCTCCAATATGACAGGGAGAATGATACCTATGAAACATGCAATCATCCACGATAATCTTCACTTAGTAAATATGAAGATGTTGGGGGACAAACCGTCTTCTTCTTCAATCAAACTAATGGAAATGTTCACAAAAAACTTAATATTTCAAGCTAGGATAAATAATAATGGCTTGGATGACATAAGAAAGGTGATATCGTCAACTACAATCGAAGGGACTCCTCTCTTAAGTATGTTGGAAATATGGAGAACCAATAAGTATATAAAGTGGCTGCGAGCAGCTATGGGCATGTCAATATGCTTAGAATTTGAGTATAAGGGATTAACATTGTGCGCTCACCCTTTCAACACAATAAGGAAAGAGTATGAACATTCAGTAGGTCTCAAGTTCACAAACACAATAGGAGAAGAGCAATATAACTTTATAATGGATGATATGAGAGGAAGCTTTACACGAGATGGTGACGTGATCATAGGAATGACTTGCAACTTCATCAATAATGTAAGCTTCTCATACCTGTTATCGATAATTGCAGCATTCATTAGACATGGAGGAGGGAGAACAAGGGCATCTGAACTTGCGGAAATGGAAAGGCAAATCCAGGAGAGAACAAAAAGGAGACCTTGGGAGATATTAGGTGTAAAAGAGGAGGAATACATAAAGAAGCTGAGGAACCCAAAATCAGATTTCCGACTGGGAAAAGCAGAGATTGCCAAAGTCACGGAATATACAAGAACTTATGAGACAAGGGCAAATTTGGATGGTAACTTAAATATACAGCCAGAAGGGACCAGTTTACAAATTAAATATGAAATAAATGAAAAGGATACAAAGAGATTGCTCAAATCTGTTGTTTGTACTAACGCCTTAATGCTCAACTTTTTTGATTTCGAGAGAATGTTCAGACAAAGAATATACTATTTTCTGGAGAGAAAAGACGAGTTAAAAAGTGTCATTAAGAAAGGTAATTTTACATGGAAAAATAACATTTTCAGAAGACACCATGCCCAATATAGGTCAATCTCGTAAACAGCAAGGTACATAATGAGCAAAGTGATAAGTGAAGGGAGATGGAATGCAGAGTACATGGCCTTCCTTTATGTTTTTGTGAATGCAGACCCACTAACATCCTCACCGCATTCTGCAACATTTAGAGTAGGGGAATGGGAAATTAATTTGTTTGCGTCCTCTGGAATATTTGCCTATGACGAAGAAAACAGCTGTTATAAGCTGAACGGGATCCCTATCATGAGCGGTGATCCAATAATGACTATGGAAGACACCATATCAAGATTTCTGTACGGGTATAAAATATTGCCTCACAACCATGATAAAAAATTAAAAACTGTGAGCATAAAACATCTAGAAGATGTACGGGATTCAATAGGCATTGGGAAAGAATACTCATTTTTTTTTATTTGGTGAGAAGTTCGACATTGTACGGGACCCTGAGTTTGAAGTGCAGATAAAAGATACATTCAATAAGAGGATAGCAGAGTCTTTAGATTTGTTGGACTCAGCCATATATTCTGGAGAGGGGGTGAAGAGAAAATGGTGGACAGCTATTGGAGAAGACTCTGATGATGATGAGAAAAAATCAAAGTTAGATTTATACCAAGATACAGATGATTACTTTATGGACATGGACTCTAATATTTTCTTTGATGACATGGATATGTTTCAAGAAGACATGTTGGAAGATTGATTGCATACAATGAGTGATATTTTGTCAAGGTTTTTAGACATAGAAAAAAAATGGATAAGGCATCGGTCTCCTAAACCGGGGATTGCTGGTTCGAGTCCCGCCAGAGGTACACATTTTACACAATGGTACAAAATCATTCATACTACACACAGAAATAAACAAACAAAAATAATAACGTTTCTACTGTGTTAAGCCGACTTGGCCGACTTAGCTCGACTGACGCTCGCTGACGCTCGGGAAAAAAGCTCTTTATAAAGGAGTCCCAACATATCAGCTGAGAGAGAAGTATAAATCGTCCCTTTGGCGCAGAGGATAGTGCGTTGGACTTCTAATCCAAAGGTCGTGGGTTCGATCCCCACAAGGGACAGCAATTTTTAAAAATGAGTACGAACTGCAACAAAGGCATTGGAACATGGTATGACCGCTACCGTGTTCAAATGACAAAAACAGTTATATCCAAAGCCTTTCTTTACGTTACACATGCAACTACATTCGTGGAAAACTTAACGTCTTCAAGATATTATACACCAATGTAGCAAAATCATACATGATCTCTTAAGCTACTTGTTGAGGGTTGCTCGTTAGGCAAGTTTTTCTCCTCGAAGAACAAATCAATTCACCATCCAGCAGCCAAGTGTGTCACATCACATTTGAATCTCTCGTTACAGCAATGGCGGGGAATGTATCCTGCCTCGAACTGTCCATACAAGTAATGCTCTGTTTGCGCCAATTGTGCACCGTGGAACTGAGATCGTTTCTTGAGGGACTAACAAGCGCAGCTACCATCAGCACTACGATGAGTGACTGATCTTACAGTACTTCCAAAACAATGTGCTCCACATTGCGAGTGGATACTGCTTCTGAAACATGAACTTCGCCTCTATCTCACAGCAGTGCAGGAAGAAGCACGAACAGTCAGCCTGCTGCAACGAATATCTACGTCAATAAACACAGGGCTAAGAATATGTGCGCTCGCTATAAACAAAACGATTCGACCATACAGATATTTATAGCGTATATTATGCTTCTTTCCTCATGACTGTATCAGACGGCGAACAAAATATGCCTAGCATGTAGAACGCACGTTGAATTGGTGCAAAACAGTATCAATTTCTACGCAGAAAATAAGAATAATCAGCATAGATACGTAGAACGTCGTACATCATCCTCACCACTTCAGATATATACAAACCAGCAACACACCGTCCCTTTGGCGCAGCGGATAGCGCGTTGGACTTCTAATCCAAAGGTCGTGGGTTCGATCCCCACAAGGGACGGCAATTTTTGCGCCGCCTCTGTGGCCTAATGGATAGTAGGAACAAGTCCGATTTTTGAAAATGAGTGACCCCACAGAAGACAATGAAGCTATTCTTAGAAAGAAAATTCTATTATCTAACGTAAAAAAAGATTCTTGGCCTCTCAGAACAAAGTATGGGTATCTTGCGGAACTATAACGTATCAAATATGAGAATGCTTGAGAATAATGCCAGAGACAAGGAATGTCCAAATCCAGTTGCTAACACAATTAGTGTTTTGAGTACAAAATACCCTTTGGCCATACATTATCAAAGGGCTAGGAAATTCGGAATCCCATCTCACCTAATGGCACAAAGTAATCGGGCTCAAAAGGAAGACACAAGATACCATGGTAGAGTCCTATGTAAAAAGGAGGCTTTGGATTGGTGGATCACAAGGGTTGAAAAACCTCAAGAGCATGAAATAGCAGTAATAAACATTTTACAGAGAGAACCAAGTCATCAAGTGAGTGAGTATTACTCTATTGATTGGGAACATAGTAGAATTAGCTTCGGGCCACCTGAGTTGAAAAGGGAAACTGTTCCTACTAGAGAGACACCATATGATATCCCTCCCACTTTAAGGGTTCCTTTGGTGAAAGAGGCATTATTTCCACATTTGACAAAACCAGATAAAACAATATCACCAAGGTATAGGGTTCAAATAAAAAACATAATCGACCTTACATTAGACAGCAAAATGCTATTGCCGACTCAAATAAGAATTCTTTTAAATTCCATGGACAAAAGATTGAGAACTCTTTCTATAACCTCCAATATGACAGGGAGAATGATACCTATGAAACATGCAATCATCCACGATAATCTTCACTTAGTAAATATGAAGATGTTGGGGGACAAACCGTCTTCTTCTTCAATCAAACTAATGGAAATGTTCACAAAAAACTTAATATTTCAAGCTAGGATAAATAATAATGGCTTGGATGACATAAGAAAGGTGATATCGTCAACTACAATCGAAGGGACTCCTCTCTTAAGTATGTTGGAAATATGGAGAACCAATAAGTATATAAAGTGGCTGCGAGCAGCTATGGGGATGTCAATATGCTTAGAATTTGAGTATAAGGGATTAACATTGTGCGCTCACCCTTTCAACACAATAAGGAAAGAGTATGAACATTCAGTAGGTCTCAAGTTCACAAACACAATAGGAGAAGAGCAATATAACTTTATAATGGATGATATGAGAGGAAGCTTTACACGAGATGGTGACGTGATCATAGGAATGACTTGCAACTTCATCAATAATGTAAGCTTCTCATACCTGTTATCGATAATTGCAGCATTCATTAGACATGGAGGAGGGAGAACAAGGGCATCTGAACTTGCGGAAATGGAAAGGCAAATCCAGGAGAGAACAAAAAGGAGACCTTGGGAGATATTAGGTGTAAAAGAGGAGGAATACATAAAGAAGCTGAGGAACCCAAAATCAGATTTCCGACTGGGAAAAGCAGAGATTGCCAAAGTCACGGAATATACAAGAACTTATGAGACAAGGGCAAATTTGGATGGTAACTTAAATATACAGCCAGAAGGGACCAGTTTACAAATTAAATATGAAATAAATGAAAAGGATACAAAGAGATTGCTCAAATCTGTTGTTTGTACTAACGCCTTAATGCTCAACTTTTTTGATTTCGAGAGAATGTTCAGACAAAGAATATACTATTTTCTGGAGAGAAAAGACGAGTTAAAAAGTGTCATTAAGAAAGGTAATTTTACATGGAAAAATAACATTTTCAGAAGACACCATGCCCAATATAGGTCAATCTCGAAAACAGCAAGGTACATAATGAGCAAAGTGATAAGTGAAGGGAGATGGAATGCAGAGTACATGGCCTTCCTTTATGTTTTTGTGAATGCAGACCCACTAACATCCTCACCGCATTCTGCAACATTTAGAGTAGGGGAATGGGAAATTAATTTGTTTGCGTCCTCTGGAATATTTGCCTATGACGAAGAAAACAGCTGTTATAAGCTGAACGGGATCCCTATCATGAGCGGTGATCCAATAATGACTATGGAAGACACCATATCAAGATTTCTGTACGGGTATAAAATATTGCCTCACAACCATGATAAAAAATTAAAAACTGTGAGCATAAAACATCTAGAAGATGTACGGGATTCAATAGGCATTGGGAAAGAATACTCATTTTTTTTTATTTGGTGAGAAGTTCGACATTGTACGGGACCCTGAGTTTGAAGTGCAGATAAAAGATACATTCAATAAGAGGATAGCAGAGTCTTTAGATTTGTTGGACTCAGCCATATATTCTGGAGAGGGGGTGAAGAGAAAATGGTGGACAGCTATTGGAGAAGACTCTGATGATGATGAGAAAAAATCAAAGTTAGATTTACACCAAGATACAGATGATTACTTTATGGACATGGACTCTAATATTTTCTTTGATGACATGGATATGTTTCAAGAAGACATGTTGGAAGATTGATTGCATTCAATGAGTGATATTTTGTCAAGGTTTTTAGACATAGAAAAAAAATGGATAAGGCATCGGTCTCCTAAACCGGGGATTGCCGGTTCGAGTCCCGCCAGAGGTACACATTTTACACAATGGTACAAAATCATTCATACTACACACAGAAATAAACAAACAAAAATAATAACGTTTCTACTGTGTTAAGCCGACTTGGCCGACTTAGCTCGACTGACGCTCGCTGACGCTCGGGAAAAAAGCTCTTTATAAAGGAGTCCCAACATATCAGCTGAGAGAGAAGTATAAATCGTCCCTTTGGCGCAGAGGATAGTGCGTTGGACTTCTAATCCAAAGGTCGTGGGTTCGATCCCCACAAGGGACAGCAATTTTTAAAAATGAGTACGAACTGCAACAAAGGCATTGGAACATGGTATGACCGCTACCGTGTTCAAATGACAAAAACAGTTATATCCAAAGCCTTTCTTTACGTTACACATGCAACTACATTCGTGGAAAACTTAACGTCTTCAAGATATTATACACCAATGTAGCAAAATCGTACATGATCTCTTAAGCTACTTGTTGAGGGTTGCTCGTTAGGCAAGTTTTTCTCCTCGAAGAACAAATCAATTCACCATCCAGCAGCCAAGTGTGTCACATCACATTTGAATCTCTCGTTACAGCAATGGCGGGGAATGTATCCTGCCTCGAACTGTCCATACAAGTAATGCTCTGTTTGTGCCAATTGTGCACCGTGGAACTGAGATCGTTTCTTGAGGGACTAACAAGCGCAGCTACCATCAGCACTACGATGAGTGACTGATCTTACAGTACTTCCAAAACAATGTGCTCCACATTGCGAGTGGATACTGCTTCTGAAACATGAACTTCGCCTCTATCTCACAGCAGTGCAGGAAGAAGCACGAACAGTCAGCCTGCTGCAACGAATATCTACGTCAATAAACACAGGGCTAAGAATATGTGCGCTCGCTATAAACAAAACGATTCGACCATACAGATATTTATAGCGTATATTATGCTTCTTTCCTCATGACTGTATCAGACGGCGAACAAAATATGCCTAGCATGTAGAACGCACGTTGAATTGGTGCAAAACAGTATCAATTTCTACGCAGAAAATAAGAATAATCAGCATAGATACGTAGAACGTCGTACATCATCCTCACCACTTCAGATATATACAAACCAGCAACACACCGTCCCTTTGGCGCAGCGGATAGCGCGTTGGACTTCTAATCCAAAGGTCGTGGGTTCGATCCCCACAAGGGACGGCAATTTTTGCGCCGCCTCTGTGGCCTAATGGATAGTAGGAACAAGTCCGATTTTTGAAAATGAGTGACCCCACAGAAGACAATGAAGCTATTCTTAGAAAGAAAATTCTATTATCTAACGTAAAAAAAGATTCTTGGCCTCTCAGAACAAAGTATGGGTATCTTGCGGAACTATAACGTATCAAATATGAGAATGCTTGAGAATAATGCCAGAGACAAGGAATGTCCAAATCCAGTTGCTAACACAATTAGTGTTTTGAGTACAAAATACCCTTTGGCCATACATTATCAAAGGGCTAGGAAATTCGGAATCCCATCTCACCTAATGGCACAAAGTAATCGGGCTCAAAAGGAAGACACAAGATACCATGGTAGAGTCCTATGTAAAAAGGAGGCTTTGGATTGGTGGATCACAAGGGTTGAAAAACCTCAAGAGCATGAAATAGCAGTAATAAACATTTTACAGAGAGAACCAAGTCATCAAGTGAGTGAGTATTACTCTATTGATTGGGAACATAGTAGAATTAGCTTCGGGCCACCTGAGTTGAAAAGGGAAACTGTTCCTACTAGAGAGACACCATATGATATCCCTCCCACTTTAAGGGTTCCTTTGGTGAAAGAGGCATTATTTCCACATTTGACAAAACCAGATAAAACAATATCACCAAGGTATAGGGTTCAAATAAAAAACATAATCGACCTTACATTAGACAGCAAAATGCTATTGCCGACTCAAATAAGAATTCTTTTAAATTCCATGGACAAAAGATTGAGAACTCTTTCTATAACCTCCAATATGACAGGGAGAATGATACCTATGAAACATGCAATCATCCACGATAATCTTCACTTAGTAAATATGAAGATGTTGGGGGACAAACCGTCTTCTTCTTCAATCAAACTAATGGAAATGTTCACAAAAAACTTAATATTTCAAGCTAGGATAAATAATAATGGCTTGGATGACATAAGAAAGGTGATATCGTCAACTACAATCGAAGGGACTCCTCTCTTAAGTATGTTGGAAATATGGAGAACCAATAAGTATATAAAGTGGCTGCGAGCAGCTATGGGGATGTCAATATGCTTAGAATTTGAGTATAAGGGATTAACATTGTGCGCTCACCCTTTCAACACAATAAGGAAAGAGTATGAACATTCAGTAGGTCTCAAGTTCACAAACACAATAGGAGAAGAGCAATATAACTTTATAATGGATGATATGAGAGGAAGCTTTACACGAGATGGTGACGTGATCATAGGAATGACTTGCAACTTCATCAATAATGTAAGCTTCTCATACCTGTTATCGATAATTGCAGCATTCATTAGACATGGAGGAGGGAGAACAAGGGCATCTGAACTTGCGGAAATGGAAAGGCAAATCCAGGAGAGAACAAAAAGGAGACCTTGGGAGATATTAGGTGTAAAAGAGGAGGAATACATAAAGAAGCTGAGGAACCCAAAATCAGATTTCCGACTGGGAAAAGCAGAGATTGCCAAAGTCACGGAATATACAAGAACTTATGAGACAAGGGCAAATTTGGATGGTAACTTAAATATACAGCCAGAAGGGACCAGTTTACAAATTAAATATGAAATAAATGAAAAGGATACAAAGAGATTGCTCAAATCTGTTGTTTGTACTAACGCCTTAATGCTCAACTTTTTTGATTTCGAGAGAATGTTCAGACAAAGAATATACTATTTTCTGGAGAGAAAAGACGAGTTAAAAAGTGTCATTAAGAAAGGTAATTTTACATGGAAAAATAACATTTTCAGAAGACACCATGCCCAATATAGGTCAATCTCGAAAACAGCAAGGTACATAATGAGCAAAGTGATAAGTGAAGGGAGATGGAATGCAGAGTACATGGCCTTCCTTTATGTTTTTGTGAATGCAGACCCACTAACATCCTCACCGCATTCTGCAACATTTAGAGTAGGGGAATGGGAAATTAATTTGTTTGCGTCCTCTGGAATATTTGCCTATGACGAAGAAAACAGCTGTTATAAGCTGAACGGGATCCCTATCATGAGCGGTGATCCAATAATGACTATGGAAGACACCATATCAAGATTTCTGTACGGGTATAAAATATTGCCTCACAACCATGATAAAAAATTAAAAACTGTGAGCATAAAACATCTAGAAGATGTACGGGATTCAATAGGCATTGGGAAAGAATACTCATTTTTTTTTTATTTGGTGAGAAGTTCGACATTGTACGGGACCCTGAGTTTGAAGTGCAGATAAAAGATACATTCAATAAGAGGATAGCAGAGTCTTTAGATTTGTTGGACTCAGCCATATATTCTGGAGAGGGGGTGAAGAGAAAATGGTGGACAGCTATTGGAGAAGACTCTGATGATGATGAGAAAAAATCAAAGTTAGATTTACACCAAGATACAGATGATTACTTTATGGACATGGACTCTAATATTTTCTTTGATGACATGGATATGTTTCAAGAAGACATGTTGGAAGATTGATTGCATTCAATGAGTGATATTTTGTCAAGGTTTTTAGACATAGAAAAAAAATGGATAAGGCATCGGTCTCCTAAACCGGGGATTGCCGGTTCGAGTCCCGCCAGAGGTACACATTTTACACAATGGTACAAAATCATTCATACTACACACAGAAATAAACAAACAAAAATAATAACGTTTCTACGGTGTTAAGCCGACTTGGCCGACTTAGCTCGACTGACGCTCGCTGACGCTCGGGAAAAAAGCTCTTTATAAAGGAGTCCCAACATATCAGCTGAGAGAGAAGTATAAATCGTCCCTTTGGCGCAGAGGATAGTGCGTTGGACTTCTAATCCAAAGGTCGTGGGTTCGATCCCCACAAGGGACAGCAATTTTTAAAAATGAGTACGAACTGCAACAAAGGCATTGGAACATGGTATGACCGCTACCGTGTTCAAATGACAAAAACAGTTATATCCAAAGCCTTTCTTTACGTTACACATGCAACTACATTCGTGGAAAACTTAACGTCTTCAAGATATTATACACCAATGTAGCAAAATCATACATGATCTCTTAAGCTACTTGTTGAGGGTTGCTCGTTAGGCAAGTTTTTCTCCTCGAAGAACAAATCAATTCACCATCCAGCAGCCAAGTGTGTCACATCACATTTGAATCTCTCGTTACAGCAATGGCGGGGAATGTATCCTGCCTCGAACTGTCCATACAAGTAATGCTCTGTTTGCGCCAATTGTGCACCGTGGAACTGAGATCGTTTCTTGAGGGACTAACAAGCGCAGCTACCATCAGCACTACGATGAGTGACTGATCTTACAGTACTTCCAAAACAATGTGCTCCACATTGCGAGTGGATACTGCTTCTGAAACATGAACTTCGCCTCTATCTCACAGCAGTGCAGGAAGAAGCACGAACAGTCAGCCTGCTGCAACGAATATCTACGTCAATAAACACAGGGCTAAGAATATGTGCGCTCGCTATAAACAAAACGATTCGACCATACAGATATTTATAGCGTATATTATGCTTCTTTCCTCATGACTGTATCAGACGGCGAACAAAATATGCCTAGCATGTAGAACGCACGTTGAATTGGTGCAAAACAGTATCAATTTCTACGCAGAAAATAAGAATAATCAGCATAGATACGTAGAACGTCGTACATCATCCTCACCACTTCAGATATATACAAACCAGCAACACACCGTCCCTTTGGCGCAGCGGATAGCGCGTTGGACTTCTAATCCAAAGGTCGTGGGTTCGATCCCCACAAGGGACGGCAATTTTTGCGCCGCCTCTGTGGCCTAATGGATAGTAGGAACAAGTCCGATTTTTGAAAATGAGTGACCCCACAGAAGACAATGAAGCTATTCTTAGAAAGAAAATTCTATTATCTAACGTAAAAAAAGATTCTTGGCCTCTCAGAACAAAGTATGGGTATCTTGCGGAACTATAACGTATCAAATATGAGAATGCTTGAGAATAATGCCAGAGACAAGGAATGTCCAAATCCAGTTGCTAACACAATTAGTGTTTTGAGTACAAAATACCCTTTGGCCATACATTATCAAAGGGCTAGGAAATTCGGAATCCCATCTCACCTAATGGCACAAAGTAATCGGGCTCAAAAGGAAGACACAAGATACCATGGTAGAGTCCTATGTAAAAAGGAGGCTTTGGATTGGTGGATCACAAGGGTTGAAAAACCTCAAGAGCATGAAATAGCAGTAATAAACATTTTACAGAGAGAACCAAGTCATCAAGTGAGTGAGTATTACTCTATTGATTGGGAACATAGTAGAATTAGCTTCGGGCCACCTGAGTTGAAAAGGGAAACTGTTCCTACTAGAGAGACACCATATGATATCCCTCCCACTTTAAGGGTTCCTTTGGTGAAAGAGGCATTATTTCCACATTTGACAAAACCAGATAAAACAATATCACCAAGGTATAGGGTTCAAATAAAAAACATAATCGACCTTACATTAGACAGCAAAATGCTATTGCCGACTCAAATAAGAATTCTTTTAAATTCCATGGACAAAAGATTGAGAACTCTTTCTATAACCTCCAATATGACAGGGAGAATGATACCTATGAAACATGCAATCATCCACGATAATCTTCACTTAGTAAATATGAAGATGTTGGGGGACAAACCGTCTTCTTCTTCAATCAAACTAATGGAAATGTTCACAAAAAACTTAATATTTCAAGCTAGGATAAATAATAATGGCTTGGATGACATAAGAAAGGTGATATCGTCAACTACAATCGAAGGGACTCCTCTCTTAAGTATGTTGGAAATATGGAGAACCAATAAGTATATAAAGTGGCTGCGAGCAGCTATGGGGATGTCAATATGCTTAGAATTTGAGTATAAGGGATTAACATTGTGCGCTCACCCTTTCAACACAATAAGGAAAGAGTATGAACATTCAGTAGGTCTCAAGTTCACAAACACAATAGGAGAAGAGCAATATAACTTTATAATGGATGATATGAGAGGAAGCTTTACACGAGATGGTGACGTGATCATAGGAATGACTTGCAACTTCATCAATAATGTAAGCTTCTCATACCTGTTATCGATAATTGCAGCATTCATTAGACATGGAGGAGGGAGAACAAGGGCATCTGAACTTGCGGAAATGGAAAGGCAAATCCAGGAGAGAACAAAAAGGAGACCTTGGGAGATATTAGGTGTAAAAGAGGAGGAATACATAAAGAAGCTGAGGAACCCAAAATCAGATTTCCGACTGGGAAAAGCAGAGATTGCCAAAGTCACGGAATATACAAGAACTTATGAGACAAGGGCAAATTTGGATGGTAACTTAAATATACAGCCAGAAGGGACCAGTTTACAAATTAAATATGAAATAAATGAAAAGGATACAAAGAGATTGCTCAAATCTGTTGTTTGTACTAACGCCTTAATGCTCAACTTTTTTGATTTCGAGAGAATGTTCAGACAAAGAATATACTATTTTCTGGAGAGAAAAGACGAGTTAAAAAGTGTCATTAAGAAAGGTAATTTTACATGGAAAAATAACATTTTCAGAAGACACCATGCCCAATATAGGTCAATCTCGAAAACAGCAAGGTACATAATGAGCAAAGTGATAAGTGAAGGGAGATGGAATGCAGAGTACATGGCCTTCCTTTATGTTTTTGTGAATGCAGACCCACTAACATCCTCACCGCATTCTGCAACATTTAGAGTAGGGGAATGGGAAATTAATTTGTTTGCGTCCTCTGGAATATTTGCCTATGACGAAGAAAACAGCTGTTATAAGCTGAACGGGATCCCTATCATGAGCGGTGATCCAATAATGACTATGGAAGACACCATATCAAGATTTCTGTACGGGTATAAAATATTGCCTCACAACCATGATAAAAAATTAAAAACTGTGAGCATAAAACATCTAGAAGATGTACGGGATTCAATAGGCATTGGGAAAGAATACTCATTTTTTTTTATTTGGTGAGAAGTTCGACATTGTACGGGACCCTGAGTTTGAAGTGCAGATAAAAGATACATTCAATAAGAGGATAGCAGAGTCTTTAGATTTGTTGGACTCAGCCATATATTCTGGAGAGGGGGTGAAGAGAAAATGGTGGACAGCTATTGGAGAAGACTCTGATGATGATGAGAAAAAATCAAAGTTAGATTTACACCAAGATACAGATGATTACTTTATGGACATGGACTCTAATATTTTCTTTGATGACATGGATATGTTTCAAGAAGACATGTTGGAAGATTGATTGCATACAATGAGTGATATTTTGTCAAGGTTTTTAGACATAGAAAAAAAATGGATAAGGCATCGGTCTCCTAAACCGGGGATTGCCGGTTCGAGTCCCGCCAGAGGTACACATTTTACACAATGGTACAAAATCATTCATACTACACACAGAAATAAACAAACAAAAATAATAACGTTTCTACTGTGTTAAGCCGACTTGGCCGACTTAGCTCGACTGACGCTCGCTGACGCTCGGGAAAAAAGCTCTTTATAAAGGAGTCCCAACATATCAGCTGAGAGAGAAGTATAAATCGTCCCTTTGGCGCAGAGGATAGTGCGTTGGACTTCTAATCCAAAGGTCGTGGGTTCGATCCCCACAAGGGACAGCAATTTTTAAAAATGAGTACGAACTGCAACAAAGGCATTGGAACATGGTATGACCGCTACCGTGTTCAAATGACAAAAACAGTTATATCCAAAGCCTTTCTTTACGTTACACATGCAACTACATTCGTGGAAAACTTAACGTCTTCAAGATATTATACACCAATGTAGCAAAATCATACATGATCTCTTAAGCTACTTGTTGAGGGTTGCTCGTTAGGCAAGTTTTTCTCCTCGAAGAACAAATCAATTCACCATCCAGCAGCCAAGTGTGTCACATCACATTTGAATCTCTCGTTACAGCAATGGCGGGGAATGTATCCTGCCTCGAACTGTCCATACAAGTAATGCTCTGTTTGCGCCAATTGTGCACCGTGGAACTGAGATCGTTTCTTGAGGGACTAACAAGCGCAGCTACCATCAGCACTACGATGAGTGACTGATCTTACAGTACTTCCAAAACAATGTGCTCCACATTGCGAGTGGATACTGCTTCTGAAACATGAACTTCTCCTCTATCTCACAGCAGTGCAGGAAGAAGCACGAACAGTCAGCCTGCTGCAACGAATATCTACGTCAATAAACACAGGGCTAAGAATATGTGCGCTCGCTATAAACAAAACGATTCGACCATACAGATATTTATAGCGTATATTATGCTTCTTTCCTCATGACTGTATCAGACGGCGAACAAAATATGCCTAGCATGTAGAACGCACGTTGAATTGGTGCAAAACAGTATCAATTTCTACGCAGAAAATAAGAATAATCAGCATAGATACGTAGAACGTCGTACATCATCCTCACCACTTCAGATATATACAAACCAGCAACACACCGTCCCTTTGGCGCAGCGGATAGCGCGTTGGACTTCTAATCCAAAGGTCGTGGGTTCGATCCCCACAAGGGACGGCAATTTTTGCGCCGCCTCTGTGGCCTAATGGATAGTAGGAACAAGTCAGATTTTTGAAAATGAGTGACCCCACAGAAGACAATGAAGCTATTCTTAGAAAGAAAATTCTATTATCTAACGTAAAAAAAGATTCTTGGCCTCTCAGAACAAAGTATGGGTATCTTGCGGAACTATAACGTATCAAATATGAGAATGCTTGAGAATAATGCCAGAGACAAGGAATGTCCAAATCCAGTTGCTAACACAATTAGTGTTTTGAGTACAAAATACCCTTTGGCCATACATTATCAAAGGGCTAGGAAATTCGGAATCCCATCTCACCTAATGGCACAAAGTAATCGGGCTCAAAAGGAAGACACAAGATACCATGGTAGAGTCCTATGTAAAAAGGAGGCTTTGGATTGGTGGATCACAAGGGTTGAAAAACCTCAAGAGCATGAAATAGCAGTAATAAACATTTTACAGAGAGAACCAAGTCATCAAGTGAGTGAGTATTACTCTATTGATTGGGAACATAGTAGAATTAGCTTCGGGCCACCTGAGTTGAAAAGGGAAACTGTTCCTACTAGAGAGACACCATATGATATCCCTCCCACTTTAAGGGTTCCTTTGGTGAAAGAGGCATTATTTCCACATTTGACAAAACCAGATAAAACAATATCACCAAGGTATAGGGTTCAAATAAAAAACATAATCGACCTTACATTAGACAGCAAAATGCTATTGCCGACTCAAATAAGAATTCTTTTAAATTCCATGGACAAAAGATTGAGAACTCTTTCTATAACCTCCAATATGACAGGGAGAATGATACCTATGAAACATGCAATCATCCACGATAATCTTCACTTAGTAAATATGAAGATGTTGGGGGACAAACCGTCTTCTTCTTCAATCAAACTAATGGAAATGTTCACAAAAAACTTAATATTTCAAGCTAGGATAAATAATAATGGCTTGGATGACATAAGAAAGGTGATATCGTCAACTACAATCGAAGGGACTCCTCTCTTAAGTATGTTGGAAATATGGAGAACCAATAAGTATATAAAGTGGCTGCGAGCAGCTATGGGGATGTCAATATGCTTAGAATTTGAGTATAAGGGATTAACATTGTGCGCTCACCCTTTCAACACAATAAGGAAAGAGTATGAACATTCAGTAGGTCTCAAGTTCACAAACACAATAGGAGAAGAGCAATATAACTTTATAATGGATGATATGAGAGGAAGCTTTACACGAGATGGTGACGTGATCATAGGAATGACTTGCAACTTCATCAATAATGTAAGCTTCTCATACCTGTTATCGATAATTGCAGCATTCATTAGACATGGAGGAGGGAGAACAAGGGCATCTGAACTTGCGGAAATGGAAAGGCAAATCCAGGAGAGAACAAAAAGGAGACCTTGGGAGATATTAGGTGTAAAAGAGGAGGAATACATAAAGAAGCTGAGGAACCCAAAATCAGATTTCCGACTGGGAAAAGCAGAGATTGCCAAAGTCACGGAATATACAAGAACTTATGAGACAAGGGCAAATTTGGATGGTAACTTAAATATACAGCCAGAAGGGACCAGTTTACAAATTAAATATGAAATAAATGAAAAGGATACAAAGAGATTGCTCAAATCTGTTGTTTGTACTAACGCCTTAATGCTCAACTTTTTTGATTTCGAGAGAATGTTCAGACAAAGAATATACTATTTTCTGGAGAGAAAAGACGAGTTAAAAAGTGTCATTAAGAAAGGTAATTTTACATGGAAAAATAACATTTTCAGAAGACACCATGCCCAATATAGGTCAATCTCGTAAACAGCAAGGTACATAATGAGCAAAGTGATAAGTGAAGGGAGATGGAATGCAGAGTACATGGCCTTCCTTTATGTTTTTGTGAATGCAGACCCACTAACATCCTCACCGCATTCTGCAACATTTAGAGTAGGGGAATGGGAAATTAATTTGTTTGCGTCCTCTGGAATATTTGCCTATGACGAAGAAAACAGCTGTTATAAGCTGAACGGGATCCCTATCATGAGCGGTGATCCAATAATGACTATGGAAGACACCATATCAAGATTTCTGTACGGGTATAAAATATTGCCTCACAACCATGATAAAAAATTAAAAACTGTGAGCATAAAACATCTAGAAGATGTACGGGATTCAATAGGCATTGGGAAAGAATACTCATTTTTTTTTATTTGGTGAGAAGTTCGACATTGTACGGGACCCTGAGTTTGAAGTGCAGATAAAAGATACATTCAATAAGAGGATAGCAGAGTCTTTAGATTTGTTGGACTCAGCCATATATTCTGGAGAGGGGGTGAAGAGAAAATGGTGGACAGCTATTGGAGAAGACTCTGATGATGATGAGAAAAAATCAAAGTTAGATTTACACCAAGATACAGATGATTACTTTATGGACATGGACTCTAATATTTTCTTTGATGACATGGATATGTTTCAAGAAGACATGTTGGAAGATTGATTGCATTCAATGAGTGATATTTTGTCAAGGTTTTTAGACATAGAAAAAAAATGGATAAGGCATCGGTCTCCTAAACCGGGGATTGCCGGTTCGAGTCCCGCCAGAGGTACACATTTTACACAATGGTACAAAATCATTCATACTACACACAGAAATAAACAAACAAAAATAATAACGTTTCTACTGTGTTAAGCCGACTTGGCCGACTTAGCTCGACTGACGCTCGCTGACGCTCGGGAAAAAAGCTCTTTATAAAGGAGTCCCAACATATCAGCTGAGAGAGAAGTATAAATCGTCCCTTTGGCGCAGAGGATAGTGCGTTGGACTTCTAATCCAAAGGTCGTGGGTTCGATCCCCACAAGGGACAGCAATTTTTAAAAATGAGTACGAACTGCAACAAAGGCATTGGAACATGGTATGACCGCTACCGTGTTCAAATGACAAAAACAGTTATATCCAAAGCCTTTCTTTACGTTACACATGCAACTACATTCGTGGAAAACTTAACGTCTTCAAGATATTATACACCAATGTAGCAAAATCATACATGATCTCTTAAGCTACTTGTTGAGGGTTGCTCGTTAGGCAAGTTTTTCTCCTCGAAGAACAAATCAATTCACCATCCAGCAGCCAAGTGTGTCACATCACATTTGAATCTCTCGTTACAGCAATGGCGGGGAATGTATCCTGCCTCGAACTGTCCATACAAGTAATGCTCTGTTTGCGCCAATTGTGCACCGTGGAACTGAGATCGTTTCTTGAGGGACTAACAAGCGCAGCTACCATCAGCACTACGATGAGTGACTGATCTTACAGTACTTCCAAAACAATGTGCTCCACATTGCGAGTGGATACTGCTTCTGAAACATGAACTTCGCCTCTATCTCACAGCAGTGCAGGAAGAAGCACGAACAGTCAGCCTGCTGCAACGAATATCTACGTCAATAAACACAGGGCTAAGAATATGTGCGCTCGCTATAAACAAAACGATTCGACCATACAGATATTTATAGCGTATATTATGCTTCTTTCCTCATGACTGTATCAGACGGCGAACAAAATATGCCTAGCATGTAGAACGCACGTTGAATTGGTGCAAAACAGTATCAATTTCTACGCAGAAAATAAGAATAATCAGCATAGATACGTAGAACGTCGTACATCATCCTCACCACTTCAGATATATACAAACCAGCAACACACCGTCCCTTTGGCGCAGCGGATAGCGCGTTGGACTTCTAATCCAAAGGTCGTGGGTTCGATCCCCACAAGGGACGGCAATTTTTGCGCCGCCTCTGTGGCCTAATGGATAGTAGGAACAAGTCCGATTTTTGAAAATGAGTGACCCCACAGAAGACAATGAAGCTATTCTTAGAAAGAAAATTCTATTATCTAACGTAAAAAAAGATTCTTGGCCTCTCAGAACAAAGTATGGGTATCTTGCGGAACTATAACGTATCAAATATGAGAATGCTTGAGAATAATGCCAGAGACAAGGAATGTCCAAATCCAGTTGCTAACACAATTAGTGTTTTGAGTACAAAATACCCTTTGGCCATACATTATCAAAGGGCTAGGAAATTCGGAATCCCATCTCACCTAATGGCACAAAGTAATCGGGCTCAAAAGGAAGACACAAGATACCATGGTAGAGTCCTATGTAAAAAGGAGGCTTTGGATTGGTGGATCACAAGGGTTGAAAAACCTCAAGAGCATGAAATAGCAGTAATAAACATTTTACAGAGAGAACCAAGTCATCAAGTGAGTGAGTATTACTCTATTGATTGGGAACATAGTAGAATTAGCTTCGGGCCACCTGAGTTGAAAAGGGAAACTGTTCCTACTAGAGAGACACCATATGATATCCCTCCCACTTTAAGGGTTCCTTTGGTGAAAGAGGCATTATTTCCACATTTGACAAAACCAGATAAAACAATATCACCAAGGTATAGGGTTCAAATAAAAAACATAATCGACCTTACATTAGACAGCAAAATGCTATTGCCGACTCAAATAAGAATTCTTTTAAATTCCATGGACAAAAGATTGAGAACTCTTTCTATAACCTCCAATATGACAGGGAGAATGATACCTATGAAACATGCAATCATCCACGATAATCTTCACTTAGTAAATATGAAGATGTTGGGGGACAAACCGTCTTCTTCTTCAATCAAACTAATGGAAATGTTCACAAAAAACTTAATATTTCAAGCTAGGATAAATAATAATGGCTTGGATGACATAAGAAAGGTGATATCGTCAACTACAATCGAAGGGACTCCTCTCTTAAGTATGTTGGAAATATGGAGAACCAATAAGTATATAAAGTGGCTGCGAGCAGCTATGGGGATGTCAATATGCTTAGAATTTGAGTATAAGGGATTAACATTGTGCGCTCACCCTTTCAACACAATAAGGAAAGAGTATGAACATTCAGTAGGTCTCAAGTTCACAAACACAATAGGAGAAGAGCAATATAACTTTATAATGGATGATATGAGAGGAAGCTTTACACGAGATGGTGACGTGATCATAGGAATGACTTGCAACTTCATCAATAATGTAAGCTTCTCATACCTGTTATCGATAATTGCAGCATTCATTAGACATGGAGGAGGGAGAACAAGGGCATCTGAACTTGCGGAAATGGAAAGGCAAATCCAGGAGAGAACAAAAAGGAGACCTTGGGAGATATTAGGTGTAAAAGAGGAGGAATACATAAAGAAGCTGAGGAACCCAAAATCAGATTTCCGACTGGGAAAAGCAGAGATTGCCAAAGTCACGGAATATACAAGAACTTATGAGACAAGGGCAAATTTGGATGGTAACTTAAATATACAGCCAGAAGGGACCAGTTTACAAATTAAATATGAAATAAATGAAAAGGATACAAAGAGATTGCTCAAATCTGTTGTTTGTACTAACGCCTTAATGCTCAACTTTTTTGATTTCGAGAGAATGTTCAGACAAAGAATATACTATTTTCTGGAGAGAAAAGACGAGTTAAAAAGTGTCATTAAGAAAGGTAATTTTACATGGAAAAATAACATTTTCAGAAGACACCATGCCCAATATAGGTCAATCTCGAAAACAGCAAGGTACATAATGAGCAAAGTGATAAGTGAAGGGAGATGGAATGCAGAGTACATGGCCTTCCTTTATGTTTTTGTGAATGCAGACCCACTAACATCCTCACCGCATTCTGCAACATTTAGAGTAGGGGAATGGGAAATTAATTTGTTTGCGTCCTCTGGAATATTTGCCTATGACGAAGAAAACAGCTGTTATAAGCTGAACGGGATCCCTATCATGAGCGGTGATCCAATAATGACTATGGAAGACACCATATCAAGATTTCTGTACGGGTATAAAATATTGCCTCACAACCATGATAAAAAATTAAAAACTGTGAGCATAAAACATCTAGAAGATGTACGGGATTCAATAGGCATTGGGAAAGAATACTCATTTTTTTTTATTTGGTGAGAAGTTCGACATTGTACGGGACCCTGAGTTTGAAGTGCAGATAAAAGATACATTCAATAAGAGGATAGCAGAGTCTTTAGATTTGTTGGACTCAGCCATATATTCTGGAGAGGGGGTGAAGAGAAAATGGTGGACAGCTATTGGAGAAGACTCTGATGATGATGAGAAAAAATCAAAGTTAGATTTATACCAAGATACAGATGATTACTTTATGGACATGGACTCTAATATTTTCTTTGATGACATGGATATGTTTCAAGAAGACATGTTGGAAGATTGATTGCATACAATGAGTGATATTTTGTCAAGGTTTTTAGACATAGAAAAAAAATGGATAAGGCATCGGTCTCCTAAACCGGGGATTGCCGGTTCGAGTCCCGCCAGAGGTACACATTTTACACAATGGTACAAAATCATTCATACTACACACAGAAATAAACAAACAAAAATAATAACGTTTCTACTGTGTTAAGCCGACTTAGCTCGACTGACGCTCGCTGACGCTCGGGAAAAAAGCTCTTTATAAAGGAGTCCCAACATATCAGCTGAGAGAGAAGTATAAATCGTCCCTTTGGCGCAGAGGATAGTGCGTTGGACTTCTAATCCAAAGGTCGTGGGTTCGATCCCCACAAGGGACAGCAATTTTTAAAAATGAGTACGAACTGCAACAAAGGCATTGGAACATGGTATGACCGCTACCGTGTTCAAATGACAAAAACAGTTATATCCAAAGCCTTTCTTTACGTTACACATGCAACTACATTCGTGGAAAACTTAACGTCTTCAAGATATTATACACCAATGTAGCAAAATCATACATGATCTCTTAAGCTACTTGTTGAGGGTTGCTCGTTAGGCAAGTTTTTCTCCTCGAAGAACAAATCAATTCACCATCCAGCAGCCAAGTGTGTCACATCACATTTGAATCTCTCGTTACAGCAATGGCGGGGAATGTATCCTGCCTCGAACTGTCCATACAAGTAATGCTCTGTTTGCGCCAATTGTGCACCGTGGAACTGAGATCGTTTCTTGAGGGACTAACAAGCGCAGCTACCATCAGCACTACGATGAGTGACTGATCTTACAGTACTTCCAAAACAATGTGCTCCACATTGCGAGTGGATACTGCTTCTGAAACATGAACTTCGCCTCTATCTCACAGCAGTGCAGGAAGAAGCACGAACAGTCAGCCTGCTGCAACGAATATCTACGTCAATAAACACAGGGCTAAGAATATGTGCGCTCGCTATAAACAAAACGATTCGACCATACAGATATTTATAGCGTATATTATGCTTCTTTCCTCATGACTGTATCAGACGGCGAACAAAATATGCCTAGCATGTAGAACGCACGTTGAATTGGTGCAAAACAGTATCAATTTCTACGCAGAAAATAAGAATAATCAGCATAGATACGTAGAACGTCGTACATCATCCTCACCACTTCAGATATATACAAACCAGCAACACACCGTCCCTTTGGCGCAGCGGATAGCGCGTTGGACTTCTAATCCAAAGGTCGTGGGTTCGATCCCCACAAGGGACGGCAATTTTTGCGCCGCCTCTGTGGCCTAATGGATAGTAGGAACAAGTCCGATTTTTGAAAATGAGTGACCCCACAGAAGACAATGAAGCTATTCTTAGAAAGAAAATTCTATTATCTAACGTAAAAAAAGATTCTTGGCCTCTCAGAACAAAGTATGGGTATCTTGCGGAACTATAACGTATCAAATATGAGAATGCTTGAGAATAATGCCAGAGACAAGGAATGTCCAAATCCAGTTGCTAACACAATTAGTGTTTTGAGTACAAAATACCCTTTGGCCATACATTATCAAAGGGCTAGGAAATTCGGAATCCCATCTCACCTAATGGCACAAAGTAATCGGGCTCAAAAGGAAGACACAAGATACCATGGTAGAGTCCTATGTAAAAAGGAGGCTTTGGATTGGTGGATCACAAGGGTTGAAAAACCTCAAGAGCATGAAATAGCAGTAATAAACATTTTACAGAGAGAACCAAGTCATCAAGTGAGTGAGTATTACTCTATTGATTGGGAACATAGTAGAATTAGCTTCGGGCCACCTGAGTTGAAAAGGGAAACTGTTCCTACTAGAGAGACACCATATGATATCCCTCCCACTTTAAGGGTTCCTTTGGTGAAAGAGGCATTATTTCCACATTTGACAAAACCAGATAAAACAATATCACCAAGGTATAGGGTTCAAATAAAAAACATAATCGACCTTACATTAGACAGCAAAATGCTATTGCCGACTCAAATAAGAATTCTTTTAAATTCCATGGACAAAAGATTGAGAACTCTTTCTATAACCTCCAATATGACAGGGAGAATGATACCTATGAAACATGCAATCATCCACGATAATCTTCACTTAGTAAATATGAAGATGTTGGGGGACAAACCGTCTTCTTCTTCAATCAAACTAATGGAAATGTTCACAAAAAACTTAATATTTCAAGCTAGGATAAATAATAATGGCTTGGATGACATAAGAAAGGTGATATCGTCAACTACAATCGAAGGGACTCCTCTCTTAAGTATGTTGGAAATATGGAGAACCAATAAGTATATAAAGTGGCTGCGAGCAGCTATGGGGATGTCAATATGCTTAGAATTTGAGTATAAGGGATTAACATTGTGCGCTCACCCTTTCAACACAATAAGGAAAGAGTATGAACATTCAGTAGGTCTCAAGTTCACAAACACAATAGGAGAAGAGCAATATAACTTTATAATGGATGATATGAGAGGAAGCTTTACACGAGATGGTGACGTGATCATAGGAATGACTTGCAACTTCATCAATAATGTAAGCTTCTCATACCTGTTATCGATAATTGCAGCATTCATTAGACATGGAGGAGGGAGAACAAGGGCATCTGAACTTGCGGAAATGGAAAGGCAAATCCAGGAGAGAACAAAAAGGAGACCTTGGGAGATATTAGGTGTAAAAGAGGAGGAATACATAAAGAAGCTGAGGAACCCAAAATCAGATTTCCGACTGGGAAAAGCAGAGATTGCCAAAGTCACGGAATATACAAGAACTTATGAGACAAGGGCAAATTTGGATGGTAACTTAAATATACAGCCAGAAGGGACCAGTTTACAAATTAAATATGAAATAAATGAAAAGGATACAAAGAGATTGCTCAAATCTGTTGTTTGTACTAACGCCTTAATGCTCAACTTTTTTGATTTCGAGAGAATGTTCAGACAAAGAATATACTATTTTCTGGAGAGAAAAGACGAGTTAAAAAGTGTCATTAAGAAAGGTAATTTTACATGGAAAAATAACATTTTCAGAAGACACCATGCCCAATATAGGTCAATCTCGAAAACAGCAAGGTACATAATGAGCAAAGTGATAAGTGAAGGGAGATGGAATGCAGAGTACATGGCCTTCCTTTATGTTTTTGTGAATGCAGACCCACTAACATCCTCACCGCATTCTGCAACATTTAGAGTAGGGGAATGGGAAATTAATTTGTTTGCGTCCTCTGGAATATTTGCCTATGACGAAGAAAACAGCTGTTATAAGCTGAACGGGATCCCTATCATGAGCGGTGATCCAATAATGACTATGGAAGACACCATATCAAGATTTCTGTACGGGTATAAAATATTGCCTCACAACCATGATAAAAAATTAAAAACTGTGAGCATAAAACATCTAGAAGATGTACGGGATTCAATAGGCATTGGGAAAGAATACTCATTTTTTTTTATTTGGTGAGAAGTTCGACATTGTACGGGACCCTGAGTTTGAAGTGCAGATAAAAGATACATTCAATAAGAGGATAGCAGAGTCTTTAGATTTGTTGGACTCAGCCATATATTCTGGAGAGGGGGTGAAGAGAAAATGGTGGACAGCTATTGGAGAAGACTCTGATGATGATGAGAAAAAATCAAAGTTAGATTTATACCAAGATACAGATGATTACTTTATGGACATGGACTCTAATATTTTCTTTGATGACATGGATATGTTTCAAGAAGACATGTTGGAAGATTGATTGCATACAATGAGTGATATTTTGTCAAGGTTTTTAGACATAGAAAAAAAATGGATAAGGCATCGGTCTCCTAAACCGGGGATTGCCGGTTCGAGTCCCGCCAGAGGTACACATTTTACACAATGGTACAAAATCATTCATACTACACACAGAAATAAACAAACAAAAATAATAACGTTTCTACTGTGTTAAGCCGACTTAGCTCGACTGACGCTCGCTGACGCTCGGGAAAAAAGCTCTTTATAAAGGAGTCCCAACATATCAGCTGAGAGAGAAGTATAAATCGTCCCTTTGGCGCAGAGGATAGTGCGTTGGACTTCTAATCCAAAGGTCGTGGGTTCGATCCCCACAAGGGACAGCAATTTTTAAAAATGAGTACGAACTGCAACAAAGGCATTGGAACATGGTATGACCGCTACCGTGTTCAAATGACAAAAACAGTTATATCCAAAGCCTTTCTTTACGTTACACATGCAACTACATTCGTGGAAAACTTAACGTCTTCAAGATATTATACACCAATGTAGCAAAATCATACATGATCTCTTAAGCTACTTGTTGAGGGTTGCTCGTTAGGCAAGTTTTTCTCCTCGAAGAACAAATCAATTCACCATCCAGCAGCCAAGTGTGTCACATCACATTTGAATCTCTCGTTACAGCAATGGCGGGGAATGTATCCTGCCTCGAACTGTCCATACAAGTAATGCTCTGTTTGCGCCAATTGTGCACCGTGGAACTGAGATCGTTTCTTGAGGGACTAACAAGCGCAGCTACCATCAGCACTACGATGAGTGACTGATCTTACAGTACTTCCAAAACAATGTGCTCCACATTGCGAGTGGATACTGCTTCTGAAACATGAACTTCGCCTCTATCTCACAGCAGTGCAGGAAGAAGCACGAACAGTCAGCCTGCTGCAACGAATATCTACGTCAATAAACACAGGGCTAAGAATATGTGCGCTCGCTATAAACAAAACGATTCGACCATACAGATATTTATAGCGTATATTATGCTTCTTTCCTCATGACTGTATCAGACGGCGAACAAAATATGCCTAGCATGTAGAACGCACGTTGAATTGGTGCAAAACAGTATCAATTTCTACGCAGAAAATAAGAATAATCAGCATAGATACGTAGAACGTCGTACATCATCCTCACCACTTCAGATATATACAAACCAGCAACACACCGTCCCTTTGGCGCAGCGGATAGCGCGTTGGACTTCTAATCCAAAGGTCGTGGGTTCGATCCCCACAAGGGACGGCAATTTTTGCGCCGCCTCTGTGGCCTAATGGATAGTAGGAACAAGTCCGATTTTTGAAAATGAGTGACCCCACAGAAGACAATGAAGCTATTCTTAGAAAGAAAATTCTATTATCTAACGTAAAAAAAGATTCTTGGCCTCTCAGAACAAAGTATGGGTATCTTGCGGAACTATAACGTATCAAATATGAGAATGCTTGAGAATAATGCCAGAGACAAGGAATGTCCAAATCCAGTTGCTAACACAATTAGTGTTTTGAGTACAAAATACCCTTTGGCCATACATTATCAAAGGGCTAGGAAATTCGGAATCCCATCTCACCTAATGGCACAAAGTAATCGGGCTCAAAAGGAAGACACAAGATACCATGGTAGAGTCCTATGTAAAAAGGAGGCTTTGGATTGGTGGATCACAAGGGTTGAAAAACCTCAAGAGCATGAAATAGCAGTAATAAACATTTTACAGAGAGAACCAAGTCATCAAGTGAGTGAGTATTACTCTATTGATTGGGAACATAGTAGAATTAGCTTCGGGCCACCTGAGTTGAAAAGGGAAACTGTTCCTACTAGAGAGACACCATATGATATCCCTCCCACTTTAAGGGTTCCTTTGGTGAAAGAGGCATTATTTCCACATTTGACAAAACCAGATAAAACAATATCACCAAGGTATAGGGTTCAAATAAAAAACATAATCGACCTTACATTAGACAGCAAAATGCTATTGCCGACTCAAATAAGAATTCTTTTAAATTCCATGGACAAAAGATTGAGAACTCTTTCTATAACCTCCAATATGACAGGGAGAATGATACCTATGAAACATGCAATCATCCACGATAATCTTCACTTAGTAAATATGAAGATGTTGGGGGACAAACCGTCTTCTTCTTCAATCAAACTAATGGAAATGTTCACAAAAAACTTAATATTTCAAGCTAGGATAAATAATAATGGCTTGGATGACATAAGAAAGGTGATATCGTCAACTACAATCGAAGGGACTCCTCTCTTAAGTATGTTGGAAATATGGAGAACCAATAAGTATATAAAGTGGCTGCGAGCAGCTATGGGGATGTCAATATGCTTAGAATTTGAGTATAAGGGATTAACATTGTGCGCTCACCCTTTCAACACAATAAGGAAAGAGTATGAACATTCAGTAGGTCTCAAGTTCACAAACACAATAGGAGAAGAGCAATATAACTTTATAATGGATGATATGAGAGGAAGCTTTACACGAGATGGTGACGTGATCATAGGAATGACTTGCAACTTCATCAATAATGTAAGCTTCTCATACCTGTTATCGATAATTGCAGCATTCATTAGACATGGAGGAGGGAGAACAAGGGCATCTGAACTTGCGGAAATGGAAAGGCAAATCCAGGAGAGAACAAAAAGGAGACCTTGGGAGATATTAGGTGTAAAAGAGGAGGAATACATAAAGAAGCTGAGGAACCCAAAATCAGATTTCCGACTGGGAAAAGCAGAGATTGCCAAAGTCACGGAATATACAAGAACTTATGAGACAAGGGCAAATTTGGATGGTAACTTAAATATACAGCCAGAAGGGACCAGTTTACAAATTAAATATGAAATAAATGAAAAGGATACAAAGAGATTGCTCAAATCTGTTGTTTGTACTAACGCCTTAATGCTCAACTTTTTTGATTTCGAGAGAATGTTCAGACAAAGAATATACTATTTTCTGGAGAGAAAAGACGAGTTAAAAAGTGTCATTAAGAAAGGTAATTTTACATGGAAAAATAACATTTTCAGAAGACACCATGCCCAATATAGGTCAATCTCGAAAACAGCAAGGTACATAATGAGCAAAGTGATAAGTGAAGGGAGATGGAATGCAGAGTACATGGCCTTCCTTTATGTTTTTGTGAATGCAGACCCACTAACATCCTCACCGCATTCTGCAACATTTAGAGTAGGGGAATGGGAAATTAATTTGTTTGCGTCCTCTGGAATATTTGCCTATGACGAAGAAAACAGCTGTTATAAGCTGAACGGGATCCCTATCATGAGCGGTGATCCAATAATGACTATGGAAGACACCATATCAAGATTTCTGTACGGGTATAAAATATTGCCTCACAACCATAATAAAAAATTAAAAACTGTGAGCATAAAACATCTAGAAGATGTACGGGATTCAATAGGCATTGGGAAAGAATACTCATTTTTTTTTATTTGGTGAGAAGTTCGACATTGTACGGGACCCTGAGTTTGAAGTGCAGATAAAAGATACATTCAATAAGAGGATAGCAGAGTCTTTAGATTTGTTGGACTCAGCCATATATTCTGGAGAGGGGGTGAAGAGAAAATGGTGGACAGCTATTGGAGAAGACTCTGATGATGATGAGAAAAAATCAAAGTTAGATTTATACCAAGATACAGATGATTACTTTATGGACATGGACTCTAATATTTTCTTTGATGACATGGATATGTTTCAAGAAGACATGTTGGAAGATTGATTGCATACAATGAGTGATATTTTGTCAAGGTTTTTAGACATAGAAAAAAAATGGATAAGGCATCGGTCTCCTAAACCGGGGATTGCTGGTTCGAGTCCCGCCAGAGGTACACATTTTACACAATGGTACAAAATCATTCATACTACACACAGAAATAAACAAACAAAAATAATAACGTTTCTACTGTGTTAAGCCGACTTGGCCGACTTAGCTCGACTGACGCTCGCTGACGCTCGGGAAAAAAGCTCTTTATAAAGGAGTCCCAACATATCAGCTGAGAGAGAAGTATAAATCGTCCCTTTGGCGCAGAGGATAGTGCGTTGGACTTCTAATCCAAAGGTCGTGGGTTCGATCCCCACAAGGGACAGCAATTTTTAAAAATGAGTACGAACTGCAACAAAGGCATTGGAACATGGTATGACCGCTACTGTGTTCAAATGACAAAAACAGTTATATCCAAAGCCTTTCTTTACGTTACACATGCAACTACATTCGTGGAAAACTTAACGTCTTCAAGATATTATACACCAATGTAGCAAAATCATACATGATCTCTTAAGCTACTTGTTGAGGGTTGCTCGTTAGGCAAGTTTTTCTCCTCGAAGAACAAATCAATTCACCATCCAGCAGCCAAGTGTGTCACATCACATTTGAATCTCTCGTTACAGCAATGGCGGGGAATGTATCCTGCCTCGAACTGTCCATACAAGTAATGCTCTGTTTGCGCCAATTGTGCACCGTGGAACTGAGATCGTTTCTTGAGGGACTAACAAGCGCAGCTACCATCAGCACTACGATGAGTGACTGATCTTACAGTACTTCCAAAACAATGTGCTCCACATTGCGAGTGGATACTGCTTCTGAAACATGAACTTCGCCTCTATCTCACAGCAGTGCAGGAAGAAGCACGAACAGTCAGCCTGCTGCAACGAATATCTACGTCAATAAACACAGGGCTAAGAATATGTGCGCTCGCTATAAACAAAACGATTCGACCATACAGATATTTATAGCGTATATTATGCTTCTTTCCTCATGACTGTATCAGACGGCGAACAAAATATGCCTAGCATGTAGAACGCACGTTGAATTGGTGCAAAACAGTATCAATTTCTACGCAGAAAATAAGAATAATCAGCATAGATACGTAGAACGTCGTACATCATCCTCACCACTTCAGATATATACAAACCAGCAACACACCGTCCCTTTGGCGCAGCGGATAGCGCGTTGGACTTCTAATCCAAAGGTCGTGGGTTCGATCCCCACAAGGGACGGCAATTTTTGCGCCGCCTCTGTGGCCTAATGGATAGTAGGAACAAGTCCGATTTTTGAAAATGAGTGACCCCACAGAAGACAATGAAGCTATTCTTAGAAAGAAAATTCTATTATCTAACGTAAAAAAAGATTCTTGGCCTCTCAGAACAAAGTATGGGTATCTTGCGGAACTATAACGTATCAAATATGAGAATGCTTGAGAATAATGCCAGAGACAAGGAATGTCCAAATCCAGTTGCTAACACAATTAGTGTTTTGAGTACAAAATACCCTTTGGCCATACATTATCAAAGGGCTAGGAAATTCGGAATCCCATCTCACCTAATGGCACAAAGTAATCGGGCTCAAAAGGAAGACACAAGATACCATGGTAGAGTCCTATGTAAAAAGGAGGCTTTGGATTGGTGGATCACAAGGGTTGAAAAACCTCAAGAGCATGAAATAGCAGTAATAAACATTTTACAGAGAGAACCAAGTCATCAAGTGAGTGAGTATTACTCTATTGATTGGGAACATAGTAGAATTAGCTTCGGGCCACCTGAGTTGAAAAGGGAAACTGTTCCTACTAGAGAGACACCATATGATATCCCTCCCACTTTAAGGGTTCCTTTGGTGAAAGAGGCATTATTTCCACATTTGACAAAACCAGATAAAACAATATCACCAAGGTATAGGGTTCAAATAAAAAACATAATCGACCTTACATTAGACAGCAAAATGCTATTGCCGACTCAAATAAGAATTCTTTTAAATTCCATGGACAAAAGATTGAGAACTCTTTCTATAACCTCCAATATGACAGGGAGAATGATACCTATGAAACATGCAATCATCCACGATAATCTTCACTTAGTAAATATGAAGATGTTGGGGGACAAACCGTCTTCTTCTTCAATCAAACTAATGGAAATGTTCACAAAAAACTTAATATTTCAAGCTAGGATAAATAATAATGGCTTGGATGACATAAGAAAGGTGATATCGTCAACTACAATCGAAGGGACTCCTCTCTTAAGTATGTTGGAAATATGGAGAACCAATAAGTATATAAAGTGGCTGCGAGCAGCTATGGGGATGTCAATATGCTTAGAATTTGAGTATAAGGGATTAACATTGTGCGCTCACCCTTTCAACACAATAAGGAAAGAGTATGAACATTCAGTAGGTCTCAAGTTCACAAACACAATAGGAGAAGAGCAATATAACTTTATAATGGATGATATGAGAGGAAGCTTTACACGAGATGGTGACGTGATCATAGGAATGACTTGCAACTTCATCAATAATGTAAGCTTCTCATACCTGTTATCGATAATTGCAGCATTCATTAGACATGGAGGAGGGAGAACAAGGGCATCTGAACTTGCGGAAATGGAAAGGCAAATCCAGGAGAGAACAAAAAGGAGACCTTGGGAGATATTAGGTGTAAAAGAGAAGGAATACATAAAGAAGCTGAGGAACCCAAAATCAGATTTCCGACTGGGAAAAGCAGAGATTGCCAAAGTCACGGAATATACAAGAACTTATGAGACAAGGGCAAATTTGGATGGTAACTTAAATATACAGCCAGAAGGGACCAGTTTACAAATTAAATATGAAATAAATGAAAAGGATACAAAGAGATTGCTCAAATCTGTTGTTTGTACTAACGCCTTAATGCTCAACTTTTTTGATTTCGAGAGAATGTTCAGACAAAGAATATACTATTTTCTGGAGAGAAAAGACGAGTTAAAAAGTGTCATTAAGAAAGGTAATTTTACATGGAAAAATAACATTTTCAGAAGACACCATGCCCAATATAGGTCAATCTCGAAAACAGCAAGGTACATAATGAGCAAAGTGATAAGTGAAGGGAGATGGAATGCAGAGTACATGGCCTTCCTTTATGTTTTTGTGAATGCAGACCCACTAACATCCTCACCGCATTCTGCAACATTTAGAGTAGGGGAATGGGAAATTAATTTGTTTGCGTCCTCTGGAATATTTGCCTATGACGAAGAAAACAGCTGTTATAAGCTGAACGGGATCCCTATCATGAGCGGTGATCCAATAATGACTATGGAAGACACCATATCAAGATTTCTGTACGGGTATAAAATATTGCCTCACAACCATGATAAAAAATTAAAAACTGTGAGCATAAAACATCTAGAAGATGTACGGGATTCAATAGGCATTGGGAAAGAATACTCATTTTTTTTTATTTGGTGAGAAGTTCGACATTGTACGGGACCCTGAGTTTGAAGTGCAGATAAAAGATACATTCAATAAGAGGATAGCAGAGTCTTTAGATTTGTTGGACTCAGCCATATATTCTGGAGAGGGGGTGAAGAGAAAATGGTGGACAGCTATTGGAGAAGACTCTGATGATGATGAGAAAAAATCAAAGTTAGATTTATACCAAGATACAGATGATTACTTTATGGACATGGACTCTAATATTTTCTTTGATGACATGGATATGTTTCAAGAAGACATGTTGGAAGATTGATTGCATACAATGAGTGATATTTTGTCAAGGTTTTTAGACATAGAAAAAAAATGGATAAGGCATCGGTCTCCTAAACCAGGGATTGCTGGTTCGAGTCCCGCCAGAGGTACACATTTTACACAATGGTACAAAATCATTCATACTACACACAGAAATAAACAAACAAAAATAATAACGTTTCTACTGTGTTAAGCCGACTTGGCCGACTTAGCTCGACTGACGCTCGCTGACGCTCGGGAAAAAAGCTCTTTATAAAGGAGTCCCAACATATCAGCTGAGAGAGAAGTATAAATCGTCCCTTTGGCGCAGAGGATAGTGCGTTGGACTTCTAATCCAAAGGTCGTGGGTTCGATCCCCACAAGGGACAGCAATTTTTAAAAATGAGTACGAACTGCAACAAAGGCATTGGAACATGGTATGACCGCTACCGTGTTCAAATGACAAAAACAGTTATATCCAAAGCCTTTCTTTACGTTACACATGCAACTACATTCGTGGAAAACTTAACGTCTTCAAGATATTATACACCAATGTAGCAAAATCATACATGATCTCTTAAGCTACTTGTTGAGGGTTGCTCGTTAGGCAAGTTTTTCTCCTCGAAGAACAAATCAATTCACCATCCAGCAGCCAAGTGTGTCACATCACATTTGAATCTCTCGTTACAGCAATGGCGGGGAATGTATCCTGCCTCGAACTGTCCATACAAGTAATGCTCTGTTTGCGCCAATTGTGCACCGTGGAACTGAGATCGTTTCTTGAGGGACTAACAAGCGCAGCTACCATCAGCACTACGATGAGTGACTGATCTTACAGTACTTCCAAAACAATGTGCTCCACATTGCGAGTGGATACTGCTTCTGAAACATGAACTTCGCCTCTATCTCACAGCAGTGCAGGAAGAAGCACGAACAGTCAGCCTGCTGCAACGAATATCTACGTCAATAAACACAGGGCTAAGAATATGTGCGCTCGCTATAAACAAAACGATTCGACCATACAGATATTTATAGCGTATATTATGCTTCTTTCCTCATGACTGTATCAGACGGCGAACAAAATATGCCTAGCATGTAGAACGCACGTTGAATTGGTGCAAAACAGTATCAATTTCTACGCAGAAAATAAGAATAATCAGCATAGATACGTAGAACGTCGTACATCATCCTCACCACTTCAGATATATACAAACCAGCAACACACCGTCCCTTTGGCGCAGCGGATAGCGCGTTGGACTTCTAATCCAAAGGTCGTGGGTTCGATCCCCACAAGGGACGGCAATTTTTGCGCCGCCTCTGTGGCCTAATGGATAGTAGGAACAAGTCCGATTTTTGAAAATGAGTGACCCCACAGAAGACAATGAAGCTATTCTTAGAAAGAAAATTCTATTATCTAACGTAAAAAAAGATTCTTGGCCTCTCAGAACAAAGTATGGGTATCTTGCGGAACTATAACGTATCAAATATGAGAATGCTTGAGAATAATGCCAGAGACAAGGAATGTCCAAATCCAGTTGCTAACACAATTAGTGTTTTGAGTACAAAATACCCTTTGGCCATACATTATCAAAGGGCTAGGAAATTCGGAATCCCATCTCACCTAATGGCACAAAGTAATCGGGCTCAAAAGGAAGACACAAGATACCATGGTAGAGTCCTATGTAAAAAGGAGGCTTTGGATTGGTGGATCACAAGGGTTGAAAAACCTCAAGAGCATGAAATAGCAGTAATAAACATTTTACAGAGAGAACCAAGTCATCAAGTGAGTGAGTATTACTCTATTGATTGGGAACATAGTAGAATTAGCTTCGGGCCACCTGAGTTGAAAAGGGAAACTGTTCCTACTAGAGAGACACCATATGATATCCCTCCCACTTTAAGGGTTCCTTTGGTGAAAGAGGCATTATTTCCACATTTGACAAAACCAGATAAAACAATATCACCAAGGTATAGGGTTCAAATAAAAAACATAATCGACCTTACATTAGACAGCAAAATGCTATTGCCGACTCAAATAAGAATTCTTTTAAATTCCATGGACAAAAGATTGAGAACTCTTTCTATAACCTCCAATATGACAGGGAGAATGATACCTATGAAACATGCAATCATCCACGATAATCTTCACTTAGTAAATATGAAGATGTTGGGGGACAAACCGTCTTCTTCTTCAATCAAACTAATGGAAATGTTCACAAAAAACTTAATATTTCAAGCTAGGATAAATAATAATGGCTTGGATGACATAAGAAAGGTGATATCGTCAACTACAATCGAAGGGACTCCTCTCTTAAGTATGTTGGAAATATGGAGAACCAATAAGTATATAAAGTGGCTGCGAGCAGCTATGGGGATGTCAATATGCTTAGAATTTGAGTATAAGGGATTAACATTGTGCGCTCACCCTTTCAACACAATAAGGAAAGAGTATGAACATTCAGTAGGTCTCAAGTTCACAAACACAATAGGAGAAGAGCAATATAACTTTATAATGGATGATATGAGAGGAAGCTTTACACGAGATGGTGACGTGATCATAGGAATGACTTGCAACTTCATCAATAATGTAAGCTTCTCATACCTGTTATCGATAATTGCAGCATTCATTAGACATGGAGGAGGGAGAACAAGGGCATCTGAACTTGCGGAAATGGAAAGGCAAATCCAGGAGAGAACAAAAAGGAGACCTTGGGAGATATTAGGTGTAAAAGAGGAGGAATACATAAAGAAGCTGAGGAACCCAAAATCAGATTTCCGACTGGGAAAAGCAGAGATTGCCAAAGTCACGGAATATACAAGAACTTATGAGACAAGGGCAAATTTGGATGGTAACTTAAATATACAGCCAGAAGGGACCAGTTTACAAATTAAATATGAAATAAATGAAAAGGATACAAAGAGATTGCTCAAATCTGTTGTTTGTACTAACGCCTTAATGCTCAACTTTTTTGATTTCGAGAGAATGTTCAGACAAAGAATATACTATTTTCTGGAGAGAAAAGACGAGTTAAAAAGTGTCATTAAGAAAGGTAATTTTACATGGAAAAATAACATTTTCAGAAGACACCATGCCCAATATAGGTCAATCTCGAAAACAGCAAGGTACATAATGAGCAAAGTGATAAGTGAAGGGAGATGGAATGCAGAGTACATGGCCTTCCTTTATGTTTTTGTGAATGCAGACCCACTAACATCCTCACCGCATTCTGCAACATTTAGAGTAGGGGAATGGGAAATTAATTTGTTTGCGTCCTCTGGAATATTTGCCTATGACGAAGAAAACAGCTGTTATAAGCTGAACGGGATCCCTATCATGAGCGGTGATCCAATAATGACTATGGAAGACACCATATCAAGATTTCTGTACGGGTATAAAATATTGCCTCACAACCATGATAAAAAATTAAAAACTGTGAGCATAAAACATCTAGAAGATGTACGGGATTCAATAGGCATTGGGAAAGAATACTCATTTTTTTTTATTTGGTGAGAAGTTCGACATTGTACGGGACCCTGAGTTTGAAGTGCAGATAAAAGATACATTCAATAAGAGGATAGCAGAGTCTTTAGATTTGTTGGACTCAGCCATATATTCTGGAGAGGGGGTGAAGAGAAAATGGTGGACAGCTATTGGAGAAGACTCTGATGATGATGAGAAAAAATCAAAGTTAGATTTACACCAAGATACAGATGATTACTTTATGGACATGGACTCTAATATTTTCTTTGATGACATGGATATGTTTCAAGAAGACATGTTGGAAGATTGATTGCATTCAATGAGTGATATTTTGTCAAGGTTTTTAGACATAGAAAAAAAATGGATAAGGCATCGGTCTCCTAAACCGGGGATTGCCGGTTCGAGTCCCGCCAGAGGTACACATTTTACACAATGGTACAAAATCATTCATACTACACACAGAAATAAACAAACAAAAATAATAACGTTTCTACTGTGTTAAGCCGACTTGGCCGACTTAGCTCGACTGACGCTCGCTGACGCTCGGGAAAAAAGCTCTTTATAAAGGAGTCCCAACATATCAGCTGAGAGAGAAGTATAAATCGTCCCTTTGGCGCAGAGGATAGTGCGTTGGACTTCTAATCCAAAGGTCGTGGGTTCGATCCCCACAAGGGACAGCAATTTTTAAAAATGAGTACGAACTGCAACAAAGGCATTGGAACATGGTATGACCGCTACCGTGTTCAAATGACAAAAACAGTTATATCCAAAGCCTTTCTTTACGTTACACATGCAACTACATTCGTGGAAAACTTAACGTCTTCAAGATATTATACACCAATGTAGCAAAATCATACATGATCTCTTAAGCTACTTGTTGAGGGTTGCTCGTTAGGCAAGTTTTTCTCCTCGAAGAACAAATCAATTCACCATCCAGCAGCCAAGTGTGTCACATCACATTTGAATCTCTCGTTACAGCAATGGCGGGGAATGTATCCTGCCTCGAACTGTCCATACAAGTAATGCTCTGTTTGCGCCAATTGTGCACCGTGGAACTGAGATCGTTTCTTGAGGGACTAACAAGCGCAGCTACCATCAGCACTACGATGAGTGACTGATCTTACAGTACTTCCAAAACAATGTGCTCCACATTGCGAGTGGATACTGCTTCTGAAACATGAACTTCGCCTCTATCTCACAGCAGTGCAGGAAGAAGCACGAACAGTCAGCCTGCTGCAACGAATATCTACGTCAATAAACACAGGGCTAAGAATATGTGCGCTCGCTATAAACAAAACGATTCGACCATACAGATATTTATAGCGTATATTATGCTTCTTTCCTCATGACTGTATCAGACGGCGAACAAAATATGCCTAGCATGTAGAACGCACGTTGAATTGGTGCAAAACAGTATCAATTTCTACGCAGAAAATAAGAATAATCAGCATAGATACGTAGAACGTCGTACATCATCCTCACCACTTCAGATATATACAAACCAGCAACACACCGTCCCTTTGGCGCAGCGGATAGCGCGTTGGACTTCTAATCCAAAGGTCGTGGGTTCGATCCCCACAAGGGACGGCAATTTTTGCGCCGCCTCTGTGGCCTAATGGATAGTAGGAACAAGTCCGATTTTTGAAAATGAGTGACCCCACAGAAGACAATGAAGCTATTCTTAGAAAGAAAATTCTATTATCTAACGTAAAAAAAGATTCTTGGCCTCTCAGAACAAAGTATGGGTATCTTGCGGAACTATAACGTATCAAATATGAGAATGCTTGAGAATAATGCCAGAGACAAGGAATGTCCAAATCCAGTTGCTAACACAATTAGTGTTTTGAGTACAAAATACCCTTTGGCCATACATTATCAAAGGGCTAGGAAATTCGGAATCCCATCTCACCTAATGGCACAAAGTAATCGGGCTCAAAAGGAAGACACAAGATACCATGGTAGAGTCCTATGTAAAAAGGAGGCTTTGGATTGGTGGATCACAAGGGTTGAAAAACCTCAAGAGCATGAAATAGCAGTAATAAACATTTTACAGAGAGAACCAAGTCATCAAGTGAGTGAGTATTACTCTATTGATTGGGAACATAGTAGAATTAGCTTCGGGCCACCTGAGTTGAAAAGGGAAACTGTTCCTACTAGAGAGACACCATATGATATCCCTCCCACTTTAAGGGTTCCTTTGGTGAAAGAGGCATTATTTCCACATTTGACAAAACCAGATAAAACAATATCACCAAGGTATAGGGTTCAAATAAAAAACATAATCGACCTTACATTAGACAGCAAAATGCTATTGCCGACTCAAATAAGAATTCTTTTAAATTCCATGGACAAAAGATTGAGAACTCTTTCTATAACCTCCAATATGACAGGGAGAATGATACCTATGAAACATGCAATCATCCACGATAATCTTCACTTAGTAAATATGAAGATGTTGGGGGACAAACCGTCTTCTTCTTCAATCAAACTAATGGAAATGTTCACAAAAAACTTAATATTTCAAGCTAGGATAAATAATAATGGCTTGGATGACATAAGAAAGGTGATATCGTCAACTACAATCGAAGGGACTCCTCTCTTAAGTATGTTGGAAATATGGAGAACCAATAAGTATATAAAGTGGCTGCGAGCAGCTATGGGCATGTCAATATGCTTAGAATTTGAGTATAAGGGATTAACATTGTGCGCTCACCCTTTCAACACAATAAGGAAAGAGTATGAACATTCAGTAGGTCTCAAGTTCACAAACACAATAGGAGAAGAGCAATATAACTTTATAATGGATGATATGAGAGGAAGCTTTACACGAGATGGTGACGTGATCATAGGAATGACTTGCAACTTCATCAATAATGTAAGCTTCTCATACCTGTTATCGATAATTGCAGCATTCATTAGACATGGAGGAGGGAGAACAAGGGCATCTGAACTTGCGGAAATGGAAAGGCAAATCCAGGAGAGAACAAAAAGGAGACCTTGGGAGATATTAGGTGTAAAAGAGGAGGAATACATAAAGAAGCTGAGGAACCCAAAATCAGATTTCCGACTGGGAAAAGCAGAGATTGCCAAAGTCACGGAATATACAAGAACTTATGAGACAAGGGCAAATTTGGATGGTAACTTAAATATACAGCCAGAAGGGACCAGTTTACAAATTAAATATGAAATAAATGAAAAGGATACAAAGAGATTGCTCAAATCTGTTGTTTGTACTAACGCCTTAATGCTCAACTTTTTTGATTTCGAGAGAATGTTCAGACAAAGAATATACTATTTTCTGGAGAGAAAAGACGAGTTAAAAAGTGTCATTAAGAAAGGTAATTTTACATGGAAAAATAACATTTTCAGAAGACACCATGCCCAATATAGGTCAATCTCGAAAACAGCAAGGTACATAATGAGCAAAGTGATAAGTGAAGGGAGATGGAATGCAGAGTACATGGCCTTCCTTTATGTTTTTGTGAATGCAGACCCACTAACATCCTCACCGCATTCTGCAACATTTAGAGTAGGGGAATGGGAAATTAATTTGTTTGCGTCCTCTGGAATATTTGCCTATGACGAAGAAAACAGCTGTTATAAGCTGAACGGGATCCCTATCATGAGCGGTGATCCAATAATGACTATGGAAGACACCATATCAAGATTTCTGTACGGGTATAAAATATTGCCTCACAACCATGATAAAAAATTAAAAACTGTGAGCATAAAACATCTAGAAGATGTACGGGATTCAATAGGCATTGGGAAAGAATACTCATTTTTTTTTATTTGGTGAGAAGTTCGACATTGTACGGGACCCTGAGTTTGAAGTGCAGATAAAAGATACATTCAATAAGAGGATAGCAGAGTCTTTAGATTTGTTGGACTCAGCCATATATTCTGGAGAGGGGGTGAAGAGAAAATGGTGGACAGCTATTGGAGAAGACTCTGATGATGATGAGAAAAAATCAAAGTTAGATTTATACCAAGATACAGATGATTACTTTATGGACATGGACTCTAATATTTTCTTTGATGACATGGATATGTTTCAAGAAGACATGTTGGAAGATTGATTGCATACAATGAGTGATATTTTGTCAAGGTTTTTAGACATAGAAAAAAAATGGATAAGGCATCGGTCTCCTAAACCGGGGATTGCTGGTTCGAGTCCCGCCAGAGGTACACATTTTACACAATGGTACAAAATCATTCATACTACAGACAGAAATAAACAAACAAAAATAATAACGTTTCTACTGTGTTAAGCCGACTTGGCCGACTTAGCTCGACTGACGCTCGCTGACGCTCGGGAAAAAAGCTCTTTATAAAGGAGTCCCAACATATCAGCTGAGAGAGAAGTATAAATCGTCCCTTTGGCGCAGAGGATAGTGCGTTGGACTTCTAATCCAAAGGTCGTGGGTTCGATCCCCACAAGGGACAGCAATTTTTAAAAATGAGTACGAACTGCAACAAAGGCATTGGAACATGGTATGACCGCTACCGTGTTCAAATGACAAAAACAGTTATATCCAAAGCCTTTCTTTACGTTACACATGCAACTACATTCGTGGAAAACTTAACGTCTTCAAGATATTATACACCAATGTAGCAAAATCATACATGATCTCTTAAGCTACTTGTTGAGGGTTGCTCGTTAGGCAAGTTTTTCTCCTCGAAGAACAAATCAATTCACCATCCAGCAGCCAAGTGTGTCACATCACATTTGAATCTCTCGTTACAGCAATGGCGGGGAATGTATCCTGCCTCGAACTGTCCATACAAGTAATGCTCTGTTTGCGCCAATTGTGCACCGTGGAACTGAGATCGTTTCTTGAGGGACTAACAAGCGCAGCTACCATCAGCACTACGATGAGTGACTGATCTTACAGTACTTCCAAAACAATGTGCTCCACATTGCGAGTGGATACTGCTTCTGAAACATGAACTTCGCCTCTATCTCACAGCAGTGCAGGAAGAAGCACGAACAGTCAGCCTGCTGCAACGAATATCTACGTCAATAAACACAGGGCTAAGAATATGTGCGCTCGCTATAAACAAAACGATTCGACCATACAGATATTTATAGCGTATATTATGCTTCTTTCCTCATGACTGTATCAGACGGCGAACAAAATATGCCTAGCATGTAGAACGCACGTTGAATTGGTGCAAAACAGTATCAATTTCTACGCAGAAAATAAGAATAATCAGCATAGATACGTAGAACGTCGTACATCATCCTCACCACTTCAGATATATACAAACCAGCAACACACCGTCCCTTTGGCGCAGCGGATAGCGCGTTGGACTTCTAATCCAAAGGTCGTGGGTTCGATCCCCACAAGGGACGGCAATTTTTGCGCCGCCTCTGTGGCCTAATGGATAGTAGGAACAAGTCCGATTTTTGAAAATGAGTGACCCCACAGAAGACAATGAAGCTATTCTTAGAAAGAAAATTCTATTATCTAACGTAAAAAAAGATTCTTGGCCTCTCAGAACAAAGTATGGGTATCTTGCGGAACTATAACGTATCAAATATGAGAATGCTTGAGAATAATGCCAGAGACAAGGAATGTCCAAATCCAGTTGCTAACACAATTAGTGTTTTGAGTACAAAATACCCTTTGGCCATACATTATCAAAGGGCTAGGAAATTCGGAATCCCATCTCACCTAATGGCACAAAGTAATCGGGCTCAAAAGGAAGACACAAGATACCATGGTAGAGTCCTATGTAAAAAGGAGGCTTTGGATTGGTGGATCACAAGGGTTGAAAAACCTCAAGAGCATGAAATAGCAGTAATAAACATTTTACAGAGAGAACCAAGTCATCAAGTGAGTGAGTATTACTCTATTGATTGGGAACATAGTAGAATTAGCTTCGGGCCACCTGAGTTGAAAAGGGAAACTGTTCCTACTAGAGAGACACCATATGATATCCCTCCCACTTTAAGGGTTCCTTTGGTGAAAGAGGCATTATTTCCACATTTGACAAAACCAGATAAAACAATATCACCAAGGTATAGGGTTCAAATAAAAAACATAATCGACCTTACATTAGACAGCAAAATGCTATTGCCGACTCAAATAAGAATTCTTTTAAATTCCATGGACAAAAGATTGAGAACTCTTTCTATAACCTCCAATATGACAGGGAGAATGATACCTATGAAACATGCAATCATCCACGATAATCTTCACTTAGTAAATATGAAGATGTTGGGGGACAAACCGTCTTCTTCTTCAATCAAACTAATGGAAATGTTCACAAAAAACTTAATATTTCAAGCTAGGATAAATAATAATGGCTTGGATGACATAAGAAAGGTGATATCGTCAACTACAATCGAAGGGACTCCTCTCTTAAGTATGTTGGAAATATGGAGAACCAATAAGTATATAAAGTGGCTGCGAGCAGCTATGGGGATGTCAATATGCTTAGAATTTGAGTATAAGGGATTAACATTGTGCGCTCACCCTTTCAACACAATAAGGAAAGAGTATGAACATTCAGTAGGTCTCAAGTTCACAAACACAATAGGAGAAGAGCAATATAACTTTATAATGGATGATATGAGAGGAAGCTTTACACGAGATGGTGACGTGATCATAGGAATGACTTGCAACTTCATCAATAATGTAAGCTTCTCATACCTGTTATCGATAATTGCAGCATTCATTAGACATGGAGGAGGGAGAACAAGGGCATCTGAACTTGCGGAAATGGAAAGGCAAATCCAGGAGAGAACAAAAAGGAGACCTTGGGAGATATTAGGTGTAAAAGAGGAGGAATACATAAAGAAGCTGAGGAACCCAAAATCAGATTTCCGACTGGGAAAAGCAGAGATTGCCAAAGTCACGGAATATACAAGAACTTATGAGACAAGGGCAAATTTGGATGGTAACTTAAATATACAGCCAGAAGGGACCAGTTTACAAATTAAATATGAAATAAATGAAAAGGATACAAAGAGATTGCTCAAATCTGTTGTTTGTACTAACGCCTTAATGCTCAACTTTTTTGATTTCGAGAGAATGTTCAGACAAAGAATATACTATTTTCTGGAGAGAAAAGACGAGTTAAAAAGTGTCATTAAGAAAGGTAATTTTACATGGAAAAATAACATTTTCAGAAGACACCATGCCCAATATAGGTCAATCTCGAAAACAGCAAGGTACATAATGAGCAAAGTGATAAGTGAAGGGAGATGGAATGCAGAGTACATGGCCTTCCTTTATGTTTTTGTGAATGCAGACCCACTAACATCCTCACCGCATTCTGCAACATTTAGAGTAGGGGAATGGGAAATTAATTTGTTTGCGTCCTCTGGAATATTTGCCTATGACGAAGAAAACAGCTGTTATAAGCTGAACGGGATCCCTATCATGAGCGGTGATCCAATAATGACTATGGAAGACACCATATCAAGATTTCTGTACGGGTATAAAATATTGCCTCACAACCATGATAAAAAATTAAAAACTGTGAGCATAAAACATCTAGAAGATGTACGGGATTCAATAGGCATTGGGAAAGAATACTCATTTTTTTTTATTTGGTGAGAAGTTCGACATTGTACGGGACCCTGAGTTTGAAGTGCAGATAAAAGATACATTCAATAAGAGGATAGCAGAGTCTTTAGATTTGTTGGACTCAGCCATATATTCTGGAGAGGGGGTGAAGAGAAAATGGTGGACAGCTATTGGAGAAGACTCTGATGATGATGAGAAAAAATCAAAGTTAGATTTATACCAAGATACAGATGATTACTTTATGGACATGGACTCTAATATTTTCTTTGATGACATGGATATGTTTCAAGAAGACATGTTGGAAGATTGATTGCATACAATGAGTGATATTTTGTCAAGGTTTTTAGACATAGAAAAAAAATGGATAAGGCATCGGTCTCCTAAACCGGGGATTGCTGGTTCGAGTCCCGCCAGAGGTACACATTTTACACAATGGTACAAAATCATTCATACTACACACAGAAATAAACAAACAAAAATAATAACGTTTCTACTGTGTTAAGCCGACTTGGCCGACTTAGCTCGACTGACGCTCGCTGACGCTCGGGAAAAAAGCTCTTTATAAAGGAGTCCCAACATATCAGCTGAGAGAGAAGTATAAATCGTCCCTTTGGCGCAGAGGATAGTGCGTTGGACTTCTAATCCAAAGGTCGTGGGTTCGATCCCCACAAGGGACAGCAATTTTTAAAAATGAGTACGAACTGCAACAAAGGCATTGGAACATGGTATGACCGCTACCGTGTTCAAATGACAAAAACAGTTATATCCAAAGCCTTTCTTTACGTTACACATGCAACTACATTCGTGGAAAACTTAACGTCTTCAAGATATTATACACCAATGTAGCAAAATCATACATGATCTCTTAAGCTACTTGTTGAGGGTTGCTCGTTAGGCAAGTTTTTCTCCTCGAAGAACAAATCAATTCACCATCCAGCAGCCAAGTGTGTCACATCACATTTGAATCTCTCGTTACAGCAATGGCGGGGAATGTATCCTGCCTCGAACTGTCCATACAAGTAATGCTCTGTTTGCGCCAATTGTGCACCGTGGAACTGAGATCGTTTCTTGAGGGACTAACAAGCGCAGCTACCATCAGCACTACGATGAGTGACTGATCTTACAGTACTTCCAAAACAATGTGCTCCACATTGCGAGTGGATACTGCTTCTGAAACATGAACTTCGCCTCTATCTCACAGCAGTGCAGGAAGAAGCACGAACAGTCAGCCTGCTGCAACGAATATCTACGTCAATAAACACAGGGCTAAGAATATGTGCGCTCGCTATAAACAAAACGATTCGACCATACAGATATTTATAGCGTATATTATGCTTCTTTCCTCATGACTGTATCAGACGGCGAACAAAATATGCCTAGCATGTAGAACGCACGTTGAATTGGTGCAAAACAGTATCAATTTCTACGCAGAAAATAAGAATAATCAGCATAGATACGTAGAACGTCGTACATCATCCTCACCACTTCAGATATATACAAACCAGCAACACACCGTCCCTTTGGCGCAGCGGATAGCGCGTTGGACTTCTAATCCAAAGGTCGTGGGTTCGATCCCCACAAGGGACGGCAATTTTTGCGCCGCCTCTGTGGCCTAATGGATAGTAGGAACAAGTCCGATTTTTGAAAATGAGTGACCCCACAGAAGACAATGAAGCTATTCTTAGAAAGAAAATTCTATTATCTAACGTAAAAAAAGATTCTTGGCCTCTCAGAACAAAGTATGGGTATCTTGCGGAACTATAACGTATCAAATATGAGAATGCTTGAGAATAATGACAGAAACAAGGAATGTCCAAATCCAGTTGCTAACACAATTAGTGTTTTGAGTACAAAATACCCTTTGGCCATACATTATCAAAGGGCTAGGAAATTCGGAATCCCATCTCACCTAATGGCACAAAGTAATCGGGCTCAAAAGGAAGACACAAGATACCATGGTAGAGTCCTATGTAAAAAGGAGGCTTTGGATTGGTGGATCACAAGGGTTGAAAAACCTCAAGAGCATGAAATAGCAGTAATAAACATTTTACAGAGAGAACCAAGTCATCAAGTGAGTGAGTATTACTCTATTGATTGGGAACATAGTAGAATTAGCTTCGGGCCACCTGAGTTGAAAAGGGAAACTGTTCCTACTAGAGAGACACCATATGATATCCCTCCCACTTTAAGGGTTCCTTTGGTGAAAGAGGCATTATTTCCACATTTGACAAAACCAGATAAAACAATATCACCAAGGTATAGGGTTCAAATAAAAAACATAATCGACCTTACATTAGACAGCAAAATGCTATTGCCGACTCAAATAAGAATTCTTTTAAATTCCATGGACAAAAGATTGAGAACTCTTTCTATAACCTCCAATATGACAGGGAGAATGATACCTATGAAACATGCAATAATCCACGATAATCTTCACTTAGTAAATATGAAGATGTTGGGGGACAAACCGTCTTCTTCTTCAATCAAACTAATGGAAATGTTCACAAAAAACTTAATATTTCAAGCTAGGATAAATAATAATGGCTTGGATGACATAAGAAAGGTGATATCGTCAACTACAATCGAAGGGACTCCTCTCTTAAGTATGTTGGAAATATGGAGAACCAATAAGTATATAAAGTGGCTGCGAGCAGCTATGGGGATGTCAATATGCTTAGAATTTGAGTATAAGGGATTAACATTGTGCGCTCACCCTTTCAACACAATAAGGAAAGAGTATGAACATTCAGTAGGTCTCAAGTTCACAAACACAATAGGAGAAGAGCAATATAACTTTATAATGGATGATATGAGAGGAAGCTTTACACGAGATGGTGACGTGATCATAGGAATGACTTGCAACTTCATCAATAATGTAAGCTTCTCATACCTGTTATCGATAATTGCAGCATTCATTAGACATGGAGGAGGGAGAACAAGGGCATCTGAACTTGCGGAAATGGAAAGGCAAATCCAGGAGAGAACAAAAAGGAGACCTTGGGAGATATTAGGTGTAAAAGAGGAGGAATACATAAAGAAGCTGAGGAACCCAAAATCAGATTTCCGACTGGGAAAAGCAGAGATTGCCAAAGTCACGGAATATACAAGAACTTATGAGACAAGGGCAAATTTGGATGGTAACTTAAATATACAGCCAGAAGGGACCAGTTTACAAATTAAATATGAAATAAATGAAAAGGATACAAAGAGATTGCTCAAATCTGTTGTTTGTACTAACGCCTTAATGCTCAACTTTTTTGATTTCGAGAGAATGTTCAGACAAAGAATATACTATTTTCTGGAGAGAAAAGACGAGTTAAAAAGTGTCATTAAGAAAGGTAATTTTACATGGAAAAATAACATTTTCAGAAGACACCATGCCCAATATAGGTCAATCTCGAAAACAGCAAGGTACATAATGAGCAAAGTGATAAGTGAAGGGAGATGGAATGCAGAGTACATGGCCTTCCTTTATGTTTTTGTGAATGCAGACCCACTAACATCCTCACCGCATTCTGCAACATTTAGAGTAGGGGAATGGGAAATTAATTTGTTTGCGTCCTCTGGAATATTTGCCTATGACGAAGAAAACAGCTGTTATAAGCTGAACGGGATCCCTATCATGAGCGGTGATCCAATAATGACTATGGAAGACACCATATCAAGATTTCTGTACGGGTATAAAATATTGCCTCACAACCATGATAAAAAATTAAAAACTGTGAGCATAAAACATCTAGAAGATGTACGGGATTCAATAGGCATTGGGAAAGAATACTCATTTTTTTTTATTTGGTGAGAAGTTCGACATTGTACGGGACCCTGAGTTTGAAGTGCAGATAAAAGATACATTCAATAAGAGGATAGCAGAGTCTTTAGATTTGTTGGACTCAGCCATATATTCTGGAGAGGGGGTGAAGAGAAAATGGTGGACAGCTATTGGAGAAGACTCTGATGATGATGAGAAAAAATCAAAGTTAGATTTATACCAAGATACAGATGATTACTTTATGGACATGGACTCTAATATTTTCTTTGATGACATGGATATGTTTCAAGAAGACATGTTGGAAGATTGATTGCATACAATGAGTGATATTTTGTCAAGGTTTTTAGACATAGAAAAAAAATGGATAAGGCATCGGTCTCCTAAACCGGGGATTGCTGGTTCGAGTCCCGCCAGAGGTACACATTTTACACAATGGTACAAAATCATTCATACTACACACAGAAATAAACAAACAAAAATAATAACGTTTCTACTGTGTTAAGCCGACTTGGCCGACTTAGCTCGACTGACGCTCGCTGACGCTCGGGAAAAAAGCTCTTTATAAAGGAGTCCCAACATATCAGCTGAGAGAGAAGTATAAATCGTCCCTTTGGCGCAGAGGATAGTGCGTTGGACTTCTAATCCAAAGGTCGTGGGTTCGATCCCCACAAGGGACAGCAATTTTTAAAAATGAGTACGAACTGCAACAAAGGCATTGGAACATGGTATGACCGCTACCGTGTTCAAATGACAAAAACAGTTATATCCAAAGCCTTTCTTTACGTTACACATGCAACTACATTCGTGGAAAACTTAACGTCTTCAAGATATTATACACCAATGTAGCAAAATCATACATGATCTCTTAAGCTACTTGTTGAGGGTTGCTCGTTAGGCAAGTTTTTCTCCTCGAAGAACAAATCAATTCACCATCCAGCAGCCAAGTGTGTCACATCACATTTGAATCTCTCGTTACAGCAATGGCGGGGAATGTATCCTGCCTCGAACTGTCCATACAAGTAATGCTCTGTTTGCGCCAATTGTGCACCGTGGAACTGAGATCGTTTCTTGAGGGACTAACAAGCGCAGCTACCATCAGCACTACGATGAGTGACTGATCTTACAGTACTTCCAAAACAATGTGCTCCACATTGCGAGTGGATACTGCTTCTGAAACATGAACTTCGCCTCTATCTCACAGCAGTGCAGGAAGAAGCACGAACAGTCAGCCTGCTGCAACGAATATCTACGTCAATAAACACAGGGCTAAGAATATGTGCGCTCGCTATAAACAAAACGATTCGACCATACAGATATTTATAGCGTATATTATGCTTCTTTCCTCATGACTGTATCAGACGGCGAACAAAATATGCCTAGCATGTAGAACGCACGTTGAATTGGTGCAAAACAGTATCAATTTCTACGCAGAAAATAAGAATAATCAGCATAGATACGTAGAACGTCGTACATCATCCTCACCACTTCAGATATATACAAACCAGCAACACACCGTCCCTTTGGCGCAGCGGATAGCGCGTTGGACTTCTAATCCAAAGGTCGTGGGTTCGATCCCCACAAGGGACGGCAATTTTTGCGCCGCCTCTGTGGCCTAATGGATAGTAGGAACAAGTCCGATTTTTGAAAATGAGTGACCCCACAGAAGACAATGAAGCTATTCTTAGAAAGAAAATTCTATTATCTAACGTAAAAAAAGATTCTTGGCCTCTCAGAACAAAGTATGGGTATCTTGCGGAACTATAACGTATCAAATATGAGAATGCTTGAGAATAATGCCAGAGACAAGGAATGTCCAAATCCAGTTGCTAACACAATTAGTGTTTTGAGTACAAAATACCCTTTGGCCATACATTATCAAAGGGCTAGGAAATTCGGAATCCCATCTCACCTAATGGCACAAAGTAATCGGGCTCAAAAGGAAGACACAAGATACCATGGTAGAGTCCTATGTAAAAAGGAGGCTTTGGATTGGTGGATCACAAGGGTTGAAAAACCTCAAGAGCATGAAATAGCAGTAATAAACATTTTACAGAGAGAACCAAGTCATCAAGTGAGTGAGTATTACTCTATTGATTGGGAACATAGTAGAATTAGCTTCGGGCCACCTGAGTTGAAAAGGGAAACTGTTCCTACTAGAGAGACACCATATGATATCCCTCCCACTTTAAGGGTTCCTTTGGTGAAAGAGGCATTATTTCCACATTTGACAAAACCAGATAAAACAATATCACCAAGGTATAGGGTTCAAATAAAAAACATAATCGACCTTACATTAGACAGCAAAATGCTATTGCCGACTCAAATAAGAATTCTTTTAAATTCCATGGACAAAAGATTGAGAACTCTTTCTATAACCTCCAATATGACAGGGAGAATGATACCTATGAAACATGCAATCATCCACGATAATCTTCACTTAGTAAATATGAAGATGTTGGGGGACAAACCGTCTTCTTCTTCAATCAAACTAATGGAAATGTTCACAAAAAACTTAATATTTCAAGCTAGGATAAATAATAATGGCTTGGATGACATAAGAAAGGTGATATCGTCAACTACAATCGAAGGGACTCCTCTCTTAAGTATGTTGGAAATATGGAGAACCAATAAGTATATAAAGTGGCTGCGAGCAGCTATGGGGATGTCAATATGCTTAGAATTTGAGTATAAGGGATTAACATTGTGCGCTCACCCTTTCAACACAATAAGGAAAGAGTATGAACATTCAGTAGGTCTCAAGTTCACAAACACAATAGGAGAAGAGCAATATAACTTTATAATGGATGATATGAGAGGAAGCTTTACACGAGATGGTGACGTGATCATAGGAATGACTTGCAACTTCATCAATAATGTAAGCTTCTCATACCTGTTATCGATAATTGCAGCATTCATTAGACATGGAGGAGGGAGAACAAGGGCATCTGAACTTGCGGAAATGGAAAGGCAAATCCAGGAGAGAACAAAAAGGAGACCTTGGGAGATATTAGGTGTAAAAGAGGAGGAATACATAAAGAAGCTGAGGAACCCAAAATCAGATTTCCGACTGGGAAAAGCAGAGATTGCCAAAGTCACGGAATATACAAGAACTTATGAGACAAGGGCAAATTTGGATGGTAACTTAAATATACAGCCAGAAGGGACCAGTTTACAAATTAAATATGAAATAAATGAAAAGGATACAAAGAGATTGCTCAAATCTGTTGTTTGTACTAACGCCTTAATGCTCAACTTTTTTGATTTCGAGAGAATGTTCAGACAAAGAATATACTATTTTCTGGAGAGAAAAGACGAGTTAAAAAGTGTCATTAAGAAAGGTAATTTTACATGGAAAAATAACATTTTCAGAAGACACCATGCCCAATATAGGTCAATCTCGAAAACAGCAAGGTACATAATGAGCAAAGTGATAAGTGAAGGGAGATGGAATGCAGAGTACATGGCCTTCCTTTATGTTTTTGTGAATGCAGACCCACTAACATCCTCACCGCATTCTGCAACATTTAGAGTAGGGGAATGGGAAATTAATTTGTTTGCGTCCTCTGGAATATTTGCCTATGACGAAGAAAACAGCTGTTATAAGCTGAACGGGATCCCTATCATGAGCGGTGATCCAATAATGACTATGGAAGACACCATATCAAGATTTCTGTACGGGTATAAAATATTGCCTCACAACCATGATAAAAAATTAAAAACTGTGAGCATAAAACATCTAGAAGATGTACGGGATTCAATAGGCATTGGGAAAGAATACTCATTTTTTTTTATTTGGTGAGAAGTTCGACATTGTACGGGACCCTGAGTTTGAAGTGCAGATAAAAGATACATTCAATAAGAGGATAGCAGAGTCTTTAGATTTGTTGGACTCAGCCATATATTCTGGAGAGGGGGTGAAGAGAAAATGGTGGACAGCTATTGGAGAAGACTCTGATGATGATGAGAAAAAATCAAAGTTAGATTTATACCAAGATACAGATGATTACTTTATGGACATGGACTCTAATATTTTCTTTGATGACATGGATATGTTTCAAGAAGACATGTTGGAAGATTGATTGCATACAATGAGTGATATTTTGTCAAGGTTTTTAGACATAGAAAAAAAATGGATAAGGCATCGGTCTCCTAAACCGGGGATTGCTGGTTCGAGTCCCGCCAGAGGTACACATTTTACACAATGGTACAAAATCATTCATACTACACACAGAAATAAACAAACAAAAATAATAACGTTTCTACTGTGTTAAGCCGACTTGGCCGACTTAGCTCGACTGACGCTCGCTGACGCTCGGGAAAAAAGCTCTTTATAAAGGAGTCCCAACATATCAGCTGAGAGAGAAGTATAAATCGTCCCTTTGGCGCAGAGGATAGTGCGTTGGACTTCTAATCCAAAGGTCGTGGGTTCGATCCCCACAAGGGACAGCAATTTTTAAAAATGAGTACGAACTGCAACAAAGGCATTGGAACATGGTATGACCGCTACCGTGTTCAAATGACAAAAACAGTTATATCCAAAGCCTTTCTTTACGTTACACATGCAACTACATTCGTGGAAAACTTAACGTCTTCAAGATATTATACACCAATGTAGCAAAATCATACATGATCTCTTAAGCTACTTGTTGAGGGTTGCTCGTTAGGCAAGTTTTTCTCCTCGAAGAACAAATCAATTCACCATCCAGCAGCCAAGTGTGTCACATCACATTTGAATCTCTCGTTACAGCAATGGCGGGGAATGTATCCTGCCTCGAACTGTCCATACAAGTAATGCTCTGTTTGCGCCAATTGTGCACCGTGGAACTGAGATCGTTTCTTGAGGGACTAACAAGCGCAGCTACCATCAGCACTACGATGAGTGACTGATCTTACAGTACTTCCAAAACAATGTGCTCCACATTGCGAGTGGATACTGCTTCTGAAACATGAACTTCGCCTCTATCTCACAGCAGTGCAGGAAGAAGCACGAACAGTCAGCCTGCTGCAACGAATATCTACGTCAATAAACACAGGGCTAAGAATATGTGCGCTCGCTATAAACAAAACGATTCGACCATACAGATATTTATAGCGTATATTATGCTTCTTTCCTCATGACTGTATCAGACGGCGAACAAAATATGCCTAGCATGTAGAACGCACGTTGAATTGGTGCAAAACAGTATCAATTTCTACGCAGAAAATAAGAATAATCAGCATAGATACGTAGAACGTCGTACATCATCCTCACCACTTCAGATATATACAAACCAGCAACACACCGTCCCTTTGGCGCAGCGGATAGCGCGTTGGACTTCTAATCCAAAGGTCGTGGGTTCGATCCCCACAAGGGACGGCAATTTTTGCGCCGCCTCTGTGGCCTAATGGATAGTAGGAACAAGTCCGATTTTTGAAAATGAGTGACCCCACAGAAGACAATGAAGCTATTCTTAGAAAGAAAATTCTATTATCTAACGTAAAAAAAGATTCTTGGCCTCTCAGAACAAAGTATGGGTATCTTGCGGAACTATAACGTATCAAATATGAGAATGCTTGAGAATAATGCCAGAGACAAGGAATGTCCAAATCCAGTTGCTAACACAATTAGTGTTTTGAGTACAAAATACCCTTTGGCCATACATTATCAAAGGGCTAGGAAATTCGGAATCCCATCTCACCTAATGGCACAAAGTAATCGGGCTCAAAAGGAAGACACAAGATACCATGGTAGAGTCCTATGTAAAAAGGAGGCTTTGGATTGGTGGATCACAAGGGTTGAAAAACCTCAAGAGCATGAAATAGCAGTAATAAACATTTTACAGAGAGAACCAAGTCATCAAGTGAGTGAGTATTACTCTATTGATTGGGAACATAGTAGAATTAGCTTCGGGCCACCTGAGTTGAAAAGGGAAACTGTTCCTACTAGAGAGACACCATATGATATCCCTCCCACTTTAAGGGTTCCTTTGGTGAAAGAGGCATTATTTCCACATTTGACAAAACCAGATAAAACAATATCACCAAGGTATAGGGTTCAAATAAAAAACATAATCGACCTTACATTAGACAGCAAAATGCTATTGCCGACTCAAATAAGAATTCTTTTAAATTCCATGGACAAAAGATTGAGAACTCTTTCTATAACCTCCAATATGACAGGGAGAATGATACCTATGAAACATGCAATCATCCACGATAATCTTCACTTAGTAAATATGAAGATGTTGGGGGACAAACCGTCTTCTTCTTCAATCAAACTAATGGAAATGTTCACAAAAAACTTAATATTTCAAGCTAGGATAAATAATAATGGCTTGGATGACATAAGAAAGGTGATATCGTCAACTACAATCGAAGGGACTCCTCTCTTAAGTATGTTGGAAATATGGAGAACCAATAAGTATATAAAGTGGCTGCGAGCAGCTATGGGGATGTCAATATGCTTAGAATTTGAGTATAAGGGATTAACATTGTGCGCTCACCCTTTCAACACAATAAGGAAAGAGTATGAACATTCAGTAGGTCTCAAGTTCACAAACACAATAGGAGAAGAGCAATATAACTTTATAATGGATGATATGAGAGGAAGCTTTACACGAGATGGTGACGTGATCATAGGAATGACTTGCAACTTCATCAATAATGTAAGCTTCTCATACCTGTTATCGATAATTGCAGCATTCATTAGACATGGAGGAGGGAGAACAAGGGCATCTGAACTTGCGGAAATGGAAAGGCAAATCCAGGAGAGAACAAAAAGGAGACCTTGGGAGATATTAGGTGTAAAAGAGGAGGAATACATAAAGAAGCTGAGGAACCCAAAATCAGATTTCCGACTGGGAAAAGCAGAGATTGCCAAAGTCACGGAATATACAAGAACTTATGAGACAAGGGCAAATTTGGATGGTAACTTAAATATACAGCCAGAAGGGACCAGTTTACAAATTAAATATGAAATAAATGAAAAGGATACAAAGAGATTGCTCAAATCTGTTGTTTGTACTAACGCCTTAATGCTCAACTTTTTTGATTTCGAGAGAATGTTCAGACAAAGAATATACTATTTTCTGGAGAGAAAAGACGAGTTAAAAAGTGTCATTAAGAAAGGTAATTTTACATGGAAAAATAACATTTTCAGAAGACACCATGCCCAATATAGGTCAATCTCGAAAACAGCAAGGTACATAATGAGCAAAGTGATAAGTGAAGGGAGATGGAATGCAGAGTACATGGCCTTCCTTTATGTTTTTGTGAATGCAGACCCACTAACATCCTCACCGCATTCTGCAACATTTAGAGTAGGGGAATGGGAAATTAATTTGTTTGCGTCCTCTGGAATATTTGCCTATGACGAAGAAAACAGCTGTTATAAGCTGAACGGGATCCCTATCATGAGCGGTGATCCAATAATGACTATGGAAGACACCATATCAAGATTTCTGTACGGGTATAAAATATTGCCTCACAACCATGATAAAAAATTAAAAACTGTGAGCATAAAACATCTAGAAGATGTACGGGATTCAATAGGCATTGGGAAAGAATACTCATTTTTTTTTATTTGGTGAGAAGTTCGACATTGTACGGGACCCTGAGTTTGAAGTGCAGATAAAAGATACATTCAATAAGAGGATAGCAGAGTCTTTAGATTTGTTGGACTCAGCCATATATTCTGGAGAGGGGGTGAAGAGAAAATGGTGGACAGCTATTGGAGAAGACTCTGATGATGATGAGAAAAAATCAAAGTTAGATTTATACCAAGATACAGATGATTACTTTATGGACATGGACTCTAATATTTTCTTTGATGACATGGATATGTTTCAAGAAGACATGTTGGAAGATTGATTGCATACAATGAGTGATATTTTGTCAAGGTTTTTAGACATAGAAAAAAAATGGATAAGGCATCGGTCTCCTAAACCGGGGATTGCTGGTTCGAGTCCCGCCAGAGGTACACATTTTACACAATGGTACAAAATCATTCATACTACACACAGAAATAAACAAACAAAAATAATAACGTTTCTACTGTGTTAAGCCGACTTGGCCGACTTAGCTCGACTGACGCTCGCTGACGCTCGGGAAAAAAGCTCTTTATAAAGGAGTCCCAACATATCAGCTGAGAGAGAAGTATAAATCGTCCCTTTGGCGCAGAGGATAGTGCGTTGGACTTCTAATCCAAAGGTCGTGGGTTCGATCCCCACAAGGGACAGCAATTTTTAAAAATGAGTACGAACTGCAACAAAGGCATTGGAACATGGTATGACCGCTACCGTGTTCAAATGACAAAAACAGTTATATCCAAAGCCTTTCTTTACGTTACACATGCAACTACATTCGTGGAAAACTTAACGTCTTCAAGATATTATACACCAATGTAGCAAAATCATACATGATCTCTTAAGCTACTTGTTGAGGGTTGCTCGTTAGGCAAGTTTTTCTCCTCGAAGAACAAATCAATTCACCATCCAGCAGCCAAGTGTGTCACATCACATTTGAATCTCTCGTTACAGCAATGGCGGGGAATGTATCCTGCCTCGAACTGTCCATACAAGTAATGCTCTGTTTGCGCCAATTGTGCACCGTGGAACTGAGATCGTTTCTTGAGGGACTAACAAGCGCAGCTACCATCAGCACTACGATGAGTGACTGATCTTACAGTACTTCCAAAACAATGTGCTCCACATTGCGAGTGGATACTGCTTCTGAAACATGAACTTCGCCTCTATCTCACAGCAGTGCAGGAAGAAGCACGAACAGTCAGCCTGCTGCAACGAATATCTACGTCAATAAACACAGGGCTAAGAATATGTGCGCTCGCTATAAACAAAACGATTCGACCATACAGATATTTATAGCGTATATTATGCTTCTTTCCTCATGACTGTATCAGACGGCGAACAAAATATGCCTAGCATGTAGAACGCACGTTGAATTGGTGCAAAACAGTATCAATTTCTACGCAGAAAATAAGAATAATCAGCATAGATACGTAGAACGTCGTACATCATCCTCACCACTTCAGATATATACAAACCAGCAACACACCGTCCCTTTGGCGCAGCGGATAGCGCGTTGGACTTCTAATCCAAAGGTCGTGGGTTCGATCCCCACAAGGGACGGCAATTTTTGCGCCGCCTCTGTGGCCTAATGGATAGTAGGAACAAGTCCGATTTTTGAAAATGAGTGACCCCACAGAAGACAATGAAGCTATTCTTAGAAAGAAAATTCTATTATCTAACGTAAAAAAAGATTCTTGGCCTCTCAGAACAAAGTATGGGTATCTTGCGGAACTATAACGTATCAAATATGAGAATGCTTGAGAATAATGCCAGAGACAAGGAATGTCCAAATCCAGTTGCTAACACAATTAGTGTTTTGAGTACAAAATACCCTTTGGCCATACATTATCAAAGGGCTAGGAAATTCGGAATCCCATCTCACCTAATGGCACAAAGTAATCGGGCTCAAAAGGAAGACACAAGATACCATGGTAGAGTCCTATGTAAAAAGGAGGCTTTGGATTGGTGGATCACAAGGGTTGAAAAACCTCAAGAGCATGAAATAGCAGTAATAAACATTTTACAGAGAGAACCAAGTCATCAAGTGAGTGAGTATTACTCTATTGATTGGGAACATAGTAGAATTAGCTTCGGGCCACCTGAGTTGAAAAGGGAAACTGTTCCTACTAGAGAGACACCATATGATATCCCTCCCACTTTAAGGGTTCCTTTGGTGAAAGAGGCATTATTTCCACATTTGACAAAACCAGATAAAACAATATCACCAAGGTATAGGGTTCAAATAAAAAACATAATCGACCTTACATTAGACAGCAAAATGCTATTGCCGACTCAAATAAGAATTCTTTTAAATTCCATGGACAAAAGATTGAGAACTCTTTCTATAACCTCCAATATGACAGGGAGAATGATACCTATGAAACATGCAATCATCCACGATAATCTTCACTTAGTAAATATGAAGATGTTGGGGGACAAACCGTCTTCTTCTTCAATCAAACTAATGGAAATGTTCACAAAAAACTTAATATTTCAAGCTAGGATAAATAATAATGGCTTGGATGACATAAGAAAGGTGATATCGTCAACTACAATCGAAGGGACTCCTCTCTTAAGTATGTTGGAAATATGGAGAACCAATAAGTATATAAAGTGGCTGCGAGCAGCTATGGGGATGTCAATATGCTTAGAATTTGAGTATAAGGGATTAACATTGTGCGCTCACCCTTTCAACACAATAAGGAAAGAGTATGAACATTCAGTAGGTCTCAAGTTCACAAACACAATAGGAGAAGAGCAATATAACTTTATAATGGATGATATGAGAGGAAGCTTTACACGAGATGGTGACGTGATCATAGGAATGACTTGCAACTTCATCAATAATGTAAGCTTCTCATACCTGTTATCGATAATTGCAGCATTCATTAGACATGGAGGAGGGAGAACAAGGGCATCTGAACTTGCGGAAATGGAAAGGCAAATCCAGGAGAGAACAAAAAGGAGACCTTGGGAGATATTAGGTGTAAAAGAGGAGGAATACATAAAGAAGCTGAGGAACCCAAAATCAGATTTCCGACTGGGAAAAGCAGAGATTGCCAAAGTCACGGAATATACAAGAACTTATGAGACAAGGGCAAATTTGGATGGTAACTTAAATATACAGCCAGAAGGGACCAGTTTACAAATTAAATATGAAATAAATGAAAAGGATACAAAGAGATTGCTCAAATCTGTTGTTTGTACTAACGCCTTAATGCTCAACTTTTTTGATTTCGAGAGAATGTTCAGACAAAGAATATACTATTTTCTGGAGAGAAAAGACGAGTTAAAAAGTGTCATTAAGAAAGGTAATTTTACATGGAAAAATAACATTTTCAGAAGACACCATGCCCAATATAGGTCAATCTCGAAAACAGCAAGGTACATAATGAGCAAAGTGATAAGTGAAGGGAGATGGAATGCAGAGTACATGGCCTTCCTTTATGTTTTTGTGAATGCAGACCCACTAACATCCTCACCGCATTCTGCAACATTTAGAGTAGGGGAATGGGAAATTAATTTGTTTGCGTCCTCTGGAATATTTGCCTATGACGAAGAAAACAGCTGTTATAAGCTGAACGGGATCCCTATCATGAGCGGTGATCCAATAATGACTATGGAAGACACCATATCAAGATTTCTGTACGGGTATAAAATATTGCCTCACAACCATGATAAAAAATTAAAAACTGTGAGCATAAAACATCTAGAAGATGTACGGGATTCAATAGGCATTGGGAAAGAATACTCATTTTTTTTTATTTGGTGAGAAGTTCGACATTGTACGGGACCCTGAGTTTGAAGTGCAGATAAAAGATACATTCAATAAGAGGATAGCAGAGTCTTTAGATTTGTTGGACTCAGCCATATATTCTGGAGAGGGGGTGAAGAGAAAATGGTGGACAGCTATTGGAGAAGACTCTGATGATGATGAGAAAAAATCAAAGTTAGATTTATACCAAGATACAGATGATTACTTTATGGACATGGACTCTAATATTTTCTTTGATGACATGGATATGTTTCAAGAAGACATGTTGGAAGATTGATTGCATACAATGAGTGATATTTTGTCAAGGTTTTTAGACATAGAAAAAAAATGGATAAGGCATCGGTCTCCTAAACCGGGGATTGCTGGTTCGAGTCCCGCCAGAGGTACACATTTTACACAATGGTACAAAATCATTCATACTACACACAGAAATAAACAAACAAAAATAATAACGTTTCTACTGTGTTAAGCCGACTTGGCCGACTTAGCTCGACTGACGCTCGCTGACGCTCGGGAAAAAAGCTCTTTATAAAGGAGTCCCAACATATCAGCTGAGAGAGAAGTATAAATCGTCCCTTTGGCGCAGAGGATAGTGCGTTGGACTTCTAATCCAAAGGTCGTGGGTTCGATCCCCACAAGGGACAGCAATTTTTAAAAATGAGTACGAACTGCAACAAAGGCATTGGAACATGGTATGACCGCTACCGTGTTCAAATGACAAAAACAGTTATATCCAAAGCCTTTCTTTACGTTACACATGCAACTACATTCGTGGAAAACTTAACGTCTTCAAGATATTATACACCAATGTAGCAAAATCATACATGATCTCTTAAGCTACTTGTTGAGGGTTGCTCGTTAGGCAAGTTTTTCTCCTCGAAGAACAAATCAATTCACCATCCAGCAGCCAAGTGTGTCACATCACATTTGAATCTCTCGTTACAGCAATGGCGGGGAATGTATCCTGCCTCGAACTGTCCATACAAGTAATGCTCTGTTTGCGCCAATTGTGCACCGTGGAACTGAGATCGTTTCTTGAGGGACTAACAAGCGCAGCTACCATCAGCACTACGATGAGTGACTGATCTTACAGTACTTCCAAAACAATGTGCTCCACATTGCGAGTGGATACTGCTTCTGAAACATGAACTTCGCCTCTATCTCACAGCAGTGCAGGAAGAAGCACGAACAGTCAGCCTGCTGCAACGAATATCTACGTCAATAAACACAGGGCTAAGAATATGTGCGCTCGCTATAAACAAAACGATTCGACCATACAGATATTTATAGCGTATATTATGCTTCTTTCCTCATGACTGTATCAGACGGCGAACAAAATATGCCTAGCATGTAGAACGCACGTTGAATTGGTGCAAAACAGTATCAATTTCTACGCAGAAAATAAGAATAATCAGCATAGATACGTAGAACGTCGTACATCATCCTCACCACTTCAGATATATACAAACCAGCAACACACCGTCCCTTTGGCGCAGCGGATAGCGCGTTGGACTTCTAATCCAAAGGTCGTGGGTTCGATCCCCACAAGGGACGGCAATTTTTGCGCCGCCTCTGTGGCCTAATGGATAGTAGGAACAAGTCCGATTTTTGAAAATGAGTGACCCCACAGAAGACAATGAAGCTATTCTTAGAAAGAAAATTCTATTATCTAACGTAAAAAAAGATTCTTGGCCTCTCAGAACAAAGTATGGGTATCTTGCGGAACTATAACGTATCAAATATGAGAATGCTTGAGAATAATGCCAGAGACAAGGAATGTCCAAATCCAGTTGCTAACACAATTAGTGTTTTGAGTACAAAATACCCTTTGGCCATACATTATCAAAGGGCTAGGAAATTCGGAATCCCATCTCACCTAATGGCACAAAGTAATCGGGCTCAAAAGGAAGACACAAGATACCATGGTAGAGTCCTATGTAAAAAGGAGGCTTTGGATTGGTGGATCACAAGGGTTGAAAAACCTCAAGAGCATGAAATAGCAGTAATAAACATTTTACAGAGAGAACCAAGTCATCAAGTGAGTGAGTATTACTCTATTGATTGGGAACATAGTAGAATTAGCTTCGGGCCACCTGAGTTGAAAAGGGAAACTGTTCCTACTAGAGAGACACCATATGATATCCCTCCCACTTTAAGGGTTCCTTTGGTGAAAGAGGCATTATTTCCACATTTGACAAAACCAGATAAAACAATATCACCAAGGTATAGGGTTCAAATAAAAAACATAATCGACCTTACATTAGACAGCAAAATGCTATTGCCGACTCAAATAAGAATTCTTTTAAATTCCATGGACAAAAGATTGAGAACTCTTTCTATAACCTCCAATATGACAGGGAGAATGATACCTATGAAACATGCAATCATCCACGATAATCTTCACTTAGTAAATATGAAGATGTTGGGGGACAAACCGTCTTCTTCTTCAATCAAACTAATGGAAATGTTCACAAAAAACTTAATATTTCAAGCTAGGATAAATAATAATGGCTTGGATGACATAAGAAAGGTGATATCGTCAACTACAATCGAAGGGACTCCTCTCTTAAGTATGTTGGAAATATGGAGAACCAATAAGTATATAAAGTGGCTGCGAGCAGCTATGGGGATGTCAATATGCTTAGAATTTGAGTATAAGGGATTAACATTGTGCGCTCACCCTTTCAACACAATAAGGAAAGAGTATGAACATTCAGTAGGTCTCAAGTTCACAAACACAATAGGAGAAGAGCAATATAACTTTATAATGGATGATATGAGAGGAAGCTTTACACGAGATGGTGACGTGATCATAGGAATGACTTGCAACTTCATCAATAATGTAAGCTTCTCATACCTGTTATCGATAATTGCAGCATTCATTAGACATGGAGGAGGGAGAACAAGGGCATCTGAACTTGCGGAAATGGAAAGGCAAATCCAGGAGAGAACAAAAAGGAGACCTTGGGAGATATTAGGTGTAAAAGAGGAGGAATACATAAAGAAGCTGAGGAACCCAAAATCAGATTTCCGACTGGGAAAAGCAGAGATTGCCAAAGTCACGGAATATACAAGAACTTATGAGACAAGGGCAAATTTGGATGGTAACTTAAATATACAGCCAGAAGGGACCAGTTTACAAATTAAATATGAAATAAATGAAAAGGATACAAAGAGATTGCTCAAATCTGTTGTTTGTACTAACGCCTTAATGCTCAACTTTTTTGATTTCGAGAGAATGTTCAGACAAAGAATATACTATTTTCTGGAGAGAAAAGACGAGTTAAAAAGTGTCATTAAGAAAGGTAATTTTACATGGAAAAATAACATTTTCAGAAGACACCATGCCCAATATAGGTCAATCTCGAAAACAGCAAGGTACATAATGAGCAAAGTGATAAGTGAAGGGAGATGGAATGCAGAGTACATGGCCTTCCTTTATGTTTTTGTGAATGCAGACCCACTAACATCCTCACCGCATTCTGCAACATTTAGAGTAGGGGAATGGGAAATTAATTTGTTTGCGTCCTCTGGAATATTTGCCTATGACGAAGAAAACAGCTGTTATAAGCTGAACGGGATCCCTATCATGAGCGGTGATCCAATAATGACTATGGAAGACACCATATCAAGATTTCTGTACGGGTATAAAATATTGCCTCACAACCATGATAAAAAATTAAAAACTGTGAGCATAAAACATCTAGAAGATGTACGGGATTCAATAGGCATTGGGAAAGAATACTCATTTTTTTTTATTTGGTGAGAAGTTCGACATTGTACGGGACCCTGAGTTTGAAGTGCAGATAAAAGATACATTCAATAAGAGGATAGCAGAGTCTTTAGATTTGTTGGACTCAGCCATATATTCTGGAGAGGGGGTGAAGAGAAAATGGTGGACAGCTATTGGAGAAGACTCTGATGATGATGAGAAAAAATCAAAGTTAGATTTATACCAAGATACAGATGATTACTTTATGGACATGGACTCTAATATTTTCTTTGATGACATGGATATGTTTCAAGAAGACATGTTGGAAGATTGATTGCATACAATGAGTGATATTTTGTCAAGGTTTTTAGACATAGAAAAAAAATGGATAAGGCATCGGTCTCCTAAACCGGGGATTGCCGGTTCGAGTCCCGCCAGAGGTACACATTTTACACAATGGTACAAAATCATTCATACTACACACAGAAATAAACAAACAAAAATAATAACGTTTCTACTGTGTTAAGCCGACTTGGCCGACTTAGCTCGACTGACGCTCGCTGACGCTCGGGAAAAAAGCTCTTTATAAAGGAGTCCCAACATATCAGCTGAGAGAGAAGTATAAATCGTCCCTTTGGCGCAGAGGATAGTGTGTTGGACTTCTAATCCAAAGGTCGTGGGTTCGATCCCCACAAGGGACAGCAATTTTTAAAAATGAGTACGAACTGCAACAAAGGCATTGGAACATGGTATGACCGCTACCGTGTTCAAATGACAAAAACAGTTATATCCAAAGCCTTTCTTTACGTTACACATGCAACTACATTCGTGGAAAACTTAACGTCTTCAAGATATTATACACCAATGTAGCAAAATCATACATGATCTCTTAAGCTACTTGTTGAGGGTTGCTCGTTAGGCAAGTTTTTCTCCTCGAAGAACAAATCAATTCACCATCCAGCAGCCAAGTGTGTCACATCACATTTGAATCTCTCATTACAGCAATGGCGGGGAATGTATCCTGCCTCGAACTGTCCATACAAGTAATGCTCTGTTTGCGCCAATTGTGCACCGTGGAACTGAGATCGTTTCTTGAGGGACTAACAAGCGCAGCTACCATCAGCACTACGATGAGTGACTGATCTTACAGTACTTCCAAAACAATGTGCTCCACATTGCGAGTGGATACTGCTTCTGAAACATGAACTTCGCCTCTATCTCACAGCAGTGCAGGAAGAAGCACGAACAGTCAGCCTGCTGCAACGAATATCTACGTCAATAAACACAGGGCTAAGAATATGTGCGCTCGCTATAAACAAAACGATTCGACCATACAGATATTTATAGCGTATATTATGCTTCTTTCCTCATGACTGTATCAGACGGCGAACAAAATATGCCTAGCATGTAGAACGCACGTTGAATTGGTGCAAAACAGTATCAATTTCTACGCAGAAAATAAGAATAATCAGCATAGATACGTAGAACGTCGTACATCATCCTCACCACTTCAGATATATACAAACCAGCAACACACCGTCCCTTTGGCGCAGCGGATAGCGCGTTGGACTTCTAATCCAAAGGTCGTGGGTTCGATCCCCACAAGGGACGGCAATTTTTGCGCCGCCTCTGTGGCCTAATGGATAGTAGGAACAAGTCCGATTTTTGAAAATGAGTGACCCCACAGAAGACAATGAAGCTATTCTTAGAAAGAAAATTCTATTATCTAACGTAAAAAAAGATTCTTGGCCTCTCAGAACAAAGTATGGGTATCTTGCGGAACTATAACGTATCAAATATGAGAATGCTTGAGAATAATGCCAGAGACAAGGAATGTCCAAATCCAGTTGCTAACACAATTAGTGTTTTGAGTACAAAATACCCTTTGGCCATACATTATCAAAGGGCTAGGAAATTCGGAATCCCATCTCACCTAATGGCACAAAGTAATCGGGCTCAAAAGGAAGACACAAGATACCATGGTAGAGTCCTATGTAAAAAGGAGGCTTTGGATTGGTGGATCACAAGGGTTGAAAAACCTCAAGAGCATGAAATAGCAGTAATAAACATTTTACAGAGAGAACCAAGTCATCAAGTGAGTGAGTATTACTCTATTGATTGGGAACATAGTAGAATTAGCTTCGGGCCACCTGAGTTGAAAAGGGAAACTGTTCCTACTAGAGAGACACCATGTGATATCCCTCCCACTTTAAGGGTTCCTTTGGTGAAAGAGGCATTACTTCCACATTTGACAAAACCAGATAAAACAATATCACCAAGGTATAGGGTTCAAATAAAAAACATAATCGACCTTACATTAGACAGCAAAATGCTATTGCCGACTCAAATAAGAATTCTTTTAAATTCCATGGACAAAAGATTGAGAACTCTTTCTATAACCTCCAATATGACAGGGAGAATGATACCTATGAAACATGCAATCATCCACGATAATCTTCACTTAGTAAATATGAAGATGTTGGGGGACAAACCGTCTTCTTCTTCAATCAAACTAATGGAAATGTTCACAAAAAACTTAATATTTCAAGCTAGGATAAATAATAATGGCTTGGATGACATAAGAAATGTGATATCGTCAACTACAATCGAAGGGACTCCTCTCTTAAGTATGTTGGAAATATGGAGAACCAATAAGTATATAAAGTGGCTGCGAGCAGCTATGGGGATGTCAATATGCTTAGAATTTGAGTATAAGGGATTAACATTGTGCGCTCACCCTTTCAACACAATAAGGAAAGAGTATGAACATTCAGTAGGTCAAGTTCACAAACACAATAGGAGAAGAGCAATATAACTTTATAATGGATGATATGAGAGGAAGCTTTACACGAGATGGTGACGTGATCATAGGAATGACTTGCAACTTCATCAATAATGTAAGCTTCTCATACCTGTTATCGATAATTGCAGCATTCATTAGACATGGAGGAGGGAGAACAAGGGCATCTGAACTTGCGGAAATGGAAAGGCAAATCCAGGAGAGAACAAAAAGGAGACCTTGGGAGATATTAGGTGTAAAAGAGGAGGAATACATAAAGAAGCTGAGGAACCCAAAATCAGATTTCCGACTGGGAAAAGCAGAGATTGCCAAAGTCACGGAATATACAAGAACTTATGAGACAAGGGCAAATTTGGATGGTAACTTAAATATACAGCCAGAAGGGACCAGTTTACAAATTAAATATGAAATAAATGAAAAGGATACAAAGAGATTGCTCAAATCTGTTGTTTGTACTAACGCCTTAATGCTCAACTTTTTTGATTTCGAGAGAATGTTCAGACAAAGAATATACTATTTTCTGGAGAGAAAAGACGAGTTAAAAAGTGTCATTAAGAAAGGTAATTTTACATGGAAAAATAACATTTTCAGAAGACACCATGCCCAATATAGGTCAATCTCGAAAACAGCAAGGTACATAATGAGCAAAGTGATAAGTGAAAGGAGATGGAATGCAGAGTACATGGCCTTCCTTTATGTTTTTGTGAATGCAGACCCACTAACATCCTCACCGCATTCTGCAACATTTAGAGTAGGGGAATGGGAAATTAATTTGTTTGCGTCCTCTGAAATATTTGCCTATGACGAAGAAAACAGCTGTTATAAGCTGAACGGGATCCCTATCATGAGCGGTGATCCAATAATGACTATGGAAGACACCATATCAAGATTTCTGTACGGGTATAAAATATTGCCTCACAACCATGATAAAAAATTAAAAACTGTGAGCATAAAACATCTAGAAGATGTACGGGATTCAATAGGCATTGGGAAAGAATACTCATTTTTTTTTATTTGGTGAGAAGTTCGACATTGTACGGGACCCTGAGTTTGAAGTGCAGATAAAAGATACATTCAATAAGAGGATAGCAGAGTCTTTAGATTTGTTGGACTCAGCCATATATTCTGGAGAGGGGGTGAAGAGAAAATGGTGGACAGCTATTGGAGAAGACTCTGATGATGATGAGAAAAAATCAAAGTTAGATTTATACCAAGATACAGATGATTACTTTATGGACATGGACTCTAATATTTTCTTTGATGACATGGATATGTTTCAAGAAGACATGTTGGAAGATTGATTGCATACAATGAGTGATATTTTGTCAAGGTTTTTAGACATAGAAAAAAAATGGATAAGGCATCGGTCTCCTAAACCGGGGATTGCCGGTTCGAGTCCCGCCAGAGGTACACATTTTACACAATGGTACAAAATCATTCATACTACACACAGAAATAAACAAACAAAAATAATAACGTTTCTACTGTGTTAAGCCGACTTGGCCGACTTAGCTCGACTGACGCTCGCTGACGCTCGGGAAAAAAGCTCTTTATAAAGGAGTCCCAACATATCAGCTGAGAGAGAAGTATAAATCGTCCCTTTGGCGCAGAGGATAGTGCGTTGGACTTCTAATCCAAAGGTCGTGGGTTCGATCCCCACAAGGGACAGCAATTATTAAAAATGAGTACGAACTGCAACAAAGGCATTGGAACATGGTATGACCGCTACCGTGTTCAAATGACAAAAACAGTTATATCCAAAGCCTTTCTTTACGTTACACATGCAACTACATTCGTGGAAAACTTAACGTCTTCAAGATATTATACACCAATGTAGCAAAATCATACATGATCTCTTAAGCTACTTGTTGAGGGTTGCTCGTTAGGCAAGTTTTTCTCCTCGAAGAACAAATCAATTCACCATCCAGCAGCCAAGTGTGTCACATCACATTTGAATCTCTCGTTACAGCAATGGCGGGGAATGTATCCTGCCTCGAACTGTCCATACAAGTAATGCTCTGTTTGCGCCAATTGTGCACCGTGGAACTGAGATCGTTTCTTGAGGGACTAACAAGCGCAGCTACCATCAGCACTACGATGACTGACTGATCTTACAGTACTTCCAAAACAATGTGCTCCACATTGCGAGTGGATACTGCTTCTGAAACATGAACTTCGCCTCTATCTCACAGCAGTGCAGGAAGAAGCACGAACAGTCAGCCTGCTGCAACGAATATCTACGTCAATAAACACAGGGCTAAGAATATGTGCGCTCGCTATAAACAAAACGATTCGACCATACAGATATTTATAGCGTATATTATGCTTCTTTCCTCATGACTGTATCAGACGGCGAACAAAATATGCCTAGCATGTAGAACGCACGTTGAATTGGTGCAAAACAGTATCAATTTCTACGCAGAAAATAAGAATAATCAGCATAGATACGTAGAACGTCGTACATCATCCTCACCACTTCAGATATATACAAACCAGCAACACACCGTCCCTTTGGCGCAGCGGATAGCGCGTTGGACTTCTAATCCAAAGGTCGTGGGTTCGATCCCCACAAGGGACGGCAATTTTTGCGCCGCCTCTGTGGCCTAATGGATAGTAGGAACAAGTCAGATTTTTGAAAATGAGTGACCCCACAGAAGACAATGAAGCTATTCTTAGAAAGAAAATTCTATTATCTAACGTAAAAAAAGATTCTTGGCCTCTCAGAACAAAGTATGGGTATCTTGCGGAACTATAACGTATCAAATATGAGAATGCTTGAGAATAATGCCAGAGACAAGGAATGTCCAAATCCAGTTGCTAACACAATTAGTGTTTTGAGTACAAAATACCCTTTGGCCATACATTATCAAAGGGCTAGGAAATTCGGAATCCCATCTCACCTAATGGCACAAAGTAATCGGGCTCAAAAGGAAGACACAAGATACCATGGTAGAGTCCTATGTAAAAAGGAGGCTTTGGATTGGTGGATCACAAGGGTTGAAAAACCTCAAGAGCATGAAATAGCAGTAATAAACATTTTACAGAGAGAACCAAGTCATCAAGTGAGTGAGTATTACTCTATTGATTGGGAACATAGTAGAATTAGCTTCGGGCCACCTGAGTTGAAAAGGGAAACTGTTCCTACTAGAGAGACACCATATGATATCCCTCCCACTTTAAGGGTTCCTTTGGTGAAAGAGGCATTATTTCCACATTTGACAAAACCAGATAAAACAATATCACCAAGGTATAGGGTTCAAATAAAAAACATAATCGACCTTACATTAGACAGCAAAATGCTATTGCCGACTCAAATAAGAATTCTTTTAAATTCCATGGACAAAAGATTGAGAACTCTTTCTATAACCTCCAATATGACAGGGAGAATGATACCTATGAAACATGCAATCATCCACGATAATCTTCACTTAGTAAATATGAAGATGTTGGGGGACAAACCGTCTTCTTCTTCAATCAAACTAATGGAAATGTTCACAAAAAACTTAATATTTCAAGCTAGGATAAATAATAATGGCTTGGATGACATAAGAAAGGTGATATCGTCAACTACAATCGAAGGGACTCCTCTCTTAAGTATGTTGGAAATATGGAGAACCAATAAGTATATAAAGTGGCTGCGAGCAGCTATGGGGATGTCAATATGCTTAGAATTTGAGTATAAGGGATTAACATTGTGCGCTCACCCTTTCAACACAATAAGGAAAGAGTATGAACATTCAGTAGGTCTCAAGTTCACAAACACAATAGGAGAAGAGCAATATAACTTTATAATGGATGATATGAGAGGAAGCTTTACACGAGATGGTGACGTGATCATAGGAATGACTTGCAACTTCATCAATAATGTAAGCTTCTCATACCTGTTATCGATAATTGCAGCATTCATTAGACATGGAGGAGGGAGAACAAGGGCATCTGAACTTGCGGAAATGGAAAGGCAAATCCAGGAGAGAACAAAAAGGAGACCTTGGGAGATATTAGGTGTAAAAGAGGAGGAATACATAAAGAAGCTGAGGAACCCAAAATCAGATTTCCGACTGGGAAAAGCAGAGATTGCCAAAGTCACGGAATATACAAGAACTTATGAGACAAGGGCAAATTTGGATGGTAACTTAAATATACAGCCAGAAGGGACCAGTTTACAAATTAAATATGAAATAAATGAAAAGGATACAAAGAGATTGCTCAAATCTGTTGTTTGTACTAACGCCTTAATGCTCAACTTTTTTGATTTCGAGAGAATGTTCAGACAAAGAATATACTATTTTCTGGAGAGAAAAGACGAGTTAAAAAGTGTCATTAAGAAAGGTAATTTTACATGGAAAAATAACATTTTCAGAAGACACCATGCCCAATATAGGTCAATCTCGAAAACAGCAAGGTACATAATGAGCAAAGTGATAAGTGAAGGGAGATGGAATGCAGAGTACATGGCCTTCCTTTATGTTTTTGTGAATGCAGACCCACTAACATCCTCACCGCATTCTGCAACATTTAGAGTAGGGGAATGGGAAATTAATTTGTTTGCGTCCTCTGGAATATTTGCCTATGACGAAGAAAACAGCTGTTCTAAGCTGAACGGGATCCCTATCATGAGCGGTGATCCAATAATGACTATGGAAGACACCATATCAAGATTTCTGTACGGGTATAAAATATTGCCTCACAACCATGATAAAAAATTAAAAACTGTGAGCATAAAACATCTAGAAGATGTACGGGATTCAATAGGCATTGGGAAAGAATACTCATTTTTTTTTATTTGGTGAGAAGTTCGACATTGTACGGGACCCTGAGTTTGAAGTGCAGATAAAAGATACATTCAATAAGAGGATAGCAGAGTCTTTAGATTTGTTGGACTCAGCCATATATTCTGGAGAGGGGGTGAAGAGAAAATGGTGGACAGCTATTGGAGAAGACTCTGATGATGATGAGAAAAAATCAAAGTTAGATTTATACGACGATATAGATGATTACTTTATGGACATGGACTCTAATATTTTCTTTGATGACATGGATATGTTTCAAGAAGACATGTTGGAAGATTGATTGCATTCAATGAGTGATATTTTGTCAAGGTTTTTAGACATAGAAAAAAAATGGATAAGGCATCGGTCTCCTAAACCGGGGATTGCCGGTTCGAGTCCCGCCAGAGGTACACATTTTACACAATGGTACAAAATCATTCATACTACACACAGAAATAAACAAACAAAAATAATAACGTTTCTACTGTGTTAAGCCGACTTAGCTCGACTGACGCTCGCTGACGCTCGGGAAAAAAGCTCTTTATAAAGGAGTCCCAACATATCAGCTGAGAGAGAAGTATAAATCGTCCCTTTGGCGCAGAGGATAGCGCATTGGACTTCTAATCCAAAGGTCGTGGGTTCGATCCCCACAAGGGACAGCAATTTTTAAAAATGAGTACGAACTGCAACAAAGGCATTGGAACATGGTATGACCGCTACCGTGTTCAAATGACAAAAACAGTTATATCCAAAGCCTTTCTTTACGTTACACATGCAACTACATTCGTGGAAAACTTAACGTCTTCAAGATATTATACACCAATGTAGCAAAATCATACATGATCTCTTAAGCTACTTGTTGAGGGTTGCTCGTTAGGCAAGTTTTTCTCCTCGAAGAACAAATCAATTCACCATCCAGCAGCCAAGTGTGTCACATCACATTTGAATCTCTCGTTACAGCAATGGCGGGGAATGTATCCTGCCTCGAACTGTCCATACAAGTAATGCTCTGTTTGCGCCAATTGTGCACCGTGGAACTGAGATCGTTTCTTGAGGGACTAACAAGCGCAGCTACCATCAGCACTACGATGAGTGACTGATCTTACAGTACTTCCAAAACAATGTGCTCCACATTGCGAGTGGATACTGCTTCTGAAACATGAACTTCGCCTCTATCTCACAGCAGTGCAGGAAGAAGCACGAACAGTCAGCCTGCTGCAACGAATATCTACGTCAATAAACACAGGGCTAAGAATATGTGCGCTCGCTATAAACAAAACGATTCGACCATACAGATATTTATAGCGTATATTATGCTTCTTTCCTCATGACTGTATCAGACGGCGAACAAAATATGCCTAGCATGTAGAACGCACGTTGAATTGGTGCAAAACAGTATCAATTTCTACGCAGAAAATAAGAATAATCAGCATAGATACGTAGAACGTCGTACATCATCCTCACCACTTCAGATATATACAAACCAGCAACACACCGTCCCTTTGGCGCAGCGGATAGCGCGTTGGACTTCTAATCCAAAGGTCGTGGGTTCGATCCCCACAAGGGACGGCAATTTTTGCGCCGCCTCTGTGGCCTAATGGATAGTAGGAACAAGTCCGATTTTTGAAAATGAGTGACCCCACAGAAGACAATGAAGCTATTCTTAGAAAGAAAATTCTATTATCTAACGTAAAAAAAGATTCTTGGCCTCTCAGAACAAAGTATGGGTATCTTGCGGAACTATAACGTATCAAATATGAGAATGCTTGAGAATAATGCCAGAGACAAGGAATGTCCAAATCCAGTTGCTAACACAATTAGTGTTTTGAGTACAAAATACCCTTTGGCCATACATTATCAAAGGGCTAGGAAATTCGGAATCCCATCTCACCTAATGGCACAAAGTAATCGGGCTCAAAAGGAAGACACAAGATACCATGGTAGAGTCCTATGTAAAAAGGAGGCTTTGGATTGGTGGATCACAAGGGTTGAAAAACCTCAAGAGCATGAAATAGCAGTAATAAACATTTTACAGAGAGAACCAAGTCATCAAGTGAGTGAGTATTACTCTATTGATTGGGAACATAGTAGAATTAGCTTCGGGCCACCTGAGTTGAAAAGGGAAACTGTTCCTACTAGAGAGACACCATATGATATCCCTCCCACTTTAAGGGTTCCTTTGGTGAAAGAGGCATTATTTCCACATTTGACAAAACCAGATAAAACAATATCACCAAGGTATAGGGTTCAAATAAAAAACATAATCGACCTTACATTAGACAGCAAAATGCTATTGCCGACTCAAATAAGAATTCTTTTAAATTCCATGGACAAAAGATTGAGAACTCTTTCTATAACCTCCAATATGACAGGGAGAATGATACCTATGAAACATGCAATCATCCACGATAATCTTCACTTAGTAAATATGAAGATGTTGGGGGACAAACCGTCTTCTTCTTCAATCAAACTAATGGAAATGTTCACAAAAAACTTAATATTTCAAGCTAGGATAAATAATAATGGCTTGGATGACATAAGAAAGGTGATATCGTCAACTACAATCGAAGGGACTCCTCTCTTAAGTATGTTGGAAATATGGAGAACCAATAAGTATATAAAGTGGCTGCGAGCAGCTATGGGGATGTCAATATGCTTAGAATTTGAGTATAAGGGATTAACATTGTGCGCTCACCCTTTCAACACAATAAGGAAAGAGTATGAACATTCAGTAGGTCTCAAGTTCACAAACACAATAGGAGAAGAGCAATATAACTTTATAATGGATGATATGAGAGGAAGCTTTACACGAGATGGTGACGTGATCATAGGAATGACTTGCAACTTCATCAATAATGTAAGCTTCTCATACCTGTTATCGATAATTGCAGCATTCATTAGACATGGAGGAGGGAGAACAAGGGCATCTGAACTTGCGGAAATGGAAAGGCAAATCCAGGAGAGAACAAAAAGGAGACCTTGGGAGATATTAGGTGTAAAAGAGGAGGAATACATAAAGAAGCTGAGGAACCCAAAATCAGATTTCCGACTGGGAAAAGCAGAGATTGCCAAAGTCACGGAATATACAAGAACTTATGAGACAAGGGCAAATTTGGATGGTAACTTAAATATACAGCCAGAAGGGACCAGTTTACAAATTAAATATGAAATAAATGAAAAGGATACAAAGAGATTGCTCAAATCTGTTGTTTGTACTAACGCCTTAATGCTCAACTTTTTTGATTTCGAGAGAATGTTCAGACAAAGAATATACTATTTTCTGGAGAGAAAAGACGAGTTAAAAAGTGTCATTAAGAAAGGTAATTTTACATGGAAAAATAACATTTTCAGAAGACACCATGCCCAATATAGGTCAATCTCGAAAACAGCAAGGTACATAATGAGCAAAGTGATAAGTGAAGGGAGATGGAATGCAGAGTACATGGCCTTCCTTTATGTTTTTGTGAATGCAGACCCACTAACATCCTCACCGCATTCTGCAACATTTAGAGTAGGGGAATGGGAAATTAATTAATTTGCGTCCTCTAGAATATTTGCCTATGACGAAGAAAACAGCTGTTATAAGCTGAACGGGATCCCTATCATGAGCGGTGATCCAATAATGACTATGGAAGACACCATATCAAGATTTCTGTACGGGTATAAAATATTGCCTCACAACCATGATAAAAAATTAAATACTGTGAGCATAAAACATCTAGAAGATGTACGGGATTCAATAGGCATTGGGAAAGAATACTCATTTTTTTTTATTTGGTGAGAAGTTCGACATTGTACGGGACCCTGAGTTTGAAGTGCAGATAAAAGATACATTCAATAAGAGGATAGCAGAGTCTTTAGATTTGTTGGACTCAGCCATATATTCTGGAGAGGGGGTGAAGAGAAAATGGTGGACAGCTATTGGAGAAGACTCTGATGATGATGAGAAAAAATCAAAGTTAGATTTATACCAAGATACAGATGATTACTTTATGGACATGGACTCTAATATTTTCTTTGATGACATGGATATGTTTCAAGAAGACATGTTGGAAGATTGATTGCATACAATGAGTGATATTTTGTCAAGGTTTTTAGACATAGAAAAAAAATGGATAAGGCATCGGTCTCCTAAACCGGGGATTGCCGGTTCGAGTCCCGCCAGAGGTACACATTTTACACAATGGTACAAAATCATTCATACTACACACAGAAATAAACAAACAAAAATAATAACGTTTCTACTGTGTTAAGCCGACTTGGCCGACTTAGCTCGACTGACGCTCGCTGACGCTCGGGAAAAAAGCTCTTTATAAAGGAGTCCCAACATATCAGCTGAGAGAGAAGTATAAATCGTCCCTTTGGCGCAGAGGATAGCGCGTTGGACTTCTAATCCAAAGGTCGTGGGTTCGATCCCCACAAGGGACAGCAATTTTTAAAAATGGGTACGAACTGCAACAAAGGCATTGGAACATGGTATGACCGCTACCGTGTTCAAATGACAAAAACAGTTATATCCAAAGCCTTTCTTTACGTTACACATGCAACTACATTCGTGGAAAACTTAACGTCTTCAAGATATTATACACCAATGTAGCAAAATCATACATGATCTCTTAAGCTACTTGTTGAGGGTTGCTCGTTAGGCAAGTTTTTCTCCTCGAAGAACAAATCAATTCACCATCCAGCAGCCAAGTGTGTCACATCACATTTGAATCTCTCGTTACAGCAATGGCGGGGAATGTATCCTGCCTCGAACTGTCCATACAAGTAATGCTCTGTTTGCGCCAATTGTGCACCGTGGAACTGAGATCGTTTCTTGAGGGACTAACAAGCGCAGCTACCATCAGCACTACGATGAGTGACTGATCTTACAGTACTTCCAAAACAATGTGCTCCACATTGCGAGTGGATACTGCTTCTGAAACATGAACTTCGCCTCTATCTCACAGCAGTGCAGGAAGAAGCACGAACAGTCAGCCTGCTGCAACGAATATCTACGTCAATAAACACAGGGCTAAGAATATGTGCGCTCGCTATAAACAAAACGATTCGACCATACAGATATTTATAGCGTATATTATGCTTCTTTCCTCATGACTGTATCAGACGGCGAACAAAATATGCCTAGCATGTAGAACGCACGTTGAATTGGTGCAAAACAGTATCAATTTCTACGCAGAAAATAAGAATAATCAGCATAGATACGTAGAACGTCGTACATCATCCTCACCACTTCAGATATATACAAACCAGCAACACACCGTCCCTTTGGCGCAGCGGATAGCGCGTTGGACTTCTAATCCAAAGGTCGTGGGTTCGATCCCCACAAGGGACAGCAATTTTTGCGCCGCCTCTGTGGCCTAATGGATAGTAGGAACAAGTCCGATTTTTGAAAATGAGTGACCCCACAGAAGACAATGAAGCTATTCTTAGAAAGAAAATTCTATTATCTAACGTAAAAAAAGATTCTTGGCCTCTCAGAACAAAGTATGGGTATCTTGCGGAACTATAACGTATCAAATATGAGAATGCTTGAGAATAATGACAGAAACAAGGAATGTCCAAATCCAGTTGCTAACACAATTAGTGTTTTGAGTACATAATACCCTTTGGCCATACATTATCAAAGGGCTAGGAAATTCGGAATCCCATCTCACCTAATGGCACAAAGTAATCGGGCTCAAAAGGAAGACACAAGATACCATGGTAGAGTCCTATGTAAAAAGGAGGCTTTGGATTGGTGGATCACAACGGTTGAAAAACCTCAAGAGCATGAAATAGCAGTAATAAACATTTTACAGAGAGAACCAAGTCATCAAGTGAGTGAGTATTACTCTATTGATTGGGAACATAGTAGAATTAGCTTCGGGCCACCTGAGTTGAAAAGGGAAACTGTTCCTACTAGAGAGACACCATATGATATCCCTCCCACTTTAAGGGTTCCTTTGGTGAAAGAGGCATTATTTCCACATTTGACAAAACCAGATAAAACAATATCACCAAGGTATAGGGTTCAAATAAAAAACATAATCGACCTTACATTAGACAGCAAAATGCTATTGCCGACTCAAATAAGAATTCTTTTAAATTCCATGGACAAAAGATTGAGAACTCTTTCTAAAACCTCCAATATGACAGGGAGAATGATACTTATGAAACATGCAATCATCCACGATAATCTTCACTTAGTAAATATGAAGATGTTGGGGGACAAACCGTCTTCTTCTTCAATCAAACTAATGGAAATGTTCACAAAAAACTTAATATTTCAAGCTAGGATAAATAATAATGGCTTGGATGACATAAGAAAGGTGATATCGTCAACTACAATCGAAGGGACTCCTCTCTTAAGTATGTTGGAAATATGGAGAACCAATAAGTATATAAAGTGGCTGCGAGCAGCTATGGGCATGTCAATATGCTTAGAATTTGAGTATAAGGGATTAACATTGTGCGCTCACCCTTTCAACACAATAAGGAAAGAGTATGAACATTCAGTAGGTCTCAAGTTCACAAACACAATAGGAGAAGAGCAATATAACTTTATAATGGATGATATGAGAGGAAGCTTTACACGAGATGGTGACGTGATCATAGGAATGACTTGCAACTTCATCAATAATGTAAGCTTCTCATACCTGTTATCGATAATTGCAGCATTCATTAGACATGGAGGAGGGAGAACAAGGGCATCTGAACTTGCGGAAATGGAAAGGCAAATCCAGGAGAGAACAAAAAGGAGACCTTGGGAGATATTAGGTGTAAAAGAGGAGGAATACATAAAGAAGCTGAGGAACCCAAAATCAGATTTCCGACTGGGAAAAGCAGAGATTGCCAAAGTCACGGAATATACAAGAACTTATGAGACAAGGGCAAATTTGGATGGTAACTTAAATATACAGCCAGAAGGGACCAGTTTACAAATTAAATATGAAATAAATGAAAAGGATACAAAGAGATTGCTCAAATCTGTTGTTTGTACTAACGCCTTAATGCTCAACTTTTTTGATTTCGAGCGAATGTTCAGACAAAGAATATACTATTTTCTGGAGAGAAAAGACGAGTTAAAAAGTGTCATTAAGAAAGGTAATTTTACATGGAAAAATAACATTTTCAGAAGACACCATGCCCAATATAGGTCAATCTCGAATACAGCAAGGTACATAATGAGCAAAGTGATAAGTGAAGGGAGATGGAATGCAGAGTACATGGCCTTCCTTTATGTTTTTGTGAATGCAGACCCACTAACATCCTCACCGCATTCTGCAACATTTAGAGTAGGGGAATGGGAAATTAATTTGTTTGCGTCCTCTGGAATATTTGCCTATGACGAAGAAAACAGCTTTTATAAGCTGAACGGGATCCCTATCATGAGCGGTGATCCAATAATGACTATGGAAGACACCATATCAAGATTTCTGTACGGGTATAAAATATTGCCTCACAACCATGATAAAAAATTAAAAACTGTGAGCATAAAACATCTAGAAGATGTACGGGATTCAATAGGCATTGGGAAAGAATTCTCATTTTTTTTTTTATTTGGTGAGAAGTTCGACATTGTACGGGACCCTGAGTTTGAAGTGCAGATAAAAGATACATTCAATAAGAGGATAGCAGAGTCTTTAGATTTGTTGGACTCAGCCATATATTCTGGAGAGGGGGTGAAGAGAAAATGGTGGACAGCTATTGGAGAAGACTCTGATGATGATGATGAGAAAAAATCAAAGTTAGATTTATACCAAGATACAGATGATTACTTTATGGACATGGACTCTAATATTTTCTTTGATGACATGGATATGTTTCAAGAAGACATGTTGGAAGATTGATTGCATACAATGAGTGATATTTTGTCAAGGTTTTTAGACATAGAAAAAAAATGGATAAGGCATCGGTCTCCTAAACCGGGGATTGCCGGTTCGAGTCCCGCCAGAGGTACACATTTTACACAATGGTACAAAATCATTCATACTACACACAGAAATAAACAAACAAAAATAATAACGTTTCTACTGTGTTAAGCCGACTTAGCTCGACTGACGCTCGCTGACGCTCGGGAAAAAAGCTCTTTATAAAGGAGTCCCAACATAGCAGCTGAGAGAGAAGTATAAATCGTCCCTTTGGCGCAGAGGATAGCGCGTTGGACTTCTAATCCAAAGGTCGTGGGTTCGATCCCCACAAGGGACAGCAATTTTTAAAAATGGGTACGAACTGCAACAAAGGCATTGGAACATGGTATGACCGCTACCGTGTTCAAATGACAAAAACAGTTATATCCAAAGCCTTTCTTTACGTTACACATGCAACTACATTCGTGGAAAACTTAACGTCTTCAAGATATTATACACCAATGTAGCAAAATCATACATGATCTCTTAAGCTACTTGTTGAGGGTTGCTCGTTAGGCAAGTTTTTCTCCTCGAAGAACAAATCAATTCACCATCCAGCAGCCAAGTGTGTCACATCACATTTGAATCTCTCGTTACAGCAATGGCGGGGAATGTATCCTGCCTCGAACTGTCCATACAAGTAATGCTCTGTTTGCGCCAATTGTGCACCGTGGAACTGAGATCGTTTCTTGAGGGACTAACAAGCGCAGCTACCATCAGCACTACGATGAGTGACTGATCTTACAGTACTTCCAAAACAATGTGCTCCACATTGCGAGTGGATACTGCTTCTGAAACATGAACTTCGCCTCTATCTCACAGCAGTGCAGGAAGAAGCACGAACAGTCAGCCTGCTGCAACGAATATCTACGTCAATAAACACAGGGCTAAGAATATGTGCGCTCGCTATAAACAAAACGATTCGACCATACAGATATTTATAGCGTATATTATGCTTCTTTCCTCATGACTGTATCAGACGGCGAACAAAATATGCCTAGCATGTAGAACGCACGTTGAATTGGTGCAAAACAGTATCAATTTCTACGCAGAAAATAAGAATAATCAGCATAGATACGTAGAACGTCGTACATCATCCTCACCACTTCAGATATATACAAACCAGCAACACACCGTCCCTTTGGCGCAGCGGATAGCGCGTTGGACTTCTAATCCAAAGGTCGTGGGTTCGATCCCCACAAGGGACGGCAATTTTTGCGCCGCCTCTGTGGCCTAATGGATAGTAGGAACAAGTCCGATTTTTGAAAATGAGTGACCCCACAGAAGACAATGAAGCTATTCTTAGAAAGAAAATTCTATTATCTAACGTAAAAAAAGATTCTTGGCCTCTCAGAACAAAGTATGGGTATCTTGCGGAACTATAACGTATCAAATATGAGAATGCTTGAGAATAATGACAGAAACAAGGAATGTCCAAATCCAGTTGCTAACACAATTAGTGTTTTGAGTACATAATACCCTTTGGCCATACATTATCAAAGGGCTAGGAAATTCGGAATCCCATCTCACCTAATGGCACAAAGTAATCGGGCTCAAAAGGAAGACACAAGATACCATGGTAGAGTCCTATGTAAAAAGGAGGCTTTGGATTGGTGGATCACAACGGTTGAAAAACCTCAAGAGCATGAAATAGCAGTAATAAACATTTTACAGAGAGAACCAAGTCATCAAGTGAGTGAGTATTACTCTATTGATTGGGAACATAGTAGAATTAGCTTCGGGCCACCTGAGTTGAAAAGGGAAACTGTTCCTACTAGAGAGACACCATATGATATCCCTCCCACTTTAAGGGTTCCTTTGGTGAAAGAGGCATTATTTCCACATTTGACAAAACCAGATAAAACAATATCACCAAGGTATAGGGTTCAAATAAAAAACATAATCGACCTTACATTAGACAGCAAAATGCTATTGCCGACTCAAATAAGAATTCTTTTAAATTCCATGGACAAAAGATTGAGAACTCTTTCTAAAACCTCCAATATGACAGGGAGAATGATACTTATGAAACATGCAATCATCCACGATAATCTTCACTTAGTAAATATGAAGATGTTGGGGGACAAACCGTCTTCTTCTTCAATCAAACTAATGGAAATGTTCACAAAAAACTTAATATTTCAAGCTAGGATAAATAATAATGGCTTGGATGACATAAGAAAGGTGATATCGTCAACTACAATCGAAGGGACTCCTCTCTTAAGTATGTTGGAAATATGGAGAACCAATAAGTATATAAAGTGGCTGCGAGCAGCTATGGGCATGTCAATATGCTTAGAATTTGAGTATAAGGGATTAACATTGTGCGCTCACCCTTTCAACACAATAAGGAAAGAGTATGAACATTCAGTAGGTCTCAAGTTCACAAACACAATAGGAGAAGAGCAATATAACTTTATAATGGATGATATGAGAGGAAGCTTTACACGAGATGGTGACGTGATCATAGGAATGACTTGCAACTTCATCAATAATGTAAGCTTCTCATACCTGTTATCGATAATTGCAGCATTCATTAGACATGGAGGAGGGAGAACAAGGGCATCTGAACTTGCGGAAATGGAAAGGCAAATCCAGGAGAGAACAAAAAGGAGACCTTGGGAGATATTAGGTGTAAAAGAGGAGGAATACATAAAGAAGCTGAGGAACCCAAAATCAGATTTCCGACTGGGAAAAGCAGAGATTGCCAAAGTCACGGAATATACAAGAACTTATGAGACAAGGGCAAATTTGGATGGTAACTTAAATATACAGCCAGAAGGGACCAGTTTACAAATTAAATATGAAATAAATGAAAAGGATACAAAGAGATTGCTCAAATCTGTTGTTTGTACTAACGCCTTAATGCTCAACTTTTTTGATTTCGAGAGAATGTTCAGACAAAGAATATACTATTTTCTGGAGAGAAAAGACGAGTTAAAAAGTGTCATTAAGAAAGGTAATTTTACATGGAAAAATAACATTTTCAGAAGACACCATGCCCAATATAGGTCAATCTCGAAAACAGCAAGGTACATAATGAGCAAAGTGATAAGTGAAGGGAGATGGAATGCAGAGTACATGGCCTTCCTTTATGTTTTTGTGAATGCAGACCCACTAACATCCTCACCGCATTCTGCAACATTTAGAGTAGGGGAATGGGAAATTAATTTGTTTGCGTCCTCTGGAATATTTGCCTATGACGAAGAAAACAGCTTTTATAAGCTGAACGGGATCCCTATCATGAGCGGTGATCCAATAATGACTATGGAAGACACCATATCAAGATTTCTGTACGGGTATAAAATATTGCCTCACAACCATGATAAAAAATTAAAAACTGTGAGCATAAAACATCTAGAAGATGTACGGGATTCAATAGGCATTGGGAAAGAATACTCATTTTTTTTTTTATTTGGTGAGAAGTTCGACATTGTACGGGACCCTGAGTTTGAAGTGCAGATAAAAGATACATTCAATAAGAGGATAGCAGAGTCTTTAGATTTGTTGGACTCAGCCATATATTCTGGAGAGGGGGTGAAGAGAAAATGGTGGACAGCTATTGGAGAAGACTCTGATGATGATGAGAAAAAATCAAAGTTAGATTTATACCAAGATACAGATGATTACTTTATGGACATGGACTCTAATATTTTCTTTGATGACATGGATATGTTTCAAGAAGACATGTTGGAAGATTGATTGCATACAATGAGTGGTATTTTGTCAAGGTTTTTAGACATAGAAAAAAAATGGATAAGGCATCGGTCTCCTAAACCGGGGATTGCCGGTTCGAGTCCCGCCAGAGGTACACATTTTACACAATGGTACAAAATCATTCATACTACACACAGAAATAAACAAACAAAAATAATAACGTTTCTACTGTGTTAAGCCGACTTGGCCGACTTAGCTCGACTGACGCTCGCTGACGCTCGGGAAAAAAGCTCTTTATAAAGGAGTCCCAACATATCAGCTGAGAGAGAAGTATAAATCGTCCCTTTGGCGCAGAGGATAGTGTGTTGGACTTCTAATCCAAAGGTCGTGGGTTCGATCCCCACAAGGGACAGCAATTTTTAAAAATGAGTACGAACTGCAACAAAGGCATTGGAACATGGTATGACCGCTACCGTGTTCAAATGACAAAAACAGTTATATCCAAAGCCTTTCTTTACGTTACACATGCAACTACATTCGTGGAAAACTTAACGTCTTCAAGATATTATACACCAATGTAGCAAAATCATACATGATCTCTTAAGCTACTTGTTGAGGGTTGCTCGTTAGGCAAGTTTTTCTCCTCGAAGAACAAATCAATTCACCATCCAGCAGCCAAGTGTGTCACATCACATTTGAATCTCTCGTTACAGCAATTGCGGGGAATGTATCCTGCCTCGAACTGTCCATACAAGTAATGCTCTGTTTGCGCCAATTGTGCACCGTCGAACTGAGATCGTTTCTTGAGGGACTAACAAGCGCAGCTACCATCAGCACTACGATGAGTGACTGATCTTACAGTACTTCCAAAACAATGTGCTCCACATTGCGAGTGGATACTGCTTCTGAAACATGAACTTCGCCTCTATCTCACAGCAGTGCAGGAAGAAGCACGAACAGTCAGCCTGCTGCAACGAATATCTACGTCAATAAACACAGGGCTAAGAATATGTGCGCTCGCTATAAACAAAACGATTCGACCATACAGATATTTATAGCGTATATTATGCTTCTTTCCTCATGACTGTATCAGACGGCGAACAAAATATGCCTAGCATGTAGAACGCACGTTGAATTGGTGCAAAACAGTATCAATTTCTACGCAGAAAATAAGAATAATCAGCATAGATACGTAGAACGTCGTACATCATCCTCACCACTTCAGATATATACAAACCAGCAACACACCGTCCCTTTGGCGCAGCGGATAGCGCGTTGGACCTCTAATCCAAAAGTCGTGGGTTCGATCCCCACAAGGGACGGCAATTTTTGCGCCGCCTCTGTGGCCTAATGGATAGTAGGAACAAGTCCGATTTTTGAAAATGAGTGACCCCACAGAAGACAATGAAGCTATTCTTAGAAAGAAAATTCTATTATCTAACGTAAAAAAAGATTCTTGGCCTCTCAGAACAAAGTATGGGTATCTTGCGGAACTATAACGTATCAAATATGAGAATGCTTGAGAATAATGACAGAAACAAGGAATGTCCAAATCCAGTTGCTAACACAATTAGTGTTTTGAGTACAAAATACCCTTTGGCCATACATTATCAAAGGGCTAGGAAATTCGGAATCCCATCTCACCTAATGGCACAAAGTAATCGGGCTCAAAAGGAAGACACAAGATACCATGGTAGAGTCCTATGTAAAAAGGAGGCTTTGGATTGGTGGATCACAACGGTTGAAAAACCTCAAGAGCATGAAATAGCAGTAATAAACATTTTACAGAGAGAACCAAGTCATCAAGTGAGTGAGTATTACTCTATTGATTGGGAACATAGTAGAATTAGCTTCGGGCCACCTGAGTTGAAAAGGGAAACTGTTCCTACTAGAGAGACACCATATGATATCCCTCCCACTTTAAGGGTTCCTTTGGTGAAAGAGGCATTATTTCCACATTTGACAAAACCAGATAAAACAATATCACCAAGGTATAGGGTTCAAATAAAAAACATAATCGACCTTACATTAGACAGCAAAATGCTATTGCCGACTCAAATAAGAATTCTTTTAAATTCCATGGACAAAAGATTGAGAACTCTTTCTAAAACCTCCAATATGACAGGGAGAATGATACTTATGAAACATGCAATCATCCACGATAATCTTCACTTAGTAAATATGAAGATGTTGGGGGACAAACCGTCTTCTTCTTCAATCAAACTAATGGAAATGTTCACAAAAAACTTAATATTTCAAGCTAGGATAAATAATAATGGCTTGGATGACATAAGAAAGGTGATATCATCAACTACAATCGAAGGGACTCCTCTCTTAAGTATGTTGGAAATATGGAGAACCAATAAGTATATAAAGTGGCTGCGAGCAGCTATGGGGATGTCAATATGCTTAGAATTTGAGTATAAGGGATTAACATTGTGCGCTCACCCTTTCAACACAATAAGGAAAGAGTATGAACATTCAGTAGGTCTCAAGTTCACAAACACAATAGGAGAAGAGCAATATAACTTTATAATGGATGATATGAGAGGAAGCTTTACACGAGATGGTGACGTGATCATAGGAATGACTTGCAACTTCATCAATAATGTAAGCTTCTCATACCTGTTATCGATAATTGCAGCATTCATTAGACATGGAGGAGGGAGAACAAGGGCATCTGAACTTGCGGAAATGGAAAGGCAAATCCAGGAGAGAACAAAAAGGAGACCTTGGGAGATATTAGGTGTAAAAGAGGAGGAATACATAAAGAAGCTGAGGAACCCAAAATCAGATTTCCGACTGGGAAAAGCAGAGATTGCCAAAGTCACGGAATATACAAGAACTTATGAGACAAGGGCAAATTTGGATGGTAACTTAAATATACAGCCAGAAGGGACCAGTTTACAAATTAAATATGAAATAAATGAAAAGGATACAAAGAGATTGCTCAAATCTGTTGTTTGTACTAACGCCTTAATGCTCAACTTTTTTGATTTCGAGAGAATGTTCAGACAAAGAATATACTATTTTCTGTAGAGAAAAGACGAGTTAAAAAGTGTCATTAAGAAAGGTAATTTTACATGGAAAAATAACATTTTCAGAAGACACCATGCCCAATATAGGTCAATCTCGAAAACAGCAAGGTACATAATGAGCAAAGTGATAAGTGAAGGGAGATGGAATGCAGAGTACATGGCCTTCCTTTATGTTTTTGTGAATGCAGACCCACTAACATCCTCACCGCATTCTGCAACATTTAGAGTAGGGGAATGGGAAATTAATTTGTTTGCGTCCTCTGGAATATTTGCCTATGACGAAGAAAACAGCTGTTCTAAGCTGAACGGGATCCCTATCATGAGCGGTGATCCAATAATGACTATGGAAGACACCATATCAAGATTTCTGTACGGGTATAAAATATTGCCTCACAACCATGATAAAAAATTAAAAACTGTGAGCATAAAACATCTAGAAGATGTACGGGATTCAATAGGCATTGGGAAAGAATACTCATTTTTTTTTTATTTGGTGAGAAGTTCGACATTGTACGGGACCCTGAGTTTGAAGTGCAGATAAAAGATACATTCAATAAGAGGATAGCAGAGTCTTTAGATTTGTTGGACTCAGCCATATATTCTGGAGAGGGGGTGAAGAGAAAATGGTGGACAGCTATTGGAGAAGACTCTGATGATGATGAGAAAAAATCAAAGTTAGATTTATACGATGATATAGATGATTACTTTATGGACATGGACTCTAATATTTTCTTTGATGACATGGATATGTTTCAAGAAGACATGTTGGAAGATTGATTGCATTCAATGAGTGATATTTTGTCAAGGTTTTTAGACATAGAAAAAAAATGGATAAGGCATCGGTCTCCTAAACCGGGGATTGCCGGTTCGAGTCCCGCCAGAGGTACACATTTTACACAATGGTACAAAATCATTCATACTACACACAGAAATAAACAAACAAAAATAATAACGTTTCTACTGTGTTAAGCCGACTTGGCCGACTTAGCTCGACTGACGCTCGCTGACGCTCGGGAAAAAAGCTCTTTATAAAGGAGTCCCAACATATCAGCTGAGAGAGAAGTATAAATCGTCCCTTTGGCGCAGAGGATAGCGCGTTGGACTTCTAATCCAAAGGTCGTGGGTTCGATCCCCACAAGGGACAGCAATTTTTAAAAATGAGTACGAACTGCAACAAAGGCATTGGAACATGGTATGACCGCTACCGTGTTCAAATGACAAAAACAGTTATATCCAAAGCCTTTCTTTACGTTACACATGCAACTACATTCGTGGAAAACTTAACGTCTTCAAGATATTATACACCAATGTAGCAAAATCATACATGATCTCTTAAGCTACTTGTTGAGGGTTGCTCGTTAGGCAAGTTTTTCTCCTCGAAGAACAAATCAATTCACCATCCAGCAGCCAAGTGTGTCACATCACATTTGAATCTCTCGTTACAGCAATGGCGGGGAATGTATCCTGCCTCGAACTGTCCATACAAGTAATGCTCTGTTTGCGCCAATTGTGCACCGTCGAACTGAGATCGTTTCTTGAGGGACTAACAAGCGCAGCTACCATCAGCACTACGATGAGTGACTGATCTTACAGTACTTCCAAAACAATGTGCTCCACATTGCGAGTGGATACTGCTTCTGAAACATGAACTTCGCCTCTATCTCACAGCAGTGCAGGAAGAAGCACGAACAGTCAGCCTGCTGCAACGAATATCTACGTCAATAAACACAGGGCTAAGAATATGTGCGCTCGCTATAAACAAAACGATTCGACCATACAGATATTTATAGCGTATATTATGCTTCTTTCCTCATGACTGTATCAGACGGCGAACAAAATATGCCTAGCATGTAGAACGCACGTTGAATTGGTGCAAAACAGTATCAATTTCTACGCAGAAAATAAGAATAATCAGCATAGATACGTAGAACGTCGTACATCATCCTCACCACTTCAGATATATACAAACCAGCAACACACCGTCCCTTTGGCGCAGCGGATAGCGCGTTGGACCTCTAATCCAAAAGTCGTGGGTTCGATCCCCACAAGGGACGGCAATTTTTGCGCCGCCTCTGTGGCCTAATGGATAGTAGGAACAAGTCCGATTTTTGAAAATGAGTGACCCCACAGAAGACAATGAAGCTATTCTTAGAAAGAAAATTCTATTATCTAACGTAAAAAAAGATTCTTGGCCTCTCAGAACAAAGTATGGGTATCTTGCGGAACTATAACGTATCAAATATGAGAATGCTTGAGAATAATGACAGAAACAAGGAATGTCCAAATCCAGTTGCTAACACAATTAGTGTTTTGAGTACAAAATACCCTTTGGCCATACATTATCAAAGGGCTAGGAAATTCGGAATCCCATCTCACCTAATGGCACAAAGTAATCGGGCTCAAAAGGAAGACACAAGATACCATGGTAGAGTCCTATGTAAAAAGGAGGCTTTGGATTGGTGGATCACAACGGTTGAAAAACCTCAAGAGCATGAAATAGCAGTAATAAACATTTTACAGAGAGAACCAAGTCATCAAGTGAGTGAGTATTACTCTATTGATTGGGAACATAGTAGAATTAGCTTCGGGCCACTTGAGTTGAAAAGGGAAACTGTTCCTACTAGAGAGACACCATATGATATCCCTCCCACTTTAAGGGTTCCTTTGGTGAAAGAGGCATTATTTCCACATTTGACAAAACCAGATAAAACAATATCACCAAGGTATAGGGTTCAAATAAAAAACATAATCGACCTTACATTAGACAGCAAAATGCTATTGCCGACTCAAATAAGAATTCTTTTAAATTCCATGGACAAAAGATTGAGAACTCTTTCTAAAACCTCCAATATGACAGGGAGAATGATACTTATGAAACATGCAATCATCCACGATAATCTTCACTTAGTAAATATGAAGATGTTGGGGGACAAACCGTCTTCTTCTTCAATCAAACTAATGGAAATGTTCACAAAAAACTTAATATTTCAAGCTAGGATAAATAATAATGGCTTGGATGACATAAGAAAGGTGATATCATCAACTACAATCGAAGGGACTCCTCTCTTAAGTATGTTGGAAATATGGAGAACCAATAAGTATATAAAGTGGCTGCGAGCAGCTATGGGGATGTCAATATGCTTAGAATTTGAGTATAAGGGATTAACATTGTGCGCTCACCCTTTCAACACAATAAGGAAAGAGTATGAACATTCAGTAGGTCTCAAGTTCACAAACACAATAGGAGAAGAGCAATATAACTTTATAATGGATGATATGAGAGGAAGCTTTACACGAGATGGTGACGTGATCATAGGAATGACTTGCAACTTCATCAATAATGTAAGCTTCTCATACCTGTTATCGATAATTGCAGCATTCATTAGACATGGAGGAGGGAGAACAAGGGCATCTGAACTTGCGGAAATGGAAAGGCAAATCCAGGAGAGAACAAAAAGGAGACCTTGGGAGATATTAGGTGTAAAAGAGGAGGAATACATAAAGAAGCTGAGGAACCCAAAATCAGATTTCCGACTGGGAAAAGCAGAGATTGCCAAAGTCACGGAATATACAAGAACTTATGAGACAAGGGCAAATTTGGATGGTAACTTAAATATACAGCCAGAAGGGACCAGTTTACAAATTAAATATGAAATAAATGAAAAGGATACAAAGAGATTGCTCAAATCTGTTGTTTGTACTAACGCCTTAATGCTCAACTTTTTTGATTTCGAGAGAATGTTCAGACAAAGAATATACTATTTTCTGTAGAGAAAAGACGAGTTAAAAAGTGTCATTAAGAAAGGTAATTTTACATGGAAAAATAACATTTTCAGAAGACACCATGCCCAATATAGGTCAATCTCGAAAACAGCAAGGTACATAATGAGCAAAGTGATAAGTGAAGGGAGATGGAATGCAGAGTACATGGCCTTCCTTTATGTTTTTGTGAATGCAGACCCACTAACATCCTCACCGCATTCTGCAACATTTAGAGTAGGGGAATGGGAAATTAATTTGTTTGCGTCCTCTGGAATATTTGCCTATGACGAAGAAAACAGCTGTTCTAAGCTGAACGGGATCCCTATCATGAGCGGTGATCCAATAATGACTATGGAAGACACCATATCAAGATTTCTGTACGGGTATAAAATATTGCCTCACAACCATGATAAAAAATTAAAAACTGTGAGCATAAAACATCTAGAAGATGTACGGGATTCAATAGGCATTGGGAAAGAATACTCATTTTTTTTTTATTTGGTGAGAAGTTCGACATTGTACGGGACCCTGAGTTTGAAGTGCAGATAAAAGATACATTCAATAAGAGGATAGCAGAGTCTTTAGATTTGTTGGACTCAGCCATATATTCTGGAGAGGGGGTGAAGAGAAAATGGTGGACAGCTATTGGAGAAGACTCTGATGATGATGAGAAAAAATCAAAGTTAGATTTATACGACGATATAGATGATTACTTTATGGACATGGACTCTAATATTTTCTTTGATGACATGGATATGTTTCAAGAAGACATGTTGGAAGATTGATTGCATTCAATGAGTGATATTTTGTCAAGGTTTTTAGACATAGAAAAAAAATGGATAAGGCATCGGTCTCCTAAACCGGGGATTGCCGGTTCGAGTCCCGCCAGAGGTACACATTTTACACAATGGTACAAAATCATTCATACTACACACAGAAATAAACAAACAAAAATAATAACGTTTCTACTGTGTTAAGCCGACTTGGCCGACTTAGCTCGACTGACGCTCGCTGACGCTCGGGAAAAAAGCTCTTTATAAAGGAGTCCCAACATATCAGCTGAGAGAGAAGTATAAATCGTCCCTTTGGCGCAGAGGATAGTGTGTTGGACTTCTAATCCAAAGGTCGTGGGTTCGATCCCCACAAGGGACAGCAATTTTTAAAAATGAGTACGAACTGCAACAAAGGCATTGGAACATGGTATGACCGCTACCGTGTTCAAATGACAAAAACAGTTATATCCAAAGCCTTTCTTTACGTTACACATGCAACTACATTCGTGGAAAACTTAACGTCTTCAAGATATTATACACCAATGTAGCAAAATCATACATGATCTCTTAAGCTACTTGTTGAGGGTTGCTCGTTAGGCAAGTTTTTCTCCTCGAAGAACAAATCAATTCACCATCCAGCAGCCAAGTGTGTCACATCACATTTGAATCTCTCGTTACAGCAATGGCGGGGAATGTATCCTGCCTCGAACTGTCCATACAAGTAATGCTCTGTTTGCGCCAATTGTGCACCGTCGAACTGAGATCGTTTCTTGAGGGACTAACAAGCGCAGCTACCATCAGCACTACGATGAGTGACTGATCTTACAGTACTTCCAAAACAATGTGCTCCACATTGCGAGTGGATACTGCTTCTGAAACATGAACTTCGCCTCTATCTCACAGCAGTGCAGGAAGAAGCACGAACAGTCAGCCTGCTGCAACGAATATCTACGTCAATAAACACAGGGCTAAGAATATGTGCGCTCGCTATAAACAAAACGATTCGACCATACAGATATTTATAGCGTATATTATGCTTCTTTCCTCATGACTGTATCAGACGGCGAACAAAATATGCCTAGCATGTAGAACGCACGTTGAATTGGTGCAAAACAGTATCAATTTCTACGCAGAAAATAAGAATAATCAGCATAGATACGTAGAACGTCGTACATCATCCTCACCACTTCAGATATATACAAACCAGCAACACACCGTCCCTTTGGCGCAGCGGATAGCGCGTTGGACCTCTAATCCAAAAGTCGTGGGTTCGATCCCCACAAGGGACGGCAATTTTTGCGCCGCCTCTGTGGCCTAATGGATAGTAGGAACAAGTCCGATTTTTGAAAATGAGTGACCCCACAGAAGACAATGAAGCTATTCTTAGAAAGAAAATTCTATTATCTAACGTAAAAAAAGATTCTTGGCCTCTCAGAACAAAGTATGGGTATCTTGCGGAACTATAACGTATCAAATATGAGAATGCTTGAGAATAATGACAGAAACAAGGAATGTCCAAATCCAGTTGCTAACACAATTAGTGTTTTGAGTACAAAATACCCTTTGGCCATACATTATCAAAGGGCTAGGAAATTCGGAATCCCATCTCACCTAATGGCACAAAGTAATCGGGCTCAAAAGGAAGACACAAGATACCATGGTAGAGTCCTATGTAAAAAGGAGGCTTTGGATTGGTGGATCACAACGGTTGAAAAACCTCAAGAGCATGAAATAGCAGTAATAAACATTTTACAGAGAGAACCAAGTCATCAAGTGAGTGAGTATTACTCTATTGATTGGGAACATAGTAGAATTAGCTTCGGGCCACCTGAGTTGAAAAGGGAAACTGTTCCTACTAGAGAGACACCATATGATATCCCTCCCACTTTAAGGGTTCCTTTGGTGAAAGAGGCATTATTTCCACATTTGACAAAACCAGATAAAACAATATCACCAAGGTATAGGGTTCAAATAAAAAACATAATCGACCTTACATTAGACAGCAAAATGCTATTGCCGACTCAAATAAGAATTCTTTTAAATTCCATGGACAAAAGATTGAGAACTCTTTCTAAAACCTCCAATATGACAGGGAGAATGATACTTATGAAACATGCAATCATCCACGATAATCTTCACTTAGTAAATATGAAGATGTTGGGGGACAAACCGTCTTCTTCTTCAATCAAACTAATGGAAATGTTCACAAAAAACTTAATATTTCAAGCTAGGATAAATAATAATGGCTTGGATGACATAAGAAAGGTGATATCATCAACTACAATCGAAGGGACTCCTCTCTTAAGTATGTTGGAAATATGGAGAACCAATAAGTATATAAAGTGGCTGCGAGCAGCTATGGGGATGTCAATATGCTTAGAATTTGAGTATAAGGGATTAACATTGTGCGCTCACCCTTTCAACACAATAAGGAAAGAGTATGAACATTCAGTAGGTCTCAAGTTCACAAACACAATAGGAGAAGAGCAATATAACTTTATAATGGATGATATGAGAGGAAGCTTTACACGAGATGGTGACGTGATCATAGGAATGACTTGCAACTTCATCAATAATGTAAGCTTCTCATACCTGTTATCGATAATTGCAGCATTCATTAGACATGGAGGAGGGAGAACAAGGGCATCTGAACTTGCGGAAATGGAAAGGCAAATCCAGGAGAGAACAAAAAGGAGACCTTGGGAGATATTAGGTGTAAAAGAGGAGGAATACATAAAGAAGCTGAGGAACCCAAAATCAGATTTCCGACTGGGAAAAGCAGAGATTGCCAAAGTCACGGAATATACAAGAACTTATGAGACAAGGGCAAATTTGGATGGTAACTTAAATATACAGCCAGAAGGGACCAGTTTACAAATTAAATATGAAATAAATGAAAAGGATACAAAGAGATTGCTCAAATCTGTTGTTTGTACTAACGCCTTAATGCTCAACTTTTTTGATTTCGAGAGAATGTTCAGACAAAGAATATACTATTTTCTGTAGAGAAAAGACGAGTTAAAAAGTGTCATTAAGAAAGGTAATTTTACATGGAAAAATAACATTTTCAGAAGACACCATGCCCAATATAGGTCAATCTCGAAAACAGCAAGGTACATAATGAGCAAAGTGATAAGTGAAAGGAGATGGAATGCAGAGTACATGGCCTTCCTTTATGTTTTTGTGAATGCAGACCCACTAACATCCTCACCGCATTCTGCAACATTTAGAGTAGGGGAATGGGAAATTAATTTGTTTGCGTCCTCTGAAATATTTGCCTATGACGAAGAAAACAGCTGTTATAAGCTGAACGGGATCCCTATCATGAGCGGTGATCCAATAATGACTATGGAAGACACCATATCAAGATTTCTGTACGGGTATAAAATATTGCCTCACAACCATGATAAAAAATTAAAAACTGTGAGCATAAAACATCTAGAAGATGTACGGGATTCAATAGGCATTGGGAAAGAATACTCATTTTTTTTTATTTGGTGAGAAGTTCGACATTGTACGGGACCCTGAGTTTGAAGTGCAGATAAAAGATACATTCAATAAGAGGATAGCAGAGTCTTTAGATTTGTTGGACTCAGCCATATATTCTGGAGAGGGGGTGAAGAGAAAATGGTGGACAGCTATTGGAGAAGACTCTGATGATGATGAGAAAAAATCAAAGTTAGATTTATACCAAGATACAGATGATTACTTTATGGACATGGACTCTAATATTTTCTTTGATGACATGGATATGTTTCAAGAAGACATGTTGGAAGATTGATTGCATACAATGAGTGATATTTTGTCAAGGTTTTTAGACATAGAAAAAAAATGGATAAGGCATCGGTCTCCTAAACCGGGGATTGCCGGTTCGAGTCCCGCCAGAGGTACACATTTTACACAATGGTACAAAATCATTCATACTACACACAGAAATAAACAAACAAAAATAATAACGTTTCTACTGTGTTAAGCCGACTTGGCCGACTTAGCTCGACTGACGCTCGCTGACGCTCGGGAAAAAAGCTCTTTATAAAGGAGTCCCAACATATCAGCTGAGAGAGAAGTATAAATCGTCCCTTTGGCGCAGAGGATAGTGCGTTGGACTTCTAATCCAAAGGTCGTGGGTTCGATCCCCACAAGGGACAGCAATTATTAAAAATGAGTACGAACTGCAACAAAGGCATTGGAACATGGTATGACCGCTACCGTGTTCAAATGACAAAAACAGTTATATCCAAAGCCTTTCTTTACGTTACACATGCAACTACATTCGTGGAAAACTTAACGTCTTCAAGATATTATACACCAATGTAGCAAAATCATACATGATCTCTTAAGCTACTTGTTGAGGGTTGCTCGTTAGGCAAGTTTTTCTCCTCGAAGAACAAATCAATTCACCATCCAGCAGCCAAGTGTGTCACATCACATTTGAATCTCTCGTTACAGCAATGGCGGGGAATGTATCCTGCCTCGAACTGTCCATACAAGTAATGCTCTGTTTGCGCCAATTGTGCACCGTGGAACTGAGATCGTTTCTTGAGGGAGTAACAAGCGCAGCTACCATCAGCACTACGATGAGTGACTGATCTTACAGTACTTCCAAAACAATGTGCTCCACATTGCGAGTGGATACTGCTTCTGAAACATGAACTTCGCCTCTATCTCACAGCAGTGCAGGAAGAAGCACGAACAGTCAGCCTGCTGCAACGAATATCTACGTCAATAAACACAGGGCTAAGAATATGTGCGCTCGCTATAAACAAAACGATTCGACCATACAGATATTTATAGCGTATATTATGCTTCTTTCCTCATGACTGTATCAGACGGCGAACAAAATATGCCTAGCATGTAGAACGCACGTTGAATTGGTGCAAAACAGTATCAATTTCTACGCAGAAAATAAGAATAATCAGCATAGATACGTAGAACGTCGTACATCATCCTCACCACTTCAGATATATACAAACCAGCAACACACCGTCCCTTTGGCGCAGCGGATAGCGCGTTGGACTTCTAATCCAAAGGTCGTGGGTTCGATCCCCACAAGGGACGGCAATTTTTGCGCCGCCTCTGTGGCCTAATGGATAGTAGGAACAAGTCCGATTTTTGAAAATGAGTGACCCCACAGAAGACAATGAAGCTATTCTTAGAAAGAAAATTCTATTATCTAACGTAAAAAAAGATTCTTGGCCTCTCAGAACAAAGTATGGGTATCTTGCGGAACTATAACGTATCAAATATGAGAATGCTTGAGAATAATGCCAGAGACAAGGAATGTCCAAATCCAGTTGCTAACACAATTAGTGTTTTGAGTACAAAATACCCTTTGGCCATACATTATCAAAGGGCTAGGAAATTCGGAATCCCATCTCACCTAATGGCACAAAGTAATCGGGCTCAAAAGGAAGACACAAGATACCATGGTAGAGTCCTATGTAAAAAGGAGGCTTTGGATTGGTGGATCACAAGGGTTGAAAAACCTCAAGAGCATGAAATAGCAGTAATAAACATTTTACAGAGAGAACCAAGTCATCAAGTGAGTGAGTATTACTCTATTGATTGGGAACATAGTAGAATTAGCTTCGGGCCACCTGAGTTGAAAAGGGAAACTGTTCCTACTAGAGAGACACCATATGATATCCCTCCCACTTTAAGGGTTCCTTTGGTGAAAGAGGCATTATTTCCACATTTGACAAAACCAGATAAAACAATATCACCAAGGTATAGGGTTCAAATAAAAAACATAATCGACCTTACATTAGACAGCAAAATGCTATTGCCGACTCAAATAAGAATTCTTTTAAATTCCATGGACAAAAGATTGAGAACTCTTTCTATAACCTCCAATATGACAGGGAGAATGATACCTATGAAACATGCAATCATCCACGATAATCTTCACTTAGTAAATATGAAGATGTTGGGGGACAAACCGTCTTCTTCTTCAATCAAACTAATGGAAATGTTCACAAAAAACTTAATATTTCAAGCTAGGATAAATAATAATGGCTTGGATGACATAAGAAAGGTGATATCGTCAACTACAATCGAAGGGACTCCTCTCTTAAGTATGTTGGAAATATGGAGAACCAATAAGTATATAAAGTGGCTGCGAGCAGCTATGGGGATGTCAATATGCTTAGAATTTGAGTATAAGGGATTAACATTGTGCGCTCACCCTTTCAACACAATAAGGAAAGAGTATGAACATTCAGTAGGTCTCAAGTTCACAAACACAATAGGAGAAGAGCAATATAACTTTATAATGGATGATATGAGAGGAAGCTTTACACGAGATGGTGACGTGATCATAGGAATGACTTGCAACTTCATCAATAATGTAAGCTTCTCATACCTGTTATCGATAATTGCAGCATTCATTAGACATGGAGGAGGGAGAACAAGGGCATCTGAACTTGCGGAAATGGAAAGGCAAATCCAGGAGAGAACAAAAAGGAGACCTTGGGAGATATTAGGTGTAAAAGAGAAGGAATACATAAAGAAGCTGAGGAACCCAAAATCAGATTTCCGACTGGGAAAAGCAGAGATTGCCAAAGTCACGGAATATACAAGAACTTATGAGACAAGGGCAAATTTGGATGGTAACTTAAATATACAGCCAGAAGGGACCAGTTTACAAATTAAATATGAAATAAATGAAAAGGATACAAAGAGATTGCTCAAATCTGTTGTTTGTACTAACGCCTTAATGCTCAACTTTTTTGATTTCGAGAGAATGTTCAGACAAAGAATATACTATTTTCTGGAGAGAAAAGACGAGTTAAAAAGTGTCATTAAGAAAGGTAATTTTACATGGAAAAATAACATTTTCAGAAGACACCATGCCCAATATAGGTCAATCTCGAAAACAGCAAGGTACATAATGAGCAAAGTGATAAGTGAAGGGAGATGGAATGCAGAGTACATGGCCTTCCTTTATGTTTTTGTGAATGCAGACCCACTAACATCCTCACCGCATTCTGCAACATTTAGAGTAGGGGAATGGGAAATTAATTTGTTTGCGTCCTCTGGAATATTTGCCTATGACGAAGAAAACAGCTGTTATAAGCTGAACGGGATCCCTATCATGAGCGGTGATCCAATAATGACTATGGAAGACACCATATCAAGATTTCTGTACGGGTATACAATATTGCCTCACAACCATGATAAAAAATTAAAAACTGTGAGCATAAAACATCTAGAAGATGTACGGGATTCAATAGGCATTGGGAAAGAATACTCATTTTTTTTTTATTTGGTGAGAAGTTCGACATTGTACGGGACCCTGAGTTTGAAGTGCAGATAAAAGATACATTCAATAAGAGGATAGTAGAGTCTTTAGATTTGTTGGACTCAGCCATATATTCTGGAGAGGGGGTGAAGAGAAAATGGTGGACAGCTATTGGAGAAGACTCTGATGATGATGAGAAAAAATCAAAGTTAGATTTATACGAAGATATAGATGATTACTTTATGGACATGGACTCTAATATTTTCTTTGATGACATGGATATGTTTGAAGAAGACATGTTGGAAGATTGATTGCATACAATGAGTGATATTTTGTCAAGGTTTTTAGACATAGAAAAAAAATGGATAAGGCATCGGTCTCCTAAACCGGGGATTGCCGGTTCGAGTCCCGCCAGAGGTACACATTTTACACAATGGTACAAAATCATTCATACTACACACAGAAATAAACAAACAAAAATAATAACGTTTCTACTGTGTTAAGCCGACTTGGCCGACTTAGCTCGACTGACGCTCGCTGACGCTCGGGAAAAAAGCTCTTTATAAAGGAGTCCCAACATATCAGCTGAGAGAGAAGTATAAATCGTCCCTTTGGCGCAGAGGATAGCGCGTTGGACTTCTAATCCAAAGGTCGTGGGTTCGATCCCCACAAGGGACAGCAATTTTTAAAAATGAGTACGAACTGCAACAAAGGCATTGGAACATGGTATGACCGCTACCGTGTTCAAATGACAAAAACAGTTATATCCAAAGCCTTTCTTTACGTTACACATGCAACTACATTCGTGGAAAACTTAACGTCTTCAAGATATTATACACCAATGTAGCAAAATCATACATGATCTCTTAAGCTACTTGTTGAGGGTTGCTCGTTAGGCAAGTTTTTCTCCTCGAAGAACAAATCAATTCACCATCCAGCAGCCAAGTGTGTCACATCACATTTGAATCTCTCGTTACAGCAATGGCGGGGAATGTATCCTGCCTCGAACTGTCCATACAAGTAATGCTCTGTTTGCGCCAATTGTGCACCGTCGAACTGAGATCGTTTCTTGAGGGACTAACAAGCGCAGCTACCATCAGCACTACGATGAGTGACTGATCTTACAGTACTTCCAAAACAATGTGCTCCACATTGCGAGTGGATACTGCTTCTGAAACATGAACTTCGCCTCTATCTCACAGCAGTGCAGGAAGAAGCACGAACAGTCAGCCTGCTGCAACGAATATCTACGTCAATAAACACAGGGCTAAGAATATGTGCGCTCGCTATAAACAAAACGATTCGACCATACAGATATTTATAGCGTATATTATGCTTCTTTCCTCATGACTGTATCAGACGGCTAACAAAATATGCCTAGCATGTAGAACGCACGTTGAATTGGTGCAAAACAGTATCAATTTCTACGCAGAAAATAAGAATAATCAGCATAGATACGTAGAACGTCGTACATCATCCTCACCACTTCAGATATATACAAACCAGCAACACACCGTCCCTTTGGCGCAGCGGATAGCGCGTTGGACCTCTAATCCAAAAGTCGTGGGTTCGATCCCCACAAGGGACGGCAATTTTTGCGCCGCCTCTGTGGCCTAATGGATAGTAGGAACAAGTCCGATTTTTGAAAATGAGTGACCCCACAGAAGACAATGAAGCTATTCTTAGAAAGAAAATTCTATTATCTAACGTAAAAAAAGATTCTTGGCCTCTCAGAACAAAGTATGGGTATCTTGCGGAACTATAACGTATCAAATATGAGAATGCTTGAGAATAATGACAGAAACAAGGAATGTCCAAATCCAGTTGCTAACACAATTAGTGTTTTGAGTACAAAATACCCTTTGGCCATACATTATCAAAGGGCTAGGAAATTCGGAATCCCATCTCACCTAATGGCACAAAGTAATCGGGCTCAAAAGGAAGACACAAGATACCATGGTAGAGTCCTATGTAAAAAGGAGGCTTTGGATTGGTGGATCACAACGGTTGAAAAACCTCAAGAGCATGAAATAGCAGTAATAAACATTTTACAGAGAGAACCAAGTCATCAAGTGAGTGAGTATTACTCTATTGATTGGGAACATAGTAGAATTAGCTTCGGGCCACTTGAGTTGAAAAGGGAAACTGTTCCTACTAGAGAGACACCATATGATATCCCTCCCACTTTAAGGGTTCCTTTGGTGAAAGAGGCATTATTTCCACATTTGACAAAACCAGATAAAACAATATCACCAAGGTATAGGGTTCAAATAAAAAACATAATCGACCTTACATTAGACAGCAAAATGCTATTGCCGACTCAAATAAGAATTCTTTTAAATTCCATGGACAAAAGATTGAGAACTCTTTCTAAAACCTCCAATATGACAGGGAGAATGATACTTATGAAACATGCAATCATCCACGATAATCTTCACTTAGTAAATATGAAGATGTTGGGGGACAAACCGTCTTCTTCTTCAATCAAACTAATGGAAATGTTCACAAAAAACTTAATATTTCAAGCTAGGATAAATAATAATGGCTTGGATGACATAAGAAAGGTGATATCATCAACTACAATCGAAGGGACTCCTCTCTTAAGTATGTTGGAAATATGGAGAACCAATAAGTATATAAAGTGGCTGCGAGCAGCTATGGGGATGTCAATATGCTTAGAATTTGAGTATAAGGGATTAACATTGTGCGCTCACCCTTTCAACACAATAAGGAAAGAGTATGAACATTCAGTAGGTCTCAAGTTCACAAACACAATAGGAGAAGAGCAATATAACTTTATAATGGATGATATGAGAGGAAGCTTTACACGAGATGGTGACGTGATCATAGGAATGACTTGCAACTTCATCAATAATGTAAGCTTCTCATACCTGTTATCGATAATTGCAGCATTCATTAGACATGGAGGAGGGAGAACAAGGGCATCTGAACTTGCGGAAATGGAAAGGCAAATCCAGGAGAGAACAAAAAGGAGACCTTGGGAGATATTAGGTGTAAAAGAGGAGGAATACATAAAGAAGCTGAGGAACCCAAAATCAGATTTCCGACTGGGAAAAGCAGAGATTGCCAAAGTCACGGAATATACAAGAACTTATGAGACAAGGGCAAATTTGGATGGTAACTTAAATATACAGCCAGAAGGGACCAGTTTACAAATTAAATATGAAATAAATGAAAAGGATACAAAGAGATTGCTCAAATCTGTTGTTTGTACTAACGCCTTAATGCTCAACTTTTTTGATTTCGAGAGAATGTTCAGACAAAGAATATACTATTTTCTGTAGAGAAAAGACGAGTTAAAAAGTGTCATTAAGAAAGGTAATTTTACATGGAAAAATAACATTTTCAGAAGACACCATGCCCAATATAGGTCAATCTCGAAAACAGCAAGGTACATAATGAGCAAAGTGATAAGTGAAGGGAGATGGAATGCAGAGTACATGGCCTTCCTTTATGTTTTTGTGAATGCAGACCCACTAACATCCTCACCGCATTCTGCAACATTTAGAGTAGGGGAATGGGAAATTAATTTGTTTGCGTCCTCTGGAATATTTGCCTATGACGAAGAAAACAGCTGTTCTAAGCTGAACGGGATCCCTATCATGAGCGGTGATCCAATAATGACTATGGAAGACACCATATCAAGATTTCTGTACGGGTATAAAATATTGCCTCACAACCATGATAAAAAATTAAAAACTGTGAGCATAAAACATCTAGAAGATGTACGGGATTCAATAGGCATTGGGAAAGAATACTCATTTTTTTTTTATTTGGTGAGAAGTTCGACATTGTACGGGACCCTGAGTTTGAAGTGCAGATAAAAGATACATTCAATAAGAGGATAGCAGAGTCTTTAGATTTGTTGGACTCAGCCATATATTCTGGAGAGGGGGTGAAGAGAAAATGGTGGACAGCTATTGGAGAAGACTCTGATGATGATGAGAAAAAATCAAAGTTAGATTTATACGACGATATAGATGATTACTTTATGGACATGGACTCTAATATTTTCTTTGATGACATGGATATGTTTCAAGAAGACATGTTGGAAGATTGATTGCATTCAATGAGTGATATTTTGTCAAGGTTTTTAGACATAGAAAAAAAATGGATAAGGCATCGGTCTCCTAAACCGGGGATTGCCGGTTCGAGTCCCGCCAGAGGTACACATTTTACACAATGGTACAAAATCATTCATACTACACACAGAAATAAACAAACAAAAATAATAACGTTTCTACTGTGTTAAGCCGACTTGGCCGACTTAGCTCGACTGACGCTCGCTGACGCTCGGGAAAAAAGCTCTTTATAAAGGAGTCCCAACATATCAGCTGAGAGAGAAGTATAAATCGTCCCTTTGGCGCAGAGGATAGTGTGTTGGACTTCTAATCCAAAGGTCGTGGGTTCGATCCCCACAAGGGACAGCAATTTTTAAAAATGAGTACGAACTGCAACAAAGGCATTGGAACATGGTATGACCGCTACCGTGTTCAAATGACAAAAACAGTTATATCCAAAGCCTTTCTTTACGTTACACATGCAACTACATTCGTGGAAAACTTAACGTCTTCAAGATATTATACACCAATGTAGCAAAATCATACATGATCTCTTAAGCTACTTGTTGAGGGTTGCTCGTTAGGCAAGTTTTTCTCCTCGAAGAACAAATCAATTCACCATCCAGCAGCCAAGTGTGTCACATCACATTTGAATCTCTCGTTACAGCAATGGCGGGGAATGTATCCTGCCTCGAACTGTCCATACAAGTAATGCTCTGTTTGCGCCAATTGTGCACCGTCGAACTGAGATCGTTTCTTGAGGGACTAACAAGCGCAGCTACCATCAGCACTACGATGAGTGACTGATCTTACAGTACTTCCAAAACAATGTGCTCCACATTGCGAGTGGATACTGCTTCTGAAACATGAACTTCGCCTCTATCTCACAGCAGTGCAGGAAGAAGCACGAACAGTCAGCCTGCTGCAACGAATATCTACGTCAATAAACACAGGGCTAAGAATATGTGCGCTCGCTATAAACAAAACGATTCGACCATACAGATATTTATAGCGTATATTATGCTTCTTTCCTCATGACTGTATCAGACGGCGAACAAAATATGCCTAGCATGTAGAACGCACGTTGAATTGGTGCAAAACAGTATCAATTTCTACGCAGAAAATAAGAATAATCAGCATAGATACGTAGAACGTCGTACATCATCCTCACCACTTCAGATATATACAAACCAGCAACACACCGTCCCTTTGGCGCAGCGGATAGCGCGTTGGACCTCTAATCCAAAAGTCGTGGGTTCGATCCCCACAAGGGACGGCAATTTTTGCGCCGCCTCTGTGGCCTAATGGATAGTAGGAACAAGTCCGATTTTTGAAAATGAGTGACCCCACAGAAGACAATGAAGCTATTCTTAGAAAGAAAATTCTATTATCTAACGTAAAAAAAGATTCTTGGCCTCTCAGAACAAAGTATGGGTATCTTGCGGAACTATAACGTATCAAATATGAGAATGCTTGAGAATAATGACAGAAACAAGGAATGTCCAAATCCAGTTGCTAACACAATTAGTGTTTTGAGTACAAAATACCCTTTGGCCATACATTATCAAAGGGCTAGGAAATTCGGAATCCCATCTCACCTAATGGCACAAAGTAATCGGGCTCAAAAGGAAGACACAAGATACCATGGTAGAGTCCTATGTAAAAAGGAGGCTTTGGATTGGTGGATCACAACGGTTGAAAAACCTCAAGAGCATGAAATAGCAGTAATAAACATTTTACAGAGAGAACCAAGTCATCAAGTGAGTGAGTATTACTCTATTGATTGGGAACATAGTAGAATTAGCTTCGGGCCACCTGAGTTGAAAAGGGAAACTGTTCCTACTAGAGAGACACCATATGATATCCCTCCCACTTTAAGGGTTCCTTTGGTGAAAGAGGCATTATTTCCACATTTGACAAAACCAGATAAAACAATATCACCAAGGTATAGGGTTCAAATAAAAAACATAATCGACCTTACATTAGACAGCAAAATGCTATTGCCGACTCAAATAAGAATTCTTTTAAATTCCATGGACAAAAGATTGAGAACTCTTTCTAAAACCTCCAATATGACAGGGAGAATGATACTTATGAAACATGCAATCATCCACGATAATCTTCACTTAGTAAATATGAAGATGTTGGGGGACAAACCGTCTTCTTCTTCAATCAAACTAATGGAAATGTTCACAAAAAACTTAATATTTCAAGCTAGGATAAATAATAATGGCTTGGATGACATAAGAAAGGTGATATCATCAACTACAATCGAAGGGACTCCTCTCTTAAGTATGTTGGAAATATGGAGAACCAATAAGTATATAAAGTGGCTGCGAGCAGCTATGGGGATGTCAATATGCTTAGAATTTGAGTATAAGGGATTAACATTGTGCGCTCACCCTTTCAACACAATAAGGAAAGAGTATGAACATTCAGTAGGTCTCAAGTTCACAAACACAATAGGAGAAGAGCAATATAACTTTATAATGGATGATATGAGAGGAAGCTTTACACGAGATGGTGACGTGATCATAGGAATGACTTGCAACTTCATCAATAATGTAAGCTTCTCATACCTGTTATCGATAATTGCAGCATTCATTAGACATGGAGGAGGGAGAACAAGGGCATCTGAACTTGCGGAAATGGAAAGGCAAATCCAGGAGAGAACAAAAAGGAGACCTTGGGAGATATTAGGTGTAAAAGAGGAGGAATACATAAAGAAGCTGAGGAACCCAAAATCAGATTTCCGACTGGGAAAAGCAGAGATTGCCAAAGTCACGGAATATACAAGAACTTATGAGACAAGGGCAAATTTGGATGGTAACTTAAATATACAGCCAGAAGGGACCAGTTTACAAATTAAATATGAAATAAATGAAAAGGATACAAAGAGATTGCTCAAATCTGTTGTTTGTACTAACGCCTTAATGCTCAACTTTTTTGATTTCGAGAGAATGTTCAGACAAAGAATATACTATTTTCTGTAGAGAAAAGACGAGTTAAAAAGTGTCATTAAGAAAGGTAATTTTACATGGAAAAATAACATTTTCAGAAGACACCATGCCCAATATAGGTCAATCTCGAAAACAGCAAGGTACATAATGAGCAAAGTGATAAGTGAAGGGAGATGGAATGCAGAGTACATGGCCTTCCTTTATGTTTTTGTGAATGCAGACCCACTAACATCCTCACCGCATTCTGCAACATTTAGAGTAGGGGAATGGGAAATTAATTTGTTTGCGTCCTCTGGAATATTTGCCTATGACGAAGAAAACAGCTGTTCTAAGCTGAACGGGATCCCTATCATGAGCGGTGATCCAATAATGACTATGGAAGACACCATATCAAGATTTCTGTACGGGTATAAAATATTGCCTCACAACCATGATAAAAAATTAAAAACTGTGAGCATAAAACATCTAGAAGATGTACGGGATTCAATAGGCATTGGGAAAGAATACTCATTTTTTTTTTATTTGGTGAGAAGTTCGACATTGTACGGGACCCTGAGTTTGAAGTGCAGATAAAAGATACATTCAATAAGAGGATAGCAGAGTCTTTAGATTTGTTGGACTCAGCCATATATTCTGGAGAGGGGGTGAAGAGAAAATGGTGGACAGCTATTGGAGAAGACTCTGATGATGATGAGAAAAAATCAAAGTTAGATTTATACGATGATATAGATGATTACTTTATGGACATGGACTCTAATATTTTCTTTGATGACATGGATATGTTTCAAGAAGACATGTTGGAAGATTGATTGCATTCAATGAGTGATATTTTGTCAAGGTTTTTAGACATAGAAAAAAAATGGATAAGGCATCGGTCTCCTAAACCGGGGATTGCCGGTTCGAGTCCCGCCAGAGGTACACATTTTACACAATGGTACAAAATCATTCATACTACACACAGAAATAAACAAACAAAAATAATAACGTTTCTACTGTGTTAAGCCGACTTGGCCGACTTAGCTCGACTGACGCTCGCTGACGCTCGGGAAAAAAGCTCTTTATAAAGGAGTCCCAACATATCAGCTGAGAGAGAAGTATAAATCGTCCCTTTGGCGCAGAGGATAGCGCGTTGGACTTCTAATCCAAAGGTCGTGGGTTCGATCCCCACAAGGGACAGCAATTTTTAAAAATGAGTACGAACTGCAACAAAGGCATTGGAACATGGTATGACCGCTACCGTGTTCAAATGACAAAAACAGTTATATCCAAAGCCTTTCTTTACGTTACACATGCAACTACATTCGTGGAAAACTTAACGTCTTCAAGATATTATACACCAATGTAGCAAAATCATACATGATCTCTTAAGCTACTTGTTGAGGGTTGCTCGTTAGGCAAGTTTTTCTCCTCGAAGAACAAATCAATTCACCATCCAGCAGCCAAGTGTGTCACATCACATTTGAATCTCTCGTTACAGCAATGGCGGGGAATGTATCCTGCCTCGAACTGTCCATACAAGTAATGCTCTGTTTGCGCCAATTGTGCACCGTCGAACTGAGATCGTTTCTTGAGGGACTAACAAGCGCAGCTACCATCAGCACTACGATGAGTGACTGATCTTACAGTACTTCCAAAACAATGTGCTCCACATTGCGAGTGGATACTGCTTCTGAAACATGAACTTCGCCTCTATCTCACAGCAGTGCAGGAAGAAGCACGAACAGTCAGCCTGCTGCAACGAATATCTACGTCAATAAACACAGGGCTAAGAATATGTGCGCTCGCTATAAACAAAACGATTCGACCATACAGATATTTATAGCGTATATTATGCTTCTTTCCTCATGACTGTATCAGACGGCGAACAAAATATGCCTAGCATGTAGAACGCACGTTGAATTGGTGCAAAACAGTATCAATTTCTACGCAGAAAATAAGAATAATCAGCATAGATACGTAGAACGTCGTACATCATCCTCACCACTTCAGATATATACAAACCAGCAACACACCGTCCCTTTGGCGCAGCGGATAGCGCGTTGGACCTCTAATCCAAAAGTCGTGGGTTCGATCCCCACAAGGGACGGCAATTTTTGCGCCGCCTCTGTGGCCTAATGGATAGTAGGAACAAGTCCGATTTTTGAAAATGAGTGACCCCACAGAAGACAATGAAGCTATTCTTAGAAAGAAAATTCTATTATCTAACGTAAAAAAAGATTCTTGGCCTCTCAGAACAAAGTATGGGTATCTTGCGGAACTATAACGTATCAAATATGAGAATGCTTGAGAATAATGACAGAAACAAGGAATGTCCAAATCCAGTTGCTAACACAATTAGTGTTTTGAGTACAAAATACCCTTTGGCCATACATTATCAAAGGGCTAGGAAATTCGGAATCCCATCTCACCTAATGGCACAAAGTAATCGGGCTCAAAAGGAAGACACAAGATACCATGGTAGAGTCCTATGTAAAAAGGAGGCTTTGGATTGGTGGATCACAACGGTTGAAAAACCTCAAGAGCATGAAATAGCAGTAATAAACATTTTACAGAGAGAACCAAGTCATCAAGTGAGTGAGTATTACTCTATTGATTGGGAACATAGTAGAATTAGCTTCGGGCCACTTGAGTTGAAAAGGGAAACTGTTCCTACTAGAGAGACACCATATGATATCCCTCCCACTTTAAGGGTTCCTTTGGTGAAAGAGGCATTATTTCCACATTTGACAAAACCAGATAAAACAATATCACCAAGGTATAGGGTTCAAATAAAAAACATAATCGACCTTACATTAGACAGCAAAATGCTATTGCCGACTCAAATAAGAATTCTTTTAAATTCCATGGACAAAAGATTGAGAACTCTTTCTAAAACCTCCAATATGACAGGGAGAATGATACTTATGAAACATGCAATCATCCACGATAATCTTCACTTAGTAAATATGAAGATGTTGGGGGACAAACCGTCTTCTTCTTCAATCAAACTAATGGAAATGTTCACAAAAAACTTAATATTTCAAGCTAGGATAAATAATAATGGCTTGGATGACATAAGAAAGGTGATATCATCAACTACAATCGAAGGGACTCCTCTCTTAAGTATGTTGGAAATATGGAGAACCAATAAGTATATAAAGTGGCTGCGAGCAGCTATGGGGATGTCAATATGCTTAGAATTTGAGTATAAGGGATTAACATTGTGCGCTCACCCTTTCAACACAATAAGGAAAGAGTATGAACATTCAGTAGGTCTCAAGTTCACAAACACAATAGGAGAAGAGCAATATAACTTTATAATGGATGATATGAGAGGAAGCTTTACACGAGATGGTGACGTGATCATAGGAATGACTTGCAACTTCATCAATAATGTAAGCTTCTCATACCTGTTATCGATAATTGCAGCATTCATTAGACATGGAGGAGGGAGAACAAGGGCATCTGAACTTGCGGAAATGGAAAGGCAAATCCAGGAGAGAACAAAAAGGAGACCTTGGGAGATATTAGGTGTAAAAGAGGAGGAATACATAAAGAAGCTGAGGAACCCAAAATCAGATTTCCGACTGGGAAAAGCAGAGATTGCCAAAGTCACGGAATATACAAGAACTTATGAGACAAGGGCAAATTTGGATGGTAACTTAAATATACAGCCAGAAGGGACCAGTTTACAAATTAAATATGAAATAAATGAAAAGGATACAAAGAGATTGCTCAAATCTGTTGTTTGTACTAACGCCTTAATGCTCAACTTTTTTGATTTCGAGAGAATGTTCAGACAAAGAATATACTATTTTCTGTAGAGAAAAGACGAGTTAAAAAGTGTCATTAAGAAAGGTAATTTTACATGGAAAAATAACATTTTCAGAAGACACCATGCCCAATATAGGTCAATCTCGAAAACAGCAAGGTACATAATGAGCAAAGTGATAAGTGAAGGGAGATGGAATGCAGAGTACATGGCCTTCCTTTATGTTTTTGTGAATGCAGACCCACTAACATCCTCACCGCATTCTGCAACATTTAGAGTAGGGGAATGGGAAATTAATTTGTTTGCGTCCTCTGGAATATTTGCCTATGACGAAGAAAACAGCTGTTCTAAGCTGAACGGGATCCCTATCATGAGCGGTGATCCAATAATGACTATGGAAGACACCATATCAAGATTTCTGTACGGGTATAAAATATTGCCTCACAACCATGATAAAAAATTAAAAACTGTGAGCATAAAACATCTAGAAGATGTACGGGATTCAATAGGCATTGGGAAAGAATACTCATTTTTTTTTTTATTTGGTGAGAAGTTCGACATTGTACGGGACCCTGAGTTTGAAGTGCAGATAAAAGATACATTCAATAAGAGGATAGCAGAGTCTTTAGATTTGTTGGACTCAGCCATATATTCTGGAGAGGGGGTGAAGAGAAAATGGTGGACAGCTATTGGAGAAGACTCTGATGATGATGAGAAAAAATCAAAGTTAGATTTATACGACGATATAGATGATTACTTTATGGACATGGACTCTAATATTTTCTTTGATGACATGGATATGTTTCAAGAAGACATGTTGGAAGATTGATTGCATTCAATGAGTGATATTTTGTCAAGGTTTTTAGACATAGAAAAAAAATGGATAAGGCATCGGTCTCCTAAACCGGGGATTGCCGGTTCGAGTCCCGCCAGAGGTACACATTTTACACAATGGTACAAAATCATTCATACTACACACAGAAATAAACAAACAAAAATAATAACGTTTCTACTGTGTTAAGCCGACTTAGCTCGACTGACGCTCGATGACGCTCGGGAAAAAACCTCTTTATAAAGGAGTCCCAACATATCAGCTGAGAGAGAAGTATAAATCGTCCCTTTGGCGCAGAGGATAGCGCATTGGACTTCTAATCCAAAGGTCGTGGGTTCGATCCCCACAAGGGACAGCAATTTTTAAAAATGAGTACGAACTGCAACAAAGGCATTGGAACATGGTATGACCGCTACCGTGTTCAAATGACAAAAACAGTTATATCCAAAGCCTTTCTTTACGTTACACATGCAACTACATTCGTGGAAAACTTAACGTCTTCAAGATATTATACACCAATGTAGCAAAATCATACATGATCTCTTAAGCTACTTGTTGAGGGTTGCTCGTTAGGCAAGTTTTTCTCCTCGAAGAACAAATCAATTCACCATCCAGCAGCCAAGTGTGTCACATCACATTTGAATCTCTCGTTACAGCAATGGCGGGGAATGTATCCTGCCTCGAACTGTCCATACAAGTAATGCTCTGTTTGCGCCAATTGTGCACCGTGGAACTGAGATCGTTTCTTGAGGGACTAACAAGCGCAGCTACCATCAGCACTACGATGAGTGACTGATCTTACAGTACTTCCAAAACAATGTGCTCCACATTGCGAGTGGATACTGCTTCTGAAACATGAACTTCGCCTCTATCTCACAGCAGTGCAGGAAGAAGCACGAACAGTCAGCCTGCTGCAACGAATATCTACGTCAATAAACACAGGGCTAAGAATATGTGCGCTCGCTATAAACAAAACGATTCGACCATACAGATATTTATAGCGTATATTATGCTTCTTTCCTCATGACTGTATCAGACGGCGAACAAAATATGCCTAGCATGTAGAACGCACGTTGAATTGGTGCAAAACAGTATCAATTTCTACGCAGAAAATAAGAATAATCAGCATAGATACGTAGAACGTCGTACATCATCCTCACCACTTCAGATATATACAAACCAGCAACACACCGTCCCTTTGGCGCAGCGGATAGCGCGTTGGACTTCTAATCCAAAGGTCGTGGGTTCGATCCCCACAAGGGACGGCAATTTTTGCGCCGCCTCTGTGGCCTAATGGATAGTAGGAACAAGTCCGATTTTTTAAAATGAGTGACCCCACAGAAGACAATGAAGCTATTCTTAGAAAGAAAATTCTATTATCTAACGTAAAAAAAGATTCTTGGCCTCTCAGAACAAAGTATGGGTATCTTGCGGAACTATAACGTATCAAATATGAGAATGCTTGAGAATAATGACAGAAACAAGGAATGTCCAAATCCAGTTGCTAACACAATTAGTGTTTTGAGTACAAAATACCCTTTGGCCATACATTATCAAAGGGCTAGGAAATTCGGAATCCCATCTCACCTAATGGCACAAAGTAATCGGGCTCAAAAGGAAGACACAAGATACCATGGTAGAGTCCTATGTAAAAAGCAGGCTTTGGATTGGTGGATCACAAGGGTTGAAAAACCTCAAGAGCATGAAATAGCAGTAATAAACATTTTACAGAGAGAACCAAGTCATCAAGTGAGTGAGTATTACTCTATTGATTGGGAACATAGTAGAATTAGCTTCGGGCCACCTGAGTTGAAAAGGGAAACTGTTCCTACTAGAGAGACACCATATGATATCCCTCCCACTTTAAGGCTTCCTTTGGTGAAAGAGGCATTATTTCCACATTTGACAAAACCAGATAAAACAATATCACCAAGGTATAGGGTTCAAATAAAAAACATAATCGACCTTACATTAGACAGCAAAATGCTATTGCCGACTCAAATAAGAATTCTTTTAAATTCCATGGACAAAAGATTGAGAACTCTTTCTATAACCTCCAATATGACAGGGAGAATGATACCTATGAAACATGCAATCATCCACGATAATCTTCACTTAGTAAATATGAAGATGTTGGGGGACAAACCGTCTTCTTCTTCAATCAAACTAATGGAAATGTTCACAAAAAACTTAATATTTCAAGCTAGGATAAATAATAATGGCTTGGATGACATAAGAAAGGTGATATCGTCAACTACAATCGAAGGGACTCCTCTCTTAAGTATGTTGGAAATATGGAGAACCAATAAGTATATAAAGTGGCTGCGAGCAGCTATGGGCATGTCAATATGCTTAGAATTTGAGTATAAGGGATTAACATTGTGCGCTCACCCTTTCAACACAATAAGGAAAGAGTATGAACATTCAGTAGGTCTCAAGTTCACAAACACAATAGGAGAAGAGCAATATAACTTTATAATGGATGATATGAGAGGAAGCTTTACACGAGATGGTGACGTGATCATAGGAATGACTTGCAACTTCATCAATAATGTAAGCTTCTCATACCTGTTATCGATAATTGCAGCATTCATTAGACATGGAGGAGGGAGAACAAGGGCATCTGAACTTGCGGAAATGGAAAGGCAAATCCAGGAGAGAACAAAAAGGAGACCTTGGGAGATATTAGGTGTAAAAGAGGAGGAATACATAAAGAAGCTGAGGAACCCAAAATCAGATTTCCGACTGGGAAAAGCAGAGATTGCCAAAGTCACGGAATATACAAGAACTTATGAGACAAGGGCAAATTTGGATGGTAACTTAAATATACAGCCAGAAGGGACCAGTTTACAAATTAAATATGAAATAAATGAAAAGGATACAAAGAGATTGCTCAAATCTGTTGTTTGTACTAACGCCTTAATGCTCAACTTTTTTGATTTCGAGAGAATGTTCAGACAAAGAATATACTATTTTCTGGAGAGAAAAGACGAGTTAAAAAGTGTCATTAAGAAAGGTAATTTTACATGGAAAAATAACATTTTCAGAAGACACCATGCCCAATATAGGTCAATCTCGAAAACAGCAAGGTACATAATGAGCAAAGTGATAAGTGAAGGGAGATGGAATGCAGAGTACATGGCCTTCCTTTATGTTTTTGTGAATGCAGACCCACTAACATCCTCACCGCATTCTGCAACATTTAGAGTAGGGGAATGGGAAATTAATTTGTTTGCGTCCTCTGGAATATTTGCCTATGACGAAGAAAACAGCTGTTATAAGCTGAACGGGATCCCTATCATGAGCGGTGATCCAATAATGACTATGGAAGACACCATATCAAGATTTCTGTACGGGTATAAAATATTGCCTCACAACCATGATAAAAAATTAAAAACTGTGAGCATAAAACATCTAGAAGATGTACGGGATTCAATAGGCATTGGGAAAGAATACTCATTTTTTTTTATTTGGTGAGAAGTTCGACATTGTACGGGACCCTGAGTTTGAAGTGCAGATAAAAGATACATTCAATAAGAGGATAGCAGAGTCTTTAGATTTGTTGGACTCAGCCATTTATTCTGGAGAGGGGGTGAAGAGAAAATGGTGGACAGCTATTGGAGAAGACTCTGATGATGATGAGAAAAAATCAAAGTTAGATTTATACCAAGATACAGATGATTACTTTATGGACATGGACTCTAATATTTTCTTTGATGACATGGATATGTTTCAAGAAGACATGTTGGAAGATTGATTGCATACAATGAGTGATATTTTGTCAAGGTTTTTAGACATAGAGAAAAAATGGATAAGGCATCGGTCTCCTAAACCGGGGATTGCCGGTTCGAGTCCCGCCAGAGGTACACATTTTACACAATGGTACAAAATCATTCATACTACACACAGAAATAAACAAACAAAAATAATAACGTTTCTACTGTGTTAAGCCGACTTGGCCGACTTAGCTCGACTGACGCCCGCTGACGCTCGGGAAAAAAGCTCTTTATAAAGGAGTCCCAACATATCAGCTGAGAGAGAAGTATAAATCGTCCCTTTGGCGCAGAGGATAGCGCGTTGGACTTCTAATCCAAAGGTCGTGGGTTCGATCCCCACAAGGGACAGCAATTTTTAAAAATGAGTACGAACTGCAACAAAGGCATTGGAACATGGTATGACCGCTACCGTGTTCAAATGACAAAAACAGTTATATCCAAAGCCTTTCTTTACGTTACACATGCAACTACATTCGTGGAAAACTTAACGTCTTCAAGATATTATACACCAATGTAGCAAAATCATACATGATCTCTTAAGCTACTTGTTGAGGGTTGCTCGTTAGGCAAGTTTTTCTCCTCAAAGAACAAATCAATTCACCATCCAGCAGCCAAGTGTGTCACATCACATTTGAATCTCTCGTTACAGCAATGGCGGGGAATGTATCCTGCCTCGAACTGTCCATACAAGTAATGCTCTGTTTGCGCCAATTGTGCACCGTGGAACTGAGATCGTTTCTTGAGGGACTAACAAGCGCAGCTACCATCAGCACTACGATGAGTGACTGATCTTACAGTACTTCCAAAACAATGTGCTCCACATTGCGAGTGGATACTGCTTCTGAAACATGAACTTCGCCTCTATCTCACAGCAGTGCAGGAAGAAGCACGAACAGTCAGCCTGCTGCAACGAATATCTACGTCAATAAACACAGGGCTAAGAATATGTGCGCTCGCTATAAACAAAACGATTCGACCATACAGATATTTATAGCGTATATTATGCTTCTTTCCTCATGACTGTATCAGACGGCGAACAAAATATGCCTAGCATGTAGAACGCACGTTGAATTGGTGCAAAACAGTATCAATTTCTACGCAGAAAATAAGAATAATCAGCATAGATACGTAGAACGTCGTACATCATCCTCACCACTTCAGATATATACAAACCAGCAACACACCGTCCCTTTGGCGCAGCGGATAGCGCGTTGGACTTCTAATCCAAAGGTCGTGGGTTCGATCCCCACAAGGGACGGCAATTTTTGCGCCGCCTCTGTGGCCTAATGGATAGTAGGAACAAGTCCGATTTTTGAAAATGAGTGATCCCACAGAAGACAATGAAGCTATTCTTAGAAAGAAAATTCTATTATCTAACGTAAAAAAAGATTCTTGGCCTCTCAGAACAAAGTATGGGTATCTTGCGGAACTATAACGTATCAAATATGAGAATGCTTGAGAATAATGACAGAAACAAGGAATGTCCAAATCCAGTTGCTAACACAATTAGTGTTTTGAGTACAAAATACCCTTTGGCCATACATTATCAAAGGGCTAGGAAATTCGGAATCCCATCTCACCTAATGGCACAAAGTAATCGGGCTCAAAAGGAAGACACAAGATACCATGGTAGAGTCCTATGTAAAAAGGAGGCTTTGGATTGGTGGATCACAAGGGTTGAAAAACCTCAAGAGCATGAAATAGCAGTAATAAACATTTTACAGAGAGAACCAAGTCATCAAGTGAGTGAGTATTACTCTATTGATTGGGAACATAGTAGAATTAGCTTCGGGCCACCTGAGTTGAAAAGGGAAACTGTTCCTACTAGAGAGACACCATATGATATCCCTCCCACTTTAAGGCTTCCTTTGGTGAAAGAGGCATTATTTCCACATTTGACAAAACCAGATAAAACAATATCACCAAGGTATAGGGTTCAAATAAAAAACATAATCGACCTTACATTAGACAGCAAAATGCTATTGCCGACTCAAATAAGAATTCTTTTAAATTCCATGGACAAAAGATTGAGAACTCTTTCTATAACCTCCAATATGACAGGGAGAATGATACCTATGAAACATGCAATCATCCACGATAATCTTCACTTAGTAAATATGAAGATGTTGGGGGACAAACCGTCTTCTTCTTCAATCAAACTAATGGAAATGTTCACAAAAAACTTAATATTTCAAGCTAGGATAAATAATAATAGCTTGGATGACATAAGAAAGGTGATATCGTCAACTACAATCGAAGGGACTCCTCTCTTAAGTATGTTGGAAATATGGAGAACCAATAAGTATATAAAGTGGCTGCGAGCAGCTATGGGCATGTCAATATGCTTAGAATTTGAGTATAAGGGATTAACATTGTGCGCTCACCCTTTCAACACAATAAGGAAAGAGTATGAACATTCAGTAGGTCTCAAGTTCACAAACACAATAGGAGAAGAGCAATATAACTTTATAATGGATGATATGAGAGGAAGCTTTACACGAGATGGTGACGTGATCATAGGAATGACTTGCAACTTCATCAATAATGTAAGCTTCTCATACCTGTTATCGATAATTGCAGCATTCATTAGACATGGAGGAGGGAGAACAAGGGCATCTGAACTTGCGGAAATGGAAAGGCAAATCCAGGAGAGAACAAAAAGGAGACCTTGGGAGATATTAGGTGTAAAAGAGGAGGAATACATAAAGAAGCTGAGGAACCCAAAATCAGATTTCCGACTGGGAAAAGCAGAGATTGCCAAAGTCACGGAATATACAAGAACTTATGAGACAAGGGCAAATTTGGATGGTAACTTAAATATACAGCCAGAAGGGACCAGTTTACAAATTAAATATGAAATAAATGAAAAGGATACAAAGAGATTGCTCAAATCTGTTGTTTGTACTAACGCCTTAATGCTCAACTTTTTTGATTTCGAGAGAATGTTGAGACAAAGAATATACTATTTTCTGGAGAGAAAAGACGAGTTAAAAAGTGTCATTAAGAAAGGTAATTTTACATGGAAAAATAACATTTTCAGAAGACACCATGCCCAATATAGGTCAATCTCGAAAACAGCAAGGTACATAATGAGCAAAGTGATAAGTGAAGGGAGATGGAATGCAGAGTACATGGCCTTCCTTTATGTTTTTGTGAATGCAGACCCACTAACATCCTCACCGCATTCTGCAACATTTAGAGTAGGGGAATGGGAAATTAATTTGTTTGCGTCCTCTGAAATATTTGCCTATGACGAAGAAAACAGCTGTTATAAGTTGAACGGGATCCCTATCATGAGCGGTGATCCAATAATGACTATGGAAGACACCATATCAAGATTTCTGTACGGGTATAAAATATTGCCTCACAACCATGATAAAAAATTAAAAACTGTGAGCATAAAACATCTAGAAGATGTACGGGATTCAATAGGCATTGGGAAAGAATACTCATTTTTTTTTATTTGGTGAGAAGTTCGACATTGTACGGGACCCTGAGTTTGAAGTGCAGATAAAAGATACATTCAATAAGAGGATAGCAGAGTCTTTAGATTTGTTGGACTCAGCCATATATTCTGGAGAGGGGGTGAAGAGAAAATGGTGGACAGCTATTGGAGAAGACTCTGATGATGATGAGAAAAAATCAAAGTTAGATTTATACCAAGATACAGATGATTACTTTATGGACATGGACTCTAATATTTTCTTTGATGACATGGATATGTTTCAAGAAGACATGTTGGAAGATTGATTGCATACAATGAGTGATATTTTGTCAAGGTTTTTAGACATAGAAAAAAAATGGATAAGGCATCGGTCTCCTAAACCGGGGATTGCCGGTTCGAGTCCCGCCAGAGGTACACATTTTACACAATGGTACAAAATCATTCATACTACACACAGAAATAAACAAACAAAAATAATAACGTTTCTACTGTGTTAAGCCGACTTGGCCGACTTAGCTCGACTGACGCTCGCTGACGCTCGGGAAAAAAGCTCTTTATAAAGGAGTCCCAACATATCAGCTGAGAGAGAAGTATAAATCGTCCCTTTGGCGCAGAGGATAGTGCGTTGGACTTCTAATCCAAAGGTCGTGGGTTCGATCCCCACAAGGGACAGCAATTATTAAAAATGAGTACGAACTGCAACAAAGGCATTGGAACATGGTATGACCGCTACCGTGTTCAAATGACTAAAACAGTTATATCCAAAGCCTTTCTTTACGTTACACATGCAACTACATTCGTGGAAAACTTAACATCTTCAAGATATTATACACCAATGTAGCAAAATCATACATGATCTCTTAAGCTACTTGTTGAGGGTTGCTCGTTAGGCAAGTTTTTCTCCTCGAAGAACAAATCAATTCACCATCCAGCAGCCAAGTGTGTCACATCACATTTGAATCTCTCGTTACAGCAATGGCGGGGAATGTATCCTGCCTCGAACTGTCCATACAAGTAATGCTCTGTTTGCGCCAATTGTGCACCGTCGAACTGAGATCGTTTCTTGAGGGACTAACAAGCGCAGCTACCATCAGCACTACGATGAGTGACTGATCTTACAGTACTTCCAAAACAATGTGCTCCACATTGCGAGTGGATACTGCTTCTGAAACATGAACTTCGCCTCTATCTCACAGCAGTGCAGGAAGAAGCACGAACAGTCAGCCTGCTGCAACGAATATCTACGTCAATAAACACAGGGCTAAGAATATGTGCGCTCGCTATAAACAAAACGATTCGACCATATAGATATTTATAGCGTATATTATGCTTCTTTCCTCATGACTGTATCAGACGGTGAACAAAATATGCCTAGCATGTAGAACGCACGTTGAATTGGTGCAAAACAGTATCAATTTCTACGCAGAAAATAAGAATAATCAGCATAGATACGTAGAACGTCGTACATCATCCTCACCACTTCAGATATATACAAACCAGCAACACACCGTCCCTTTGGCGCAGCGGATAGCGCGTTGGACTTCTAATCCAAAAGTCGTGGGTTCGATCCCCACAAGGGACGGCAATTTTTGCGCCGCCTCTGTGGCCTAATGGATAGTAGGAACAAGTCCGATTTTTGAAAATGAGTGACCCCACAGAAGACAATGAAGCTATTCTTAGAAAGAAAATTCTATTATCTAACGTAAAAAAAGATTCTTGGCCTCTCAGAACAAAGTATGGGTATCTTGCGGAACTATAACGTATCAAATATGAGAATGCTTGAGAATAATGACAGAAACAAGGAATGTCCAAATCCAGTTGCTAACACAATTAGTGTTTTGAGTACAAAATACCCTTTGGCCATACATTATCAAAGGGCTAGGAAATTCGGAATCCCATCTCACCTAATGGCACAAAGTAATCGGGCTCAAAAGGAAGACACAAGATACCATGGTAGAGTCCTATGTAAAAAGGAGGCTTTGGATTGGTGGATCACAAGGGTTGAAAAACCTCAAGAGCATGAAATAGCAGTAATAAACATTTTACAGAGAGAACCAAGTCATCAAGTGAGTGAGTATTACTCTATTGATTGGGAACATAGTAGAATTAGCTTCGGGCCACCTGAGTTGAAAAGGGAAACTGTTCCTACTAGAGAGACACCATGTGATATCCCTCCCACTTTAAGGGTTCCTTTGGTGAAAGAGGCATTACTTCCACATTTGACAAAACCAGATAAAACAATATCACCAAGGTATAGGGTTCAAATAAAAAACATAATCGACCTTACATTAGACAGCAAAATGCTATTGCCGACTCAAATAAGAATTCTTTTAAATTCCATGGACAAAAGATTGAGAACTCTTTCTATAACCTCCAATATGACAGGGAGAATGATACCTATGAAACATGCAATCATCCACGATAATCTTCACTTAGTAAATATGAAGATGTTGGGGGACAAACCGTCTTCTTCTTCAATCAAACTAATGGAAATGTTCACAAAAAACTTAATATTTCAAGCTAGGATAAATAATAATGGCTTGGATGACATAAGAAAGGTGATATCGTCAACTACAATCGAAGGGACTCCTCTCTTAAGTATGTTGGAAATATGGAGAACCAATAAGTATATAAAGTGGCTGCGAGCAGCTATGGGGATGTCAATATGCTTAGAATTTGAGTATAAGGGATTAACATTGTGCGCTCACCCTTTCAACACAATAAGGAAAGAGTATGAACATTCAGTAGGTCAAGTTCACAAACACAATAGGAGAAGAGCAATATAACTTTATAATGGATGATATGAGAGGAAGCTTTACACGAGATGGTGACGTGATCATAGGAATGACTTGCAACTTCATCAATAATGTAAGCTTCTCATACCTGTTATCGATAATTGCAGCATTCATTAGACATGGAGGAGGGAGAACAAGGGCATCTGAACTTGCGGAAATGGAAAGGCAAATCCAGGAGAGAACAAAAAGGAGACCTTGGGAGATATTAGGTGTAAAAGAGGAGGAATACATAAAGAAGCTGAGGAACCCAAAATCAGATTTCCGACTGGGAAAAGCAGAGATTGCCAAAGTCACGGAATATACAAGAACTTATGAGACAAGGGCAAATTTGGATGGTAACTTAAATATACAGCCAGAAGGGACCAGTTTACAAATTAAATATGAAATAAATGAAAAGGATACAAAGAGATTGCTCAAATCTGTTGTTTGTACTAACGCCTTAATGCTCAACTTTTTTGATTTCGAGAGAATGTTGAGACAAAGAATATACTATTTTCTGGAGAGAAAAGACGAGTTAAAAAGTGTCATTAAGAAAGGTAATTTTACATGGAAAAATAACATTTTCAGAAGACACCATGCCCAATATAGGTCAATCTCGAAAACAGCAAGGTACATAATGAGCAAAGTGATAAGTGAAGGGAGATGGAATGCAGAGTACATGGCCTTCCTTTATGTTTTTGTGAATGCAGACCCACTAACATCCTCACCGCATTCTGCAACATTTAGAGTAGGGGAATGGGAAATTAATTTGTTTGCGTCCTCTGGAATATTTGCCTATGACGAAGAAAACAGCTGTTATAAGCTGAACGGGATCCCTATCATGAGCGGTGATCCAATAATGACTATGGAAGACACCATATCAAGATTTCTGTACGGGTATAAAATATTGCCTCACAACCATGATAAAAAATTAAAAACTGTGAGCATAAAACATCTAGAAGATGTACGGGATTCAATAGGCATTGGGAAAGAATACTCATTTTTTTTTATTTGGTGAGAAGTTCGACATTGTACGGGACCCTGAGTTTGAAGTGCAGATAAAAGATACATTCAATAAGAGGATAGCAGAGTCTTTAGATTTGTTGGACTCAGCCATATATTCTGGAGAGGGGGTGAAGAGAAAATGGTGGACAGCTATTGGAGAAGACTCTGATGATGATGAGAAAAAATCAAAGTTAGATTTATACCAAGATACAGATGATTACTTTATGGACATGGACTCTAATATTTTCTTTGATGACATGGATATGTTTCAAGAAGACATGTTGGAAGATTGATTGCATACAATGAGTGATATTTTGTCAAGGTTTTTAGACATAGAAAAAAAATGGATAAGGCATCGGTCTCCTAAACCGGGGATTGCCGGTTCGAGTCCCGCCAGAGGTACACATTTTACACAATGGTACAAAATCATTCATACTACACACAGAAATAAACAAACAAAAATAATAACGTTTCTACTGTGTTAAGCCGACTTGGCCGACTTAGCTCGACTGACGCTCGCTGACGCTCGGGAAAAAAGCTCTTTATAAAGGAGTCCCAACATATCAGCTGAGAGAGAAGTATAAATCGTCCCTTTGGCGCAGAGGATAGTGCGTTGGACTTCTAATCCAAAGGTCGTGGGTTCGATCCCCACAAGGGACAGCAATTATTAAAAATGAGTACGAACTGCAACAAAGGCATTGGAACATGGTATGACCGCTACCGTGTTCAAATGACAAAAACAGTTATATCCAAAGCCTTTCTTTACGTTACACATGCAACTACATTCGTGGAAAACTTAACGTCTTCAAGATATTATACACCAATGTAGCAAAATCATACATGATCTCTTAAGCTACTTGTTGAGGGTTGCTCGTTAGGCAAGTTTTTCTCCTCGAAGAACAAATCAATTCACCATCCAGCAGCCAAGTGTGTCACATCACATTTGAATCTCTCGTTACAGCAATGGCGGGGAATGTATCCTGCCTCAAACTGTCCATACAAGTAATGCTCTGTTTGCGCCAATTGTGCACCGTGGAACTGAGATCGTTTCTTGAGGGACTAACAAGCGCAGCTACCATCAGCACTACGATGAGTGACTGATCTTACAGTACTTCCAAAACAATGTGCTCCACATTGCGAGTGGATACTGCTTCTGAAACATGAACTTCGCCTCTATCTCACAGCAGTGCAGGAAGAAGCACGAACAGTCAGCCTGCTGCAACGAATATCTACGTCAATAAACACAGGGCTAAGAATATGTGCGCTCGCTATAAACAAAACGATTCGACCATACAGATATTTATAGCGTATATTATGCTTCTTTCCTCATGACTGTATCAGACGGCGAACAAAATATGCCTACCATGTAGAACGCACGTTGAATTGGTGCAAAACAGTATCAATTTCTACGCAGAAAATAAGAATAATCAGCATAGATACGTAGAACGTCGTACATCATCCTCACCACTTCAGATATATACAAACCAGCAACACACCGTCCCTTTGGCGCAGCGGATAGCGCGTTGGACTTCTAATCCAAAAGTCGTGGGTTCGATCCCCACAAGGGACGGCAATTTTTGCGCCGCCTCTGTGGCCTAATGGATAGTAGGAACAAGTCCGATTTTTGAAAATGAGTGACCCCACAGAAGACAATGAAGCTATTCTTAGAAAGAAAATTCTATTATCTAACGTAAAAAAAGATTCTTGGCCTCTCAGAACAAAGTATGGGTATCTTGCGGAACTATAACGTATCAAATATGAGAATGCTTGAGAATAATGACAGAAACAAGGAATGTCCAAATCCAGTTGCTAACACAATTAGTGTTTTGAGTACAAAATACCCTTTGGCCATACATTATCAAAGGGCTAGGAAATTCGGAATCCCATCTCACCTAATGGCACAAAGTAATCGGGCTCAAAAGGAAGACACAAGATACCATGGTAGAGTCCTATGTAAAAAGGAGGCTTTGGATTGGTGGATCACAAGGGTTGAAAAACCTCAAGAGCATGAAATAGCAGTAATAAACATTTTACAGAGAGAACCAAGTCATCAAGTGAGTGAGTATTACTCTATTGATTGGGAACATAGTAGAATTAGCTTCGGGCCACCTGAGTTGAAAAGGGAAACTGTTCCTACTAGAGAGACACCATATGATATCCCTCCCACTTTAAGGGTTCCTTTGGTGAAAGAGGCATTATTTCCACATTTGACAAAACCAGATAAAACAATATCACCAAGGTATAGGGTTCAAATAAAAAACATAATCGACCTTACATTAGACAGCAAAATGCTATTGCCGACTCAAATAAGAATTCTTTTAAATTCCATGGACAAAAGATTGAGAACTCTTTCTATAACCTCCAATATGACAGGGAGAATGATACCTATGAAACATGCAATCATCCACGATAATCTTCACTTAGTAAATATGAAGATGTTGGGGGACAAACCGTCTTCTTCTTCAATCAAACTAATGGAAATGTTCACAAAAAACTTAATATTTCAAGCTAGGATAAATAATAATGGCTTGGATGACATAAGAAAGGTGATATCGTCAACTACAATCGAAGGGACTCCTCTCTTAAGTATGTTGGAAATATGGAGAACCAATAAGTATATAAAGTGGCTGCGAGCAGCTATGGGGATGTCAATATGCTTAGAATTTGAGTATAAGGGATTAACATTGTGCGCTCACCCTTTCAACACAATAAGGAAAGAGTATGAACATTCAGTAGGTCTCAAGTTCACAAACACAATAGGAGAAGAGCAATATAACTTTATAACGATTGATATGAGAGGAAGCTTTACACGAGATGGTGACGTGATCATAGGAATGACTTGCAACTTCATCAATAATGTAAGCTTCTCATACCTGTTATCGATAATTGCAGCATTCATTAGACATGGAGGAGGGAGAACAAGGGCATCTGAACTTGCGGAAATGGAAAGGCAAATCCAGGAGAGAACAAAAAGGAGACCTTGGGAGATATTAGGTGTAAAAGACGAGGAATACATAAAGAAGCTGAGGAACCCAAAATCAGATTTCCGACTGGGAAAAGCAGAGATTGCCAAAGTCACGGAATATACAAGAACTTATGAGACAAGGGCAAATTTGGATGGTAACTTAAATATACAGCCAGAAGGGACCAGTTTACAAATTAAATATGAAATAAATGAAAAGGATACAAAGAGATTGCTCAAATCTGTTGTTTGTACTAACGCCTTAATGCTCAACTTTTTTTGATTTCGAGAGAATGTTGAGACAAAGAATATACTATTTTCTGGAGAGAAAAGACGAGTTAAAAAGTGTCATTAAGAAAGGTAATTTTACATGGAAAAATAACTTTTTCAGAAGACACCATGCCCAATATAGGTCAACCTCAAAAACAGCAAGGTACATAATGAGCAAAGTGATAAGTGAAGGGAGATGGAATGCAGAGTACATGGCCTTCCTTTATGTTTTTGTGAATGCAGACCCACTAACATCCTCACCGCATTCTGCAACATTTAGAGTAGGGGAATGGGAAATTAATTTGTTTGCGTCCTCTGGAATATTTGCCTATGACGAAGAAAACAGCTGCTATAAGTTGAACGGGATCCCTATCATGAGCGGTGATCCAATAATGACTATGGAAGACACCATATCAAGATTTCTGTACGGGTATAAAATATTGCCTCACAACCATGATAAAAAATTAAAAACTGTGAGCATAAAACATCTAGAAGATGTACGGGATTCAATAGGCATTGGGAAAGAATACTCATTTTTTTTTATTTGGTGAGAAGTTCGACATTGTACGGGACCCTGAGTTTGAAGTGCAGATAAAAGATACATTCAATAAGAGGATAGCAGAGTCTTTAGATTTGTTGGACTCAGCCATATATTCTGGAGAGGGGGTGAAGAGAAAATGGTGGACAGCTATTGGAGAAGACTCTGATGATGATGAGAAAAAATCAAAGTTAGATTTATACCAAGATACAGATGATTACTTTATGGACATGGACTCTAATATTTTCTTTGATGACATGGATATGTTTCAAGAAGACATGTTGGAAGATTGATTGCATACAATGAGTGATATTTTGTCAAGGTTTTTAGACATAGAAAAAAAATGGATAAGGCATCGGTCTCCTCAACCGGGGATTGCGGGTTCGAGTCCCGCCAGAGGTACACGTTTTACACAATGGTACAAAATCATTCATACTACACACAGAAATAAACAAACAAAAATAATAACGTTTCTACTGTGTTAAACCGACTTGGCCGACTTAGCTCGACTGACGCTCACTGACGCTCGGGAAAAAAGCTCTTTATAAAGGAGTCCCAACATATCAGCTGAGAGAGAAGTATAAATCGTCCCTTTGGCGCAGAGGATAGCGCGTTGGACTTCTAAACCAAAGGTCGTGGGTTCGATCCCCACAAGGGACAGCAATTATTAAAAATGAGTACGAACTGCAACAAAGGCATTGGAACATGGTATGACCGCTACCGTGTTCAAATGACAAAAACAGTTATATCCAAAGCCTTTCTTTACGTTACACATGCAACTACATTCGTGGAAAACTTAACGTCTTCAAGATATTATACACCAATGTAGCAAAATCATACATGATCTCTTAAGCTACTTGTTGAGGGTTGCTCGTTAGGCAAGTTTTTCTCCTCGAAGAACAAATCAATTCACCATCCAGCAGCCAAGTGTGTCACATCACATTTGAATCTCTCGTTACAGCAATGGCGGGGAATGTATCCTGCCTCGAACTGTCCATACAAGTAATGCTCTGTTTGCGCCAATTGTGCACCGTCGAACTGAGATCGTTTCTTGAGGGACTAACAAGCGCAGCTACCATCAGCACTACGATGAGTGACTGATCTTACAGTACTTCCAAAACAATGTGCTCCACATTGCGAGTGGATACTGCTACTGAAACGTGAACTTCGCCTCTATCTCACAGCAGTGCAGGAAGAAGCACGAACAGTCAGCCTGCTGCAACGAATATCTACGTCAATAAACACAGGGCTAAGAATATGTGCGCTCGCTATAAACAAAACGATTCGACCATACAGATATTTATAGCGTAAATTATGCTTCTTTCCTCATGACTGTATCAGACGGCGAACAATATATGCCTAGCATGTAGAACGCACGTTGAATTGGTGCAAAACAGTATCAATTTCTACGCAGAAAATAAGAATAATCAGCATAGATACGTAGAACGTCGTACATCATCCTCACCACTTCAGATAGATACAAACCAGCAACACACCGTCCCTTTGGCGCAGCGGATAGCGCGTTGGACTTCTAATCCAAAGGTCGTGGGTTCGATCCCCACAAGGGACGGCAATTTTTGCGCCGCCTCTGTGGCCTAATGGATAGTAGGAACAAGTCCGATTTTTGAAAATGAGTGACCCCACAGAAGACAATGAAGCTATTCTTAGAAAGAAAATTCTATTATCTAACGTAAAAAAAGATTCTTGGCCTCTCAGAACAAAGTATGGGTATCTTGCGGAACTATAACGTATCAAATATGAGAATGCTTGAGAATAATGCCAGAAACAAGGAATGTCCAAATCCAGTTGCTAACACAATTACTGTTTTGAGTACAAAATACCCTTTGGCCATACATTATCAAAGGGCTAGGAAATTCGGAATCCCATCTCACCTAATGGCACAAAGTAATCGGGCTCAAAAGGAAGACACAAGATACCATGGTAGAGTCCTATGTAAAAAGGAGGCTTTGGATTGGTGGATCACAAGGGTTGAAAAACCTCAAGAGCATGAAATAGCAGTAATAAACATTTTACAGAGAGAACCAAGTCATCAAGTGAGTGAGTATTACTCTATTGATTGGGAACATAGTAGAATTAGCTTCGGGCCACCTGAGTTGAAAAGGGAAACTGTTCCTACTAGAGAGACACCATATGATATCCCTCCCACTTTAAGGGTTCCTTTGGTGAAAGAGGCATTATTTCCACATTTGACAAAACTAGATAAAACAATATCACCAAGGTATAGGGTTCAAATAAAAAACATAATCGACCTTACATTAGACAGCAAAATGCTATTGCCGACTCAAATAAGAATTCTTTTAAATTCCATGGACAAAAGATTGAGAACTCTTTCTATAACCTCCAATATGACAGGGAGAATGATACCTATGAAACATGCAATCATCCACGATAATCTTCACTTAGTAAATATGAAGATGTTGGGGGACAAACCGTCTTCTTCTTCAATCAAACTAATGGAAATGTTCACAAAAAACTTAATATTTCAAGCTAGGATAAATAATAATGGCTTGGATGACATAAGAAAGGTGATATCGTCAACTACAATCGAAGGGACTCCTCTCTTAAGTATGTTGGAAATATGGAGAACCAATAAGTATATAAAGTGGCTGCGAGCAGCTATGGGGATGTCAATATGCTTAGAATTTGAGTATAAGGGATTAACATTGTGCGCTCACCCTTTCAACACAATAAGGAAAGAGTATGAACATTCAGTAGGTCTCAAGTTCACAAACACAATTGGAGAAGAGCAATATAACTTTATAATGGATGATATGAGAGGAAGCTTTACACGAGATGGTGACGTGATCATAGGAATGACTTGCAACTTCATCAATAATGTAAGCTTCTCATACCTGTTATCGATAATTGCAGCATTCATTAGACATGGAGGAGGGAGAACAAGGGCATCTGAACTTGCGGAAATGGAAAGGCAAATCCAGGAGAGAACAAAAAGGAGACCTTGGGAGATATTAGGTGTAAAAGAGGAGGAATACATAAAGAAGCTGAGGAACCCAAAATCAGATTTCCGACTGGGAAAAGCAGAGATTGCCAAAGTCACGGAATATACAAGAACTTATGAGACAAGGGCAAATTTGGATGGTAACTTAAATATACAGCCAGAAGGGACCAGTTTACAAATTAAATATGAAATAAATGAAAAGGATACAAAGAGATTGCCCAAATCTGTTGTTTGTACTAACGCCTTAAGGCTCAACTTTTTTGATTTCGAGAGAATGCAGTTCGCCGGCGGCAGTGGTCGTGAGCGGTTCAGTGCTGAGCGCCGCGGCCGATTGCGCTTTCGCTTGGTGAGTGTTTCGCTATTGCAGCTTGTAGCTGTAACGTATTCGTGGATTGAAGTCTCTGAAAGATGAGTCCGTGATGTCTGAGCCGTTTCGTATTGATACGTTGAAGTTCACGTTGGATCGTAGCCGTCCGAGACCGAATTCTTTTGAATTTGAAACGTTCCTTGAAGAAACAGTGAAGTTGAATTTTGACGACATTATAGGGATCTATATGTCTATCGTAAACAGTGACGTTTTTGTAAAGTTGAAAAGTGCGGAACTATGTGAAAAGTTAGTTCAGTCATGTGGAGGAACTTTAAAGTTCAAACATCGCGATGGACACATTGGCGATGTCGAAGTTACCCATGCAGGATCTCGAATTAGGACCGTACGAATATTCGAACTGCCTTTCGAGGTTTCGGCCGAGGAAATAAATGCAGTGGTGTCTATATACGGGAAAGTACTTAGCAATGTAGCTGAGAAATGGTCGACCTCTCATAAATTTCCCGTACTAAATGGTATCCGTCAACTTAAGGTCGACCTTCACAAGCACATTCCATCGTACATAAATGTTTGCGGGTACCGCGCCATAGTGTCATACGACGGGCAGCCCCGCACCTGCGCCGCTTGCGGTAAACAGGGACACGTGCGCGCCGAGTGCCTGCAGCGGCGCGTGGCTCAGCTGCCGGCCGGCGAGCCCGCCAGGCCAGCCGTGATGACGTCGCTGCCTGTGACGTATGCGTCCGCTGCCAGCGGCAGACAGCTCGACACACTCGCCACGGAACTGAACCACTCACCCACCGTCATTGACAAAGACGTCCCGATGCCAAGCCCTGAAATTGCCGAAGTTGTCTCTGCTACATCACAGTCCACTGATTTGTCGGCACAACCACGAACACCCCAGGTTGACAAAGAGGTTCCGATGGAAATCCCAGACACTGTGGCGGTTGTATCTGCTACATCGCAGTTAACCGATTTGCCGACACAACCACCACGGGAACAGAACAGCACCAACGTCGAGGACACACCTACTGATGACACAACTACGGAAACTGAACTGACAAGTTCTGTAGAAGCTACGACATCCCCAAAGAAAAAACGTACCTCTCGGACTCATAAAAAGCGAAGGATTGCACATGAAGGTGCAGCAGAAACTGCCCCCAAACTGCGAGAAAAAGCCAGACAAATCGCTAGTACGTTACCTGACAACGCGGGAAACCACTTCACCGCTTCCTTACCAGCCCTTGTACCAACTGCCACCAAAGCCGAGATCCTATCGGAAGCCAGTCAACGCGGTAGTGATGGGGAACCGCAAACGACTGCTGTGGATAATAATACCAGATTTCCGTCCACCGACTGGTCACAGGATCCAATGGAAGATGTCGATATGAGTGAACCAGGCATCGTTCAAGGTGAAGCATCGCCAAATACCACTGATCATGACAAGGCCAGCGGCTACGAAACTGACACGTACTGAAATGTTTGATAGTGACGTCTTTTCCCGATACCGGTTATTTACTCAATTATGAACACTTTTCAGGCCTATCGAATTGCTACCTTAAACATAACTAGTATACGAAGTTCAGTTAAGTTGGAATGTTTAAAAGACTTTTTATATGCTGCAGATGTAGACATTGCTATGCTCCAAGAAGTGACTGACATTGCCTTAGACAATATACATGGGTATAACGCTCACAGCAATGCCGGTAACGGCATCGCTTTGGGGACTGCAATTTTAGCGAAAGAGGGCATAATTGTCCACAGCATCGAAAAACTGACCAATGGTAGAGGAATAGCTTGTACCTTTCATAACGTTAGGCTAATTAACGTGTATGCCCCGTCAGGAAGCACAAATCGACGCAATAGAGCGGTGTTTTACAAACATGAAATCTTACCTCTGTTTGGACCCCGTCAAGACTGCATTATTCTAGCGGGTGACTTTAACTGTGTCCTGAGCCCAAAGGACCAGGTCCCTAATTTCAACACCTCTCCTGAATTGGACTATCTTGTTAAAGAACTTCACCTGACTGATACGTGGGAATACACACACGGTGATGCACCAGGCTTCACATTCATTACGCGAACTTCAGCGAGTAGATTAGATCGGATGTACGTATCGAATACTATGCACGACCGTATTTTGCACGCCGAAATATGGCCAACCAGCTTCACTGACCACGCTGCTTATATAAGTACAATCAACATGAAACGACAAGGGACCTACCGTGCACGAGGGTATTGGAAATTAAACGTCACCCACCTGCACGATGCGGGATGTCGTGAAAGATTCCACGAAACATGGGAGGCATGCGAACGACGTCTCCCGTCGTACAATTCCGCTCTTAGCTGGTGGATGTCCTGTGCCAAACCTCAACTGAGGAGAATGCTGATTGACTACTCCAGGGAGAAAGCTTATTGGTACAAGAGGACATCTGAATTTTATTTCCAATGTTTGCGTGAATTATACACGCTTGACGGATCAGTCATTGACAATTATATCCAAATAAAGAGAATTAAATCCAAAATTTTGTCTCTGAAGCGAAAGCAATTAAACGGCTATCAAGTACGGGCACGTATACAGAATGCTCTCAAAGGTGAAGAATCGTCCATCTTCCACGTTATCCGGGAACAGAAGAGAGGTCAACAAAAAATAATCACTGAAATCAAAAGACCAGATGGAACCAGTCTTACTAACCAAAATGAAATTAAAACTGAAATTCATGAATATTTCACAAGTCTCATGTCCGGCGGTGCGGTTAGCGCTGAGGCGCAGGGAGATTTGTTCCGACACCTGCGAGCACGGCTCAGCACTGAGGCGTCTGACAGCCTGGTCGCTGAGATCGACGAAGACGACTTGGACACTGCCGTCCTACACAGTCCCAAAAACAAATCACCGGGACCCGATGGCCTGCCGGCCGAGTTCTACCAGGTTTTCTATAGGCAGCTGAAACCCAAACTACTCCTCATTTACAAAGAACTAATGAATTCCGACAGTGACATCCCAGAGGATTTTCTTGCCGGATTCGTTGCACTTATCCCGAAAAATCCACGTTCTGCGCAAATTGAGAATTTAAGACCAATAACACTGCTTAACAGTGATTATAAGATAATGACCCGCATTTTAGCCCGACGGCTCAAACTGATAATGAATGAGGTAACTGGTCCGTACCAGACTAGTGTTGGCAAGGACAGGTCAATTTTACAAACAGTGTGCGGATATCGCGACATAATATCAACGGCGGATGTTCTCAACATTAATTGCGCTAATGACTCTAGATTTTCAAAAGGCGTTTGACAAGGTCAATCATGATTACCTCCTCCAAACGATGTCCAGAATGGGCTTTCCACACCGCTTTGTAAACCTCATCGCCAGGATTTTAAAACACAGCACATCCAAAATTATGGTGAATGGCCAGTTCACCAGGAGTATTCACTTTAAGAGTTCAGTGAGGCAAGGATGTCCCATGTCCACGACTTTGTTCGCCATTGCTATCGAACCTTTGCTCGCAACACTGTACCAGCAACTACAAGGACTACGCATAAACGATCACAAAATTGTCTGTAACGCCTACGCAGATGACGTAGGTGTCATAGTCACCAACAATGAAGACATAGAACGGACGTTGGAGGTTATACACAAGTACGAACTGGCATCAGGTGCAACATTAAACAGAACTAAATCCAGTATAATGAATTTAGGCCAAGGTCTATTGGTCCAGAACGTACACCTACCAGTGGTCGACCAGCGGACAATTTTGGGAATTACTTATCGGCGCCACATAAAAGAAACGATAGCAGTTAACTATAGGAACCTTCTTAACAGCGTGAGAGCCAGAATTAGGCAACACAGTATGCGACACATTGACGAAATCCAAAAGACAACCCTTGTCAATATCTACATCGCTTCCAAGATCAATTATGTCGCACAAGTTTTACCCATGCCAGGTGCCATTGCTGCGAGGATAATGTCAGCTTTCGGCCACTTCATCAGTCGTGGGAATCTCTTTAAAGTCAAATTCGACACGTTAACTCTATCAGCTGCAAATGGGGGGCTCAACCTTACTGATATCTTCATGAAATCCAAAGCATTATTTACAAGCAATATGCTCAAGCTCTGGAAGATGACACCTAACTCATTCACCGCCAACTTACTAACGGAAATTGCTCCTACAGATTTCACCCCACCCATTGACGTTCGGCACGTTCCCATAGGACTTTATCATTTTCAACAATTTCTAGTTGAACTTAGTTATCTTCCCACAACGATCATAGTCCAGCAGACGGCCAAAGCGAAAACGATATATGACATATTGATGAAAACGAAACCCGGAAATGTGGTGGAACAAAAATACCCTGGTTATGACTGGAAGGCCATCTGGAGCAACATCAGTAGCCGATTTCTATCGACCACTGTCAGAGCTACGTGGTATAAAGCCGTCAACAGGAAACTACCGACCAATTCTAAGTTGCACCGCATCCACCTCGCAGACTCACCCAACTGTCCGACCTGCAATTTAGTTGACACTGAAGAGCATCGACTGGTTTGCGCTGAAGTCGACGAAATCTGGCAAATCACTCGACAACTCATAGCCAAGGTCACCCGAACGGCTCCACATACCGTTACACCGAAGGACCTTCTAAATCCCAGCGACGTGCCTTACCCAGCCACGAAACGAAATGCCGTTAACTGGATAAAAGGGCACGCTTTACACTACATACTGGCAGAAGAAACGAAAAGCAAATATAGTTTCCACTTGTACCTCCATACACAGCACCAGAAGCTTATGAACAGAAAGAACTACAAGAAGCACTTCGCTAACTTTCTGCGATACACAATTCAGTGATTTCTCTACAACTCGTGCCACGTATGCACTCTGACGACGTTATTATGCCACGATTTCTGCGTTTTCCCCGATGCTTGTTCATAGAAGAATGTTGTTTCACATTTCGAGTCAAAGAGAAGATTTACTGTTTTTGGATACAAGAAGAACATATTCTTTCATTTATTTATCTGCTGTTGAGAATTCAGCAAGAACAGATTATTTTCAGTATGGCAGCATTTTTCTGCTGCTCCATTTCCCAGGAAGATCGTTTTTAAAAAGAAAAAAAAAAAAAAAAAAAAAAAGAAAAAGAAAAAAAAAAAAAATTTGGCGCAGAGGATAGCGCGTTGGACTTCTAATCCAAAGGTCGTGGGTTCGATCCCCACAAGGGACAGCAATTTTTAAAAATGAGTACGAACTGCAACAAAGGCATTGGAACATGGTATGACCGCTACCGTGTTCAAATGACAAAAACAGTTATATCCAAAGCCTTTCTTTACGTTACACATGCAACTACATTCGTGGAAAACTTAACGTCTTCAAGATATTATACACCAATGTAGCAAAATCATACATGATCTCTTAAGCTACTTGTTGAGGGTTGCTCGTTAGGCAAGTTTTTCTCCTCAAAGAACAAATCAATTCACCATCCAGCAGCCAAGTGTGTCACATCACATTTGAATCTCTCGTTACAGCAATGGCGGGGAATGTATCCTGCCTCGAACTGTCCATACAAGTAATGCTCTGTTTGCGCCAATTGTGCACCGTCGAACTGAGATCGTTTCTTGAGGGACTAACAAGCGCAGCTACCATCAGCACTACGATGAGTGACTGATCTTACAGTACTTCCAAAACAATGTGCTCCACATTGCGAGTGGATACTGCTTCTGAAACATGAACTTCGCCTCTATCTCACAGCAGTGCAGGAAGAAGCACGAACAGTCAGCCTGCTGCAACGAATATCTACGTCAATAAACACAGGGCTAAGAATATGTGCGCTCGCTATAAACAAAACGATTCGACCAAACAGATTTTTATAGCGTAAATTATGCTTCTTTCCTCATGACTGTATCAGACGGCGAACAAAATATGCCTAGCATGTAGAACGCACGTTGAATTGGTGCAAAACAGTATCAATTTCTACGCAGAAAATAAGAATAATCAGCATAGATACGTAGAACGTCGTACATCATCCTCACCACTTCAGATAGATACAAACCAGCAACACACCGTCCCTTTGGCGCAGCGGATAGCGCGTTGGACTTCTAATCCAAAGGTCGTGGGTTCGATCCCCACAAGGGACGGCAATTTTTGCGCCGCCTCTGTGGCCTAATGGATAGTAGGAACAAGTCCGATTTTTGAAAATGAGTGACCCCACAGAAGACAATGAAGCTATTCTTAGAAAGAAAATTCTATTATCTAACGTAAAAAAAGATTCTTGGCCTCTCAGAACAAAGTATGGGTATCTTGCGGAACTATAACGTATCAAATATGAGAATGCTTGAGAATAATGCCAGAAACAAGGAATGTCCAAATCCAGTTGCTAACACAATTAGTGTTTTGAGTACAAAATACCCTTTGGCCATACATTATCAAAGGGCTAGGAAATTCGGAATCCCATCTCACCTAATGGCACAAAGTAATCGGGCTCAAAAGGAAGACACAAGATACCATGGTAGAGTCCTATGTAAAAAGGAGGCTTTGGATTGGTGGATCACAAGGGTTGAAAAACCTCAAGAGCATGAAATAGCAGTAATAAACATTTTACAGAGAGAACCAAGTCATCAAGTGAGTGAGTATTACTCTATTGATTGGGAACATAGTAGAATTAGCTTCGGGCCACCTGAGTTGAAAAGGGAAACTGTTCCTACTAGAGAGACACCATATGATATCCCTCCCACTTTAAGGGTTCCTTTGGTGAAAGAGGCATTATTTCCACATTTGACAAAACCAGATAAAACAATATCACCAAGGTATAGGGTTCAAATAAAAAACATAATCGACCTTACATTAGACAGCAAAATGCTATTGCCGACTCAAATAAAAATTCTTTTAAATTCCATGGACAAAAGATTGAGAACTCTTTCTATAACCTCCAATATGACAGGGAGAATGATACCTATGAAACATGCAATCATCCACGATAATCTTCACTTAGTAAATATGAAGATGTTGGGGGACAAACCGTCTTCTTCTTCAATCAAACTAATGGAAATGTTCACAAAAAACTTAATATTTCAAGCTAGGATAAATAATAATGGCTTGGATGACATAAGAAAGGTGATATCGTCAACTACAATCGAAGGGACTCCTCTCTTAAGTATGTTGGAAATATGGAGAACCAATAAGTATATAAAGTGGCTGCGAGCAGCTATGGGGATGTCAATATGCTTAGAATTTGAGTATAAGGGATTAACATTGTGCGCTCACCCTTTCAACACAATAAGGAAAGAGTATGAACATTCAGTAGGTCTCAAGTTCACAAACACAATAGGAGAAGAGCAATATAACTTTATAACGGATGATATGAGAGGAAGCTTTACACGAGATGGTGACGTGATCATAGGAATGACTTGCAACTTCATCAATAATGTAAGCTTCTCATACCTGTTATCTATAATTGCAGCATTCATTAGACATGGAGGAGGGAGAACAAGGGCATCTGAACTTGCGGAAATGGAAAGGCAAATCCAGGAGAGAACAAAAAGGAGACCTTGGGAGATATTAGGTGTAAAAGAGGAGGAATACATAAAGAAGCTGAGGAACCCAAAATCAGATTTCCGACTGGGAAAAGCAGAGATTGCCAAAGTCACGGAATATACAAGAACTTATGAGACAAGGGCAAATTTGGATGGTAACTTAAATATACAGCCAGAAGGGACCAGTTTACAAATTAAATATGAAATAAATGAAAAGGATACAAAGAGATTGCTCAAATCTGTTGTTTGTACTAACGCCTTAATGCTCAACTTTTTTTGATTTCGAGAGAATGTTGAGACAAAGAATATACTATTTTCTGGAGAGAAAAGACGAGTTAAAAAGTGTCATTAAGAAAGGTAATTTTACATGGAAAAATAACTTTTTCAGAAGACACCATGCCCAATATAGGTCAATCTCGAAAACAGCAAGGTACATAATGAGCAAAGTGATAAGTGAAGGGAGATGGAATGCAGAGTACATGGCCTTCCTTTATGTTTTTGTGAATGCAGACCCACTAATATCCTCACCGCATTCTGCAACAGTTAGAGTAGGGGAATGGGAAATTAATTTGTTTGCGTCCTCTGGAATATTTGCCTATGACGAAGAAAACACCTGTTATAAGTTGAACGGGATCCCTATCATGAGCGGTGATCCAATAATGACTATGGAAGACACCATATCAAGATTTCTGTACGGGTATAAAATATTGCCTCACAACCATGATAAAAAATTAAAAACAGTGAGCATAAAACATCTAGAAGATGTACGGGATTCAATAGGCATTGGGAAAGAATACTCATTTTTCTTATTTGGTGAGAAGTTCGATATTGTAAGGGACCCTGAGTTTGAAGTGCAGATAAAAGATACATTCAATAAGAGGATAGTAGAGTCTTTAGATTTGTTGGACTCAGCCATATATTCTGGAGAGGGGGTGAAGAGAAAATGGTGGACAGCTATTGGAGAAGACTCTGATGATGATGAGAAAAAATCAAAGTTAGATTTATACGAAGATATAGATGATTACTTTATGGACATGGACTCTAATTTTTTTTATTTGATGACATGGATATGTTTGAAGAAGACATGTTGGAAGATTGATTGCATACAATGAGTGATATTTTGACAAGGTTTTTAGACATAGAAAAAAAAATGGATAAGGCATCGGTCTCCTAAACCGGGGATTGCGTGTTCGAGTCCCACCAGAGGTACACGTTTTACACAATGGTACAAAATCATTCATACTACACACAGAAATAAACAAACAAAAATAATAACGTTTCTACTGTGTTAAGCCGACTTAGCTCGACTGACGCTCGCTGACGCTCGGGAAAAAAGCTCTTTATAAAGGAGTCCCAACATATCAGCTGAGAGAGAAGTATAAATCGTCCCTTTGGCGCAGAGGATAGCGCGTTGGACTTCTAATCCAAAGGTCGTGGGTTCGATCCCCACAAGGGACAGCAATTTTTAAAAATGAGTACGAACTGCAACAAAGGCATTGGAACATGGTATGACCGCTACCGTGTTCAAATGACAAAAACAGTTATATCCAAAGCCTTTCTTTACGTTACACATGCAACTACATTCGTGGAAAACTTAACGTCTTCAAGATATTATACACCAATGTAGCAAAATCATACATGATCTCTTAAGCTACTTGTTGAGGGTTGCTCGTTAGGCAAGTTTTTCTCCTCAAAGAACAAATCAATTCACCATCCAGCAGCCAAGTGTGTCACATCACATTTGAATCTCTCGTTACAGCAATGGCGGGGAATGTATCCTGCCTCGAACTGTCCATACAAGTAATGCTCTGTTTGCGCCAATTGTGCACCGTCGAACTGAGATCGTTTCTTGAGGGACTAACAAGCGCAGCTACCATCAGCACTACGATGAGTGACTGATCTTACAGTACTTCCAAAACAATGTGCTCCACATTGCGAGTGGATACTGCTTCTGAAACATGAACTTCGCCTCTATCTCACAGCAGTGCAGGAAGAAGCACGAACAGTCAGCCTGCTGCAACGAATATCTACGTCAATAAACACAGGGCTAAGAATATGTGCGCTCGCTATAAACAAAACGATTCGACCAAACAGATTTTTATAGCGTAAATTATGCTTCTTTCCTCATGACTGTATCAGACGGCGAACAAAATATGCCTAGCATGTAGAACGCACGTTGAATTGGTGCAAAACAGTATCAATTTCTACGCAGAAAATAAGAATAATCAGCATAGATACGTAGAACGTCGTACATCATCCTCACCACTTCAGATAGATACAAACCAGCAACACACCGTCCCTTTGGCGCAGCGGATAGCGCGTTGGACTTCTAATCCAAAGGTCGTGGGTTCGATCCCCACAAGGGACGACAATTTTTGCGCCGCCTCTGTGGCCTAATGGATAGTAGGAACAAGTCCGATTTTTGAAAATGAGTGACCCCACAGAAGACAATGAAGCTATTCTTAGAAAGAAAATTCTATTATCTAACGTAAAAAAAGATTCTTGGCCTCTCAGAACAAAGTATGGGTATCTTGCGGAACTATAACGTATCAAATATGAGAATGCTTGAGAATAATGCCAGAAACAAGGAATGTCCAAATCCAGTTGCTAACACAATTAGTGTTTTGAGTACAAAATACCCTTTGGCCATACATTATCAAAGGGCTAGGAAATTCGGAATCCCATCTCACCTAATGGCACAAAGTAATCGGGCTCAAAAGGAAGACACAAGATACCATGGTAGAGTCCTATGTAAAAAGGAGGCTTTGGATTGGTGGATCACAAGGGTTGAAAAACCTCAAGAGCATGAAATAGCAGTAATAAACATTTTACAGAGAGAACCAAGTCATCAAGTGAGTGAGTATTACTCTATTGATTGGGAACATAGTAGAATTAGCTTCGGGCCACCTGAGTTGAAAAGGGAAACTGTTCCTACTAGAGAGACACCATGTGATATCCCTCCCACTTTAAGGGTTCCTTTGGTGAAAGAGGCATTACTTCCACATTTGACAAAACCAGATAAAACAATATCACCAAGGTATAGGGTTCAAATAAAAAACATAATCGACCTTACATTAGACAGCAAAATGCTATTGCCGACTCAAATAAGAATTCTTTTAAATTCCATGGACAAAAGATTGAGAACTCTTTCTATAACCTCCAATATGACAGGGAGAATGATACCTATGAAACATGCAATCATCCACGATAATCTTCACTTAGTAAATATGAAGATGTTGGGGGACAAACCGTCTTCTTCTTCAATCAAACTAATGGAAATGTTCACAAAAAACTTAATATTTCAAGCTAGGATAAATAATAATGGCTTGGATGACATAAGAAAGGTGATATCGTCAACTACAATCGAAGGGACTCCTCTCTTAAGTATGTTGGAAATATGGAGAACCAATAAGTATATAAAGTGGCTGCGAGCAGCTATGGGGATGTCAATATGCTTAGAATTTGAGTATAAGGGATTAACATTGTGCGCTCACCCTTTCAACACAATAAGGAAAGAGTATGAACATTCAGTAGGTCAAGTTCACAAACACAATAGGAGAAGAGCAATATAACTTTATAATGGATGATATGAGAGGAAGCTTTACACGAGATGGTGACGTGATCATAGGAATGACTTGCAACTTCATCAATAATGTAAGCTTCTCATACCTGTTATCGATAATTGCAGCATTCATTAGACATGGAGGAGGGAGAACAAGGGCATCTGAACTTGCGGAAATGGAAAGGCAAATCCAGGAGAGAACAAAAAGGAGACCTTGGGAGATATTAGGTGTAAAAGAGGAGGAATACATAAAGAAGCTGAGGAACCCAAAATCAGATTTCCGACTGGGAAAAGCAGAGATTGCCAAAGTCACGGAATATACAAGAACTTATGAGACAAGGGCAAATTTGGATGGTAACTTAAATATACAGCCAGAAGGGACCAGTTTACAAATTAAATATGAAATAAATGAAAAGGATACAAAGAGATTGCTCAAATCTGTTGTTTGTACTAACGCCTTAATGCTCAACTTTTTTGATTTCGAGAGAATGTTGAGACAAAGAATATACTATTTTCTGGAGAGAAAAGACGAGTTAAAAAGTGTCATTAAGAAAGGTAATTTTACATGGAAAAATAACATTTTCAGAAGACACCATGCCCAATATAGGTCAATCTCGAAAACAGCAAGGTACATAATGAGCAAAGTGATAAGTGAAGGGAGATGGAATGCAGAGTACATGGCCTTCCTTTATGTTTTTGTGAATGCAGACCCACTAACATCCTCACCGCATTCTGCAACATTTAGAGTAGGGGAATGGGAAATTAATTTGTTTGCGTCCTCTGGAATATTTGCCTATGACGAAGAAAACAGCTGTTATAAGCTGAACGGGATCCCTATCATGAGCGGTGATCCAATAATGACTATGGAAGACACCATATCAAGATTTCTGTACGGGTATAAAATATTGCCTCACAACCATGATAAAAAATTAAAAACTGTGAGCATAAAACATCTAGAAGATGTACGGGATTCAATAGGCATTGGGAAAGAATACTCATTTTTTTTTATTTGGTGAGAAGTTCGACATTGTACGGGACCCTGAGTTTGAAGTGCAGATAAAAGATACATTCAATAAGAGGATAGCAGAGTCTTTAGATTTGTTGGACTCAGCCATATATTCTGGAGAGGGGGTGAAGAGAAAATGGTGGACAGCTATTGGAGAAGACTCTGATGATGATGAGAAAAAATCAAAGTTAGATTTATACCAAGATACAGATGATTACTTTATGGACATGGACTCTAATATTTTCTTTGATGACATGGATATGTTTCAAGAAGACATGTTGGAAGATTGATTGCATACAATGAGTGATATTTTGTCAAGGTTTTTAGACATAGAAAAAAAATGGATAAGGCATCGGTCTCCTAAACCGGGGATTGCCGGTTCGAGTCCCGCCAGAGGTACACATTTTACACAATGGTACAAAATCATTCATACTACACACAGAAATAAACAAACAAAAATAATAACGTTTCTACTGTGTTAAGCCGACTTGGCCGACTTAGCTCGACTGACGCTCGCTGACGCTCGGGAAAAAAGCTCTTTATAAAGGAGTCCCAACATATCAGCTGAGAGAGAAGTATAAATCGTCCCTTTGGCGCAGAGGATAGTGCGTTGGACTTCTAATCCAAAGGTCGTGGGTTCGATCCCCACAAGGGACAGCAATTATTAAAAATGAGTACGAACTGCAACAAAGGCATTGGAACATGGTATGACCGCTACCGTGTTCAAATGACAAAAACAGTTATATCCAAAGCCTTTCTTTACGTTACACATGCAACTACATTCGTGGAAAACTTAACGTCTTCAAGATATTATACACCAATGTAGCAAAATCATACATGATCTCTTAAGCTACTTGTTGAGGGTTGCTCGTTAGGCAAGTTTTTCTCCTCGAAGAACAAATCAATTCACCATCCAGCAGCCAAGTGTGTCACATCACATTTGAATCTCTCGTTACAGCAATGGCGGGGAATGTATCCTGCCTCAAACTGTCCATACAAGTAATGCTCTGTTTGCGCCAATTGTGCACCGTGGAACTGAGATCGTTTCTTGAGGGACTAACAAGCGCAGCTACCATCAGCACTACGATGAGTGACTGATCTTACAGTACTTCCAAAACAATGTGCTCCACATTGCGAGTGGATACTGCTTCTGAAACATGAACTTCGCCTCTATCTCACAGCAGTGCAGGAAGAAGCACGAACAGTCAGCCTGCTGCAACGAATATCTACGTCAATAAACACAGGGCTAAGAATATGTGCGCTCGCTATAAACAAAACGATTCGACCATACAGATATTTATAGCGTATATTATGCTTCTTTCCTCATGACTGTATCAGACGGCGAACAAAATATGCCTACCATGTAGAACGCACGTTGAATTGGTGCAAAACAGTATCAATTTCTACGCAGAAAATAAGAATAATCAGCATAGATACGTAGAACGTCGTACATCATCCTCACCACTTCAGATATATACAAACCAGCAACACACCGTCCCTTTGGCGCAGCGGATAGCGCGTTGGACTTCTAATCCAAAAGTCGTGGGTTCGATCCCCACAAGGGACGGCAATTTTTGCGCCGCCTCTGTGGCCTAATGGATAGTAGGAACAAGTCCGATTTTTGAAAATGAGTGACCCCACAGAAGACAATGAAGCTATTCTTAGAAAGAAAATTCTATTATCTAACGTAAAAAAAGATTCTTGGCCTCTCAGAACAAAGTATGGGTATCTTGCGGAACTATAACGTATCAAATATGAGAATGCTTGAGAATAATGACAGAAACAAGGAATGTCCAAATCCAGTTGCTAACACAATTAGTGTTTTGAGTACAAAATACCCTTTGGCCATACATTATCAAAGGGCTAGGAAATTCGGAATCCCATCTCACCTAATGGCACAAAGTAATCGGGCTCAAAAGGAAGACACAAGATACCATGGTAGAGTCCTATGTAAAAAGGAGGCTTTGGATTGGTGGATCACAAGGGTTGAAAAACCTCAAGAGCATGAAATAGCAGTAATAAACATTTTACAGAGAGAACCAAGTCATCAAGTGAGTGAGTATTACTCTATTGATTGGGAACATAGTAGAATTAGCTTCGGGCCACCTGAGTTGAAAAGGGAAACTGTTCCTACTAGAGAGACACCATATGATATCCCTCCCACTTTAAGGGTTCCTTTGGTGAAAGAGGCATTATTTCCACATTTGACAAAACCAGATAAAACAATATCACCAAGGTATAGGGTTCAAATAAAAAACATAATCGACCTTACATTAGACAGCAAAATGCTATTGCCGACTCAAATAAGAATTCTTTTAAATTCCATGGACAAAAGATTGAGAACTCTTTCTATAACCTCCAATATGACAGGGAGAATGATACCTATGAAACATGCAATCATCCACGATAATCTTCACTTAGTAAATATGAAGATGTTGGGGGACAAACCGTCTTCTTCTTCAATCAAACTAATGGAAATGTTCACAAAAAACTTAATATTTCAAGCTAGGATAAATAATAATGGCTTGGATGACATAAGAAAGGTGATATCGTCAACTACAATCGAAGGGACTCCTCTCTTAAGTATGTTGGAAATATGGAGAACCAATAAGTATATAAAGTGGCTGCGAGCAGCTATGGGGATGTCAATATGCTTAGAATTTGAGTATAAGGGATTAACATTGTGCGCTCACCCTTTCAACACAATAAGGAAAGAGTATGAACATTCAGTAGGTCTCAAGTTCACAAACACAATAGGAGAAGAGCAATATAACTTTATAACGATTGATATGAGAGGAAGCTTTACACGAGATGGTGACGTGATCATAGGAATGACTTGCAACTTCATCAATAATGTAAGCTTCTCATACCTGTTATCGATAATTGCAGCATTCATTAGACATGGAGGAGGGAGAACAAGGGCATCTGAACTTGCGGAAATGGAAAGGCAAATCCAGGAGAGAACAAAAAGGAGACCTTGGGAGATATTAGGTGTAAAAGACGAGGAATACATAAAGAAGCTGAGGAACCCAAAATCAGATTTCCGACTGGGAAAAGCAGAGATTGCCAAAGTCACGGAATATACAAGAACTTATGAGACAAGGGCAAATTTGGATGGTAACTTAAATATACAGCCAGAAGGGACCAGTTTACAAATTAAATATGAAATAAATGAAAAGGATACAAAGAGATTGCTCAAATCTGTTGTTTGTACTAACGCCTTAATGCTCAACTTTTTTTGATTTCGAGAGAATGTTGAGACAAAGAATATACTATTTTCTGGAGAGAAAAGACGAGTTAAAAAGTGTCATTAAGAAAGGTAATTTTACATGGAAAAATAACTTTTTCAGAAGACACCATGCCCAATATAGGTCAACCTCAAAAACAGCAAGGTACATAATGAGCAAAGTGATAAGTGAAGGGAGATGGAATGCAGAGTACATGGCCTTCCTTTATGTTTTTGTGAATGCAGACCCACTAATATCCTCACCGCATTCTGCAACATTTAGAGTAGGGGAATGGGAAATTAATTTGTTTGCGTCCTCTGGAATATTTGCCTATGACGAAGAAAACAGCTGCTATAAGTTGAACGGGATCCCTATCATGAGCGGTGATCCAATAATGACTATGGAAGACACCATATCAAGATTTCTGTACGGGTATAAAATATTGCCTCACAACCATGATAAAAAATTAAAAACTGTGAGCATAAAACATCTAGAAGATGTACGGGATTCAATAGGCATTGGGAAAGAATACTCATTTTTTTTTATTTGGTGAGAAGTTCGACATTGTACGGGACCCTGAGTTTGAAGTGCAGATAAAAGATACATTCAATAAGAGGATAGCAGAGTCTTTAGATTTGTTGGACTCAGCCATATATTCTGGAGAGGGGGTGAAGAGAAAATGGTGGACAGCTATTGGAGAAGACTCTGATGATGATGAGAAAAAATCAAAGTTAGATTTATACCAAGATACAGATGATTACTTTATGGACATGGACTCTAATATTTTCTTTGATGACATGGATATGTTTCAAGAAGACATGTTGGAAGATTGATTGCATACAATGAGTGATATTTTGTCAAGGTTTTTAGACATAGAAAAAAAATGGATAAGGCATCGGTCTCCTCAACCGGGGATTGCGGGTTCGAGTCCCGCCAGAGGTACACGTTTTACACAATGGTACAAAATCATTCATACTACACACAGAAATAAACAAACAAAAATAATAACGTTTCTACTGTGTTAAACCGACTTGGCCGACTTAGCTCGACTGACGCTCACTGACGCTCGGGAAAAAAGCTCTTTATAAAGGAGTCCCAACATATCAGCTGAGAGAGAAGTATAAATCGTCCCTTTGGCGCAGAGGATAGCGCGTTGGACTTCTAAACCAAAGGTCGTGGGTTCGATCCCCACAAGGGACAGCAATTATTAAAAATGAGTACGAACTGCAACAAAGGCATTGGAACATGGTATGACCGCTACCGTGTTCAAATGACAAAAACAGTTATATCCAAAGCCTTTCTTTACGTTACACATGCAACTACATTCGTGGAAAACTTAACGTCTTCAAGATATTATACACCAATGTAGCAAAATCATACATGATCTCTTAAGCTACTTGTTGAGGGTTGCTCGTTAGGCAAGTTTTTCTCCTCGAAGAACAAATCAATTCACCATCCAGCAGCCAAGTGTGTCACATCACATTTGAATCTCTCGTTACAGCAATGGCGGGGAATGTATCCTGCCTCGAACTGTCCATACAAGTAATGCTCTGTTTGCGCCAATTGTGCACCGTCGAACTGAGATCGTTTCTTGAGGGACTAACAAGCGCAGCTACCATCAGCACTACGATGAGTGACTGATCTTACAGTACTTCCAAAACAATGTGCTCCACATTGCGAGTGGATACTGCTACTGAAACGTGAACTTCGCCTCTATCTCACAGCAGTGCAGGAAGAAGCACGAACAGTCAGCCTGCTGCAACGAATATCTACGTCAATAAACACAGGGCTAAGAATATGTGCGCTCGCTATAAACAAAACGATTCGACCATACAGATATTTATAGCGTAAATTATGCTTCTTTCCTCATGACTGTATCAGACGGCGAACAATATATGCCTAGCATGTAGAACGCACGTTGAATTGGTGCAAAACAGTATCAATTTCTACGCAGAAAATAAGAATAATCAGCATAGATACGTAGAACGTCGTACATCATCCTCACCACTTCAGATAGATACAAACCAGCAACACACCGTCCCTTTGGCGCAGCGGATAGCGCGTTGGACTTCTAATCCAAAGGTCGTGGGTTCGATCCCCACAAGGGACGGCAATTTTTGCGCCGCCTCTGTGGCCTAATGGATAGTAGGAACAAGTCCGATTTTTGAAAATGAGTGACCCCACAGAAGACAATGAAGCTATTCTTAGAAAGAAAATTCTATTATCTAACGTAAAAAAAGATTCTTGGCCTCTCAGAACAAAGTATGGGTATCTTGCGGAACTATAACGTATCAAATATGAGAATGCTTGAGAATAATGCCAGAAACAAGGAATGTCCAAATCCAGTTGCTAACACAATTACTGTTTTGAGTACAAAATACCCTTTGGCCATACATTATCAAAGGGCTAGGAAATTCGGAATCCCATCTCACCTAATGGCACAAAGTAATCGGGCTCAAAAGGAAGACACAAGATACCATGGTAGAGTCCTATGTAAAAAGGAGGCTTTGGATTGGTGGATCACAAGGGTTGAAAAACCTCAAGAGCATGAAATAGCAGTAATAAACATTTTACAGAGAGAACCAAGTCATCAAGTGAGTGAGTATTACTCTATTGATTGGGAACATAGTAGAATTAGCTTCGGGCCACCTGAGTTGAAAAGGGAAACTGTTCCTACTAGAGAGACACCATATGATATCCCTCCCACTTTAAGGGTTCCTTTGGTGAAAGAGGCATTATTTCCACATTTGACAAAACTAGATAAAACAATATCACCAAGGTATAGGGTTCAAATAAAAAACATAATCGACCTTACATTAGACAGCAAAATGCTATTGCCGACTCAAATAAGAATTCTTTTAAATTCCATGGACAAAAGATTGAGAACTCTTTCTATAACCTCCAATATGACAGGGAGAATGATACCTATGAAACATGCAATCATCCACGATAATCTTCACTTAGTAAATATGAAGATGTTGGGGAACAAACCGTCTTCTTCTTCAATCAAACTAATGGAAATGTTCACAAAAAACTTAATATTTCAAGCTAGGATAAATAATAATGGCTTGGATGACATAAGAAAGGTGATATCGTCAACTACAATCGAAGGGACTCCTCTCTTAAGTATGTTGGAAATATGGAGAACCAATAAGTATATAAAGTGGCTGCGAGCAGCTATGGGGATGTCAATATGCTTAGAATTTGAGTATAAGGGATTAACATTGTGCGCTCACCCTTTCAACACAATAAGGAAAGAGTATGAACATTCAGTAGGTCTCAAGTTCACAAACACAATTGGAGAAGAGCAATATAACTTTATAATGGATGATATGAGAGGAAGCTTTACACGAGATGGTGACGTGATCATAGGAATGACTTGCAACTTCATCAATAATGTAAGCTTCTCATACCTGTTATCGATAATTGCAGCATTCATTAGACATGGAGGAGGGAGAACAAGGGCATCTGAACTTGCGGAAATGGAAAGGCAAATCCAGGAGAGAACAAAAAGGAGACCTTGGGAGATATTAGGTGTAAAAGAGGAGGAATACATAAAGAAGCTGAGGAACCCAAAATCAGATTTCCGACTGGGAAAAGCAGAGATTGCCAAAGTCACGGAATATACAAGAACTTATGAGACAAGGGCAAATTTGGATGGTAACTTAAATATACAGCCAGAAGGGACCAGTTTACAAATTAAATATGAAATAAATGAAAAGGATACAAAGAGATTGCCCAAATCTGTTGTTTGTACTAACGCCTTAAGGCTCAACTTTTTTGATTTCGAGAGAATGCAGTTCGCCGGCGGCAGTGGTCGTGAGCGGTTCAGTGCTGAGCGCCGCGGCCGATTGCGCTTTCGCTTGGTGAGTGTTTCGCTATTGCAGCTTGTAGCTGTAACGTATTCGTGGATTGAAGTCTCTGAAAGATGAGTCCGTGATGTCTGAGCCGTTTCGTATTGATACGTTGAAGTTCACGTTGGATCGTAGCCGTCCGAGACCGAATTCTTTTGAATTTGAAACGTTCCTTGAAGAAACAGTGAAGTTGAATTTTGACGACATTATAGGGATCTATATGTCTATCGTAAACAGTGACGTTTTTGTAAAGTTGAAAAGTGCGGAACTATGTGAAAAGTTAGTTCAGTCATGTGGAGGAACTTTAAAGTTCAAACATCGCGATGGACACATTGGCGATGTCGAAGTTACCCATGCAGGATCTCGAATTAGGACCGTACGAATATTCGAACTGCCTTTCGAGGTTTCGGCCGAGGAAATAAATGCAGTGGTGTCTATATACGGGAAAGTACTTAGCAATGTAGCTGAGAAATGGTCGACCTCTCATAAATTTCCCGTACTAAATGGTATCCGTCAACTTAAGGTCGACCTTCACAAGCACATTCCATCGTACATAAATGTTTGCGGGTACCGCGCCATAGTGTCATACGACGGGCAGCCCCGCACCTGCGCCGCTTGCGGTAAACAGGGACACGTGCGCGCCGAGTGCCTGCAGCGGCGCGTGGCTCAGCTGCCGGCCGGCGAGCCCGCCAGGCCAGCCGTGATGACGTCGCTGCCTGTGACGTATGCGTCCGCTGCCAGCGGCAGACAGCTCGACACACTCGCCACGGAACTGAACCACTCACCCACCGTCATTGACAAAGACGTCCCGATGCCAAGCCCTGAAATTGCCGAAGTTGTCTCTGCTACATCACAGTCCACTGATTTGTCGGCACAACCACGAACACCCCAGGTTGACAAAGAGGTTCCGATGGAAATCCCAGACACTGTGGCGGTTGTATCTGCTACATCGCAGTTAACCGATTTGCCGACACAACCACCACGGGAACAGAACAGCACCAACGTCGAGGACACACCTACTGATGACACAACTACGGAAACTGAACTGACAAGTTCTGTAGAAGCTACGACATCCCCAAAGAAAAAACGTACCTCTCGGACTCATAAAAAGCGAAGGATTGCACATGAAGGTGCAGCAGAAACTGCCCCCAAACTGCGAGAAAAAGCCAGACAAATCGCTAGTACGTTACCTGACAACGCGGGAAACCACTTCACCGCTTCCTTACCAGCCCTTGTACCAACTGCCACCAAAGCCGAGATCCTATCGGAAGCCAGTCAACGCGGTAGTGATGGGGAACCGCAAACGACTGCTGTGGATAATAATACCAGATTTCCGTCCACCGACTGGTCACAGGATCCAATGGAAGATGTCGATATGAGTGAACCAGGCATCGTTCAAGGTGAAGCATCGCCAAATACCACTGATCATGACAAGGCCAGCGGCTACGAAACTGACACGTACTGAAATGTTTGATAGTGACGTCTTTTCCCGATACCGGTTATTTACTCAATTATGAACACTTTTCAGGCCTATCGAATTGCTACCTTAAACATAACTAGTATACGAAGTTCAGTTAAGTTGGAATGTTTAAAAGACTTTTTATATGCTGCAGATGTAGACATTGCTATGCTCCAAGAAGTGACTGACATTGCCTTAGACAATATACATGGGTATAACGCTCACAGCAATGCCGGTAACGGCATCGCTTTGGGGACTGCAATTTTAGCGAAAGAGGGCATAATTGTCCACAGCATCGAAAAACTGACCAATGGTAGAGGAATAGCTTGTACCTTTCATAACGTTAGGCTAATTAACGTGTATGCCCCGTCAGGAAGCACAAATCGACGCAATAGAGCGGTGTTTTACAAACATGAAATCTTACCTCTGTTTGGACCCCGTCAAGACTGCATTATTCTAGCGGGTGACTTTAACTGTGTCCTGAGCCCAAAGGACCAGGTCCCTAATTTCAACACCTCTCCTGAATTGGACTATCTTGTTAAAGAACTTCACCTGACTGATACGTGGGAATACACACACGGTGATGCACCAGGCTTCACATTCATTACGCGAACTTCAGCGAGTAGATTAGATCGGATGTACGTATCGAATACTATGCACGACCGTATTTTGCACGCCGAAATATGGCCAACCAGCTTCACTGACCACGCTGCTTATATAAGTACAATCAACATGAAACGACAAGGGACCTACCGTGCACGAGGGTATTGGAAATTAAACGTCACCCACCTGCACGATGCGGGATGTCGTGAAAGATTCCACGAAACATGGGAGGCATGCGAACGACGTCTCCCGTCGTACAATTCCGCTCTTAGCTGGTGGATGTCCTGTGCCAAACCTCAACTGAGGAGAATGCTGATTGACTACTCCAGGGAGAAAGCTTATTGGTACAAGAGGACATCTGAATTTTATTTCCAATGTTTGCGTGAATTATACACGCTTGACGGATCAGTCATTGACAATTATATCCAAATAAAGAGAATTAAATCCAAAATTTTGTCTCTGAAGCGAAAGCAATTAAACGGCTATCAAGTACGGGCACGTATACAGAATGCTCTCAAAGGTGAAGAATCGTCCATCTTCCACGTTATCCGGGAACAGAAGAGAGGTCAACAAAAAATAATCACTGAAATCAAAAGACCAGATGGAACCAGTCTTACTAACCAAAATGAAATTAAAACTGAAATTCATGAATATTTCACAAGTCTCATGTCCGGCGGTGCGGTTAGCGCTGAGGCGCAGGGAGATTTGTTCCGACACCTGCGAGCACGGCTCAGCACTGAGGCGTCTGACAGCCTGGTCGCTGAGATCGACGAAGACGACTTGGACACTGCCGTCCTACACAGTCCCAAAAACAAATCACCGGGACCCGATGGCCTGCCGGCCGAGTTCTACCAGGTTTTCTATAGGCAGCTGAAACCCAAACTACTCCTCATTTACAAAGAACTAATGAATTCCGACAGTGACATCCCAGAGGATTTTCTTGCCGGATTCGTTGCACTTATCCCGAAAAATCCACGTTCTGCGCAAATTGAGAATTTAAGACCAATAACACTGCTTAACAGTGATTATAAGATAATGACCCGCATTTTAGCCCGACGGCTCAAACTGATAATGAATGAGGTAACTGGTCCGTACCAGACTAGTGTTGGCAAGGACAGGTCAATTTTACAAACAGTGTGCGGATATCGCGACATAATATCAACGGCGGATGTTCTCAACATTAATTGCGCTAATGACTCTAGATTTTCAAAAGGCGTTTGACAAGGTCAATCATGATTACCTCCTCCAAACGATGTCCAGAATGGGCTTTCCACACCGCTTTGTAAACCTCATCGCCAGGATTTTAAAACACAGCACATCCAAAATTATGGTGAATGGCCAGTTCACCAGGAGTATTCACTTTAAGAGTTCAGTGAGGCAAGGATGTCCCATGTCCACGACTTTGTTCGCCATTGCTATCGAACCTTTGCTCGCAACACTGTACCAGCAACTACAAGGACTACGCATAAACGATCACAAAATTGTCTGTAACGCCTACGCAGATGACGTAGGTGTCATAGTCACCAACAATGAAGACATAGAACGGACGTTGGAGGTTATACACAAGTACGAACTGGCATCAGGTGCAACATTAAACAGAACTAAATCCAGTATAATGAATTTAGGCCAAGGTCTATTGGTCCAGAACGTACACCTACCAGTGGTCGACCAGCGGACAATTTTGGGAATTACTTATCGGCGCCACATAAAAGAAACGATAGCAGTTAACTATAGGAACCTTCTTAACAGCGTGAGAGCCAGAATTAGGCAACACAGTATGCGACACATTGACGAAATCCAAAAGACAACCCTTGTCAATATCTACATCGCTTCCAAGATCAATTATGTCGCACAAGTTTTACCCATGCCAGGTGCCATTGCTGCGAGGATAATGTCAGCTTTCGGCCACTTCATCAGTCGTGGGAATCTCTTTAAAGTCAAATTCGACACGTTAACTCTATCAGCTGCAAATGGGGGGCTCAACCTTACTGATATCTTCATGAAATCCAAAGCATTATTTACAAGCAATATGCTCAAGCTCTGGAAGATGACACCTAACTCATTCACCGCCAACTTACTAACGGAAATTGCTCCTACAGATTTCACCCCACCCATTGACGTTCGGCACGTTCCCATAGGACTTTATCATTTTCAACAATTTCTAGTTGAACTTAGTTATCTTCCCACAACGATCATAGTCCAGCAGACGGCCAAAGCGAAAACGATATATGACATATTGATGAAAACGAAACCCGGAAATGTGGTGGAACAAAAATACCCTGGTTATGACTGGAAGGCCATCTGGAGCAACATCAGTAGCCGATTTCTATCGACCACTGTCAGAGCTACGTGGTATAAAGCCGTCAACAGGAAACTACCGACCAATTCTAAGTTGCACCGCATCCACCTCGCAGACTCACCCAACTGTCCGACCTGCAATTTAGTTGACACTGAAGAGCATCGACTGGTTTGCGCTGAAGTCGACGAAATCTGGCAAATCACTCGACAACTCATAGCCAAGGTCACCCGAACGGCTCCACATACCGTTACACCGAAGGACCTTCTAAATCCCAGCGACGTGCCTTACCCAGCCACGAAACGAAATGCCGTTAACTGGATAAAAGGGCACGCTTTACACTACATACTGGCAGAAGAAACGAAAAGCAAATATAGTTTCCACTTGTACCTCCATACACAGCACCAGAAGCTTATGAACAGAAAGAACTACAAGAAGCACTTCGCTAACTTTCTGCGATACACAATTCAGTGATTTCTCTACAACTCGTGCCACGTATGCACTCTGACGACGTTATTATGCCACGATTTCTGCGTTTTCCCCGATGCTTGTTCATAGAAGAATGTTGTTTCACATTTCGAGTCAAAGAGAAGATTTACTGTTTTTGGATACAAGAAGAACATATTCTTTCATTTATTTATCTGCTGTTGAGAATTCAGCAAGAACAGATTATTTTCAGTATGGCAGCATTTTTCTGCTGCTCCATTTCCCAGGAAGATCGTTTTTAAAAAGAAAAAAAAAAAAAAAAAAAAAAAGAAAAAGAAAAAAAAAAAAAAATTTGGCGCAGAGGATAGCGCGTTGGACTTCTAATCCAAAGGTCGTGGGTTCGATCCCCACAAGGGACAGCAATTTTTAAAAATGAGTACGAACTGCAACAAAGGCATTGGAACATGGTATGACCGCTACCGTGTTCAAATGACAAAAACAGTTATATCCAAAGCCTTTCTTTACGTTACACATGCAACTACATTCGTGGAAAACTTAACGTCTTCAAGATATTATACACCAATGTAGCAAAATCATACATGATCTCTTAAGCTACTTGTTGAGGGTTGCTCGTTAGGCAAGTTTTTCTCCTCAAAGAACAAATCAATTCACCATCCAGCAGCCAAGTGTGTCACATCACATTTGAATCTCTCGTTACAGCAATGGCGGGGAATGTATCCTGCCTCGAACTGTCCATACAAGTAATGCTCTGTTTGCGCCAATTGTGCACCGTCGAACTGAGATCGTTTCTTGAGGGACTAACAAGCGCAGCTACCATCAGCACTACGATGAGTGACTGATCTTACAGTACTTCCAAAACAATGTGCTCCACATTGCGAGTGGATACTGCTTCTGAAACATGAACTTCGCCTCTATCTCACAGCAGTGCAGGAAGAAGCACGAACAGTCAGCCTGCTGCAACGAATATCTACGTCAATAAACACAGGGCTAAGAATATGTGCGCTCGCTATAAACAAAACGATTCGACCAAACAGATTTTTATAGCGTAAATTATGCTTCTTTCCTCATGACTGTATCAGACGGCGAACAAAATATGCCTAGCATGTAGAACGCACGTTGAATTGGTGCAAAACAGTATCAATTTCTACGCAGAAAATAAGAATAATCAGCATAGATACGTAGAACGTCGTACATCATCCTCACCACTTCAGATAGATACAAACCAGCAACACACCGTCCCTTTGGCGCAGCGGATAGCGCGTTGGACTTCTAATCCAAAGGTCGTGGGTTCGATCCCCACAAGGGACGGCAATTTTTGCGCCGCCTCTGTGGCCTAATGGATAGTAGGAACAAGTCCGATTTTTGAAAATGAGTGACCCCACAGAAGACAATGAAGCTATTCTTAGAAAGAAAATTCTATTATCTAACGTAAAAAAAGATTCTTGGCCTCTCAGAACAAAGTATGGGTATCTTGCGGAACTATAACGTATCAAATATGAGAATGCTTGAGAATAATGCCAGAAACAAGGAATGTCCAAATCCAGTTGCTAACACAATTAGTGTTTTGAGTACAAAATACCCTTTGGCCATACATTATCAAAGGGCTAGGAAATTCGGAATCCCATCTCACCTAATGGCACAAAGTAATCGGGCTCAAAAGGAAGACACAAGATACCATGGTAGAGTCCTATGTAAAAAGGAGGCTTTGGATTGGTGGATCACAAGGGTTGAAAAACCTCAAGAGCATGAAATAGCAGTAATAAACATTTTACAGAGAGAACCAAGTCATCAAGTGAGTGAGTATTACTCTATTGATTGGGAACATAGTAGAATTAGCTTCGGGCCACCTGAGTTGAAAAGGGAAACTGTTCCTACTAGAGAGACACCATATGATATCCCTCCCACTTTAAGGGTTCCTTTGGTGAAAGAGGCATTATTTCCACATTTGACAAAACCAGATAAAACAATATCACCAAGGTATAGGGTTCAAATAAAAAACATAATCGACCTTACATTAGACAGCAAAATGCTATTGCCGACTCAAATAAAAATTCTTTTAAATTCCATGGACAAAAGATTGAGAACTCTTTCTATAACCTCCAATATGACAGGGAGAATGATACCTATGAAACATGCAATCATCCACGATAATCTTCACTTAGTAAATATGAAGATGTTGGGGGACAAACCGTCTTCTTCTTCAATCAAACTAATGGAAATGTTCACAAAAAACTTAATATTTCAAGCTAGGATAAATAATAATGGCTTGGATGACATAAGAAAGGTGATATCGTCAACTACAATCGAAGGGACTCCTCTCTTAAGTATGTTGGAAATATGGAGAACCAATAAGTATATAAAGTGGCTGCGAGCAGCTATGGGGATGTCAATATGCTTAGAATTTGAGTATAAGGGATTAACATTGTGCGCTCACCCTTTCAACACAATAAGGAAAGAGTATGAACATTCAGTAGGTCTCAAGTTCACAAACACAATAGGAGAAGAGCAATATAACTTTATAACGGATGATATGAGAGGAAGCTTTACACGAGATGGTGACGTGATCATAGGAATGACTTGCAACTTCATCAATAATGTAAGCTTCTCATACCTGTTATCTATAATTGCAGCATTCATTAGACATGGAGGAGGGAGAACAAGGGCATCTGAACTTGCGGAAATGGAAAGGCAAATCCAGGAGAGAACAAAAAGGAGACCTTGGGAGATATTAGGTGTAAAAGAGGAGGAATACATAAAGAAGCTGAGGAACCCAAAATCAGATTTCCGACTGGGAAAAGCAGAGATTGCCAAAGTCACGGAATATACAAGAACTTATGAGACAAGGGCAAATTTGGATGGTAACTTAAATATACAGCCAGAAGGGACCAGTTTACAAATTAAATATGAAATAAATGAAAAGGATACAAAGAGATTGCTCAAATCTGTTGTTTGTACTAACGCCTTAATGCTCAACTTTTTTTGATTTCGAGAGAATGTTGAGACAAAGAATATACTATTTTCTGGAGAGAAAAGACGAGTTAAAAAGTGTCATTAAGAAAGGTAATTTTACATGGAAAAATAACTTTTTCAGAAGACACCATGCCCAATATAGGTCAATCTCGAAAACAGCAAGGTACATAATGAGCAAAGTGATAAGTGAAGGGAGATGGAATGCAGAGTACATGGCCTTCCTTTATGTTTTTGTGAATGCAGACCCACTAATATCCTCACCGCATTCTGCAACAGTTAGAGTAGGGGAATGGGAAATTAATTTGTTTGCGTCCTCTGGAATATTTGCCTATGACGAAGAAAACACCTGTTATAAGTTGAACGGGATCCCTATCATGAGCGGTGATCCAATAATGACTATGGAAGACACCATATCAAGATTTCTGTACGGGTATAAAATATTGCCTCACAACCATGATAAAAAATTAAAAACAGTGAGCATAAAACATCTAGAAGATGTACGGGATTCAATAGGCATTGGGAAAGAATACTCATTTTTCTTATTTGGTGAGAAGTTCGATATTGTAAGGGACCCTGAGTTTGAAGTGCAGATAAAAGATACATTCAATAAGAGGATAGTAGAGTCTTTAGATTTGTTGGACTCAGCCATATATTCTGGAGAGGGGGTGAAGAGAAAATGGTGGACAGCTATTGGAGAAGACTCTGATGATGATGAGAAAAAATCAAAGTTAGATTTATACGAAGATATAGATGATTACTTTATGGACATGGACTCTAATTTTTTTTATTTGATGACATGGATATGTTTGAAGAAGACATGTTGGAAGATTGATTGCATACAATGAGTGATATTTTGACAAGGTTTTTAGACATAGAAAAAAAAATGGATAAGGCATCGGTCTCCTAAACCGGGGATTGCGTGTTCGAGTCCCACCAGAGGTACACGTTTTACACAATGGTACAAAATCATTCATACTACACACAGAAATAAACAAACAAAAATAATAACGTTTCTACTGTGTTAAGCCGACTTAGCTCGACTGACGCTCGCTGACGCTCGGGAAAAAAGCTCTTTATAAAGGAGTCCCAACATATCAGCTGAGAGAGAAGTATAAATCGTCCCTTTGGCGCAGAGGATAGCGCGTTGGACTTCTAATCCAAAGGTCGTGGGTTCGATCCCCACAAGGGACAGCAATTTTTAAAAATGAGTACGAACTGCAACAAAGGCATTGGAACATGGTATGACCGCTACCGTGTTCAAATGACAAAAACAGTTATATCCAAAGCCTTTCTTTACGTTACACATGCAACTACATTCGTGGAAAACTTAACGTCTTCAAGATATTATACACCAATGTAGCAAAATCATACATGATCTCTTAAGCTACTTGTTGAGGGTTGCTCGTTAGGCAAGTTTTTCTCCTCAAAGAACAAATCAATTCACCATCCAGCAGCCAAGTGTGTCACATCACATTTGAATCTCTCGTTACAGCAATGGCGGGGAATGTATCCTGCCTCGAACTGTCCATACAAGTAATGCTCTGTTTGCGCCAATTGTGCACCGTCGAACTGAGATCGTTTCTTGAGGGACTAACAAGCGCAGCTACCATCAGCACTACGATGAGTGACTGATCTTACAGTACTTCCAAAACAATGTGCTCCACATTGCGAGTGGATACTGCTTCTGAAACATGAACTTCGCCTCTATCTCACAGCAGTGCAGGAAGAAGCACGAACAGTCAGCCTGCTGCAACGAATATCTACGTCAATAAACACAGGGCTAAGAATATGTGCGCTCGCTATAAACAAAACGATTCGACCAAACAGATTTTTATAGCGTAAATTATGCTTCTTTCCTCATGACTGTATCAGACGGCGAACAAAATATGCCTAGCATGTAGAACGCACGTTGAATTGGTGCAAAACAGTATCAATTTCTACGCAGAAAATAAGAATAATCAGCATAGATACGTAGAACGTCGTACATCATCCTCACCACTTCAGATAGATACAAACCAGCAACACACCGTCCCTTTGGCGCAGCGGATAGCGCGTTGGACTTCTAATCCAAAGGTCGTGGGTTCGATCCCCACAAGGGACGACAATTTTTGCGCCGCCTCTGTGGCCTAATGGATAGTAGGAACAAGTCCGATTTTTGAAAATGAGTGACCCCACAGAAGACAATGAAGCTATTCTTAGAAAGAAAATTCTATTATCTAACGTAAAAAAAGATTCTTGGCCTCTCAGAACAAAGTATGGGTATCTTGCGGAACTATAACGTATCAAATATGAGAATGCTTGAGAATAATGCCAGAAACAAGGAATGTCCAAATCCAGTTGCTAACACAATTAGTGTTTTGAGTACAAAATACCCTTTGGCCATACATTATCAAAGGGCTAGGAAATTCGGAATCCCATCTCACCTAATGGCACAAAGTAATCGGGCTCAAAAGGAAGACACAAGATACCATGGTAGAGTCCTATGTAAAAAGGAGGCTTTGGATTGGTGGATCACAAGGGTTGAAAAACCTCAAGAGCATGAAATAGCAGTAATAAACATTTTACAGAGAGAACCAAGTCATCAAGTGAGTGAGTATTACTCTATTGATTGGGAACATAGTAGAATTAGCTTCGGGCCACCTGAGTTGAAAAGGGAAACTGTTCCTACTAGAGAGACACCATATGATATCCCTCCCACTTTAAGGCTTCCTTTGGTGAAAGAGGCATTATTTCCACATTTGACAAAACCAGATAAAACAATATCACCAAGGTATAGGGTTCAAATAAAAAACATAATCGACCTTACATTAGACAGCAAAATGCTATTGCCGACTCAAATAAGAATTCTTTTAAATTCCATGGACAAAAGATTGAGAACTCTTTCTATAACCTCCAATATGACAGGGAGAATGATACCTATGAAACATGCAATCATCCACGATAATCTTCACTTAGTAAATATGAAGATGTTGGGGGACAAACCGTCTTCTTCTTCAATCAAACTAATGGAAATGTTCACAAAAAACTTAATATTTCAAGCTAGGATAAATAATAATGGCTTGGATGACATAAGAAAGGTGATATCGTCAACTACAATCGAAGGGACTCCTCTCTTAAGTATGTTGGAAATATGGAGAACCAATAAGTATATAAAGTGGCTGCGAGCAGCTATGGGGATGTCAATATGCTTAGAATTTGAGTATAAGGGATTAACATTGTGCGCTCACCCTTTCAACACAATAAGGAAAGAGTATGAACATTCAGTAGGTCTCAAGTTCACAAACACAATAGGAGAAGAGCAATATAACTTTATAACGGATGATATGAGAGGAAGCTTTACACGAGATGGTGACGTGATCATAGGAATGACTTGCAACTTCATCAATAATGTAAGCTTCTCATACCTGTTATCTATAATTGCAGCATTCATTAGACATGGAGGAGGGAGAACAAGGGCATCTGAACTTGCGGAAATGGAAAGGCAAATCCAGGAGAGAACAAAAAGGAGACCTTGGGAGATATTAGGTGTAAAACGAGGAATACATAAAGAAGCTGAGGAACCCAAAATCAGATTTCCGACTGGGAAAAGCAGAGATTGCCAAAGTCACGGAATATACAAGAACTTATGAGACAAGGGCAAATTTGGATGGTAACTTAAATATACAGCCAGAAGGGACCAGTGTACAAATTAAATATGAAATAAATGAAAAGGATACAAAGAGATTGCTCAAATCTGTTGTTTGTACTAACGCCTTAATGCTCAACTTTTTTTGATTTCGAGAGAATGTTGAGACAAAGAATATACTATTTTCTGGAGAGAAAAGACGAGTTAAAAAGTGTCATTAAGAAAGGTAATTTTACATGGAAAAATAACTTTTTCAGAAGACACCATGCCCAATATAGGTCAATCTCGAAAACAGCAAGGTACATAATGAGCAAAGTGATAAGTGAAGGGAGATGGAATGCAGAGTACATGGCCTTCCTTTATGTTTTTGTGAATGCAGACCCACTAATATCCTCACCGCATTCTGCAACATTTAGAGTAGGGGAATGGGAAATTAATTTGTTTGCGTCCTCTGGAATATTTGCCTATGACGAAGAAAACAGCTGTTATAAGCTGAACGGGATCCCTATCATGAGCGGTGATCCAATAATGACTATGGAAGACACCATATCAAGATTTCTGTACGGGTATAAAATATTGCCTCACAACCATGATAAAAAATTAAAAACAGTGAGCATAAAACATCTAGAAGATGTACGGGATTCAATAGGCATTGGGAAAGAATACTCATTTTTCTTATTTGGTGAGAAGTTCGATATTGTAAGGGACCCTGAGTTTGAAGTGCAGATAAAAGATACATTCAATAAGAGGATAGTAGAGTCTTTAGATTTGTTGGACTCAGCCATATATTCTGGAGAGGGGGTGAAGAGAAAATGGTGGACAGCTATTGGAGAAGACTCTGATGATGATGAGAAAAAATCAAAGTTAGATTTATACGAAGATATAGATGATTACTTTATGGACATGGACTCTAATATTTTCTTTGATGACATGGATATGTTTGAAGAAGACATGTTGGAAGATTGATTGCATACAATGAGTGATATTTTGACAAGGTTTTTAGACATAGAAAAAAAATGGATAAGGCATCGGTCTCCTAAACCGGGGATTGCGGGTTCGAGTCCCACCAGAGGTACACGTTTTACACAATGGTACAAAATCATTCATACTACACACAGAAATAAACAAACAAAAATAATAACGTTTCTACTGTGTTAAGCCGACTTAGCTCGACTGACGCTCGCTGACGCTCGGGAAAAAAGCTCTTTATAAAGGAGTCCCAACATATCAGCTGAGAGAGAAGTATAAATCGTCCCTTTGGCGCAGAGGATAGCGCGTTGGACTTCTAATCCAAAGGTCGTGGGTTCGATCCCCACAAGGGACAGCAATTTTTAAAAATGAGTACGAACTGCAACAAAGGCATTGGAACATGGTATGACCGCTACCGTGTTCAAATGACAAAAACAGTTATATCCAAAGCCTTTCTTTACGTTACACATGCAACTACATTCGTGGAAAACTTAACGTCTTCAAGATATTATACACCAATGTAGCAAAATCATACATGATCTCTTAAGCTACTTGTTGAGGGTTGCTCGTTAGGCAAGTTTTTCTCCTCAAAGAACAAATCAATTCACCATCCAGCAGCCAAGTGTGTCACATCACATTTGAATCTCTCGTTACAGCAATGGCGGGGAATGTATCCTGCCTCGAACTGTCCATACAAGTAATGCTCTGTTTGCGCCAATTGTGCACCGTCGAACTGAGATCGTTTCTTGAGGGACTAACAAGCGCAGCTACCATCAGCACTACGATGAGTGACTGATCTTACAGTACTTCCAAAACAATGTGCTCCACATTGCGAGTGGATACTGCTTCTGAAACATGAACTTCGCCTCTATCTCACAGCAGTGCAGGAAGAAGCACGAACAGTCAGCCTGCTGCAACGAATATCTACGTCAATAAACACAGGGCTAAGAATATGTGCGCTCGCTATAAACAAAACGATTCGACCAAACAGATTTTTATAGCGTAAATTATGCTTCTTTCCTCATGACTGTATCAGACGGCGAACAAAATATGCCTAGCATGTAGAACGCACGTTGAATTGGTGCAAAACAGTATCAATTTCTACGCAGAAAATAAGAATAATCAGCATAGATACGTAGAACGTCGTACATCATCCTCACCACTTCAGATAGATACAAACCAGCAACACACCGTCCCTTTGGCGCAGCGGATAGCGCGTTGGACTTCTAATCCAAAGGTCGTGGGTTCGATCCCCACAAGGGACGGCAATTTTTGCGCCGCCTCTGTGGCCTAATGGATAGTAGGAACAAGTCCGATTTTTGAAAATGAGTGACCCCACAGAAGACAATGAAGCTATTCTTAGAAAGAAAATTCTATTATCTAACGTAAAAAAAGATTCTTGGCCTCTCAGAACAAAGTATGGTTATCTTGCGGAACTATAACGTATCAAATATGAGAATGCTTGAGAATAATGCCAGAGACAAGGAATGTCCAAATCCAGTTGCTAACACAATTAGTGTTTTGAGTACAAAATACCCTTTGGCCATACATTATCAAAGGGCTAGGAAATTCGGAATCCCATCTCACCTAATGGCACAAAGTAATCGGGCTCAAAAGGAAGACACAAGATACCATGGTAGAGTCCTATGTAAAAAGGAGGCTTTGGATTGGTGGATCACAAGGGTTGAAAAACCTCAAGAGCATGAAATAGCAGTAATAAACATTTTACAGAGAGAACCAAGTCATCAAGTGAGTGAGTATTACTCTATTGATTGGGAACATAGTAGAATTAGCTTCGGGCCACCTGAGTTGAAAAGGGAAACTGTTCCTACTAGAGAGACACCATATGATATCCCTCCCACTTTAAGGGTTCCTTTGGTGAAAGAGGCATTATTTCCACATTTGACAAAACCAGATAAAACAATATCACCAAGGTATAGGGTTCAAATAAAAAACATAATCGACCTTACATTAGACAGCAAAATGCTATTGCCGACTCAAATAAGAATTCTTTTAAATTCCATGGACAAAAGATTGAGAACTCTTTCTATAACCTCCAATATGACAGGGAGAATGATACCTATGAAACATGCAATCATCCACGATAATCTTCACTTAGTAAATATGAAGATGTTGGGGGACAAACCGTCTTCTTCTTCAATCAAACTAATGGAAATGTTCACAAAAAACTTAATATTTCAAGCTAGGATAAATAATAATGGCTTGGATGACATAAGAAAGGTGATATCGTCAACTACAATCGAAGGGACTCCTCTCTTAAGTATGTTGGAAATATGGAGAACCAATAAGTATATAAAGTGGCTGCGAGCAGCTATGGGGATGTCAATATGCTTAGAATTTGAGTATAAGGGATTAACATTGTGCGCTCACCCTTTCAACACAATAAGGAAAGAGTATGAACATTCAGTAGGTCTCAAGTTCACAAACACAATAGGAGAAGAGCAATATAACTTTATAACGGATGATATGAGAGGAAGCTTTACACGAGATGGTGACGTGATCATAGGAATGACTTGCAACTTCATCAATAATGTAAGCTTCTCATACCTGTTATCTATAATTGCAGCATTCATTAGACATGGAGGAGGGAGAACAAGGGCATCTGAACTTGCGGAAATGGAAAGGCAAATCCAGGAGAGAACAAAAAGGAGACCTTGGGAGATATTAGGTGTAAAACGAGGAATACATAAAGAAGCTGAGGAACCCAAAATCAGATTTCCGACTGGGAAAAGCAGAGATTGCCAAAGTCACGGAATATACAAGAACTTATGAGACAAGGGCAAATTTGGATGGTAACTTAAATATACAGCCAGAAGGGACCAGTGTACAAATTAAATATGAAATAAATGAAAAGGATACAAAGAGATTGCTCAAATCTGTTGTTTGTACTAACGCCTTAATGCTCAACTTTTTTTGATTTCGAGAGAATGTTGAGACAAAGAATATACTATTTTCTGGAGAGAAAAGACGAGTTAAAAAGTGTCATTAAGAAAGGTAATTTTACATGGAAAAATAACTTTTTCAGAAGACACCATGCCCAATATAGGTCAATCTCGAAAACAGCAAGGTACATAATGAGCAAAGTGATAAGTGAAGGGAGATGGAATGCAGAGTACATGGCCTTCCTTTATGTTTTTGTGAATGCAGACCCACTAATATCCTCACCGCATTCTGCAACATTTAGAGTAGGGGAATGGGAAATTAATTTGTTTGCGTCCTCTGGAATATTTGCCTATGACGAAGAAAACAGCTGTTATAAGCTGAACGGGATCCCTATCATGAGCGGTGATCCAATAATGACTATGGAAGACACCATATCAAGATTTCTGTACGGGTATAAAATATTGCCTCACAACCATGATAAAAAATTAAAAACAGTGAGCATAAAACATCTAGAAGATGTACGGGATTCAATAGGCATTGGGAAAGAATACTCATTTTTCTTATTTGGTGAGAAGTTCGATATTGTAAGGGACCCTGAGTTTGAAGTGCAGATAAAAGATACATTCAATAAGAGGATAGTAGAGTCTTTAGATTTGTTGGACTCAGCCATATATTCTGGAGAGGGGGTGAAGAGAAAATGGTGGACAGCTATTGGAGAAGACTCTGATGATGATGAGAAAAAATCAAAGTTAGATTTATACGAAGATATAGATGATTACTTTATGGACATGGACTCTAATATTTTCTTTGATGACATGGATATGTTTGAAGAAGACATGTTGGAAGATTGATTGCATACAATGAGTGATATTTTGACAAGGTTTTTAGACATAGAAAAAAAAATGGATAAGGCATCGGTCTCCTAAACCGGGGATTGCGTGTTCGAGTCCCACCAGAGGTACACGTTTTACACAATGGTACAAAATCATTCATACTACACACAGAAATAAGCAAACAAAAATAATAACGTTTCTACTGTGTTAAGCCGACTTAGCTCGACTGACGCTCGCTGACGCTCGGGAAAAAAGCTCTTTATAAAGGAGTCCCAACATATCAGCTGAGAGAGAAGTATAAATCGTCCCTTTGGCGCAGAGGATAGCGCGTTGGACTTCTAATCCAAAGGTCGTGGGTTCGATCCCCACAAGGGACAGCAATTTTTAAAAATGAGTACGAACTGCAACAAAGGCATTGGAACATGGTATGACCGCTACCGTGTTCAAATGACAAAAACAGTTATATCCAAAGCCTTTCTTTACGTTACACATGCAACTACATTCGTGGAAAACTTAACGTCTTCAAGATATTATACACCAATGTAGCAAAATCATACATGATCTCTTAAGCTACTTGTTGAGGGTTGCTCGTTAGGCAAGTTTTTCTCCTCAAAGAACAAATCAATTCACCATCCAGCAGCCAAGTGTGTCACATCACATTTGAATCTCTCGTTACAGCAATGGCGGGGAATGTATCCTGCCTCGAACTGTCCATACAAGTAATGCTCTGTTTGCGCCAATTGTGCACCGTCGAACTGAGATCGTTTCTTGAGGGACTAACAAGCGCAGCTACCATCAGCACTACGATGAGTGACTGATCTTACAGTACTTCCAAAACAATGTGCTCCACATTGCGAGTGGATACTGCTTCTGAAACATGAACTTCGCCTCTATCTCACAGCAGTGCAGGAAGAAGCACGAACAGTCAGCCTGCTGCAACGAATATCTACGTCAATAAACACAGGGCTAAGAATATGTGCGCTCGCTATAAACAAAACGATTCGACCAAACAGATTTTTATAGCGTAAATTATGCTTCTTTCCTCATGACTGTATCAGACGGCGAACAAAATATGCCTAGCATGTAGAACGCACGTTGAATTGGTGCAAAACAGTATCAATTTCTACGCAGAAAATAAGAATAATCAGCATAGATACGTAGAACGTCGTACATCATCCTCACCACTTCAGATAGATACAAACCAGCAACACACCGTCCCTTTGGCGCAGCGGATAGCGCGTTGGACTTCTAATCCAAAGGTCGTGGGTTCGATCCCCACAAGGGACGACAATTTTTGCGCCGCCTCTGTGGCCTAATGGATAGTAGGAACAAGTCCGATTTTTGAAAATGAGTGACCCCACAGAAGACAATGAAGCTATTCTTAGAAAGAAAATTCTATTATCTAACGTAAAAAAAGATTCTTGGCCTCTCAGAACAAAGTATGGGTATCTTGCGGAACTATAACGTATCAAATATGAGAATGCTTGAGAATAATGCCAGAAACAAGGAATGTCCAAATCCAGTTGCTAACACAATTAGTGTTTTGAGTACAAAATACCCTTTGGATATACATTATCAAAGGGCTAGGAAATTCGGAATCCCATCTCACCTAATGGCACAAAGTAATCGGGCTCAAAAGGAAGACACAAGATACCATGGTAGAGTCCTATGTAAAAAGGAGGCTTTGGATTGGTGGATCACAAGGGTTGAAAAACCTCAAGAGCATGAAATAGCAGTAATAAACATTTTACAGAGAGAACCAAGTCATCAAGTGAGTGAGTATTACTCTATTGATTGGGAACATAGTAGAATTAGCTTCGGGCCACCTGAGTTGAAAAGGGAAACTGTTCCTACTAGAGAGACACCATATGATATCCCTCCCACTTTAAGGGTTCCTTTGGTGAAAGAGGCATTATTTCCACATTTGACAAAACCAGATAAAACAATATCACCAAGGTATAGGGTTCAAATAAAAAACATAATCGACCTTACATTAGACAGCAAAATGCTATTGCCGACTCAAATAAGAATTCTTTTAAATTCCATGGACAAAAGATTGAGAACTCTTTCTATAACCTCCAATATGACAGGGAGAATGATACCTATGAAACATGCAATCATCCACGATAATCTTCACTTAGTAAATATGAAGATGTTGGGGGACAAACCGTCTTCTTCTTCAATCAAACTAATGGAAATGTTCACAAAAAACTTAATATTTCAAGCTAGGATAAATAATAATGGCTTGGATGACATAAGAAAGGTGATATCGTCAACTACAATCGAAGGGACTCCTCTCTTAAGTATGTTGGAAATATGGAGAACCAATAAGTATATAAAGTGGCTGCGAGCAGCTATGGGGATGTCAATATGCTTAGAATTTGAGTATAAGGGATTAACATTGTGCGCTCACCCTTTCAACACAATAAGGAAAGAGTATGAACATTCAGTAGGTCTCAAGTTCACAAACACAATAGGAGAAGAGCAATATAACTTTATAACGGATGATATGAGAGGAAGCTTTACACGAGATGGTGACGTGATCATAGGAATGACTTGCAACTTCATCAATAATGTAAGCTTCTCATACCTGTTATCTATAATTGCAGCATTCATTAGACATGGAGGAGGGAGAACAAGGGCATCTGAACTTGCGGAAATGGAAAGGCAAATCCAGGAGAGAACAAAAAGGAGACCTTGGGAGATATTAGGTGTAAAAGAGGAGGAATACATAAAGAAGCTGAGGAACCCAAAATCAGATTTCCGACTGGGAAAAGCAGAGATTGCCAAAGTCACGGAATATACAAGAACTTATGAGACAAGGGCAAATTTGGATGGTAACTTAAATATACAGCCAGAAGGGACCAGTGTACAAATTAAATATGAAATAAATGAAAAGGATACAAAGAGATTGCTCAAATCTGTTGTTTGTACTAACGCCTTAATGCTCAACTTTTTTTGATTTCGAGAGAATGTTGAGACAAAGAATATACTATTTTCTGGAGAGAAAAGACGAGTTAAAAAGTGTCATTAAGAAAGGTAATTTTACATGGAAAAATAACTTTTTCAGAAGACACCATGCCCAATATAGGTCAATCTCGAAAACAGCAAGGTACATAATGAGCAAAGTGATAAGTGAAGGGAGATGGAATGCAGAGTACATGGCCTTCCTTTATGTTTTTGTGAATGCAGACCCACTAATATCCTCACCGCATTCTGCAACATTTAGAGTAGGGGAATGGGAAATTAATTTGTTTGCGTCCTCTGGAATATTTGCCTATGACGAAGAAAACAGCTGTTATAAGCTGAACGGGATCCCTATCATGAGCGGTGATCCAATAATGACTATGGAAGACACCATATCAAGATTTCTGTACGGGTATAAAATATTGCCTCACAACCATGATAAAAAATTAAAAACAGTGAGCATAAAACATCTAGAAGATGTACGGGATTCAATAGGCATTGGGAAAGAATACTCATTTTTCTTATTTGGTGAGAAGTTCGATATTGTAAGGGACCCTGAGTTTGAAGTGCAGATAAAAGATACATTCAATAAGAGGATAGTAGAGTCTTTAGATTTGTTGGACTCAGCCATATATTCTGGAGAGGGGGTGAAGAGAAAATGGTGGACAGCTATTGGAGAAGACTCTGATGATGATGAGAAAAAATCAAAGTTAGATTTATACGAAGATATAGATGATTACTTTATGGACATGGACTCTAATATTTTCTTTGATGACATGGATATGTTTGAAGAAGACATGTTGGAAGATTGATTGCATACAATGAGTGATATTTTGACAAGGTTTTTAGACATAGAAAAAAAATGGATAAGGCATCGGTCTCCTAAACCGGGGATTGCGGGTTCGAGTCCCACCAGAGGTACACGTTTTACACAATGGTACAAAATCATTCATACTACACACAGAAATAAACAAACAAAAATAATAACGTTTCTACTGTGTTAAGCCGACTTAGCTCAACTGACGCTCGCTGACGCTCGGGAAAAAAGCTCTTTATAAAGGAGTCCCAACATATCAGCTGAGAGAGAAGTATAAATCGTCCCTTTGGCGCAGAGGATAGCGCGTTGGACTTCTAATCCAAAGGTCGTGGGTTCGATCCCCACAAGGGACAGCAATTTTTAAAAATGAGTACGAACTGCAACAAAGGCATTGGAACATGGTATGACCGCTACCGTGTTCAAATGACAAAAACAGTTATATCCAAAGCCTTTCTTTACGTTACACATGCAACTACATTCGTGGAAAACTTAACGTCTTCAAGATATTATACACCAATGTAGCAAAATCATACATGATCTCTTAAGCTACTTGTTGAGGGTTGCTCGTTAGGCAAGTTTTTCTCCTCAAAGAACAAATCAATTCACCATCCAGCAGCCAAGTGTGTCACATCACATTTGAATCTCTCGTTACAGCAATGGCGGGGAATGTATCCTGCCTCGAACTGTCCATACAAGTAATGCTCTGTTTGCGCCAATTGTGCACCGTCGAACTGAGATCGTTTCTTGAGGGACTAACAAGCGCAGCTACCATCAGCACTACGATGAGTGACTGATCTTACAGTACTTCCAAAACAATGTGCTCCACATTGCGAGTGGATACTGCTTCTGAAACATGAACTTCGCCTCTATCTCACAGCAGTGCAGGAAGAAGCACGAACAGTCAGCCTGCTGCAACGAATATCTACGTCAATAAACACAGGGCTAAGAATATGTGCGCTCGCTATAAACAAAACGATTCGACCAAACAGATTTTTATAGCGTAAATTATGCTTCTTTCCTCATGACTGTATCAGACGGCGAACAAAATATGCCTAGCATGTAGAACGCACGTTGAATTGGTGCAAAACAGTATCAATTTCTACGCAGAAAATAAGAATAATCAGCATAGATACGTAGAACGTCGTACATCATCCTCACCACTTCAGATAGATACAAACCAGCAACACACCGTCCCTTTGGCGCAGCGGATAGCGCGTTGGACTTCTAATCCAAAGGTCGTGGGTTCGATCCCCACAAGGGACGGCAATTTTTGCGCCGCCTCTGTGGCCTAATGGATAGTAGGAACAAGTCCGATTTTTGAAAATGAGTGACCCCACAGAAGACAATGAAGCTATTCTTAGAAAGAAAATTCTATTATCTAACGTAAAAAAAGATTCTTGGCCTCTCAGAACAAAGTATGGTTATCTTGCGGAACTATAACGTATCAAATATGAGAATGCTTGAGAATAATGCCAGAGACAAGGAATGTCCAAATCCAGTTGCTAACACAATTAGTGTTTTGAGTACAAAATACCCTTTGGCCATACATTATCAAAGGGCTAGGAAATTCGGAATCCCATCTCACCTAATGGCACAAAGTAATCGGGCTCAAAAGGAAGACACAAGATACCATGGTAGAGTCCTATGTAAAAAGGAGGCTTTGGATTGGTGGATCACAAGGGTTGAAAAACCTCAAGAGCATGAAATAGCAGTAATAAACATTTTACAGAGAGAACCAAGTCATCAAGTGAGTGAGTATTACTCTATTGATTGGGAACATAGTAGAATTAGCTTCGGGCCACCTGAGTTGAAAAGGGAAACTGTTCCTACTAGAGAGACACCATATGATATCCCTCCCACTTTAAGGGTTCCTTTGGTGAAAGAGGCATTATTTCCACATTTGACAAAACCAGATAAAACAATATCACCAAGGTATAGGGTTCAAATAAAAAACATAATCGACCTTACATTAGACAGCAAAATGCTATTGCCGACTCAAATAAGAATTCTTTTAAATTCCATGGACAAAAGATTGAGAACTCTTTCTATAACCTCCAATATGACAGGGAGAATGATACCTATGAAACATGCAATCATCCACGATAATCTTCACTTAGTAAATATGAAGATGTTGGGGGACAAACCGTCTTCTTCTTCAATCAAACTAATGGAAATGTTCACAAAAAACTTAATATTTCAAGCTAGGATAAATAATAATGGCTTGGATGACATAAGAAAGGTGATATCGTCAACTACAATCGAAGGGACTCCTCTCTTAAGTATGTTGGAAATATGGAGAACCAATAAGTATATAAAGTGGCTGCGAGCAGCTATGGGGATGTCAATATGCTTAGAATTTGAGTATAAGGGATTAACATTGTGCGCTCACCCTTTCAACACAATAAGGAAAGAGTATGAACATTCAGTAGGTCTCAAGTTCACAAACACAATAGGAGAAGAGCAATATAACTTTATAACGGATGATATGAGAGGAAGCTTTACACGAGATGGTGACGTGATCATAGGAATGACTTGCAACTTCATCAATAATGTAAGCTTCTCATACCTGTTATCTATAATTGCAGCATTCATTAGACATGGAGGAGGGAGAACAAGGGCATCTGAACTTGCGGAAATGGAAAGGCAAATCCAGGAGAGAACAAAAAGGAGACCTTGGGAGATATTAGGTGTAAAAGACGAGGAATACATAAAGAAGCTGAGGAACCCAAAATCAGATTTCCGACTGGGAAAAGCAGAGATTGCCAAAGTCACGGAATATACAAGAACTTATGAGACAAGGGCAAATTTGGATGGTAACTTAAATATACAGCCAGAAGGGACCAGTTTACAAATTAAATATGAAATAAATGAAAAGGATACAAAGAGATTGCTCAAATCTGTTGTTTGTACTAACGCCTTAATGCTCAACTTTTTTTGATTTCGAGAGAATGTTGAGACAAAGAATATACTATTTTCTGGAGAGAAAAGACGAGTTAAAAAGTGTCATTAAGAAAGGTAATTTTACATGGAAAAATAACTTTTTCAGAAGACACCATGCCCAATATAGGTCAATCTCGAAAACAGCAAGGTACATAATGAGCAAAGTGATAAGTGAAGGGAGATGGAATGCAGAGTACATGGCCTTCCTTTATGTTTTTGTGAATGCAGACCCACTAATATCCTCACCGCATTCTGCAACATTTAGAGTAGGGGAATGGGAAATTAATTTGTTTGCGTCCTCTGGAATATTTGCCTATGACGAAGAAAACAGCTGTTATAAGCTGAACGGGATCCCTATCATGAGCGGTGATCCAATAATGACTATGGAAGACACCATATCAAGATTTCTGTACGGGTATAAAATATTGCCTCACAACCATGATAAAAAATTAAAAACAGTGAGCATAAAACATCTAGAAGATGTACGGGATTCAATAGGCATTGGGAAAGAATACTCATTTTTCTTATTTGGTGAGAAGTTCGATATTGTAAGGGACCCTGAGTTTGAAGTGCAGATAAAAGATACATTCAATAAGAGGATAGTAGAGTCTTTAGATTTGTTGGACTCAGCCATATATTCTGGAGAGGGGGTGAAGAGAAAATGGTGGACAGCTATTGGAGAAGACTCTGATGATGATGAGAAAAAATCAAAGTTAGATTTATACGAAGATATAGATGATTACTTTATGGACATGGACTCTAATATTTTCTTTGATGACATGGATATGTTTGAAGAAGACATGTTGGAAGATTGATTGCATACAATGAGTGATATTTTGACAAGGTTTTTAGACATAGAAAAAAAATGGATAAGGCATCGGTCTCCTAAACCGGGGATTGCGGGTTCGAGTCCCACCAGAGGTACACGTTTTACACAATGGTACAAAATCATTCATACTACACACAGAAATAAACAAACAAAAATAATAACGTTTCTACTGTGTTAAGCCGACTTAGCTCGACTGACGCTCGCTGACGCTCGGGAAAAAAGCTCTTTATAAAGGAGTCCCAACATATCAGCTGAGAGAGAAGTATAAATCGTCCCTTTGGCGCAGAGGATAGCGCGTTGGACTTCTAATCCAAAGGTCGTGGGTTCGATCCCCACAAGGGACAGCAATTTTTAAAAATGGGTACGAACTGCAACAAAGGCATTGGAACATGGTATGACCGCTACCGTGTTCAAATGACAAAAACAGTTATATCCAAAGCCTTTCTTTACGTTACACATGCAACTACATTCGTGGAAAACTTAACGTCTTCAAGATATTATACACCAATGTAGCAAAATCATACATGATCTCTTAAGCTACTTGTTGAGGGTTGCTCGTTAGGCAAGTTTTTCTCCTCAAAGAACAAATCAATTCACCATCCAGCAGCCAAGTGTGTCACATCACATTTGAATCTCTCGTTACAGCAATGGCGGGGAATGTATCCTGCCTCGAACTGTCCATACAAGTAATGCTCTGTTTGCGCCAATTGTGCACCGTCGAACTGAGATCGTTTCTTGAGGGACTAACAAGCGCAGCTACCATCAGCACTACGATGAGTGACTGATCTTACAGTACTTCCAAAACAATGTGCTCCACATTGCGAGTGGATACTGCTTCTGAAACATGAACTTCGCCTCTATCTCACAGCAGTGCAGGAAGAAGCACGAACAGTCAGCCTGCTGCAACGAATATCTACGTCAATAAACACAGGGCTAAGAATATGTGCGCTCGCTATAAACAAAACGATTCGACCAAACAGATTTTTATAGCGTAAATTATGCTTCTTTCCTCATGACTGTATCAGACGGCGAACAAAATATGCCTAGCATGTAGAACGCACGTTGAATTGGTGCAAAACAGTATCAATTTCTACGCAGAAAATAAGAATAATCAGCATAGATACGTAGAACGTCGTACATCATCCTCACCACTTCAGATAGATACAAACCAGCAACACACCGTCCCTTTGGCGCAGCGGATAGCGCGTTGGACTTCTAATCCAAAGGTCGTGGGTTCGATCCCCACAAGGGACGGCAATTTTTGCGCCGCCTCTGTGGCCTAATGGATAGTAGGAACAAGTCCGATTTTTGAAAATGAGTGACCCCACAGAAGACAATGAAGCTATTCTTAGAAAGAAAATTCTATTATCTAACGTAAAAAAAGATTCTTGGCCTCTCAGAACAAAGTATGGGTATCTTGCGGAACTATAACGTATCAAATATGAGAATGCTTGAGAATAATGCCAGAAACAAGGAATGTCCAAATCCAGTTGCTAACACAATTAGTGTTTTGAGTACAAAATACCCTTTGGCCATACATTATCAAAGGGCTAGGAAATTCGGAATCCCATCTCACCTAATGGCACAAAGTAATCGGGCTCAAAAGGAAGACACAAGATACCATGGTAGAGTCCTATGTAAAAAGGAGGCTTTGGATTGGTGGATCACAAGGGTTGAAAAACCTCAAGAGCATGAAATAGCAGTAATAAACATTTTACAGAGAGAACCAAGTCATCAAGTGAGTGAGTATTACTCTATTGATTGGGAACATAGTAGAATTAGCTTCGGGCCACCTGAGTTGAAAAGGGAAACTGTTCCTACTAGAGAGACACCATATGATATCCCTCCCACTTTAAGGCTTCCTTTGGTGAAAGAGGCATTATTTCCACATTTGACAAAACCAGATAAAACAATATCACCAAGGTATAGGGTTCAAATAAAAAACATAATCGACCTTACATTAGACAGCAAAATGCTATTGCCGACTCAAATAAGAATTCTTTTAAATTCCATGGACAAAAGATTGAGAACTCTTTCTATAACCTCCAATATGACAGGGAGAATGATACCTATGAAACATGCAATCATCCACGATAATCTTCACTTAGTAAATATGAAGATGTTGGGGGACAAACCGTCTTCTTCTTCAATCAAACTAATGGAAATGTTCACAAAAAACTTAATATTTCAAGCTAGGATAAATAATAATGGCTTGGATGACATAAGAAAGGTGATATCGTCAACTACAATCGAAGGGACTCCTCTCTTAAGTATGTTGGAAATATGGAGAACCAATAAGTATATAAAGTGGCTGCGAGCAGCTATGGGGATGTCAATATGCTTAGAATTTGAGTATAAGGGATTAACATTGTGCGCTCACCCTTTCAACACAATAAGGAAAGAGTATGAACATTCAGTAGGTCTCAAGTTCACAAACACAATAGGAGAAGAGCAATATAACTTTATAACGGATGATATGAGAGGAAGCTTTACACGAGATGGTGACGTGATCATAGGAATGACTTGCAACTTCATCAATAATGTAAGCTTCTCATACCTGTTATCTATAATTGCAGCATTCATTAGACATGGAGGAGGGAGAACAAGGGCATCTGAACTTGCGGAAATGGAAAGGCAAATCCAGGAGAGAACAAAAAGGAGACCTTGGGAGATATTAGGTGTAAAAGAGGAGGAATACATAAAGAAGCTGAGGAACCCAAAATCAGATTTCCGACTGGGAAAAGCAGAGATTGCCAAAGTCACGGAATATACAAGAACTTATGAGACAAGGGCAAATTTGGATGGTAACTTAAATATACAGCCAGAAGGGACCAGTTTACAAATTAAATATGAAATAAATGAAAAGGATACAAAGAGATTGCTCAAATCTGTTGTTTGTACTAACGCCTTAATGCTCAACTTTTTTTGATTTCGAGAGAATGTTGAGACAAAGAATATACTATTTTCTGGAGAGAAAAGACGAGTTAAAAAGTGTCATTAAGAAAGGTAATTTTACATGGAAAAATAACTTTTTCAGAAGACACCATGCCCAATATAGGTCAATCTCGAAAACAGCAAGGTACATAATGAGCAAAGTGATAAGTGAAGGGAGATGGAATGCAGAGTACATGGCCTTCCTTTATGTTTTTGTGAATGCAGACCCACTAATATCCTCACCGCATTCTGCAACAGTTAGAGTAGGGGAATGGGAAATTAATTTGTTTGCGTCCTCTGGAATATTTGCCTATGACGAAGAAAACAGCTGTTATAAGTTGAACGGGATCCCTATCATGAGCGGTGATCCAATAATGACTATGGAAGACACCATATCAAGATTTCTGTACGGGTATAAAATATTGCCTCACAACCATGATAAAAAATTAAAAACAGTGAGCATAAAACATCTAGAAGATGTACGGGATTCAATAGGCATTGGGAAAGAATACTCATTTTTCTTATTTGGTGAGAAGTTCGATATTGTAAGGGACCCTGAGTTTGAAGTGCAGATAAAAGATACATTCAATAAGAGGATAGTAGAGTCTTTAGATTTGTTGGACTCAGCCATATATTCTGGAGAGGGGGTGAAGAGAAAATGGTGGACAGCTATTGGAGAAGACTCTGATGATGATGAGAAAAAATCAAAGTTAGATTTATACGAAGATATAGATGATTACTTTATGGACATGGACTCTAATTTTTTTTATTTGATGACATGGATATGTTTGAAGAAGACATGTTGGAAGATTGATTGCATACAATGAGTGATATTTTGACAAGGTTTTTAGACATAGAAAAAAAATGGATAAGGCATCGGTCTCCTAAACCGGGGATTGCGGGTTCGAGTCCCACCAGAGGTACACGTTTTACACAATGGTACAAAATCATTCATACTACACACAGAAATAAACAAACAAAAATAATAACGTTTCTACTGTGTTAAGCCGACTTAGCTCGACTGACGCTCGCTGACGCTCGGGAAAAAAGCTCTTTATAAAGGAGTCCCAACATATCAGCTGAGAGAGAAGTATAAATCGTCCCTTTGGCGCAGAGGATAGCGCGTTGGACTTCTAATCCAAAGGTCGTGGGTTCGATCCCCACAAGGGACAGCAATTTTTAAAAATGAGTACGAACTGCAACAAAGGCATTGGAACATGGTATGACCGCTACCGTGTTCAAATGACAAAAACAGTTATATCCAAAGCCTTTCTTTACGTTACACATGCAACTACATTCGTGGAAAACTTAACGTCTTCAAGATATTATACACCAATGTAGCAAAATCATACATGATCTCTTAAGCTACTTGTTGAGGGTTGCTCGTTAGGCAAGTTTTTCTCCTCAAAGAACAAATCAATTCACCATCCAGCAGCCAAGTGTGTCACATCACATTAGAATCTCTCGTTACAGCAATGGCGGGGAATGTATCCTGCCTCGAACTGTCCATACAAGTAATGCTCTGTTTGCGCCAATTGTGCACCGTCGAACTGAGATCGTTTCTTGAGGGACTAACAAGCGCAGCTACCATCAGCACTACGATGAGTGACTGATCTTACAGTACTTCCAAAACAATGTGCTCCACATTGCGAGTGGATACTGCTTCTGAAACATGAACTTCGCCTCTATCTCACAGCAGTGCAGGAAGAAGCACGAACAGTCAGCCTGCTGCAACGAATATCTACGTCAATAAACACAGGGCTAAGAATATGTGCACTCGCTATAAACAAAACGATTCGACCAAACAGATTTTTATAGCGTAAATTATGCTTCTTTCCTCATGACTGTATCAGACGGCGAACAAAATATGCCTAGCATGTAGAACGCACGTTGAATTGGTGCAAAACAGTATCAATTTCTACGCAGAAAATAAGAATAATCAGCATAGATACGTAGAACGTCGTACATCATCCTCACCACTTCAGATAGATACAAACCAGCAACACACCGTCCCTTTGGCGCAGCGGATAGCGCGTTGGACTTCTAATCCAAAGGTCGTGGGTTCGATCCCCACAAGGGACGACAATTTTTGCGCCGCCTCTGTGGCCTAATGGATAGTAGGAACAAGTCCGATTTTTGAAAATGAGTGACCCCACAGAAGACAATGAAGCTATTCTTAGAAAGAAAATTCTATTATCTAACGTAAAAAAAGATTCTTGGCCTCTCAGAACAAAGTATGGGTATCTTGCGGAACTATAACGTATCAAATATGAGAATGCTTGAGAATAATGCCAGAAACAAGGAATGTCCAAATCCAGTTGCTAACACAATTAGTGTTTTGAGTACAAAATACCCTTTGGCCATACATTATCAAAGGGCTAGGAAATTCGGAATCCCATCTCACCTAATGGCACGAAGTAATCGGGCTCAAAAGGAAGACACAAGATACCATGGTAGAGTCCTATGTAAAAAGGAGGCTTTGGATTGGTGGATCACAAGGGTTGAAAAACCTCAAGAGCATGAAATAGCAGTAATAAACATTTTACAGAGAGAACCAAGTCATCAAGTGAGTGAGTATTACTCTATTGATTGGGAACATAGTAGAATTAGCTTCGGGCCACCTGAGTTGAAAAGGGAAACTGTTCCTACTAGAGAGACACCATATGATATCCCTCCCACTTTAAGGGTTCCTTTGGTGAAAGAGGCATTATTTCCACATTTGACAAAACCAGATAAAACAATATCACCAAGGTATAGGGTTCAAATAAAAAACATAATCGACCTTACATTAGACAGCAAAATGCTATTGCCGACTCAAATAAGAATTCTTTTAAATTCCATGGACAAAAGATTGAGAACTCTTTCTATAACCTCCAATATGACAGGGAGAATGATACCTATGAAACATGCAATCATCCACGATAATCTTCACTTAGTAAATATGAAGATGTTGGGGGACAAACCGTCTTCTTCTTCAATCAAACTAATGGAAATGTTCACAAAAAACTTAATATTTCAAGCTAGGATAAATAATAATGGCTTGGATGACATAAGAAAGGTGATATCGTCAACTACAATCGAAGGGACTCCTCTCTTAAGTATGTTGGAATTATGGAGACCAATAAGTATATAAAGTGGCTGCGAGCAGCTATGGGGATGTCAATATGCTTAGAATTTGAGTATAAGGGATTAACATTGTGCGCTCACCCTTTCAACACAATAAGGAAAGAGTATGAACATTCAGTAGGTCTCAAGTTCACAAACACAATAGGAGAAGAGCAATATAACTTTATAACGGATGATATGAGAGGAAGCTTTACACGAGATGGTGACGTGATCATAGGAATGACTTGCAACTTCATCAATAATGTAAGCTTCTCATACCTGTTATCTATAATTGCAGCATTCATTAGACATGGAGGAGGGAGAACAAGGGCATCTGAACTTGCGGAAATGGAAAGGCAAATCCAGGAGAGAACAAAAAGGAGACCTTGGGAGATATTAGGTGTAAAAGAGGAGGAATACATAAAGAAGCTGAGGAACCCAAAATCAGATTTCCGACTGGGAAAAGCAGAGATTGCCAAAGTCACGGAATATACAAGAACTTATGAGACAAGGGCAAATTTGGATGGTAACTTAAATATACAGCCAGAAGGGACCAGTTTACAAATTAAATATGAAATAAATGAAAAGGATACAAAGAGATTGCTCAAATCTGTTGTTTGTACTAACGCCTTAATGCTCAACTTTTTTTGATTTCGAGAGAATGTTGAGACAAAGAATATACTATTTTCTGGAGAGAAAAGACGAGTTAAAAAGTGTCATTAAGAAAGGTAATTTTACATGGAAAAATAACTTTTTCAGAAGACACCATGCCCAATATAGGTCAATCTCGAAAACAGCAAGGTACATAATGAGCAAAGTGATAAGTGAAGGGAGATGGAATGCAGAGTACATGGCCTTCCTTTATGTTTTTGTGAATGCAGACCCACTAATATCCTCACCGCATTCTGCAACATTTAGAGTAGGGGAATGGGAAATTAATTTGTTTGCGTCCTCTGGAATATTTGCCTATGACGAAGAAAACAGCTGTTATAAGCTGAACGGGATCCCTATCATGAGCGGTGATCCAATAATGACTATGGAAGACACCATATCAAGATTTCTGTACGGGTATAAAATATTGCCTCACAACCATGATAAAAAATTAAAAACAGTGAGCATAAAACATCTAGAAGATGTACGGGATTCAATAGGCATTGGGAAAGAATACTCATTTTTCTTATTTGGTGAGAAGTTCGATATTGTAAGGGACCCTGAGTTTGAAGTGCAGATAAAAGATACATTCAATAAGAGGATAGTAGAGTCTTTAGATTTGTTGGACTCAGCCATATATTCTGGAGAGGGGGTGAAGAGAAAATGGTGGACAGCTATTGGAGAAGACTCTGATGATGATGAGAAAAAATCAAAGTTAGATTTATACGAAGATATAGATGATTACTTTATGGACATGGACTCTAATATTTTCTTTGATGACATGGATATGTTTGAAGAAGACATGTTGGAAGATTGATTGCATACAATGAGTGATATTTTGACAAGGTTTTTAGACATAGAAAAAAAATGGATAAGGCATCGGTCTCCTAAACCGGGGATTGCGGGTTCGAGTCCCACCAGAGGTACACGTTTTACACAATGGTACAAAATCATTCATACTACACACAGAAATAAACAAACAAAAATAATAACGTTTCTACTGTGTTAAGCCGACTTAGCTCAACTGACGCTCGCTGACGCTCGGGAAAAAAGCTCTTTATAAAGGAGTCCCAACATATCAGCTGAGAGAGAAGTATAAATCGTCCCTTTGGCGCAGAGGATAGCGCGTTGGACTTCTAATCCAAAGGTCGTGGGTTCGATCCCCACAAGGGACAGCAATTTTTAAAAATGAGTACGAACTGCAACAAAGGCATTGGAACATGGTATGACCGCTACCGTGTTCAAATGACAAAAACAGTTATATCCAAAGCCTTTCTTTACGTTACACATGCAACTACATTCGTGGAAAACTTAACGTCTTCAAGATATTATACACCAATGTAGCAAAATCATACATGATCTCTTAAGCTACTTGTTGAGGGTTGCTCGTTAGGCAAGTTTTTCTCCTCAAAGAACAAATCAATTCACCATCCAGCAGCCAAGTGTGTCACATCACATTTGAATCTCTCGTTACAGCAATGGCGGGGAATGTATCCTGCCTCGAACTGTCCATACAAGTAATGCTCTGTTTGCGCCAATTGTGCACCGTCGAACTGAGATCGTTTCTTGAGGGACTAACAAGCGCAGCTACCATCAGCACTACGATGAGTGACTGATCTTACAGTACTTCCAAAACAATGTGCTCCACATTGCGAGTGGATACTGCTTCTGAAACATGAACTTCGCCTCTATCTCACAGCAGTGCAGGAAGAAGCACGAACAGTCAGCCTGCTGCAACGAATATCTACGTCAATAAACACAGGGCTAAGAATATGTGCGCTCGCTATAAACAAAACGATTCGACCAAACAGATTTTTATAGCGTAAATTATGCTTCTTTCCTCATGACTGTATCAGACGGCGAACAAAATATGCCTAGCATGTAGAACGCACGTTGAATTGGTGCAAAACAGTATCAATTTCTACGCAGAAAATAAGAATAATCAGCATAGATACGTAGAACGTCGTACATCATCCTCACCACTTCAGATAGATACAAACCAGCAACACACCGTCCCTTTGGCGCAGCGGATAGCGCGTTGGACTTCTAATCCAAAGGTCGTGGGTTCGATCCCCACAAGGGACGGCAATTTTTGCGCCGCCTCTGTGGCCTAATGGATAGTAGGAACAAGTCCGATTTTTGAAAATGAGTGACCCCACAGAAGACAATGAAGCTATTCTTAGAAAGAAAATTCTATTATCTAACGTAAAAAAAGATTCTTGGCCTCTCAGAACAAAGTATGGGTATCTTGCGGAACTATAACGTATCAAATATGAGAATGCTTGAGAATAATGCCAGAAACAAGGAATGTCCAAATCCAGTTGCTAACACAATTAGTGTTTTGAGTACAAAATACCCTTTGGCCATACATTATCAAAGGGCTAGGAAATTCGGAATCCCATCTCACCTAATGGCACAAAGTAATCGGGCTCAAAAGGAAGACACAAGATACCATGGTAGAGTCCTATGTAAAAAGGAGGCTTTGGATTGGTGGATCACAAGGGTTGAAAAACCTCAAGAGCATGAAATAGCAGTAATAAACATTTTACAGAGAGAACCAAGTCATCAAGTGAGTGAGTATTACTCTATTGATTGGGAACATAGTAGAATTAGCTTCGGGCCACCTGAGTTGAAAAGGGAAACTGTTCCTACTAGAGAGACACCATATGATATCCCTCCCACTTTAAGGGTTCCTTTGGTGAAAGAGGCATTATTTCCACATTTGACAAAACCAGATAAAACAATATCACCAAGGTATAGGGTTCAAATAAAAAACATAATCGACCTTACATTAGACAGCAAAATGCTATTGCCGACTCAAATAAGAATTCTTTTAAATTCCATGGACAAAAGATTGAGAACTCTTTCTATAACCTCCAATATGACAGGGAGAATGATACCTATGAAACATGCAATCATCCACGATAATCTTCACTTAGTAAATATGAAGATGTTGGGGGACAAACCGTCTTCTTCTTCAATCAAACTAATGGAAATGTTCACAAAAAACTTAATATTTCAAGCTAGGATAAATAATAATGGCTTGGATGACATAAGAAAGGTGATATCGTCAACTACAATCGAAGGGACTCCTCTCTTAAGTATGTTGGAAATATGGAGAACCAATAAGTATATAAAGTGGCTGCGAGCAGCTATGGGGATGTCAATATGCTTAGAATTTGAGTATAAGGGATTAACATTGTGCGCTCACCCTTTCAACACAATAAGGAAAGAGTATGAACATTCAGTAGGTCTCAAGTTCACAAACACAATAGGAGAAGAGCAATATAACTTTATAACGGATGATATGAGAGGAAGCTTTACACGAGATGGTGACGTGATCATAGGAATGACTTGCAACTTCATCAATAATGTAAGCTTCTCATACCTGTTATCTATAATTGCAGCATTCATTAGACATGGAGGAGGGAGAACAAGGGCATCTGAACTTGCGGAAATGGAAAGGCAAATCCAGGAGAGAACAAAAAGGAGACCTTGGGAGATATTAGGTGTAAAAGACGAGGAATACATAAAGAAGCTGAGGAACCCAAAATCAGATTTCCGACTGGGAAAAGCAGAGATTGCCAAAGTCACGGAATATACAAGAACTTATGAGACAAGGGCAAATTTGGATGGTAACTTAAATATACAGCCAGAAGGGACCAGTTTACAAATTAAATATGAAATAAATGAAAAGGATACAAAGAGATTGCTCAAATCTGTTGTTTGTACTAACGCCTTAATGCTCAACTTTTTTTGATTTCGAGAGAATGTTGAGACAAAGAATATACTATTTTCTGGAGAGAAAAGACGAGTTAAAAAGTGTCATTAAGAAAGGTAATTTTACATGGAAAAATAACTTTTTCAGAAGACACCATGCCCAATATAGGTCAACCTCGAAAACAGCAAGGTACATAATGAGCAAAGTGATAAGTGAAGGGAGATGGAATGCAGAGTACATGGCCTTCCTTTATGTTTTTGTGAATGCAGACCCACTAATATCCTCACCGCATTCTGCAACATTTAGAGTAGGGGAATGGGAAATTAATTTGTTTGCGTCCTCTGGAATATTTGCCTATGACGAAGAAAACAGCTGCTATAAGTTGAACGGGATCCCTATCATGAGCGGTGATCCAATAATGACTATGGAAGACACCATATCAACATTTCTGTACGGGTATAAAATATTGCCTCACAACCATGATAAAAAATTAAAAACAGTGAGCATAAAACATCTAGAAGATGTACGGGATTCAATAGGCATTGGGAAAGAATACTCATTTTTCTTATTTGGTGAGAAGTTCGATATTGTAAGGGACCCTGAGTTTGAAGTGCAGATAAAAGATACATTCAATAAGAGGATAGTAGAGTCTTTAGATTTGTTGGACTCAGCCATATATTCTGGAGAGGGGGTGAAGAGAAAATGGTGGACAGCTATTGGAGAAGACTCTGATGATGATGAGAAAAAATCAAAGTTAGATTTATACGAAGATATAGATGATTACTTTATGGACATGGACTCTAATTTTTTTTATTTGATGACATGGATATGTTTGAAGAAGACATGTTGGAAGATTGATTGCATACAATGAGTGATATTTTGACAAGGTTTTTAGACATAGAAAAAAAAATGGATAAGGCATCGGTCTCCTAAACCGGGGATTGCGGGTTCGAGTCCCACCAGAGGTACACGTTTTACACAATGGTACAAAATCATTCATACTACACACAGAAATAAACAAACAAAATTAATAACGTTTCTACTGTGTTAAGCCGACTTAGCTCGACTGACGCTCGCTGACGCTCGGGAAAAAAGCTCTTTATAAAGGAGTCCCAACATATCAGCTGAGAGAGAAGTATAAATCGTCCCTTTGGCGCAGAGGATAGCGCGTTGGACTTCTAATCCAAAGGTCGTGGGTTCGATCCCCACAAGGGACATCAATTTTTAAAAATGAGTACGAACTGCAACAAAGGCATTGGAACATGGTATGACCGCTACCGTGTTCAAATGACAAAAACAGTTATATCCAAAGCCTTTCTTTACGTTACACATGCAACTACATTCGTGGAAAACTTAACGTCTTCAAGATATTATACACCAATGTAGCAAAATCATACATGATCTCTTAAGCTACTTGTTGAGGGTTGCTCGTTAGGCAAGTTTTTCTCCTCAAAGAACAAATCAATTCACCATCCAGCAGCCAAGTGTGTCACATCACATTTGAATCTCTCGTTACAGCAATGGCGGGGAATGTATCCTGCCTCGAACTGTCCATACAAGTAATGCTCTGTTTGCGCCAATTGTGCACCGTCGAACTGAGATCGTTTCTTGAGGGACTAACAAGCGCAGTTACCATCAGCACTACAATGAGTGACTGATCTTACAGTACTTCCAAAACAATGTGCTCCACATTGCGAGTGGATACTGCTTCTGAAACATGAACTTCGCCTCTATCTCACAGCAGTGCAGGAAGAAGCACGAACAGTCAGCCTGCTGCAACGAATATCTACGTCAATAAACACAGGGCTAAGAATATGTGCGCTCGCTATAAACAAAACGATTCGACCAAACAGATTTTTATAGCGTAAATTATGCTTCTTTCCTCATGACTGTATCAGACGGCGAACAAAATATGCCTAGCATGTAGAACGCACGTTGAATTGGTGCAAAACAGTATCAATTTCTACGCAGAAAATAAGAATAATCAGCATAGATACGTAGAACGTCGTACATCATCCTCACCACTTCAGATAGATACAAACCAGCAACACACCGTCCCTTTGGCGCAGCGGATAGCGCGTTGGACTTCTAATCCAAAGGTCGTGGGTTCGATCCCCACAAGGGACGACAATTTTTGCGCCGCCTCTGTGGCCTAATGGATAGTAGGAACAAGTCCGATTTTTGAAAATGAGTGACCCCACAGAAGACAATGAAGCTATTCTTAGAAAGAAAATTCTATTATCTAACGTAAAAAAAGATTCTTGGCCTCTCAGAACAAAGTATGGGTATCTTGCGGAACTATAACGTATCAAATATGAGAATGCTTGAGAATAATGCCAGAAACAAGGAATGTCCAAATCCAGTTGCTAACACAATTAGTGTTTTGAGTACAAAATACCCTTTGGCCATACATTATCAAAGGGCTAGGAAATTCGGAATCCCATCTCACCTAATGGCACAAAGTAATCGGGCTCAAAAGGAAGACACAAGATACCATGGTAGAGTCCTATGTAAAAAGGAGGCTTTGGATTGGTGGATCACAAGGGTTGAAAAACCTCAAGAGCATGAAATAGCAGTAATAAACATTTTACAGAGAGAACCAAGTCATCAAGTGAGTGAGTATTACTCTATTGATTGGGAACATAGTAGAATTAGCTTCGGGCCACCTGAGTTGAAAAGGGAAACTGTTCCTACTAGAGAGACACCATATGATATCCCTCCCACTTTAAGGGTTCCTTTGGTGAAAGAGGCATTATTTCCACATTTGACAAAACCAGATAAAACAATATCACCAAGGTATAGGGTTCAAATAAAAAACATAATCGACCTTACATTAGACAGCAAAATGCTATTGCCGACTCAAATAAGAATTCTTTTAAATTCCATGGACAAAAGATTGAGAACTCTTTCTATAACCTCCAATATGACAGGGAGAATGATTCCTATGAAACATGCAATCATCCACGATAATCTTCACTTAGTAAATATGAAGATGTTGGGGGACAAACCGTCTTCTTCTTCAATCAAACTAATGGAAATGTTCACAAAAAACTTAATATTTCAAGCTAGGATAAATAATAATGGCTTGGATGACATAAGAAAGGTGATATCGTCAACTACAATCGAAGGGACTCCTCTCTTAAGTATGTTGGAAATATGGAGAACCAATAAGTATATAAAGTGGCTGCGAGCAGCTATGGGGATGTCAATATGCTTAGAATTTGAGTATAAGGGATTAACATTGTGCGCTCACCCTTTCAACACAATAAGGAAAGAGTATGAACATTCAGTAGGTCTCAAGTTCACAAACACAATAGGAGAAGAGCAATATAACTTTATAACGGATGATATGAGAGGAAGCTTTACACGAGATGGTGACGTGATCATAGGAATGACTTGCAACTTCATCAATAATGTAAGCTTCTCATACCTGTTATCTATAATTGCAGCATTCATTAGACATGGAGGAGGGAGAACAAGGGCATCTGAACTTGCGGAAATGGAAAGGCAAATCCAGGAGAGAACAAAAAGGAGACCTTGGGAGATATTAGGTGTAAAAGAGGAGGAATACATAAAGAAGCTGAGGAACCCAAAATCAGATTTCCGACTGGGAAAAGCAGAGATTGCCAAAGTCACGGAATATACAAGAACTTATGAGACAAGGGCAAATTTGGATGGTAACTTAAATATACAGCCAGAAGGGACCAGTTTACAAATTAAATATGAAATAAATGAAAAGGATACAAAGAGATTGCTCAAATCTGTTGTTTGTACTAACGCCTTAATGCTCAACTTTTTTTGATTTCGAGAGAATGTTGAGACAAAGAATATACTATTTTCTGGAGAGAAAAGACGAGTTAAAAAGTGTCATTAAGAAAGGTAATTTTACATGGAAAAATAACTTTTTCAGAAGACACCATGCCCAATATAGGTCAATCTCGAAAACAGCAAGGTACATAATGAGCAAAGTGATAAGTGAAGGGAGATGGAATGCAGAGTACATGGCCTTCCTTTATGTTTTTGTGAATGCAGACCCACTAATATCCTCACCGCATTCTGCAACATTTAGAGTAGGGGAATGGGAAATTAATTTGTTTGCGTCCTCTGGAATATTTGCCTATGACGAAGAAAACAGCTGTTATAAGTTGAACGGGATCCCTATCATGAGCGGTGATCCAATAATGACTATGGAAGACACCATATCAAGATTTCTGTACGGGTATAAAATATTGCCTCACAACCATGATAAAAAATTAAAAACAGTGAGCATAAAACATCTAGAAGATGTACGGGATTCAATAGGCATTGGGAAAGAATACTCATTTTTCTTATTTGGTGAGAAGTTCGATATTGTAAGGGACCCTGAGTTTGAAGTGCAGATAAAAGATACATTCAATAAGAGGATAGTAGAGTCTTTAGATTTGTTGGACTCAGCCATATATTCTGGAGAGGGGGTGAAGAGAAAATGGTGGACAGCTATTGGAGAAGACTCTGATGATGATGAGAAAAAATCAAAGTTAGATTTATACGAAGATATAGATGATTACTTTATGGACATGGACTCTAATATTTTCTTTGATGACATGGATATGTTTGAAGAAGACATGTTGGAAGATTGATTGCATACAATGAGTGATATTTTGACAAGGTTTTTAGACATAGAAAAAAAATGGATAAGGCATCGGTCTCCTAAACCGGGGATTGCGGGTTCGAGTCCCACCAGAGGTACACGTTTTACACAATGGTACAAAATCATTCATACTACACACAGAAATAAACAAACAAAAATAATAACGTTTCTACTGTGTTAAGCCGACTTAGCTCGACTGACGCTCGCTGATGCTCGGGAAAAAAGCTCTTTATAAAGGAGTCCCAACATATCAGCTGAGAGAGAAGTATAAATCGTCCCTTTGGCGCAGAGGATAGCGCGTTGGACTTCTAATCCAAAGGTCGTGGGTTCGATCCCCACAAGGGACAGCAATTTTTAAAAATGAGTACGAACTGCAACAAAGGCATTGGAACATGGTATGACCGCTACCGTGTTCAAATGACAAAAACAGTTATATCCAAAGCCTTTCTTTACGTTACACATGCAACTACATTCGTGGAAAACTTAACGTCTTCAAGATATTATACACCAATGTAGCAAAATCATACATGATCTCTTAAGCTACTTGTTGAGGGTTGCTCGTTAGGCAAGTTTTTCTCCTCAAAGAACAAATCAATTCACCATCCAGCAGCCAAGTGTGTCACATCACATTTGAATCTCTCGTTACAGCAATGGCGGGGAATGTATCCTGCCTCGAACTGTCCATACAAGTAATGCTCTGTTTGCGCCAATTGTGCACCGTCGAACTGAGATCGTTTCTTGAGGGACTAACAAGCGCAGCTACCATCAGCACTACGATGAGTGACTGATCTTACAGTACTTCCAAAACAATGTGCTCCACATTGCGAGTGGATACTGCTTCTGAAACATGAACTTCGCCTCTATCTCACAGCAGTGCAGGAAGAAGCACGAACAGTCAGCCTGCTGCAACGAATATCTACGTCAATAAACACAGGGCTAAGAATATGTGCGCTCGCTATAAACAAAACGATTCGACCAAACAGATTTTTATAGCGTAAATTATGCTTCTTTCCTCATGACTGTATCAGACGGCGAACAAAATATGCCTAGCATGTAGAACGCACGTTGAATTGGTGCAAAACAGTATCAATTTCTACGCAGAAAATAAGAATAATCAGCATAGATACGTAGAACGTCGTACATCATCCTCACCACTTCAGATAGATACAAACCAGCAACACACCGTCCCTTTGGCGCAGCGGATAGCGCGTTGGACTTCTAATTCAAAGGTCGTGGGTTCGATCCCCACAAGGGACGACAATTTTTGCGCCGCCTCTGTGGCCTAATGGATAGTAGGAACAAGTCCGATTTTTGAAAATGAGTGACCCCACAGAAGACAATGAAGCTATTCTTAGAAAGAAAATTCTATTATCTAACGTAAAAAAAGATTCTTGGCCTCTCAGAACAAAGTATGGGTATCTTGCGGAACTATAACGTATCAAATATGAGAATGCTTGAGAATAATGCCAGAAACAAGGAATGTCCAAATCCAGTTGCTAACACAATTAGTGTTTTGAGTACAAAATACCCTTTGGCCATACATTATCAAAGGGCTAGGAAATTCGGAATCCCATCTCACCTAATGGCACAAAGTAATCGGGCTCAAAAGGAAGACACAAGATACCATGGTAGAGTCCTATGTAAAAAGGAGGCTTTGGATTGGTGGATCACAAGGGTTGAAAAACCTCAAGAGCATGAAATAGCAGTAATAAACATTTTACAGAGAGAACCAAGTCATCAAGTGAGTGAGTATTACTCTATTGATTGGGAACATAGTAGAATTAGCTTCGGGCCACCTGAGTTGAAAAGGGAAACTGTTCCTACTAGAGAGACACCATATGATATCCCTCCCACTTTAAGGGTTCCTTTGGTGAAAGAGGCATTATTTCCACATTTGACAAAACCAGATAAAACAATATCACCAAGGTATAGGGTTCAAATAAAAAACATAATCGACCTTACATTAGACAGCAAAATGCTATTGCCGACTCAAATAAGAATTCTTTTAAATTCCATGGACAAAAGATTGAGAACTCTTTCTATAACCTCCAATATGACAGGGAGAATGATACCTATGAAACATGCAATCATCCACGATAATCTTCACTTAGTAAATATGAAGATGTTGGGGGACAAACCGTCTTCTTCTTCAATCAAACTAATGGAAATGTTCACAAAAAACTTAATATTTCAAGCTAGGATAAATAATAATGGCTTGGATGACATAAGAAAGGTGATATCGTCAACTACAATCGAAGGGACTCCTCTCTTAAGTATGTTGGAAATATGGAGAACCAATAAGTATATAAAGTGGCTGCGAGCAGCTATGGGGATGTCAATATGCTTAGAATTTGAGTATAAGGGATTAACATTGTGCGCTCACCCTTTCAACACAATAAGGAAAGAGTATGAACATTCAGTAGGTCTCAAGTTCACAAACACAATAGGAGAAGAGCAATATAACTTTATAACGGATGATATGAGAGGAAGCTTTACACGAGATGGTGACGTGATCATAGGAATGACTTGCAACTTCATCAATAATGTAAGCTTCTCATACCTGTTATCTATAATTGCAGCATTCATTAGACATGGAGGAGGGAGAACAAGGGCATCTGAACTTGCGGAAATGGAAAGGCAAATCCAGGAGAGAACAAAAAGGAGACCTTGGGAGATATTAGGTGTAAAAGGGGAGGAATACATAAAGAAGCTGAGGAACCCAAAATCAGATTTCCGACTGGGAAAAGCAGAGATTGCCAAAGTCACGGAATATACAAGAACTTATGAGACAAGGGCAAATTTGGATGGTAACTTAAATATACAGCCAGAAGGGACCAGTTTACAAATTAAATATGAAATAAATGAAAAGGATACAAAGAGATTGCTCAAATCTGTTGTTTGTACTAACGCCTTAATGCTCAACTTTTTTGATTTCGAGAGAATGTTGAGACAAAGAATATACTATTTTCTGGAGAGAAAAGACGAGTTAAAAAGTGTCATTAAGAAAGGTAATTTTACATGGAAAAATAACTTTTTCAGAAGACACCATGCCCAATATAGGTCAATCTCGAAAACAGCAAGGTACATAATGAGCAAAGTGATAAGTGAAGGGAGATGGAATGCAGAGTACATGGCCTTCCTTTATGTTTTTGTGAATGCAGACCCACTAACATCCTCACCGCATTCTGCAACATTTAGAGTAGGGGAATGGGAAATTAATTTGTTTGCGTCCTCTGGAATATTTGCCTATGACGAAGAAAACAGCTGTTATAAGCTGAACGGGATCCCTATCATGAGCGGTGATCCAATAATGACTATGGAAGACACCATATCAAGATTTCTGTACGGGTATAAAATATTGCCCCACAACCATGATAAAAAATTAAAAACTGTGAGCATAAAACATCTAGAAGATGTACGGGATTCAATAGGCATTGGGAAAGAATACTCATTTTTTTTTTATTTGGTGAGAAGTTCGACATTGTACGGGACCCTGAGTTTGAAGTGTAGATAAAAGATACATTCAATAAGAGGATAGTAGAGTCTTTAGATTTGTTGGACTCAGCCATATATTCTGGAGATGGGGTGAATAGAAAATGGTGGACAGCTATTGGAGAAGACTCTGATGATGATGAGAAAAAATCAAAGTTAGATTTATACGAAGATATAGATGATTACTTTATGGACATGGACTCTAATATTTTCTTTGATGACATGGATATGTTTGAAGAAGACATGTTGGAAGATTGATTGCATACAATGAGTGATATTTTGACAAGGTTTTTAGACATAGAAAAAAAATGGATAAGGCATCGGTCTCCTAAACCGGGGATTGCGGGTTCGAGTCCCACCAGAGGTACACGTTTTACACAATGGTACAAAATCATTCATACTACACACAGAAATAAACAAACAAAAATAATAACGTTTCTACTGTGTTAAGCCGACTTGGCCGACTTGGCTCGACTGACGCTCGCTGACGCTCGGGAAAAAAGCTCTTTATAAAGGAGTCCCAACATATCAGCTGAGAGAGAAGTATAAATCGTCCCTTTGGCGCAGAGGATAGCGCGTTGGACTTCTAATCCAAAGGTCGTGGGTTCGATCCCCACAAGGGGCGGCAATTTTTAAAAATGAGTACGAACTGCAACAAAGGCATTGGAACATGGTATGACCGCTACCGTGTTCAAATGACAAAAACAGTTATATCCAAAGCCTTTCTTTACGTTACACATGCAACTACATTCGTGGAAAACTTAACGTCTTCAAGATATTATACACCAATGTAGCAAAATCATACATGATCTCTTAAGCTACTTGTTGAGGGTTGCTCGTTAGGCAAGTTTTTCTCCTCGAAGAACAAATCAATTCACCATCCAGCAGCCAAGTGTGTCACATCACATTTGAATCTCTCGTTACAGCAATGGCGGGGAATGTATCCTGCCTCGAACTGTCCATACAAGTAATGCTCTGTTTGCGCCAATTGTGCACCGTCGAACTGAGATCGTTTCTTGAGGGACTAACAAGCGCAGCTACCATCAGCACTACGATGAGTGACTGATCTTACAGTACTTCCAAAACAATGTGCTCCACATTGCGAGTGGATACTGCTTCTGAAACATGAACTTCGCCTCTATCTCACAGCAGTGCAGGAAGAAGCACGAACAGTCAGCCTGCTGCAACGAATATCTACGTCAATAAACACAGGGCTAAGAATATGTGCGCTCGCTATAAACAAAACGATTCGACCATACAGATATTTATAGCGTATATTATGCTTCTTTCCTCATGACTGTATCAGACGGCGAACAAAATATGCCTAGCATGTAGAACGCACGTTGAATTGGTGCAAAACAGTATCAATTTCTACGCAGAAAATAAGAATAATCAGCATAGATACGTAGAACGTCGTACATCATCCTCACCACTTCAGATATATACAAACCAGCAACACACCGTCCCTTTGGCGCAGCGGATAGCGCGTTGGACTTCTAATCCAAAGGTCGTGGGTTCGATCCCCACAAGGGACGGCAATTTTTGCGCCGCCTCTGTGGCCTAATGGATAGTAGGAACAAGTCCGATTTTTGAAAATGAGTGACCCCACAGAAGACAATGAAGCTATTCTTAGAAAGAAAATTCTATTATCTAACGTAAAAAAAGATTCTTGGCCTCTCAGAACAAAGTATGGGTATCTTGCGGAACTATAACGTATCAAATATGAGAATGCTTGAGAATAATGCCAGAAACAAGGAATGTCCAAATCCAGTTGCTAACACAATTAGTGTTTTGAGTACAAAATACCCTTTGGCCATACATTATCAAAGGGCTAGGAAATTCGGAATCCCATCTCACCTAATGGCACAAAGTAATCGGGCTCAAAAGGAAGACACAAGATACCATGGTAGAGTCCTATGTAAAAAGGAGGCTTTGGATTGGTGGATCACAAGGGTTGAAAAACCTCAAGAGCATGAAATAGCAGTAATAAACATTTTACAGAGAGAACCAAGTCATCAAGTGAGTGAGTATTACTCTATTGATTGGGAACATAGTAGAATTAGCTTCGGGCCACCTGAGTTGAAAAGGGAAACTGTTCCTACTAGAGAGACACCATATGATATCCCTCCCACTTTAAGGGTTCCTTTGGTGAAAGAGGCATTATTTCCACATTTGACAAAACCAGATAAAACAATATCACCAAGGTATAGGGTTCAAATAAAAAACATAATCGACCTTACATTAGACAGCAAAATGCTATTGCCGACTCAAATAAGAATTCTTTTAAATTCCATGGACAAAAGATTGAGAACTCTTTCTATAACCTCCAATATGACAGGGAGAATGATTCCTATGAAACATGCAATCATCCACGATAATCTTCACTTAGTAAATATGAAGATGTTGGGGGACAAACCGTCTTCTTCTTCAATCAAACTAATGGAAATGTTCACAAAAAACTTAATATTTCAAGCTAGGATAAATAATAATGGCTTGGATGACATAAGAAAGGTGATATCGTCAACTACAATCGAAGGGACTCCTCTCTTAAGTATGTTGGAAATATGGAGAACCAATAAGTATATAAAGTGGCTGCGAGCAGCTATGGGGATGTCAATATGCTTAGAATTTGAGTATAAGGGATTAACATTGTGCGCTCACCCTTTCAACACAATAAGGAAAGAGTATGAACATTCAGTAGGTCTCAAGTTCACAAACACAATAGGAGAAGAGCAATATAACTTTATAACGGATGATATGAGAGGAAGCTTTACACGAGATGGTGACGTGATCATAGGAATGACTTGCAACTTCATCAATAATGTAAGCTTCTCATACCTGTTATCTATAATTGCAGCATTCATTAGACATGGAGGAGGGAGAACAAGGGCATCTGAACTTGCGGAAATGGAAAGGCAAATCCAGGAGAGAACAAAAAGGAGACCTTGGGAGATATTAGGTGTAAAAGAGGAGGAATACATAAAGAAGCTGAGGAACCCAAAATCAGATTTCCGACTGGGAAAAGCAGAGATTGCCAAAGTCACGGAATATACAAGAACTTATGAGACAAGGGCAAATTTGGATGGTAACTTAAATATACAGCCAGAAGGGACCAGTTTACAAATTAAATATGAAATAAATGAAAAGGATACAAAGAGATTGCTCAAATCTGTTGTTTGTACTAACGCCTTAATGCTCAACTTTTTTGATTTCGAGAGAATGTTGAGACAAAGAATATACTATTTTCTGGAGAGAAAAGACGAGTTAAAAAGTGTCATTAAGAAAGGTAATTTTACATGGAAAAATAACTTTTTCAGAAGACACCATGCCCAATATAGGTCAATCTCGAAAACAGCAAGGTACATAATGAGCAAAGTGATAAGTGAAGGGAGATGGAATGCAGAGTACATGGCCTTCCTTTATGTTTTTGTGAATGCAGACCCACTAACATCCTCACCGCATTCTGCAACATTTAGAGTAGGGGAATGGGAAATTAATTTGTTTGCGTCCTCTGGAATATTTGCCTATGACGAAGAAAACAGCTGTTATAAGCTGAACGGGATCCCTATCATGAGCGGTGATCCAATAATGACTATGGAAGACACCATATCAAGATTTCTGTACGGGTATAAAATATTGCCCCACAACCATGATAAAAAAATTAAAAACTGTGAGCATAAAACATCTAGAAGATGTACGGGATTCAATAGGCATTGGGAAAGAATACTCATTTTTCTTATTTGGTGAGAAGTTCGACATTGTAAGGGACCCTGAGTTTGAAGTGCAGATAAAAGATACATTCAATAAGAGGATAGTAGAGTCTTTAGATTTGTTGGACTCAGCCATATATTCTGGAGAGGGGGTGAAGAGAAAATGGTGGACAGCTATTGGAGAAGACTCTGATGATGATGAGAAAAAATCAAAGTTAGATTTATACGAAGATATAGATGATTACTTTATGGACATGGACTCTAATATTTTCTTTGATGACATGGATATGTTTGAAGAAGACATGTTGGAAGATTGATTGCATACAATGAGTGATATTTTGACAAGGTTTTTAGACATAGAAAAAAAATGGATAAGGCATCGGTCTCCTAAACCGGGGATTGCGGGTTCGAGTCCCACCAGAGGTACACGTTTTACACAATGGTACAAAATCATTCATACTACACACAGAAATAAACAAACAAAAATAATAACGTTTCTACTGTGTTAAGCCGACTTAGCTCGACTGACGCTCGCTGACGCTCGGGAAAAAAGCTCTTTATAAAGGAGTCCCAACAAATCAGCTGAGAGAGAAGTATAAATCGTCCCTTTGGCGCAGAGGATAGCGCGTTGGACTTCTAATCCAAAGGTCGTGGGTTCGATCCCCACAAGGGACGGCAATTTTTAAAAATGAGTACGAACTGCAACAAAGGCATTGGAACATGGTATGACCGCTACCGTGTTCAAATGACAAAAACAGTTATATCCAAAGCCTTTCTTTACGTTACACATGCAACTACATTCGTGGAAAACTTAACGTCTTCAAGATATTATACACCAATGTAGCAAAATCATACATGATCTCTTAAGCTACTTGTTGAGGGTTGCTCGTTAGGCAAGTTTTTCTCCTCGAAGAACAAATCAATTCACCATCCAGCAGCCAAGTGTGTCACATCACATTTGAATCTCTCGTTACAGCAATGGCGGGGAATGTATCCTGCCTCGAACTGTCCATACAAGTAATGCTCTGTTTGCGCCAATTGTGCACCGTCGAACTGAGATCGTTTCTTGAGGGACTAACAAGCGCAGCTACCATCAGCACTACGATGAGTGACTGATCTTACAGTACTTCCAAAACAATGTGCTCCACATTGCGAGTGGATACTGCTTCTGAAACATGAACTTCGCCTCTATCTCACAGCAGTGCAGGAAGAAGCACGAACAGTCAGCCTGCTGCAACGAATATCTACGTCAATAAACACAGGGCTAAGAATATGTGCGCTCGCTATAAACAAAACGATTCGACCATACAGATATTTATAGCGTATATTATGCTTCTTTCCTCATGACTGTATCAGACGGCGAACAAAATATGCCTAGCATGTAGAACGCACGTTGAATTGGTGCAAAACAGTATCAATTTCTACGCAGAAAATAAGAATAATCAGCATAGATACGTAGAACGTCGTACATCATCCTCACCACTTCAGATATATACAAACCAGCAACACACCGTCCCTTTGGCGCAGCGGATAGCGCGTTGGACTTCTAATCCAAAGGTCGTGGGTTCGATCCCCACAAGGGACGGCAATTTTTGCGCCGCCTCTGTGGCCTAATGGATAGTAGGAACAAGTCCGATTTTTGAAAATGAGTGACCCCACAGAAGACAATGAAGCTATTCTTAGAAAGAAAATTCTATTATCTAACGTAAAAAAAGATTCTTGGCCTCTCAGAACAAAGTATGGGTATCTTGCGGAACTATAACGTATCAAATATGAGAATGCTTGAGAATAATGCCAGAAACAAGGAATGTCCAAATCCAGTTGCTAACACAATTAGTGTTTTGAGTACAAAATACCCTTTGGCCATACATTATCAAAGGGCTAGGAAATTCGGAATCCCATCTCACCTAATGGCACAAAGTAATCGGGCTCAAAAGGAAGACACAAGATACCATGGTAGAGTCCTATGTAAAAAGGAGGCTTTGGATTGGTGGATCACAAGGGTTGAAAAACCTCAAGAGCATGAAATAGCAGTAATAAACATTTTACAGAGAGAACCAAGTCATCAAGTGAGTGAGTATTACTCTATTGATTGGGAACATAGTAGAATTAGCTTCGGGCCACCTGAGTTGAAAAGGGAAACTGTTCCTACTAGAGAGACACCATATGATATCCCTCCCACTTTAAGGGTTCCTTTGGTGAAAGAGGCATTATTTCCACATTTGACAAAACCAGATAAAACAATATCACCAAGGTATAGGGTTCAAATAAAAAACATAATCGACCTTACATTAGACAGCAAAATGCTATTGCCGACTCAAATAAGAATTCTTTTAAATTCCATGGACAAAAGATTGAGAACTCTTTCTATAACCTCCAATATGACAGGGAGAATGATACCTATGAAACATGCAATCATCCACGATAATCTTCACTTAGTAAATATGAAGATGTTGGGGGACAAACCGTCTTCTTCTTCAATCAAACTAATGGAAATGTTCACAAAAAACTTAATATTTCAAGCTAGGATAAATAATAATGGCTTGGATGACATAAGAAAGGTGATATCGTCAACTACAATCGAAGGGACTCCTCTCTTAAGTATGTTGGAAATATGGAGAACCAATAAGTATATAAAGTGGCTGCGAGCAGCTATGGGGATGTCAATATGCTTAGAATTTGAGTATAAGGGATTAACATTGTGCGCTCACCCTTTCAACACAATAAGGAAAGAGTATGAAAATTCAGTAGGTCTCAAGTTCACAAACACAATAGGAGAAGAGCAATATAACTTTATAATGGATGATATGAGAGGAAGCTTTACACGAGATGGTGACATGATCATAGGAATGACTTTCAACTTCATCAATAATGTAAGCTTCTCATACATGTTATCGATAATTGCAGCATTCATTAGACATGGAGGAGGGAGAACAAGGGCATCTGAACTTGCGGAAATAGAAAGGCAAATCCAGGAGAGAACAAAAAGGAGACCTTGGGAGATATTAGGTGTAAAAGAGGAGGAATACATAAAGAAGCTGAGGAACCCAAAATCAGATTTCCGACTGGGAAAAGCAGAGATTGCCAAAGTCACGGAATATACAAGAACTTATGAGACAAGGGCAAATTTGGATGGTAACTTAAATATACAGCCAGAAGGGACCAGTTTACAAATTAAATATGAAATAAATGAAAAGGATACAAAGAGATTGCTCAAATCTGTTGTTTGTACTAACGCCTTAATGCTCAACTTTTTTGATTTCGAGAGAATGTTGAGACAAAGAATATACTATTTTCTGGAGAGAAAAGACGAGTTAAAAAGTGTCATTAAGAAAGGTAATTTTACATGGAAAAATAACTTTTTCAGAAGACACCATGCCCAATATAGGTCAATCTCGAAAACAGCAAGGTACATAATGAGCAAAGTGATAAGTGAAGGGAGATGGAATGCAGAGTACATGGCCTTCCTTTATGTTTTTGTGAATGCAGACCCACTAACATCCTCACCGCATTCTGCAACATTTAGAGTAGGAGAATGGGAAATTAATTTGTTTGCGTCCTCTGGAATATTTGCCTATGACGAAGAAAACAGCTGTTATAAGCTGAACGGGATCCCTATCATGAGCGGTGATCCAATAATGACTATGGAAGACACCATATCAAGATTTCTGTACGGGTATAAAATATTGCCTCACAACCATGATAAAAAATTAAAAACTGTGGGCATAAAACATCTAGAAGATGTACGGGATTCAATAGGCATTGGGAAAGAATACTCATTTTTCTTATTTGGTGAGAAGTTCGACAATGTAAGGGACCCTGAGTTTGAAGTGCAGATAATAGATACATTCAATAAGAGGATAGTAGAGTCTTTAGATTTGTTGGACTCAGCCATATATTCTGGAGAGGGGGTGAAGAGAAAATGGTGGACAGCTATTGGAGAAGACTCTGATGATGATGAGAAAAAATCAAAGTTAGATTTATACGAAGATATAGATGATTACTTTATGGACATGGACTCTAATATTTTCTTTGATGACATGGATATGTTTGAAGAAGACATGTTGGAAGATTGATTGCATACAATGAGTGATATTTTGACAAGGTTTTTAGACATAGAAAAAAAATGGATAAGGCATCGGACTCCTAAACCGGGGATTGCGGGTTCGAGTCCCACCAGAGGTACACGTTTTACACAATGGTACAAAATCATTCATACTACACACAGAAATAAACAAACAAAAATAATAACGTTTCTACTGTGTTAAGCCGACTTAGCTCGACTGACGCTCGCTGACGCTCGGGAAAAAAGCTCTTTATAAAGAAGTCCCAACATATCAGCTGAGAGAGAAGTATAAATCGTCCCTTTGGCGCAGAGGATAGCGCGTTGGACTTCTAATCCAAAGGTCGTGGGTTCGATCCCCACAAGGGACAGCAATTTTTAAAAATGAGTACGAACTGCAACAAAGGCATTGGAACATGGTATGACCGCTACCGTGTTCAAATGACAAAAACAGTTATATCCAAAGCCTTTCTTTACGTTACACATGCAACTACATTCGTGGAAAACTTAACGTCTTCAAGATATTATACACCAATGTAGCAAAATCATACATGATCTCTTAAGCTACTTGTTGAGGGTTGCTCGTTAGGCAAGTTTTTCTCCTCAAAGAACAAATCTATTCACCATCCAGCAGCCAAGTGTGTCACATCACATTTGAATCTCTCGTTACAGCAATGGCGGGGAATGTATCCTGCCTCGAACTGTCCATACAAGTAATGCTCTGTTTGCGCCAATTGTGCACCGTCGAACTGAGATCGTTTCTTGAGGGACTAACAAGCGCAGCTACCATCAGCACTACGATGAGTGACTGATCTTACAGTACTTCCAAAACAATGTGCTCCACATTGCGAGTGGATACTGCTTCTGAAACATGAACTTCGCCTCTATCTCACAGCAGTGCAGGAAGAAGCACGAACAGTCAGCCTGCTGCAACGAATATCTACGTCAATAAACACAGGGCTAAGAATATGTGCGCTCGCTATAAACAAAACGATTCGACCATACAGATATTTATAGCATATATTATGCTTCTTTCCTCATGACTGTATCAGACGGCGAACAAAATATGCCTAGCATGTAGAACACACGTTGAATTGGTGCAAAACAGTATCAATTTCTACGCAGAAAATAAGAATAATCAGCATAGATACCTAGAACGTCGTACATCATCCTCACCACTTCAGATAGATACAAACCAGCAACACACCGTCCCTTTGGCGCAGCGGATAGCGCGTTGGACTTCTAATCCAAAGGTCGTGGGTTCGATCCCCACAAGGGACGGCAATTTTTGCGCCGCCTCTGTGGCCTAATGGATAGTAGGAACAAGTCCGATTTTTGAAAATGAGTGACCCCACAGAAGACAATGAAGCTATTCTTAGAAAGAAAATTCTATTATCTAACGTAAAAAAAGATTCTTGGCCTCTCAGAACAAAGTATGGGTATCTTGCGGAACTATAACGTATCAAATATGAGAATGCTTGAGAATAATGCCAGAAACAAGGAATGTCCAAATCCAGTTGCTAACACAATTAGTGTTTTGAGTACAAAATACCCTTTGGCCATACATTATCAAAGGGCTAGGAAATTCGGAATCCCATCTCACCTAATGGCACAAAGTAATCGGGCTCAAAAGGAAGACACAAGATACCATGGTAGAGTCCTATGTAAAAAGGAGGCTTTGGATTGGTGGATCACAAGGGTTGAAAAACCTCAAGAGCATGAAATAGCAGTAATAAACATTTTACAGAGAGAACCAAGTCATCAAGTGAGTGAGTATTACTCTATTGATTGGGAACATAGTAGAATTAGCTTCGGGCCACCTGAGTTGAAAAGGGAAACTGTTCCTACTAGAGAGACACCATATGATATCCCTCCCACTTTAAGGGTTCCTTTGGTGAAAGAGGCATTATTTCCACATTTGACAAAACCAGATAAAACAATATCACCAAGGTATAGGGTTCAAATAAAAAACATAATCGACCTTACATTAGACAGCAAAATGCTATTGCCGACTCAAATAAGAATTCTTTTAAATTCCATGGACAAAAGATTGAGAACTCTTTCTATAACCTCCAATATGACAGGGAGAATGATACCTATGAAACATGCAATCATCCACGATAATCTTCACTTAGTAAATATGAAGATGTTGGGGGACAAACCGTCTTCTTCTTCAATCAAACTAATGGAAATGTTCACAAAAAACTTAATATTTCAAGCTAGGATAAATAATAATGGCTTGGATGACATAAGAAAGGTGATATCGTCAACTACAATCGAAGGGACTCCTCTCTTAAGTATGTTGGAAATATGGAGAACCAATAAGTATATAAAGTGGCTGCGAGCAGCTATGGGGATGTCAATATGCTTAGAATTTGAGTATAAGGGATTAACATTGTGCGCTCACCCTTTCAACACAATAAGGAAAGAGTATGAACATTCAGTAGGTCTCAAGTTCACAAACACAATAGGAGAAGAGCATTATAACTTTATAACGGATGATATGAGAGGAAGCTTTACACGAGATGGTGACGTGATCATAGGAATGACTTGCAACTTCATCAATAATGTAAGCTTCTCATACCTGTTATCTATAATTGCAGCATTCATTAGACATGGAGGAGGGAGAACAAGGGCATCTGAACTTGCGGAAATGGAAAGGCAAATCCAGGAGAGAACAAAAAGGAGACCTTGGGAGATATTAGGTGTAAAAGGGGAGGAATACATAAAGAAGCTGAGGAACCCAAAATCAGATTTCCGACTGGGAAAAGCAGAGATTGCCAAAGTCACGGAATATACAAGAACTTATGAGACAAGGGCAAATTTGGATGGTAACTTAAATATACAGCCAGAAGGGACCAGTTTACAAATTAAATATGAAATAAATGAAAAGGATACAAAGAGATTGCTCAAATCTGTTGTTTGTACTAACGCCTTAATGCTCAACTTTTTTGATTTCGAGAGAATGTTGAGACAAAGAATATACTATTTTCTGGAGAGAAAAGACGAGTTAAAAAGTGTCATTAAGAAAGGTAATTTTACATGGAAAAATAACTTTTTCAGAAGACACCATGCCCAATATAGGTCAATCTCGAAAACAGCAAGGTACATAATGAGCAAAGTGATAAGTGAAGGGAGATGGAATGCAGAGTACATGGCCTTCCTTTATGTTTTTGTGAATGCAGACCCACTAACATCCTCACCGCATTCTGCAACATTTAGAGTAGGGGAATGGGAAATTAATTTGTTTGCGTCCTCTGGAATATTTGCCTATGACGAAGAAAACAGCTGTTATAAGCTGAACGGGATCCCTATCATGAGCGGTGATCCAATAATGACTATGGAAGACACCATATCAAGATTTCTGTACGGGTATAAAATATTGCCCCACAACCATGATAAAAAATTAAAAACTGTGAGCATAAAACATCTAGAAGATGTACGGGATTCAATAGGCATTGGGAAAGAATACTCATTTTTCTTATTTGGTGAGAAGTTCGACATTGTAAGGGACCCTGAGTTTGAAGTGCAGATAAAAGATACATTCAATAAGAGGATAGTAGAGTCTTTAGATTTGTTGGACTCAGCCATATATTCTGGAGAGGGGGTGAAGAGAAAATGGTGGACAGCTATTGGAGAAGACTCTGATGATGATGAGAAAAAATCAAAGTTAGATTTATACGAAGATATAGATGATTACTTTATGGACATGGACTCTAATATTTTCTTTGATGACATGGATATGTTTGAAGAAGACATGTTGGAAGATTGATTGCATACAATGAGTGATATTTTGACAAGGTTTTTAGACATAGAAAAAAAAATGGATAAGGCATCGGTCTCCTAAACCGGGGATTGCGGGTTCGAGTCCCACCAGAGGTACACGTTTTACACAATGGTACAAAATCATTCATACTACACACAGAAATAAACAAACAAAAATAATAACGTTTCTACTGTGTTAAGCCGACTTAGCTCGACTGACGCTCGCTGACGCTCGGGAAAAAAGCTCTTTATAAAGGAGTCCCAACAAATCAGCTGAGAGAGAAGTATAAATCGTCCCTTTGGCGCAGAGGATAGCGCGTTGGACTTCTAATCCAAAGGTCGTGGGTTCGATCCCCACAAGGGACAGCAATTTTTAAAAATGAGTACGAACTGCAACAAAGGCATTGGAACATGGTATGACCGCTACCGTGTTCAAATGACAAAAACAGTTATATCCAAAGCCTTTCTTTACGTTACACATGCAACTACATTCGTGGAAAACTTAACGTCTTCAAGATATTATACACCAATGTAGCAAAATCATACATGATCTCTTAAGCTACTTGTTGAGGGTTGCTCGTTAGGCAAGTTTTTCTCCTCGAAGAACAAATCAATTCACCATCCAGCAGCCAAGTGTGTCACATCACATTTAAATCTCTCGTTACAGCAATGGCGGGGAATGTATCCTGCCTCGAACTGTCCATACAAGTAATGCTCTGTTTGCGCCAATTGTGCACCGTCGAACTGAGATCGTTTCTTGAGGGACTAACAAGCGCAGCTACCATCAGCACTACGATGAGTGACAGATCTTACAGTACTTCCAAAACAATGTGCTCCACATTGCGAGTGGATACTGCTTCTGAAACATGAACTTCGCCTCTATCTCACAGCAGTGCAGGAAGAAGCACGAACAGTCAGCCTGCTGCAACGAATATCTACGTCAATAAACACAGGGCTAAGAATATGTGCGCTCGCTATAAACAAAACGATTCGACCATACAGATATTTATAGCGTATATTATGCTTCTTTCCTCATGACTGTATCAGACGGCGAACAAAATATGCCTAGCATGTAGAACGCACGTTGAATTGGTGCAAAACAGTATCAATTTCTACGCAGAAAATAAGAATAATCAGCATAGATACGTAGAACGTCGTACATCATCCTCACCACTTCAGATATATACAAACCAGCAACACACCGTCCCTTTGGCGCAGCGGATAGCGCGTTGGACTTCTAATCCAAAGGTCGTGGGTTCGATCCCCACAAGGGACGGCAATTTTTGCGCCGCCTCTGTGGCCTAATGGATAGTAGGAACAAGTCCGATTTTTGAAAATGAGTGACCCCACAGAAGACAATGAAGCTATTCTTAGAAAGAAAATTCTATTATCTAACGTAAAAAAAGATTCTTGGCCTCTCAGAACAAAGTATGGGTATCTTGCGGAACTATAACGTATCAAATATGAGAATGCTTGAGAATAATGCCAGAAACAAGGAATGTCCAAATCCAGTTGCTAACACAATTAGTGTTTTGAGTACAAAATACCCTTTGGCCATACATTATCAAAGGGCTAGGAAATTCGGAATCCCATCTCACCTAATGGCACAAAGTAATCGGGCTCAAAAGGAAGACACAAGATACCATGGTAGAGTCCTATGTAAAAAGGAGGCTTTGGATTGGTGGATCACAAGGGTTGAAAAACCTCAAGAGCATGAAATAGCAGTAATAAACATTTTACAGAGAGAACCAAGTCATCAAGTGAGTGAGTATTACTCTATTGATTGGGAACATAGTAGAATTAGCTTCGGGCCACCTGAGTTGAAAAGGGAAACTGTTCCTACTAGAGAGACACCATATGATATCCCTCCCACTTTAAGGGTTCCTTTGGTGAAAGAGGCATTATTTCCACATTTGACAAAACCAGATAAAACAATATCACCAAGGTATAGGGTTCAAATAAAAAACATAATCGACCTTACATTAGACAGCAAAATGCTATTGCCGACTCAAATAAGAATTCTTTTAAATTCCATGGACAAAAGATTGAGAACTCTTTCTATAACCTCCAATATGACAGGGAGAATGATACCTATGAAACATGCAATCATCCACGATAATCTTCACTTAGTAAATATGAAGATGTTGGGGGACAAACCGTCTTCTTCTTCAATCAAACTAATGGAAATGTTCACAAAAAACTTAATATTTCAAGCTAGGATAAATAATAATGGCTTGGATGACATAAGAAAGGTGATATCGTCAACTACAATCGAAGGGACTCCTCTCTGAAGTATGTTGGAAATATGGAGAACCAATAAGTATATAAAGTGGCTGCGAGCAGCTATGGGGATGTCAATATGCTTAGAATTTGAGTATAAGGGATTAACATTGTGCGCTCACCCTTTCAACACAATAAGGAAAGAGTATGAACATTCAGTAGGTCTCAAGTTCACAAACACAATAGGAGAAGAGCAATATAACTTTATAACGGATGATATGAGAGGAAGCTTTACACGAGATGGTGACGTGATCATAGGAATGACTTGCAACTTCATCAATAATGTAAGCTTCTCATACCTGTTATCTATAATTGCAGCATTCATTAGACATGGAGGAGGGAGAACAAGGGCATCTGAACTTGCGGAAATGGAAAGGCAAATCCAGGAGAGAACAAAAAGGAGACCTTGGGAGATATTAGGTGTAAAAGAGGAGGAATACATAAAGAAGCTGAGGAACCCAAAATCAGATTTCCGACTGGGAAAAGCAGAGATTGCCAAAGTCACGGAATATACAAGAACTTATGAGACAAGGGCAAATTTGGATGGTAACTTAAATATACAGCCAGAAGGGACCAGTTTACAAATTAAATATGAAATAAATGAAAAGGATACAAAGAGATTGCTCAAATCTGTTGTTTGTACTAACGCCTTAATGCTCAACTTTTTTGATTTCGAGAGAATGTTGAGACAAAGAATATACTATTTTCTGGAGAGAAAAGACGAGTTAAAAAGTGTCATTAAGAAAGGTAATTTTACATGGAAAAATAACTTTTTCAGAAGACACCATGCCCAATATAGGTCAATCTCGAAAACAGCAAGGTACATAATGAGCAAAGTGATAAGTGAAGGGAGATGGAATGCAGAGTACATGGCCTTCCTTTATGTTTTTGTGAATGCAGACCCACTAACATCCTCACCGCATTCTGCAACATTTAGAGTAGGAGAATGGGAAATTAATTTGTTTGCGTCCTCTGGAATATTTGCCTATGACGAAGAAAACAGCTGTTATAAGCTGAACGGGATCCCTATCATGAGCGGTGATCCAATAATGACTATGGAAGACACCATATCAAGATTTCTGTACGGGTATAAAATATTGCCTCACAACCATGATAAAAAATTAAAAACTGTGGGCATAAAACATCTAGAAGATGTACGGGATTCAATAGGCATTGGGAAAGAATACTCATTTTTCTTATTTGGTGAGAAGTTCGACAATGTAAGGGACCCTGAGTTTGAAGTGCAGATAATAGATACATTCAATAAGAGGATAGTAGAGTCTTTAGATTTGTTGGACTCAGCCATATATTCTGGAGAGGGGGTGAAGAGAAAATGGTGGACAGCTATTGGAGAAGACTCTGATGATGATGAGAAAAAATCAAAGTTAGATTTATACGAAGATATAGATGATTACTTTATGGACATGGACTCTAATATTTTCTTTGATGACATGGATATGTTTGAAGAAGACATGTTGGAAGATTGATTGCATACAATGAGTGATATTTTGACAAGGTTTTTAGACATAGAAAAAAAATGGATAAGGCATCGGACTCCTAAACTGGGGATTGCGGGTTCGAGTCCCACCAGAGGTACACGTTTTACACAATGGTACAAAATCATTCATACTACACACAGAAATAAACAAACAAAAATAATAACGTTTCTACTGTGTTAAGCCGACTTAGCTCGACTGACGCTCGCTGACGCTCGGGAAAAAAGCTCTTTATAAAGAAGTCCCAACATATCAGCTGAGAGAGAAGTATAAATCGTCCCTTTGGCGCAGAGGATAGCGCGTTGGACTTCTAATCCAAAGGTCGTGGGTTCGATCCCCACAAGGGACAGCAATTTTTAAAAATGAGTACGAACTGCAACAAAGGCATTGGAACATGGTATGACCGCTACCGTGTTCAAATGACAAAAACAGTTATATCCAAAGCCTTTCTTTACGTTACACATGCAACTACATTCGTGGAAAACTTAACGTCTTCAAGATATTATACACCAATGTAGCAAAATCATACATGATCTCTTAAGCTACTTGTTGAGGGTTGCTCGTTAGGCAAGTTTTTCTCCTCAAAGAACAAATCTATTCACCATCCAGCAGCCAAGTGTGTCACATCACATTTGAATCTCTCGTTACAGCAATGGCGGGGAATGTATCCTGCCTCGAACTGTCCATACAAGTAATGCTCTGTTTGCGCCAATTGTGCACCGTCGAACTGAGATCGTTTCTTGAGGGACTAACAAGCGCAGCTACCATCAGCACTACGATGAGTGACTGATCTTACAGTACTTCCAAAACAATGTGCTCCACATTGCGAGTGGATACTGCTTCTGAAACATGAACTTCGCCTCTATCTCACAGCAGTGCAGGAAGAAGCACGAACAGTCAGCCTGCTGCAACGAATATCTACGTCAATAAACACAGGGCTAAGAATATGTGCGCTCGCTATAAACAAAACGATTCGACCATACAGATATTTATAGCGTATATTATGCTTCTTTCCTCATGACTGTATCAGACGGCGAACAAAATATGCCTAGCATGTAGAACGCACGTTGAATTGGTGCAAAACAGTATCAATTTCTACGCAGAAAATAAGAATAATCAGCATAGATACGTAGAACGTCGTACATCATCCTCACCACTTCAGATATATACAAACCAGCAACACACCGTCCCTTTGGCGCAGCGGATAGCGCGTTGGACTTCTAATCCAAAGGTCGTGGGTTCGATCCCCACAAGGGACGGCAATTTTTGCGCCGCCTCTGTGGCCTAATGGATAGTAGGAACAAGTCCGATTTTTGAAAATGAGTGACCCCACAGAAGACAATGAAGCTATTCTTAGAAAGAAAATTCTATTATCTAACGTAAAAAAAGATTCTTGGCCTCTCAGAACAAAGTATGGGTATCTTGCGGAACTATAACGTATCAAATATGAGAATGCTTGAGAATAATGCCAGAAACAAGGAATGTCCAAATCCAGTTGCTAACACAATTAGTGTTTTGAGTACAAAATACCCTTTGGCCATACATTATCAAAGGGCTAGGAAATTCGGAATCCCATCTCACCTAATGGCACAAAGTAATCGGGCTCAAAAGGAAGACACAAGATACCATGGTAGAGTCCTATGTAAAAAGGAGGCTTTGGATTGGTGGATCACAAGGGTTGAAAAACCTCAAGAGCATGAAATAGCAGTAATAAACATTTTACAGAGAGAACCAAGTCATCAAGTGAGTGAGTATTACTCTATTGATTGGGAACATAGTAGAATTAGCTTCGGGCCACCTGAGTTGAAAAGGGAAACTGTTCCTACTAGAGAGACACCATATGATATCCCTCCCACTTTAAGGGTTCCTTTGGTGAAAGAGGCATTATTTCCACATTTGACAAAACCAGATAAAACAATATCACCAAGGTATAGGGTTCAAATAAAAAACATAATCGACCTTACATTAGACAGCAAAATGCTATTGCCGACTCAAATAAGAATTCTTTTAAATTCCATGGACAAAAGATTGAGAACTCTTTCTATAACCTCCAATATGACAGGGAGAATGATACCTATGAAACATGCAATCATCCACGATAATCTTCACTTAGTAAATATGAAGATGTTGGGGGACAAACCGTCTTCTTCTTCAATCAAACTAATGGAAATGTTCACAAAAAACTTAATATTTCAAGCTAGGATAAATAATAATGGCTTGGATGACATAAGAAAGGTGATATCGTCAACTACAATCGAAGGGACTCCTCTCTTAAGTATGTTGGAAATATGGAGAACCAATAAGTATATAAAGTGGCTGCGAGCAGCTATGGGGATGTCAATATGCTTAGAATTTGAGTATAAGGGATTAACATTGTGCGCTCACCCTTTCAACACAATAAGGAAAGAGTATGAACATTCAGTAGGTCTCAAGTTCACAAACACAATAGGAGAAGAGCAATATAACATTATAATGGATGATATGAGAGGAAGCTTTACACGAGATGGTGACGTGATCATAGGAATGACTTGCAACTTCATCAATAATGTAAGCTTCTCATACCTGTTATCGATAATTGCAGCATTCATTAGACATGGAGGAGGGAGAACAAGGGAATCTGAACTTGCGGAAATGGAAAGGCAAATCCAGGAGAGAACAAAAAGGAGACCTTGGGAGATATTAGGTGTAAAAGAGGAGGAATACATAAAGAAGCTGATGAATCCAAAATCAGATTTCCGACTGGGAAAAGCAGAGATTGCCAAAGTCACGGAATATACAAGAACTTATGAGACAAGGGCAAATTTGGATGGTAACTTAAATATACAGCCAGAAGGGACCAGTTTACAAATTAAATATGAAATAAATGAAAAGGATACAAAGAGATTGCTCAAATCTGTTGTTTGTACTAACGCCTTAATGCTCAACTTTTTTGATTTCGAGAGAATGTTGAGACAAAGAATATACTATTTTCTGGAGAGAAAAGACGAGTTAAAAAGTGTCATTAAGAAAGGTAATTTTACATGGAAAAATAACTTTTTCAGAAGACACCATGCCCAATATAGGTCAATCTCGAAAACAGCAAGGTACATAATGAGCAAAGTGATAAGTGAAGGGAGATGGAATGCAGAGTACATGGCCTTCCTTTATGTTTTTGTGAATGCAGACCCACTAACATCCTCACCACATTCTGCAACATTTAGAGTAGGGGAATGGGAAATTAATTTGTTTGCGTCCTCTGGAATATTTGCCTATGACGAAGAAAACAGCTGTTATAAGCTGAACGGGATCCCTATCATGAGCGGTGATCCAATAATGACTATGGAAGACACCATATCAAGATTTCTGTACGGGTATAAAATATTGCCTCACAACCATGATAAAAAATTAAAAACTGTGAGCATAAAACATCTAGGAGATGTACGGGATTCAATAGGCATTGGGAAAGAATACTCATTTTTCTTATTTGGTGAGAAGTTCGACATTGTAAGGGACCCTGAGTCTGAAGTGCAGATAAAAGATACATTCAATAAGAGGATAGTAGAGTCTTTAGATTTGTTGGACTCAGCCATATATTCTGGAGAGGGGGTGAAGAGAAAATGGTGGACAGCTATTGGAGAAGACTCTGATGATGATGAGAAAAAATCAAAGTTAGATTTATACGAAGATATAGATGATTACTTTATGGACATGGACTCTAATATTTTCTTTGATGACATGGATATGTTTGAAGAAGACATGTTGGAAGATTGATTGCATACAATGAGTGATATTTTGACAAGGTTTTTAGACATAGAAAAAAAATGGATAAGGCATCGGTCTCCTAAACCGGGGATTGCGGTTTCGAGTCCCACCAGAGGTACACGTTTTACACAATGGTACAAAATCATTCATACTACACACAGAAATAAACAAACAAAAATAATAACGTTTCTACCGTGTTAAGCCGACTTAGCTCGACTGACGCTCGCTGACGCTCGGGAAAAAAAGCTCTTTATAAAGGAGTCCCAACATATCAGCTGAGAGAGAAGTATAAATCGTCCCTTTGGCGCAGAGGATAGCGCGTTGGACTTCTAATCCAAAGGTCGTGGGTTCGATCCCCACAAGGGACGGCAATTTTTAAAAATGAGTACGAACTGCAACAAAGGCATTGGAACATGGTATGACCGCTACCGTGTTCAAATGACAAAAACAGTTATATCCAAAGCCTTTCTTTACGTTACACATGCAACTACATTCGTGGAAAACTTAACGTCTTCAAGATATTATACACCAATGTAGCAAAATCATACATGATCTCTTAAGCTTCTTGTTGAGGGTTGCTCGTTAGGCAAGTTTTTCTCCTCGAAGAACAAATCAATTCACCATCCAGCAGCCAAGTGTGTCACATCACATTTGAATCTCTCGTTACAGCAATGGCGGGGAATGTATCCTGCCTCGAACTGTCCATACAAGTAATGCTCTGTTTGCGCCAATTGTGCACCGTCGAACTGAGATCGTTTCTTGAGGGACTAACAAGCGCAGCTACCATCAGCACTACGATGAGTGACAGATCTTACAGTACTTCCAAAACAATGTGCTCCACATTGCGAGTGGATACTGCTTCTGAAACATGAACTTCGCCTCTATCTCACAGCAGTGCAGGAAGAAGCACGAACAGTCAGCCTGCTGCAACGAATATCTACGTCAATAAACACAGGGCTAAGAATATGTGCGCTCGCTATAAACAAAACGATTCGACCATACAGATATTTATAGCGTATATTATGCTTCTTTCCTCATGACTGTATCAGACGGCGAACAAAATATGCCTAGCATGTAGAACGCACGTTGAATTGGTGCAAAACAGTATCAATTTCTACGCAGAAAATAAGAATAATCAGCATAGATACGTAGAACGTCGTACATCATCCTCACCACTTCAGATATATACAAACCAGCAACACACCGTCCCTTTGGCGCAGCGGATAGCGCGTTGGACTTCTAATCCAAAGGTCGTGGGTTCGATCCCCACAAGGGACGGCAATTTTTGCGCCGCCTCTGTGGCCTAATGGATAGTAGGAACAAGTCCGATTTTTGAAAATGAGTGACCCCACAGAAGACAATGAAGCTATTCTTAGAAAGAAAATTCTATTATCTAACGTAAAAAAAGATTCTTGGCCTCTCAGAACAAAGTATGGGTATCTTGCGGAACTATAACGTATCAAATATGAGAATGCTTGAGAATAATGCCAGAAACAAGGAATGTCTAAATCCAGTTGCTAACACAATTAGTGTTTTGAGTACAAAATACCCTTTGGCCATACATTATCAAAGGGCTAGGAAATTCGGAATCCCATCTCACCTAATGGCACAAAGTAATCGGGCTCAAAAGGAAGACACAAGATACCATGGTAGAGTCCTATGTAAAAAGGAGGCTTTGGATTGGTGGATCACAAGGGTTGAAAAACCTCAAGAGCATGAAATAGCAGTAATAAACATTTTACAGAGAGAACCAAGTCATCAAGTGAGTGAGTATTACTCTATTGATTGGGAACATAGTAGAATTAGCTTCGGGCCACCTGAGTTGAAAAGGGAAACTGTTCCTACTAGAGAGACACTATATGATATACCTCCCACTTTAAGGGTTCCTTTGGTGAAAGAGGCATTATTTCCACATTTGACAAAACCAGATAAAACAATATCACCAAGGTATAGGGTTCAAATAAAACCATAATCGACCTTACATTAGACAGCAAAATGCTATTGCCGACTCAAATAAGAATTCTTTTAAATTCCATGGACAAAAGATTGAGAACTCTTTCTATAACCTCCAATATGACAGGGAGAATGATACCTATGAAACATGCAATCATCCACGATAATCTTCACTTAGTAAATATGAAGATGTTGGGGGACAAACCGTCTTCTTCTTCAATCAAACTAATGGAAATGTTCACAAAAAACTTAATATTTCAAGCTAGGATAAATAATAATGGCTTGGATGACATAAGAAAGGTGATATCGTCAACTACAATCGAAGGGACTCCTCTCTTAAGTATGTTGGAAATATGGAGAACCAATAAGTATATAAAGTGGCTGCGAGCAGCTATGGGGATGTCAATATGCTTAGAATTTGAGTATAAGGGATTAACATTGTGCGCTCACCCTTTCAACACAATAAGGAAAGAGTATGAACATTCAGTAGGTCTCAAGTTCACAAACACAATAGGAGAAGAGCAATATAACTTTATAATGGATGATATGAGAGGAAGCTTTACACGAGATGGTGACGTGATCATAGGAATGACTTGCAACTTCATCAATAATGTAAGCTTCTCATACCTGTTATCGATAATTGCAGCATTCATTAGACATGGAGGAGGGAGAACAAGGGAATCTGAACTTGCGGAAATGGAAAGGCAAATCCAGGAGAGAACAAAAAGGAGACCTTGGGAGATATTAGGTGTAAAAGAGGAGGAATACATAAAGAAGCTGATGAATCCAAAATCAGATTTCCGACTGGGAAAAGCAGAGATTGCCAAAGTCACGGAATATACAAGAACTTATGAGACAAGGGCAAATTTGGATGGTAACTTAAATATACAGCCAGAAGGGACCAGTTTACAAATTAAATATGAAATAAATGAAAAGGATACAAAGAGATTGCTCAAATCTGTTGTTTGTACTAACGCCTTAATGCTCAACTTTTTTGATTTCGAGAGAATGTTGAGACAAAGAATATACTATTTTCTGGAGAGAAAAGACGAGTTAAAAAGTGTCATTAGGAAAGGTAATTTTACATGGAAAAATAACTTTTTCAGAAGACACCATGCCCAATATAGGTCAATCTCGAAAACAGCAAGGTACATAATGAGCAAAGTGATAAGTGAAGGGAGATGGAATGCAGAGTACATGGCCTTCCTTTATGTTTTTGTGAATGCAGACCGACTAACATCCTCACCGCATTCTGCAACATTTAGAGTAGGGGAATGGGAAATTAATTTGTTTGCGTCCTCTGGAATATTTGCCTATGACGAAGAAAACAGCTGTTATAAGCTGAACGGGATCCCTATCATGAGCGGTGATCCAATAATGACTATGGAAGACACCATATCAAGATTTCTGTACGGGTATAAAATATTGCCTCACAACCATGATAAAAAATTAAAAACTGTGAGCATAAAACATCTAGAAGATGTACGGGATTCAATAGGCATTGGGAAAGAATACTCATTTTTTTTTATTTGGTGAGAAGTTCGACATTGTACGGGACCCTGAGTTTGAAGTGCAGATAAAAGATACATTCAATAAAAGGATAGTAGAGTCTTTAGATTTGTTGGACTCAGCCATATATTCTGGAGAGGGGGTGAAGAGAAAATGGTGGACAGCTATTGGAGAAGACTCTGATGATGATGAGAAAAAATCAAAGTTAGATTTATACGAAGATATAGATGATTACTTTATGGACATGGACTCTAATATTTTCTTTGATGACATGGATATGTTTGAAGAAGACATGTTGGAAGATTGATTGCATACAATGAGTGATATTTTGTCAAGGTTTTTAGACATAGAAAAAAAATGGATAAGGCATCGGTCTCCTAAACCGGGGATTGCCGGTTCGAGTCCCGCCAGAGGTACACGTTTTACACAATGGTACAAAATCATTCATACTACACACAGAAATAAACAAACAAAAATAATAACGTTTCTACTGTGTTAAGCCGACTCAGCTTGACTGACGCTCGGGAAAAAAGCTCTTTATAAAGGAGTCCCAAAATATCAGCTGAGAGAGAAGTATAAATCGTCCCTTTGGCGCAGAGGATAGCGCGTTGGACTTCTAATCCAAAGGTCGTGGGTCGATCCCCACAAGGGACGGCAATTTTTAAAAATGAGTACGAACTGCAACAAAGGCATTGGAACATGGTATGACCGCTACCGTGTTCAAATGACAAAAACAGTTATATCCAAAGCCTTTCTTTACGTTACACATGCAACTACATTCGTGGAAAACTTAACGTCTTCAAGATATTATACACCAATGTAGCAAAATTATACATGATCTCTTAAGCTACTTTTTGAGGGTTGCTCGTTAGGCAAGTTTTTCTCCTCGAAGAACAAATCAATTCACCATCCAGCAGCCAAGTGTGTCACATCACATTTGAATCTCTCGTTACAGCAATGGCGGGGAATGTATCCTGCCTCGAACTGTCCATACAAGTAATGCTCTGTTTGCGCCAATTGTGCACCGTGGAACTGAGATCGTTTCTTGAGGGACTAACAAGCGCAGCTACCATCAGCACTACGATGAGTGACTGATCTTACAGTACTTCCAAAACAATGTGCTCCACATTGCGAGTGGATACTGCTTCTGAAACATGAACTTCGCCTCTATCTCACAGCAGTGCAGGCAGAAGCACGAACAGTCAGCCTGCTGCAACGAATATCTACGTCAATAAACACAGGGCTAAGAATATGTGCGCTCGCTATAAACAAAACGATTCGACCATACAGATGTTTATAGCGTATATTATGCTTCTTTCCTCATGACTGTATCAGACGGCGAACAAAATATGCCTAGCATGTAGAACGCACGTTGAATTGGTGCAAAACAGTATCAATTTCTACGCAGAAAATAAGAATAATCAGCATAGATACATAGAATGTCGTACATCATCCTCACCACTTCAGATAGATACAAACCAGCAACACACCGTCCCTTTGGCGCAGCGGATAGCGCGTTGGACTTCTAATCCAAAGGTCGTGGGTTCGATCCCCACAAGGGACGGCAATTATTGCGCCGCCTCTGTGGCCTAATGGATAGTAGGAACAAGTCCGATTTTTGAAAATGAGTGACCCCACAGAAGACAATGAAGCTATTCTTAGAAAGAAAATTCTATTATCTAACGTAAAAAAAGATTCTTGGCCTCTCAGAACAAAGTATGGGTATCTTGCGGAACTATAACGTATCAAATATGAGAATGCTTGAGAATAATGCCAGAAACAAGGAATGTCCAAATCCAGTTGCTAACACAATTAGTGTTTTGAGTACGAAATACCCTTTGGCCATACATTATCAAAGGGCTAGGAAATTCGGAATCCCATCTCACCTAATGGCACAAAGTAATCGGGCTCAAAAGGAAGACACAAGATACCATGGTAGAGTCCTATGTAAAAAGGAGGCTTTGGATTGGTGGATCACAAGGGTTGAAAAACCTCAAGAGCATGAAATAGCAGTAATAAACATTTTACAGAGAGAACCAAGTCATCAAGTGAGTGAGTATTACTCTATTGATTGGGAACATAGTAGAATTAGCTTCGGGCCACCTGAGTTGAAAAGGGAAACTGTTCCTACTAGAGAGACTCCATACGATATCCCCCCCACTTTAAGGGTTCCTTTGGTGAAAGAGGCATTATTTCCACATTTGACAAAACCAGATAAAACAATATCACCAAGGTATACGGTTCAAATAAAAAACATAATCGACCTTACATTAGACAGCAAAATGCTATTGCCGACTCAAATAAGAATTCTTTTAAATTCCATGGACAAAAGATTGAGAACTCTTTCTATAACCTCCAATATGACAGGGAGAATGATACCTATGAAACATGCAATCATCCACGATAATCTTCACTTAGTAAATATGAAGATGTTGGGGGACAAACCGTCTTCTTCTTCAATCAAACTAATGGAAATGTTCACAAAAAACTTAATATTTCAAGCTAGGATAAATAAAAATGGCTTGGATGACATAAGAAAGGTGATATCGTCGACTACAATCGAAGGGACTCCTCTCTTAAGTATGTTGGAAATATGGAGAACCAATAAGTATATAAAGTGGCTGCGAGCAGCTATGGGGATGTCAATATGCTTAGAATTTGAGTATAAGGGATTAACATTGTGCGCTCACCCTTTCAACACAATAAGGAAAGAGTATGAAAATTCAGTAGGTCTCAAGTTCACAAACACAATAGGAGAAGAGCAATATAACTTTATAATGGATGATATGAGAGGAAGCTTTACACGAGATGGTGACGTGATCATAGGAATGACTTGCAACTTCATCAATAATGTAAGCTTCTCATACCTGTTATCGATAATTGCAGCATTCATTAGACATGGAGGAGGGAGAACAAGGGCATCTGAACTTGCGGAAATGGAAAGGCAAATCCAGGAGAGAACAAAATGGAGACCTTGGGAGATATTAGGTGTAAAAGAGGAGGAATACATAAAGAAGCTGAGGAACCCAAAATCAGATTTCCGACTGGGAAAAGCAGAGATTGCCAAAGTCACGGAATATACAAGAACTTATGAGACAAGGGCAAATTTGGATGGTAACTTAAATATACAGCCAGAAGGGACCAGTTTACAAATTAAATATGAAATAAATGAAAAGGATACAAAGAGATTGCCCAAATCTGTTGTTTGTACTAACGCCTTAATTCTCAACTTTTTTGATTTCGAGAGAATGTTGAGACAAAGAATATACTATTTTCTGGAGAGAAAAGACGAGTTAAAAAGTGTCATTAAGAAAGGTAATTTTACATGGAAAAATAACTTTTTCAGAAGACACCATGCCCAATATAGGTCAATCTCGAAAACAGCAAGGTACATAATGAGCAAAGTGATAAGTGAAGGGAGATGGAATGCAAAGTACATGGCCTTCCTTTATGTTTTTGTGAATGCAGACCCACTAACATCCTCACCGCATTCTGCAACATTTAGAGTAGGGGAATGGGAAATTAATTTGTTTGCGTCCTCTGGAATATTTGCCTATGACGAAGAAAACAGCTGTTATAAGCTGAACGGGATCCCTATCATGAGCGGTGATCCAATAATGACTATGGAAGACACCATATCAAGATTTCTGTACAGGTATAAAATATTGCCTCACAACCATGATAAAAAATTAAAAACTGTGAGCATAAAACATCTAGAAGATGTACGGGATTCAATAGGCATTGGGAAAGAATACTCATTTTTCTTATTTGGTGAGAAGTTCGACAATGTAAGGGACCCTGAGTTTGAAGTGCAGATAAAAGATACATTCAATAAGAGGATAGTAGAGTCTTTAGATTTGTTGGACTCAGCCATATATTCTGGAGAGGGGGTGAAGAGAAAATGGTGGACAGCTATTGGAGAAGACTCTGATGATGATGAGAAAAAATCAAAGTTAGATTTATACGAAGATATAGATGATTACTTTATGGACATGGACTCTAATATTTTCTTTGATGACATGGATATGTTTGAAGAAGACAAGTTGGAAGATTGATTGCATACAATGAGTGATATTTTGTCAAGGTTTTTAGACATAGAAAAAAAATGGATAAGGCATCGGTCTCCAAAACCGGGGATTGCCGGTTCGAGTCCCGCCAGAGGTACACGTTTTACACAATGGTACAAAATCATTCATACTACACACAGAAATAAACAAACAAAAATAATAACGTTTCTACTGTGTTAAGCCGACTTGGCCGACTTACCTCGACTGACGCTCGGGAAAAAAGCTCTTTATAACGGAGTCCCAACATATCAGCTGAGAGAGAAGTATAAATCGTCCCTTTGGCGCAGAGGATAGCGCGTTGGACTTCTAATCCAAAGGTCGTGGTTTCGATCCCCACAAGGGACGGCAATTTTTAAAAATGAGTACGAACTGCAACAAAGGCATTGGAACATGGTATGACCGCTACCGTGTTCAAATGACAAAAACAGTTATATCCAAAGCCTTTCTTTACGTTACACATGCAACTACATTCGTGGAAAACTTAACGTCTTCAAGATATTATACACCAATGTAGCAAAATCATACATGATCTCTTAAGCTACTTGTTGAGGGTTGCTCGTTAGGCAAGTTTTTCTCCTCGAAGAACAAATCAATTCACCATCCAGCAGCCAAGTGTGTCACATCACATTTGAATCTCTCGTTACAGCAATGGCGGGGAATGTATCCTGCCTCGAACTGTCCATACAAGTAATGCTCTGTTTGCGCCAATTGTGCACCGTGGAACTGAGATCGTTTCTTGAGGGACGAACAAGCGCAGCTACCATCAGCACTACGATGAGTGACTGATCTTACAGTACTTCCAAAACAATGTGCTCCACATTGCGAGTGGATACTGCTTCTGAAACATGAACTTTGCCTCTATCTCACAGCAGTGCAGGAAGAAGCACGAACAGTCAGAATGCTGCAACTAATATCTACGTCAATAAACACAGGGCTAAGAATATGTGCGCTCGCTATAAACAAAACGATTCGACCATACAGATGTTTATAGCGTAAATTATGCTTCTTTTCTCATGACTGTATCAGACGGCGAACAAAATATGCCTAGCATGTAGAACGCACGTTGAATTGGTGCAAAACAGTATCAATTTCTACACAGAAAATAAGAATAATCAGCATAGATACGTAGAACGTCGTACATCATCCTCACCACTTCAGATAGTTACAAATCAGCAACACACCGTCCCTTTGGCGCAGCGGATAGCGCGTTGGACTTCTAATCCAAAGGTCGTGGGTTCGATCCCCACAAAGGACGGCAATTTTTGCGCCGCCTCTGTGGCCTAATGGATAGTAGGAACAAGTCCGATTTTTGAAAATGAGTGACCCCACAGAAGACAATGAAGCTATTCTTAGAAAGAAAATTCTATTATCTAACGTAAAAAAAGATTCTTGGCCTCTCAGAACAAAGTATGGGTATCTTGCGGAACTATAACATATCAAATATGAGAATGCTTGAGAACAATGCCAGAAACAAGGAATGTCAAAATCCACTTGCTAACACAATTAGTGTTTTGAGTACAAAATACCCTTTGGCCATACATTATCAAAGGGCTAGGAAATTCGGAATCCCATCTCACCTAATGGCACAAAGTAATCGGGCTCAAAAGGAAGACACAAGATACCATGGTAGAGTCGTATGTAAAAAGGAGGCTTTGGATTGGTGGATCACAAGGGTTGAAAAACCTCAAGAGCATGAAATAGCAGTAATAAACATTTTACAGAGAGAACCAAGTCATCAAGTGAGTGAGTATTACTCTATTGATTGGGAACATAGTAGAATTAGCTTCGGGCCACCTGAGTTGAAAAGGGAAACTGTTCCTACTAGAGAGACTCCATATGATATCCCTCCCACTTTAAGGGTTCCTTTGGTGAAAGAGGCATTATTTCCACATTTGACAATACCAGATAAAACAATATCACCAAGGTATAGGGTTCAAATAAAAAACACAATCGACCTTACATTAGACAGCAAAATGCTATTGCCGACTCAAATAAGAATTCTTTTAAATTCCAAGGACAAAAGGTTGAGAACTCTTTCTATAACCTCCAATATGACAGGGAGAATGATACCTATGAAACATGCAATCATCCACGATAATCTTCCCTTAGTAAATATGAAGATGTTGGGAGACAAACCGTCTTCTTCTTTAATCAAACTAATGGAAATGTTCACAAAAAACTTAATATTTCAAGCTAGGATAAATAATAATGGCTTGGATGACATAAGAAAGGTGATATCGTCGACTACAATCGAAGGGACTCCTCTCTTAAGTATGTTGGAAATATGGAGAACCAATAAGTATATAAAGTGGCTGCGAGCAGCTATGGGGATGTCAATATGCTTAGAATTTGAGTATAAGGGATTAACATTGTGCGCTCACCCTTTCAACACAATAAGGAAAGAGTATGAAAATTCAGTAGGTCTCAAGTTCACAAACACAATAGGAGAAGAGCAATATAACTTTATAATAGATGATATGAGAGGAAGCTTTACACGAGATGGTGACGTGATCATAGGAATGACTTGCAACTTCATCAATAATGTAAGCTTCTCATACCTGTTATCGATAATTGCAGCATTCATTAGACATGGAGGAGGGAGAACAAGGGCATATGAACTTGCGGAAATGGAAAGGCAAATCCAAGAGAGAACAAAAAGGAGACCTTGGGAGATATTAGGTGTAAAAGAGGAGGAATACATAAAGAAGCTGAGGAACCCAAAATCAGATTTCCGACTGGGAAAAGCAGAGATTGCCAAAGTCACGGAATATACAAGAACTTATGAGACAAGGGCAAATTTGGATGGTAACTTAAATATACAGCCAGAAGTGACCAGTTTACAAATTAAATATGAAATAAATGAAAAGGATACAAAGAGATTGCCCAAATCTGTTGTTTGTACTAACGCCTTAATGCTCAACTTTTTTGATTTAGAGAGAATGTTGAGACAAAGAATATACTATTTTCTGGAGAGAAAAGACGAGTTAAAAAGTGTCATTAAGAAAGGTAATTTTACATGGAAAAATAACTTTTTCAGAAGACACCATGCCCAATATAGGTCAATCTCGAAAACAGCAAGGTACATAATGAGCAAAGTGATAAGTGAAGGGAGATGGAATGCAGAGTACATGGCCTTCTTTTATGTTTTTGTGAATGCAGACCCACTAACATCCTCACCGCATACTGCAACATTTAGAGTAGGGGAATGGGAAATTAATTTGTTTGCGTCCTCTGGAATATTTGCCTATGACGAAGAAAACAGCTGTTATAAGCTGAACGGGATCCCTATCATGAGCGGTGATCCAATAATGACTATGGAAGATACCATATCAAGATTTCTGTACGGGTATAAAATATTGCCTCACAACCATGATAAAAAATTAAAAACTGTGAGCATAAAACATCTAGAAGATGTACGGGATTCAATAGGCATTGGGAAAGAATACTCATTTTTTTTTATTTGGTGAGAAGTTCGACATTGTACGGGACCCTGAGTTTGAAGTGCAGATAAAAGATACATTCAATAAGAGGATAGCAGAGTCTTTAGATTTGTTGGACTCAGCCATATATTCTGGAGAGGGGGTGAAGAGAAAATGGTGGACAGCTATTGGAGAAGACTCTGATGATGATGAGAAAAAATCAAAGTTAGATTTATACCAAGATACAGATGATTACTTTATGGACATGGACTCTAATATTTTCTTTGATGACATGGATATGTTTCAAGAAGACATGTTGGAAGATTGATTGCATACAATGAGTGATATTTTGTCAAGGTTTTTAGACATAGAAAAAAAATGGATAAGGCATCGGTCTCCTAAACCGGGGATTGCCGGTTCGAGTCCCGCCAGAGGTACACGTTTTACACAATGGTACAAAATCATTCATACTACACACAGAAATAAACAAACAAAAATAATAACGTTTCTACTGTGTTAAGCCGACTCAGCTCGTCTGACGCTCGCTGACGCTCGGGAAAAAAGCTCTTTATAAAGGAGTCCCAACATATCAGCTGAGAGAGAAGTATAAATCGTCCCTTTGGCGCAGAGGATAGCGCGTTGGACTTCTAATCCAAAGGTCGTGGGTTCGATCCCCACAAGGGACGGCAATTTTTAAAAATGAGTACGAACTGCAACAAAGGCATTGGAACATGGTATGACCGCTACCGTGTTCAAATGACAAAAACAGTTATATCCAAAGCCTTTCTTTACGTTACACATGCAACTACATTCGTGGAAAACTTAACGTCTTCAAGATATTATACACCAATGTAGCAAAATCATACATGATCTCTTAAGCTACTTGTTGAGGGTTGCTCGTTAGGCAAGTTTTTCTCCTCGAAGAACAAATCAATTCACCATCCAGCAGCCAAGTGTGTCACATCACATTTGAATCTCTCGTTACAGCAATGGCGGGGAATGTATCCTGCCTCGAACTGTCCATACAAGTAATGCTCTGTTTGCGCCAATTGTGCACCGTCGAACTGAGATCGTTTCTTGAGGGACTAACAAGCGCAGCTACCATCAGCACTACGATGAGTGACTGATCTTACAGTACTTCCAAAACAATGTGCTCCACATTGCGAGTGGATACTGCTTCTGAAACATGAACTTCGCCTCTATCTCACAGCAGTGCAGGAAGAAGCACGAACAGTCAGCCTGCTGCAACGAATATCTACGTCAATAAACACAGGGCTAAGAATATGTGCGCTCGCTATAAACAAAACGATTCGACCATACAGATGTTTATAGCGTAAATTATGCTTCTTTCCTCATGACTGTATCAGACGGCGAACAAAATATGCCTAGCATGTAGAACGCACGTTGAATTGGTGCAAAACAGTATCAATTTCTACGCAGAAAATAAGAATAATCAGCATAGATACGTAGAACGTCGTACATCATCCTCACCACTTCAGATAGATACAAACCAGCAACACACCGTCCCTTTGGCCGCAGTGGCCCGTAGTTCCGTCGTGTCTGCGGCCAAGTGCGGACGGTGTTTACCTGTCGCTCGCGGCGCGTGCTTTCGGACGGTGCTATTCTACTTTAAGTGCTGGTTACGATATTACTATGCAGTCATCGATTAGACATTGTACGTTGAAATTTGGTTTTCCGTTTGGTTATGAGCGTCCTAAAGTATATGGTATTGTTGATTGGCTGTTTGACGAAATAGGTTTAAAAGACGAAGACGTCGTGGGAATGCAATACGATTTCTTGGAGAATACACTGTACGTCAAAATTGTAGACGAAGAAATCTGTTTGCGTATCATGAGAACGACAGGCGGATCTACGAACTTTGTTCACGAGAATGGGGAAGTTTGCAAAGTGTCTATAAGCTTCGCTGGCTTAGGTCTTCGCTCTGTCCGCATTTTCAACGTGCCTTTTGAAGTGCCACTTGAAATGTTCCGACAAGCTCTTACTCCGTACGGAAATGTTTTGCAGATCGAACGGGAAAAATGGTCAGGTCTGAAACATTTCAATGTCGATAACGGTGTGAAAACTGTCAAAATAGACTTACGGCAACATATACCGTCACAAATTATGGTGTATGGCTTTAGGGCTCTTGTAGTTTACGAAGGGCAGCCGAGAACTTGCGCCAAATGCAATTCCCCTGATCATCTTCGAGCTGACTGTCCGAACATAAGGAATGTGCGTAGAACCGTCCACCCTGTGCAGCTTCCCACAGCTCGCTCAGAGTCGGACGGCACGTCGTACGCGGCAGTCCTTTTGAGCCCTGCTCCGAGACAAAATGTAGAGCAACAGTCGCCTCCCGTGGATACGTCTGACGTACACCGTGAATCAATTAGTGCGCCTCAGGTTTCCGAGCCTCCTCGCGGCGGTGACGTCACAACGGATAAGCAGGAGGGGAGCGGCGGCAGCGGCCCGGCAGAGCAGGCGGCCGCGTCGGCTGCGGCACAGCGCCCCATCGGACAGCAACAGCAGCAGCTGCTGCAGCACACGACGACACCGACAGCGACAGCGCCAGCCGGCCAGGCAATTCCGCCGCAGCGCCACCAACAGACTCCGTCCATAACTGTACCAGTACCTCTCCCGCTACCCGAGTCTGGCAACGAAATGGACACTTCAGAACCAGTGTTCATTTCTGAAATGTCCGAGCAACCTGCCAATACCAGTCCAGATAATAGTGAAACAGCTGACAAACAACGTTTGACCGTCGACTCTTGTCAACAGAAAACTGTGAAATCTAAAAAGATCAAGAAACAGTCTGAAGAAGAGTCCCAAGATCTAGAACGGAAGCGTCAAAAAACTAAAAACACCTTAAAAAAAGGAGACGCTGAATCTGCAAGCAAGAAACAAGAGGAAAGGGAGAAGCTACAGGTTGATGAATTTTTGTCATCCAATACTCAACCGCCACAAGACGAACCAAAGGGGACAACCCGTCAACGCCCGCCAGATACATCTACTTCTTGGGCGGAACACATGGAAGATTAAAGCTACATTTACCAATGCAAGACTACAAAATTGGAACTTTAAATTTACATAGGATAGAATCGGACAGGAAACTACAAGCTCTAAAAGACTACATTTATGCTGCAGATATTGACGTCCTAATGCTTCAAGAGGTATGTACAACCAAATTAGAGAACATACACGGATTTGACGCGATTTTCAATATTGGACAGGACAGTGGAACGGCGGTGTTGATACGACAAGGAATACGATACGAAGCGAAAGCAGTTTTAGCTAACGGAAGGGGCATGACGTTACAGTTACAGGATCTACTATTAGTTAACGTCTACGCTCCGTCAGGTACCAGTAATAAGCGCAATAGAAGTGACTTTTACCGAGAAGAACTGATTCACCTTATCACTAGCTCCAGCTCAAGCATTATTTTTGGGGGCGATTTTAATTGCGTTTTACGCAAAGAAGACCAAATTCCTAACTTCAATTACTGTGAAGAACTAAAAATTCTAACGGATAGCCTACAACTGATTGACACTTGGATACATCTCCGACCCAATTCACCTGGATATACCTTTATTACAAATACGTCGTGTAGTCGATTAGATAGGATTTATTGTACGGCAGATCTCTCCAGCTACGTGACCAACTGTGAAGTATGGCCTGTTTGTTTCTCTGACCACAGTGCTTATCACATCTGGGTTAAACAGGCTCGGCAGAAAACCTTCCTTGGCCGCGGTGTATGGCAGCTAAATTTGTCGCTTCTTAATGATGCAGCTTTACGAAACGAGATAATACACGTATGGGATAAATGCGTTCAAACGATGCACAGATTTCAACAACGCGTAGTTTGGTGGACCAGTTACGTTAAACCACAGCTTAAAAAATCGATACTACAGCACGCAAAACAGAAAAACTACTGGAAGAAGAGGACTATTGAATTTTATTTTAGCAGCCTTCGGGATTTATACAGAAATTCACCAAGCCCTTCTGATAATATTATTCAAATTCAACGCGTTAAAGCCAAACTCATATCGCTAACTAGCGTTTCTCTCCAGGGCAGGATTGTGCGTGCTCGAAACATCAACAACCTTCACAATGAAAAAGCGTCACTTTTCCATCTCGTTCGAGAAACAAAAAGAGCAAAACAAAAACTAATAAATAGTCTTACTGATGACCAAGGAAATCTATATAACGATCAACGTGCTATTCAACGATATGTATTCAATTATTTCAAACATCTCTATTCGGAACAACAATCTCAAGTCGAGGCCGAAGAGGAATTGTTATCTGGATTTACGACGCAAATAAATGAAATCGACAATGCAGAGATATCTGCACAATTCACAGATGAAGAAGTCAGAACATCTTTAAAGCAGGCGCCGCGTAATAAGTCCGCCGGATTAGACGGCTTGCCTGTTGAGTTTTACACAACTTATTGGGACATCATAGGTACAGAACTGACAAAAATGTACAACGAGCTTCTGACGATTAATGAGATCCCGGCTACCTTCACCGAAGGCATGGTGGTCTTAGTTCCTAAAACACCACGGAGTACGACGATTACGCAATATAGGCCGATTACATTGCTCAATGCTGACTTTAAAATATTCACTCGCTTAATTAATGACAGGCTGAAGCCAACATTACCAAAAGTTTTCGGATCATACCACGCACATCCGTCCACAGGAAGGACAATGTCGCACGTTTTGGCGGAATATCGGGATCTAATTCATCTTGTTTGGATCAGTAAAAGTGAATTAGCTCTTGCGTTTCTGGATTTTGATAAAGCTTTTGACAGGTTGAGCCACAAATTTTTACTACACACAATGCGAAGATTAGGATACAACGAGCAAGTTGTTGACATAATTCAGAATTCGATAGGTCGCTCCTATTCGAAAATTAAAATAAATGGACAGTTGACAGCCGCTGTGCAAATTCAGCGTGGTATACGGCAAGGTTGTCCACTTTCGTCAACTCTGTATGCCATTGGCATAGAGCCACTACTTAAAAAATTTCACGAACACCTACGAGGTCTCCAGACTTTGCATTGTCGGACAGTGTGTCATGCATACGCCGACGACATCAGCCTCATTATTAATAACGAAACAGAATTGGAAATAGCAAGACAAATTGTAGAAAGTTACGCAAGAGCTACTGGTGCTCAATTAAACATTCGAAAGTCCAACATCCTGATGTTAGGACCTCATCCACCCTTGATGAGATCTCCATGGCTTCAGCGTACGCAGGAAAGGACACAACTGGGACTCCATATCACCGCCAACCCAAGAGATATGAGCATTGTTAACTGGACACGGAAACTTAATGCGTTGCGGTTCATGCTCAAGGACCACCAAGTGAGATCACTGGACAGGCTTCAGAGAGCTGATTTTGTTAACATCTACGTGCTGAGCAAAATATACCACGTTGCTGCGGTACTACCCTTACCATCTGACATTGCGACAAGATTACTAGCGACGGCGTGTTGGTTTATTTGGAGAGGCAACATCTTTAAGCCTCCGTTCGCCACTGCCACATTACCGCGTCTCAACGGTGGACTAGGAGTTAAAAATATTCAAGCACAATGCATAGCAATCTTCATCCACGCGACCACCAGAATATTACAACTAAACCAAAACACTTTGACGAAACGTTTATTCTCTTGTCTCGATCCAGGTGATAGAACGCCACCGGTAAACGTAGGTCATATAAGCAACGAACTAGCATATGTTCGCCAGTACTACTTGGAACTGAGTTATTTAAAGGAAGATGGACGTGGACACAACACGAAGGAACTGTATCGTGCACTGACTGCGAACCAACCGACCCATCCGATTCAGAGAAAATACAAAACCTTCCTTTGGGAAAACATATGGAAGAATGTCCATAACAAGGCACTTCCTTCTAAAGTTCGAGCCGCGTGGTATGAAGTCGTAAATGAAGTCATCCCTACCGGCGAGAAACTGCATAAAATACACCTTCGACCGACGCCATATTGTGATAAATGTCAGCTTGTTGATACCCTTGTACATAAATTTACATGCAGAGACCAAAATGAAGTCTGGAATTGGACACGGAAAAAGTTGGCACTTATAACCCGAACAACAGCAGCCCATATACCACCCACACACATACTTCATCCGGACTGGACTTTCTTCCCTAAAGCAAAAAACAATAGTTACGCATGGATTCTTGGCAACTACGTATACTATACCATAGTTTTTAAGAGTAAATCGCTATGTGACTTTTTGCACTACTTGTCAAGTGAGCACCATAAATTACTGAAAACCCCAAAGTACAAAGATATGTTCCAAAAGTTTCTAGTTATTTCACTATCGGAGAACAACACTCCATGAGTACGATAAATTGACGACACGACATACGAAATATAAGAAGTCTATTTTATTTTCATTTAAGAATTATTTTCATGGCTTTTAAGTTGGCTGTCATTCTTTTTTGTACTCTGTGTGCCCTTAAGAGGTCGAGAAGTGTGTGATATATTCCACACAGTGATGACGTTTGAACTTATGCGTCACGCCAGAGGGGCAAAACTTTTCTTTATTTACTTTGCTGAAGGAAGCTGAGAATGGCATATGTCATATAAACTATATCAATAAATAAATAAAACAAAAAATCCCAGTTCCTCACAAAAAAAAACGAAAAAAAAAAGAAAAAAAAAGAAAAAAAAAAAGAAAAAAAAGTGGAAAAAAAAAGAAAAAAAACGGTTAAGACGTCTGCCTTAAAAAAAAAAAAAAAAAAAAAAAAAAAAAAAAAAAAAAAAAATTGGCGCAGCGGATAGCGCGTTGGACTTCTAATCCAAAGGTCGTGGGTTCGATCCCCACAAGGGACGGCAATTTTTGCGCCACCTCTGTGGCCTAATGGATAGTAGGAACAAGTCCGATTTTTGAAAATGAGTGACCCCACAGAAGACAATGAAGCTATTCTTAGAAAGAAAATTCTATTATCTAACGTAAAAAAAGATTCTTGGCCTCTCAGAACAAAGTATGGGTATCTTGCGAAACTATAACGTATCAAATATGAGAATGCTTGAGAATAATGCCAGAAACAAGGAATGTCCAAATCCAGTTGCTAACACAATTAGTGTTTTGAGTACAAAATACCCTTTGGCCATACATTATCAAAGGGCTAGGAAATTCGGAATCCCATCTCACCTAATGGCACAAAGTAATCGGGCTCAAAAGGTAGACACAAGATACCATGGTAGAGTCCTATGTAAAAAGGAGGCTTTGGATTGGTGGATCACAAGGGTTGAAAAACCTCAAGAGCATGAAATAGCAGTAATAAACATTTTACAGAGAGAACCAAGTCATCAAGTGAGTGAGTATTACTCTATTGATTGGGAACATAGTAGAATTAGCTTCGGGCCACCTGAGTTGAAAAGGGAAACTGTTCCTACTAGAGAGACTCCATATGATATCCCTCCCACTTTAAGGGTTCCTTTGGTGAAAGAGGCATTATTTCCACATTTGACAATGCCAGATAAAACAATATCACCAAGGTATAGGGTTCAAATAAAAAACATAATCGACCTTACATTAGACAGCAAAATGCTATTGCCGGCTCAAATAAGAATTCTTTTAAATTCCATGGACAAAAGATTGAGAACTCTTTCTATAACCTCCAATATGACAGGGAGAATGATACCTATGAAACATGCAATCATCCACGATAATCTTCACTTAGTAAATATGAAGATGTTGGGGGACAAACCGTCTTCTTCTTCAATCAAACTAATGGAAATGTTCACAAAAAACTTAATATTTCAAGCTAGGATAAATAATAATGGCTTGGATGACATAAGAAAGGTGATATCGTCGACTACAATCGAAGGGACTCCTCTCTTAAGTATGTTGGAAATATGGAGAACCAATAAGTATATAAAGTGGCTGCGAGCAGCTATGGGGATGTCAATATGCTTAGAATTTGAGTATAAGGGATTAACATTGTGCGCTCACCCTTTCAACATAATAAGGAAAGAGTATGAAAATTCAGTAGGTCTCAAGTTCACAAACACAATAGGAGAAGAGCAATATAACTTTATAACGGATGATATGAGAGGTAGCTTTACACGAGATGGTGACGTGATCATAGGAATGACTTGCAACTTCATCAATAATGTAAGCTTCTCATACCTGTTATCGATAATTGCAGCATTCATTAGACATGGAGGAGGGAGAACAAGGGCATCTGAACTTGCGGAAATGGAAAGGCAAATCCAGGAGAGAACAAAAAGGAGACCTTGGGAGATATTAGGTGTAAAAGAGGAGGAATACATAAAGAAGCTGAGGAACCCAAAATCAGATTTCCGACTGGGAAAAGCAGAGATTGCCAAAGTCACGGAATATACAAGAACTTATGAGACAAGGGCAAATTTGGATGGTAACTTAAATATACAGCCAGAAGGGACCAGTTTACAAATTAAATATGAAATAAATGAAAAGGATACAAAGAGATTGCCCAAATCTGTTGTTTGTACTAACGCCTTAATGCTCAACTTTTTTGATTTCGAGAAAATGTTGAGACAAAAAAAAAACTATTTTCTGGAGAGAAAAGACGAGTTAAAAAGTGTCATTAAGAAAGGTAATTTTACATGGAAAAATAACTTTTTCAGAAGACACCATGCCCAATATAGGTCAATCTCGAAAACAGCAAGGTACATAATGAGCAAAGTGATAAGTGAAGGGAGATGGAATGCAGAGTACATGGCCTTCCTTTATGTTTTTGTGAATGCAGACCCACTAACATCCTCACCGCATTCTGCAACATTTAGAGTAGGGGAATGGGAAATTAATTTGTTTGCGTCCTCTGGAATATTTGCCTATGATGAAGAAAACAGCTGTTATAAGCTGAACGGGATCCCTATCATGAGCGGTGATCCAATAATGACTATGGAAGACACTGTATCAAGATTTCTGTAGGGTTATAAAATATTGCCTCACAACCATGATAAAAAATTAAAAATGTGAGCATAAAACATCTAGAAGATGTACGGGATTCAATAGGCATTGGGAAAGAATACTCATTTTTTTTTTTTATTTGGTGAGAAGTTCGACATTGTACGGGACCCTGAGTTTGAAGTGCAGATAAAAGATACATTCAATAAGAGGATAGCAGAGTCTTTAGATTTGTTGGACTCAGCCATATATTCTGGAGAGGGGGTGAAGAGAAAATGGTGGACAGCTATTGGAGAAGACTCTGATGATGATGAGAAAAAATCAAAGTTAGATTTATACGAAGATATAGATGATTACTTTATGGACATGGACTCTAATATTTTCTTTGATGACATGGATATGTTTGAAGAAGACATGTTGGAAGATTGATTGCATACAATGAGTGATATTTTGTCAAGGTTTTTAGACATAGAAAAAAAATGGATAAGGCATCGGTCTCCTAAACCGGGGATTGCCGGTTCGAGTCCCGCCAGAGGTACACTTTTACACAATGGTACAAAATCATTCATACTACACACAGAAATAAACAGCAAAAATAATAACGTTTCTACTGTGTTAAGCCGACTCAGCTAGACTGACGCTCGCTGACGCTCGGGAAAAAAGCTCTTTATAAAGGAGTCCCAACATATCAGCTGAGAGAGAAGTATAAATCGTCCCTTTGGCGCAAAGGATAGCGCGTTGGACTTCTAATCCAAAGGTCGTGCGTTCGATCCCCACAAGCGACGGCAATTTTTAAAAATGAGTACGAACTGCAACAAAGGCATTGGAACATGGTATGACCGCTACCGTGTTCAAATGACAAAAACAGTTATATCCTAAGCCTTTCTTTACGTTACACATGCAACTACATCCGTGGAAAACTTAACGTCTTCAAGATATTATACACCAATGTAGCAAAATCATACATGATCTCTTAAGCTACTTGTTGAGGGTTGCTCGTTAGGCAAGTTTTTCTCCTCGAAGAACAAATCAATTCACCATCCAGCAGCCAAGTGTGTCACATCACATTTGAATCTCTCGTTACAGCAATGGCGGGGAATGTATCCTGCCTCGAACTGTCCATACGAGTAATGCTCTGTTTGCGCCAATTGTGCACCGTGGAACTGAGATCGTTTCTTGAGGGACGAACAAGCGCAGCTACCATCAGCACTACGATGAGTGACTGATCTTACTGTACTTCCAAAACAATGTGCTCCACATTGCGAGTGGATACTGCTTCTGAAACATGAACTTCGCCTCTATCTCACAGCAGTGCAGGAAGAAGCACGAACAGTCAGCCTGCTGCAACGAATATCTACGTCAATAAACACAGGGCTAAGAATATGTGCGCTCGCTATAAACAAAACGATTCGACCATACAGATGTTTATAGCGTAAATTATGCTTCTTTCCTCATGACTGTATCAGACGGCGAACAAAATATGCCTAGCATGTAGAACGCACGTTGAATTGGTGCAAAACAGTATCAATTTCTACGCAGAAAATAAGAATAATCAGCATAGATACGTAGAACGTCGTACATCATCCTCACCACTTCAGATAGATACAAACCAGCAACACACCGTCCCTTTAGCGCAGCGCATAGCGCGTTGGACTTCTAATCCAAAGGTCGTGGGTTCGATCCCCACAAGGGACGGCAATTTTTGCGCCGCCTCTGTGGCATAATGGATAGTAGGAACAAGTCCGATTTTTGAAAATGAGTGACCCCACAGAAGACAATGAAGCTATTCTTAGAAAGAAAATTCTATTATCTAACGTAAAAAAAGATTCTTGGCCTCTCAGAACAAAGTATGGGTATCTTGCGGAACTATAACGTATCAAATATGAGAATGCTTGAGAATAATGCCAGAAACAGGGAATGTCCAAATCCAGTTGCTAACACAATTAGTGTTTTGAGTACAAAATACCCTTTGGCCATACATTATCAAAGGGCTAGGAAATTCGGAATCCCATCTCACCTAATGGCACAAAGTAATCGGGCTCAAAAGGAAGACACAAGATACCATGGTAGAGTCGTATGTAAAAAGGAGGCTTTGATTTGCTGGATCACAAGGGTTGAAAAACCTCAAGAGCATGAAATAGCAGTAATAAACATTTTACAGAGAGAACCAAGTCATCAAGTGAGTGAGTATTACTCTATTGATTGGGAACATAGTAGAATTAGTTTCGGGCCACCTGAGTTGAAAAGGGAAACTGTTCCTACTAGAGAGACTCCATATGATATCCCTCCCACTTTAAGGGTTCCTTTGGTGAAAGAGGCATTATTTCCACATTTGACAATACCAGATAAAACAATATCACCAAGGTATAGGGTTCAAATAAAAAACATAATCGACCTTACATTAGACAGCAAAATGCTATTGCCGACTCAAATAAGAATTCTTTTAAATTCCATGGACAAAAGGTTGAGAACTCTTTCTATAACCTCCAATATGACAGGGAGAATAATACCTATGAAACATGCAATCATCCACGATAATCTTCACTTAGTAAATATGAAGATGTTGGGGGACAAACCGTCTTCTTCTTTAATCAAACTAATGGAAATGTTCACAAAAAACTTAATATTTCAAGCTAGGATAAATAATAATGGCTTGGATGACATAAGAAAGGTGATATCGTCGACTACAATCGAAGGGACTCCTCTCTTAAGTATGTTGGAAATATGGAGAACCAATAAGTATATAAAGTGGCTGCGAGCAGCTATGGGGATGTCAATATGCTTAGAATTTGAGTATAAGGGATTAACATTGTGCGCTCACCCTTTCAACACAATAAGGAAAGAGTATGAAAATTCAGTAGGTCTCAAGTTCACAAACACAATAGGAGAAGAGCAATATAACTTTATAATGGATGATATGAGAGGAAGCTTTACACGAGATGGTGACGTGATCATAGGAATGACTTGCAACTTCATCAATAATGTAAGCTTCTCATACCTGTTATCGATAATTGCAGCATTCATTAGACATGGAGGAGGGAGAACAAGGGCATCTGAACTTGCGGAAATGGAAAGGCAAATCCAGGAGAGAACAAAAAGGAGACCTTGGGAGATATTAGGTGTAAAAGAGGAGGAATACATAAAGAAGCTGAGGAACCCAAAATCAGATTTCCGACTGGGAAAAGCAGAGATTGCCAAAGTCACGGAATATACAAGAACTTATGAGACAAGGGCAAATTTGGATGGTAACTTAAATATACAGCCAGAAGTGACCAGTTTACAAATTAAATATGAAATAAATGAAAAGGATACAAAGAGATTGCCCAAATCTGTTGTTTGTACTAACGCCTTAATGCTCAACTTTTTTGATTTAGAGAGAATGTTGAGACAAAGAATATACTATTTTCTGGAGAGAAAAGACGAGTTAAAAAGTGTCATTAAGAAAGGTAATTTTACATGGAAAAATAACTTTTTCAGAAGACACCATGCCCAATATAGGTCAATCTCGAAAACAGCAAGGTACATAATGAGCAAAGTGATAAGTGAAGGGAGATGGAATGCAGAGTACATGGCCTTCCTTTATGTTTTTGTGAATGCAGACCCACTAACATCCTCACCGCATACTGCAACATTTAGAGTAGGGGAATGGGAAATTAATTTGTTTGCGTCCTCTGGAATATTTGCCTATGACGAAGAAAACAGCTGTTATAAGCTGAACGGGATCCCTATCATGAGCGGTGATCCAATAATGACTATGGAAGACACCATATCAAGATTTCTGTACGGGTATAAAATATTGCCTCACAACCATGATAAAAAATTAAAAACTGTGAGCATAAAACATCTAGAAGATGTACGGGATTCAATAGGCATTGGGAAAGAATACTCATTTTTTTTTATTTGGTGAGAAGTTCGACACTGTACGGGACCCTGAGTTTGAAGTGCAGATACAAGATACATTCAATAAGAGGATAGCAGAGTCTTTAGATTTGTTGGACTCAACCATATATTCTGGAGAGGGGGTGAAGAGAAAATTGTGGACAGCTATTGGAGAAGACTCTGATGATGATGAGAAAAAATCAAAGTTAGATTTATACCAAGATACAGATGATTACTTTATGGACATGGACTCTAATATTTTCTTTGATGACATGGATATGTTTGAAGAAGACAAGTTGGAAGATTGATTGCATACAATGAGTGATATTTTGTCAAGGTTTTTAGACATAGAAAAAAAATGGATAAGGCATCGGTCTCCTAAACCGGGGATTGCCGGTTCGAGTCCCGCCAGAGGTACACTTTTACACAATGGTACAAAATCATTCACACTACACACAGAAATAAACAGCAAAAATAATAACGTTTCTACTGTGTTAAGCCGACTCAGCTCGACTGACGCTCGCTGACGCTCGGGAAAAAAGCTCTTTATAAAGGAGTCCCAACATATCAGCTGAGAGAGGAGTATAAATCGTCCCTTTGGCGCAGAGGATAGCGCGTTGACTTCTAATCCAAAGGTCGTGGGTTCGATCCCCATAAGGGACGGCAATTTTTAAAAATGAGTACGAACTGCAACAAAGGCATTGGAACATGGTATGACCGCTACCGTGTTCAAATGACAAAAACAGTTATATCCTAAGCCTTTCTTTACGTTACACATGCAACTACATTCGTGGAAAACTTAACATCTTCAAGATATTATACACCAATGTAGCAAAGTCATACATGATCTCTTAAGCTACTTGTTGAGGGTTGCTCGTTAGGCAAGATTTTCTCCTCGAAGAACAAATCAATTCACCATCCAGCAGCCAAGTGTGTCACATCACATTTGAATCTCTCGTTACAGCAATGGCGGGGAATGTATCCTGCCTCGAACTGTCCATACAAGTAATGCTCTGTTTGCGCCAATTGTGCACCGTCGAACTGAGATCGTTTCTTGAGGGACTAACAAGCGCAGCTACCATCAGCACTACGATGAGTGACTGATCTTACAGTACTTCCAAAACAATGTGCTCCACATTGCGAGTGGATACTGCTTCTGAAACATGAACTTCGCCTCTATCTCACAGCAGTGCAGGAAGAAGCACGAACAGTCAGCCTGCTGCAACGAATATCTACGTCAATAAACACAGGGCTAAGAATATGTGCGCTCGCTATAAACAAAACGATTCGACCATACAGATGTTTATAGCGTAAATTATGCTTCTTTCCTCATGACTGTATCAGACGGCGAACAAAATATGCCTAGCATGTAGAACGCACGTTGAATTGGTGCAAAACAGTATCAATTTCTACGCAGAAAATAAGAATAATCAGGATAGATACGTAGAACGTCGTACATCATCCTCACCACTTCAGATAGATACAAACCAGCAACACACCGTCCCTTTGGCGCAGCGGATAGCGCGTTGGACTTCTAATCCAAAGGTCGTGGGTTCGATCCCCACAAGGGACGGCAATTTTTGCGCCGCCTCTGTGGCATAATGGATAGTAGGAACAAGTCCGATTTTTGAAAATGAGTGACCCCACAGAAGACAATGAAGCTATTCTTAGAAAGAAAATTCTATTATCTAACGTAAAAAAAGATTCTTGGCCTCTCAGAACAAAGTATGGGTATCTTGCGGAACTATAACGTATCAAATATGAGAATGCTTGAGAATAATGCCAGAAACAGGGAATGTCCAAATCCAGTTGCTAACACAATTAGTGTTTTGAGTACAAAATACCCTTTGGCCATACATTATCAAAGGGCTAGGAAATTCGGAATCCCATCTCACCTAATGGCACAAAGTAATCGGGCTCAAAAGGACGACACAAGATACCATGGTAGAGTCGTATGTAAAAAGGAGGCTTTGGATTGCTGGATCACAAGGGTTGAAAAACCTCAAGAGCATGAAATAGCAGTAATAAACATTTTACAGAGAGAACCAAGTCATCAAGTGAGTGAGTATTACTCTATTGATTGGGAACATAGTAGAATTAGTTTCGGGCCACCTGAGTTGAAAAGGGAAACTGTTCCTACTAGAGAGACTCCATATGATATCCCTCCCACTTTAAGGGTTCCTTTGGTGAAAGAGGCATTATTTCCACATTTGACAATACCAGATAAAACAATATCACCAAGGTATAGGGTTCAAATAAAAAACATAATCGACCTTACATTAGACAGCAAAATGCTATTGCCGACTCAAATAAGAATTCTTTTAAATTCCATGGACAAAAGGTTGAGAACTCTTCCTATAACCTCCAATATGACAGGGACAATGATACCTATGAAACATGCAATCATCCACGATAATCTTCACTTAGTAAATATGAAGATGTTGGGGGACAAACCGTCTTCCTCTTCAATCAAACTAATGGAAATGTTCTCAAAAAACTTAATATTTCAAGCTAGGATAAATAATAATGGCTTGGATGACATAAGAAATGTGATATCGTCGACTACAATTGAAGGGACTCCTCTCTTAAGTATGTTGGAAATATGGAGAACCTATAAGTATATAAAGTGGCTGAGAGCAGCTATGGGGATGTCAATATGCTTAGAATTTGAGTATAAGGGATTAACATTGTGCGCTCACCCTTTCAACACAATAAGGAAAGAGTATGAAAATTCAGTAGGTCTCAAGTTCACAAACACAATAGGAGAAGAGCAATATAACTTTATAATGGATGATATGAGAGGAAGCTTTACACGAGATGGTGACGTGATCATAGGAATGACTTGCAACTTCATCAATAATGTAAGCATCTCATACCTATTATCGATAATTGCAGCATTCATTAGACATGGAGGAGTGAGAACAAGGGCATCTGAACTTGGGGAAATGGAAAGGCAAATCCAGGAGAGAACAAAAAGGAGACCTTGGGAGATATTAGGTGTAAAAGAGGAGGAATACATAAAGAAGCTGAGGAACCCAAAATCAGATTTCCGACTGGGAAAAGCAGAGATTGCCAAAGACACAGAATGTACAAGAACTTATGAGACAAGGGCAAATTTGGATGGTAACTTAAATATACAGCCAGAAGGGACCAGTTTACAAATTAAATATGAAATAAATGAAAAGGATACAAAGAGATTGCCCAAATATGTTGTTTGTACTAACGCCTTAATGCTCAACTTTTTTGATTTCGAGAGAATGTTGAGACAAAGAATATACTATTTTCTGGAGAGAAAAGACGAGTTAAAAAGTGTCATTAAGAAAGGTAATTTTACATGGAAAAATAACTTTTTCAGAAGACACCATGCGCAATATAGGTCAATCTCGAAAACAGCAAGGTACATAATGTGCAAAGTGATAAGTGAAGGGAGATGGAATGCAGAGTACATGGCCTTCCTTTATGTTTTTGTGAATGCAGACCCACTAACATCCTCACCGCATTCTGCAACATTTAGAGTAGGGGAATGGGAAATTAATTTGTTTGCGTCCTCTGGAATATTTGCCTATGACGAAGAAAACAGCTGTTATAAGCTGAACGGGATCCCTATCATGAGCGGTGATCCAATAATGACTATGGAAGACACCATATCAAGATTTCTGTACGGGTATAAAGTATTGCCTCACAACCATGATAAAAAATTAAAAACTGTGAGCATAAAACATCTAGAAGATGTACGGGATTCAATAGGCATTGGGAAAGAATACTCATTTTTCTTATTTGGTGAGAAGTTCGACATTGTAAGGGAGCCTGAGTTTGAAGTGCAGATAAAAGATACATTCAATAAGAGGATAGCAGAGTCTTTAGATTTGTTGGACTCAGCCATATATTCTGGAGAGGGGGTGAAGAGAAAATGGTGGACAGCTATTGGAGAAGACTCTGATGATGATGAGAAAAAATCAAAGTTAGATTTATACCAAGATACAGATGATTACTTTATGGACATGGACTCTAATATTTTCCTTGATGACATGGATATGTTTGAAGAAGACATGTTGGAAGATTGATTGCATACAATGAGTGATATTTTGTCAAGGTTTTTAGACATATAAAAAAATGGATAAGGCATCGGTCTCCTAAACCGGGGATTGCGGGTTCGAGTCCCGCCAGAGCTTCACGTTTTACACAATGGTACAAAATCATTCATACTACACACATAAAATAACAAACAAAAGTCTCTACTGTGTTAAGCCGACTTAGCTCGACTAACGCTCCCTGACGCTCGGGAAAAAAGCTCTTTATAAAGGAGTCCCAACATATCAGCTGAGAGAGAAGTATAAATCGTCCCTTTGGCGCTGAGGATAGCGCGTTGGACTTCTAATCCAAAGGTCGTGGTTTCGATCCCCACAAGGGACGGCAATTTTTAAAAATGAGTACGAACTGCAACAAAGGCTTTGGAACATGGTATGACCGCTACCGTGTTCAAATGACAAAAACAGTTATATCCAAAGCCTTTCTTTACGTTACACATGCAACTACATTCGTGGAAAACTTAACGTCTTCAATGATATTATACACCAATGTAGCAAAATCATACATGATCTCTTAAGCTACTTGTTGAGGGTTGCGCGTTAGGCAAGTTTTTCTCCTCAAAGAACAAATCAATTCACCATCCAGCAGCCAAGTGTGTCAAATCACATTTGAATCTCTCGTTACAGCAATGGCGGGGAATGTATCCTGTCTCGAACTGTCCGTTTAAGTAATGCTCTGTTTGCGCCAATTGTGCACCGTGGAACTGAGATCGTTTCTTGAGGGACTAACAAGCGCAGCTACCATCAGCACTACGATGAGTGACTGATCTTACAGTACTTCCAAAACAATGTGCTCCACATTGCGAGTGGATACTGCTTCTGAAACATGAACTTCGCCTCTATCTCACAGCAGTGCAGGAAGAAGCACGAACAGTCAGCCTGCTGCAATGAATATCTACGTCAATAAACACAGGGCTAAGAATATGTGCGCTCGCTATAAACAAAACGATTCGACCATACAGATGTTTATAGCGTAAATTATGCTTCTTTCCTCATGACTGTATCAGACGGCGAACAAAATATGCCTAGCATGTAGAACGCACGTTGAATTGGTGCAAAACAGTATCAATTTCTATGCAGAAAATAAGAATAATCAGCATAGATACGTAGAACGTCGTACATCATCCTCACCACTTCAGATAGATACAAACCAGCAACACATCGTCCCTTTGGCGCAGAGGATAGCGCGTTGGACTTCTAATCCAAAGGTCGTGGGTTCGATCCCCACAAGGAACGGCGATTTTTAAAAATGAGTACGAACTGCAACAAAGGCATTGGAACATGGTATGACCGCTACCGTGTTCAAATGACAAAAACAGTTATATCCAAAGCCTTTCTTTACGTTACACATGCAACTACATTCGTGGAAAACTTAACGTCTTCAATGATATTATACACCAATGTAGCAAAATCATACATGATCTCTTAAGCTACTTGTTGAGGGTTGCTCGTTAGGCAAGTTTTTCTCCTCGAAGAACAAATCATTTCACCATCCAGCAGCCAAGTGTTTCACATCACATTTGAATCTCTCGTTACAGCAATGGCGGGGAATGTATCCTGCCTCGAACTGTCCATACAAGTAATGCTCTGTTTGCGCCAATTGTGCACCGTGGAACTGAGATCGTTTCTTGAGGGACTAACAAGCGCAGCTACCATCAGCACTACGATGAGTGACTGATCTTACAGTACTTCCAAAACAATGTGCTCCACATTGCGAGTGGATACTGCTTCTGAAACGTGAACTTCGCCTCTATCTCACAGCAGTGCAGGAAGAAGCACGAACAGTCAGCCTGCTGCAACGAATATCTACGTCAATAAACACAGGGCTAAGAATATGTGCGCTCGCTATAAACAAAACGATTCGACCATACAGATGTTTATAGCGTAAATTATGCTTCTTTCCTCATGACTGTATCAGACGGCGAACAAAATATGCCTAGCATGTAGAACGCACGTTGAATTGGTGCAAAACAGTATCAATTTCTACGCAGAAAATAAGAATCATCAGCATAGATACGTAGAACGTCGTTTATCATCCTCACCACTTCAGATAGATACAAACCAGCAACACACCGTCCCTATGGCGCAGATGATAGCGCGTTGGACTTCTAGTCCAAAGGTCGTGGGTTCGATCCCCACAAAGGACGGCAATTTTTGCGCTGTCTCTGTGGCCTAATGGACATTCCGCGTGAGGCGGCCGTACTGTGCGGACGGTGTTGTTTACATCCTCGCTGCCGGTGGCCGAGCGCTGTGTGGTAAGTGTACGCTTTAAGCGTCCCTTATACTCTTCGTTAATATAGACAGAATGTCATAATGGATCAACAACAACGAAAGGATACGTTGAAAATCAGTTTCGACCCGAACTTTGTACGACCTAGATCATTTGAATTTGAATATTTTGTAGAAGGAGAAATGAAACTTTCCGCGGAAGACATTATTGGAATACACCTGTCGATAGTTAGTAGTACTGTTTACTTGAAGTTGTCGAGCTCAGAAAAATGTGAACAAGTAGTTGCATCCTGCGGTGGCACTTTGAAATTCAAACATTCCGATGGCAATGTAGGAACAGTTCGAGTTACGCATGCAGGACTGGGTATACGAACTCTTAGGATTTTTGAGTTACCCTTTGAAATATTAGCGGAACAAATCAATGTCAAACTGCGAGAATACGGAACTGTCATTAGTAATGTTGCCGAAAAGTGGTTTAGTCTTCATAAATACCCCGTTTTGAACGGTGTACAGCAAGTGAAAATCGATTTGCTGAAGCACATCCCCTCGTACATTACTGTTTGTGGGTATCGAGCTATAGTCATGTACGACGGACAACCGAGAACGTGCGCAGCCTGCGGGTCAACAGAACACGTTCGTGCCCAGTGTGTTCAGCGGCGCGGCGCGCAGTTACCGATAGGAGAGAGGGACGGGCCAAGCGCGATGTCTAAGTTATCTGTGACGTACGTCGCAGCAGTCCGCGGGAACGTCGCGCCGGAACTAAACGTAGACCTGGCACCAATAGATGGCAGTGACTCCAAGGAAACGACCACACCCATAGAGACTATGATCATAGAGGCCACATCTAACTCTGCTAACAAGGATGGAGATAATGGCCAACACAGCTCACAGAATGACTCCGCTGTTAAAGAAGGGAGACCCACCATATTACAAGAAAAAAGCGACGTCAACGACGTGACAGAATCTATGGCCACCCCAACCGACCGAGACTGTAGTCAACATACAGAACTGCATGAGAACAACCACACTGAAGAAGAACTCGACAAATGTCGAGCCGAGTCTGTTATTCCCAAGGACACCCTCTTAGAGACGTCTGAGACCGATGACAATCAGAATACAGACTCGTCCCCAAAGAAACACAAAAAAACGTAGAAGAGCTCATCAGGGAGCCGCAAAAAACGCACAAATTCTGCGTGACAAAGCAAAAATTATTGCCCAAAAACTGACTGAAAATTCGCAAGAAACCCCTTCCGCAAAACGACAAATTTCGAAGAAATCGAAAACAGCCAATACCGAACATGACGGTGAGACTTAGACCTCAAGAAAATGTACCGAGATGATGGATTATGACGACGTCAGAGAGAGAACCTTGTCAGGAAATACGCAGGAAGACATGAAGAAACATCAGACTTCGAAAGAATGGGCCGCCGAGGTTGACGCCTGCACTTATGATACAGAGATGGCGGAACATCGAGAAGACGCAGGAGGGGCGTCGTCCGCATCCGGATTGGTGGAGTCCCAGCACCCGCAAACTGACGTCCCAGATGCAATCCTGACCGAGGACGACCCCGAATTCTATTAAAACGAAATAGCCAACATCCTAACACGACAACACTAACAGCGAGGAGGACCTATCAAACATGACATCTCTTCAGGCTTACAGAATTGCGACTCTCAATATCAACAAAATCAGTAGCGCGCTAAAATTGCGAAATCTCAAAGACTTTTTATACGCAGCCGATCTTGACATAGTATGTTTGCAAGAGGTAAAGGAGATTCCTTTAGATCGCATCACTGGCTACAATGTCATAATGAACCCAGGACTGGGCAATGGCCTTGGTACATCCATATTGACTAAAGAAGGGGTACGAACTGAAAATGTCGAGAAACTGCCGAACAGCCGCGGTATAGCTTTCACTGTGAACAGTACTCGATTTATTAACGTTTACGCTCCCTCTGGAACAGGAAATAAATGTCTAAGAGCACAATTTTTCAAGGAAGACATAGTTCCTCTCTTTTTACCACGATCCGCACAGACAATTTTTGCGGGTGATTTTAACTGCGTCCTTAGTCCGAAGGACCAAACGCCCAATTTTAATAAATCAGTGGAGTTAGAGAAGATCATTAGAGAATTAAAGTTCATTGATACATGGGAGGCAAAACACGGTGATAGACTCGGTTTCACACATGTTACTGGTCACTCTGCCAGCCGTATTGATAGAATTTATGTAACATCTAATTTGCGAGACCACATTTTACAATCCGAGAGATGGCCTACCATTTTCTCTGACCACGTAGCGTACATATCCACTATAAACCTTGCGAAACAAGGGACCTACAGAGGGAAAGGATCATGGAAACTAAACGTTGCTCATCTTTCCGATCCAGAATGCCGCGCAGCCTTCTTTACTACGTGGGCAGAATGTGAGAAGAAGATTCCAAGATACAACTCTGCTGTTATTTGGTGGGTGAAATGTGCCAAGCCGGCGATAATAAAAACTTTAAAAACTTACTCTCGCGAAAAAAAGTGCATGGCAGAAGACGACTGTAGAGTTTTATTTTCAATGTCTGCGAGAATTATATAACGACGATGCAACTGTAATTGAAAATTACAGTCAGATAAAACGAATACAAGCCAAATTATTATCGCTGAAGCGGCAACAACTTGAAGGATGCAAAGTTCGAACGCGGCTGCAAAATACGATACAAGAAGAAACGACGTCTATGTTTCATGTCATAAAAGAAATCAAGGGGACAAACCGAAAAATTTTGACAGAATTCAAAACTCTTGACGGACGACTACTGACTGAACAAGCGGACATAAGGGAAGAAGTGCACAAACATTTTACAGCACTATTAGCCGACAAACCATCAGACGAAATAGCGCAGGAAACCATCACGTCGAATTTGTCAGGAAGACTGAGTCCTGAGGACGCGGAAGAACTCGCAGCAGAGATAACGGAAGAAGATGTCATAGACGCTATTCAAAGAAGCCCGAAAAATAAGGCTCCAGGCCCTGATGGCCTACCTGCAGAAGTATATAAAATTTTCCGACAGCAGTTAGCTAGTAAGATGACATTAGTATGCAATGAACTAATGAATATCAACGAAATCCCGACAGAGTTTTGTGAAGGCACCGTGGTCTTAGTCCCCAAAACTTCAGGAGGGAAGACCATCGAGAATTTTAGACCCATAACGCTATTAAATAGTGATTATAAAATTTTTGCAAGAGTAATAATGCAAAGATTAAATTCAGTCATCACATCCATAACAGGAGCCTATCAAGCAAGTGTGGGGAAAAACAGAACTATGTACTACACATTAAGCGACTACCGCGATATTATCGCAACCGCAGATGCCTGTAATATCAAGTGTGCTATCGTGTCCTTCGACTTTTCGAAAGCTTTTGATGCAGTCAACCATGCATATCTTTTTAAAACATTAACACAAGCCCGCTTCCCACAAAAACTTGTAACCACTATTAAAAACCTACTGACTAGCGGTACGTCCAAAATCAGTATCAACGGACAACTCAGCAGGCCGATCGCTATAAAGAGCTCGGTCCGACAGGGATGCCCCATGTCTATGGCACTTTTTGCATTAGCGCTTGAACCTCTCCTGTTCACGCTCACACAAGAACTCCGAGGATTGCAGCTACGTGGTCAGAAAATAGTCTGCCACACGTACGCGGATGACGTCAGTTGTATAGTGACAGACGAAAGCGAGCTAGCAACCGCACTTCGCATTGTATCTCGATATGCAGCCGCGTCAGGAGCCAAACTAAACCTGCAAAAGTCAGGAATTTTAAACATCGGGCGAGGGATAGAATTTACAACCGAACACATAAAAATTGTGGACAAACTCAAAACCCTCGGAATCGAATTCACGCGCAATATCAACAACAGTGCCGCCCTCAACTACAGGAGACTGCTGGAAAAAATTAGAGCTAGCACACAGCAATATGTTTTGCCAAACATAAATGCAATACAAAAAGTACATCTAGCAAACACATATATCACCTCGAAAGTCAACTTTATTGCTCAGCTGCTACCGCTCCCTCGCACAATAGCGCAACGAATGCTAGCAGCGCTCGGCCACTTTGTAAGCAGAGGACAGATCTTTAAAATAAAATATGATACACTTACATTAGCAACCGGAAAGGGAGGCCTTAACTTGACAGACATCTATGTCAAGGCCCAAGCTTTGTATCTCAGCAAAACATATAAACTGTGGCAAAGATCACCCAATGCACTTGTGAGTCGCTTACTACAAGAAATAGCTCCGGACAACATAGAGGCACCTATGGATGTACGCCACATTCCGACTGCATTCAATCATCTGAAGCATTTCCTTCTGGAGTATAGCTACATTAAACGCCGTATTGCCGAGAAAGATCTGTACAAAGTTAAAGCAATATACAACATGATGATGGAAAACAAACAGAGAAATAGAATAGAGAACATATATAAAGAATATACTGGAACAAAATTAAGGAAAACGTACAGGACTCGCAATTACCAACGAGCGTGAGGTCCACATGGTACTTAGCAGTTAATAGAAAACTTCCGACCAATTCCAAGTTGTACGACATTCACCTGGCAGAATCGCCAAACTGCATAAGTTGCAGCCTCATAGACACGGATGAACATAGATTTACATGTCACCTTGTACACGAGATATGGCTCCTCTGCAGAACAAAACTTGCAAGTATGCTGCGAACGTCACCCAACATGATCACACCGGCTCGCCTGCTCAATCCAGACGAAGTGCCTTACCCTCCCACCAAAAGGAGAGCAGTCAACTGGTTAAAAGGACACACGGTCCATTACCTATTGACAAACAAGGAAAAGAAGAAAGAAGATTACTGGATGTATTTACAAACGGAACATCAGAAACTGAAACGCCAGAAAAATTATACAAACAACTATGCGAATTTTTTTACTAGAACATTGCAGTACATAAAGAACTAGAAGACTTATTTATTTTGCTATGTTTTTGCAAAATCGCGTCCTTGCTTTTTGTTTACTACGAGTTATTCTATTCCACCAATCTTCCCTAAGGAATTGTTATTTAGTTTCATAAACCGCCGATTTCAGGAACCAATATTTATACGGCCAATGAAGGCATACTTTTATTTGCTGTGAAGAAGAAGTGTGTTTTCTTTTTACTACAAGATTACATTACGTAGTAGATTCGTTTTAAGTTATTTGTGTTCATTCTTATATTTTAACTAAAAGACATAACAGTTGCACTGCAGCATATCTCAAATGTCACGAGACAACAGATTACTATTTCCTAAGGAAAAGTTGAATTTACGCCAAAGAGGCACTTACTCATTTAATTATGGTGGAGGACGCCGTGTAAGATTCTTTAAATTTATTGAAGACACTGTCCTATTCCGCTTGGGAAAAAAAAGTCAGTTACAAGGCGGTTGAAGCCGAAAAAAAAGCAAAAAAAAAAAAAATGGATAAGGCATCGGTCTCCTAAACCGGGGATTGCCGGTTCGAGTCCCGCCAGATGTACACGTTTTACACAATGATACAAAATCATTCATACTACAGACAGAAATAAACAAACAAAAATAATAACGTTTCTACTGTGTTGAGCCGACTTAGCTCGCTGACGCTCGGGAAAAAAGCTCTTTATAAAGGAGTCCCAACATATCAGCTGAGAGAGAAGTATAAATCGTCCCTTTGGCGCTGAGGATAGCGCGTTGGACTTATAACCCAAAGGTTGTGGGTTCGATCCCCACAAGGAACGGCAATTTTTATAAGTGAGTACGAACTGCAACAAAGGCATTGGAACATGGTATGACCGCTACCGTGTTCAAATGACAAAAACAGTTATATCCAAAGCCTTTCTTTACGTTACACATGCAACTAAATTCGTGGAAAACTTAACGTCTTCAATGATATTACACACCAATGTAGCAAAATCATACATGATCTCTTAAGCTACTTGTTGAGGGTTGCGCGTTAGGCAAGTTTTTTTCCTCGAAGAACAAATCATTTCACCATCCAGCAGCCAAGTGTGTCACATCACATTTGAATCTCTCGTTACAGCAATGGCGGGGAATGTATCCTGCCTCGAACTGTCCGTACGAGTAATGCTCTGTTTGCGCCAATTGTGCACCGTGGAACTGAGATCGTGTCTTGAGGGACTAACAAGCGCAGCTACCATCAGCACTACGATGAGTGACTGATCTTACAGTACTTCCAAAACAATGTGCTCCACATTGCGAGTGGATACTGCTTCTGAAACGTGAACTTCGCCTCTATCTCACAGCAGTGCAGGAAGAAGCACGAATAGTCAGCCTGCTGCAACGAATATCTACGTCAATAAACACAGGGCTAAGAATATGTGCGCTCGCTATAAACAAAACGATTCGACCATACAGATGTTTATAGCGTAAATTATGCTTCTTTCCTCATGACTGTATCAGACGGCGAACAAAATATGCCTAGCATATAGAATGCACGTGGAATTGGTGCAAAACAGTAACAATTTCTACGCAGAAAATAAGAATAATCAGCAAAGATACGTAGAACGTCGTACATCATCCTCACCACTTCAGATAGATACACACCAGCAACACACCGTCCATTTGGCGCAGAGGATAGCGCGTTGGACTTCTAATTCAAAGGTCGTGGGTTCGATCCCCACAAGGGACGGAAATTTTTAAAAATGAGTACGCACTGCAACACAAAGCCATTGGAACATGTTATGACCGCTACCGTGTTCAAATCACAAAAACAGTTATATCCAAAGCCTTTCTTTACGTTACACATGCAACTACATTCGTGGAAAACTTAACGTCTTCAATGATATTATACACCAATGTAGCAAAATCATACATGATCTCTTAAGCTACTTGTTGAGGGTTGCGCGTTAGGCAAGTTTTTCTCCTCGAAGAACAAATCATTTCACCATCCAGCAGCCAAGTGTGTCACATCACATTTGAATCTCTCGTTACAGCAATGGCGGGGAATGTATCCTGCCTCGAACTGTCCGTACAAGTAATGCTCTGTTTGTGCCAATTGTGCACCGTGGAACTGAGATCGTTTCTTGAGGGACTAACAAGCGCAGCTTCCATCAGCACTACGATGACTGACTGATCTTACAGTACTTCCAAAACAATGTGCTCCACATTGCGAGTGGATACTGCTTCTGAAACGTGAACTTCGCCTCTATCTCACAGCAGTGCAGGAAGAAGCACGAATAGTCAGCCTGCTGCAACGAATATCTACGTCAATAAACACAGGGCTAAGAATATGTGCGCTCGCTATAAACAAAACGATTCGACCATACAGATGTTTATAGCGTAAATTATGCTTCTTTCCTCAAGACTGTATTAGACGGCGAACAAGATATGCCTAGCATGTAGAACGCACGTTGAATTGGTACAAAACAGTATCAATTTCTACACAGAAAATAAGAATAATCAGCAGAGATACGTAGAACCTCGTACATCATCCTCACCACTTCAGGTAGATACAAACCAGCAACACATCGTCCCTTTGGCGCAGAGGATAGCGCGTTGGACTTCTAATCCAAAGGTCGTGGGTTCGATCCCCACAAGGGACGGCGATTTTTGCGCCGCCTCTGTGGCCTAATGGATAAGGCATCGGTCTCCTAAACCGGGGATCGCGGGTTCGAGTCCCGCCAGAGGTACACGTTTTACACAATGGTACAAAATCATTCACACTACACACAGAAATAAACAAACAAAAATAATAACGTTTCTACTGTGTTAAGCCGACTGACGCTCGCTGACGCTCGGGAAAAAAGCTCTTTATAAAGGAGTCCCAACGTCTCAGCTGAGGGAGAAGTATAAATCGTACCTTTGGGCAGAGGATAGCGCGCAGTCGCGGCCGAGGGGCCGTATTGAGCGGTAGCGTGGTGTTTACGCTTCGCGGCTGGTGTCCGGGCGCTGTTGGTGAGTTTAACGCCGGAGCGCGTTGCACTCTTGTTTCATAAAGAACACATAGTAGACGTAACCTCAATGGAACCTAAAAGGAAAGACACTTTGAAGATCTCATTTGATAATACCCTTCCGCGACCGAAATCATTTGATGTAGAAGACTTTTTGATGGAAAAATTGCAGTTAACTTGTGACGACGTTATAGGAATACATCTCTCGATTAGTAGCAGTACTTTGTATTTGAAGTTGCTTAATCCTACCAAATGTGACCAAATTGTCGAACTATATGCGAACACATTGAAGTTTAAACATCCTGACGGAAGTATCGGTGACGGTTCAAGTTACGCATGCAGGACTTGGAACGAGAACTATTCGCACATTTGAACTGCCGTTCGAAATCACAGACGAGGAAATTAACGCTGTTTTGAGACCGTAAGGCACTGTACTTGGCAATGTAGCTGAAAAATGGTCATCTGCTCATAAATTTCAAGTTTTAAACGGCGTAAGACAGGTCAGAATTGAGATGATTAAACACGTACCGTCATATATAACCGTCTGTGGATACAGGGGTATAGTGATGTACGAGGCCCAGCCGCGAACGTGTTCTGGATGTGGTGCCACCGGCCACGAGCGCGCTCTGTGTTTACAACGCCGAGTGACGCAGCTGCCGCGAGGCGAGACAGTAGCACAATCCGCTATGACGCAATTTCCCATGACCTATGCAGCGGCAGCTCGCGGAATTACGGAACCGACGACAGATGCGCCTCTCCAAGACACTATTAGTAACACCGAGGAAGACGCACGCGTGGAAACCGTTCAAGTAGACGAACGGAGATGCACTTCCTGAACATTCTGCTGAGCGGGGACAGAGCAGTAGTACGGAGCCAGCACGGAACCGTCCACAGAATGGGGGCTTGCCCCCCGCACGCACCACTGACTCGCAGCCGGCAGACAAGAATTTGACATCGCCAGCAGTTCAAGAGATGGCTGAAAACTATTCCAAAGACACCAAAGAGACGTATCGCCCATCAAGGAGTGGGCAAAACGGCGCCCGCTCTACGGGAAAAGGCCAAACAAGTCCGACAAAAATTGCAGGACGTGCCAACCGCAGGCCAAGAAGACAGTTTGCAAACAGTCAAAAAATGACGGACGGCTAAATTGACGCACGAAGTGACGGAACAAGTTGGGCGGAAAGCAACGGCCGCTGATATTTTGCAGGTTGCAGGCGATACAGGTAACGAACCTACTGAAGCATCGACGGGAAAAGAGTGTACGCGTAAAACCACCCAAATGCCAGCTTGGGGGGATGATGAAGAGAGTGGCGCTTCAGATCAAGAAATGCCTGAAGCTTCGAACGAAAAGGGACTAGGAATGAATGAAAATAAAACCAAGCCAACACAACGCCATGCATCTCTGGCTGCACATACAGTGACTACCGCGTCTGACGACAGGGATAATACTAAGGAATCACCGATGGATGTTGTACACCATGATAGTCATGATGCAGTTCCTCCTGCCAACGGCGTCAACACATCTGCGTCCTCATTTAACAGCATGCATTGTCACGTGAACAGACACGCCAGTCATTAGTGGGCGATACAAAGTGCCGTCACGGGGGCTGACAGGACTGATTCCGACATGGAAGACAACTTTTATTAATAGGAACACTTCATTTTATTGCAATGACACATAATATTCCTCTGAAATCATACAGTATAGCCACCGTTAACATCAACCGAATAGTAAGCCAAACGAAAGTAGAATGCCTACGCGATTTTATCTACGCTTTTGACATAGACATTGTCCTGCTTCAAGTAGTGTGTACAGACAGGGTTGAACAGATCGCGGAATACAGTGCAGTTCTCAACTGGGGCACTGAAAGTGGTACTGCCACATTATTGAAAAACGGCATCATACCACGGAACGTGAGAAAGCTAGCGACTGGACGAGGAATATCAGTGGAAACAGACACAGGGCAGTTCATTAACATCTACGCGCCGCCGGGTTCCAATGCCAGACAGGCTAGATACATTTCTTCCAGGAAAGTATAATTGAGTTAATAAATCCTGCGACCGCAAACACCATACTAGCCGGTGATTTTAACTGTGTCATTTCCGCAAATGATCAGATGCCGAATCCCAGTATATGTATTCAACTGGGAGATTTGGTGGAAGGATTGCACCTTTCCGACATCTTGCACAACCATCCACGAGTGAACGCAGGGTTCGCATTTATCACCAGCCACTCGAAGAGTCGGATTGATCGAATCTATACTTCTCCTAGTCTGACGCAGAGTGTACTCAGTGTCGAAACATGTCCAGTCAGTTTTTCTATCATTTGGCAGTTTTAGCAAATATTAACATGGCCAGACAGAAGACCTATCAAGGTAGAGGTGTGTGTAAATTTAATACCGCACATTTAATGGACAGTGCATTAGAACCGGAATTACAGCGAGTCTGGGAACTGTGTCTGAAGAACTCACATCGATTGTGCGCCAATTGTGCCACCATGGAAGTGAGAACGTGTCTTGAGGAACTAACAAGCACAGCTACCTTCAGCACTACGATGACTGACTGATCTTTAGTACTTCCAAAGCAACGTGCTCCACATTGCGAGTGTATACTGTTTCTGAAACGTGAACTTCGCCTCTATCTCAAAGCAGTGCAGGAAGAACCACGAATAGTCAGCCTGCTGCAACGATTACATCGAATATCTACGTCGATAAACACAGGACTAAGAATATGTGAGCTCGCTATAAGCAAAACGATTCGACCATACAGATGCTTATAGAGTAAATTATGCTTATTTCCTCATAACTGCATCAGACGCTGAACAAAACAAGCCTAGCAAGTCGAACGAACGTTGAATTGGTGCAAAACAGTATCAATTTATACGCAGAAAATAAGAACAATCAGCAAAGATACGTAGAACTTCGTACATCATCCTCACCACTTGAGATAGATACAAACCAGTAACACAGCGTCCCTTTGGCGCAGAGGATAGCGCGTTGTACTTCTAATCCAAAGATCGTGGGTTCGCTCCCCACAACGGCCGGCAATTTTAAAAAATGAGTACGAACTGCATCAAAGGCATTGGAATATTGCATGATCGCTAGCGTGTACAAATGACAAAAACAGTTATATCCAAAGATGTCTTTACGAAATACATGTCAGTCTCCAGCCGGCCGTGCTCGCGGTCGGACGCTTTCGCGTGCAGCTCTCGCGGCAACTTGTGCTATTTGCGTGCGTTCTCTTGTAGTAAACAATGAATCGAAAGTCCGTAAATTGACTCTCCAGTTCCGCTTTAGAAAAGATGCATCTCGTCCGAAATTGTATGATTTTGATATATGGGTTCACGATCAGTTCCGTCTACAAGATGACGACTTGTACGGAATGCAGTACGACTTCATAGGAAATACTTTCAAGTCCACTCGACATGCTGTGTTCGACCGTATCATGGAAGAAACTCACGGCGAAGCTAAGTACAAAGCGCTGTCGGGAGAGGTCAGTCCTGTTACCATATCAAATGCTGGTTTGGGTCTGCGGAAGGTCAAAGTTCACAACATGCCAATTGAAATAGAAAATGTGTACATACAACAGGTGCTCTCTAAGGTTGGTACTGTGTACATTGTATCTAACGACCGGTCGACGAACAACAAATATTTCAATGTCTTCAACGGTGTTAGGACTGTGAGGATTGATTTAAACTCCACATCCCGTCTTGGGCTGCAATGCGCTAGTAGTGTACGAGGGCCAGCCGCGCACGTGCTCGCGCTGCAACGCCTCCGGCCACCAGCGGGCCGAGTGTCCGCGCAACGCGCCGGCGCAGTTGCCTCGGGCCGCGCTTGTTGACAGAACTGACCAGCCGGTGACGTATGCGGCCGTAGCTGCCGACGAGCTCGCGCCGGTGCAGGCTGCGGTCGCGCCTGCTCGCGTCACTGATTTTTGTCCTGACAGGGAAACGACGACCGTGACCCGCCTGCCGGTGACGTTACGTCCACCGAGGGTAGAATGGCACGAGGAAGTTGAGGCTGCTCCAGACGAGACCGCGCCTCCCGACTCCGCCCTGACCGCCCCCACACAGAGCCCTGTCGCGATTTCTTCCCACGAACCGGTGAATGAATCCGACAGCACACAAACAACACCTGTGGTTTTAGAAAGTATAGAGCCTGTCTCGCCGCGCACCGTTGCGGATGACGCCGGCATTACAGAAAAAAAAAAAAAAAAAAAAAAAAAAAAAAAAAAAAAAAAAAAAAAAAAAAAAAAATTGGAATTGCCCGTGAAGGTGCTTCTGAAGTTGCCGAAAAACTGAAACCTAAAATCAGTAAGACTTTGAGTCAGTTGAGGGAGGCTGGAGGAAATGTCACGCCTCCGACAGATCGCAAGAACAAATGTGCGTAGATGACCCGCTACCGTCCGAGAAATCAAATGCGTCGCTGTGGCAGGATGGTGGTCCACAAGGACGGGAGGCTGACCCTCCTTCGGGTACGGTATAGGCCGTAGATGTGCACGGGAACGTTTCTTCATACGTAAGAGTCGAACAACGTGACGAACTTCCAAACACCAGTTCACATTATTGACATAGGCCCTGTTAACAACTGCCTAACGTATGTCACTCATAATACGGAAAAACAAGTGTGCAGTATAGGTTTTCCTTCCCCTGGTTCAACTGCTTTTGATGGATTCCTGTTCCTACCAGTCTGTGGTCGAACACAAACGACACCATTTAGCGTCGGGACTGGTGGTACTAATACCACCGACGACACTGCAGCATATCGTACACCACATGCAGCAACGATGGAAACTAATAATGGCATACTATTTATCAAATGCTTAAATGCAATCTTATAAATTAGCAACTATCAACATTAATAGGATAGACTCCTAAGTGAAGATTCAGTGCCTTAAAGACTATCTGTACGCGGCTGACGTCGATGTTGCGCTATTGCAGGAAGTGGTGACGGTGAAAGTCAAGAGGATCACCGGATAGAAACAATTCTCAACATGGGTAATGAGGCTGGCACTGCGCTTTTATACAAAGAGGGCAGTGCTACAGGAACCCAAAAAACTAAGGCAAAGAGCTAGTTCTTGAATCTTAACAAATGTTAGACTAGAGTGGGTGCAATCAGTGGACCGTCACACAACCTTAGGTATCACATTCTACAGAGATCCGTTAAAGATGATAACTATCAATTGGAGGAAGACATCAGCAAATATTCGAGGTGCCCTAATACTGAACCGAATTAGACATTTAAGCCGGATTCAGAAAATTAAAATTGTAAACTGTTCTGTTCTCTCAAAGGCAATATACGTAGGACAAATATTCCCCATAGCAATAGAAATATCGAAAAATATCATGACTCCACTTTGCCGCTTTATTTGGCAAGGTGAGATCTTTAGGATGGCTGTCACTACGATAACACTAAAACCTGAAGAAAGGCCTAGGGCTCACTTACATCCATCCCAAGGCTACAGCACTTTTCATCAAACGAACTCTGCAGATTATCGAAGCTTATGCAAACAATGTAAGGCCTTTTTAATAAAACCCAAAAGCTTGCAACCACCTGTCAAAATAAATAGAATAAATTATGAATTGAAACACATTCGGTACTTCTACCAAGAGTGTCATGGAAGATAAACAAAAACGAAACTGTAACTTCCTGGCAGATTAAAATCGCGTGCCGAAACCGGGACTCGAACCTGGGACCTTAGCCTTTCTCGGACAAGCGCTCTTCCACTCACCTATCCCGACACGACGTACGGCCTGTCATAACAACATTACTTCCGCCGGTACTTCGCCTCCTACTGACCAAACATCACAGACGTTTTCCTGCGAAACTTGCAATACTAACACTCCTGGAAGAAAGGATATGGTGGAGACATGGCTTCGCCACAGCCTAAGGGCTGTTTCCAGAATGAAACTATCACTCTGCAGAGGAATGTGCGCTCATATGAAACTTCGTGGCAGTCGTGTTGATAGTCCACTGCTAGAGCTCTTGCCCGGGACAGACAAAGGTCCCAGGTTCGAGTCCCAGTTTCGGCATACAATTTTAATCTGCCAGGAAGTTTCACGCAGTGCACACTCCGCTGCAGAATGATAGTTTCATATTAAACACGAACCTGCAGATACATCATGGGCCACCTTAAAACAAAAGAAAATCGGAATAAAATGGAGCAAATGAAACCGAATCAAAATTGGAAGTCCATTTGGAAAGATATCTATACTAATAATAAATCTGTAAATGGAGGCCTGTCGCTGTTCACTTCAATATTCAAAATTACTGGACGAATCTGTATGCTGTTTTCACAGGAAACACGACAAAAGTTTGAGTCAACATATAAGCATGATTTTATCAAAATCGGATCACGGAAAAAAAGATATGGTAATTTTAAGTGTTTTCAGTAAATTCACGAATTTGCATGGAGTTTTCACAGGTAACTTGAGCGTAACTCTAGACACAGATAGACTTCGTTTCATAAAAATCGGACCACGTCTGTCTCTTTGAACACGTTGATCTACAAAACTACTTGAAGTAACTTTAGCAAATCGTGCGGTTACATAAAGACTTCAATAATTAAAGTCGGACAAGAGAAAATAAAGATATAATTTAATCATTTGCTTAAAAGCCAGCGTGTATGTCTTTTTGTTGAGAATAATCTCCAAAAATAAGAGTAACATAGGCTTCATTTCATCAAAACTGGATCGGAGATAGGAAAGATACCGTAATTTGAAGTTTTTGTGTATAGTATAAGTGTGCGCCTCGGTGGCACAGTGGTAGAGTGCTAGACTACAAATCCAAAGGTCGTGGGTTCTATCCCCCGCCAGGTCCTAGGATTTTTATCTGTCACTTTCCACTTCTTTCACCTCTGGCAGTATTGCTCATGTGAAAAATACCGAGGAGCACCGTGGTTCGGAACCCACGTCAAACTGTAGGTCCCCCTATAACTGGCTGGGTAAGTCAGTTCGAAGGTCGGAGGAAGGCAACGGCATACCACCCCAAAACAGGACCATGCCTAGTAAAGCACTGTGGTGTTCAAACCAATCTTCGGATTGTTGACTGCTTTACCTTATGCTTGTAAGTATGATGCAGTACAGCAAATCTCCAATAGTACTATACGAACTTTCATGGGATTTCATAGGTCAAATCAGAGTACCTTGGGGCAACATATACGCTTCATTTCATCAAAATCGGATCAGGGGATGAAAAGATATCGTAATTGTAGTTTCTGGTGTATGCTATGCTTGAATTGCAGCGTAGTATAGCAAAGATCCGATAGAGGCGCTGTTACTAACATGGACTACCAAATAACTAATAGATAGCGATGCTGCGTTGTTTATTCTAGAGCCCTGTATTGGGAGAGTACCGCCAACAGGGCGGACGCCGCCATTGTAGGCCTATCTCAGTAGCAGCGCTATGGGCGGCACTGTTAAATTAGCCTTATGATGAAGGGGACCGGTCTGTACAGCGACGTTGTATGACAGTACGTTAAGTAAACAATGAACTAAAGTTTTTCATCGTTTCATCACTTCTACTGCGAATATTAAGTAAAAATTGGTAATCTAAGATCGAGATCTGAAATCAAGACCTTTTATTTTTGAGAAAACTAGTAGTAAAATTGTTTTGTGCTAATTTTTATCAAAAGTAATGTATGTTTGAGTACTTATTAAAATACAAATGTGTACTTTAACTTACATGTTACGTAGCTTCTTTAATACTATGTATACATGATGATATTTATTTAGGCCTCTAAAGGAAAGAATAAAAATTGCAAAATTTCAAATTAATTTATTTGTCTAAAAATTGGAAAGTTGATTTATCTACATAGTAACTGCGTCTTAAAATACCTTCACTGCATTTCTCATGCGAATACTTTTACTACCGCATTTTACTGTGGCATACTTCTCTGTCTGGCGGTTATATTTTCTCAGAAGAACACACATTCTAGTCGTTAAAAATACATGCACAACTTTTCCCACAACCCTGTGACATGACGGAATATTTTGGATAAGTTCATTGATTGATCTATGTGCAAGTAGGATTGTTCACTGGAAATGTATAAAAACTTTTTGTCGCAATACATCGAGAAAAATTTAAGTTAAATGACTAAGATATACATACAATATATGTAAACGGTACCTGGTTCTGCCTGTGTAGTGGAAGTGCTGTCAGATTCACTTTGCACACCTCTTTAATTTGAGGACGGTGACTAAATATACTACGTACAACATTAGGTTTTAGTTTCTTAACGTCATCCTTGTGGTTTGTTTCAAACTGGTCAGGCGTAAAATGAAGCTAAAAAATGAAAGCCCATATTAAACTGTAATGCAATAGTTAGCGATGGGAAAACTGAAAAATTAATCTTTTATTCAGATGCCTTCACAGTTATATATTTCCTACACCGGCAAAATTTTACCTACCACCCTAGCGGCCACACATGGTTATGTTGCCAACAACAAGAACACGCCGGCCGTAGTGGCCGAGGGGACTGAAGCGCTCCAGTCACGGTCTGCACGGCCACTACGGTCGGGGGTTCGAATCCCCCCTCGGGCATGGATATTTGTGCCGTCCTAGTTCGTAAGGAGTTCATAAGTAGTTTGTAAGTTCAGGGACTGATGACACAGTAGTTAAGTCCCATAGACTATACAAACATTTTAAGAAGAACACAATAGAAAAACCTTTCCCAATATTATCATAAATCCGCATAGAATGACTTGATTTGTATTTAGTACAGTCCATGACTTAAATAAATAATGCCGTTCCTGCTCTGTGGTTGACAAGTTTTTGTATGTACCCTTGTCCGCTCAGTAAAAGTACTTGTCCTCGTACAACGAAGATTTCATGACAAAACATTAGCATTGTAACGCGATTGGCTAATGTCAACGTTACATGATTGCTAACATTATCAAGCGAGGCTGTCTGGACGATAAGTAAAATTTGAACCCTGTACGAAATGCACTGATTTCGCAGTAAGTGACGTTCCTACTTTAACATTAGCTAAGTAGTGACGTTTTTATGTCTAATGTATTGGTTTCTTATCGAAGTAGATGTAATTAATACAGTTTGCTTTCCATTATTCTAGTGCCTAAGGTTGATAGGTGTTATGTGCTTACCTACATGTGATATTACCACGTAACATTAATTGAGCTAAAATATTGGGAAGGGTTAGTTATCACACTGCTGGGTAATTTAGTAAAATAAACCTTATCTTAAAATTCAATTTTTGGAGATATATTTAATGAGCGGCTTCATTTACCGTCCAAACTTTCGAAATATGCAAGCTAAGTATAAATACGACGTCCGTCAATTACGGCACATTATGTTAGATTTTAATGTATTTATATCTATGAAATTATCTTTTCTCTTACATGACTGTTCGGCCAACATTGCTCACAAGAAACTAACGGTATGGGGAAGAAATTTAACTCTTTAAAACGAGATTAAATTTAGCACTTCCCCTTGTTAGTATAAAGTTAGTCATTTTAGACATTATGTTGTTCCTTTTCTTTTTCTTTTTTTTTTTTTTTTTTTCAAGGAACCTGTAGGTGCAGTGTATTTTTAATATGATTACTGTATATGAACAGATAAACCTAGAAGTTTACTTGATATGTCAATCAGTGGCGTAGCTATGTCACCAAGGGCCCCGGGGCAAAAATGACATTGGGGCCCCTCTTTACACTAATACTGTACAGATGCAAAACTACTTCATCATCAGCTTCTTAACGCCCACTGGAAGACATAATACAGCAAACTTAAATACTACTTAGTAAATTATTATGTGTCATGCAGCAGGTAATATTTAATTGTACTCTCTAATATAACTGTGAAAGTTTTTTTTTTTTTTGTTTGTTACGCTTTCACGCAAAAATTACAGTATTGACGCATTTGTGGAAAATAAACATGCCTGTTTCCTGGCGCAACGCATTTTGTGGAAAATGCGCACTCTCCAGGTCTGTCTGCGCAGTACGTGATCTGTGATTTATGAGGTGCACTGTGGAGGGGTCGGAATAACTTTGTAAAACACCTTGTAATTTCCTTTTGCGACGTAATGGGATAGACACACTGGGGGCTCGCTTTCTCGCTATTCGTTTTGCAGGCGCACGACGAACGGCAATGCCTGACCATTCCAGAAGTCTGCCCTTTCCCGCACCTTCTGCCCTCCAACCCACCTCCCCTTCCTGACGTCACCTGTCACATCCCCACAACAAATCATATGCCCAACACTGTTCTACTGCACTTAAATATGCTGTATACATTTAACATTTTCTCTTAGTCCATTCTGTTTAACAATAACTATATTAACATATTGGCTGCCAAAGGTGTACTTGGGTTACCAGGGGACCATTTACTTTTTTTTCCATATTCTGCTTTAGTTTACTTGAAGTAAGCTATTTAAGTACAAATAGGTTGAAAATATTGTTTATGTTTTTTTGTGTGAGTTACATATGACTCACATGGCGCCAGAGTAAATGCCAGGTGTGTCATTTGCTATGTCGCTAGTAATTTTGTGTTGGTACTCCTGTAAGTCTTTCATTCCACAACATTATTTGCGTACAGTTCCATTATTGTTTTCTGTATTGTTACTACAGTCTTTATTACAGTGATATTGTAGCAGGAAAAAGTGTCTCGTAGAAGGTATGTAGATGAACAAAGGCATGTACAGAAGCTTTTAGATGAAGTTATGGACATAATTGACGAAGATGAAGATATTACTGAAATGGAAAAATAATAGGAATATGTTGATGCTGAGGAGAGGAGAGGAAGAAGCTGAAGTTCAAGCCAAGAAGGGCACAAAGAAAAAACCAGCAATGATGACTGATTATAATCAGTCATTTATAGATCTCTCTCGCCAAATGAAGTCCTATATTGTCTAAGGTGGGATGTGAAATGGTACAGGAAGCTTGCAATTGAACTGTTGACAGGGTCAGCACTGGTAAATGCTCTTGTGATTGACCGATACATCAACAACAAGATCATCTCAATCACAGAATTCAAAGAGAAAGTGACTTTGAGACTACTCCACACAGAAGATGCCGATGCCTCTGAGAAATCTCTCACCGTAGCCACCGAGCTGCCTGCAGATTGTGCTCTTGTGAACATGGGAGCAGCAAGTCATAGGTGTACGGATGCTACAAAAACAGGAAGAATGAATTTGGACGAGAGCAAGCTATCAAGAAATGTAAACAAACTACATGGAAATATAAGAAATTGTTCGGAGAGATTCTTCATAAAGCACAGTGCATGCAAGAGTTACAGATACAAAGTGGAATTACCTAATTTTTTCGGTCTATTTCATTGTTGTTCCAATTAGAGTTGGAGAATGTAATTAAAAGTGTATGTGATATACAATCTACTGTATAAGTAATATGTAACAACAAATAATAAATTATAAAAATAAGGAAACTCCAATATGTTCAAAAAAAATTTTTCAAATGTCTGTAAATCTATCGGACCAAACTGCGTGGTCATCAGTCCGTAGCTTACAAACTACTTAAACCTAGGTAAACTAACCTAAGGACCACACACACACACACACACACACACACACACACACACACACACACACACACACGCCCCAGGGAGGACTCGAACCTCCACGGCGAGCAACCGCGCGCTCCGAAGCGAGGCGCTTTACACCGCTCGGCTACTCCACCGCGGCGAAACTCCAATATGACTGGGCCTTATGAGTTATATATAATTCACGATTTCAAGTGTCAATAACTACTCTTGTGCTCTTGAAAACTGGAGGCCACGTAGATCATTTGTTACTGGGGTCATAACGTACTGTAACACCAAGTCACAGCACGCTACTGTTACAACTGCACGAAGAAAAAATGTCCGTGAGTTGTATTTACTTCAAGTGGCCCGAAGAGAAGACTTCCTGTGACTTATATTTAACTCATGTGGCAGTAAATGTGTTAAAACGTTGTTTTCTAAAAGGGATTTATTCTATTTCTTGTAACATGAATGCTATTAGTTTATGAAAAAAAATCATAATTATTTTTCGCAGCTCTCTGTGTATCATGAACTTAATGAGTGGCGATTTTAAAGTCGTGGGGATTTTGTTCATATTTCCTCACGCACCAAAGTCAGAATGCAAGAATACCTACTGAAGTAATACACACTACGGTCGGGGGTTCGAATCCCCCCTCGGGCATTGATATTTGTGCCGTCTTTAGGATTAGCTAGTTCATAAGTAGTTTGTAAGTTTAGGGACTGATGACCCCGTAGTTAAGTCCCATAGACTCTACAAACATTTGAACATTTGAATTTCAAGTAATACAATGCTTCAAACTGTTAGATTGCAGATGTTGACAAAGATATGATTTCTGATCGGTAATTATCGGTAAGCGTTTTCGTGACTGCAGTACATTATAGTAATAATATGGGTACACGATTAAAAAGTAGTAAATTTTATTTCAACAATTATATTTTACAATATTATCCTGGCTTTGGTTTTTGCAAAATCATCAATAAGGTCTGTTAAATTTCGACTTGACACAGCCTTGTTTTCGATTGCTCTGACTGCCAACTGTCCGAGTCAAGCTTGAGCCACACTGTACCTCAGATGCGTTTTGATAATTTTTAATTTCCTGAACGACCTTTCGGCTGCTGCATAAGAATAAACCTGCGGTAAATACTTCCGTAACCCCACATTCTAATAATGCATATTTTGTTATAATTTCCTTACGTAACTGGTGAACTGTCCATGTTGGGGTCAATTTCGGCAGGAGAAATTAAAAGTCGAAATTCCTTCATTCAACTAAAATATTATATACAGTATAACGTCTATTATCCGAAGTAATTTGGGGACATGGATATTCGGAAAACGGGTTTATTCAGATATTCGAACTGTAAACTATTTGCCACAACACTTGAAAGACGCAGCTGTTGCTGTGAGCAGCTCTGATGCAGCCGCTACTTCTGCCGACTGGAGTGTGCCGATTGCTGGACACATTGACTGGCAGCTTCGCCTGTCAGCAGCGCCACATAGTGGGGCGTCTTGTCAAGGCCCAATTAGAAGCATTGTTCCGCAGCCGGTGGTCCAGTGTGGCTACTGTGGGAAACTTGGTTTGAGGGGAAGGGGATATGATGGACGATAGGGTAGGAGGGTAAAAAAAAAAAAAAAAAAAAAAAAAAAAAAAAAAAAAAAAAAATTCGACGCTCTACTGTAACTTTTTTCGATCGTCGATCACGAAGGCCGAGGGGCCCCTGGAGCTCGGGGGCCCCGGGGCACTGCCCCGCCTAGCCCTATGTAGCTACGCCACTGATGTCAATACAAATTTACTTACTTCACACAATTGTGCATTCTCGTATGGAAGTGCATCTTTTCTTCCAATGCGATGTAGCCACAATTCCCGTCTTTTCGCATTCCGTTCGCCCTGACGAATGCGGAAAACTTGCAACCTCGGACTGGCTTAGTATAACAATTCACTGCAGAACACTGCGCCATTCTTCACCATATAAAAGTGGAATATGCTATGTCAAGTTCTTAATTTCCAACACCTCTAAATGCTAAAATAACAGCTAGTTAAGTGAATTATGCCACTTACGCTGATGGATTGCTTATGCCTAAAATGGCGGACGTGCCCTGCCCGCGCTCAAATGACCATTAGCAGCCGGTCGTTGTCGGCTAGCCACACATAAAAGGATGGCGCTACTCTCCCAGTACAGGGCTCTAGTTTATTATCTAAACGAAGGTGCAATACACTGAAACAAGGGCTACGATTTTCCTTACGGCAGCGGTGTAGTGTATTGATGTCGGCAACGGCGGTTGAATCCTTTTTGAAAAATCAGTCACGTACAACGAGGGGCATAATTCTTTGTATTCATAATGAAATAAATAATTAATATTGTTCCGATTGGTTAATTCATGATCCCCCTAAGCGAATATTTAGTTGCCAACGTTAACATACTAAACCGCTGCCACTGCAAGTAAAATTTAAACCAGTTACGTCAATATATATATATATATATATATATATATATATATATATATATATATATATATATATATATATATATTTACTAGCTGTATCCCGCATATCTTGCAATGCCATGGCAAGAAAAAAAAAGTGCTTCTTTCCGCGGGTATCATTTTAATTTAAACCATAACAAAATTTCTTCCCGTCTATCGATGTTTTCATTTCCTAAGAAATCTTTGCAAGAAAACACGAATTTAAGAAGTCTGCTTTCTGATTTCGTTACGTACTTATTACATCTAGAATCCATTCTGTTTAGGAACGCCTAGAAAAAGCTTTGTACAGTACAGAAAAATAGAGGTCCTTTTAGTTACGTAGTGCACCAGAGAACTAATAGTTTATTTATTTATTTATTTTTCGTTGGTTATTCCACAGAACAGCAACGAACCACTACTGGTGCTGCTGATTTTGTAGTGATGCAAAGAAGCAATACGTGATCGTGTTGTGCGTATACCCTCAGTAACAGAAGTATTTTGAATTAAGAGCCTCAATCTTTTCTCTGCAAATACAAACTAACATTGAACAGCGAATTGCTGATTACACTTTCTATATTCACAGCTTAACGACATTTCTTTGCTTCTTTTGACAGGAAACATTTGAATTTGAAACATAACGACATTCCTCTGCGTCTATCGATGCTCGAATTTATATAAGAATTTTTTCCACGAAAATAGAATTTAATTTATGTAGTACCTTTCTGATTTCGGTGTCTCTTCATTATATTTTTGCGTTCTGTTTAGGAATGCCTCGAAAACGCCATAGTACAGGAAAGGACAAAGTCAGCCGACGTTATTTACATAGTACATCAAATAACGAATTATGGCGTTGCTGCTTTTTTTTCATAACTACGGTGTAAATACACTACAAGAAGGGGTACAATTTTACTTGTGGCAGCGGCGTTGTGTGCTGATGTTGGCAACGGCCGTTGAATGCTTTTTCAAAAGTCAGTCACGTAGAATGAGGGGAATAATTATTTATGTTTACGATGAAATAATTTATGATGTTCTGGTCAGTAAATTAATCATCCTCCTAAAGCGAATAGTTCGTCGCCAACGATAGCAAATTAAACCGCTGACACTGCAAGTAAAATTTAACCCAGGTTGGATACAATTTTTTTGCTTCATAGGTGTATCTGTTATCCTTTACAATGTCATGGAGAGAAGTGTCCCTTTCATCGGGTATAACCACTAAATTGTACATAGAGTAGTAATATCTATGGAGTGAACATCACTACGTGATATTGAGACAAATCTACTCTTTCCACACATTTATTTGCTCTTGCGGTTGGTATGTACCGCATTGCCTGAAAAGAAGCCCCACCTCCTTTTTGCAGAGCACCAACATAACATGAAATAATATTTAAATAAATGTGTCACAGAAGCAACAAGAAAGTTGCGAAAGCGTCGCTAGAAGGGCCATTTGCACATAGTCATCTGTCTTAACCGAACAAAAAAGGACCAAGGTAAAGTCAGCGATTAGTAGATTTTTACTAATATCACGTGACATTTCCACCTTAATGTTGACGAGACAAAATCTGTTTTGCGCATCTGAATGCTCACTCCAGATATATTTCTGCCACTAGAGATAATATACACACGCGAGCGATCACATACATACATTACTCATCAGAAACCTCACTGCTTTCATAATTGTTCGATACAATACTGTGATTAAAATTTGTAATTACTTACTTTTGGTGCGGACTACATTAAGCTAGAGAAAGACGTCTTTTATTGCAGAGACAATTGTAATTAGAGTTATAATCCGACTCCTGATATATAGTTCTATTACACAATGTCGATTTCAACTTCGTGCTTTAGAAGTAATCACTACAGGACGTGGGGGCATGTATTAGCTGAAAGAGTGGCCCATGTTGCTAACACAGTCGAGACAATTCACTGGAAATACTCTATTTAATGGAGAGTTCTATGCAGACGACCAGTTGACGCCATTCCTTCAACGATTAGCCAGACTTATTTTATCGCACATTGACACCACCGTGACGTATTATTTAAAGTTTTATTTAAACAGACATGAACTGCTCTGTTGATTGAATTACCAGACTTCGGCATTCGTGGAATATTCGATAATAGTGAGCACTGCATACAAAATAACTACATTGTCCCCAGTGTAGCACTGCAACATACTAATACTTCAGCATACACTAATTGTGAGAGACAAACAGTTTAGTATCACACCAAAGAACCAATACATGGCGCTGTTATTATTATTATTATTACAATTTCTCATTTCAACGATAGAAGTGTTTCCAGAGTTTACACCAAACTGACAATTACACACCACAGTCTTAACTTAATGAACACAACCTAACATTGAATTTACATCGTTACGGTGTACGGAAATACATTAATTTCACTTTCTGTATGAAAAACGTCATGAACGTTCATCGTTTTCGACAATGACTTCTACTTAAATTTGACATCTTGGCTTGGAGAACTGAATTTGTTGACAGAGTGATCCAACAAGGATGCTGTTTTGCTGACCTAGGTCCGGAACCCAGAAAACCAGGATATACACAGGTCCCTCTTTAACAATCGTTCCGAAGCACGGGCATATAAACTAGTACATAAGAAAGTATTACCTACTGATGTGCAGTCAGCGTGGTATAAGGTCTTAAATAGTGTCATCTGTACCAACGACAGGCTGAGCAATATTGGGAAAAACAATACAGACGTCTGTAAGAAATGTCCAGCAACAGACACCATAACATACCGTTTTGTCTTTGAAGGAAACAAAAATATTTGTGATGAAGTGAGGAAGTAGATTGCCTCTATAAAAGGAAATGTACAGAATTCACAGTAAATAATATAATTATACCATAAATGTTTCTTCTCCCGACAGAAGAACTGTGCTATTGTACGGCTAATTGGACGCTACATCAACTACGTCATTAACAACAAAGCGAGGGGACAAGGAAGGAGCCTCCACGAGGCCGATAGCACCACATTAATTGCAGTTAGCAAATACTATCGTCTACTAGTAGACGGACAATCCTTCCGATACCGGACTAAAGATGACGCGCAGTAACATAAAGCCACAATGGTTCTTCTCAGAACCAACACTGACAGAAGCGAGCATAAACATCGAGGGTATCACCACAGCTAAAGAAGAAATCTTATCAGAGTTCTGTAAGACCTCGAAGTGCGATGTATTGTGCATTCAAGAGACTCACAGAGACCTAACTGCCAGAAGACCGAACATTTCAGGTATGAAATTAACGGAAGAAATACCACACAACAAGCATGGGAGCGCTGTGTTCGTGAAAACTCAAACTGTGGTCTCCTCTGTGGGAACAACTAACCTAAATGGTATAGAAATTATTACCATCGAACTTGGAAAATGCACCATAACCTCGGCATATAAACCCCCAAACCAACCCTTTACCTTTTCGCCTCCACCTTACTTCCAGTCACAACCCACGTTCTGGGAGATTTCAACAGTCACAGCATACTATGGGGTTACGTAGAATCGGATGCAAATGGTGATGCCGTAGAGACCTGAGCAGAAACGAGTGGTCTTGCACTAATTCATGACCCAAAACTCCCATCATCCTTCCAAAGTAATGTCTGGAAAAAGGGATACAACCCGGATATATGTTTTTCAAATATCGATCTTGAGGACCGATGTACCAAAGTGGTATACGGCCCCATACCAAAGACACAGCATAGACCAGTTGGTATTAACATCTATCCAGCAGTCAGACCACGGACCATCCCATTCAGGAGGAGATTTAACTTTAAGAAGGCAAACTGGGAAAGCTATGCATCTACGATAGATTCTGAGATACAACATGTTGAACCAAGACCAGAAAATTATGAACAACTTACTGAAATAATAAAGAATACGTCTAGGAAAGTTATTCCCAGGGGGTGCAGACAACAGTATGTCGCTGGAATGTCCAGTGAATCCAAAGAACTTCTCAAAAAATACGAAACACTCTATACTGCTGATCCTTTCAGCGAAGAAACAGTTGACTGTGGAACAGCCCTACTCCAAAAATTAAGCCAAGGAAGGAAGGAGAAATGGACCGAAACATTGTAAAAAATGGACATGACACACAGTAGCAAAATAGCGTGGAACTTGATTAAGAAACTCAGTGGCGACCCTAAGGAACAAATATTACCATGCAAGGTTACAGCAAACCAAGTAGCCACGCAAATACTGTTGAACGGGAAAATCAAGAAACAACAAAAGTACCCAAAAATTACCAGAAATATCAGTCGGGAGACCAACCACTTGGGGACACCTTTCACTATGAAAGAACTTCAAGATGGCATGAACACGTTAAAAAACGGGAAAGCTGCTGGTGTGGATGACATATGCACTGAACAAATAAAGAATTTAGGGCAAAGGGCCAAGAGTTGGATTTTACAATTGTTCAATACGTGCTGCAAAACTTGCAAAATCCCAAAACCCTGCAGAAAATCTAAAGTAATAGCGTTACTTAAACCAGGGAAGGATCCAGAGAATCCTAGTAGCTACCGACCCATCTCCTTGCTCTGTCACCTTTTTAAACTGTATGAGAGACTTATCCTGTCCAGAATAGGAAAATATGTTGACAAACACCTCATTCCATAACAAGGAGAATTTAGACCTGGCAAGTCCTGTACCGGCCAAGTCCTTGCACTGACAGAACATATTGAAGAAGGGTATGAAGGGAAGCTCATAACAGGGGCAGCCTTTGTAGATCTGACAGCAGCCTACGATACCGTCAGGCACAATATATTACTCCATAAAATCTATGAGGCACTCGGTGATTACCATCTAGTTAGGGTCGTACATTCATTGTTACAGAACAGAAGGTTCTTCGTATTGTTGGAGGGCAAAATGAGTAGATGGAGGGACCAAAAGAACTGCCTCCCTCAGGGAGATCTGACAGCAGCCTACGATACCGTCAGGCACAATATATTACTCCATAAAATCTATGAGACACTCGGTGATTACCATCTAGTTAGGGTCGTACATTCATTGTTACAGAACAGAAGGTTCTTCGTATTGTTGGAGGGCAAAATGAGTAGATGGAGGGACCAAAAGAACGGCCTCCCTCAGGGAAGCGTCTTAGCTCCAATCCTCTTCAACATATACACAAATGACCAACCTACACCGGCCCACACTAAGCAGTTCATCTACGCCGATGACCTTGCAATATGCGTTCAAGGAAAAAGATTTGAAGAAGTAGAGGAAAAACTTGAAAATGCCTTAAATCAATGACTGCGTACTATAATCAAAATTCCTTAAGACCCAACCCTTCCAAAACTCAAGTCTGTGCTTTCCACCTTCGCACAAAAGAAGCCAAACGGAAACTCCAAATTACGTGGAACGGGAACACCTTAGAACACACAGACCACCCTAAATATCTTGGCGTGATTCTGGATCGGTCTCTAACTTATAAACAGCACTGCATCAAAACGAGACAGAAAATAACGACGAGAAATAATATACTTAGAAAGCTAACGGGTAGCAAATGGGGTGCATGTCCTGGTGTGCTACTAACAACGGCACAGGCGCTCTGTTTCTCAACGGCTGAGTACGCATGCCCTGTATGGAATAGATGCGCTCACACGAAACAAGTAGATGTGGCCCTCAATGAGACCTGCAGGATAGTGACAGGGTGCATGAACCCAACGCCGGTCAGACTCTTGTACAAGGCAGCTGGTTTTGCAGATCCCACAGCTCGCAGAAACGCTTTAGAACATGTAGAGAAAATAAAACAACTCGCAGATGAGCGGCATGTCCTCTACAGAGCTCGACCACCAGAGACACGACTGAAGTCTAGGAGAAGTTTCCTTGTAACCGTCCAGGACGAACCGCCTGAACATTTCCCTCTCCCCCAAGTTCAGTGGACCGGTCAAAACCTAAATTTTAAAACCTGGAGGACCTTGAATAGGCTCAGAACGGGGGTCGCCCCAGTAAAAGTAAATATGCTTAAATGGGGTATAATCGACCAAACCGATGTAAACTATGACTGTGGAGAAAGTCAAAATATGGAACACCTTACATGTGAAAAATGTCCACACCGGTGTACCCTCGAAGATTTGTGGCTCGCGAATACTAATGGAATAGACGTAGCCCTGTACTGGGCCGATATCCTTTAAATAGTCCGGACACGATAAAGTAAGTACAACAAAGCGAAGATAAAATTCTGGAATTTGAACAATATTTACACACAGAATACTATAAAGAGCGTAGGAGGAAAAGCTACCAAAAACGCTTTGGAAACAGATGAAAAACACTGTTCGAGCATCAGGGAGTGGGGTAAAGGTATCAAGACAAAATAAAGAAGCGTGCTGAAGTAGGAGACTGCTGCTGAGGGTGAAGTACCGTGGAGGCTTCGTCGGCTCCGTGGCCGCTACGGTAACCGTGAACGCTTCAGCAGAACTCTGAAACGGCAATGGACTGTAACGAAGGGGAATAGAAGTTTGAAAATGTGAAAAATTCCTTTACTCACGTGTAAAGTAACTAGATTTAGTCATTCAACTGGCCGAAGAACTGCCCGATCAAATATCACGGAAAAGCAGATAGGTTAAAATTAAAAAGAATAATATATTTGGAAATTATATGTAAGTAAAATTGAATTATTTACTTATGAGGAACTAAATTTTATTTTATGATAAAAAAAAGTGTTCGGTTACTGCGACAGGCGTTCACGAGGTTAAGAGCAGCTACTAACGTAGACAGATGTTAAACAAGAATAGAACAACAACAACAATTGAAATAAGATTCGGAAATCCACTGCTGAAGCAACAAAGAGACGAAAAGACGAGCTTTGAGCTATCAGTCTGTAGATAACACCACACGAACAGCAAGCATTGGCGCAGAGAATAGCACGTTGGACGTCCAATCCGCAGATCGTGGGTTCTATCCCAACAAGGGACAGCAATTTTTAAAAACATGTAAGATTGCTACAAAGGCTCTTGAACATTTTATACCGTTATCGTGTTCAAATGACAATAACATTTATATCCAAAGCTTTGTTTACGTTACACATGCAACTTAACGTCTCCAATGATATTAAACACTAATGTAGCAAAATCATACATGATCTCTTAAGCTACAGGTTGAGGGTTGCTCGTTAGGCAAGATTTTTCCTCGAAGAACAAATTATTTCACCATCGTGAAGCTAAGCGTGTCCAACAGATTTGCATCTCTCTAAGACACCTGTAAACCCGAGCTGAAGTATCCGCCATTTTCCCCATACTGTAGCACTGTCGTCCATGCTTACATATTAGTGGCGAATTCGTTTCTTTCGATTTCCTAGTGACCCAGAAAGATTAAAAAAAGATGGGTCATAAATTGTCGCAGAAGCAACTGGGAACTAGTACCTCGCAATGAATTAAGTATCGTAAGTATAAGTTTATATTAGTAACATTATTAATGTAACTATCAATAGGAAAACAGTTGTATATAATAATTGTTTCATCTCCCTGTAAAAATGTGTACAGAAGCAGTTTGCCTCAGAATGTTACAAGTGAGATTCTTTCGCAGTTCAAGGTGCAGTGAATAATTATTTTGGTGTATTTATATGTTATCATAAACGCAGATAACAGCAATAGTCAGGCACAATCAGACCATATGAAGTCGAAAGCACCTCTAACAGTGGAACTGATGTTCGTAACAGCACAGTCGCGACACTCACTGCTGTGAAAGCTGTTACCGCCAGACACTTGGAGCGACACTAGCGCTCCAAGCGGTCGTAAAGCCGGCTTCCCTTAACGCCGTATACGACACATTAATAATACCCGCTTGTAATTACTTTTATGTGTGGTTTGCTAAATATTGTATATATTCATGCATTTCAACCTTTAAGTATCTTGACACATGACTGACTGTAAAAGAAACGTAAACCGAGCAAAAACTCGTGATCGGACACAGACTGCAATTGTGCAATATGTTACGAAATAATTCTTTAGAAATTGCTTGCAGCTTACCTTGCTGGTAGTGATAGACAAATAGAGTATTTTGTGCAGACAAGCCTATAATAGAACTTCTAAGGGACAGTTAAATATCAAAAAATGTAAATTTAGTAAAAACTCGTGAATAAACTGACGCTAACTGCAACATATTTATGACGAAATTCTTCAGACATTGCACTTTACTTTGCTGGTAAACATAGTATTTCGCACATGAGAAGCATGTAACTGGTCTTCCCGGTGTTAAAAGGTGCGAAATTTTGTTCCCCTGCTTTTTACTTATTGCTATGAAACTTTCATCTAATATAATTTTGCTATGAGATTATTTCAATTATATTATATGTTATTTTAAGGTAATATTACGTCGATTACACGACAGTCTAAATGTCATATTATATGGATGATCCTCAGTCATTATCACAGTCTGTCATCATATGGTTCGTAGATGTGGGAGGAGTGGGAGGGGAAGGGGCGTCAATCGTCTGTAAAATAAGACGGCTCAGTGGTTTCCGATAAATAGGTTTATATATTAGACTGTGGTTTCCATTAGATAAAAAGGGAAACATTTAACCTTTCAAACATTAATAACGGTAACAATGAACACTTCTTTTCCATACATTTCTTATACATTTGCCTCTATAGTGAATTACTTTCGAATGCCCAGACAAAAATGTTTCTAGCTGTGATGTAGCAGCAACCACAGTCTTAATACTTGTTTCAGGACACAGTTTAATTTCTTCCGCCTTTACATTATCACGTCTTTGCGGTAGTTTCCTCTTCATTCCCAGTTTCGGTGGTTTGTTTGGAACATCAAACAATCTAGGCACAGCATTCCACACCAGCTTCTTCCGTTCATCATTCATGAACTGGTTTGCATCGAAGTGTAGCGAGCAGAACTTCACATTATCACGTAAATACGCGGCAGCTTTATTCAAAAGATCTTGTCGCCTGCTATTTATAAGCCATTTCTTGATCCTAAAAAGAAATAATCGTGTTGCTCACAACATAATTGTAAACAAGCATTACCGAAACTTTATGTCACATTCCTCTCAGGCTCTGTAGAAAACCTAAAGAATGATAAATATGACGTATTCTAGTTTTTGTTGCTGCAATTTATTGCACTACACACGCGTCCCTTCGTAAAAACCATTTCGTACACTAAAACACACAACAAACACACGTCTCGTATACGATATAGAGCAACGTGGCTTTACGTCCGCAAGGAGCGCTGCAGTCGCCTAGTATAACAAAAATCAGCGGTAGTGTCGGGACTGTATATATTAGACTGTGGTAACAGTTTGAAAGTCCAAGCCATTATTATCGTTCCATTACAGGCAGTCGAAAATAGTAAATGTGTGGCATAGCAAAAATAAAAGTTTGTGAATTTTGCGGGAAACACAAGAGCCTCAAAAGACTACACATTTGGTGTATTCCTTTGTATATTTTGTAAATGGTTACTATTTATTTTGCTTTTTTAAAAGATTTCATGTGCAACGTAAACAGATGTGAACCGTTTTATTTTTGTTACTACAATCAATTTTTGGCAATAGTTTTGAAGTTACTCTATCCTGTGCAAGCCTCTTCATTCCTGAATTACAGCTGCCATTTACAACATTTTGAACCTCTTTACTGTAATTATCTTTTGATCTCCCTCTGCAATTTCTTATATTAATATTTATTTCAGGCTCATTTTGACGACTCTCAGTTTGAGAGCAACCGAGTTGATAACTGGAAAAAGCTGAAGCAGACAACTTTACCAACTATATTTGATGTACCAAATCCGCCAAAGCCAATAGCTGGTAAGCGGAAGAAGGGTTTCGGACTCCCCAAGGAAGATCCACTTTTTCACGACTCAAATTCGTCGAAAGAGGTAATTCTTTGACTATTTAGTCATCTGTATGTTTCTGGTCTGGTAACAATTCTCATTACACTTTTTGAAGATAAAATAAGGGTAAATTCGAAAAGAATTCTGTAGTTTGTTTAAATGTGAATTTTTGGTTCCGAGTAGGAGATTTACAAATGGAAACATATGTGGTAGGCTGCATTTTAGTTTGCAATCAGCTAATTTCGAATTTTGGTGTCATTTGTGGACACTCGATTGTATTATCAATAGTATTGTATAGACATTTGTGTTTCAGTGCTCCACTCTAAACATCAAGTTCCACCTGTCTCCATCTTAATCAAATTTTATGTACTCAACTGGGCATCATTATGATGCCCATGGACTGATGGACCACGTTTGGGTCAATTGAAGACCGGGATACCACCCCTTGGCTTTGATTAATGACATCGTATCTTAGTCACAGTCAAATTCGTAGAATTAATTTGCGAATACAGATTGCTAATAGATCTTGTTTTGCAGAAATACAGTAGAAACGAGTCACTACATGGGTGTAACAGTTTGCTTTAGGTAATTGAAATTGACTGCATTTATTCAGTAATAATTTACATTCCTATGAAGTCAATAGTCAAAGCCAGTGGGTGGTAGCTCCATCTTCAAATATGCCCCATGTATTCATTTATGAAATTCATAGAGGTTGTAGATAACCACCAGAACAAATTGGTGGCGATTATAATTGTTTAGGAAATTTGTAAATACAGTGGATTGTAAGAAAAATGTCGAGGCATATAGTAAATTGTATTTTAAAACAAAATTAAAAATACTTGTTTCAGACTCATTTTGATCAGTCACAGCTTCAAAACAACCAAGCTGATAGCTGGAAGGTAAAGGAGACAGCTGTGTCATATTACTGAATCTTCCAAAGCCACTTGTCAGTGAGCATAATTATGCAAAATTATCAAAAGAATTACCAGGCCTACTTAATGATAAACTGATTAGGAGGCATACCTAAGTCACCAATTTTTTTTTTTAACTTTGATTTTATTTTCAGGCTGATGAGGCAATGGAAAATAGTAGTGCTACATGTTCACAACTTGCTGAAGCTGTTCCAAATACTACAGACATCAGTGTACGTTTTAAGAGTTCTTTATATTTTTTTTTTTATTTCGTTATGTTGCTGCCACAGTATATTAAGAGTTTAATATTAGATTATTTCAGTATTTATTGGTAAAGTCTCATAATAATATTCCCACTCTCTGCCCACCCCCCTCAGAACAGATGCACATGTATAAATCACTGTCTGTCAAAATACCTGGCTCATGTGGAAAAGGGGATACCGCCAGTCGGCTTTGACCAGTGGTATCAGCTTGTTGTCGTGCGGGTTTGCAGGTAGCTTGAGTAATTGTGTGGTGGCTGAGTTAAAGACGATAGTTTGTTTACTAACAGAACATAGATTCTATATTAAGATATTGTGTTTAAAAAGTGGTCCGTAGCTTCACTCTGATAGTGAGGTATAGGTTAGCAAAGGTTTTTTTCTTGTCAAGTGAGCGCCAGAGCGAAAATTTTTGGGCTGAGACTTGAGATCTATGGTTCATTCTGTTGTTGCAATCTATAATTTACTACAATAACCACATATTATTTATTATCCACAAGGCATAAGTATTGAGATATTATCCCGCATACGGGTGATGTCATAGCTCAAAGCTGGCGGGTGATATCCCGGTCTTCAGTTATGCCAAATAACTTAAACAACTAATGCTGTTCATGAATTAATGATTCAATTTATTGCCAACTCATTCATTGCATATCAGTATTTGATAATTATCATGTATTGTGGTACAGTAATAAATACTCCTTTTCTGTCAGGGTCACACAAATTATTCTACCATTGCTGCATTACGTGATCAAATTTGAGCCTTGGAAAAGGGAACATTATAAAAATCTGAACTGGAAGTTCAAAATGAAAGCAAGTTGAGGTTTTTATCAGCAGAGCAGAGTGAAATAGCAAAAACTGAGAGACAGTCAATATCTGAATGGTCACATGAGGGAATTATTACAGCACTAATGTTACGTTTAGCTTTACGTAAGCATTGATACAATTTTTTGAGATCAACTGGCTATCCCACAGCACACTATATCACACTCAATAGACGAATAAGTGGGATACATTTAAATTATGGTGTCATTGGCTCTTTAATAACACCACTCAAAACGAAGGTAGAGGTCATGAGTTTAAATGATGGAGAATGGTGTATGCCTGTAGATGAAATGGAGATATCTATAGATATAGCATAAGATACTGTAAACAGTTCATTTACTGGACATATTACCTTGGGATCCAAAGATAGTATTGGAAACTATTATACTGCGGTTTTGATTAGTTGCCTTAGTAGTCCATAGAAGGAAGTCATTGACCACGAAATAACAGGACCTTCTACTACTAGAAAAGAGATGCAGCAGCTTATTACTAATGTTAATGCTGTTAGAGGTGTTGGTCTAAAAGTGAGAGCTGAAGTTTCAGATATGGGGAGTAATAATAAAGCAATGTGGAATTCTCTGAGAGTGTATGTTAATAGAAGAACCAGGAAAATACTTTTTAAATAGAGACTTCTCAAAATATACACACTTTTGCAGATGTCCCTCATTTATTAAAAAAACCATTAGATCCACTTTTCTTTCCCGTGTTATTCTTTTGCCCCAAAAAATCTGCGAAGCTGAAAATCTTCCAACAAATGTAGTCTCTTTGGGCTACATCAAAGAGCTGTGGCTATGAGAAACAGAATCTGAAAATCATTTGAGATCTCTCTGGCATCTGAGCACAACACATTTGTTTCCAACACATTTCAACACAATGAATGTGGCAACAGTTGTGCAGCTGTTTTCCATGAAAACTGCTGCAGCTTTAGAAAAGGCTATGATTGTGGAACAGTTAAGTACAGAGGCTCTCTCCACTGCTTGGTGGATTAGGCTGATTCATGAATGGTTTACCATCATGTCTGCTAGGCAGTTGAAGATGGAAAAAACCGTGAAAAACAGTTTAAAAGTTGACTTCGCCACATCTGTTATTGAAATCTTCCAAGATTCAGAATTCGGTAAATGATGGAAACCTGTTCAGAAAGGTGTTTCATTGTCCATTACTAGTGTAATAAACATTGCAAGACAAGTATTAGAAAAGGGATTTAAATTACTGATGCCGGGATGCTCCCAAGTACGAAGAAAATCAGGTGATACGCCCACATCATTACAAGTTAGGAGGGCCATGAAGCTGGTGTTCATTTCCCAGTTCATATCAAATATAGTAAATGCAAATAACACTGCTGATACTGATAAGCATTTATTAGACTTCACTAGTGTAAAAAATAATTCTGTTGCAACATCAAGCCTGTCACATGACATTGATTTCGAAAATATGAACATGGCCTAAAATATAAAAGAAGCTGAAGAAAATGACATCCATTACATTAGAGGTGCAACTGTAAATGCCCTGTCAAAGAAAAAGATCTGTAGCAAATGTTTAAATGCATTAAAAATGTACAGGATTTCAGGGAGCCCGTTATTCCAGAGCGCCATATACTATTGACAGAATATTGTGACATGGGAGGTTTGCAAAGGCAATCTTTAAGAATTTATAGAATCTGCAATGAAGCAGAGAAAAAATTACAAATTTTCAGAGCACCTCCACTTTCATGTGAAGTGTCAGTGGATATTTTTTAATTGAGAAAGTCAGGACAAAGTGTGATGATGTTATTTTACCTTCATGCTTCAACCTAAAGAATCATATAACATTACATTATCTAACAGTTTGGTGCAAAGGCATCACAAGACATTTGAGTGATAGAAAGTCCCAGATGGAATCATTCAGGTCATCATCACTTCACAAGAAGCAAAGAAAGAAGTAAAACTAAAGCTGTACTTATCTTTTTTTAATATGAACTACTTTTTAAAATGTTGCAAAACTAAGTTTCAATTGGTGATTCAATTTTGTGTTATTTCATAATGGATATTTTTGCAAACGTCTTTCCAGTGTGATTAGAACCTTTTCTGTTTTATACTTTGTGATAAAAAACGTGTGGATCTTCTGTCTTTGTTAGTAAAAGATTGCATTTAATTGGTTTTTCTCTTTGTATATTTGTATGTTTTCTCTTTATGTTTTTCTTAAAATGTTGCATATATATATATATATATATATATATATATATATATATATATATATATATATATATATATATATATATATATATATATATATATAATAGACAGATGTAAAAATTTTGTATTTTTAATACTACAACCTTTTTTGTAATAATTTGTAAGTGTTAAACAGTGTAATTTCTCTCTGCAATTATAAGTGACAATGTTTTTAACTTTGTGCTTATTTGTACTAAATAAAAACTTAAAATCTATTAATCCCTGCTTTCCAATTACACACTGAAATTTTATAGAGGGGCAGAACCCTTTTCTAGCTTCCACTATGTGATTTTTTTACCCGAAGACCTGCTAATTATGTTTTCCTGTAACATTGTCATTGAAGCAACTCCTCCCCTCCTGAAACTGGTACTGGTACTCGGTACTGTTCCAAAAGCTTGTCTTTTTCCTTTTTACAATTTATTTTTTGTGTGACTATCGGCGGTACAGAACTAAGGCAAGTACTGGCCAGAAGAATATTTTACCATCTCTGTTGTCCGGTTAGAAATGAATTCTGTACTACAGTAATTCAGCCCACAAGTTGCTGTGCAATTTGTTTGATTTTATTGGAATAAAACATTGCAGTTTCTGCCTTCTAGAAGCCATATTCAAAACTACGTAAATAATGAAATATATGCATGAACTCTTTGGAAAACTAATTGAGAAGATGCAAACCTTAATCCTAATATACACTTCCTATAGTGTTCAGAGTGGCAGTTCCTCTGGAATTCTTGGGGAATTATATTTTACATGGAAAAAACACAAAATAATAATAAATAAACAGGGGATTATGTGATTTTGATCGTTTTGCCATTTATGTTACAAGTTATGGAGGCTGTTATTGTGGTTTTGTTTGAAATGTAATAAGTGTCCTACTTAATGTTACACTTGTCTATGATAAGTTGTCAGTTTGTGTGCTGACTGAGAGACATGTATGCGTTTTTTAGAACTTTGTCAACGTGCAGTGTGTTTTCCTCTAGTGTGCCTACTTTTAATTAAGTGCTTCTTAAGTTTTTTTGCAAAATTTATTTAAATCACTAATATTAAGATTAACTAATTTTTCTACATCCGTGAGAGATTGGAATGTTCAAGGTTACGAGATGACGCACAAATACCTGTAATTCTCAGGGAAATTTTTGTGGACATCGAGTAGCCACCCAGTGTTATAGCCGCAAATAGTTTATCATTTTTATAGGCAGGGAGTCCACTTATTTAAAGCACAGTATGTATACTGAATATAAGTTTAACTCTAAAGACAGAAGTACACAAAACTGTTCTTGATCTTAGAAAAGACAATTAATGTATTGCTTACTCAACATATTTCTAGCAAGAAATCCATAATAATAACCAGACCTATTTGATATTATTTGGAAGCTCTGAACAGGGCTTTTCCATGAGCTCCTTTTCTAATTGGAATACGGGTAGGAAGTGACACTAGAGGTGAGATGTTGACTATCAGCTGTTACTGAAGTGATTTTGTATATTTTACATATGCATTTGACAGTGAAACATTTTGAACTACAGTAAAACACTGCACATTTTTCTACTAGCAAAATGCAAGCATGATCCGTATTAGTTATTAAAAGGTAGAAAAAATATCGAGTGCCTTCGAAATTCGAAAGTAATATTAATGAAAGCAACACGAAAACACATGTAGGCCTATTAATAATTTTCTTTGAGGAAACTTATTAAAAGATTACATCAAAGCAAAATACATTTACAAGATGTAGTAGGTGTCACACTGCTACAAAAATGTAGTTCAGAGTTCATATTAATTAAAAAAATGAAATAAAAAAACGTTTCAAAATTTATTTTAAATATCGCTGTGACCAAATGTCTGATGTTCATGAAAAGTTTTAAAAAAATGTAACTCCTCTACCAGAAAAGACTAATGACAACTTTCGTTTCTGCAAAGTTTGGCAGAGCTCTTGTAGCTTATCTTCAGTGTAGGAATAGGTTACAAGATAGCGAAATTTTCGATACCGGTATTTATTTTATTGCTTCTTCAGTGAACTGATCATGAAGTAGGCCTACATAGAATGATACTATTCATTCGTTTCTTTAAAACACGAAACTCCTTTTTTTCCCTTTTGTAAGACAACACTGCTGCATTTCTGACGGTTGATATGTATGCATACACCAGATAATATATTTAACATCTTTTGGAAGTACCAATTTCCGACGAAAACTAGTAAATCAGTACAGGATGTTATTGTATAACTCGCATTTTTAAGTCAGTGATAGCAAGCTCTCAGTGAATTCATTTAATATTTACAAACTGTCACGCACGTTCTGAGCCTACATTTAAATGTTTCTGTTATATGAAAAGGGCATTTGAAATATTTATATGCAAGTTCACATTAATTCCTCTTCAGTACACTTTATATGTGAAATTTTGATACGTTTTATGAGAAGTATTTCAACAACTCACTTGAATTCCGGAGATGAACATAGCCTGATATGGCCATGATGGGGTAAAAATGGCGGACGATTCAGCCTGTGTTTTAGGAGCTCTAACTTTTGGAACAGCAATGGCGAGGCATGTATCCTATCTCGAATGGTCCGGATAGGTATGCTCTGTTTGCGCCAATTGTGCTCCATCCCTTGTGGGGATCGTACTCAGGACCTTCGGTTTGGCATTCGCGATTCGACCGCTGAGCGGGACGGAGGTGTGGCGACCACAGACGGCTCGCCTCGCAATAAGGCTATTTACCTGCGCTCCAGGTTTGTCGCTCCTTTTTGCTTTATGATAAGAAAAAAATCATTAGTGTAACTAATTGCCAGAGAAAGGACACGATAAAGTTTACATTAGATCGCAATGTCACCCATGCAAATTGTATAGAAGTTAGATTACTGTTTTCGGACAAAGTGTCAATGGTGAGTCCTTGTGATTATGTAAAACTCTCGAGTTGTGGTTTATGCGCTTCAATTGTAGAAAAGTGTGGAGGCACGATGAAGTTCAACCACTCAAACGGTACAATTAGTGACGTGCGTGTTTCATTCGCTGGGACGGGAATAAGGACAGTACATCTGTTTGAACTTCCCTTCGAGATACCTGCTGAAGAAATAAACAGTGTCCTTATGGCGTAGGGTAGAATCATATCTAATTTCGCGGAAAAATGGTCTGAACCCCATATGTTCCCCGTTTTAAATGGCGTCCGTCAGATTAAAATAGAGCTTCAGTGACATATTCTATCTTTTGTCAATATATGTGGGTATCAAGCTCTGATTACTTATGATGACCAGCCTGGGAAATGTGCTCTGTGCAATTCGACAAAGCATATCCGTGCTGAATACAGTATAAGAACGATCCCACAGCTATCAACTGGTGACGGTACTACTACACAACCTGTGGTACAAATGAGACATAAGCTGCAGTCACCTTACCACGAAGATCGATAGAGCAGGAACAAGTGGAGCAGGCAGAACCATCCGTGAACCTGGAAACTTGAAAATCACATTGATGCCCAAGATAATGTGGAAAACCATACGGTTTCCCCACAGCACGAAACCGATTATGTGAAATAAAAACTTAACGAACAAGAAAACATTTTCGGTGCAGGTCCTTCCACTGCATATGGGAAGTGAACCGAGTATATCCGCTGGATTGTCTGTACAGACAGTACCCGTGAGCGATCGGTTCGCTGAAACTTCACTCCAACGACCGGAAATGACATTCACAGACAAGAAGGATCAGGTACTAGAGAAAACCTTGAAGTTACGGAGGACAACTTACATACCGAAGCAGATGAAAAGAAACATTGGAATAGCATAACTTTTGAAAAACTGACGGAAGAAGGACGTTGTGGCATCACATCCAAAGTTCAAGAGATCAGAACACGTTTGGAACAAGAGTAAACACCACTTTTCCTGGGCGAGGGGTAAGTTCTACGTTAGTAACTTCTTCGCCGGATTCATCTGACAAGGAGAGGACGCCTAATCGTTATCGCCGAATTCGTCCAAATTAAGGTCCATGTAGGGCGTAAATGCCCCAAGTGTGAACTCTAGATGTCCAAGCGTTTAGGAAATAAAAGGAAGTTTGATACGGATCTATCACCATATGCATCTTATCAACTGTCCCTGTGCGGGCGTGTTTTTAGGAAGCGATGTTTGGCTCAGGAGTAAAAGATCCGATCCGCATCGAGAAGGTCGCGGGTTCAGCTCCACCAGGCGGCAAATGTTTTTTTCTGGTCCTTGGCAATGCGTACAACTACATACTGTTCCCGTATACAAGACTAGATTAATTACAGCACGCACGGAGGCATTTAAACAATCATTCTTCCCACACTCAATACGTGAATGGAATGGAAACATGCACTCACAGTGGTTTGCAGAGTATTGATGTTGATGTAGACTGACGTCACAATTAACCGCAACATCAGATACGTTATTTTACTAAATTATATAAGCAAAAATAGAAAGGGCATTGGATGAAATTCGGGGCTACAAACATTTAAACAGGGACTGTAGGTAATGCGTACTTGGGGACGTCGTGTATGTAAACAGATACTTCCATTCTTTTGAAATTGATCAGTTACATGTACCGGGGTGATATTCATCGAAGAAACAGGGAAAACAATAATTTTGACCGCATCTTGCGCACTTTATGAAATCCGGCCGTTTGCAGTTACTTTATTTTATATTTTTTATGTCTCCATTGAAAACAAACTTGACTGACATTCTGAAGACACCTTCTTTCATCAAACAGTCCAGCCGTGAACCACGCTTAACGCTGAATATTTGCGAGAACAGCCGGTAACGTATAATGGAATGTAGTGTAATGCAAGCTTCTCTGGATGTGATTTCTTCTTCTTTCTCGCCTTATGGACCGTTCACAACCCCAAGTTTGCAAGATACTGTGCTTGATTTAAATAGTGACGTCCCATGCTGATTTTGTGCACATATAAATACAAAATAACATGTATGATGTTTTTAGAGTATGCATTTCCAAGGAGGAAAAAAAAATTGCTACCGGGTGGAATTGAACCCACCGACCTTTCAGTAAAAATCCGATCTCTTACCGCTGTGTGTAACTGTGCTATTGCCTAAAAGAAGAAATAAAGAGGTAAAAGAACTCACACAAATGAGGCCAATTTCTTTACTGAACTCTGATTATCAAATCATTGCTAGAGTAATGAAGGAAAGACTTAGGCCTGTCTTGGATAAATTAATTGTCCCTCATCAAACATGTCTCCCTGGTTGAAGTATTTTAAAAACTATGAGTACAGGGACATAATGTCAATATTTTCCACAACTAGGGTTGCCAGATTGAACTCGAGGCAGGCCCGGAGACTAGACGTGCCCCCTCTTCCTTGGCCAATGACCCACCGCCCCTCCCCCCCCCCCCAACTGCGACCAACCCCCCCCCCCACCAACCAGGATTACATGTGAATTCTTAAAAAAAAAAAAAAAAAAAAGGAACCTAATCATCTCGTCCCTCCCAAGTAAATGAGATAGTGCATATTCTGCACTTACACATACACTGATCAGTATCGACTTTTTGTAGCCACTCTTTATAACTTTCTTTCTGCAACCATTCTTCACGGAACGAACTTAGATATCGTCTCTTCATTTCACTGTTATTACTCACTAATCTGAGTAAAATGTAAGCTTGTCAGTTCTCACACGATCCGAGTATTCCAAATATTGCCGGTAAACTGATAATAAACAATGAACGAACGAACACAAATAATAGACGTCGCCAGTTAACACGTTGCCGCAACAGTGTTTGCTTAATAATGCGCTAGCCGATTACTACCGACGCAAAAATGAAAAGTTTTCAGAGGAAGAACAGAAAAGTAGCGTTTTGTTGCCATAAGAAATTGACATTTATATAAAAGTTATTCATAATTACTAGAGAGGAGCCGGCCGGGAATGGCCCAGCGCACTGAGGCGTCTTGCCGCGGTGTGCGAGGCTGCTCCCGCCAGAGGTTCGAATCCCCCCCCTAGGGCATGGACGTTGTGTTCGTCCTTAGCTTAAGTTACGTTAAGTTCGATGTAGATCCTCGCTACATGAGCATAGTACTTAAAAAGCGTCGATAAAAAAGTTATGATGAAGGTTACATTCAAGCCCGGAGATAAGAGTCATTGGCTCGTAGACCCGGAGAATTCATTCTAAGCCCTGGCAATCCGGGCGGCGCCCGGAGATCTGGCAACCCTATCCACAACACTGGCCAGGTCAGGCATAGCTTTTATCGACTTCTCGAAAGCTTTTGACATGGTAAATCAGGAATATTTGTTCCACACAATGACATATATGGGTTTTAATGAAACTTACCTGTTTGTTTTAAGAAATCTCTTAAAAGGAATAAAAACACAATTTTTTCTCAATGGCCGCCATACTAGACCAACAGAGATTGAAAATGGCGTTCTTCAAGGCAGTGAGCTGTTAATGTTGTTATACATCATAGCTCTAGAACCTTTATTGAGACCGCTAAACAATGAGCTAGAGCGCATGACGATACTAGGAGAAAGTCGAGCTACCAACGCTTATGTCGACGACATTAGATTAGGCCTACTTTTGAGGAGTTCAGACAACATGCAAAAATTGACAGCATTTGTTCAGCTCTACTATAATGTAACACGGGCCAAAATAAACGAGACGAAAGGCTCTTTTTAAATCTTAATGGGCTTACAACTATTCGCCTAGACTGGGCACAATCAGTGGAGTGTCACACAGCTTTAGGTGTAACGTTCTACAAAGATCGTTTAAAAACGATGAAACGATGACCTCTAACTGGAGGAAGGTATCAGCAAACATAAGAGGTAGCCTAATAATAAACAATATCAGACATTTAAACCTGATCAAGAGAATTAAAATAATTAACTGTGCTGTCCTCTCAAAGGCAATATGTGTGGGGCAAATATTCCCAATGCCCATCGTAATATCACAAACCATCATGGCCACAATCTGCAAGGCGAGACTTTCAGGGCAGCTGCTAAAAGTATAACATTTAAACCTGAAGAGGGAGGCCTAGGACTCACCGCCACAAGGCTATACCACTTTTTATTAACCTTCAGATTATAGAAAACTATCCCAACAGTGTCACATCCAGTCTATTCAAGACTTTACAACCTGCAAGCTTGAAACCACCCGCAAATATAAATGGAATAAATTATAAGCTGAAGTATATTCAACACTTTCACCTAGAGGTGTTATCTGGATAGTATTGAGGAGGACAAACAAAAAAGAATCTGTAATTACATCGTGGACCGCCTTAAAACCAGAGAAAGTCGAAATAAAATGGAAGCAACTTACCCACACCAAAACTGGAAGTCCATTTGGAAAAATATACATAATAAAGTATTGCCAACAGATGCGAAGGCAGCGTAGTACCGAGTAGTAAATAATATCGATTGTACAAATGACGGGCTATGTCACATCTTGGTTTAAGTAACACCAATGTCTGTCAGAGATGACTGATAGTATCTATAGCAAGTCATCGGCTCGACAGTAAAGGGCAATAAAATATTTGGGACAATGTCAGGAAACAGACCGCCTTTATAAAGGGAAGTGATGGCAAAGAAATCACAGTTAATAACCTATTCCTACCACAAAATTTTTCGTCTCCCGGAAAGAAGAATAATGCAATAGTTTGGGTACTTGGACACTATGTCAATTATGTCATTAAAAACTATGGCGCAGATAACATTTTGGAATACGAACAATATATACACAGCGCACACTTCAAAGAACATTGGAAGAAGATTCACTTTGTTAACAGGGAATCGGATAACAACATTTGGGTAAAGTACAGAAGCATGCCAAAGTATGGCACTGCTGCTGAGCGTGAAGTACGGTGGGGACTTCGTGGGCTCAGTGGCCGCTCGGTAGCCTCGAAGGCCTCAGCAAAACCCTGAAATAGCAATGTAAAGGAGGAGAGTAGAAGTCCGCACACATAAGACAGTTTGAAAATTTCAAAAATTCCTTTACTCTTCTATAAATGGAATAATTATTAGTAAGTTGTGCCAAAGTGTGAAAATATTGAAAAATCAGTTCGAAATCGAAGTTATTTACTTTATCAGAAACTATTATTTATATTATTATGAACTGAAAGAAAAATAGTTTTGAACTTAATGCAGTACAGAAAGTATAAAAAGCCACAAAGGAGGTATTTCATTTAGTTATTTATTTATATAGCCTACTTTCTTTTATACACGCATTACATGGTGTACTCATTGCCCTGAGTAACGGGAAACGAAATACCAAATACAAAGAGTGCTGTACATGCTGCGACAGACGACCACAGAGTTATGAGAAGACGAAAATAATGACTTATTTGAAGAAGAGAAATGGAAAAATCGAAATAGATTGTGGAATCCAATTCGCGAGCAGAAAGAGCAACGAGAAGACGAACTCTAAGGTTGCCCGTAAGCAGTAAGATACAAAAAAGAGTATATATGATAACAATGTGATTAATAAAAAAATGGCCCAGAGGGTAGCTCGTTAGGCAAGATTTTTCCTCGAATAACAAATCATTTCACCATCGGGAAGCTAAGCTTGCCAAATCACGTTTGCATCTCCCGGTACATCAATGGCGGGGCATGCATCCTGCCTCGATGGAAGTACATGCTCAAAATGTTCAAATGTTTGTGAATCTCCCCCCCCCCCCAAAACAGGTATTTTATTTAAAAAAGAAAAATAAGTTTAGTATTTTTTTTTAATTTTACTAATATTTCCTCGTTTTTGCTTCATCTGGTGTTAATTTAAGACCATTTTAATCTCTGAAAGAAATAAAGTAATTTTTTATTACATAGTGATTTCAATTTCTCTTTTTTACAAATAGACCTACATGACAAATAATGAACTCTGTCATAGTTTCGTTATAATGAATCCATGGATATATGTTTACGCAATGGTTTTGAAAAGTTCTTCCCCTACGACTACCACATTCAGTGCCGGAAACATTTTTCTTGGAATAAGCAGAAACAGTAACAGAATTCATTGTCGCAAGATGCTGCAGATGGATCACTTTTACTGCTACACGCTGTCGATTCGATATCACCATGACCGTCACGATTATCAGTCCTTTTGTATTTCACTATACACTTAATCATTTTAACGATCATGACACGCAAGACATTAAGACGAATTTCCAAGCGCTGGTGGCACAGGTCAAACAGTACAGGAACTACGGCCCGACTACTTCGTTCAATTGTTGACAACAAATTGTTGAAGCCTGAAAATTCATATTCAGAAAAATCTCTCGCTAACTGTTGCGTTTCGTGATTTTTGTACAGTTGCCAATAAAAACAAAAAAAGACCTTCCCAAGTTGTTACAGAATGTTTTAGCTAGGAGGGATAGGACACTCTTCACAGCAGATATGTAAGCTCACTGGTAACGTACATGGTTCTCAAAAGTTTTCTTAAAATATACCGCGAATTAAATTCGAAGTATAAAAATTTTCATCGTATCGTACCAAACCCACTTCATTTCTAGTTATTTAATTCAACAATTAAAGGTTGCATCTTTCAGTTTACAATATTTACTTAACAAGCGACGTTCCATTAGCATTCGGACTATTTAAAAAATTGTCACTTCACTCAAATGTCAACGTGGATTTTAATGCCTACAAATTCAATTAGCTGTTTGTTTTAAGATAATCATTTTATAGCAGTGTATTACTAAAGCCAGACGGCCATCATTGGGATGAGACAGTCGACTTTATTTACAGTCAAGAAACAGTTCAAAAATGTTCAAATGTTTGTATAGTCTATGGGACTTAACTACGGGGTTATCAGTCCCTAAACTTACAAACTACTTATGAACTAACTAAGACAAAGAATGACACAAATATCCATGCCCGAGGGGGGCTTCGAACCCCCGACCGTAGTGGCCGTGCTGACCATGACTGGAGCGCCTCAGTCACCTCGGCCACCGCGGCCGGCAGTCTAACAGTCCTTCTCAGCTCCAATTTGAACCAAGAGATCCATTTCATGGTAGACAAGCAGCATCACGGTTTTTTAAAAATGGTTCTTTTCAACCTATTATTGATAAGTACCCAGAAACAAAGGGTAGAAAATTTAGAAGTATGTGGTACACAAATTACAATTGGTTAGAATACAGTGTTGCTGCTGATAAAGCTTTTTGCTTCCCATGTCGTTTGTTTGGTTCCACAGGTTGTTATGATGAAACATTCATATCTAATGGGTTTAAAAACTGGAAAAAACAGTCCAGCGCTTTAAAGAGCACGATAAAACTTTTTCTCACCTCAGTGATCTTCAACATTGGCAGGAAGGTTTTAAAAGTAAACAAAGTGTGGTAAGCAAAATATCAACACATCATGAAGAAGTTAAAAAATTCGTGATTATCTGGAGATTTTATTCCAGTCCCTACTTTTCATGGCCAAGCAGGGAATAGCACTTCGGGGTCATAGAGAAAATGAGGACTCTGATAACAGGGGTAATTATGTCGAGTTATTGAAGCTGACATCAACAGAAAACTCTTTATTAAAACAAAATTTTTTTAGACAGAGATAAGTTTTTCAATTATCTTCATCACGATGTTCAAAATGAAATGGATGAAATCATGGAAAATTTGGCCAGGGAGTACATATTTGATGATGCTAAAAAATCGAAACAATTCTCCGTGATTGTTGATGAAGCTCCAGGTGTGTCATATCAAGAACAATTGACTCTTGTTATAAGATATGTAACAGAAAAGCTCGAAATCAAAGAAAGCTTTCTTGGTTTTTACAAAACTGATTTGACTGGCGGTGAAACGTTATACAAGCTGCTTGTTTCAATTTTCGGTGAACTTGGCATAGACCTTAAAAATATAACTGCTCAGCGCTATGACGGAGCGGGAAACATGAGGGGGTGTCGCTGTGAGGATGAAGGAACAAAACCCGTATGTTATGTTTGTACATTGCTATATGCTTTCTCTAAATCTTGCACTTGCCGATGCATCTAAAAACATTCCTTCTGTTCGCAACGTTTTTAGCACAGTCCAACAACTATACTGTTTTATTGAGGCTTCGCCTAAAAGACATGCAGTATTTTCCAAGTTAAAAAGTGCAGCATGTGCAGTCAAATAAGGAATAAATAAGGATTTGTCCTTGAAAGCACTAAGTGACACAAGATTTAGCAGCAGATATGAAAGCTTGCGAGCAGTTCAACAACACTTAATAGATATACTGCACACTCTGGAAAATATTGAAGCTACTGACTCCAAAACTGGTGGAGATGCTCACGGATTGATCACATGTATTACCAAGTTTGAGTTTATTTTTGTATTGAATACTATGAAGTACTTTTTTGAAAAATCTAACATTCTTTCAAAGTACATACAGAATCATGATGTATCCATTCATAAAGCGTCCAGGTGGCTGACAGTGTAGTTATGTTCATAAATTGTTTGAGAAATGAAGAAGAGTTCCAAAAGTTTTTTACTGAAGCAATTGATTTTTGTGAAATACATGGCTTTGAGGGGCCAACAGTTCAACACAAAAGAAAACTTCCACAAATAACAGGAGGAGGAGATGTTAATCCTGAATATGATCCACCTGAAGCCTACGTTTTAAAAACATTTTACTACCCTCTGTTAGATACACTCAATGAGAACATTAGGTCACGGTTTGAAGAAAAAAAACAGCTGGCTCTACTCTGCAACATGGAACTACTGCTGACGGCTTCAACGAAGAACAACTCAATTTTTAACGACCTTATCAAAGAAGCATGTTTTGCTGTGAGTTCCGCATTTGGTTTGGAAAATGATAATTTAGTCTCAGAAATCGATGTATTTTCAAGAAAGAAGCATGATTCAGACCAAATAGATCGTCATCTTGTGCCAAATTTGGTTTCACAATTTAAGTCTGAAAATGTTCACAACCAGTATGTATTCCCTAATTTGTTCAAGCTACTGCAATTGTTTTTGACTATCCCGGTGTCCACTGCAACGGCAGAACGATCTTTCAATGTCCTCAAACGGATCAAAAACTACTTTAGGAATTCTATGCTTCAAGAACGTTTAACACATTTAGCTATACTAGCCATTGAAAAAGATGCGGCTAAAAAACATCAAATTAGATGAATGTGTAGAAATTTATGCCAGGCGGAAACCAAGGCACATAGCTTTGTTTTAAAGTAATTATGCTTTGACAAGACGTATCATTTTAAATTACGCTATTGTCTGTTATTTTTGTTTATAATTAAACTAATGTTGTAACAGTTGTATTTTACTAGACAACTTAATATAACAACTTATGGCAATTACAATTGTATATTGTCTTTCGTTTTTCCTCGCATTTGGTATTATAGGCCTGTAAGTGCAGAAATCAAACTATAACATGAAACAATTTCTTACAATGACATTTTTAGTTTTAGATTTTATTTTGCCGTCTCCCCCCTCCCCACTTCTATCGTCCAATCGCCGCCACTGACAAGAAAGGAAAAAAAAAAAAAAAAAAAAAAAAAAAAAAAAAAAAAAAAAAAAAAAAACTTTTTCAGTGGGGTATGCCGAGCATAGACACCCAAATTTTGTGGTATGCTTGAGCGACCGCGCATACCCGTAATCGGCGCCTATGTAACATTGTTTCTTTTATAAATACTTTAATGCATAGCGCTGAAAACATTTGTAAAGGGGTTAGGCCGGTATTACACTATGAAATTTTCTTTGACAAAGAATCTTTGTCCAATATTCTTTGACAAAGAATCTTTGACGTAGTGAAATGGTGACATTACACTATCAAATTTTCTTTGAGAAAGAATCTGTCACAGTGCATTGAAAATGGCGGATGAATATTTGTTATTAACCTTAGTTGTTGATTACATAGATTACAAATATCTACTTATACACTTAGATTGCATGTACGCGTACAACAATTGCAACGACTAGACATCTGGAAGCGTACCTTTATTCACAGAACCCGTTTTTATTTGTACCGCGGCTCTCGCCTCAGGTGTATCGTATAATAAGGCCTAACATCTGATGTTTGTAGAAAAGAGCGAAGTACTTTTTCTAGCTAGACTGTAGATATCATCGCTCCTTGTTCACTCACAATTTAAGCTGTACTCTTAAGACATATTTGAAAAAAAAAATTGTGAAGTTCTTTTCTTAATCATAATAGACATCTACAGTGTAGCTTGTCAAAGTACTTCGTCGTTTCCTACAAATATGTAATATTAGGCTGCATTACCCGATACACCTGAGGCGAGAGCCGCTGTACCACTCGAAAACGGTTCTTCTCGTCGTTTGGAAGACTGACAATGGTGACGCTTGACTTGCTTCTGCAGTGGTGTTCTGCTCTAAATATTGCAGTAAACAAAACTTTTGAAACATTTATATTTTGCGTATTATGTATCGTGTAAATAGCATTTGTCTGGCTAAATATATGTAGGGAATTAGTGTCATTATGTACTTTTGCTTTCTCCGCTGCAAAACTGGTGCAGAGACAATTTTCATTTTTACGTCGTCTGCCGTGCAAACAGTACTCACTTGATCGCTAATGAATACCGCAATTATCTAGCTTTCGGCTCGATGCAGCCGGTTTTTATAATCAACCTTATACAACTGCATAAATTTAGTTGTTGCGACGACTCGCAATACGAATTACGCGGTTATGTTTTCAAACAGTACGTCAAAAACTGCTACAGCGATGCTAGCGCTTAAAGCGGTCATATTTCTCACCACAGTTAACATAAGACGAACGCTTTCTTTGATCAAATCTACGGTGAGCTGCTAGATTTGATCAAAGAATTTTTGACGAAAGGCAACTTTGACCAAAGTTCCATATTACACTATCCAATTTTCTTTGTCAAAAAATCTTTGTCAAAGAAAATTTGATAGTGTAATACCGGCCTTAACGTATTATTGCTGGAGATAGTAAGTTTAGACGCCGGTAGATAGCGCCATGATCGATTGTTCGAATAGTTCCCGAGATTTCCTGAACTGTGACGTAAATTATAAGAATAGTTAGATTCCTTTTCAAACGCAGCTCTTTATAGTGTTATGTGTCAGCGAGTGAAATACACGTGCGGTGTCGACAGCTACTGCTGCGTGGTCTGCCACCAGGGCTCGCTGCCGCCGTTTAGATCGCGATCCATGACAGAGAGTGCGTCTCAGTGCACAAGTGCAGCAGTCGCTGGCGGTGTGGCCCCCCACTCCATTACTCGCTAGTGTCGAATGCGGCAGTGGGCCTGCGTGGCTTTTTTCGTGATTTAGTTTCGCGTTGGAGAGCATCAGCGTCAGTGGTCGTGAGGCGCTGCTCGTGTTTTGATGGTGTCGTGTCCTGCTACAAGACGCTGTACATCTACGTAAGTACGAAACCCGTAGATATCTTGCACAGCGAAGTTGAAACGTATTGACAGCCTGCACATGCTAAAAAGGACGATGTTAAGTGTTACCATTTTCTCATTAGTCAGTTTGACAGGCTACGACTAAATCGTGCTGCCAGTAGTCGCTTACTTCAAAAGTCTGTATTTAACTGAAGTGTACTAGGTCTCAATAATTGGTTTGTGCAATAAATACTGAGGTAACTTCGACATCGCAGCTGCATTCTATAGCTATGTTTCACTTGCTACTACTAGATAAAGTTCGTCTTGAATATGACGAATGTTTTGTAAGCTCTGGGCGGTAGCTGTCGCGTATTTGCGACTATCCGTTCACAGTTGCAGTGTTAGCTCAGGGCGCTGTGGACTGTTGACGTGTTCTGCTAGCCGTTGCTTCAAATGACGCACTAGCCGTGTAACCACGCTTAATTAAAATGTATCACAGTTCGAGCTGAACTTTCTATACGTGCAGCAGATGAAACAAATGCACGTTTAGTGAAACGGTCAATGCGGCAGCGCGCTGACAAAACTATAAATTTGTTTTTAATGTATTATGTAGGGAAAAGCATTAAACGAAGAAAACAGGTAATTTGGTAGAACGCTTGTAAACGATGTAGCCTACATATCGCTGGTGCAAGTAACTGATCGATATATCAATGTAGCATTGAAGTCAAATATACGAGTAAGATTTAACTTCAGAAGAGCGGGTCTCGATATACGAAATGTATATTTTTAGAATTTCCTCAGCGGACAAGGGTACATCGGCGAATGTTAGACTTTTTACGAGTGTTAAGATTTTAAAGGATGTGGTTAGGCAGGAACCGAAGAGTACAGCTTAAATCGTTGAGTCAACAAGCAACGCTGGCGATACTTGTTCACTCAATAATTGGCTAAACTGAGGAGTGTTGCCCACGCGCTGCAAATGTCGGCGACACTACAGAATATGTATACACCAGTAAATCATAGGGCAGGTATAGCATGTTTTATTTTGATCTGTGCGAAACAGTGATCATTTTAACTGAAACTTGGGTTAGGTATTGGTTAAACAAGGTTTTTTTTTTTTTTTTTTTTTTTTTTTTTTTTTTTTTTTTTTATGAGGGCGCGTAGTTTTCCTAGTCGCTGCGGCAAAATTACCAACATAAGCGCCGTGCTAATAAAATGGGCAACACACTGCAGTTTTGCCCAACAATTTAAGCTGTATTCTTAGATTCTTGCATGTCCTTTAAAATCGTGACATTTCATGTACCTACGCTACATTAGCTTATTAGATATAATTTCTATTCGTCACTCGCACGTTCGATAATAGTTTGCATGCGTTGTACCAAATTACCAAAGAACTATCAAAGAGCAGCGAACACTTAATAAACTTCCAATTAATAAATTCTTCTACAATCCTACTAATTTAAAATAAAACGTGTATTGCTATCTTATACAGTTGACTTTGGCGTGTAACTGCTAAAAATGCATTCGCTGTTAATAAGTTATTCTGCAGTAAAGAATGACGAATTTGGGTTTACGATCTAATAGTTTTTAAACTATATAGGCCTATCATACGCTGCTGTAACATTCATTTACCTTGATCAGCCCTCATTTGAGTAATCAACGAAAAAATTCGGAATTGTGCCTACATCTAAGGAGCCTTAAAACATTGATAGCTAAAGTGCTTGTTTAAGCCCCGTAGGTTTCGGAATATCATTTGATACTCGAGAGCTTTGATATATATTGATCAGTTGCTATCGTGTTGTGAAGTCTGCTTACTGCGCCGAGTTGTATAGCTCCGAATACCATTACCGCTTAGTAATTTCGACGTCTTTATCGAAATGACTCAGTTTGTTACTTGTTTTGAACGTGTTTAGCATTAATCATGAAATGTAACAAACTAAACCGACGTTAATGCAAAGTACTAGAAACTAGATACAAAGATTTCAAATAATTACCAGAAGTCTGGCCAAATCTCCTTCAGTATTTCGCGCTGTTCAAGCTTTCCTTTGCTGCTTTCTATAGCTGCCTGAGTTAGCAACCCTTTTCGTCTTCTAGACGGAACTGAACATTACTTTTCCATTTTATTGTACTGTTTAATTACATTTGCGCGAGGCTAACAATACGCAGCCGTACTATAACGGACTGTATAGTGCCAAGCCATGAGAATAGGGTATTTTCCTGTGTTAAAAATATGGTTCGAATTGTTATTCTGAATGATTATAACATTCAGACAGCATTTTTGCTCATTCTTACAAAACATCTGTTATTTTTACGCAATTAAAGCTTAAAAACCATCAAATTTCACGATTAGATCACGTGATCGAAAACTCTCCATTATTGGCTGAAGTACTGGTGACGTCATAGAACACCTACAGCGCGGCAACTAGAAGTCGGAGCTGTATTATTGTACGCGTTTCCTCCATTTGGCAGCTTTAAGTTCAGTTTTTTCGTGATCTAAAAGTGTTTAGTTTTTATGCCACAATGGAAGATGGTTATGTGAAGGCTGACAGCGGAAACCTTCCTAAAATTGATGCAATTATGGTGTCTACATTCTTCAAAAACAATCCAAATTGTTACGTGTCGGAAATAAGAAACGTGAAAACTGTAAGTAATGCATACCTACGTTTTAAAGCTAATTATTTCGATCGATATTTTACGTCATTGGAAAACAGTACCCTATTTGTCAGCAGACTTAATCTGAAGTCACTATATTATGCAATAAAGGGTGGAATTTTCTTCTATCCAAGCGATCTTGAGTGATTATGTTGGCAACATCAACAACAAGATAGAAAATCTTTGTCCAGATGTTCAGACCACATAGAATGACTAGTGTATCGTACAGACCATGAAGTAAATAAGTAATGCTGTTCCTGCTCTATGATTCTTGTATGTACCCTTGTCCGGTCAGTAAAAGTAACTGCCCTCGTAAATCAAAGGTTTCACGACATATATTTGCGCTGTCACGCGATTGGCCAATGGCAACGTCTGATTCTCGCTATTCAGCATCAGTTGCCAACATAGTCACAGGAAGCCGCCGGGACAGTTAGTAAAATTTAACCCAGTAAAGCACGCAGTTAAGGGAGTAATTTTAACTATAATACTGGTGCAAAGTGAAACATCAGACCTGTAAAATACGGCAAAAATGTCTTGTGTATATTTATACAATATATCTATAGTCTAGAACAGGGACAGCGCGTTGCGTCGGCGGTGTTTTCATATCGCTCGAAAGTTGGAAACGCACAATTCGCGTGTCACGTAAACATTGCGAGCGAGACACGATGGAATAAATTTATAGCGACGAAATTTAGCGCTTTTCTGGTTTGTTGTTTTTGCGAGTGAATGTTTGCGATTGTGTAAACTTTCTGCCATGTAAATCAGTATTTTCCTTACATATTCAAGATTTGGTTTGATATGAATGTGTCACTACTTTTGACACTACAAACTAATCCATCCACATACGAAGCCTCATTCTTTAATTTTAAAAAAACGCTAATCAGTTTAAACGTTATTTACTTGAAAATTGCTTGGTAGAGCCCTGTGCAGAAGAAAAGGCTTAAGTTATTTTATCTAAGATCTATTGGTGATAAAATCGCACTTACTGGAGATAATCAGTGCTATACTTTTATAGTGGGCTGCAACAATGTTCATGTTGTTCTTTCACCAAATATATTAGGAAACGGCTTTAATTACACATAAATCGTAGGCGTGTAACATTATGAAGTTTTAATTCGCAAATGTAAACATCAGGACATTAACCTACACATAATACTACTTTACACCTTTGCAGAAAAAGAGAATGATACTAAACAGTTTAGTTTACCAATGGAATAATATCGTTTGCTTAGATCAAAATGATCCTCACAGAAATACACACATGAAGTAGCCGCTATTTCATTTGGATCTCTTCGCGCCAGTGTCAACCACTTTTTGCGTATCTTATTTTTTGCTACTTGAAAGAACAATTTTTCTGGAGTCTTGACGGATGTATTGGTACAGTGCGAAACTAAGCTATATTTGTAGGTCATTATGCAAACGTTAACGCCCAAACACGAGGCCTCGGCCCAGACAATATACAGGTATTTATCTTACGATAGCAGCAGCGTGTTGTATGACGTCACAGGCATCACGTGACCCAAATGTAGCGTTTTAGTGGGCTTTCAAATTATTTGAATTTTTTTTTTTTTTTTTTTTTTTTTTTTTTTTTTTTTTTTTTTTGAGAAAAGTACTGAAATCCACGAGGTAAAGAAGCGTGTTCGGACCATAATGACATAATTAACAATTTAAAACGATTTCCAGAAAACAGTCAAATACCCTATTGTGTTGCTGTTATCGGACGCCTTTGGCCACATCTGGCCGTAAGCAAAGTTTTGTTCCGCGTTAATAAACTTGCTACTAGATACACTGAAGACTTTTAACCCTGGACATTGAATGAGTGAGCTTTGGCGTAACGTAACTACGTCATTTGACACTGGTAATATTGTAGACTCCGACATAAAGCTCGGATTTGAACTTGACGTGAACTGTTACGTCATAATAGGGAAACCTCGGGATTTGCTCGAATTTCCAGCAGCCTGCGTATCGCATTAGGACTTTTAATACAATGCTTTTTTTAACAAGTACAATTATGCAGCTTTGTCTAAAATACATTGAAGCGTGCATGTCATGTGTAAAAACAGAAGTTATCCGTCTAGTAGTAGACCTCCAGGTCTTAGTGACCTCCGAAGGAACTACATCCAGGGTGGTGTCGCTATAGGAATTACTTTCACCTTTTTTAGACAGGTGAACAGGTGGGGCTTAACAGCTTAGCCATAATAGCAAAACGAAATATTTAGCTATCACTCTGCTAACGCTAATGGTAAACTAACCGAAACCGGTATCATTGAGAAAAACAGCTCTGGCAATAAGTCGTTTTGCAATTACTGTCACTTTATTCCGATTTCTTTTTTTAGGCATTTAATTCTCAAGTTCCTTATTTCATTTTAATGTTGAATTCTGACTGATGATCATATGGTAACGTTTCAAATTGTAAACGAAATACACGGATTTGTTCCCTAACAACCCATTTGATACTGACTATTGTACTTAGTTGCCTCAAATTTCGGAGGACAACTTTCCCTTTTTATATATCTATACGTAACAGTAATTGAGAAATCTTATTTCAAATTTGACAGTTAAATCTTGTACGTTTGTAAGATTTAATATTTTCCAGATTTTCACGAAATTTTTTAGCAGACGTCTAGCTTATTCTTGTGGCTAGTTCGTAGTTTGCGTATCTGACTCCTTATCACTATGGCCATTCAAATGCACTGTCAGGTTATAATTCGAACAAGCTCGATACTGTATTGAACGCTGCGCCGCATCGGAAAATCTCGATCACTTCAGAACGCAAGTATCTTTTGCCTGGGCCTAGTACGAAATGTGGGTTCTGATTGTCGTGTGAAATAATTTTAAGGTACTGTATACTGATAATTTCCTTAGTAAATGGCAAACTTCCTAAGATTTATCGCTAAGAGGAAAGGAATTTTGCAAAATTTGTCCGTGTACCGAAACTGACGACTCTGAAGTCATGGGCTCGTAGAAAATACTTCAAAGAACGTCACTCCACCATCCCCTACCATCACATTCAATTATTCTAGGTTGAGTAAAATTGAAATGGAGCCTTACTTGACTAGGTGTTAAGGGTGATAGTTCGTGTTAAGATACGGAAGCCAACGAATATGAATGGGGTGTGTAGCGATGAACTGACCTATGTAGACAAATGGTCTGATACTTAGTTACATTTAGCGTACTTCACATAGATTTGCGAGTAAATTCAGTAAACGCGAAGTCTAAGCGTTGTCCACTCTGTACGTACCGAACACTACGGAAAAAAGGTAAATGAAAATGTCGCTACACATTGAGCAAGTTTTATCGGAACAGGAAAAATAAAAGTAGACATTGTTTCAACAAATCTCCTGTAATGAATGTTGACGGTGTAACTAATTTGTAGAAAATGAAATCAGTGTCGTTACACGCAGCTGCGCCATTGTTAGGTTTCTTTGGCTCGACAGATTTTAATATGCTTCTGAGTAGTAACCATCTCCTTACTGTTAGTAGGCTATATTAGTTGCGTTCCGTGAAAATGAATAGGCCTACTCGTCGGAATTTACAACGTAAGTCTTAACAGTATTTAATAACTTCAGTGACTCTGCATGATACTAACCTAGCGCAAACGGTCAAACATCTTATCAAACTTTACTGTGCCTGATAAAACATGTAAGTTGTTAGCTGTTTCTCTGCATACGTATAGTGAAAATCGTAAATAAATTGACTATCAACTGATAATTCGCAACTGCGGCCGAGGATGAAGAAATGTAACAGTGACTGTTCGATGAACGTTGGCAATACGATCTCCCATGGCAATTTTCAGGAACTGCTATGAGCACCATGCAGAAAACGTTTTTTATTCTGAAGGCAAAGTAATTGAAAACAAATTGTTTATTCGTAGAAAGTGGGAGTAATCAGGTCCCAACATCTTTCATTTTAATGCATTGCTTAAACTAGGGACTCCTTGTACTCTTAATATCGTACCACGAAAGAATGAATGCCTAAAAATGCAACAAAACCCATTTCAACAAGTTACAGCGCATTCAAGGGGGTGCTTCAAAAAGTTGGTCACTTTTACATTACGTTACATGTACGGGGCCTATGATAAATTTGACATCTTAATTTTTGGGGACATGGATACATACCTGCCAACTTTTGAAAAGCGCTTTCAGTAAAACTCACGTGTCGCAAAAAATCTGGGAAATAATTTCCACATAGTCCGGCTTGACGAAAAAAATGTTTCAGGGTTACAAAATACAATAATGTAATCGTATCTACATAGGTCATTGCTCAAGCGAACATATCAAGAAGAAATCCATTTTAAATAGCACTAGGCACAGTGAATATTCGTTTAGAGCATACAAAACCGAACTTACTTGATAAATTAAGCAGATATGATATAGCTGAAAAAGGTTTTACACAAAACTTGTTTAAAGGCAAGAAATAATAACGCACACTGCAAATGATATGCTAGTTAGACTATAGCCTAATTTTCTCTCTTGCATAAAAGGAAAACTTTACCAAGAAAAAAGGAATTGAAGAAAACTGTGCCTCTTCAATTATGTCTCACCTTCAGTGCAAACACAATTATTTAGTCACAGACCTTACTTCCTTATTGATGAAAGAAATGGTATTTATCTGTATCCTGGAAATCGATATGTAGATAGGTCTGAATGCCAATAACTGACTCATCAGGAATTCTTTGAATTTGCAGAGCAGAGCCTGCCGACACCTGAGATCCACATAAAACTTGAAGAATGTTATCCCGCCTTTAAATTCAATTCCAATGCCGTTACCACAGAACACGGCGTAACGAACATCAGAGTTAAAACTATCAATCAGATCAATGAATAAATTTTCGACTATCGTAGACGTATCTTCGACCCACACAATCGATTGAACTTATGTGGTTTGATTATCGAACGTTAACGTTTCGGTTTTTTGTGCAAGTCGTAAAATAACACCGACCATCCGTAAAACCGTAAAATGATGCAATTTCCGTAAATTTTACGGATAAACCGTAAAAGTTGGCAGGTATGTGGATATCTTTCGGGAACCGACATTTGAAGTGTCACTAAGAACCGTTGGTGGTATCCTGTGGTTCAATTTATCGAAGGTACGGTAATTTGGTAAAACGCTTGCAAACGATACATCGAAGATGCGGCTGCGACGAAGCGATATATCAACCAATCTAGCATCGAAGTGGAATGAGCAATATTTACGACGTTCAGAAGAGCGGTTGGTAAATTTCAAGGTAAAAATAAAGATGGCGGCGATCAGACATATATCGATCACTAAAGTTCATAATGATACGTTGCAGCGCAATGCAAACGACAAAGTAAACAGTAAATGACAGGTATATTTATATATTTTATATACTAGCTTAAACCCGCGGCTCCGCTCGCGTATTGGTAGATCAAATCGTACGTAAAAATGCACTCGTTTCGAAGAATCGAATCACGAAATTCAACAAAGATTGTAATCAGATAGATTACTTGATGTAATGCGCGAAACGTCAAATTGATTTTTGAGATGTAGTAAAAGAAATTTCCTTTTACCGCTTTATTTCTTATATTTCCTTATTCGTATGCTTATCCTTAGAGAAAGAGCTGAAAACATTGTAGCACGCATAGACCAAAGATGGTCTGTGGCATCACGTTTCACTGTATGTAACCTCCTTGCTACAGAGTAGCAAACGTCATCGCTGGCCTTAAGTTCGAATTATTTTAAAATTTGACTACTTTCAACCACCATATCTTCCACCCTTATAGCTACCGGCATGGAACTGCTATGGTGTACAACGGGAGACTTCGGACAACAATTACACACAGACCATTAGTTTGCGTTCTGTAGTTTTTGCTGCAGAGCGAAATATTCACACCACATACACACACGTAGAATTTTATATACACATAACTTTCCATCCCAACATACTCCACCCTTTTGATTATCAACCCTCAAGTAACAATGCAACCAATAAAACCAGTTTCAAAGAGTAATTATTGTTCGCGTTATATTCTTCAGATTACTAAGTATCTATCAAATCGCTATAAAACCGTGCCTAAAATATTCCTCAGGTATAAATTAGTAACTGTACAATGTCTCTGCGTCTAGTGGTTCATACGTGATGAACGTACACCGAACACACATTCACATTTATAGATATAAAATTCCCATACCTTCCTCAAAACGTGGAGTCGCCTTCGTTGTCGTCGTCGTCCCATCTCCAGTTATACCTGTAGTTGTATAAGCCACTGGTTTGAGTCCTTTCTGTCCATATCCAGGGCACACGCGAGAAAATATCTGACGAACACTGGAAGAATCTTTCCTGCGACTTTCTTTCCAGCGAGTCCAAAGTTATGAAAACGTAAGTACGGTACTGAAATTTCATCGCGACTACCCGGACGACCCTCACGCTTAATGCGACCTTCACTTTGTTCCGAAGACGCTCAACATTCTGCGTATGGACGCGTAAATTGAATCGTACTACAGTTCTGCCACATCCCCTCCACAAGGGCAGAAGGAGGCGGGGCATGTTGTGCACGTGACTAGTCTGCAGTAGCGCTTCCCAGCGGCAGAAAGCAAAAGCTTAAGGGTATATTACACGGAGCGAATTTGGTCGCTAGTCGCTGGCGTATTTGGACGCAGCTTCTAAATTCGCTCCGTGTAAACAGGGACAGCGAACAAAGTCGCTGCTCCGAAACGCGAGCGTCTAAAGTTGAAGGGTGGGCTACTTTAGACGCTGGTCGCTGGCGATTTTGGTCGCTGGCGTCTTTAGTCGCCCCGTGTCATATACGAGAGCGTCTAAAGTAGCCACCAGTCGAGTTAAAATGTCGAAGGAAATTGTAAATGCTGGCGTTGTTTCTCGCAACAGTTTTGAAAGAACAATTAATGAACCAAAAGCAAAACGGAAAAGTAGAAATGAATACAAGAAAATGGATTAGAAAGTTGATTGCGAGGAGGGATAAATATGGTGCTTCTGCATATCTTTTGGGTGAATTATCGTGTGAAGATCCTTCTGCCTACAGAAATATAATCAGGATGAAATAAGAAAATTTTTATAGATTACTGTAAATGGCAGAGGATAAAATAAGGAAACAGAATACCATCATGAGGATGGCGATCTCGCCAAGAATAAAATTTAAATAATCGTTATTTTTAATGCCCCTTAATACTGGAAAACTTCGATAAATTTTCAGAAATTTGATGACAATTCCACTTCATATTTTGTTTGGTGGGACGCAGAACTTTTAATATATTTATTTACGTCAATGATCTCAAAATTTCTTTTCGTTTTGACGACCGGTTTCTGTCAGTGATGACCATTTTCAAGTCTGCAGCAAATCACAACAGAAGGATACATCTAGTATTAGACTACCTTAGAAAACATAAATAATGCATTAACTTACAATCATCAATACATATAATATAGCCACATGGCATCATCACAGCACAACTGTAACTTCATTAAGGAATGTAACAGGTATGATGTATAATATTTTTAACGTTTTTTTTATATTGATGACTGTAATGCCTTATTTATGTTTTATAAGGTAAGGTCTGTTACTAAATGTGTCCTTATGTTTCTTATTTGCTGTAGAATTGAAAGTGGTCATCACGAACGACGAGAAATTTTGTGATCTACGTAAATAAAGATATTAAAAGTAATTACAAAATGGATCACTGATATAAATTCGCGACCATGTCGCACCTTGGGAAACAGAACTGTTTGGTATCACCTAACCTCCAAAACAATGTATCATATGCTACGTCGTGTTTCAATTTTTACGAAGACGCTAGCGTCTGAAGTCGCTGCGTGTCATTGCGTCAGCGTATTCATTCGCTATTCGCCCATACGCCGAGCGACAACAGACGCCAGCGACTAGCGACCAAATACGCTCCGTGTAATATACCCTTTAACGCTGTCAGCTGTTGCTGCCTTATATTCTACGTTCATTTTTATACTTTTGACGTCTGTAGCTCATGAATGAACGTTCCTATTTTAGTGAAATTTCATAGTAGGTACTACCAAGGTTATGTTTGTCCCTATTATCCCTACAATACGTTACCTAAATTGCAAGCCTGAAGAAGTGGGGCAGTTACGAGGTACAAACATGATAGAATTGGAAAAGTGTAAACATTAACTCTGGCCTACCCGTACCGTAAATTTTATCTCATATATCATTTATGTTCTAATTACCATAGTCTCCACTACAGGGATAAAAAATTATGATCTTTATCTGTCTGTGCTGACTGCCACTGGTGTTTTTACTAATAAACAGTAAACTTAAAATCACACCTACGCTACTGGCAACGAGTTTAAAGAGAATAAAGGCATGTGACAACACACTTTCTTTTACGAAAGTCGCTGAAGTGCCGTCCAATTCAGACTTGCACCTGGCCAACGAGCCACACGAAATTGTTATAGGGAGATGACTGTAGCCCACGTGTCTTTGATACGTATAATTATATATATTGCATAAATTGTGTATTTAAAACGCACTTACAGCAAATGACATTCTATATCAGATGGTGAGAAATATATATTTTTTATTTCATAAATTTGGCATAAATTACACACGTCGGCTCTAATATTCGGATATCGATATAAGAATGTTGTCAGCATCATTCTTTACATTTTCTTCGATGGAAAGACGTGAGAGGTGCTTCCACACTCAATTGACATTCATTACAAAACTAATGATTTTTTTTACGAATAGAAGAATGAAGTATTGAAGCTTCCCGTTTCGTTTGAGGCTACTAAAATCACGTAAGGAAGGTAGCAATTCAATCTTGTGTTGAGACTGCTGTCCAATATTTTCATTTTTCTTTGCCGAGTCTGCTCTGGGAATGGAATTCACACAACCTAACCTACACGTAAAATCACGCAATAACGCACATAAACTGTAAACAAAAGTGACCAAAGCTTTTGCTCTCTGCCGCTTGGAAGCGCCACTGAAGACGAGTCACGTGCTCAAGAGACTCCGCCTCTTTCTACCTGTCTGGAGGGGGTTTGGCAGAACTGTAGTACTATTCAATTTACGCGCGTATGGACTGACTGACTGATCTGTACCCGAGACAAACTGTACAGAATGATTCAGGGCCGGCGGAAGCCCAAGTGCCGCCCCGTGCGAGCTGCTAAATTGCCGCACCCCCCCCCCCCCTCCAGCCTCACGATTTTGTTTTTCAAAATGCTTGTGGTGGAATTTAATTTAAACATATCTATAGGAAATGTCAACAATCAATCGCAATTTTTGTTTTCACCTTTCAGATCTATCTAGGTTTTGACCGCTGAGTGGCCAGTCTCAAAAGCTTTTAATACCAGGTATGTCCACAAAGTAAGTTCCGTTTATATATAATCAAAATGTTCAAATGTTTGTTAAGCTTATGGGACTTAACTACGGGGTCATCAGTCCGTAAACTTACAAACTACTTATGAACTACTTACGAACTAGGACGGCACAAATATCAATGCCCGAGGGGATTCGAACCCCCAACGTAGTGGCCGTGCTGACCGTGACTGGAGCGCCTGTCACCTCGGCCACCGCGACCGGCTTATATATATATATATATATGAAAAAGTGTACAGTTACAGAAGAATATTTATCGTAAAAAATATACAACTATTAAACTACTTTTCTACATAGCTTCCGAAATTTTGTAGGCATTTGTCATAGCGTGGCAGAAGTCCTTGCATGCCTTCTTCTAAGAAGGTTGCCGCCTGTGTGTTCAACCATGTGGTAACATGTTCTTTCAGCTCGTCATCATCGCTGCAAAGTTGACCATCATGGACAGGTTTTAGCTGGAAGAAGAAAGTCGCTAGGAGAGAGACTATACGGAGGATTATCAAACATGTCCCAGTGTAATTCCCGTACGATTTATGTGGTCACATTCGCCTTGAGGTCAGGCGGCAACGTGAAGGGAAGAAGATTCCTTTCTCTTCTGACACCTAAAATCTGTCCTTGGTGGTCAACACTTCAACGATGATGAGCTGAAAGAACATGTTTGCCACTTGGTTGAATACACTGGCGGCAACCTTCTATGAAGGCACACACAAACTTATCCTACGCTGTGACAAGTGCCTACAAAATTTCGGAAGTAGTTACAGTTGCAGATTTTTATACAATAAATATTTTTTCTGTATCTGTTCTCGTTCGGTTTATATAACCAAACGGAACTTACTTTGTGGACATACCTCGTATGTGCTTACATGTAAACCGCCAGGTTGACAGTTACGTTCAGCATGATAGAAATGTAAACATAAAGTATTGAGAACAGCCACCCCGAAATATATGTAGATCTGGAAAATAAAAACAAAAAATGCGACTGATATGTGACATTCTCCACAGATTTGTACAGAAAGGTCGCTGGGCACCAGCTCAAAAATAGTTAAACCCGATTGAAGAAATATAGCTAACAAGCCTCGTGAATTTACGAAAATGTTAAAATGTGTGTGAAATCTTGTAGGACTGAACTGTTAAGGTCATCAGTTCGTAAGCTCTCGCTCGCTCGCTCGCGCGCGCTTAATCCTAGGGACAAAAACACACACTCAATCCGGAGGGAGGACTCGAAACTTCGCCGGGACCAGCCGCACAGTCCACGACGACTGCAGCGCCTTAGACCGCTCGGTTAATCCCGCGCAAAATGAAATTACAAAATTAACGTAAACATTTTTCAATTGTTGTGAACAGATAATGTATTCAACGGAAAACCGTATACAGTAAATAAATGCTGGCAAAGTGATAGTGTGCGAGTAGTATTGTCAAACAAAAGTGCCGGTCAGTTTAATTGTTGTTCATGCAGGCGCAGACAGGTTTCATGGCTCAAAAACCAAAACGTTTATCACTCAGAAACGGATAGCGAAAATTTTGAAAAATACGTCGAAGCCCAGACTTACTACCAATGTCTTCATCCCTTATAATTACTCGCTGCGTATTTACCCATTCGGAATACCTCTAGTCATTGTAGGTGTTAGACATGTTTCAATAGTAATGTTCAATCATTTTTATCCATAATGCGGGAACAATAAAACACTCGGAAATTGCCATTGACGGGCTTAGCAAAATTGCTTGAGGCTTAACACATTTTCGCATTATCGAACATTGCATTTGAATTTCCAAATTAGATTTCGTTTTCTGCTATATTAGTTGTGAGTAAACGCACGGCGCGTAGCAGGCTGGCAAGGCTCTACAAGAATACAGGCGTGTACGCCACACTACTTCCCCTCTGTGTTCCTCCGACGTAAACACGACGGTGCTGCCACAGTGGCGAGCAAGAAATAAGTTCTCCTGCCTCCCCTCGTTCAACAGGGGCGGCCGGCACCGGCAGGTAGTAGAGACGCCATGCCACAGTTCCCGAAGCCGCTCCTTCCGAGGTTTGGTTTCGAATCCTCTTAGGCATGAATGTTGAGTTTGTCCTACAAAAATAAAAAAAAGGGGGGGGCGTCAGATTTGCCGCTCCTCGGAAAGTGCCGCCCCGTGCGGCCGCACGTTTCGCACGTGCCTTGCGCCGGCCCTGGAATGATTGACATATTCTTGGTCGAAACCTTCACCACTGAGATTTTGGTAGGAACCCAATCCATCTGTAATTTTTGTACCCGGAAGTATGAAATGCTTGGAGGTACCAGCGTTTCTTTTCCCCTCTTTCGATACCACCAAACACCCAACTGTCACTCATTTCTTAGCATTATTATACGTCCTTCTACCGATATGCGACTCATAAATTTCAACAATTGTATCGGTTCTCCTATAGGTCTGCCACTATTCGTCACAATAACAGAAGACTTCTCGGCAAAGGAATGTCACATGGTTTGTACTGACTAACCACTTTCTGACGACGCTTGCTGCAAAGTATAATCTCTAGCCCAACAAGCTATTACAATATTTTGCTTTATAATCACGTTCTCTCAAACCACGTATTTTCCTAATAGTTTTTTCTGTAGTGTGCATAAAATAACACAAATGGAATATGTACATCGCTCTTATTCGCAAGAAACTTAACACTACCTTCCTTGTGGCATACAATTTTTCGGTTCTGTATCCGGTAATATCTGGTATTATCTCCAAAATTCTAATCTTCTCTTTCGTGGCAATCCTAAGGATTAATTCGTCCCATGTAAGAACGGCACACACTTCCCGCATCACTGCTAGTAGCCATTTCACCACTCTCTCCGCACCAACAATAACACTAGCCATTTCACAGCACAGCTGATAACTGAGTACTGTTTACTAATACCGATTCGAACACATGGTTTTTCGCGCTAGTAGCTTAGATAAGAACCGCTTCGATATCGCTGGGGCGGCGGCCGCCATGTTGATTTTTATGGCAGTTTTGGATAGCTTGAAAATTACCGAGCGGTTCTCCATATACTACAGGTTGGCTTTAAGTTGATAAATACTTTGCCGGCCGCGGTGGCCGAGGTGACTGAGGCGCTCCAGTCACGGTCAGCACGGCCACTACGGTCGGGGGTTCGAATCCCCCCCCCCCTCGGGCATGGATATTTGTGCCGTCCTAGTTCGTAATTAGTTCATAAGTAGTTTGTAAGTTTAGGGACTGGTGACCCCGTAGTTAAGTCCCATAAGCTTAACAAACATTTGATAAATACTTTACTCACAACACAATGGTACATAGAGAAGGTGTCGACCATACAGCAAGAGCAGCATTTTTCATGGCCGACGAAAGACTTAATCTACTTCAAAACCCAATCACACACAGAATGAAGGGAGTCTTTTGTGTTAACGAAGAAATAAATTATTGATGTTCCTGCTGTGTTGACTGGTTCTCCATGGACCCTTGTGCAGTCAGTAAATTATCCTCGTAACTATGTTAAATCGATACGCTCAATTCAAATGTTTGTAAATCTATCGGACCAATCTACTTGGTCATTCGTCCGTAGCTTACAAACTACTTAAACCTAGGTAAACTAACCTAAGGACAACACACAATCAATGCCCCAGGGAGGACTCGAACCTCCACGGCGAGCAACCGCGCGCTCAGCAGCGAGACGCTTTAGACCGTACGCTCAATTGTTTCATATATCGCGTCAAGTTGCAAGCCTTCTATCAAATTACCCGAGGTACGATAATTGTGCAAAATACTGAGTGACGTCAATATTTAACTGCTACAGTCTTCAGTACTGGTGCTCGGCGGCCAGTATACGGGTCAATACTGAGCGTCTGTTGATTTACAGCTTCCTCTACCGCGAACAGCAAAAATTCCGGGAAGACTGTGATGTTTAAAGCTTTCCCGGCGTATTGATATTTTCATAAAATCTCGGGCGAACTGCCGGATAACTTCCTGCCACGATATTTCGGCGCAGAGTCTTCTGGCCATCTTCAGGTGAGTACCGCCGAAGTACTGGCGAAGACGCACTGAGCTCTGCTATTTATGCCCAATTCAGTCGACAGTGCGCATGCGCGTACATAGCGTGCGCGTTCACTACAACTACGTACGCTGCTCAGAGCGCCCTCCGTGGTGGAGGCTTGCCGCTTCGATATCAGTTCGATTATCACTGTCATTCAGTTGCAGGAAACTACGCCGACTACGGAGTTTTTCAATTACAGGATTCCATGCAGCATTTATTTGAAATCCGCTGTCTCGATTGATAAGTCTCACTGTCAGACAGTCTTATTTCCACAGCTTCATTAATAGAGTTCCAAAAGTTTGTTGTGTGGGCTACAATTTTAGTTTCGTTGTAGTTCATCGAATGACCCGTGGAAATACAATGTTCGGCGATTGCGGATTTGGTGGGTTGGAGTAGCCGAGTATGACGCTGGTGTTCCACAATGCGCTCCTGAACAGTGCGCGTCGTCTGCCCTATATACGACTTGCTGCACTCGCACGGAATCCTGTAAACACCTGCTTTACGCAGCTCCAGATCGTCTTTGACAGAACCAAACAGCGATGAAATTTTAGGAGGGCAAAAGATGACTCTTACTTTATACTTCATACTGTTTGCAGGAGTCGATTAAAATGCCTACAGGGTTAGAATGATATTCAGCTTCATTGTTCCGTATTTGTTGCGAGGCACAGCATATACTGTAAAATTCACGAAATAGAAATACAGCAGCGTAAATGAGACCATGTCACGTGGCATGTTTTACCGAACTAGCAATGTGTGGATGTGTTAGGATGTTGTACGTAAAATGGTTGTCTGATTCTGATTGAATATGCTTACGTGGAACACGTGGCTAATTTAAGCACTGATATAAAAGAACAAATTACAAAAGTATAATATCCGAGGAATTGTGAAATGAAGCATTGCAAAGCATCAACGTTGAAACTAACATGTTAACTTAGTAGTAGCATTAATGAAACTGACCTACTTAAATTTTGTCGCTGAAAATAATCATGCAACCACTCTACTCTTTTAAAGTGAGGCTAAACAATTGTCTATGCTTTAAATGAAATTCTGCAAGCAACTTGACAGATTAATCTCGTGGTTCGATTTACCTTTGAATTTAGCTGCAAAAGCGTACTGAAACCTAATGTTCCGTGTGCTTGTACTGATGTTTAATATTGTTAATAGCCCTGTTACCACGTAGAAATTAACACAAACCCTGACAATTTACTATTTAAACCCTCACTGCATTTTACTGTTATTGAATGTCTTAAGAATTACACCGAATGTGGCTACACATAAAAGGTATCTCTTCTAGTTGTTTCAAAATGGCGCTTTAAACTCGTAAATGAGCTGCAATTAATGGCCTTCGGTCACAGCTGCGTATTATTTGGTTCGTCACCCGAATCGTCATAAAGCGAAACAGCAATACTATGAGTTTTGCTTCACTTTACATCTGAAGCAAATGATTCTAGAAACTTCCACAATTGACTTAGACCGCACCACTTTAAAGGTTATCTGACCACGCGCTTTCCGCCAACAATTGCGATTTAGCAATTTCCCTGCCCATTATTGCGCCCATCTGCTCGTTATTTCCAGATTAGTTGTTAGTGGACCGGCAAAGCGTATAATATGCCAGAGCTTCTATAACATGAGTGACGTCCTTTCGAAAATAACTGGCGGTCATTTTGACCGAACTACGTTGTTTAATTTTTTCTGTTATTACTTTCCTCACATTCTCGATATTTTCCATTTCAAAGCTTTTGAAACATGAACAGAGTAATTTTACAGGTAAAGGATCCGCTGCAAATAGCAGACAATATGTGGACAGTTCAGACCAAAACTTTGAGAAAAAGGTGAGAAATGTATGTTCTTAAGATTGGATCAGACGAAGCTCCTGACGAGAGGTATCCTTGTGAAAGAGCTGGCCCGTAGTCTTGTGCTGAAACATGCAAAAGCGAGCTCAGAACCCACGAATTCCGCAGGAGTTAAGACTAATTATCGAGTCTGCAAGGACGGTTGTGAAAACTTGACTTGGACGGCTCTGATTTTTCAACAGGTATTTTTTAGTTATAAACGTCACATTGTTCGTTTCATTGGTTCTTCAAGAAAATATACAAAATCTATGAAAGCTTTGTCATTATTAGTTAATGGAAAACATAATGTGTACGAAATGTGCAGTAAACATAGAGTGCCAGTTTAACAATGTTATTGTATTGTATGTTCATGTTTACTTAGTATTACTCTTTCATATGCAAAACAGTATTTCAATGGTGTTGAAATTAACATTACACCCACCAAAAAGTGGAAGGTCAGATTGACAGCACCACGGTGTTAGTGTCCCATGTTTGCAACCACGTTAAAGGTTCCAGACTTGATTCAAGTTAATTGCTTTGTTACGCCAATAATCAATGGCTCTGACAAAGTACTGTTCTGTTTCTAAAAATCTCACAAATAAAAGCTGAAATTACGCATGACAGAAATAAGATTCTGAGAGTTTCTCTGGCTCTTAACATGAAACGGTTCCTTTTTTACAAGAAATTTTGACAATTTCTGATTAATCAAATGATTAAATTTTATCTACAGACGGATATGCGACTACTTCTGCAACTGTAATTGATGTAATACTTTATTCTGAAAGTGACATTTGAATTTGGTTATACTTGCATTGTACTAGGTAAGACTATTACACAAGACACAACTAATAAACTAGTACGTTAAATAGGAAGTAACAGATATTACTAACAAGTTACTAAATGCTTCATTAGTTACTTCTACACAATGGTTCTTAACCAAATGTAGATAAGTGTTACCTAAAAATGATTAAAAGTAATTTACATAAATCTACCTCGTAGGTGCTGGAGTAAGAGAATTGTCGGACGTCCCTGCGGACAAGGCATTGTACACTGCCAGTGTCGTCTCAAGTGTCTCAGGTCGAACAATGACGTCAATACGATATATTGAGTTGATGTATATCTTTGGCATGTAGTTACAGGTGACTATATTTTGAGCCGAAGATGTTACTGCCCAGTTAAGGCATGTTCCAAAATACTCTTGTACTGTATGGGCGTTTTAGTTTTAGCGTCAAAATCTGTACTAGAATCGTACTGGGTTGATAAGACTACGTGTAACAGTCTCAACCGCGAACCATGTTGGTAAATACTGACTTACTACACAGGAAAAATCTAATGTACTACATTGTCGTAAAAGGTAACATCTGAAGAATGATACAAATTACATGAGATCAATCGCAATTTTTGCGATTTTATTGGTTGAATTTAATTCGTAGCTGGAGCAAGATTTTGCCACACGATAAAGAATTAAGTTTATACCCTCAAACATTTTAAAAGTAATTCTACAAAAATGCAACAAATAGCATAAGACACATGCTATTAGTCCTTAGGGACCCTACGAGTGACATTTAAACAAAATAAAAACGTTCTCCAAACCATGTAGCCAGATGTGAAAATAACGTCATTGTAAAATTTCTTATGAGATCAACCTTAAAGCTGTTTCTGCTCTATGGTTGACAGGTTGAGGCCTGTACACTACACGGTCAGTAAATTACCCTCGTACAGCAAACGTTTTGTTGCCCCCTCATTAGCCCAGTGTGCCGCTGCCGTAATAAAATTTGTGCGAATTCGGTATGTGCCAGGGCTCGTCCATGGGAAGAATGCAGTGAACATATCTGTACCGGAACGTTTCTCCAGACCAAATGTGTTCGTTTTTGTTAAGCACTAGGGAAGTATTAGTGAAATAAACTAGACAGTGTCCACCTAGAGAAACTGGTTTTTCTAAAATAAATACTACATTGAAAATCGGAAGAGTTCAACAATTTCCGGAGACCTGGCAAAGCTGGTTTCACCGGCTGGAAACAGCGGTGTTTCAGACCGCTAATGCAGGATGGCGGTACAGACGAATGGTATTCGTACAATAAAACTCGTGATTATATATGGCTCTCATGTTTAAAATATTTTTTCTAATATGTATTGGGTGTTACTTATTCACGGGTGATTTATCTAAAACTTCCAATGAACGGGAAAATACCGTTTGTGTACAATATCCATCAGGCAGTTATGTACAATTCGGGTACATAAAAGAAATGAAGTAAAATAAACACTGTACGTAAATTTCCATTCCTCTTTGACGCTGAGATGCTTCATTGGCAGATTATCTTTGTAATTGACGTGTTAGAAGTTTCTGGTTGACAATAGTGATCAATGGCTTCATATGGTCAATGATTAAATACGATAGTTTGATTACACTTCACAAGTGGCGTGATGCGGAAGTTGTAATGAACTGTTGTCATTCTACAGCTTTTTATCGATATTTGTACGAAATGGTCTCTCCTCTTTGCCTAAACAAAACCTCATTCTCAAGCAATTTCATGAGTATGGTGGCCTTAATCATACCTATTAGGTGTCGACATAAACACAAATGTAATTCAAACCACTCTAAATTTATGTAAGAAAGTTCAATAAAACTACCCGACGAATTGATGAAAAACTTTAATCAAATGCCTGTCGCAAATTTCACACATACCTAACTACATGTAACGTTTCTTACATTTATTACAAATGCTCTAACATACCAATACTGGGCACAAAATATTCTTTCTCGCCCTAGAAACATCCTCTCGTGTATTGGATCCAACGCTCCCTCCAGTTGCTAGCTGATGACAGCTGTCACGTTTCTTTCCTGTGGGTCCCTGGCCTCGTGGGAGTGCCCGGGAATGAGACCGCCGACATAGCAGCCAAGGCCGCAGCTATTTTGCCTCGCATGGCTACCTTTTGCATCTCATCGGACGATGTTCAACGGGCTCTTCGCCGGAGTATCGTGTCGCAATGGCACAGTGCGTGGTTTTCAATGTACAACAATTAATTGAGAACTGTAAAACCGATACCGACCGCTTGGAGGACCACCTCACGCCCCTCTCGGCGAGAGGTGGTCATCCTGGCCCGGTTGCGGATCGGTCACTGCCGTTTCAGCCACCGTCACTTGCTCTCTGCCGACCCTGCACCGCTGTGCTCCTGCGGTGAACTGCTGACAGTGCGACATGTTTTACTAACTTGTGTTAATTTTAATCATCTCCGTGTAGCCCTTGACTTTCCGTCTACACTGAAGGAAATTTTGCTGATGACACACGAGCAGCTGCTCGAGTTTTGCGTTTTATCAACTTGGCCAACTTATCCACGGATATTTAACCCTTTTAATTGTCTTTTATCTTTCGTTTTTTAGCCTCTTGTTGATGTTCTGACAGTCACCTTTTTTCTTTGAGATCATAGCGAATCTGTTCTTGGATGGGCGCTAATGAACATAGAAGTTGTGCGCCCTAAAACCACAAAAAAAAAAAAATCGCCCTAGAAATTCGAGCACTATGGGGTTGTTGGAAATTTTTCCCCATAGTTTCTTTCGAGCTAAAACTAAATTACTATCAGTGTTGACCGGACATATTTGTAATAAGATATTTCTTAAAATGTATAAGTACTTGTAAATCTAACATTGTGCCGTATTTGACGAATTCAAAATTTATACTTGAACTAGCTTATATGTCTGTGCTTCGCAACGGTTGTTAGAGGGTTATATCAGTTTTTTTTAAGGTTCCAGACCTAGGTCAGCAAAAACAGAATCCTTGTTGGATCGCTCTGTCAGTAAACTGTTCTCATAGCCAAGAAGTCAAATTTAAGTAATTGTCGAAAACGATGAAAGTTTATAAAGTTATTAATAAAAAAGTGAAATTAATTTTAGTCCGTACTCCGAAACGATGTAAATTCATTGTTAGTGTTCATGAAGTTAACACTTTCTCTAACAACGTACGCTGAAGTATTAGAATGTTGCAGTGTTACACTGGGGACAGTGTAGTTATTCTGTATGCAGTGCTCCATATTATCGAAAACTCGACGAATACTGAAAGTCTGGTAATGCAATCAACAGAGCAGTTCATGTGTTTAAATAAGACGTTATGGTGATGTCAATGTGCGATACAGTAAGTCTGAGTAATCGAAGAAAAAATGGCGTCAGCTGATAGTCTTCATAGAAATTTCCATTAAATATTGTAGTATTTCCAGCGAATTGTCTTGACTGTTAGCAGCATCGCCCACTATTTCAGTTAATCAATGTCCTCACGTCCTGCAGTGATCACTTCGTAAAGCACGAGGTTCAAATCTGTCTTGTGTAATAGAACTATATATTCATAAGGCGGATTATAACTCTAAGTAAAATAGTTTCTGCGAAAGAAGTCTTTATCTTAATGTAGTCCGCACCAGAAGGAAGTAATTACAAATTTTAATCACAATATTGTACCGAACAATTTTGAAAGAGATTTCTGATGAGTTTCACTTGCGTGTGCATATCTCTAGTGGCGGGCACAGCAGAAATCTCTGGCATTCAGATGCGCAGAACAGATTTTCTTTACTCAACATTAAGGTGGAAATATCATGTGATATTGAGAAAAATCTACTAATCGATGGCTTCATCTTGGTACTTTCTTGTTCGGTTAAGACGTATGACACTGTAAATGGCCCTTTTAGCGACGCTTCCTCAACTTTTGCTTCCGTGACACATTTAGATATTATTTCGTGTTACGTGGTTGCGGCACAAACCAATCCTAACAGCAAATAAATGTGTGGAAAGAGTGGATTTCTCAGTATCACTTGGTAATTCCAGCTTAATGTTGAGACGATGCACAGAAGCCCATGCTCACTCCATAGGTATTTCTACTCTATGTATAATTTAGTGGTTATACCCGTCTAAGGATGCACAATTCTTTCCATGACATTGCAGAGCATATGGGTTACAGCTAGGAAGAAAAATTGTCCTACTTGGGCTAAGCTTTACTTGCAGTGGCAGCAGTTTGTTTGCTATCGTTGGCAACGAACTATACGCTTTAGGAGAATGATTAATTTACTGACCAGAACAGCATAATTATTTCATCGTGAACATAATTATTCCCTTTACTCTACGTGACAGATTTTTGAAAAAGCATTCCGTGGCTGTTGCCAACATCAGCGCACAACGCCGCTGCCGTAAGTAAAATTGTATCCCTTCTTGTAGCGTAGGCTATTACACCATAGTTATGAGAATGAAAAAAAACGCAGCAACGCCATAATTAGTTCGGTGTACTATGTAACTAACGTCGCCTCACTTTCTTTCCTGTACTGTGGCGTTTTCGAGGCATTCCTAAATAGCGCTCTTAAAATACGAGGATACACCGAAATCAGAAAGGGAACTAGACTACATAAATTCATTTTCCTTGCAAAGAACTCTTATGTAAATTACAGCATCTACAGGCACGAAAGAATGTTTTAAATTCAAATGATACCCGCGGAAATAAACGATTTTTTCTTTCCATGGCATTGCAAGGCATGTGGGATACAGCTAGTAAAAAAATATTTTTGTGCCGTACGTGGGTTAAATTTTACTTGCAGTGGCAGCGGTTTAGTATGTTAACTTTGGCAACGAAATATTAGCTTTAGGGTATCATTAACTAATCGGAACAACATTTTCATTATTAACACTAAAAGCAATTCCCCTCACTGCACGTGACTGAGTTTTCAAAAAATTCAACGGCGATTACCAACATCGATACACTACACCGCCGTCGTAAGGAAAATTATAGCCCTTGTTTAAGTGTATTGCACTTCAGTTAAGAGAATAAACACAGCAGCGCCATGTATTAGTTATTGGGTGTATTATGCCAGTAACAGCGCCTCTACCGAATTATTGCTGTACTACGCTGTAATTAAAGCATCGCATACACCAGAAACTACAAATTAAGATATCTTTTCTCTCCGTAATCCGATTTTAATGAAATAAAGATTGTTGCCCCAAGGTACTCTTAGTTGACATATGAAACCCCATGAAAGAGTAATACTTTTGGGTATAACCTTCAACAAATATATACACGATGGCTTTTAAGATGATTAAATTATTTTGTGATCCGATTTTATTTAAGCCTTTATGTAACCGAAAGATGTTCTTATGTTACGCGTGAAAACCCCAAGCAAATTCGTGAAGTAGTTTCGGAGACAAGTGGTTTTTAATAGTTAAAAAAAAAAAAAAAAAAAAAAAAAAACACGACGGTTATTGAAAACACGTAAAATTAAGATATTTTGTTTTTGTGATGCGATTTTGATAAAATTATGCCTATATGTTGACCCACTTTTCTCATGTTTCCTGTGAAAACCGAATGAAGATTCGTCCAGTTTTGAAGATTGAAGGGAACAGCGACAGGCCTACACTTATAGATTTAGTACAGAAGTATAGATTTTACGAAAGTTTGGACGGTAAATGAAACTGCTAATGTTCTCCAAAATTAGATAGGGTCCACTTTAGTGAAGTGCTCACAAATATTTTGTGATAACTTACATAAGATATTGAAATTATCACGCGGACACCTATCAAAATTAGGCACCAAAATAGAGGAAAGCAAAATGTATTACAGCTACTCTGGGTTAAATTTCTTACCGTCCTGGCGACCTCGATGTTGGCAATAGTGTTACGTCGGTATTAGCCAATCACATGACAACGGCAATGTTTTGTCATGAAATCTTTTTTACGAGGGCAGTTAGGTTAACTGAGCGGACAAGGATACATAAACTAGGTGATTCTATTTACACTTCGGTAAAATCAGACGTGACGTCATTATGACGTATCCACACTATCGAAGACGACTGGAGCCATGATAGACTTGTGTGGTCGTTCTAGACGCAAAACTGCGGTTGCAATTGTCGCAGACGAATTAGAGTAGCTGATAATATCTTCAGTTGCCAATGGTAATTCATTAAAGTTTCGGAAGCTATAACTTCGCTTTCTTTTTTTGAAAGTAAGAAGCTACGAACTTTCCGAAAAAGGACCTACACTGTGAGCTCTGAAACGTTATTCAGCCAAATCTGATGTCATCGTGGCCCATTTGTGATGGTTGTGTTTAAAACTAATGGAAACTTTTTCTCTAAGCGAAAAATGCTACCGAGTTGCATTGTAGTACGGAGTCTACGTTAAACTAAGAGGACAAAATACGTTTACCAGGCTATGAAGCGACAATGTGTAATTGGACATGTCAAAATATGCGATATATAAAAACGGCATATAGTCGCCGTAGGTATATGTATGTTTTCGCTGAAACTATAAATCAAATGAGCTGGATATTAATACAATCATTTGTTACAGAGGCACTACGAACATCAGGTAAAAAATTTCGTAAAACTGGGTACTCATCTACGGCCAAGTAGATGCAACATGCTAGTTCTTCTCTTTGAAAATGTGTGAAGTTGTCGTTTTCTAAGGCTCCGTCTGCGTTATTTCTGACATAATTTTCAATTTACATTTACTGAAATTTCCGTCAGTGCTTTCCAAAACATGATACCAATATTAAGGCCTAGTTTTGTCACTAAACTACGAAGGGAAAAAGTATGGAGTTCAGAAAGAATGTCGAATTAAGCATGTTCTCCCACCGAAAATCAGCGTCTCGAACGATGCAACAGTCGATGCGCCGCTCTTCTGGACGTAGTGTGGATACGTCATGACGTCTCGTCTGATTTTACCGAAGTGTAAATAATCACCCACATAAACTTGTGAACTGTAGAATAGGAACAGCATTATTTCATCTGAACCAATGAAATCTTTATATGTAGGTTTCTGTGAATATTATCTTGGCAAAGATTTTCTTCAGAGTTATTGTCGACATGATCATGTGAGGCTACCGGGATCGTAGGTAGAATTTTACCGCTACTTCAATAAAAACGTCTGCCCTCAGATAATGGAAAAGCTGGAAGAGAGTGCATTTGGTGCAAGAAATATAACTGCCAAGGCATTTGAATAAAAGTTCAATTTTTCCTCCTATATTTTCTGTCCTCATACTAAGTTTGTTTGTGTAGCAATACTTCTATATTTACGCAACACATAGGCCCAAACTTCTACAAAACTTCCATGGTTTGTTTCGAAACCTTAAACTGTATGGTTTTGTTCAGAAAGCATCTCTATTGCGCAGCAATCAGATTTTTCTAAAGGCTGGTCTGATACCCTTATTTCTTAGAATACTTGCTTTTTACCTTCAAAGGCTGCAACTGTGCCATCCTTAACACTATCGCTGACATTATGCAAGCCTGTTTTTAATTGTATCAATTTTTGTCGAATTTTAAACATTGCTTTAATACGAAAGTATTTGCAATGTATATCTACTTCGGTACACTGTCAACATAACACAATTTTGCGAGAACTTGAAGTATCTGGAACAATTACCTTCAGTAGCTGACATTCATGATCGGCACTATGTCATTTTATCCTTCATATTCAGTAATGCTTGAAGTGAATCAGTCCACAAAAGATTACGAAACACCTGGAGTTTTACCACTGCTGAAATAATTTTTCGCTAAGTTGGACTATGCTGCATTGCTGTGCACTCGACTGAGGCTACCTGACTTAGAACATTGGTGCATTTGTTAAAAGGCCTAAAGATATTTACTAAAGCACAGCATGAGTAGTTCCTATTCATATTTCTGCGTGGATTACACATATTAAGGAACTTGGAATATATTCATATTCCTAGATATATTAGCTACTGACGTATTAGATGGCTGTAGCAGTCCGCTAAACGTAAAGTCAAAGCTTCGCCTGAACATATTTTTCTTTACGTATAATACAACATGCACTTCAGTTACCCGCTAGAGGCCACGACGTTGTCGTGATGGATTGATTTGAATTAGGACATGATAGGAAAGTGGTCTCACTAGTTAGGCAGTTATCCGAAAATTAACCCCAAAATAGTTTAAGTCCAGGATTACAGATCTTTTGAAACACAGCTTTGGTCTGTGCTGTCTTCAAAGCCATTTCGGTAGCTCTAGTTTCCATTGCCTTGACTATTGTAAGGAAAGCTTCGCGACGAAGGAAGTCAGTCCCCCATCCTGGCTAATGATAGCTTGTTAATTGCCATCTATCCCTGAGTGGCCAGGGACTCATCTAGGTTAAGCGTTGCTTTCCCTAGTTCCGTCAGAACCCTGGGACATTCCGCAACAATCTTAAAAAATTTGTTGCGGAAGCTGCCAGTGATTTCGAGGTCGTCTGAATAAGTGTAAATGGACTTTGTCACCTTTATAGACTGACATGTTAACTTAAGTGGCCACTTCTGTGAATCCTTCGTCATTCACAAAGGTGTTGATGCGATTGCTGGCCCTTTTAATACCTGCTCACCTCAGCGCAATGGAACATTGATGCTGGAAGCGGACAGTGCATTCCAGGCGCAATAACTAATACGTACTACGTTGCTACAAGTTTTCTGTCCAGGTAGTAGCGCATTGTACGCTCAACTCGTCACGGGGATAGTTTTCACGAGATCCCTTGTCGGGTTATTTGATGAAGAAATACAAAACATGTCCGATCAGGGTGTAACAGCCGTGCATAGGGTGTTAAAAATGTCGATAACCAGCTGACACCGACTCGTACTGTGTTTTTGATGTTCGACAGGGTTGAACTCCCGTCCAAGGTCAAAGCAGGGTATGAAATCATCTCCGTCCGCCCTTATATACCAAACCCAACGCGCTGTTTCAAATGCCACAGATACAACCATACCCGTCAATCTTGCCATAATGCAGCAAGTCACTTGTGGTAGGGACGCCCATGAGGGCGATTGCCCACCTCCGTCCCCTCACTGCCTTAATTGCAATGGCGACCATGCTGCTTCCTCTAGGGACTGCCCTGTCTATAAGGATGAAAAGGTCTTTCAGCAAATTCGGGTTACAGAAAAGGTATAAACATCTGCCACCCGAAAGTTGTTGGCAAGTCTCGAAAGCCTACTGTCCTTCCAGCGGGCACATACAGTAAGGTCCTCACCTCCACTTGACCTACTGAGGATGCAGGTATGCAGACCTGTGATTTCACTTTCGCTGACAGTTGTGCAATCGGCCAGGCCGAAGATTGCCCATTCCACGTCCCTGCTTCCACCTGATGCTTCTAAAGTTGTCTTCGTCAACCTCTAATAAACCGCGGGCACCTAAACAAGATGCCCAGACTTTGAAAAAGGAACCTGTCCATGATTTTCTGCGAACTCAGGCTTCCCAACCGTCAACTGCCCCTTCTCACTGTCACTCTTCCAGAAGAGCCAACAAAAGAGTTCCTATCCTTCCCCGCTAAGGCGTGACCCATCCATCACGCTGCCCAACAGTAGTCTGCCCCGATCATCTTCTGTCTCGCCGGGACAAACTACTGTTAGCCAGGCAACCGGCATTTTACCGGCGGCGGAAGCTGCCCCTCCTGATAAACTCGGGAAGGTGGCAGATGCGTCGTTTGAACCTATGGAACATGCCTATAGATAACAGTAGTGCTCCCTCGAAATCGGGTCCTCAGCGGCCGTCGAGGTGACCCCGCTTGCTAGTTGGTTTTATCCTTATTTCTTCTCTCATTTTTATCATGGCGCTCCTTCAATGGAATATTCGCGGCATTCGTTCCAATCGGGAGGAGATAAAACTACTCCTTCGGTTGCACTGCCCGCTTCTAGTCTGCCTCCAGGAAACTAAGTTGCGTCCACGTTATCGTGCAGACTTTCCACACTACACCTCGGTGCGGTTCGACCTGCCACCCGTGGAAGGTGTCCCAGCCCATGGAGGGGTTCTGATGCTCCTTCGAGACGATGTCTATTTCCATCCCATTTCCTTGCATACTCACCTACAGGCAGTTGCCGTCCGCATCACTTTATCCACATTCACCTTTTCCCTCTATAATACCTATTCGCCATCGTCATCTGCCCTTACTAGGGCAGATGTGTAACACCTTGTCGACCAGCTCCCTTCACCTTTCGTGTTGGTAGGCGACTTTAATGCCCACCACCCCCTATGGGGCTCTCCGGCACCTTGTCCGAGAGGCTCCCTTTTGGTGGACCTTCTCCACCACCTCTCTCTTGTCTGCCTCAACACCGGTGCACCGGCCTTCCTTTCAGACACCACACACACTTACTCCCATATAGACCTCGAAATATGCACTCCTCAGCTTGCCAGTCGATTTGAGTGGTATGCACTTGTTGACACGTACTGAAGTGACCATTTCCCTTGTATCATCCACTTCCTGCATCATTCCCCATCTCCTCGTCCCACCAATTGGAACATTTCCAAAGCCAACTGGGGGCTTTATTCTTCTGTGGCTGTTTTTCACGATCAGAATTTTCCCAACTGTGACAGTCAGGTCGACTACCTCACAGAGGTTATTCTCACCGCTGCTGAACGTTCCATACCTCGTACATCCTCTTCTCCACGTCGTGTCCAGGTCCCTTGGTGGACTGCAGCCTGCCGCGACGCGCTTAGAGCCTGGCGCCGTGCTTTACGCACCTTCCGCCACCACCCAAATATGGAGAATTGCATCAATTATAAACGTATGAGAGCGCAATGTCGGCGTATCATAAACGACAGCAAGAAAGCTTGCTGGACTGCTTTTACTAGTTCGTTTAACCGTTTTACTCCCTCCACGGTGGTTTGGGGTGGCCTACGCCGTTTATCCGGCATCAAGGTCCACTGGCCTAACTGTGGAGAACGCAGTCCTCGTGGACCCCGCTGCTGTTTCCAACGCATTGGGCCGTTTCTTTGCGGAGGTTTCGAGCTCTGCCCATTACCACCCCTGCCTTTCGCCCTCGCAAACAGGTAGAGGCACGGCCGCCTTCTTTCCACTCATTTAATCGTGAAAACTACAACGTCGCCTTCACCATGCAGGAGCTAGACCGTGCTCTCGCCCTGTCCCGGTCTTCTGCTCCCGGGCCCGATTCCATTCACATTGAAATGCTGAAGAACCTCTCTCCTGCGGGCAAGTGCTTTCTTCTCAGTACCTACAATCGCATATGGACTGAAGGTCATGTTCCCACAAGTTGGCGTGAAGCCATTGTTGTCCCCATCCCCAAACCAGGGAAGGACAAACACCTTCCTTCCAGTTATCGCCCCATTTCTCTGACAAGCTGCGTCTGTAAGGTGATGGAACGCATGGTTAACGCTCGGTTGGTCTGGCTCCTCGAATCTCGCCGCCTCCTGACTAATATCCAATGCGGTCCCCCCAGGGGGTTCACCGCTCTGTGGTGAGTACGTGCGTGGCGAGCACGGGGCCCGAGCCTTTGTAGCACTCTTTCCTTTCCGTGCTAAACGACGATTCTTCTACTGTCCTTTTCCCCCCTCTTGGGGACCGAGTCTGCGCATCCTTCGGGGAACCGAAGTTCTGACCTTTTGGATTAAGCTCTTCTCTCACTTCTTTATTTGCCTCCGCGTCTGCGTTTGAGGCTTCTCCTCCTACTATTTCTCTCTTCCTCCTCCCTGTACGCACTGGAAGGCCACCCATATGGGTGACTGGGTAATGCGTAAGTCCCAGCCCCGGGCTGGCATGTAGGGTGCGTGCGTACCCCCTGGTTAAGGCCAGGCCAGGGGAGGGGCGATTTCCTGCGCTGATACCTTCCCGATTCGCCGATTGGTCCCTCCGTCTGTAGATCGGGAGGTGTGACCTGGGGTGTGAACAATCACCCAAGGCGGGTGTGCTTCCGTTGGGGGCCCCCAGCAGGAAGGAGCGTGCCATCGGAGACACTGGCAATCGTGGGGGACACAACCGCGATGGTTATAAAAAAAAGAAAATGGAAAGAGCCTTTAGAAATTGATGTACTAGACAATAGTGTGTCTGAACAGAAAAATTTACCGACATCAAAGTTCCTTGTGGTGACACGTACTGAGGAAGGACAATCCTTTTCATCGGTGAACCCATTTATTATTCAAAAAGGGGTTGATGCCATTGCCGGCCCAGTTAAGACCTGCAACCGCCTGCGTAATGGAACACTACTGTTACAAACAGAAAGTGGCTCCCAGGCACAGCGGCTGCTTAAGGCTACTCTGCTCCACAGCTACCCGGTTCGTGTTGAGCTCCATCCAACCCTCAATTATTCCCGAGGGGTAGTCTTCTCGGCCAGTTTGGACGGTCTGACTGAGGATGAACTGAAAGAATATTTGGCAGCTCAAGGCATCATTGCAGTACACAGAGTGACAAAAAAAGAGAACAATGTTGTAGTACCCACTCGCACAGTTTTTCTGACCTTCGACCGAGTGGCTCTGCCGCCGAAGATCAAGGCAGGATATGAGGTCATCACAGTACGACCTTATATCCCTAACCCTACTCGGTGTTATCAGTGCCATCGATTCAACCACACAAGCCAGTCTTGTAAGAACCCGGTCATATGTGTCACCTGTGGTAAAGAGGCCCATGAGGGGATTTGTCCACCACCGTCCCCTCATTGCATAAATTGTAACGGGAATCATGCTGCTTCCTCCCGGGAATGTCCTGTGTTTGCTGATGAACGGGCCATCCAGGAAATCCGTGTAAAGGAAAAGGTTCCCATACAAGTTGCATGTAAAATGTACGCCAGTCGTAAGCCTAAGACCCCACCGCGTGGTAATTACAGTACTGTAGTTGCAACGCCTCCACCGACACGGGATATGGCCACACAGACTTGTGACCTACAGTTTACGACAGTAGTTGTCAAACAGTCTACATCGACAACGGCGTCACGTTCAACGAAAAGTGTGGGTACCTCTTCCAAATCATCATCTTCATCTTCAGCTGTGAAACCACAGAGAGAGACCCGAAAGTCTAAGAAACAGCATTCGCGCGAGGATTTCCTCCGCACCCCTACCAAAACATCTGAGCCAACAAAGGAGCTTCACCAGGGCTCCAAGAAGTCAAATAGGGGGAAAACTATCCCCCCTCCCCCCTCCTTCCTCACAATGTGACGATGGCATCCCCTGGAAGCCTATAGTCTCTCCAGGTGCATCAGCCAAAGATGGAGCTGCCGACCACACTCATGCAGCTGCTGTGGTCACCTCTGAGAATATGGAGCAAGACCCTCCTGTCTCAGACACCACCAGTTGCGAACATTCGCACTGTGGCCCGCCGCCTTCGTCGGGCTGATGTCCACCTTCATCTCATTTTATCCAATTATGAATATTCTTCAATGGAACATTCGTGGTATCCGGTCGAATTGGACAGAACTGCAGCTTCTAACGCGAACATATCACCCAATCATCTTCTCTCTACAGGAGACAAAATTGCTCCCTGGTACTCGAATTACTTTCCCACGCTACACTACCGTTCGCTTTGACCTTCCTCCAGTGGCAGGAATTCCAGCCCACGGGGGCGTAATGTTACTTATTCGGGATGACGTACACTGTACATCGGTCCCTTTGTGTACTCCAATACAAGCTGTTGCTGTCCGGATATACCTTCCTGGATTTGTCTTCACACTGTGCAATATTTACGCTCCTTCCTCCTTTCCCGTCACTAGATCAGATCTCCTAGATCTTATTGACCAGCTTCCACGTCCGTTTTTGTTGGTGGGAGATTTCAATGCCCACCACCCCCTTTGGGGCTCCCCACGACCATGTCCACGGGGCTCCCTCCTGGCAGATATACTGAATCACCTTCAGCTCATCTGCCTTAACACTGGTGAACCAACTTATCTTTCGGACACCACAAATACTTTCAGCCATATAGATCTAGCTATCTGCACTGCTCAGCTGGCACGGCGTCTTGAATGGTCTGCTCTCTCAGACACACATTCGAGCGATCATTTTCCGTGTGTAATTCACCTAATGATGCCTGACACCCTTGAGCATCCACACCGCTGGCAGTTAACGAAAGCGGACTGGGAGCTCTACACGTCACTGGCGGATTTTGGTACTTACCATTATCCTAGTATAGACGACCAAGTGGAACACATTACCACAGTTATTCTGACAGCCGCGGAATGTTCCATCCCCTGCAAGACTTCCCACGCACGTCGCCCCCTTGTCCCGTGGTGGACCGCGGAATGCCGTGACGCTCTGCGAGCACGGCGACGTGCCCTTAGAATCTTCAAACAACGGCCCACGCTGGACAACTGCATCCGATACAAACGGCTGCGGGCTTATTGTCGTCGCCTCTTTCGCGACTGTAAACGCGCCAGTTGGCGCTCATTCACGAGCTCTTTTAATAGGTCTACCCCTTCCTCCATCATTTGGGGTAACCTTAGAAAAATTTCGGGCACTATGGCTCATTCCCCGATTCCCGGTCTGTGTGTCGCAACTGACACCGTCGTCGATCCTCCACAAATAGCCAACGCACTGGGTCGACATTTTGCAGAGGTCTCTAGCTCTTCACATTACACTGAAGCTTTCCTAGCTAGGAAACGGACGGTGGAGGCGACTCCATTGCCCTTTACCTCTCAGAACCGTGAATGCTACAATACCGAGTTTACTGTACGAGAGCTTCACCACGCACTCTCGTCTTCGCGGTCCTCCGCTCCAGGACCAGATGGCATTCACGTGGCGATGCTGCAACACCTTTCACCAACGAGCTTGCACTTCCTACTGGCCACCTACAACCGCATATGGATAGAAGGCACCTTTCCGCGACGCTGGCGTGAAGCCATAGTTATTCCCATACCAAAGCCTGGGAAGGACAAATGTCTCCCTTCCAGCTACCGCCCCATTTCCCTCACCAGTAGCGTATGCAAGGTGATGGAACGCATGATTCACGGGCGCCTGGTATGGTGGCTTGAAACGCGACAACTCCTGTCTAATGTCCAATGTGGGTTTCGCAAGCACCGTTCTGCGGTGGATCATCTTGTTGCCCTATCTACCTCAGTAATGAATAACTTTTTACGGAAGCGCCAGACAGTAGCGGTATTCTTTGATCTGGAAAAGGCATACGACACCTGCTGGAGGATGGGCATCCTCCGCACTCTGCATACATGGGGTTTTCGGGGTCGCCTGCCAATTTTTATCCGCGAATTTTTAACAGACCGTGTTTTTAAAGTGCGTGTTGGTTCTGTTTTATCGAGCACTTTTATTCAGGAGAACGGAGTCCCTCAGGGCTCGGTCCTGAGCGTTGTTTTATTTGCAGTGGCAATCAATTCTATAGCCGATCACCTTCCGCTGGGAGTTTCGGCGTCCCTATTTGTTGACGACTTCGCGATCTACAGCAGCTCTGAGCAAACGGGTCTCCTGGAACGGCGCCTTCACCGGTGCCTAGACACTCTCCACGCGTGGAGTATGGACACTGGCTTTCTATTCTCAGCTGACAAGACAGTCTGCATGAACTTCTGGCGGCGGAATGAGTTCCTTCCCCCGTCCCTTCGTCTGGGCCCCATAGTACTTCCATTTGTGGATACCACGACGTTTTTGGGACTTGTTCTCGACAGGAAGTTAAATTGGTCTCCCCACATATCCCGTTTGGCAGCTCGCTGTACCCGCTCTCTCAATGTGCTGCGGGTGTTAAGTGGCACCTCGTGGGGAGCTGACAGGTTTACTCTCCTCCATCTGTATCGCACCATAGTTCGGTCCAAACTGGACTATGGTAGCATCGTTTATTCTTCGGCTCGACCGTCCATACTGCGCCGCCTTAATACAATCCACCACCAAGGTCTTCGTCTGGCGACAGGAGCGTTTTATACTAGCCCTGTTGAGAGCCTCTATGCTGAGGCTGCAGAACTACCCCTTTCTTACCGTCGGGAACTCCTGCTTAGCCGTTATGCTAGTCGTTTGTCGTCCATGCGAGGACACCAGACGTACGCAGTTTTTTTTAACGACTCACTTGACAGTCTCTTCGCTCTGCGCCCGTCTGCCTTGCTACCACCGGGAGTACGCTTGCGTTCGCTACTCGGCCAGCTTGGCGTTACGATGCCTGCTATCTTCTCGACTGGAGAGAGCACCTCTCCACCGTGGCGAAGCCCCGAAGTCCGTGTTAACTTTGATCTTCATTCTCTTGCAAAGGACTCGACACCTAGTTTCGTCTACCAGAGAGAATTTCACGCACTCCGGTTTAAATTTGATGACAATTTGTTCATTTACACTGATGGCTCCAAGACAGACCAGGGTGTTGGGTGTGCTTTTTTACTTGGCAACGTCTCTTTTAAATATCGTCTTCCTGAGTGGAGTTCCATTTTTACAGCTGAGCTGTATGCATTATACCAAGCCGGACAATACGTCCGGCGAAACTCGCTCAGTAAGACTGCCATTTGCTCGGACTCTATGAGTGCTTTGTTGAGCATGCTATATCCGGCCCATCCCCTGGTACAAAGCATCCGCAATTGCCTTACTTCTCTTTCAACGAGCGGAACTACGGTGACGTTTCTGTGGGTCCCTGGCCACGTGGGAGTGTTGGGGAATGAGGCTGCGGATACGGCTGCCAAGGAAGCAGTTCTCCTTCCTCGGCTATCTACCTTTTCCGCCAGCTCTGATGACCTTCGCGCTGGTATCTCCCAGCGTATTATCTCCCTTTGGTATCTACATTGGTCATCCCTGTCAGGGAACAAATTGCGAGCCATTAAACCTGTGCCTGATCTCTGGTCAACGTCATCTCGACCCTCCCGCCGAGAGGAGATTGTTCTGGCCCGGCTTCGTATTGGCCACTGCCGTTTTAGCCACCAGCATTTATTACGTGGTGGTCCTGCTCCCTTATGTGAGCACTGTGATGCACCTTTTACTGTGAACCATCTTTTAGTGCAATGTCCATTTTTTAACCGTCTCCGTCATGATCTGTGTTTACCGCTTGAAATGTCTGACATTTTAGCTGATGACCCGCAATCGGTTAAGAGTTTTACTTTTTATACATCGTGCATATATGGCGAAAGCCATTTAATTTCTAACCCCGGTTCTTTTTTACTATGGGCAGTGTTGGGCGCTAATGACCACAGCAGTTGTGCGCCCTAAAACCACACAAAAAAAAAATAGGGCTCCGTCTTGAGAGTGGCGCTCTTTGCCATTGCAATCAATCCGATCGTAGATTGCCTTTCAGCCGACGTCTCCGGATCTCCTTTTGTTGATGATTTCGCAATTTACTGCAGCGCCCAGCGGACGTGTCTCTTGGAGCGTTCTCTTCAACGCTGTCTTGACCGTCTATATTCCTGGAGCATCGCAAACGGCTTCCGATTCTCCACTGAGAAAACTGTGTGTATAAACTTCTGGAGATACAAGGAATTTCTTCCACCTTCTCTACATCTCGTCCTTGTTGCTCTCCCTTTCGTGGAGACTACGAAATTCTTGGGACTCAGGTTGGATCGTAAACTTTGGTGGTGCACACACGTGTCCTACCTGGCTGCCCGTTGTGCCCGATCCCTTAACGTTCTTCGTGTCCTCAGTGGCATGTCATGGGGAGCGGATCGTACCGTTCTGCTTCACCTTTACCAGGCCATTGTTCAGTCGAAGCTCGACTATGGAAACCTTGTATACTCTTCTGCTCGGCCGTCGATTCTCCGCCGTCTCAACTCTATCCACCATCGGGGTTTACGTCTTGCGACCGGTGCATTTTATACAAGCCCTGTTGAAAGTCTGTATGCTGAGGCTGCTGTATTACCCTTGACCACTCGACGTGACATACTCTTGTGTCGGTACGCATGCCGCCTGCGGTCGATGCCCAACCGTCCATCTTACCGATTATTTTTTGACGACTCACTCGATCGCCAATATCAGTTGTCTGCGATTGCCTTGCTTCCACCTGGAGTTCGGTTTCGCCGCCTGCTACAGCGGCTCGATTTTACCCTTCCTTCCACCTTTCGGTTGAGCGAAAGCCCATTGCCACCGTGGCATCAGGCCTAGGTTCACACTCACCTCGAACTTAGTTCGCTCCCCAAGGAGAGCACTCCGGATTTGGTATACCGCTCGAGGCTTGTCGAACTCCGTTCGCGGTTCGATAATGCCATATTTATTTACACTGATGGTTCCAAGAGCACTGCCGGTGTCGGATCTGCCTTCGTCGTCGGGGACAACCGTTTCCAATACAAGCTCCCTGACTGGTGCTCGAACTTCACGGCTGAGCTTTTCGCCCTCCACCAGGCCGTTTTGTATACCTGCCGCCACCGCCAACCTTTCTATGCCATATGTTCTGACTCCCTTAGTGCCCTGCAGAGTCTTAAGGACCCTTTCTCGACCCATCCTCTCGTGTATCGGATCTAACGCTCCCTGCAGTTGCTAGCAGATGACAGCCGTCACGTTTCTTTCCTGTGGGTCCCTGGCCACGTGGGTGTGCCCGGGAATGAGGCGGCCAAGGCCGCAGCTCTTTTGCCTCGCATGGCTGCCTTTTGCGTCCCATCGGACGATGTTCAACGGGCTCTTCGCCGGAGTATCGTGTCGCAATGGCACAGTGCGTGGTTTTCAATGTAAAACAAAATGCGAACTGTAAAACCGACCCCGACCGCTTGGAGGACCTCCTCACGCCCCTCTCGGCGGGAGGAGGACATCCTGGCCCGGTTGCGGATCGGTCACTGACGTTTCAGCCACCGTCATTTGCTAATCGCCGATCCTGCACCGCTGTGCTCCTGCGGTGAATTTCTGACGGTTTTAGCTGATGCAGCTGCTAGAGTTTTGCGTTTTATCAACTTGGCCAACTTATCAAAGGATATTTAACCCTTTGTCTTTTATCTTTAGTTCTTAGCCTCTTCTTGATGTTCTAACTGGCAGTTACCAATTTTTTTTTTTAGATCTAGCGAATCTCTGTTCTTGTCTGGGCGCTAATGACCGTAGAAGTTGTGCGCCCTAAAACCACAAAAATACCTTCTTTGCCCTGTTAGAATAAATTGCAACTGACGTGGAATGCAATAATCATAAGTATGTGGTTTGGTTTGGTGCGCAACGAATAACACTTTAAATTGTACAGTAGTTAATAAGTTAACAATAATTAAACTTGTAATTGGTCTACACATTAATCTCGTGTGAGAGAAACAATGTGAGCAAATGAAAAGTTCAGATCTGTTAGTGTGCACCATATACCAGTAGCCCGACTATACAAGCACAATTCGTCTGCGAGAGCCGACAAAAAGAGCGTTCTACTATTTTGTTACTGGAATAATCAGGATGTCAAGCAAAGATATTTGATATTAATGAGGTACCAAAAATCACTGCACTTGATAATGTGCCTATCTGAACAATTACCATACTGATTCAACGTAAATAAAAATGTCCTAAAATCTGGTTTAGATTTAGAGTATCACACACTGATAATATTTCTTACTTTTTGTGTGATCTTCATTTCAGATCAAATCACTTTGTGTTACTTTCATTAAAACTGAGAATCTGTAACTATGAACTTTACTGGATTTCTGAACAAACTACTTTATGCTCTCATTAATAGACCAATTGATCATGACAAAATCCCTACACTGAACTGTTGTAATTAGCACATAAATTTACAAACACAATAATTATGCAACACTATCATAACACAATCAGAACGGATAGCAATTCAAATTGGTGAAAGGAACGAGGAATTGGTGAAATGACTCAGGGTTAAATGATAAATGCAAGCTGCACTAAACAGTATTCATTAGCAAAAAGACACTTACTACAATAGTTCAAATACAGACTAGCAGACATAAAAACAGAAAAGTCCACATTACATTATTTGAGACAGATTAATTACCATACAAAATTACAATCTGCAGACTTGGCTGCGACTCTTCAAAACTGTCTGAATCTTTTACTCTTAGTCTAACACAGACTAACCAGTTTCACGACTACTACTAATCCACTCAACTCTACCATACTCAGACATCGACTCTCCTTCACGAAGGTCACACAGACTCCTTTAAACGCAACAACTTTGATTGAAGAGTCTTTGGTTTACAGCAAAGATATGAAATACAGTATGTCATATCTATTAGTGAAATGGTACAAAATATTACATAAATTTGTTTTCTACAGAATTGTAGCTTACGTTTTTGTAACAAACCATGCTCAAGACTGCATGACAGGCAAAAATTAATTGAAAATTATTTTGCGTACTCCTTTGAACTTCCATGTCTGTTCCCCTTGTGTTCCGTAATAGCACAGCTTGGCATTGTATGAACAGAAGTATTTCAAAGAATTACAGCAGAATCGATAACAGGCGCGATAAGCACTCGGGAAATCAACAACCTTTCTACAAACTCCAGAGTATGAATCGGAACAAACTATTAAACTCACTTCCTTTGTTGCTTAACACCGTACTAAAAGCTAATTTATACCGTATTTTGTGTATCAATCCTAAAAGTCGCAATGTTGTTAAATAACATGCTTCTATTAAATTTTGCCGGTTGGTACGGCGTGTAGCCACTTCTGCGGCATTAATCTAACAATCCTGGAGGATGTGTTGCGTTGCCGTCTGTACGTCGTTGAGTGTGATTCATGTTGTTTTATTTCGGGAGTGAATGGTCTTCAGTGCTGTGGCGACTAGCAGTATTGATCTAGCGATGTTAACTGTCAATAAAATGTCAAAGTAATAAAATACCTAAATACATGTGTGTTCAAGAACGAACAAAACAATAGTTCGACAAAAAAAAAAATTAAAACACGTATTTTCGTGTTAAGTCCACTGTATTAATAAAGAAAACACAGAATTTCATTTTTCCAAAGCTGAATTCATTATTTGGGAATGGGTTAAGCAAATACAGCACAAGAGTTAGCAAGCAACACTGCATAGGGACTCTCAGGTGTCCCACAGTGACGTCATCCGCAGAACGGCGGAACGTTTCCTTCTGCGCATCGGTTACTGTGCCCCTGAGAGTCTTGCCGAATGACGGGTTCACGATTCACTTTCTTGACGAACTTCGACCTTGGTCCGATGGTTGTGCAGGCTAAGCATTTCCTGCAATTCCTGCTGTACCTGAAACACAGGAAAAAGTATTAGAAACTGGCTGTTTGAGTGGACTTCGAATGTCAGGTTACTGACGATGTATTTTTTCTGGTTTGCTACGAGATTAATAAAAATCTCGCAGCAGGTCAGGCCAACGGGTTGTCGGCCTGAAGTGTTGTCCCCAATTGCCGGATGAGCCGGTTGTGGGACTGCTCAGTCTTCGTAGGTCCATAGGTCCTGGCGGTGACGCGGTAGAATGCCGGCTTCTTCGTTAAGCAGGTCGGTTGGATAGCGCGTTGGAAGATGCAGGGCAGTCTTCAGGGCGCGGTTCTGGATGGTCTGCAGCAGCTGGATGTGAACTACTGCGGCGTTCCCAAAGACTGGGGACGCGTACTCGAGCACTGGACGGACCAGTGACAGGTACAGCGTGATCCCGTGTTGCGACGGTAGCGGCGACTGCGGTTTGAGCAGTGGGTAAATAACGCGTAAGCGTCCTGTGGCCCTGTCTTACTGACGAGATCTTCCCAGGTGAGCCTTTGGTCTAAGGTTACCCCCTAGGTACCCCTAGGTATTTCGCCGTTGTGCTCCAAGGGATGGGATTCTCCATGATCTCGATCGGCGGTAGCGCATGTGATATTCCTGGCCTGTGGCCACTTCATATTTCTGGCCGCTGGCCGTTTCTTTGCTAACATCGTACGTGTCTTAAACGCGCAAGAAAGACAGCAGTGTGCAGCATATGTTGAAATGTGGGGTGGGGAGCAGTAGCATATGACACAGTAGGTGCTGGTTCCCGTGGGAGCGCCCGCCTATGTTACTGGTGCTCTCCTCGCATTGGCTGCTGCATTTCACGTCACGTGATATCTTTTGAAATTAGTTTTGTTTATTATATACTAAATACTAATTATTCAGAGCTGAGAATTTATATCTCTCAAGGACAGGGTAGGTTTTGACAATTTAAAAAGTTTAAGGTGCCTTCTCTTATTGTAACAAAAGAGCGATTTTGCAGAAGGCGCGCGACGGCACTGTTTTGACGCGAAATAGAGCGTCAGGTGCCCTCTCGCAACGCGCTGCAGTTTGTCTCGAGCTGAACACTATACGTGCCGGACCGCACCGGTCATGAGTAAAGATTTGTGTAGAAGTCTCAACATGAACTTAAAATGTTCAAATGTTTGTTAAGCTTATGGGACTTAACTACAGGGTCATCAGTCCCTAAACTTACAAACTACTTCTGAACTACTTACAAACTAGGACGGCAAAAATATCCATGCCCGAGGGGAAATTCGAACCCCCGACCGTAGTGGCCGAACTGACCGTGACTGGAGCGCCTCAGTCACCTCGGCCACCGCGGCCGGCTCAACATGAACTATGGGCAGCATAGGCCGTATATTACCAATAGTTGTTCATATATTATTTAATAAATGGCATCCCTGACAGTTAAAAATTTCGCGAGTCGCTTATTATGCTTCCACCATACAGAACTTATTTTAGCCTTACTTGTACGCTGTAGAACAACCTAAGACCTGTGTGCTGTCTTCTGCGCTGGGGACACAACTATAAAGACAATAGGTTAGTCAGAACTCTATGCTTTCCATAATGTTTTGGACAGCAACTACGGCACCTCGTGCGTACTGTAGGGCGGTACAAACGCACACTGCTACGCAACAGTATCCGCAAGGATGTGGTTTTAGGGGACTTGGGGGAGGAAGCAGTACTAACTTCTCCGTCCGCAAATAAAACCCTAGGAAGCTTGTGCGCATCGGGCAATTTAAGTTTGGTAAAGACGACTGCCTGGCTTTTCGCGGCGTTGAATTTCAATCGCCACTTGGTGGCCCATGCACCCAGGGCGTCGCAGCCGACTTGGAGTCGGCGTCGCATTGTGAGCGCGTTCATGCTGCGGGTGAAAAGCGCCGTGTCGTCAGCGTATAGCGCCAATTCGACGCTTTCGACTCGTGGTGCATCAGCAGTGTACAGGGAGTACAGCAGGGGGCCGATGACCGACCTCTGCGGCACTCCCGCACATAACCGTCTTTCTGTGGACGTACCGTCTTCTGCCATTACGTGGAAGGTCCGTTCGGACAGGTACGACTGCGGCAGTCTCCCATGAGACGTCGGAAGCCCGTGAACAAAGAGTTTGTACACTAGGCCGTCGTGCCAGATGGAGTCGAAGGCACGGGAAACATCGAGAAACACAGTACCAAGGAATTCCCTTGTTTCCAGTGCCCGCATTGCCGGCTCGACCAGCCTTAGTAGCTGGTGCGTGGTGGAATGACCGGCTTGGAAACCGACCTGCTCGACCGGTACGATGTTCTCTCGCGTGACGTGTTCCAACAATCTTGTCGCGTAACATTTCTCGATCACTTCAGAGAGGGATGGCAGCAGGCTTATGGGCCGATAGCTGGGCACTTCACGTGGCTCTTTGCCTGTTTTCGGGATTGCCACCACCTCTGCATGTTTCCATGCGTTGGGAAGGCACCCGAGCGGAGGACCTCATTAAAGACATCAGACAGTAGCCGATGTTTCCTGAGGGAGGATCATCAGTAGGTTAGTGATACCGTCACTACCTCCCGTCTTCCTTTGGTTCAACAAGCGAAGCTGCGTTGCAACCTCGTTTTGTTATTGGGTCAATAAGTCATCTTCTTCCCTGGCGCCGAGGAATATTGGCAGTTGCTCAGCGACTCTGCGAATTTGCTCCTCATCGACGTCTTCCAATGGCGTGAAATTTGCAGCGAACGCGTCAGCCAGCGCGCTGGCCTTCGCATCTGGGTCACTGGTGTATTCGTTCTTGACCAAGAGGGGCGGTATGCGTTGACTGCGGCGAAGGAAAGCTTTCACGACCCTCCAGGCGCTGCCGTCGTCAGGGTTGAGCGTTGACAAGAGGTCTGCCCAGTCCTGGTTTGGGTGGTGTTCGACTGCGGCCTTGATTTCCCTCCTCTTGCGGCTCAGTCGGCGCTTTGTGTCCGGTTGGCGAGTAAGCTGCCATTCCCGAAACAGTCGATTTTTCTCGGTGATGGCTGCCATGATACGGCGTGGGAGCTGTCGCGAAAAGTCTCGCGGTTGACGCGGCGGTCTCGGAGTTGCTGCTTCTGCTGCTTGCAGGATCGTCCTGGAGAGAAACAAGGTCGCGTCGGTTCCGACGTCCGCGAGGTTCGGCGCTTCATAAAGTGCGGCAAGCACTTCCTCTTGGTAGCGCTCTGCGTTAAGTTTCTTGTCCCTCTCTGAGGGATGAACCGATCACGTCCAGTTCAAAGACGACCGGAACATGGTCTGAGTTCAAGACCTTGCGCGTCTCCGCAGTTGCTAAGCGTCCAGTACCCTTCAAGAAGGCTATGTCGAGCACGTCGGGTTCTCCTCGGCCCGGAAAATGCCTGGGGTCATAAGGCCCCAGGCTGATCGCGCCACTACGGTGTACGATTCGGGAAAGTCGGCGCCCATTTACATTGGTGACGAGAGTTCCACTCGGCGTGTTTCGCATTTAAATCATCCGCGATGAAAAGCCGCCCTTCCAATGACAGCAGGGTTCCAAAGTCCGCTCCGTCGAGGGGTCTACCGGGCGGCCGGTATCCTGTATACCGACACGAAAAGAATCCTTCCGGCGGTAGTGTTGACGGCCACTCCCGTGGTTTCCAGTGTGGGTGTCTCTTGGAGATGTACTCCATGGTGCCGCAGCGGCTTCTCGACGTAAACGGCAGTGCCACCCCCTTCGGTAAGACGGTCGTCTCGGTAGCAGCAGTAATTTGCCGCTCGCACGTTCACCCCAGGTTTGAGGAAGGTCTCCTGTAAAAGACAGATGTCGACCGCCTCTTCCCGTAGGAGCAGGCGAAATTCACCTTGCTGAGAATAGTCTCCTCGGATTGAACGTGCAGATGGTCAGTCCGTGGATGTGGTGATTATCCATGGTGACTGCTGGAATTCACGGCGTTGGCCTAGAGGGCTGCCGTTACTGCCTCCACGAGAATTGGAAGCTTTCCTAGAAGCTGGCTTAGCGATCGCAGAAGCGCGCTGAGCTCGGCGGATGACGGTGCGTCGCTCATAGGGGCTGCAGCGGAGGCGGGGAAGACGACTGGCTGCGTCACTGGCGGCGGCTGGCTGCGGCTGGCTGCGGCTGGACGGTGGGCCGTGCGCGAGCAGGCGTGCCCTGATTGCGTGCAACTCGCACGGCATGCGTGGGCGTTGGCTTGCCTGAGGCGGCGACGGCGGCGGTGTTCCCTTGCAGCCGTCCACGGCGGGGTGCCTGTTGGCTCGCGGCCAGCGCCGGCGTGCCGACGTCCGCTTCCGCAAGCTCTTGCCGGTCCGGGCGGCTGTCCTCCGTGGCTGGCTACGTCGGCTGGCCAGCGGCAGCGGGTCTTACTCTGGCGGCGTCGGCGAAGCTGCGGCCTGGGACTACACAATTCGTGCGTTTCCCCTTCAAGGCGCGGCAGTCCCTTCAGCCGGCGACATGTCCCTCGTTGCAGTTGCAGCACAGCGGCGGGTCCTTCTTCTGGCATTCCCGGGATGGGTGGTTTCCGGCGCACTTCGAGCAGTGGGTTGGTATTGTGCAATACTTTGCCACGTGGTCAAGACCCTGGCAAGTGAAGCACTGCGCCCGTCTGCTCTTAGCGCGCATCGGCTCCACCTTAATGAGAATGTCGGCGATCTTTCCCAGCTGGAAGATCTGACGGAGAACAGGGGCATCTCGCGGCGCGTCCTCGGCGACTTCATTATGCTCACGTGCCTCGTGGCGAATCCTTCCTCCTTGAGTAGATCCCGCAGGTACTTGGGGTCCATCTTCAGAGGAAGGTGGCGAAAGACAACCTTCAGCTGCTTCAGCCTTTCAGCGTTGTGGGTGTGGCACCCCCATTGCTCAGTGACGATCAACTGCATCACCCGGGCGTAGTCCTCGCGGTTCTCGGCCGGGATGATCTATTGGTTGGATCTCCTGGTCTTCAGAAATCGTGGGTTGATCACCGCCTTGATTTTCTCACGGAAAATCTGGTAGCTCCCTTCCCACAAAACAGTGATCGGCGGCGGTCAGGGTGGTTTCTTCGCCGCGGGCGTCGTCCCCGCCCTTTGCGCATCCGTCACGTCTGGCAGTACCCCGAAGCTGTTAAGTCGATAGTTCTTCCGGCTCGACCTGCCGGAATTTTTTTAATTCTTCATTATATCAAACAATACAACCCATTACCTAAGACTAAAATGGGCAATAGTATAATACATAAATTTCTTACGGCTAAATGGTGACATTACATTTCATAACATTACATGTTTCCGCAGAAACCACTGGACATCTTGCTGGTTGCTGATGTTTATGCTGGTTGCTGTGGTGGTATGTGTGTGCCAGCATTACAATCCTTCTGCGTCCTTGGGCTGCTCGAATTTGCCTGGGAGGCGGCGGCGTCATCCATGCAATCGGCAGGCCGTTTCCTGAGGTTTCGCATAACCTCCATCGCTTCTCCCTGGACTGGGATCGTTGATCTTTCCCCTGGCCGGCGCTTCTCTTCTGCTGGAGCACCTGCCAAGGAACAGTGCTGATCAGAGGACGTCGTGTTCCCTGGAGCGACCGCTGTCAAGGCCGTCTTTACATCCTGAGGCGGCGGGTCGGTGGAGACCGTTTGCAGATGATTCTGCGTGTTGGCTCGGGCGCGAGTGCGCAGATACCAACGGCTCAAGTCACCCTGTGACTTGCCGAACAAAGTTCGTCGTCGGACAAACACCCCCTCAGCTTATCAGCTGTCAGGCACTTGCTGCTCCTCTCCGATTCGGAGCGGTAGCGGGTTTCCTTCTTACGGTACGGTAAGAGTCTCTCCGCTACAATGGCTTCTCGGGCAAGTTTTGCCTTGCCTTGCCTCGCGGTCAACCTTAGAGCTTACCGGTGGTGGTGGTGGTGGTGGTGGTGGTGGTGGGGGGAGGGAGAGAGGCCCCCCAGGGGGCCCACAGTTCTTTTGTGGGTACGTGTGTGGCGCGCACGGGGCCCCGAGCCGGAGCAGCCTTTCTTCTGCCCCAGGCTGCTTCACTTTCCCTCCCGGTTTATGCCTTCGCCCGGAGACGGGCATATTACGTGAGACACGGTGGTTCTTGTTGTGCTTTTTCTTCCTTCGTTCCTTCCTTTCTTACCTTTCGTTTTCTGTCTTTCTCTCCTTGACCTCTCCTAGCCTTCTTCTCCTCATTAGTCTCCGCCTCGGCGTTTGAGACACTTCTTTTCTTTCCTTCTTTCTCTTCCTTTCCTATCCTCTTCTTCTTTCCTCCCTGTGCGTGTCTGAAGGCCGACCCACGCATTATCGTGCGTAGCAGGTGACGGGGTAACGCGTAATTCCCCGCCCCGGGTAGACATGTAAGGCACGTACGTACCCCCTGGTAAAGGCCAGGCCCAGGGAGGGGTGATTACCCGAGCTGGTACCTTCCGAACGTGCCGATTGGTCCCTCCGTCAGTTCTCGGGAGGTGTGACCTGAGGTGTGAACAATCACCTAAGGCGGGTAAGCCCTCGGAGAGGGCCCCCACTAGGAAGGAGCGCGCCATCGGAGACGCCGGTAATCACGGGGGACACTTCCGCGATGACTTCCTCCTTATCTTCTTTCATGACGTTGACCCACAAACGTAAGTTAGACTCGCCTCAGCCTAAAAAGACTCTGCCTAATGTTCCTAAATATCTGGTTGTCTCTCGCACCGACGGAAAGGATTTCAATTCTGTCAATCCTTTCGTTATACAGAAAGGTGTAGATGCAATTGCTGGCCCTGTTAAAACCTGTTCACGTCAGCGCAATGGCACATTGTTGCTGGAAGTGGAAAGTGCCTTCCAAGCCCAAAAACTGATACGTACTACGTTGTTGCACACTTTTCCTGTTAAGGTCGAAGCGCACCGCACACTCAACTCGTCACGGGGGGTAGTCTTCACGAGATCCCTTGATGGGTTGTCTGATGAAGACATCCAATCGTATATGTCCGATCAGGGTGTGACAGCCGTCCACAGGGTGATGAAAAAGGTCGATAACCAATTGACACCGACTCGTACTGTGTTTTTGACGTTCGACAGAGTTGACCTCCCGTCGAAGGTCAAAGCAGGGTATGAAGTCATCTCCGTCCGACCTTATGTGCCTAACCCAACGCGCTGTTTTCAATGCCACAGGTACAACCATACCCGTGAACATTGCCCAAATGCAGCAAAGTGTGTCACTTGTGGTAGGGACGCCCATGAGGGGGATTGCCCACCTCCGTCCCCTCACTGCCTAAACTGCAACGGTGACCATGCGGCTTCCTCTCGCGACTGCCCTGTATACAAGGATGAGAAGGTAATCCAGCAAATTCGGGTTACGGAGAAGGTATCAACATCTGCCGCTCGAAAGTTGTTGGCGAGTCGAAAGCCCACTGTCCTCCCAGCGGGTACATACAGTAAGGTACTCACCTCAACTCGACCTACCAAGGATTCCAGTACCCAGACATGTGACTTCACTTTCGCTGACACAGTTGTGCGATCTGCCAGCCCGAAGATTGCCCGTTCCACGTCCCCGCTTCCTCCTGCTGCTTCTAGGGTACAGTCTTCGTCCAACTCTAGTAAACCGCGGGCACCTAAACAAGATGCCCGGACCTTGAAAAAGGAACCCGTCCGTGAGGATTTTCTGCGTTCTCAGGCTTCCCAACCGTCAACTGCCTCTTCCCGCCGTCACTCTTCCAGAAGAGCTGACAAGAAAAAGAGTTCCTCTCCTTCCCCGCCGAGGCGTGACCCATCTGTCGCGCCGTCCAACAGTTGCCGGCCTCGGCCGTCTTCTGTTTCACCGGGACGCTCCGTTTGCCGGGCGCCCGGCCCTTTACCGGCGGTGGAAACTGCCCCTCCTGATCAACTCAGGGAGGTGGCAGGCGCGTCGGGCGAACCAATGGAACATGACCCTTTGCCCCCAGACAGCGATAGCAGTGCTCCCTCGAAATCCGGTCCTCAGCGGCCGTCGAGGTGACCCCGCTCGCTACTTAGTTTTTATCCTTATTTCTTCTCTCATTTTTATCATGGCGCTCCTTCAATGGAACATTCGCGGCTTTCGTTCTAATCGGGAGGAGTTAAAACTACTCCTTCGATTGCACTGCCCGCTTCTAGTCTGCCTCCAGGAAACTAAGTTGCGTCCACGTGATCGTGCGGAATTTCCACATTACACCTCTGTGCGGTTCGACCTGCCACCCGTGGAAGGTGTCCCAGCCCATGGAGGGGTTCTGATGCTCCTTCGAGACGACGTCTATTTCCATCCCATTTCCTTGCACACTCACCTACAGGCAGTTGCCGTCCGCATCACCTTATCCACCTTTACCTTCTCCCTCTGTAATATATATTCGCCATCGTCATCTGCCCTTACTAGGGCAGATGTGCTAAACCTTGTTGACCAGCTCCCTTCACCTTTCGTGTTGGTAGGCGACTTTAATGGCCACCACCCCCTATGGGGCTCTCCGGCACCTTGTCCGAGAGGCTCCCTTTTGGTGGACATTCTTCACCACCTCGATCTTGTCTGCCTCAACACCGGTGCACCGACCTTCCTTTCTGACACAACACACACTTATTCCCATATAGACCTCGCAATATGCACTCCTCAGCTTGCCGGTCGGTTTGAGTGGTATGCACTTTCTGACACGTACTCGAGTGACCATTTCCCTTGTATCATCCACTTCCTACATCATTCCCCATCTCCACGTCCCACCAGTTGGAACATTTCTAAAGCCAACTGGGGGCTTTATTCTTCCATGGCTGTTTTTCACAATCAGAATTTTCACAACTGTGACAGTCAGGTCGAATACCTCACAGAGGTTATCCTCACTGCTGCTGAACGTTCCATATCTCGTACATCCTCTTCTCCACGTCGTGTCCAGGTCCCTTGGTGGACTGCAGCCTGCCGCGACGCGCTTCGAGCCCGGCGCCGTGCTTTACGCACCTTCCGCCGCCACCCAACCTTGGAGAATTGCATCAATTACAAACGTATGAGAGCGCAGTGCCGTCGTATCATAAACGACAGCAAGAAAGCTTGCTGGACAGATTTTACTAGTTCTTTTAACCGTTTTACTCCCTCCACGGTTGTCTGGGGTGGCCTACGCCGTTTGTCCGGCATCAAGGTCCACTCCCCGATTCCTGGCCTGACCGTGGAGAACGCGGTCCTCGTGGACCCAGCTGATGTTTCAAACGCATTGGGTCGTTTCTTTGCGGAGGTTTCGAGCTCTGCCCATTACCACCCTGCCTTTCTCCCTCGCAAACAGGTAGAGGAGGCACGGCCGCCTTCTTTCCGCTCTTTTAATCGGGAAAATTATAACGTCGCCTTCACCATGCAGGAGCTAGATCGTGCTCTCGCTCTGTCCCGGTCTTCTGCTCCCGGGCCCGATTCCATTCACATTGAAATGCTGAAGAACCTCTCTCCAGCGGGCAAGTGCTTTCTTCTTAGTACCTACAATCGCATATGGACTGAAGGTCATGTTCCCACAAGTTGGCGTGAAGCCATTGTTGTCCCCATCCCCAAACCAGGGAAGGACAAACACCTTCCTTCCAGTTATCGTCCTATTTCTCTGACGAGCTGCGTCTGTAAGGTGATGGAACGCATGGTTAACGCTCGGTTGGTCTGGCTCCTCGAATCTCGCCGCCTCCTGACTAATATCCAATGCGGTTTTCGTCGACACCGCTCTGCTGCTGACCACCTCGTTACGTTGTCGACCTTCATTATGAACAACTTTCTGAAGAAGCGTCAAACAGTAGCCGTGTTCTTCGACTTGGAGAAGGCATACGATACCTGTTGGAGAGCGGGCATTCTCCGCACATTGCACACATGGGGCCTTCGGGGCCGCCTTCCTCTTTTCATTCAAGCGTTTTTGGCGGATCGCAAGTTCCGGGTGCGGGTGGGCTCTGTTTTGTCAGATACCTTTTGCCAGGAGAATGGGGTACCACAGGGCTCCGTCTTGAGTGTGGCGCTCTTTGCCATTGCAATCAATCCGATCGTGGACTGCCTTTCAGCCGACGTCTCCGGATCTCTTTTTGTTGACGATTTCGCAATTTATTGTAGCGCCCAGCGGACGTGTCTCTTGGAGCGTTCTCTCCAACGCTGTCTTGACCGTCTGTATTCCTGGAGCATCGCAAACGGCTTCCGATTCTCCACTGAGAAAACTGTGTGTATCAATTTCTGGAGATACAAGGAATTTCTTCCACCTTCTCTACGTCTCGGCCCGGTTGCTCTCCCTTTCGTGGAGACTACAAAATTCTTGGGACTCATGTTGGATCGGAAACTTTGCTGGTCCACGCACGTGTCCTACCTGGCTGCCCGTTGTGCCCGATCCCTTAACGTTCTTCGTGTCCTCAGTGGCACGTCATGGGGAGCGGATCGTACCGTCCTGCTTCACCTTTACCAGGCCATTGTTCAGTCGAAGCTCGACTATGGAAGCCTTGTATACTCTTCAGCACGGCCGTCGATTCTCCGCCGTCTCAACTCTATCCACCATCGTGGATTACGTCTGGCGACCGGTGCATTTTATACCAGCCCTGTTGAAAGTCTGTATGCCGAGGCTGCTGTATTACCCTTGACCAATCGACGTGACATACTCTTGTGTCGGTACGCATGCCGCCTACGGTCGATGCCCAACCATCCATCTTACAGATTATTTTTTGACGACTCACTCGATCGCCAATATCAGTTGTCTGCGATTGCCTTGCTTCCACCGGGAGTTCGGTTTCGCCGTCTGCTACAACGGCTCGATTTTACCCTTCCTTCCACCCTTCGGTTGAGCGGAAGCCCATTGCCACCGTGGCATCAGGCCCAGGTTCACACACACCTCGAACTTAGTTCGCTCCCCAAGGAGAGCACTCCGGATTTGGTATTCCGCTCGAGGCTTGTCGAACTCCGTTCGCGGTTCGATAATGCCGTATTTATTTACACTGATGGTTCCAAGAGCACTGCCGGTGTCGGATCTGCCTTCGTCGTCGGGGACAACCGGTTCCAATACAAGCTCCCTGACCGGTGCTCAAACTTCACGGCTGAGCTTTTCGCCCTCCACCAGGCCGTTTTGTATACCTGCCGCCACCGCCACCCTTTCTATGCCATATGTTCTGACTCCCTTAGTGCCCTGCAGAGTCTTAAGGACCCTTTCTCGAACCATCCTCTCGTGTATCAGATCCAACGCTCCCTCCAGTTGCTGGCGGATGACAGCTGTCACGTTTCTTTCCTGTGGGTCCCTGGCCATGTGGGTGTGCCCGGGAATGAGGCCGCCGACACAGCAGCCAAGGCAGCAGCTCTTTTGCCTCGCATGGCTACCTTTTGCGTCCCATCGGACGATGTTCAACGGGCTCTTCGCCGGAGTATCGTGTCGCAATGGCACAGTGTGTGGCTTTCACTGCACAACAATAAATTGCGAACTGTCAAACCGATCCCGACCGCTTGGAGGACATCCTCACGCCCCTCTCGGCGGCAGGAGGTCATCCTGGCTCGGTTGCGGATCGGTCATTGCCGTTTCAGCCACCGTCACTTGCTATCCGCCGAACCTGCACCGCTATGCTCCTGCGGTGAACTGCTGACAGTGCGACATATTTTACTGACTTGTGTTAATTTTAATCATCTCCGTGTAGCCCTTCACTTTCCGTCTACTCTGGAGGAAATCTTAGCTGATGACACACGAGCAGCTGCTCGAGTTTTGCGTTTTATCAATTTGGCCAACTTATCCAAGGATATTTAACTCTTTTAATTGTCTTTTATCTTTCGTTTTTAGCCTATTGTTGATGTTCTGACAGTCTACATTTTTTTAGATCATAGCGAATCTATGTTCTTGGCTGGGCGCTAATGACCATAGACGTTGTGCGCCCTAAAACCACAAAAAAAAAAAAAAAAAAAAAAAAAAAAACTAAGGGTTCCGTCATGACGTAATAAGTGAAATTTGTAAATTCTGAACAGAAAATGTAGATAATCTGCTTCCGATGAATACAAGGAAAGCCTATTTTTACGGAACAATATATTCAAAAATTAACCAGATGCAATAAGTTAAGAAATTCTAAGATTAAATTCTTTACAAATTGTAAATACAGTGGAACCTTCCTTAATGAACACACCTCTTATAAGACGTGAAACGTATAATGCAAAATCAATATTTGTCGGCAATTGAAAGTAGGATGGTTTACTCATAAAAATACATTTAAAAGTTGATCCTGTAAGCCTAAGGAAAAATATTGGGCTATTGTCTAACAAGGAAGTTGTCCCAACAAGAGTTCACTGCCGTTGAAATCAGTTGTCAAGTCGGCTCAACCACAGAAATCGTGTAAAAACACTAAAATATGACGCGTTTCTAGGGTCAAGCCCTCATCAGATAATCTGTACAAGAATCTTAACCTGAAACAATAAAAATCTAAAACGTAATAAAAGAAAACTTGGTTACTTCCCTTGTAACCGTGTCTACGCAGAAATGTCTTAAGTATACTGTGCTTTCAGCGTTACGTATTATATCAAGCTGTTCTAGCAGATCTTTCTTCCCTTATCCAGTCTATGCCGGGGTCTGATTCGAATGCTGACGAAGCACAGTATGCTGAGGACCTGTCTGCGTAGACATGGTTACAAGGTAAGTAACCACGTTTTCTTTTATTACGTTTTAGATTTTTGTCTCGGGTATTAAGATTCTTGTACAGATTAGCTGATGAGGGCTTGACACTAGAAACGCGTTATATTTTAGTGTTTTTACACGATTTCTATGGTTGAGCCAACATGACAAAATACCATCGCAACATCACATCCATTATCAAGAAAATTGAGTTGTTACAGTTGGGTCAGAGCCGACGCCAGAATATTTCTACTTCGAAGGGAGTTCTGTATTAAAGGCCTAGAAACACACCAATGAAGGAAGGAAGCAAGCTTAGGTTTCAACGCCCCGTCGACAGCGTGGTCATTGGAGACGGAGCTAAAACCGCTGTTTGGACGAGATGAGGAAGGAAATAGGCCGTGCCCTTTCAAAGGAACAATCTCGGCATTTGCCTGGTGTGATTTAAGAAAATGACGGCCTCAAGTGTCCATCCAGCGTGTTACCACTGCGCCGCCTAGCTCTTTTCACTACACCAATAAAGCTTTCCAAACTCGTGACAAAGCTCTTGTCTCGAGGAAATTTGTCCGAACTGGAAGTTCTGCAGCAGACTGATCTTGATGATGGTTTACAGCAAAGAAAAAGCGCTAGTTTCTTATGAACAGCAGTGAGCTAAGATTTTAGTCGGCGTTTGGGACAGCACTGGGGCAAAGGCGAGCTGGAAGTGTACACATCGCGCAACCTCGTTATATGAAATGTAGTCCAGAAAAGCAGACCAGTAATCTGCTGCAAAATATAAATTATGGTTTTTTCAGCGATTGTAGCTAAGCTACATGGGTACACGTAAGACGTAACTTCAATTAGCGTTAAAATCGAACTGTTCTGTCTGTGGTCACATGGAGTATACTCACACTGCGTAGTAGCTGCCGAACCTGCCGTATAAAGAATCGGTGAGTAGAGCAGCCTGGAACTGTTGTAGATTACGCGACAGTTTCAAATAAAAATGCAAACGAAAATGTAAATAAGGGACGTGACAAAGTATCAGCAATAAATAACGTGATGCAGTTTAGTAAAGTTTTGATTAAAACTCGATTAAAGGTGAGTTCACTGTGAGAGGTTGGAAACGAATACTGTTTGTACGGCGGGCTAAAATGTTAACTCACGCCATGACTAAATGAAATTGTGTATATTGACTTCAGAAGCTGTCAGTATTGTTGCCTTCAATACTATGGCTCCACAAGTCGTATAAGACCCATGCAATGATAGCTTACATCGTAACTGTAAACATAACGCAAAACGGTAGTATTTGCCAAAGCATTTACATGCAGTAGCGTTTAGTATTTCGTTTTTCTTCGTCTGGTCATGTTTTATAGAAACAGTCCCAGAAAAGGCACATGTTTGAGAAAATCAAAGCCGGACAAGTCTGGAATTGGTTCGAGCAGTTTTTGCAACAGTTGCCCAATGGCGGACAGTTTTGGACGTGAGGGGTGTGCATTGGACTAGAGATGTCGTTCGTGAATGAACTAGTTCAGTCTATTTCATGAAATGAACTATATTTGATTCTAGTTCACTTAGGTGAACTATTTACCCCCTTGCTTTCCCGATCTACTAGAAATTTGAAGCCTCATGATCCAATAACCCCAGTCTCAGGACGTAAAATGTATTTCTTAAGTTGTGACTTAAAACTGCGTAAACTGCGTCGGATCAAAACATCGAAAAAGTTAATTATTTTCACGTAGTTAGTGCAGTTAGTTCAACTGAACTACGTCACATCGGAAGGCCAAAACATTTGTGAAAGTTCACTTAAAAGGAGTGTCCGTGGGATTGTTATTAAGATTAAAAGTATGTCCATAAAGGCAATTTTGCATCTATATGATGATTCGTGTATGGTTTTTCAATCACACCAAAAAATTCGCATTTCAATTATTTTAGCAATTCAACCTTTTAAGGGGTCAACTAATGGGCGAAAGTTTATCTGAAAATGAATTGTTATTCACATAACCTAATTCACTGAACTACTTCAACTGTGTAGTTCATTTGAACTGCTTCAGTGACCTAGTTGAAAAACTGCTTTTCCGAAATTGACTCCGTAAAAGAAACTAATTAGCAATCTCTACTCTGAACGATAGCAGTTCGACCATGAGTTTCAAATAGTCCCAATAGGACTGAGGATGAGTACCTACAAAAAAAAAAAATTGAATGCCACTTAAAACTGTGATATGAGACGGGTGACTAAAATTGCATCAGTAACACCGCAAGCAAGCAGTACGTCACGTCAGGCACAGCGAGACTTCATAATAATGCGTTATGAATTATATGCATCGGTTTGTGAACCCTACACTTGGTACTGTAAAAGGTGTAGGTACATTTATCGTAAATACAATGTTCGCTGTACATGGTAGTGTGCCATCATACACAGCGAACAACTTACTGGACATCTGTATTCCATTGCCACATATAGCGGTCGCTCACGGTCAGGTCACTGAGGCTCGAATTCCGAAACGAACAGTCATGCTTCGTATAATGTACTACCTTCAGTACTGCGACCAATTCAGTCCTTGCAGTTCTTCGATTAAATTGTCACTGCCGTGTTAAGTGACTACAAGTTTCGCAACCATTACAGGGCAACGAAAGATCTAGGTCTAAATGTAGCATGGTCTTGGAGGTTTGACACGGCTCGTAGATAGCAAGATTATAGTTTCCCAGAATTTTACTTCCAGAAATTAGCATCAACATTATAAATTGACGGACGCTACAGTTAATCCTTTAAATACAGAATTTTATTAATTTATAAACAAATATTTATTTGCATATTTCTGTACATAATTATTGGAATACTGTGTATTTGTTAAATTTCTTAGTTTATCGTAACTATAATTATTTTCCAACTGTTTACTACTATTTTAGACATTTGACAATTTAGTAATGAAAATTTCAAAATATTTAGTTTCCTTTACCTTGTAAAATAGTCCTGCTGCATGAACTCCAAAGTAATGTAGCGACAATACATGCATTGTTCAAATGTTTAAGCTTAAGGGACTTAGCTGTGGGGTCTTCAGTTCCTAAACTTAACTACCTATGAACTTACACTAAAGGCGGCACAATTATCATACCCGAGGGGGGATTAGAACCCCAGACGGAGCGACCTCGCGCATCGTAGCGCCTCAATGCGCTTGGCTACTCCGCCACGGCTAATGCATTGTTAACGCATTGTAGTCGTATGCTGTTACCGCGAAGTAATGCTAGACAACCTGCTCACGACGAATTTTGAAACTTTCTGCGGTGTTCACAATCGTTGGACAAATGATTGTGTAGAGGAACATATGTTACCATATGGCAACACTGGGAGTGAAAGGGTTGCTTTAACTGACGACGTGCCGACTTGTCACACTACCGCTGACGTGCGGTCTTGTTGGCGTCATACAGGCAACAACTCGATGTGCTTATTGTTTTTATACATATAAACACTTCAAATTCTCATAATTCAAAGGCATGTAAATTTACTTCTAAAACGTTCTGCTCATGAAGGTTTTTTGGACATATTCCAAGATTGTGTATTCTAAACATAAACGAAGAACAACGAAATAAGAGTACATTTTTATTTAAAAAAGAAAACTGTTAACAATTTATAAGGCACTTGGAGTAACTTGACTCAGACGTATGTCTTACAATAAAAAAAATTCCAATAGCACGTCAGCTGCAATTTTTACATTAAAATGTAGCACATTCTAGACAAATAGACTATCTGCGCGTGTTACACGAATAAGCAGTTTTACCTCTTTAGTTTTGAAGGGCAGCTGTAGCAGGTTCGCCTGTTTGTACCTCTTTCTTCAGGATCAGATGCTTGTTCTCCCGGTGCGTCGATTCCAAGAATTAGAATGATTTTCTATTCGCTTGGTAAATTGTGTTGATTATATACACATTATCCGTCTCAAACCTAAAATTCTGTAAAAAAACTTACCATCGGCCGTAGTGTTATCTTTCGGATCGTAGAGTATATCTGCATCTACATGGGATACTCAGCAAATCACATTTGAGTGCCTGGCAGAGGGTTCATCTAACCACCGTTATAGTATTTATCTCCCAATCTATTTGCCCTCCCCCCTCCCCAGGGGGCCCACAGATCTTCTGTGGGTACGTGTGTGGCGCGCATGGGGCCCCGAGCTGAAGCAGGCTTCCTTCCCGCCCCAGGCTGCTTCACTTTCCCTCCCGGTCCATGCCTTAGCCCGGAGACGGGTGTCCATTGCGAGTCAGGGTGGTTTCCTGTCCTAGTTTTTCTTTTTCCTTGGTTTCTTCGTTTCCTAAACTTTGCTTCTCTCCCCCCCCCCCCTGCTGTACTTTTCTAGCCTTCCTCTCCTCTTCATGTACTCTCCGCTTCGGCGTTTGAGACACTTGTTTCTCTTCACTTCCTCTATTCTTCTTCTTTCCTCCCTGTGTGTGTCTGAAGGCCGACCCACGCATTATCATGCGTAGCAGGTGACAGGGTAACGCGTTATTCCCCGCCTTGATTAGACAAGTAGGGCACGTACGTACCCCTGGTAAAGGCCAGGCCCAGGGAGGGGTGATTATCCGAGCTGGTAACTTCCGAACATGCCGACTGTTCTCACCTCAGGTCACACCTCCCGAGAACGGACGGAGGGACCAATCACCTAAGGCGGGTAAGCCCTCAGAGGGGGCCCCCACTAGGAAGGAGCGCGCCATCGGAGACGCCGGTAATCACTGGGGACACTTCCGCAATCAGTTCCTTGTCTTCTACTGTGACTTTGACCCAAAAAAGATGGGTTCACCTCAGCATCAGAAAAATTTTCCCAATCTTCCAAAATTCCTAGTTGTTTCTCGAACTGACTGTAAAGATTTCACTTCCGTAAATCCTTTAGTCATTCAGAAAGGTGTTGATGTCCTCGCCCTGTTAAGACCTGTTCGCATCAGCGCAATGGAACATTGGTGCTGGAAGCGGACAGTGTCTTCCAGGCGCAAAAACTAATACGGACTACGTTGCGACACACGTTTCCTGTCCATGCAGAAGCGCATCGAACGCTCAACTCGTCACGGTGGAGGAGGGGGAAGGGGTAGTTTATACGAGATTCCTTGATGGGTTGTCAGACGAAGAGATCAATAACTACATCTCTGATCAAAGTGTGACAGCCATGCGTAGTGTTGAAAACGGTCGATAACCAGCTAACAACTCGTTTGTTTTGACGTACGACATAGTTGAACTCCTGTCCAAGGTCAAAGCAGGATATGAAGTGACCTCCGTTCGCCGTTATGTACGAAATCCTATGCGTTGTTTCCAATGACACAGATTGAACCACACCTGTCAGTCTTGACCCAAGACAGCGACTGCCCACCTGCGTCCCCTCACTGCATTAATTTCAATTGTGACCATGCTGCTTCCTCTAGGGATTCCCCTGTTTATAAAGACGAAAAGGACATTCTGTAAATTCGGGTCACGGATAAAGTCTAAACATCTGCTGCTCGAATTATCAGCGAGGCGGAAGCCCACTGTCCTTCCAGCGGGCACATAAAGTAAGATCCTCACCTCCACTCGACCTACTAAGGATTCAGGTAAGCAGACCTGTGATTAAACTTTCCGCTGACAGTTGTGCGATCGGCCAGCCCAAAGATTGCCCGTTCCAGTCCCCACTTCCTCTCGCTTCTAAAGTTGTCTTCGTCAACCTATAATAAACTGCGGGCACCTAAACAAGATGAACAGACTTCTAAAAATGATCCTGTCCGTGAAGATTTTCTCCATACTCAGGCTTCTCCACCGTCAAATGCCTCTTCTCAGTCACACTTCCAAAAGAGCCAACAAAAGAATTCCTCTCCTTCCCCACCGAGGCGTGACTCATCCGTCGCGCCGCCCAACAGTAGTCGGCCCCGGTCATCTTCTGTCTCGCCGGTACGCACTACTGTTAGCCGGGCAACCGGCGTTTTACCGGCGGAGGATGCTCCCTCTACAGATGAAATCGGGAAGGAAGCAGACATTACAGTCGCACCGATGGAACAAGATTTTCCACCTATGGATTGTGATAGCAGTGCTCCCTCGAAGTCAGACCCTCAGCGGCCGTTGATGTGACTCTTTTGCCTCGTTCTTATTTTTTCCCTTCATTCGTATCATGGCGCTTCTTCGGTGGAATATTAGAGGCATTTGCTCCAATCGCGAGGAATTAAAATTACTACTTAGATTGCACTGTCCGCTCATAGTTAGCCTCCAAGAAACAGTTACGCCCATTGGATCGCATAGCCTTCCCTCAATACACCTCTGTGCGTTATGACCTACCTTCTGTGGATGGTATTCCAGCCCATGGAGGGTTTATGTTGCTCGTTCGGGACATCTATTCCCATCCCATCTCTCTGAACACTCACATACAGGCAGTTGGCATCCGCATTACTCTCCCTACCCTTTCCTTCTCTCTGCAATATTTATACCCATCATCTGCCTTTACTAGAGCAGATGTGCTGCAACTTGTTGCCCATTTTCCTCCACCATTTGTGTTACTTGGCGACTTCAACGCCCACCACCCCCTAAGGGGTTCTTCAGCATTTTGCCCAAGAGGCAAGACCTCTTCCACCATCTCAATTATGTCTGACTAAACACTGGTTCACCAACCTTCCTTTCAGACAACACTAACTTATTCCCACTTGGACCTCGCGATATGCACTCCTCAGCTAGTGCATCGGTTAGTGGTATGCCGTTTTGATACGTACTCGAGCGACCATTCCCTTGTGTAACCTACCTACTGCATCATATCCCATCTCCACGTTCCACCACCTGGAACATCTCGAAAGCCGACTGGGGGCTGTATTGTTCCATGGCGGTTTTCTACGACTAGGATTTCCCCTGCTGCGCTAGTCAGGTCCAGTACCTCACACAGGTTATTCTCACTGCTGCCGAACGTTCCATACCTTGTACTTCCTCTTCTCCACGCCGCGTCCGTCCCCTGGCGGACTGCAGCATGCAGCGACGCACTTACAGCCCGGCGATGTGCTCAACGTACCTTTCAACACAATGTAACAATGGAGAGTTGCATCCATTACAAACGATAGCGAGCGCAATGCCGTAGTGTTACAAAAGAAAGCAAAAGAGCCTGTTGGACTGCCTTCACTACTCCTTTCAACAAGTGCACTCCCTCGGTTGTCTGGGGTAGCCTGCGCCTGCGCCTTAGTCTGACACTAAGGTCCACTCCACCATTTCAGGCCTGACAGTAGCGAACGCAGTCCTTGTGGACCCCGTTGACGTATCCAAAGCCTTTGGCCGCTCTATTGCGGAGGTTTCAAACTCTGCTCATTACCACCCTGCCTTCCTCCCTCGCAAACTGGCAGAGGAGGCACGACCACCTTCTGTCCAATCTTTAGATCGTGAAAGTTACAATGACACCTTCAGTATGTGGGAACTAGACTGTGCTCTCGCCATTTCCCGCTCCTCTGCTCCGGGGCCCGAGCAATTCATACTGAGATGTTGAACCTTGCTCCTGTGGGTGTTTCGTTCTCTGCACCTATAATCGCATGTAGACTGAAGGTCAGGTCCCCACAAGTTGGTGTGAGGCCATTGTTGTCCCCATTCCCAAACCAGGGAAGGACAAACATCTTCCATCCAGTTATCGCCCCATTTCTCTTACCAGCTGTGTCTGTAAGGTGATGGAACGCATAGTTAATGCTAGTTTGGTTTGGGTCCTCGAATCCCAAGGCCTCCTTACCATTGTCCAATGTAGTTTTCGTCGGCACCGCTCTAAAATTGACCACCTGGTCACCTTGTCGACGTCTTATTATGAATAACGTTTTAAGAAAGCGCCAGACGGTGGCTGTGTTCTTAAATTTGGAGAAGGCCTATGATACCTTTTGGAGGGCGGGCATTCTCCGCACTTCGCACATATGGGGCCTTCGTGGCCCCCTCCCTCTTTATTCAAGCGTTTTTCGCGGATCGCAAGTTCCGGGTATGGGTGGGATCTGTTTTGTCAGATACATTACGCCAGGACAATGGTGTACCACAGGGCTCCGTGTTGAGTGTGGCTCTCTTTGCCATTGCAATCAATCCGATCGTAGATTGCCTTTCAGCAGACGTTTCCGATCCCTTTTTGTAGGCGATTTCGCAATTTATTGCAGCGCCCAGCGGTCCTCTTGAAGCGTTTTCTTCAACGCTGTCTTGACCGTCTATATTCATGGAGCATCGCAAACGGCTTCCGCTTCTCCACTGAGAAAACGGTGTGTATAAACTTATGGAGATGAAAGGAATTTCTTCCACCTTCTCTACGTCTCGGCCCTGTTGCTCTCCCTTTCGTGGAGACTACGAAATTCTTGGGACTCAGGTTGGATCGTAAACTTTGCTGGTCCACACACGTGTCCTACCTGGCTGCCCGTTGTGCCCGATCCCTTAACGTTCTTCGTGTCCTCAGTAGCACGTCATGGGGACCTTTACCATGCCATTGTTCAGTCGAAGCTCGACTACGGAAGCCTTGTATACTCTTCAGCACGGCCGTCGATTCTCCGCCGTCTCAACTCTATCCACCATCGGGGTTTACGTCTTGCGACCGATGCATTTTATACAAGCCCTGTTGAAAGTCTGTATGCCGAGGCTGCTGTATTACCCTTGACCACTCGGCATGACACTCTTGTCGGTACGCATGCCGCCTGCGGTCGATGCCCAACCATCCATCTTACCGATTATTTTTTGACGACTCACTCGATCACCAATATCAGTTGTCTGCGATTGCCTTGCTTCCACCGGGAGTTCGGTTTCGCCGCCTGCTACAGCGGCTCGATTTTACCCTTCCTTCAACCTTTAGGTTGAGCGAGAGCCCATTGCCACCGTGGTATCAGGCCCAGGTTCACTCACCTTGAACTTAGTTCGCTGCCCATGGAGAGCATCCCAGATTTGGTATACCGCTCGAGGCTTGTCGAACTCCGTTCGCGGTTCGATAATGGCATATTTATTTACACTGATGGTTCCAAGAACGCTGTCGGTGTCGGATCTGAGTTCGTCGTGGGGACAACCGTTTCCAATACAAGCTCCCTGACCGGTGCTCAAACTTCACGGCTGAGCTTTTTGCCCTCCACCAGGGCGTTTTGTACACTTGCCGCCACCGCCAACCTTTCTATGCCATATGTTCGGACTCCCTTAGTGCCCTGAGTCTTGAGGACCATTTCTAGACACATTCTGTCGTGTATCGGATCCAACGCTCCCTCCAGTTGGTAGCAGATGACAGCTGTCATGTTCTTTCCTGTAGGTCCCTAGCCACGTGGGTTTGCCCAGGAATGAGAACGCCGACATAGCAGCCAAGGCAGCAGCTCTTCTGCCTTGCATGGCTACCTTTTGCGTTCAACGGGCTCTTCGCCGGAGTATCGTGTCGTCCTGGCACAGTGCGTGGTTCTCACTGTACGACAATAAATTACGAACTGTAAAACCGATCCCGACGGTTGGAGGACCACCTCAGGCCCCTCGGCGAGAGCTGGTCATCCTGGCCCAGTTGCGGATCGGTCACTGCCGATTCAACCACTGTCATTTGCTAACCGCCAGCCCTGCACCGCTGTGCTCCTGCGGTGCATTGCTGATGGTGCGACATGTTTTACTGTCTTGTGTTAATTTTAATAATCTCTGTGTAGCCCTTCCCTTTCCGTCTATTCTGGAGGAAATTTTAGCTGATGACACACGGGCAGCTGCTAGAGTTTTGCGTTTTATTAACTTGGCCAATTTATCAAAGGCCATTTAACCCTTCGTTTTTATCTTCAGTTTTTAGCTTTCTCTTGATACTGTTATCAATATTTTAGAGATCTAGCGAATCTGTCCTTTTCTGGAGTTGTGCGCCCTAAAACAACAAATACCGCTTTCACCCTCTCCATTCTCGAGTCATGTCAAAAATGAACAAGTCACTACACGACACACGCACTCGTTAGTCATCTACACTTAATATGCACTTCAACTCACACCTAGCGAAGGAAAGGTGCCTGCGGGCGCAAAACAGCGAAGAATATGGAATACCTTTCCAATTGGGCGGCTGAACTCGCCTTGCGGGGGTCTCCCAGCCATTCACGCAATATTACTTTACTTTGGTTTTATGTGGGCCATCCGCACATGAACAGACAGTTACACGTCTGTATGATTTCCTGTTGCAGACAGGTCGGTATAAAGTTTCGTCAGTGCACTTCAAAGCAGTGCTCTTATGTGTAGGTAACTAATGAAAATTTCGAACGAATGGTAATTCATAGGTGAAATACATTGATTGTTAACAGAATACTTAATGTAACTGATTTTAGGTTACCGATTTTGTTGAAGCAGAATAAAAAAGCACAGTTTGTAATTGCTGAGATTCACTAGCAGAAATAACATTTATGCTCGCTGTTCTCTACTTTAATCAAGGTTTTCGGGAATGTGGTTTACTAAAAATCATAAACGTGATCTGTGGTGTAGCCATCGACCAATCGTTTACTCGCATCGAGATCGCCACATTGTCGATTACGTCAGTTCATGTCACATCATCCTACAAAACGTTACTGCTTACAGGATCTCACCAGCTCTAAAATTGCTTACCTATCCTAAAGCACCATTCTGGAATAATGCAATCCCTGTTTAGCGGTTCCGTACCTAGTGACTTCAGGGAAACAAATATTTTCAATTTTTCACTTCACTAATTTTAAATGCTGAAATAATGAACTCGAGTGTAAGCTCTTATGTAAAGTATCCAACATGGTAAACAATTGTGTGTACATGCATTTGTCTTTGTACAGCGTAGGTAATGGAGCGCTAATACCTGTATTACATTCATGGAGTATTTTGGGTACAGAACTTACGGCACTTTCAAATAAACACAATTTCAAACTGTTGCAGTGCCCGTATTAAATACAAGTAGTAAGATTATACCAATAGATATTGGTTGACATTATGCTCAGTTTTGGGAGACCATGTATGCCAGTTTTAATCTAATATGTATCTGAAAGTTGACATTGTGAAGTTTTTAGATACAGCATTGTATCATTGAACTTGAATTGTTAATATTCTTTAATCAGTCCTATGATCATTGAAGGAGTAAAAAATTGTAATTACGCTATTAAACCTGACACACAGAATTGAAATCCTAAATTGTTCAGAAAGGTATGTCTGTATTGTGTAACATCTTTCAACATGTTATTTGTGTACATGAACAGTAAAATATAAAATAACAAATCTAGTAAAAAATTTCAGGTTATTTGCTATAATTTTTTGTCCTTGTATATACGCTTATAATATCAGTATTTAAGGCTTCTTAAAGGCTCATCTTGTAAAAGCCATTTTCTTTAAGCCATTGCTGTGTAGTGTTCCTAGACATACGGAATGGATGTTAGATGTTGCTACTGGAATGTTAAGCAGTTACATCCTCCTGTAATTTGTGTAGTGGACTGATGTCAATTTACTGCTTTGTATGTTAGTATGAGGGTCAGATTGACAGTTTCTCACCATCTGTTCGTATTACACAACGTAATATAAAGCTTGGACTGTAATGGTCTACACAAGTAATTCAACCTTGCTGTTTGGTCCGGTCTGTAATCCAAAATGAAATCTAATTTCATTATTTAAAGAACTGATATTTTTAAATTTTAATAGCATTGTCTGTAAATGCATAGGTAAAATCTGTGCAAAAAATTCAAATATTTTAAGTACTTTGCTCATAAACATTCTTTATATATCGGTATGTAACATCGTCTATTAAAACGGAAAAAGAGCAACTTAGATGTCAAGCTGGTTGTATTCAAATATTTTTCTATCTTGGGAAATTACTGAAATCGACAATGCTTCAGCTTTTGCAACAATGCTTGTAGGTTAGTTTTTTCAAGAAATTGTTCAGCACTTCTAAACGATTGTCTACAACAGTCTGATCGGGCGTTAAGGATTAACAAGTACTTCATATCCATTATCACAACTGAGTAAATTCCTCAGTGGATGAAGGAACACCTTCGAAGTCTGACTAGCATATAAGTAATGCATCTCAAAGCAGTTCTGAAGACAGGGATGGCAACTACTGTACATAAAATAAAAATTACTGCAAAGCCATTTTATTTCTAAAACCTGAAATGTCGTTACAGAAATTACATGTCCTGTTACCGGCTAAAGTAGTATCCTGTACCGTGCTTAATAATTAAATAAGAGATGTCAAAAATTGGACTTAATATTTTTAAAGTAATTTTAATCAGTAGCAGGACACTGTAATGAAGTAAATAGCTAAGGCTCAGTGATAAGGTGTCTCATGCCATGTATGTCCAAAAAGCAATGTCAGTAAACCATATTTGTGAAATACAGTGCAAATTCATTGAACACATGTAACCTATTTCAGTAAAAGATCACCATGAGTAAGAATAAATACAAAGAAATACATCTTTCAGAAGTAATGCCTGGGTATTGTCTTACGTTGAGTATTTTAGTATACTCGTCTGGATTGCAGTCTGTGAAGTAATAGCGTGAAAAAATATTTGAACATGTTCTAAGTTGCCTTAGGTAACTGTACTAGTTAAGTGGGTCATCATTTACGTAAAATAAAAATTACTATTAGTGCTTTAGTAATTTACTGTTACTCAATAATTTCAACAAATCTGCGAAAATTGTAAATGGATTTTTCAGTAGAATTTTAATTTTTTGGTCACTATTTGATTAGTTAAAACTTAACAGAAGGGGTAATGGTATTGCCTTAGACCTTGCTTCACAATAGAATCTTAAATTTTTCATTTTCGTAGTGAATTTTGATTTTTACATAAATTTTTATTTTTACATAAATTTTTATCTTCCAACAGATGGCCATATAAAAATACTGGCATATATAACTACTCTCTAAACTAGGTTTAGAGTAAGCCAGTATAAACCATAGTTCCACTGTTAACCACCAGTATTCTCTATTCAGTAGCAATAAAAGTATGGAACTCTTTTGTATGCCATTTCAGTATACGTACATTGTACGTACATTTGGAGTTACACAAGCAATTGTTCTTGTACTTCATCTGTTCTAATGAGATTATACTCAGTTGTGGGTAGTGAGGACAAGTTAACGTAACTAGTTTGCCATTATGGCAAACAAGTTCTCTCTGAGGGCTTAATTTAGACGGACTGTACTGCTTACATATGATTCACTGGTTTTTTGTGTACTGTTACAAAATTTTAATCATATGTTAATCTGATTCCTTTTTTGCATTCAATATTTTTGTATTTTCCACGGACATCTGACTGAAACCACAAAGAATCGTGTATAAGGGGTACAGTCGTTACGTAAATGTACTTTGGTTTAAAATTTTGTGCACTAGCGTATTCATTTTTTACAATGTGCATATAACTTGTATGTAGCTTTAGTTATATAAAGAATACATTTCATAAATATGAAAAAAGTTTCTGGAAGTTAAAAATTATCTTGATGTGAAATAAGTGCTCTTTACATAAAGAATACATTCATTAGTTTTACATTCGGTATAGTACTCTGTTAAATAATCAACTTTTGTGTGGATATTATAAGAATTTGATGGTAGAAGTTCCCGTTTTTATATGTAGACTGTACTTGCGATACAAGACAACAGTATTTTGTGAACATGTTACTTCATACATAAGCAACGTAACACTGTAACTGAATGTGCTCGTAAATCATAAGCAGTACGACAATGTGTGAATTGTCAAACGTTAAAGGAAATCATAATCATCAATAATGTTTGCTCAAATAAGCTACGAGAATTAGAATTTATTGTCTTATTACTGCTAGAGTTCTTCGCTATGTCTGACACGGCTTCCTCTTACTGTGCCAGACTTCTGTTTTCTTTCCTGTCGGCCTTCCTTGGCCAACTCTTGGTTTCTTCGACCCCGACGGTATTAGGTTGCGAGGCCCGAGGGTGTCTTTTCACTTCCATTCTCCTAATTGTATCTTCTGGAGTGTCAAAAATTGTATCATTGGTGCCTTAGTCACTAAAGCTACTAATATAGTGGGTGTGAGCAGTGTTCCCACAATTACTGATAAAAATAACACTGAGACCATGAGTTTGGAAGACAGTCCTCAAGTGAAGAAAGCTGGATGGACCAAGCATAAGCAAGGGCACACCAGAGCTATTAGAGCTTACGCTTCTGACACATCGGCACAAAGTCTAATGGGAGCCAGAGCCACAGAGTAACGTAGCGCTGAAGTAATTCTGGTGGCTAACGAACAAATGCAAGACACAGGCCAGGCTGCTGTTAAAAAACATGCCGATGGGCACCATTTCGGACATAAGTAATTAATAAAAAGTAATTTCGTCAGTGCCAAATATTCTAAGGCTGGAATGAAATGACTTGCTGTTCTGGTGGAGTGTTTGGGTAAAAGTGGCACAGGTGGCTCTTGGCGTCCGTCACAAAAAACTCACCCGTAGAGGAGGCGTCAGCACTGACTCTCCTTACTTGCTATAATACTGTCAGAGCAGAAGAGTTCAGCGCCTCTGACAGCAGGATGATCAGAAGATCGTCATAACATCCCTAAGTATCTTTATCTGCTGTCCTCATTTTCAGAGGCAGTTGTTTCTTCTAAAATAGGTCTTCCACAGACGGGATGAGAATATGCTCATCTTTCCTAGAAGCTGGATCAGCATTAAGAGCCTGGCTACGAAGGACACACAGCAATGGGCGAGTTGAAAACTCCGGCACATTTTCGTGCAGTTCCTGCAAGCAGAACAGAAAGGCAACCAGAATTTACAGCTAAAAGCAGTCTCAAGTACCTGTATCCTCTTCCAACGGCGTTAGCTGGAAGTTGTTGGCTTAAAAAAATAGTGCAAGATAAAAGGATTACAGACTTAATATAATGTGGGAGTCCCTTTCGGACATTGTAAGAGCCAGTCTGTGACACGTGGTCGTGTCTGCAGTTCTGGAGCAGTGACTCGGATGATTCACCACCTGCTGGACTTTGAAGGTTAAGACGAGAACATTGGAGACAGGATCAGCAGAGTGGAGGACATGGTGTGGCATGACACACCCGCTTCATACAGCCAGTGACGATTTCCCATCAAAGATCGCAAACAAATTCGCAGCAGAATTGTGTTAAGTGTAATAGCACCCACTTCACATGAAGTTTGCTAAGACATCAGAAAGGACGAAAAGAGTTTTTCGCAATGCTCTGTACGTTGCTTCGTCTTAAACTGTTTCTCAAATGATATTCTCCTGTAAACCTGTTACTTTTTCTACAATTTACAATTTTGTCATTTAGTGTTGTATTAGCCGACTTTTAAATAGTAATAAAAATGTCTGTATTTTGGCCATATCAATTCCGAAATCATAGTATGGCATGTAATCTCTATTTAGGCATTTGTAAAATTCTGTAAAATGACAGCAACATGTCACTAGTCTCGTCTGCAATGTGACTGGTGTCCTCATCTTAAAACAATTTTCATGCAAGCTGTGCTGGATTTCAAAATCCGGAACGTGGTTCTTGTAATTTCTACATTTGTTAACATTTATAAGCTTCCAGCTAGTCAATTGTAACTAATAAGCTGCAAGCTTACAAATGTGATTGCATAGATATGCAGTGTTTTCATACTAGTATTTGTGGGTTATGGCCCTTAACATTTGGAAGTTTCATTGTCACATGTTTACACAGTACTCTGTGGCATATGAATGTAGAGGTGCTGTGATGGTCCTCGCTTAAAAAGTTGGTAACAATTATGATACACCCTGTACTTATTGCTGAGGATACGAATGTCGTGTTTTCTCACATTCCACAATAAAAAGGGCACATTCAGTTACAACGGCATAAATGTTTGTAACTAGTTATAATGGTGTGAAGTTAATTTTTATTAGTGATTAAATACTTGGATGTACAATACTTCTGTTTATTAGTATACGAATTACGTCGTACGTATTTGACTTTTCTTTTCTGTAGTTCGCATCACGTAGGAAGGCGGCCCAGTTTTCAGGTGTTTTGCGCATCCCCCTCCATTAACACAATGAGAGCCAATTCTCTAGGCGCGTGGCTGCCCGCGAGTTACTTAATGTTCCTCCCGAAGGCTTCACTATTAGCTGTCTGCTGTAGCTCCTCTCCACGCTACTCCCATAGCTTCGCCTTTGTGCACAAGCGCCTTGCTACATGACGCCAACTATATATTATTGAGCTAATATACAGCTACCAGGAAACTGTGCACCTTGCCTTAAATTATGTACTTGACACGTTTAGCCTACACAATAAAGTCGCACGTACTTGGATTGCCATATGGGCATGGCTTGAAAGTTGTTGCTATTCTGTGGTAAGAGAAGAATAATGCCTGTTATTGTATTTTAATCATATCTTTGATGCATTAATATTAGTAGTTAAGAAAATTGTGTAATGTACACTCTTCCATAACAAATTAAAATATTTTATTTTGAACATAGATTTACAATTCTATCTAATCTTGCCAATATATTATTTGCTTCTAACAAGAACTCTATTTTTGGTATGTCAGTAGCTTTTCATGGAGTGTTGAAGAGATGGGTGATGTACCTATGTTCATAAAATCAGATAAAATCTAGAAAATGCCCATTATAGGTTCAACATGCGTATTTCATGTTAAAGTATGCCTAAATCTTTCCCTGTTGCTGTTGTTGATATACTTAATCCAATATTCTGAATCCTGTTTCTAATATAGACTTCGCGTGTGGATTTGTTACATTACAAACTGGCTTCTTGTAAAGCAAATTTTCGTTGAAAAGCTTAATTTTACTTAATATATTATACATTTTCTTTGTGAGTAAATTGTGATTGTGCTACAGTACTCTACACTTTACAGTAAAATGTTTGGACTATTAGCTTTCTTTGTGAGTTAAAGCAACATTTTATTAAAATACTTGAAAAATTTTTCTTTATGATAGTGTACCAACACAAATCTTTAAAAAGATTATAGGAAAATATAAATGTGTTTACGACACAAACCATGTAACATTGTATTTATGTAACCTGTCTAAAAATAAACGTTCTTCTCTATACTAGGTGGCTTAAGAAAATGAGCAAAGCCCCTAAACTTGTCAAATTTGAAATAAAAAGCAGCTGTGGTGTAATATATTAGGTCTTTCCTAGAATATTTAACAGCTGCAATACTTTTGAGTTCTAAAACTTAAATATTTTTCACGAATTAACATTATCATTTTCTAATGAGCAAAAAAGAATTGTTACGTCGATGTGTGTATAAGATGGTAACTCAGTTAGTACCACGGGGGGGGGGTTGTAATTAGATTGTTTTCCTTTGCTGTATAGTAGTGAGGCCCATGCTTCTGGCACTTTCAGTACTGCTCCATCAATTAGCTTTTCCGTATGCTGTGAATGCAAATCTAGACAAGCCTCCCCCCCCCCCCCCCTCTGGTACTAAGAGGCTTCATCTGAACAGCGTCTTCTTTGCAAATAGAAATTGTGTGTGAAATGATCTGTATCTTATCATGCAGTATCCTTAAGTCTTCGAACTACATTGTGTGAAATTATAAGACACTGCACAATTTAGTGTCAAGTATTTGTGAGGAAGTTTAGAAAAGGTTTGAAAGTGTTCAGTTTGTTGGCTGCCGCTAAGACCAATCGCCCTCTTACACTCAAATGTAATCCAGGTAGTTCTGTACAGTTATGCCGCATTTATATACAGGAAGTTCATAACTAATGAATGTGCTGACTAAGAGGTTCAATACAAAAACGTTTAGTACGAAAGCAACAAATTTTCTTGCTTGTAAATTAGCTCAATATTTACATGAAATAATGAAAACATTTTGGTTCTTAAAGGAAATTGTTTTTAAACACCCTACTGTCATTGGTAATAGAATAATATTCATAATGCAATAATGCAACGAGAGAATATTTAGATCTAACTAGTACCAGTCCACAGTGTAGTAAGTAAATATTTTGAGGCTTTGCAATACTGTTTCCAAGCTTAAATATACTCTTCAAATTTTGTTATACTGTAGTCAGTGCCCATACAGTTCTTAAGTTCGTATCGAAAGTACAGTGTCAGGGTCCTGTAAAATAAATTAACGAAGTACAATTTGTGTATTTTATTTCTTTAACTAGTTTGTCTGTGACGAGACGGAGACAATAGTGCAAGTTTGTATTTAATTTTACGAACTAAATTCGAAGGGACAGCAAATGTAGTGTTCGAAATGAAAGGTAATATGTAAACTTAAATAAACCGTCGACACTAAAGTTAGATGAATAGTTTTCTAACGACGTAGGACTATGAACAGCAGTTACCTTAATGTCCATCGAAATAGCACCTCCCATTCATAACTCTTCACCGATGAGCTCAGCAATAAATGCACTGAAAACTTCGCACGATTCGTTGGGTGTGAAGAATACCAGGAAATCTTTTCCTTTCAAAGCGAGTAAGTCTAGAGAATTAGTCTATAGGATTGAGATCCGGCGAGTGGTGGACGTAAAAAAACTGGGCGGTGCAGGTTTGCCACGATCTCTTACACGATATTGGCTGTGTCAGTGTTCTGCTTGAACATACCCCATACCCGCCAAATCTCAATGCCCCATACTTAATCCTGTAATTTACACTCAACCTCGCTTTCAAGAGATTTGACAATATTCCTGACACCCAACGAACGATGAGCGTTTTGAACACGAACTTAGTGCAGTTCGCAGTACATGAATCGCAGAGCTGAGTGGTGCATAGACGAGGGGTGTGACTATTTCGAAGTGCAGTAAGGTTACTGTAGTTCATAGGTCTACGTTAACGTTATAACTATTCACCAAACCTTGTCAAACGTTGTACTTTAGCTTAATGAGAGAGAGCTGATGAGTCGGTAATACTTCCTGTGAGTGCTCTGAAAAGGAGAGTTGTATAAACACCTTTGTTAAATTCCACTTTCATCATAGTTATGAAATCCTTGCGTGAAAGGAGTGGAAACTCGAGAGGGGAAGAAAAAAAGAAAAAGTTGCACTGCAGCAACTTCAGGCTACCAGGTTCAGGAAATAAGCCTTGTACAGATTACTGCACGTGAAACGTAGCGCCACTCCGTATAGTCCCACATTCTAAGAAAAATGGTCGTCGTCACCTGATAACTCCATTTATTTAAGCTGTCGATCCAGTCAAAGCTGTCGACTAATTTTCTTGGTACCATACGGGGCATAAAGTATATAGCTCCATGTGTCTGAAAGGCTGTCTGAAAGGGTCATGGATCGTCCATTATCAGAAGCATCGAGACGGGAATCTTCCATTTTTCATCTTTCGGTCATTTCAAATAACTGCTTCCTTCAAATTGAAGGGAAAAAATGTATGGTATTTTGATTGGGCGGCGGCGGAGGCTTAGGAGTGTGCAGTACACATTATACGGATGAGGTACTACTTTCATATGCTGTTAATTCTCATAGGGATTTGGTAACTTCGTTGAAAAATAAGAGGTTCATTCTTTCTGCAACCACGCAGACAAGACGCCCGTAGTAACTGACAGCGTGTCCAGTTATAATGTACTGCCATAAATTCTTAATCACTTCGCGCAGTGTTTGTACATAAATAGGTTGCCTTAAAATATCTACCTACTCCACAATCCACCCAAAGGTGAGGCGGAGGGTACTCAGTACCGCTACTAGTGGAGTGCCTCCCTCTTCCACTCCTATATAGACACAGGGAAAACCGAAACATATGCATCGTTAGGTGTCGTAATCTAACATTTCCTTTGTGGTCTTCAAGCGAAATTAAGGTTGGCGGCAGTAGCATTATTCTACAGTCAGCCTCAAATTAAGGCCTTATGAATGTCTTCAACAATATTTCTCGAAAAGAACGTAGTCTTCCCTCCAGCGACTCCCAGTCGAGATCCAGAAGCATTTCGGTAACACTAGCTCATTACCGCAGGGGGCCCACAGTTCTTTTGTGGGTACGTGTGTGGCGCGCACGGGGCCCCGAGCCGGAGCAGCCTTTCTTCTGCCCCAGGCTGCTTCACTTTCCCTCCCGGTTTATGCCTTCGCCCGGAGACGGGCATATTTCGTGAGATACGGTGGTTCTTGTTGTGGTTTTTCTTCCTTCGTTCCTTCCTTTCTTACCCTTCGTTTTCTGTCTTTCTCTCCTTGTACTCTCCTAGCCTTCTTCTCCTCATTAGTCTCCGCCTCGGCGTTTGAGACACTTCTTTTCTTTCCTTCTTTCTCTTCATTTCCTATCCTCTTCTTCTTTCCTCCCTGTGCGTGTCTGAAGGCCGACCCACGCATTATCGTGCGTAGCAGGTGACGGGGTAACGCGTAATTCCCCGCCCCGGGTAGACAAGTAAGGCACGTACGTACCCCCTGGTAAAGGCCAGGCCCAGGGAGGGGTGATTACCCGAGCTGGTACCTTCCGAACGTGCCGATTGGTCCCTCCGTCAGTTCTCGGGAGGTGTGACCTGAGGTGTGAACAATCACCTAAGGCGGGTAAGCCCTCGGAGAGGGCCCCCACTAGGAAGGAGCGAGCCATCGGAGACGCCGGTAATCACGGGGGACACTTCCGCGATGACTTCCTTATCTTCTTTCGTGACGTTGACCCAGAAACGTAAGTTAGACTCGCCTCAGCCTAAAAGACTCTGCCTAATGTACCTAAATTTCTGGTTGTCTCTCGCACCGACGGAAAGGATTTCAATTCAGTCAATCCTTTCGTTATACAGAAAGGTGTAGATGCAATTGCTGGCCCTGTTAAAACCTGTTCACGCCAGCGCAATGGAACATTGTTGCTGGAAGTGGACAGTGCCTTCCAGGCCCAAAAACTGATACGTACTACGTTGTTGCACACTTTTCCAGTTAAGGTAGAAGCGCACCGCACACTCAACTCGTCACGGGGGGTAGTTTTTACGAGATCCCTTGACGGGTTGTCTGATGACAGCCGTCCACAGGGTCATGAAAAAGGTCGATAACCATCTGACACCGACTCGTACTGTGTTTTTGACGTTCGACAGAGTTGACCTCCCGTCGAAGGTCAAAGCAGGGTATGAAGTCATCTCCGTCCGCCCTTATGTACCTAACCCAACGCGCTGTTTTCAGTGCCACAGGTACAACCATACCCGTGAACATTGCCCAAATGCAGCAAAGTGTGTCACTTGTGGTAGGGACGCCCATGAGGGGGATTGCCCACCTCCGTCCCCTCACTGCCTAAACTGCAACGGTGACCATGCGGCTTCCTCTCGCGACTGCCCTGTATACAAGGATGAGAAGGTAATCCAGCAAATTCGGGTTACGGAGAAGGTATCGACATCTGCCGCTCGTAAGTTGTTGGCGAGTCGAAAGCCCACTGTCCTCCCAGCGGGTACATACAGTAAGGTACTCACCTCAACTCGACCTACCAAGGATTCCAGTACCCAGACATGTGACTTCACTTTCGCTTACACAGTTGTGCGATCCGCCAGCCCGAAGATTGCCCGTTCCACGTCCCCGCTCCCTCTTGCTGCTTCTAGGGTACAGTGTTTGTCAAACTCCAGTAAACTGCGGGCACCTAAACCAGATGCCCGGACCTTGAAAAAGGAACCCGTCCGTGAGGATTTTCTGCGTTCTCAGGCTTCCCAACCGTCAACTGCCTCTTCCCGCCGTCACTCTTCCAGAAGAGCTGACAAGAAAAAGAGTTCCTCTCCTTCCCCGCCGAGGCGTGACCCATCTGTCACGCCGTCCAACAGTTGCCGGCCTCGGCCGTCTTCGGTTTCACCGGGACGCTCCGTTTGCCGGGCGCCCGGCCCTTTACCGGCGGTGGAAACTGCCCCTCCTGATCAACTCAGGGAGGTGGCAGGCGCGTCGGTCGAACCAATGGAACATGACCCTTTGCCCCCAGACAGCGATAGCAGTGCTCCATCGAAATCCGGTCCTCAGCGGCCGTCGAGGTGAACCCGCTCGCTACTTGGTTTTTATCCTTATTTCTTCTCTCATTTTTATCATGGCGCTCCTTCAATGGAACATTCGCGGGATTCGTTCTAATCGGGAGGCGTTAAAACTACTCCTTCGATTGCACTGCCCGCTTCTAGTCTGCCTCCAGGAAACTAAGTTGCGTCCGCGTGATCGTGCAGACTTTCCACACTACACCTCTGTGCGGTTCGACCTGCCACCTGTGGAAGGTGTCCCAGCCCATGGAGGGGTTCTGATGCTCCTTCGAGACGACGTCTATTTCCATCCCATTTCCTTGCACACTCACCTACAGGCAGTTGCCGTCCGCATCACCTTATCCACATTTACCTTCTCCCTCTGTAATATATATTCGCCATCGTCATCTGCCCTTACTAGGGCGGATGTGCTAAACCTTGTTGACCAGCTCCCTTCACCTTTCGTGTTGGTAGGCGACTTTAATGCCCACCACCCCTTATGGGGCTCTCCGGCACCTTGTCCGAGAGGCTCCCTTTTGGTGGACCTTCTCCACCACCTCGATCTTGTCTGCCTCAACACCAGTGCACCGACCTTCCTTTCTGACACAACACACACTTATTCCCATATAGACCTCGCAATATGCACTCCTCAGCTTGCCGGTCGGTTTGAGTGGTATGCACTTTCTGACACGCACTCGAGTGACCATTTCCCTTGTATCATCCACTTCCTACATCATTCCCCATCTCCACGTCCCACCAGTTGGAACATTTCTAAAGCCGACTGGGGGCTTTATTCTTCCATGGCTGTTTTTCACAATCAAAACTTTCCCAACTGTGACAGTCAGGTCGAATACCTCACAGAGGTTATTCTCACTGCTGCTGAACGTTCCATACCTCGTACATCCTCTTCTCCACGTCGTGTCCAGGTCCCTTGGTGGACTGCAGCCTGCCGCGACGCGCTTCGAGCCCGGCGCCGTGCTTTACGCACCTTCCGCCGCCACCCAACCTTGGAGAATTGCATCAATTACAAACGTATGAGAGCGCAGTGCCGTCGTATCATAAACGACAGCAAGAAAGCTTGCTGGACTGCTTTTACTAGTTCTTTTAACCGTTTTACTCCCTCCACGGTTGTCTGGGGTGGCCTACGCCGTTTGTCCGGCATCAAGGTCCACTCCCCGATTCCTGGCCTGACCGTGGAGAACGCAGTCCTCGTGGACCCAGCTGATGTTTCAAACGCATTGGGTCGTTTCTTTGCGGAGGTTTCGAGCTCTGCCCATTACCACCCTGCCTTTCTCCCTCGCAAACAGGTAGAGGAGGCACGGCCGCCGCCTTTCCGCTCTTTTAATCGTGAAAATTATAACGTCGCCTTCACCATGCAGGAGCTAGATCGTGCTCTCGCCCTGTCCCGGTCTTCTGCTCCCGGGCCCGATTCCATTCATATTGAGATGCTGAAGAACCTCTCTCCTGCGGGCAAGTGCTTTCTTCTTAGTACCTACAATCGCATATGGACTGAAGGTCATGTTCCCACAAGTTGGCGTCAAGCCATTGTCCCCATCCCCAAACCAGGGAAGGACAAACACCTTCCTTCCAGTTATCGCCCCATTTCTCTGACGAGCTGCGTCTGTAAGGTGATGGAACGCATGGTTAACGCTCGGTTGGTCTGGCTCCTCGAATCTCGCCGCCTCCTGACTAGTATCCAGTGCGGTTTTCGTCTACACCGCTCTGCTGCTGACCACCTCGTTACGTTGTCGACCTTCATTATGAACAACTTTCTAAAGAAGCGTCAAACAGTAGCAGTGTTCTTCGACTTGGAGAAGGCATACGATACCTGTTGGAGAGCGGGCATTCTCCGCACATTGCACACATGGGGCCTTCGGGGCCGCCTTCCTCTTTTTCATTCAAGCGTTTTTGGCGGATCGCAAGTTCCGGGTACGGGTGGGCTCTGTTTTGTCAGATACCTTTTGCCAGGAGAATGGGGTACCACAGGGCTCCGTCTTGAGTGTGGCGCTCTTTGCCATTGCAATCAATCCGATCGTAGATTGCCTTTCAGCCGACGTCTCCGGATCTCTTTTTGTTGACGATTTCGCAATTTATTGTAGCGCCCAGCGGACGTGTCTCTTGGAGAGTTCTCTCCAACGCTGTCTTGACCGTCTATATTCCTGGAGCATCGCAAACGGCTTCCGATTCTCCACTGAGAAAACTGTGTGTATCAATTTCTGGAGATACAAGGAATTTCTTCCACCTTCTCTACGTCTCGGCCCTGTTGCTCTCCCTTTCGTGGAGACTACGAAATTCTTGGGACTCATGTTGGATCGGAAACTTTGCTGGTCCACACATGTGTCCTACCTGGCTGCCCGTTGTGCCCGATCCCTTAACATTCTTCGTGTCCTCAGTGGCACGTCATGGGGAGCGGATCGTACCGTCCTGCTTCACCTTTACCAGGCCATTGTTCAGTCGAAGCTCGACTATGGAAGCCTTGTATACTCTTCAGCACGGCCGTCGATTCTCCGCCGTCTCAACTCTATCCACCATCGTGGATTACGTCTGGCGACCGGTGCATTTTATACCAGCCCTGTTGAAAGTCTGTATGCCGAGGCTGCTGTATTACCCTTGACCAATCGACGTAACATACTCTTGTGTCGGTACGCATGCCGCCTGCGGTCGATGCCCAACCATCCATCTTACCGATTATTTTTTGACGACTCACTCGATCGCCAATATCAGTTGTCTGCGATTGCCTTGCTTCCACCGGGAGTTCGGTTTCGCCGCCTGCTACAGCGGCTCGATTTTACCCTTCCTTCCACCCTTCGGTTGAGCGAAAGCCCATTGCCACCGTGGCATCAGGCCCAGGTTCACACTCACCTTGAACTTAGTTCGCTCCCCAAGGAGAGCACTCCGGATCTGGTATTCCGCTCGAGGCTTGTCGAACTCCGTTCGCGGTTCGATAATGCCGTATTTATTTACACTGATGGTTCCAAGAGCACTGCCGGTGTCGGATCTGCCTTCGTCGTCGGGGACAACCGTTTCCAATACAAGCTCCCTGACCGGTGCTCAAACTTCACGGCTGAGCTTTTCGCCCTCCACCAGGCCGTTTTGTATACCTGCCGCCACCGCCACCCTTTCTATGCCATATGTTCTGACTCCCTTAGTGCCCTGCAGAGTCTTAAGGACCCTTTCTCGAACCATCCTCTCGTGTATCGGATCCAACGCTCCCTCCAGTTGCTGGCGGATGACAGCTGTCACGTTTCTTTCCTGTGGGTCCCTGGCCATGTGGGTGTGCCCGGGAATGAGGCCGCCGACACAGCAGCCAAGGCAGCAGCTCTTTTGCCTCGCATGGCTACCTCTTGCGTCCCATCGGACGATGTTCAACGGGCTCTTCACCGGAGTATCGTGTCGCAATGGCACAGTGTGTGGCTTTCACTGTACAACAATAAATTGCGAACTGTCAAACCGATCCCGACCGCTTGGAGGACATCCTCACGCCCCTCTCGGCGGGAGGAGGTCATCCTGGCTCGGTTGCGGATCGGTCATTGCCGATTCAGCCACCGTCACTTGCTATCCGCCGAACCTGCACCGCTATGCTCCTGCGGTGAACTGCTGACAGTGCGACATGTTTTACTGACTTGTGTTAATTTTAATCATCACCGTGTTGCCCTTCACTTTCCGTCTACTCTGGAGGAAATTTTAGCTGATGACACACGAGCAGCTGCTCGAGTTTTGCGTTTTATCGATTTGGCCAACTTCTCCAAGGATATTTAACTCTTTTAATTGTCTTTTATCTTTCGTTTTTAGCCTATTGTTGATGTTCTGACAGTCTACATTTTTTTAGATCATAGCGAATCTATGTTCTTGGCTGGGCGCTAATGACCATGGAAGTTGTGCGCCCTAAAACCACAAAAAAAAAAAAAAAAAAAAAAAAAAAACTGAGAACTGTAGCGAATAAAAAGCCTGCTCTCAGGTTTCGGGGGAAGGGTCACTGTTAAGCAGTGAAAAAACCACTATTTTAATATTGCGTGATATGAAGGAAAAAAAGAAACCAAATAGGGTCAATCGAATACCGAATATTGGCAGCAACTGAGTTTTGTACCAAATTATTAGCAAGTGGTTATCCCCCTTGCTACAGAAAACAGCTCATATCACTGTTGCAAAAGCAACGGAAAAGGCGTGCTAAATTTAAACGCACACAACCCGTAGGAATGGAAATCCCACACGGAAGCTCGAAATTTAGCGAGGATTCTATGCGAGATGCCTAAAATACTTTTCACAATGACATTCTCGAAATTTGTCTTGAAACCCTTAAGGATTCTGTTCATATGTTAAATATACTAGGGACAAAACACACATTACCCTCACTGCATGATGGTAATGGCGATCCTGCCGATGATAGCGCTACTACAGCATATTTACTAAACAAAGCTACTACTACTACTACTCTGAGTAGTGAATCAACTTAAATCACTTAACAAAAAAGTCTTCTGGTCCGGACTGTATACCCATTAGATTTCTGATTATGCTGAAGCGATAGCTCCTTCCTTGACAGCTATATTCAACCACTCTCTCAAAGAAGGATCTGTACTGAATGATTGGAAAGTTCCACGGGTCACACCTATATTCAATAAAAGCAGTAGGAGTAACCCACTAAACTACAGGCCTATTTCATTGACATCTATTTGCAGCAGGGTTTTGGAACATATCCTGTATTCAACTATTATGAATTCTCTCTTAACAGAATAATGTATTGACCCAAGGCAACAGATATTTAGAAAATATTGTTAATGTGAAACAACTAGCTCTTTACTCAGGCGAAGTGATGAGTGCTATTGACAAGGGTTCGCAAATTGATTCAGTATTTCTTGATTTCCAGAAGGCTTTTGATACCGTACCTCAAACGGCTTCTAATCAAATTGTGTGGGTATGGTATATTATCACACATTTGCGACTGGATAGGGGATTTTCTGTTAGACAGGACACAGTTCGTAATAATCAATGGTAAGGCATCGACTAAAACAGAGTTGATATCCAGCATTCCACAGGATAGTGTTATTGGTCATCTGCTGTTCTTTATTTACATAAACAACTTGGGAAAAATGTACACACCTCTCTTAGGTTGTTTACCGTCTAGTTAAATCATCTGAACATCAAAACCAACAGCAGAACGATCTAAATGATATATCACTATGGTGTAGAAGTTGACAATTTACTAAATAAGTGTGAAGTCGTCAACATGAGTACGAAAAGAAATCATTAAACTTTTTTATCTTGTACACAATCAAGTGACGGCCATAAACTCCATAAAATACCCAGGAATTACTATTCAGACTTAAACTGGAAAGAACATGTAGATAATGACGTGGGAAAAGAGAACCAAATACTTTGTTTTATTTGCAGAACCCTTGAAACATAAACAGAACTACTAAAGAGACTGCATACACTACGCTTGTTCATCCTTTTTTGAAGTATTGCTGCCCAATGTGGGATTCTTATCAGACGGGTTTGACGGAGGACGTCGAAAGATTCCAAAGGAGAGCTCATATCGTATTGTCAGGATATGTTACAGAAATGATAAAATTTATGGGATGGGAATCATTACAACAGTGGCGCTTATTGCTGCGGCCAGGCACTCAAATGTGATTAGCATAGTATCCCATGTAGCTGTATATGTACCAAGGGCTATGTACTACACTACTTGTCTACCTGGGGTGGAGAATTACGCATTACCCTGTCACCGGCTATGCATGAAAACACATGGGTGACACACAAGAAGGAAAGAAGAATAGAGGAAGGAAAGGATAGATGAGTCAGAATCTCAAATGACAAAGTGGAGATTAAACAGATGAGTCCAAGGCCGGACGAATGGAGCAAGGAGAGTGAGCTGAAAGGATGAGTTAAAGAAGGGAAGGACCAGTAAAAGAAGAAAGCTCATGTGTGTGCCTGAAAGTGTACTAGTGAAAGCTGTATTGTGTGGTTTGTGTGCTTGTATAGTGTGTAAACAAATAGGTCTAATGCATTTGCAATCTGCCATACTAATTGTAACTGGATGTGTGAAAAGTGTAGCCCGAGCTTGTTCTATGTAACTCTGACGACACACAACCTTGATTGAAATCTCTTATTATTTACTACTGGATAGATTATTTCCATTATACATGTTATTCCCTAGCCAAGGTTGTGATCAAAATACATTTTTCAATTTATGAGCTAGCTAATCCTTTATTGGGGGTTGCAAATGGCCACAAACATAGTCATTAGGGGTTTCTCACAGTCTACATGTGGCGACATTTATTCAGAGCACTGTAGAGCGTTAAAGTGTTCCTGAAAGTTGCGTGTGACATTGTGCTCTCTTTGGGGCCTGCCGCGTGCAACTCCAAGCCACACCTGACTGCAGGTACACTGGCCATCAGGAGGTTAATGAGTGGGCCTGCATCTCGTTTAATGTAATCCTCCTTAGGGTCGACTGCTTATTTCAGAACTATGCTTACCCCAAAGTGCTGTGCCAACATTGAAAAGAATAAATATTAGTCTTTCTGATTATCAGCACCACATACATTGTTTCTACACACTGTAATTTATGTACATATTGTTAAATACTGGGAGAGTCAACAGGAAGAGATGTGCTGGGGGTAGGAGTAGCGAGGGTGTCATGGGATAGGGGGCAGGATATGCCAATAACAGTCAAGATGGCTCTGGTATACAAAAAATACTATTTTCACAATCTAAACAAAATAATGCAGTTTGCTATTGTAACTTCTAAGAGAGTAGGGAGAAAATGTGCACATGTTGCTCTGTTGGAGCTCAGTGTGGGAAAGCCAAATAAAGAGAACAATATTAACATATGCAGTTTATGGGTGCTTCACAGTATCACAAGTAACTGACTTCTGCATGATGACATCCAGACTTCAGAAACAAATACAAAAATTATGATCATGTAAAGAAAGGATAAATACCTATATTGCTACGCTATGGATCCTATAAAATTTTGTGTTGTAAAGAACAAAGGTAGTGTGAGGTTAAACAAAAATCTTCATGTGTACAAAATAGACCTTTGCAGACGAACTGCTTCTTTCTGTCACCTCGAATAATGGTCCTAGATCCTTTTCTTCAGGACTTGCAGGACTTTGATGACCTACAGGACCTACAGAAGAAAGAAAAAATTATGATAATTCATGTTACTAATGGAATAGTAGTAACAAAACTTGACATTTAAATTTACTAGTCCCTGCAAAAATACGTAAAACAGCAACAACAATAAGTACATAAGACAGGGTTAACAATGGACACAGTAGTCTACAGAGAACCACCTTTAATTACACGTTTGTAGCTCAGATCACGACATTTAGAGTAAGGATATGTTACAGAGTAAGATAGTAAAAAGAAAGAATGGTAAACTTTACAAAGTTTACACTGGAAGTAGACACCTGATAGTGATCGTAGTAACTGTTCTGGACACTAGTAAACATTCAACTCCATGTCAATATTGCGATGATTGAACACTGAGCTGTCACATGTTTCAGTGTCATCGTTTGATTCATTACAATAAATGTGAGCAACAAACTGTATGAATACCTTTCTGCTCTGTCCGTCCCTGCAGCTCAACGGCAGTGTCACTACTACAGAGGGCCAAAGTTTGATTCCCAGCAGGGGACTCGGTGTTATATCAACATGCAAGTCACTGAATTGGAATCAACTAAAATAGACTTGCACTATGTGGCAGATTACCACCACAAGGTATCTTCAGGCCAAAAAGTACTCCATCATTTCAGTACATGCTCTATAGCATCACATGCACACAGCATGTCTGGTACCCAATAACAGATTCTGCATGAAGGAACTACTGTATACTAATTACTACATTCACGACCTCCATACATGTCCCTCCAGCATGTTGGTCCTAAGTGATGCTTCTAAACGAAACACACTTCACTGATGGCCAATAAAAATTTCTTCAAAGGTGTTTGTAGGGATAAGTAGTTTCATTTTTGGGACATTTATATATAGCCGTTACTACAATTTACTGATTAGAGGTTCCGAAAATAAACTTATTCTTACCACAATTTGAACCGATGACGTAGGCTGTAGCTGCAAAGGAAAACATGCAACACAAGTCAACACAACCAAAGAGACGGTGCCTCTAAATGTTCTCTCTACTTGATATTTATTGTGGAGCCTCTTAACACATCCCAAAAGGTATTAAAAGACGTCACTTACACAAAACGGCATTCTTTGAGACAAAAATTTATGTCTCTCTCTTGCTACAGAAGGATTATACCTCGTAAGTCAAGAAATTGTGAAACGAAATGTATAGTGAATTTAGCATGCCAGTTCAGTACCACTGGTGGATGTAACTGCATTGTCACAGTATTTGCAACGATGTTCTAACGGAGATCTCTGCAGCGATACGAAACCTATATCCCCTCAAATTGGCTCCCCCACATGAGATGCAACTTCGGTCATATGCAGTGCTGTCCCCTGAAAATTTTCAACTTCGGTCTTCAGGCTATTGATATTTCAATTTTTCAGTTAGCCTGAATCCAGCTTTATGAATATGTTAAGCTTTGTAAAATAGACAGAAAAGTCTGTGTTACCAGTTTAATGCAAAATTTGGCATGTCAAAGCTATACAATCTTCACTCGTGATAACCTTTCGTATCAAAATACACACACTTTGCTACTTTGCGATAAAACTTAATGTGCAACACAATTTTACTACGGATTATACAAATTGAGTTTCTCAACAATATAGAAATTTATTGGTATGAATGAAAGTAATAAGGAACAAAATTAACTAATTATTGATTACCTTACAGTAATAGATTTTTTTTGGAATTCAACACTGAAAATATCAATTACTAACAGACACTAAACTGCAGATATGGACTATGGACAATTCTGTGCGTGCTTGCCTGCGCCCCCCCCCCCCTTCCTCTTTCCTTTATCCTTAGACCTGTACATATAATGTATATCCAACTAGCTAATTCATTGTCCTAATTTTACACACTTGTCTTGTCAGTAAATGTTGCAGTGTTCCCAGCAAGATAGTTCCGATGACCATGTTACTACAAATCGTATTCTCCTCTCGGGACACAGCACCCAAATTATGTGTAGTTTGATTTACCAAACATCACTCCTCATACAAATTAGATTTGTCAACGTTTAAACATCGTAATCTTCAAACATATGTATATTTTCAGTCTGTAGTTACGCCCAAGATTCAGGCTTGACTTCGTCCGGTTGCAATGGGGGAAGCGCACAAAGTGAGAACTACTTCTCCACAAATGAAGAACTCGGATGTACACTTAAACAGAAACATATATTATGCCCCGTAGGCCAATATTACATAAGGTCGTAACTTGACCGAGTCTCAATTACAAAGCATTTTTCTCTATGACGTCAAAAATGACTAAATCCTTTTCCAGGATTCATTTACGTTTTGAAGCGACGGGCTCTTCAGCACAAAATTCTTTGGCCGCATCACTTGCTCACGACCTCGTACCTGCGCACACGAGCGCACGGCACACAGTAAAATTCTTATATCATTACTTACCTAAATATAACGAATCCGCACATCTCGTGGCGAGACGGTACCGTAGTATACAGCTAAATTAGCTGTTACACAACAATGTACAGAATCGAAACCCTTGTTTCTCATGGATCCTTTTAATAGTTTAACTAATTAAACTAAATAGAACTTCACTACAAATGTGCAAAAATTATATTTCAAAATTAGTGTAATAGGGATCATGCATGACACGTTAAATGTCGTAAAAATTTAAGTTCTGTGTACCAAACTGGCAAAACGTGACGAAATTTTGATAAGTTAGTAAGTGGATCACAAAACCGTGCCTACACACACTGACACAATGGCGTTGAAACAGAGGATGGCTCACAGAAGGTTGAAATACTAAATGTCTCGTTCAAAAGCTGTTTCACATATAAAATTGCCCTGTAGTTCATCTTAAATAAGCACACAAATGAAACAGCAGATATCCTGGACTTAACGAATATAAGTAGTTTTTGTAAAGTCAATTTCTGTAACAGTTATTTAATGTGTTTATAATAAAGTTGCATTTAGTAGTTGCTTACAAAAGATGTAGGTACAGCAATTAAAAGCAAGTTAAACAGGAAAACAGTGCATATAGTGAAACAAGTACGTCGCTTCAAAAATAACGAGCGTTGACGTCACGTGCCGAGCTGTTGGGTGGTGGGGCATGGAGCTGGGCGAGGAGTGAAGGTGGTGTTTAAAACACAGGGTCTGACGTTTGCCCGCTTCGCTCATCCGCCTTCCTACCTGCACACAGCTCTGTAGAGCTACCAGTATAGTAAAAGCATGTTATTCATTTGATTCAGTCCTATACTGCATTGTCTAACACCCCATTACGCAAAAGTAACTATCTCTGACCAAAATTAGAACGGTTTCTTGTGTTCCTGAAAAATATAGAAGACAGAACGAATACTGTCTGAAATAGATTTATGCTGTTAAACCCAGGGCAGCTCTTCACCATCGTGCTGCATATATTCTGCAATAGTCACAGTACGGATGTGACAGTGGACTGACACACACACACACACACACACACACACACACACACACACACACACACACACACACACACCAGTAGTAGGTATGGGAAAAACAGACCGCTTAAAACCGATACCGTTATTTTAGTTTTGAATTACCGGTTTTTTCATTATTTATTTGGTGTCGGTTGTAAAGGTTTTTTTTTTTAGTTATTGCCAAGAACCGAGTGATAAACCGTAACGATTACTTCCTGTAGTAGTGGTTCAAAATGTGTTATTTGTAAATTTCCAAAAATTAAAACTAGTAGACTCTAATATTTAGGGATAGTACTAAAATTTCCACTGCTGTGAAATATTAGGTCATTGCAGTAACGAAGAAAAGCGATCAGTAATAATTTAAGAACAATCACTGCAGTCAGAAACGCGTGGCACAAGAACTTGAACTGGTGCAGCTACTGAGGCGTCGATGCACCCGTTGCCGTGTGGCGTGGCCTATTAGACGACGGGCGTGCACCGGCAGTGTACGAGACTTGCCTCCGTCTGGTCATGCGGCAGTTCCTTGCTGTCGGTGCCAGACATTGGTTGCGTCTTAAATGGCACCATCCCGAGTGTGGCAGTACTTCACGAAGTACGGTAGCAGTGAGGTAAGATGCTCCATTTGCTTTAAAAATCTGAAAACGTGTGGAGGTACTACAAACATACTGTCATTTAAGGAGAAAGCATCCAAAATGTTTCTTGGAAGAGAAGGTAAATTCGATTCATATAACTATTATGTAATCTTGGAATAATTTTAAATGTATTGTCATATTGTTAATGTGATCAATTGAGAGTGAGGGGCTTTTTTAATAACATATATGGGTTTGGGTAACATTGATCATGTGGTGCCTCGCGAGGTAGCCGTGCGGTCGGAGGCTCCATGTCTCCGACTGTGCTGCTGCTCCAGTCGGAGGTATGTCCTCCCTCGGTCATGGGTGTGTGTATATTCTCCTTAGCGTAAGTTAAAGTTAGATTACGTAGTTTGTAAGTCTAGGGACCTATGACATAAGCAGTTAGGTCTTATAACAACTCACACCCATTTGAACATTCTTTGATCATGTGGTACAGAGCTTTCCTAGTTCAATTTGCGTAAATTTACACTGACAACAATCATACTGTTAGTCGGAACTGACTATTTTTCAAAATACTTCTGCAGTACTGATTGAAGTTCATTTACTGGGTGTAACTTAAATATATATGTTGTGTGTGTAACGAGATATTCACAACTGCCGGATGGAAATAACAGACCAGGAAATCTGTATGCTTCGTATATCGTCTTCTACGGATTTCTGACTAGGCTTACACACACTGAAGGCGGCGTAGTATTGGGAGGGGATCTTGTAAAATATGGAAAGACTAGTGATTTGTCGTATACGTAAATTTTAACTAAATTTCGTAAGTTTCGGTTTCGGCCGAAACTAGAAGAACCGAAAATTCGATTAGGGATTCTGTTTCGACCACAAAATGTTTCGGTCGAGCTCTACTGGAAATAGCAATAAAAAACCGAAAACTGGTTATTTAAAAAACCGGTTATCTTGAGCAATTGTTACAGTGCGGTTAAACTGGAGATGAAAAGAACCGGTATAACCTAAAACCGGTTATTTCAGCAATAACCGCCATCCCTACGCAGTAGCTTTATAATAAGATCTATCTGCTAAGAACAGACGTATTTACGTGACGCGGCCGGCTCTAGGTTGAAATTATGGTGCGACAGCAGCGCTGTTGGGAGTGAGGTTACTTTTACCAGATCTTAAAGAGGGGGTGGGGAGGGTGGCAGCAGGCGGCACCCCCCTCCACCGCACCCGGCGCACTCTCCACCACCCCCGGCGCACTCTCCACCACCCCAACTGTCCGCCACGTGATTTCCAATACGCGATTCTTTTGAAACACCGTATTTCATACAAATATTTGGATTTTCTCTTTATATAACTTCCATTTTATTATGGTACACTGTTTGTAAGCAATGTCGAAATACATATTTATCATAAACACCTGTTGTTAGTTATGAGTGGCTGCTACATGGTGTACTCCCAGAATTCACTGCCTGCTCGGTGTACAGATTGAACAATTGCGGAAAGGCTATAACCCTGTCTTACTCCCTTCCCAACCTCTGCGTCCCTTTCTTGCTCTTCGACTGCTGTCTTGCTTTTATATAGGTTGAACATCTCTTCGCTCCCTATATTTTACCCCTGCTACCTCGAGAATCCACCCCCATGAACCACAGACATTGCCGAGGTGGGGTGGCTTGCGTGCCTCAATGCAGATAGCCGTACCGTAGGTGCAACCACAGCGGAGGGGTATCTGTGGAGAGGCCAGACAAACGTGTGGTTCCTGAAGAGGGGCAGCAGCCTTTTCAGTAGTTACAGGGGCAACAGTCTGGATGATTGACTGAGCTGGCCTTGCCACATCAGCTAATGTGGCTTTGCCACACAGCTACTGCGAACGGCTGAAAGCAAGGGGAAACTACAGCCGCTACTTTTCCCGAGGACATGCAGCTCTACTGTATGAACATATGATGGCATCCTCTCGGGTAAAATATTCCGGAGGTAAAATAGTCCCCCATTCGGATCTCCGGGCGGGGACTACTCAGGAGGATGTTGTCATCAGGAAAGATAATACTGGCATTCTACGGATCGGAGCGTGGCATGTTAGATCCCTTAATCGGGTAGGAAAATTAGAAAATTTAAAAAGGAAATGGATAGGTTGAAGTTAGATATAGTGGGGATTAGTGAAGTTCGGTGGCAGGATGAACAGGATTTCTGGTCAGGTGAGTACAGGATTATAAATACAAAATCAGTTGGGGGTATCACAGGAGTAGGACTGATAATGAATAAGAAAATAGGAATGCGGGTAAACTACTATGAGCAGCACAGTGATCGCGTTATCATTGTCAAGATAGATACGAAGCCAACACCGACAACAGTAGTACAGGTTTATATGCCAACTAGCTCTGCCGATGATGAGGAGATCGAAGAAATATATGAGGAGCTAGAGGAAATTATTCAGACAGTTAAGGGAGAGGAAAACTTAACTGTTATGGGAGACTGGAATTCGGTAGTAGGAAAAGGAAGAGAAGGAAAAATAGTTGGCGAATATGGACTGGGCAGGAGGAATGAAAGAGGAAGTCGCCTGGTAGAATTTTGCACGGAACATGATTTAATCATAACAAACACGTGGTTTAAGAATCACAAAAGGTTGTATACGTGGAAGAGACCAGGAGACACAGGAAGGTATCAGATAGATTTTATAATGGTAAGACATAGATTCCCGAACCAGGTCCTAAACTGCAAGACATACCCAGGTGCAGATATAGACTCTGACCATAACTTGTTGGTTATGAACTGTAGGCTGAAACTGAAGAAACTACAAAAAGGTAGGAAAATAAGGAGATGGGACCTGGATAAATTGAAGGAAATTGAAGTTCTTAAGAATTTCAGAGGGAGATTTAGGCAACAATTGACAGAAACAAGGGGAAATAAAACAGTAGAAGAGGAATGGGTAGCACTGAGAGACGAAATAGTGAGGGCAGCAGAGGACAAAATAGGTAGGAAGGCAAGACCAACAAAGTCCTTGGATATCACAGGTAATACTAAATTTAATAGATGAAAGGAGAAAATATAAAAATGCAGTAAATGAAACAGGCAAAATGGAGTACAGACGACTAAAAAATGAGATTGACAGGAAGTGCAAAATGGCTAAGCAGGAGTGGCTAGAAGCCAAATGCAAATCTGTAGCAGAATGTATAAGAAGGGGAAAAGTAGATACCGCCTACAGGAAAATAAAGGAGACGTTTGGGGACAGGAAGGGCAGCTCTACGAATATCAAAAACTCGGATGGGAAACCAGTTCTCAGCAAAGAAGGGAAAGCTGAAAGGTGGAAAGAGTACATAGAGCAGCTCTACAAAGGAAATGAACTTAGAGACGATGTTGTAGGAAGGGAAGAGGAAATAGATGAAGATGAAATAGGAGATACTATATTGAGAGATGAATTTGACAGAGCCTTGAAAGACCTAGGTCGGAACAAGGCCCCAGGAGTAGATGACATACCCGCAGAGCTATTAAAGTCTCTGGGAAAGCCAGCCATGACAAGACTATTTGAACTGGTGTGTAGGATGTATGAGACAGGCGAAATACCCTCAGACTTTAAGAAAAATGTAATAATCCCCATTCCAAAGAAATCAGGCGCAGACAGGTGTGAAAATTACAGAACCATCAGTTTGATAAGTCATGGTTGCAAAATTTTAACACGAATTATCTACAGGAGAATGGAAAAGCTGGTAGAAGCTGACCTCGGGGAAGATCAGTTTGGATTCAGGAGGAACGTAGGAACCCGGGAGGCAATACTCACTTTACGTCTTATCTTAGAAAATAGATTAAGGAAAGGCAAACCTACATTTTTAGCTTTTGTAGATTTGGAGAAAGCATTTGACTGGAATACACTTTTTCAAATTCTGAAGTCAACAGGGGTAAAATATAGGGAAAGGAGAGTTATTTACAACTTGTACAAAAGCCAGACCGCAGTTATTAGACTCGAAGGGCACGAAAGGGAAGCATCAGTTGGGAAGGGAGTAAGACAGGGTTGTAGCCTTTCTCCGATGTTATTCAATTTTTACATCGAGCAGGCGGTGAAGGAAAGCAAGGAAAAATTTGGAATAGGGATTAAAGTTCAGGGGGAAGAAATTAAAACATTGCGTTTTGCTGATGACATTGTAATTCTTTCAGAGACAGCAAGGGACCTGGAAGAGCAGTTGAATGGAATGGACAGTGTGTTGAAGAGAGCGTATAAAATGAACATTAACAAGAGCAAAACAAAAATAATGGAATGCGGTCTTAGAAAATCAGGCGATGCTGAAGGAATTAGATTAGGTAACGAAACAATGAAGGTGGTAGATGAGTTTTGTTACTTGGGTAGTAAAATAACATGCGATGGTCGTAGTACAGAGGATACAAAATGCAGAATGGCAATGGGAAGAAAAGCATTTTTGAAAAAGAGAAATTTGCTTACATCGAATATTAATTTAAGTGTAAGGAAGTCTTCCCTGAAGGCATTTGTGTGGATTGTTGCCTTGTACGGGAGTGAAACATGGACGATAAGCAGTGCGGACAGGAAGAGAATAGAGGCTTTTGAAATGTGATGCTACAGAAGAATGCTGAAGATTAGGTGGGTAGATCGCATAACTAATGAAGAGGTACTGAACCGAATTGGTGAGAAAAAGAATTTTTGGCATACCCTGACTAAAAGAAGGGATCGCTTGGTAGGACACATTCTTAGACATAGGGAATCGTAAATTTAGCATTGGAGGGAAGTGGGTGGGGTAAAAATCGCAGAGGGAGACAAAGATACGCGTATAGTAAGCAGATTCAAATAGATGTGGGTTGCCGTTCTTATGAGGAGATGAAAAGGCTTGCTCAGGATAGAGTAGTATGGAGAGCTGCATCAAACCAGTCTCCGGACTGAAGACCATAACAAAATAACACAACCTCGAGAATTTGTTATAGTGTATTCCAGTCGACTTTATCGATTTGGAGAGTTTTTGACAAACGCTAATTACGTAGGCTAGCCTAAGGAAAGCCCATCTTCTAAAATAAATCGTAATATATTGCCTCCCGTGTTTCTACATTTCTCCTAAATCCAAACTAATCTTCCCCGAGTTCGGATTCCACAAGTTTTTCCATTCGTCTGTAAATAATTCGTGTTGGTATTTTGCATCCATGACTTATTACACTTATTGTTCTGTAGTTTTCACACCTCTCTGCGCCTGATTTCTTTGGAATGGGGATTATGTTTCTTGAAGAATGAGGGTACTTCGCCTGTCTCGTACATCTTACACACCAGGTGAAATAGTTTTGTCATGGCTGGTTCTCCTAGAGACTTAGGTAGCTCTGTGGGAATGTCATCTACTCCAGGGGCCTTGTTTCGACTTAAGTCTTTCAGTGATATCAGATTCATCTCTCAGTATAGTATCTATTTCATCATCTACTTCTCCCCTTCTTACAATATTGCCTCTAGGATCATTTCCTTTGTAGAGCCTCTCGATATACTCTTTCCACCCTTCAGCTTTCCCTTCCTTGCTGAGAACTGGTTTCCAACTGTGTCCTTGATATTCGTAGTTATTTGGAGATAAGAAAAACATATTTTCCTGTAAACTGTATCTATTTTTTCCCCTATTTATACTTCTACATCCTTGCATTTGCCATCCAGCCACTCCTGTTTAGCCATTTTGCACTTCCTTTCAATCTCATTTCTTAGTCGTCTGTACTCCATTTTGCCTGTCATTTACTGCATTTTCGCCTTTCGTCGATTAAATTTAGTATGCCCCGTGATATCTGAGAATTTTTTGTAGGTCTTCCGTTCGTACCTATTTTCTCTGTTGGCTTCACTATTTCATCTGTGCTACCCATTACTCATCTACTGTTACATTTTCCCCCGTTTGTCAAATGTTGCCTAAAGCTCTCTCCGAAATTCTAAAGAACTTAGGTTCCTTCAGTTTATGTAGTTCCCATCTCCTTACTTTGCTACCTTTCTGCAGTTTTTCAGTTTCAGCCTACAATTCATGACCAATGTTACAAACTATGACCATATCTGCCCCTGGCTATCTCTTAGTTGAAAACCTGGTTCCGAAATGTCTTAAATTTTATGTTCTCCCAGTTTCTCTCCAGACACCCTTCCACTGTGGTTGCACCTACGGTACAGCTATCTGCATCGTTCAGACACGCAAGCCACCCCACCTCGGCAATGTCTGCGGTTCATGGGAGTGAACGGAGATACTGCGATGAAATAGTGAAAATACTTAAATCGTTATTAGTCGCGCTGTCAACTTGCAGTTCAGGTATTGTTAAATCTTCTTTCCTTTTTGGATTTTTTGCGATATCCCATTGTCATGAATTGTTTGTTTCTTCCGCCAATAGCAATTTCAATACTTCTAGAATTTAAACTCAAAGACAAATTTTCTCCTACCCTACCCAACTGCTTAATCCTGTATGCTCCTCACTCTGTCATTGAGTGAAAGAGGGATAGCAACACATATTAGAAATAAAACTGAAGAAAACGCGTCCATATTGTATCCTTCGGTCCCAAATCTATTACTACTAAATAAATAGCAACGCAGTCGGTTCTATTTGTAATTTAAGTAATGAGATAAAAAATCACACAATAAAAGGCGTGAAGCGAAAATGTTGAGAAATCATGATACAACAGTTTTTGCCTTCTATTCAAATAAAACAAATCCAGATGATAGTGATGATAATCATACGGTGGAATGGCCTTCGGGTGAGACTGAACGTTTGCCCATATAAAGATAAACTCAATGTGAAGTTCCTCAGCCCTCTACACTGTTTCATCTGCTATTACATCCATAAAAGGAAAACGCAATACCGTGATAAACATCAATCGTGTCAACATGTTAATCACCTTCGGGATACGTCAAGAATTATAAACCTGTGAGAGGTGTAAAATGCTGTACAGGAAGTTACAAAAACGTTTTAAGGAAAGAGGAGAAACCTTGGTAAGGTTTGACTTTGACACTTGAATGAAAGGTGGTAATTATAGTGGAAAGGCTGAACTGGAGATAATTATTACTTGTGATTATAAAAACTATTAACTATGACAGTTATTAAAACTGACAGTTTAACGTGGCAATTATTTGACCATTTTGAATAATACTGAATTACTATTTTAGGTCTTACCCCACTAGTCCGCCGATGGATTTAAAAATAGCAGTTAAAATAAGCCACCGATAACAATTTCACAAGGCGCAAGTCACACATCTAAATGTAGGCTTCTCACAGACACCATCATATAGAACTGATTTACACGTACGAATACCCATTACAACAGAATTCCTTCAGTTGCTCAGTTGGCCAACAGACAAAAATAGTGTAGTGTCAATAACATTTCTCATTTCACGTTAAGCAACAAACTTTGCTCTATTCTTCCAGGTAGAATATTACCCAAAAAGAATAATTTGTAACTTCAGATATACATAGTAAATGGGGGAAGAACGAATTTGATCTGGTATTAGTGATGGCAGACGCGACTATGTGCCCAACCAGACCTATATTCAGTCGCATTAAGCGCCTTCGAAGTCACAGTCGGAGGAAAAAGAAAATGACAGGACAGAGCATTACTGAGGAGCAAAAGACGTGAAATAAAAGCGTATACTGCACTACGAAATAAAAGCAACCTACTGAATTGTAGCAAAGGGTGTCAAGAGGAAAGGAACCTGGATGGTTAGATCAGCGTTGGTCTGAGGCATCCGTTACTGATTCCGTTGAAAGAAAAATGTGGAGTGTTCGTAGTTTATGGGACTTAACTGCGGGGTCATCAGTCCCTAAACATAAAAACTACTTACGAACCAACTTACGCTAAGGACAACACAAAACATCCATGCGCGAGGGAGGATTCGAACGTACGACTCGGGGGCTGCGCGATATGACAAAAATTTCACATATTAAATGTTGGAGAGTATCTTTCTAAACAAATATTTACAAGCGTGAGATTTTACTTTTTTAGTTAATGTAAGTCCCCTGATGGTCTGTCCCGCAACAAGAAAATAAAGAAATTACAATTCTGCCGAGGGTGAATTTTCCTGCTTAAAGTTACAAACAATGACTATTTTTGGTTAATATTTTTAGTTAATGCACACCCTGAAGAATCGAAAAACACAAAAATAAAACATAAAATTATAAAAAAACTACGCAATCTATTAACATTGATTCACGGTAGCAATCTACTTTTTAAACTGTTACGTCTAAGTAGTGAAGAACCAGAAAAGATTTATAAAATTTAAAGGGCATTTATGTATAATATTCTACAGCTAGGAAGCTAAAAATATTGAATGTCAGTAGTACCGTGAAGGCCGCAGTCATTACGACGACTGAGATTTTTAGATCTTTCTGTTGCTCGAGGCATGCATTCATGTCTTAGGCACATTTAAATTGGTTCCATAAATAAACACGAACACTTCAAAGTTATTCACATTTTTACGTTCAACCGGACAGTTCACAAAAATGTGTAAATTATTTTTTGAAACATAACTATATTTCGATTGTTCAGAAGTTGGGTATACAGTAAGCTTTCCTCCCAGCATTTTTTTCACTATTGGAAGCGGTGACAGGAAGTGAAGACGTCCACCGCAGTGGCTGCACACGTTATGTGGTGTTACCATAAGTATTAGGTCCTGATTGCTACTTATACTGGTGAACTTAATAAGCCTCTGCAGGAATAGAGAAATGGAACAATAGAGAGAAGAGTCGAGGAATATCGCGGTACAGAAAGGCACGGTAAGAAAAGATAAGAGAAACAACTGCTTCCTTTAGCGTCAGTTACTCCAGACGAAGCTTCTTGTCCGGTTAAGAAAGCTGCTGTCTGCAGCATGATAGTCTGGTGAGCTGCCAGGTGACGAACTGTTGCCCGAATTGCTATTGCGGCAGCTGCTTGTGTCAATGTGAGTGTCCGTCTGAGGCATCATTGTCTGAGCTGAAGTCATCCGAGCTACTGGAGTCTGGAGGGCTCTGGAGCGCCCCACGCTGTTGTTGGCAGTGCTCGGTGCTGAGGTGGGAGACGTTTCTTACAGCAGAAGGACGCCAGAGGGACGGCAGAGTAAGAGGGCCGGCGATGGGACCAGCCGAGAACTGAGGGCCGGATACTCGTCAGCTGGCAACGACTGGCCAGTGAGAGGGTCGCCAGAGAACGAGAGGCCGGCGAGGTCATCAGAGAATGAAAGGGCCTGGGAGGATCATCCCTGAACGGGGGTAACTGAAAGAGGTACCGGCTCAAGGCGTGCACGTCCGAAAGGATGATCCTCAACGTTGTCGCTGTGGCACACTGTGGTCCACATTATGTTGAACTGTCCACTTCTAGCTGCCTTAAGACAGTCTTTCGACATGCTAGCTGAGCTTACTTTTATGCTTGAAGACGACGTTGCTACAGCAGACACCGTTTTACGTTTTATTCGTGCAGCTGGGTATTATAATTTGATCTAAAGATTGCTACTGGAGAGATCAGGTTGAGGTAGCCATCTCTCAGATTTTTAATCTCCTTCAATGGAATATTCCCGGCATTCACTCCTTATAATTGTGTAGCCATTGTGTGTTTCTCTTCTGTGTGATTCAGCGCTCGTTTTTTCAGCTTGCATTACACATAACTTCACAATGTTTATATGTATTCAATTACGAGATATTTTGTTAATCATCCGACCCCAATTCAAGAGTGTGTGCGCAGCTATAACACCATCAGAAAATGTCTTCACTACGGCTAAATCTGACTTTGGTGGCAGCGTAATTTAGCCCTTTCTATACCAACGTCCTTGGTCACCTTCCAAGCAGCATCAGAAGCCTGACATTGCCGACTTGCAAAAATTTACAGTAAGAAACCTTAGTGTAACCAGTTAAATCTGGAACATTTCCTGATGAAGTAGGTAGATAATAAATCTCTAAGAAAGGAGGTAAAGAATTATGACAGTTTTCACTTTTGCCATTCAATTGGTGAGGTACCTTCGCTTGATCCCCTAAGCTATCACCTCTTCAACGAAATTAATCTGACCCTTCATATTGTCCGTCCTCCTTCCATCCAGAGGATTTTGGCGTGTACAGGGTGTTTGGCTCGTCTTCGATTATCTTAGTAGTCATCCAGCCACAATGTCTTAGAAGGGGTAGATCAAGTGGATGAATGAACTGTTTTTTCTTCTTACGTCTTGTACTTAAAATGTAGCATTCGTGGCTCCATGCATCTTGTAGGTTTACCCTCTGGGAGCTGAAAGTTGGATTTCTACTTCGACTCGGCCTATTGCGGTATGTAGTTACTTCGTTCGTTAGCCGCACACACTTTGATTTTCTCAGGGAAGTCACAACAGTCTTGGTCCAACCAGCCGCTGCCCACACCGAAACTACGATTATTGTGCGGTATCTCTCCCTGTATATCTAGTAAAGCCAACCAATGCCCTTGAACAGTGCAAAGAGTCCCTTTACCAGGTCTTTATTAGACACAATTTCTTAGAGTCTGGTTGTCCCAAATGTTCTGTGCCATTTACTCTCCAATGCAATGCATTCGAAGATTAGATGTGATGCAGTTCCATCACAGTCATCACAGATCCTACATTTAGCGTCCTTTTCTGTTATTCCCATTGTATGTAGGTGTTTTTTGAAATTCACATGGCCTGTCAGGAATCCAACCACGAGTCTAATCTCTCTTGTTCAGGCTTTGGCATCATTATCTTGCCATGTTTTTGTTGATAGACTAGTCCAATATTCTACGTGCTGTCTTCTGAGCCAGTTACGTAGCTCCAATTTGATCATTGCCTTGGTGATGGTAAGGACAGGTTCCGGTCCAATAAATGGAGTCTCTGCCCCCATCCTGGCTAAGCCGTCGGCATGTTCGTTGCCACTGATCCCCGAGTGGCCAGGGACCCACAATAGGATTTCTCTATTGCTTTCCCCTAGCTCCACCAGAACCCTGTGACATTCTGCAACAATTTTAGACATTGTTGCAGGAGCTGCCACTGATCTCAGGGCTGCCTGACTGTCGGAATAAATTTAGATGCTACGGTCTTTGTAGCGCCTACGCAAATTCTCCTCCCCCCCCCCCCCGGGGCCCACAGTTCTTTTGTGGGTACGTGTGTGGCGCGCACGGGGCCCCGAGCCGGAGCAGCCTTTCTTCTGCCCCAGGCTGCTTCACTTTCCCTCCCGGTTTACGCCTTCGCCCGGAGACGGGCATATTTCGTGAGATACGGTGGTTCTTGTTGTGCTTTTTCTTCCTTCGTTCCTTCCTTTCTTACCCTTCGTTTTCTGTCTTTCTCTCCTTGAACTCTCCTAGCCTTCTTCTCCTCATTAGTCTCCGCCTCGGCGTTTGAGACACTTTCTTTCCTTCTTTCTTTTCCTTTCCTATCCTCTTCTTCTTTCCTCCCTGTGCGTGTCTGAAGGCCGACCCACGCATTATCGTGCGTAGCAGGTGACGGGGTAACGCGTAATTCCCCGCCCCGGGTAGACATGTAAGGCACGTACGTACCCCCTGGTAAAGGCCAGGCCCAGGGAGGGGTGATTACCCGAGCTGGTACCTTCCGAACGTGCCGATTGGTCCCTCCGTCAGTTCTCGGGAGGTGTGACCTGAGGTGTGAACAATCACCTAAGGCGGGTAAGCCCTCGGAGAGGGCCCCCACTAGGAAGGAGCGCGCCATCGGAGACGCCGGTAATCACGGGGGACACTTCCGCGATGACTTCCTCCTTATCTTCTTTCATGACGTTGACCCACAAACGTAAGTTAGACTCGCCTCAGCCTAAAAAGACTCTGCCTAATGTTCCTAAATATCTGGTTGTCTCTCGCACCGACGGAAAGGATTTCAATTCTGTCAATCCTTTCGTTATACAGAAAGGTGTAGATGCAATTGCTGGCCCTGTTAAAACCTGTTCACGTCAGCGCAATGGCACATTGTTGCTGGAAGTGGAAAGTGCCTTCCAAGCCCAAAAACTGATACGAACTACGTTGTTGCACACTTTTCCAGTTAAGGTCGAAGCGCACCGCACACTCAACTCGTCACGGGGGGTAGTCTTCACGAGATCACTTGATGGGTTGTCTGATGAAGACATCCAATCGTATATGTCCGATCAGGGTGTGACAACCGTCCATAGGGTGATGAAAAAGGTCGATGACCAATTGACACCGACTCGTACTGTGTTTTTGACGTTCGACAGAGTTGACCTCCCGTCGAAGGTCAAAGCAGGGTATGAAGTCATCTCCGTCCGACCTTATGTGCCTAACCCAACGCGCTGTTTTCAATGCCACAGGTACAACCATACCCGTGAACATTGCCCAAATGCAGCAAAGTGTGTCACTTGTGGTAGGGACGCCCATGAGGGGGATTGCCCACCTCCGTCCCCTCACTGCCTAAACTGCAACGGTGACCATGCGGCTTCCTCTCGCGACTGCCCTGTATACAAAGATGAGAAGGTAATCCAGCAAATTCGTGTTACGGAGAAGGTATCAACATCTGCCGCTCGAAAGTTGTTGGCGAGTCGAAAGCCCACTGTCCTCCCAGCGGGTACATACAGTAAGGTACTCACCTCAACTCGACCTACCAAGGATTCCAGTACCCAGACATGTGACTTCACTTTCGCTTACACAGTTGTGCGATCCGCCAGCCCGAAGATTGCCCGTTCCACGTCCCCGCTCCCTCTTGCTGCTTCTAGGGTACAGTCTTCGTCAAACTCTAGTAAACCGCGGGCACCTAAACAAGATGCCCGGACCTTGAAAAAGGAACCCGTCCGTGAGGATTTTCTGCGTTCTCAGGCTTCCCAACCGTCAACTGCCTCTTCCCGCCGTCACTCTTCCAGAAGAGCTGACAAGAAAAAGAGTTCCTCTCCTTCCCCGCCGAGGCGTGACCCATCTGTCGCGCCGTCCAACAGTTGCCGGCCTCGGCCGTCTTCTGTTTCACCGGGACGCTCCGTTTGCCGGGCGCCCGGCCCTTTACCGGCGGTGGAAACTGCCCCTCCTGATCAACTCAGGGAGGTGGCAGGCGCGTCGGTCGAACCTATGGACCACGACCCTTTGCCCCTGGACAGCGATAGCAGTGCTCCCTCGAAATCCGGTCCTCAGCGGCCGTCGAGGTGACCCCGCTCGCTACTTGGTTTTTATCCTTATTTCTTCTCTCATTTTTATCATGGCGCTCCTTCAATGGAACATTCGCGGCATTCGTTCTAATCGGGAGGAGTTGAAACTACTCCTTCGATTGCACTGCCCGCTTCTAGTCTGCCTCCAGGAAACTAAGTTGCGTCCACGTGATCGTGCAGACTTTCCACACTACACCTCTGTGCGGTTTGACCTGCCACCCGTGGTAGGTGTCCCAGCCCATGGAGGGGTTCTGATGCTCCTTCGAGACGACGTCTATTTCCATCCCATTTCCTTGCACACTCACCTACAGGCAGTTGCCGTCCGCATCACCTTATCCACATTTACCTTCTCCCTCTGTAATATATATTCGCCATCGTCATCTGCCCTTACTAGGGCAGATGTGCTAAACCTTGTTGACCAGCTCCCTTCACCTTTCGTGTTGGTAGGCGACTTTAATGCCCACCACCCCTTATGGGGCTCTCCGGCACCTTGTCCGAGAGGCTCCCTTTTGGTGGACCTTCTCCAACACCTCGATCTTGTCTGCCTCAACACCGGTGCACCGACCTTCCTTTCTGACACAACACACACTTATTCCCATATAGACCTCGCAATATGCACTCCTCAGCTTGCCGGTCGGTTTGAGTGGTATGCACTTTCTGACACGTACTCGAGTGACCATTTCCCTTGTATCATCCACTTCCTACATCATTCCCCATCTCCACGTCCCACCAGTTGGAACATTTCTAAAGCCGACTGGGGGCTTTATTCTACCATGGCTGTTTTTCACAATCAGAATTTTCCCAACTGTGACAGTCAGGTCGAATACCTCACAGAGGTTATTCTCACTGCTGCTGAACGTTCCATACCTCATACTTCCTCTTCTCCACGTCGTGTCCAGGTCCCTTGGTGGACTGCAGCCTGCCGCGACGCGCTTCGAGCCCGGCGCCGTGCTTTACGCACCTTCCGCCGCCACCCAACCTTGGAGAATTGCATCAATTACAAACGTATGAGAGCGCAGTGCCGTCGTATCATAAACGACAGCAAGAAAGCTTGCTGGACAGATTTTACTAGTTCTTTTAACCGTTTTACTCCCTCCACGGTTGTCTGGGGTGGCCTCCGCCGTTTGTCCGGCATCAAGGTCCACTCCCCGATTCCTGGCCTGACCGTGGAGAACGCGGTCCTCGTGGACCCAGCTGATGTTTCAAACGCATTGGGTCGTTTCTTTGCGGAGGTTTCGAGCTCTGCCCATTACCACCCTGCCTTTCTCCCTCGCAAACAGGTAGAGGAGGCACGGCCGCCTTCTTTCCGCTCTTTTAATCGGGAAAATTATAACGTCGCCTTCACCATGCAGGAGCTAGATCGTGCTCTCGCCCTGTCCCGGTCTTCTGCTCCCGGGCCCGATTCCATTCACATTGAAATGCTGAAGAACCTCTCTCCAGCGGGCAAGTGCTTTCTTCTTAGTACCTACAATCGCATATGGACTGAAGGTCATGTTCCCACAAGTTGGCGTGAAGCCATTGTTGTCCCCATCCCCAAACCAGGGAAGGACAAACACCTTCCTTCCAGTTATCGTCCTATTTCTCTGACGAGCTGCGTCTGTAAGGTGATGGAACGCATGGTTAACGCTCGGTTGGTCTGGCTCCTCGAATCTCGCCGCCTCCTGACTAACATCCAATGCGGTTTTCGTCGACACCGCTCTGCTGCTGACCACCTCGTTACGTTGTCGACCTTCATTATGAACAACTTTCTGAAGAAGCGTCAAACAGTAGCCGTGTTCTTCGACTTGGAGAAGGCATACGATACCTGTTGGAGAGCGGGCATTCTCCGCACATTGCACACATGGGGCCTTCGGGGCCGCCTTCCTCTTTTCATTCAAGCGTTTATGGCGGATCGCAAGTTCCGGGTACGGGTGGGCTCTGTTTTGTCAGATACCTTTTGCCAGGAAAATGGGGTACCACAGGGCTCCGTCTTGAGTGTGGCGCTCTTTGCCATTGCAATCAATCCGATCGTGGACTGCCTTTCAGCCGACGTCTCCGGATCTCTTTTTGTTGACGATTTCGCAATTTATTGTAGCGCCCAGCGGACGTGTCTCTTGGAGCGTTCTCTCCAACGCTGTCTTGACCGTCTGTATTCCTGGAGCATCGCAAACGGCTTCCGATTCTCCACTGAGAAAACTGTGTGTATCAATTTCTGGAGATACAAGGAATTTCTTCCACCTTCTCTACGTCTCGGCCCGGTTGCTCTCCCTTTCGTGGAGACTACAAAATTCTTGGGACTCATGTTGGATCGGAAACTTTGCTGGTCCACGCACGTGTCCTACCTGGCTGCCCGTTGTGCCCGATCCCTTAACGTTCTTCGTGTCCTCAGTGGCACGTCATGGGGAGCGGATCGTACCGTCCTGCTTCACCTTTACCAGGCCATTGTTCAGTCGAAGCTCGACTATGGAAGCCTTGTATACTCTTCAGCACGGCCGTCGATTCTCCGCCGTCTCAACTCTATCCACCATCGTGGATTACGTCTGGCGACCGGTGCATTTTATACCAGCCCTGTTGAAAGTCTGTATGCCGAGGCTGCTGTATTACCCTTGACCAATCGACGTGACATACTCTTATGTCGGTACGCATGCCGCCTACGGTCGATGCCCAACCATCCATCTTACAGATTATTTTTTGACGACTCACTCGATCGCCAATATCAGTTGTCTGCGATTGCCTTGCTTCCACCGGGAGTTCGGTTTCGCCGTCTGCTACAACGGCTCGATTTTACCCTTCCTTCCACCCTTCGGTTGAGCGAAAGCCCATTGCCATCGTGGCATCAGGCCCAGGTTCACACACACCTCGAACTTAGTTCGCTCCCCAAGGAGAGCACTCCGGATTTGGTATTCCGCTCGAGGCTTGTAGAACTCCGTTCGCGGTTCGATAATGCCGTATTTATTTACACCGATGGTTCCAAGAGCACTGCCGGTGTCGGATCTGCCTTCGTCGTCGGGGACAACCGTTTCCAATACAAGCTCCCTGACCGGTGCTCAAACTTCACGGCTGAGCTTTTCGCCCTCCACCAGGCCGTTTTGTATACCTGCCGCCACCGCCACCCTTTCTATGCCATATGTTCTGACTCCCTTAGTGCTCTGCAGAGTCTTAAGGACCCTTTCTCGAACCATCCTCTCGTGTATCGGATCCAACGCTCCCTCCAGTTGCTGGCGGATGACAGCTGTCACGTTTCTTTCCTGTGGGTCCCTGGCCATGTGGGTGTGCCCGGGAATGAGGCCGCCGACACAGCAGCCAAGGCAGCAGCTCTTTTGCCTCGCATGGCTACCTTTTGCGTCCCATCGGACGATGTTCAACGGGCTCTTCGCCGGAGTATCGTGTCGCAATGGCACAGTGTGTGGCTTTCACTGTACAACAATAAATTGCGAACTGTCAAACCGATCCCGACCGCTTGGAGGACATCCTCACGCCCCTCTCGGCGGGAGGAGGTCATCCTGGCTCGGTTGCGGATCGGTCATTGCCGTTTCAGCCACCGTCACTTGCTATCCGCCGAACCTGCACCGCTATGCTCCTGCGGTGAACTGCTGACAGTGCGACATGTTTTACTGACTTGTGTTAATTTTAATCATCTCCGTGTAGCCCTTCACTTTCCGTCTACTCTGGAGGAAATTTTAGCTGATGACACACGAGCAGCTGCTCGAGTTTTGCGTTTTATCAACTTGGCCAACTTATCCAAGGATATTTAACTCTTTTAATTGTCTTGTATCTTTCGTTTTTAGCCTCTTGTTGATGTTCTGACAGTCTCCATTTTTTTAGATCATAGCGAATCTATGTTCTTGGTTGGGCGCTAATGACCATAGAAGTTGTGCGCCCTAAAACCACAAAAAAAAGGCCACTACGGTCGGGGGTTCGAATCCCCCCTCGGGCATGGATATTTGTGCCGTCCTTAGTCTTAGTTAATAAGTAGTTCGTAGGTTTAGCGACTGATGACCCTGTAGTTAAGTCCCATAGACTATACAAACATTTGAACATTTTGAACACTTTTGCCTCTATAGCAGTTTGTGTCTCCTCTATTCCCCTTTTTTTTCAAAATATAAACCATATACGACTTATCCATTCTGAGGGTATTTCAACCCTTGTACAACAGTTGTTCATCAGGCAGGCAATTCGCTCCTTCAGATACCTTCCTCCAGCCTTTCAATAATTAAACAGGAATGCTTCCTGGACCAGGTGATGAGCCATTCTTCATTTTATTTAATGCACAATTCACTTCTTCTGTTGTAATGTATATAGTAAGATCATTTACTTCCATCTTTATTCCCTTGCATGTAATATGGCCTATCCTCAGTTAAAAGGCTTGCATAATGCTTTCTCCATTCCTTTAAGGGGATTAGGTTGTCTACTGCTTTGTTGACTTGTTTTCTTCGTACCGGTAATTGTCCTCCGCACTTCTGTTTCTGATCCACCTATTAGACTCTCGATTTCAATACATTTCTGTTCCCACATCTTGTTCTTTTCTAATTTAATTCTTTCTTAATTGGTTATTTGTCTAATAGTTTTGCCTGTCTTGTTGTGATTTAGTTGATAACCATTTTTTGTAGAGATCTTTCTTTTCCCTGATCAACATCTTCAGTTCATCAGTCATCCATGGTGGATCCCGTTTACCTAGACTCTTACTTTCAGTCCCTAATACCTCTAGAAAAATTTTTGTAAGCGCTTTTTTAATATTTTCATATTCTACTTCAACATTGTAATCTTCTGGGATCGCTTTTATTTCATTTTCTAATCTACGTTGAAATAAATCCTTGATACTGAAATGCTTCAGGAGGAATACCTTTTACCTTGCCTGCTCTAATGTCCCATGATTGCTGTGGTTGGCCACTTGCGAGTTCTTGGTTTTCTCCTAAACGGGTAAGTCAACTAAGCTAAAAGTAAGTAGTGATCAGACCCACAGTTGGCTCCCCTCATGACTCTACAGTCTTGAACGACCATTTTTGGCCGTTGCTTGGTAATGATGTAATCAATTACTGATTTCTGCTGCAATGATGGTCTTTCCCATGTATATCGGTGGATATCTTTATGTGAATAGTGTGTATTCAGAATTTTCAAGTCACATTGGTTACAGAATTCTACAAGATTTTCTCCAGAACTATTAATGACATTTTCTCCATATCTTCCTACTACTGCATCATTTACTTGTGAGACAACCCTCTCATTGAAATCTCCTGCTATTACTACTACTTGGTGCTTTTTGACTTGGTTGAGTAGATGGTCTAATTTCTGGTAAAAATGGTCTTTGGTTTGCTGTGCCGCATCATCGTTTGGTGCATACACCCCTATTATAACTGTTTCAATGCCATATAACTTAATGGTAGCAGTGGCAATACTTTCACATATAATTGCATAGTCCTTGATGTAAGCGCCCAGAGCTTTGTTGATTAGAATGGAAACGCCGGCTTTTGCTCTTTTGTTTCTCAACTCCAGACCAAAAATGGATGAAATTTCCAAATTTCTCATTCCCTTGTCCCTTCTTTTTTGTTTCTGACAAAATTAGTATGTTCACCTTTAGTCGACTACTAATTTCATTCTCTATTTCGGTATGTTTGTCAGACTTTGAACGTTCCATGTACCAAGTCTCACTTTACGACAATTATTGGCAAGGAAAAGGACGTTGTTTCCATCAGATTTCCGAGGCTCCACTTGAGATTCTCGAGCTCGTAGAAGTTTTGTTTTTGGACAGAGGGGTGCTGGCCCAATGATCCAACCCCCAACTTGGATCAGGATTTGATATCAGCGCTTAGTCCCCGAAGAGGGTTGGGTTCACCTCGCCTATAGAGACCCCCCCCCCCCCCCCTTCCCTAGGTGGGACATATTTCGTCCGGCTCCTCCGTTGAGGCCTGTCTGGCTTGGGTGACCCTGCCAGTAGCTACGCTACCGCCGGCATAGCCCTCAACTTCACTGGAACACGCAAACCCTCCCGCCCGGTACTGTCCCTTGGGACAATATATAAAATTAATTTTACAATAAATTAATATACAATTTTAGCACAGTGAAAAGCAATTAACTGCTTCATTTTTACATAATATATTTGTTGCATACACAAATACTGAGCACTACAAATTATTTATATCACAGAGTATACTATGTAAGTTATTTGACTTTCTAGACAGCAAACACGTAACAGATTTCACTGTAAGAAATCTCTGTATAGTGGAGACTTTTTTCTGTAATTAGAATCAAGTGTAGCTAATGTTTGAAATGTTACCACAATCGGTCACAGACAAAAATTTCAAAATCGCCCAGTGTTTTGTGTTTTAATGGACTGTCTTTTCCTTTTTTATGGGGTGGATGTAATCCATGATGTTACTAATAAACCTAAAGTCTAAAATGACAACGAACTATAGAGCAGTTTGACATTTTTCGCATCGATAACCATTACCGAATATGAAGATCATATTATCTTATTTGCTCAGGATTTAAACTTGGACTTTTCATTTTACATAGTTGAAGAGCAAGTAGCACTTGTTCTGACACAAGGGGACTTTTTCCCAAAAGGTTACACCTGCTGCATAAAGTGACTGAAAGTCTGTTTCACCATCTAGCAACACCCAGTTACTTGAGGTTTTTTGTAAAGTCACTTGGTGGAGTGGAGCTTCACCTGGTTGATGTGCAGTTTGCAAACACTTACCTACAGTCTCATTAAGTCACACATGTAATTACAGTGTATGGAATGAAATGTACTTGTTGCTGTAAAATGTTGTCACTATGGAGGAACACAAAACATGTAAATTATTTCCACTACTTATTCTCATCTGATAACACATTTCAAATATAGATATCTGAGGCCATTAGTTTTCCTTTAACATTTTCTAACTCGGAGTTCACTCGGCATTTTTGTGAATAAAGTGTTCGTAAAATGTAATCATAGTTAACATTCATCTTGAAAGTTGAAGGAATCACTGAAGGAACTTACTTTTTAACATCGTTTCATTTCTCCCTACTCTGAAGCTATGATCTGTTGACCACTGCGCCTTTAGTGACTTACGGTTTAGAAGGTGGTCGTAGCTTTCGGAGCTGTGGTTGGTGAGATGATTTTAATTCCTAGCTGAATGGTCTTTCAGCTTGCCCATTTTTTCCGTTGTTCTGTGGCATGTACAATTCGGAGTTAAAGGTACTAATGACCTCGTTGTTTGGTCCCACATGTCCAACACACACAGGCTTGTTGAAGCAGAATGGAGATATAATATAGTCGGCTGGCATTTCCCCAACCTTTCCTATATTTACCTTACTTATTATTTTAGTGTGGCAAAAACTGGAACTCTTTGGGATATCCAGAATCACAGTTTTGAGTCTGTTCGCACCAGCCGCTGCCTCCATCTTGACCCAAAGGTGTAATGGGGGCATATCCAACACGGTTTCCATCCCAGCAGTTGGTGTGCTAATTCCGCTTGTTACGGCTGAGCAGGCTAATCTCTACACTTTCCCAAGCTCCTTAGTAGCAACCTGCTGTTCTACCTTCTTCGACCACACTACCACTCCATAGGTGGTCCTGGATCTAATCAGGTGTATATCCAGTGCATACCTTTGGCGCTCAGGCCTCAATTTTTGCCGCAAGCTCTCCTGGTACTCACCAGAGTACCTTTTGCCTTGGAGCAAATATTCCTAATGTGAGAGGTCCATATCAGTTTCTCACCTAAGGTAACCCCTAGGTATTTCACTGACCCCTTCACAGGTAGCGCTTACATGAAAAGCTTAAGATACCAACTTGAATGTTGGATATGCTTCTTTGTGAATGGTACAACAACAGTGTTCTTGGGACTAACCCCCAGATCCTGTTTTCTGCACCAGTCTCGCACAATTTCCAAGGCACCTTGTGCCATACCCCCCAGTGGGTTCGGGGGTAAGAATAGGCCTACGGTATTCCTGCCTGTCGTAAGAGGCGACTAAAGTCCTCATACTTTTCGTCCATATGTCTTTGGTCCCCTATGTGGGTTTGACCTTCCATTTGTCAATTTTACTGAAGAGCGAACCATTTGGGGAAGGACACCTCACACATGGTGCAATGACTATTCATTGTGCAATTCCATCTTGTGCACCAATTATCGAACGGCATCATGGCTGTGGCTTTTATGTAGCCGTCAGACAGGTTATTTCATCTCAGCGCAAGCCATGCCCATTGTGCACTGACACCCTTGCACCCCAGTCATAATGGTTTACACTGCACCAGAAAGCCAGCACGGTAGGCAGCCTGTTGTGGTAGGGTTGTCAGGTACCCTCTTGGCTGTAGCCCCCTGACAACACAGGGATCGCTGTACCGATGCCAGAGCTGCATACTCCTCATGCAAGCCAAGGAGTCGATGCTCGTCTCTGTGGGGCATCAGGACTCCTGGCAACAGTCATCCCGCCAGGTGACTTTGCTGTGGCTGGGTGGCGCCCATGAGGATAGCCCTGAGCGGAGTGGGTGGCATTGGGGCGGATTACCCTCAATGAAACGACAAAAATCGGGTGACGTTGACGGACTTACAACCGCCGTCTCTAAGAAGGGAAAGTTTAATGCTTCCACATACGACCCCCAAACGTTCCCCTCCCTGACCGCGCCTTAGGAGGGACGTCAGGCTGCAAAACAGGGTGAAGATTATGCTCCTAGATATCTCGTGTTCAGCAGGACTGATGGGGACTCATTTTCAGCGACCAAGCCTCAGTTCTTTGTGGACCATCTGGAGGACAGGTTTGGGGAAGTGGAGTCATTATCGAAAATGCGCAAAGGTTCTGTTCTCATCCACACAGTATCTCCTGCCCAGTCACGGGCGCTACTCGCTTGTGGCAAACTGGGTGATGTTGCAGTGACCATTACTCCCCACAAGTCCCTGAATATGGTCCAGGGTGTAATTTTCCATAGGGATTTGTTGCTCCAGACGGACGAAGAACTACGGGCGAATCTTGAACAAGGCGTTAATTTTATCCGGCGCGTCCATAGGGGCCCAAAAGGATAATAGGGTCGCAACTGGTGCCTTCATCTTGACCTTTTCGGGCAATGTCACCCTCAAAGGCCAAGTCGCTTCTCAGACGCGACGTGCGGCCTTACATTCCTCCCCCTATGAGGTGCTTTCAATGCTGGAAGTTCATCATATGTCTTAGGGTTGCACGTCTGCATCGTTAAGGCACGCAAGCCACCCCATCTCGGCAATGTCTGCGGTTCATGGGAGTAAACTGGGATACTGCGATGAAATAGTGAAAATACTTCAATCGTTATTAGTCGCACTGTCAACGTGCAGCTCAGGTATTGTTCAATCTTCTTTCCGTTTTGGATTTTTTGCGATATTCCATTGTCATGAATTGTTTGTTTCTTCCGCCAATAACAATGTCAATAATTCTTCTAGAAATTAAACTGGAAGACAAATTTTCTCCTACCCTACCCAACTGCTTAATCTTGTATGCTCCACACTCTCTCAGGGAGTGAATGATGGATAGCAAGACACATTACAAATGGAAGTAAAAATGAAGAAAACGCATCCATATTATATCCTTCGGTCCCAAATCTATAAGTAAATAAATAACAACGCAATCTGTTCCATTTGTAATGGGAGATAAAAATCACACAATAAAAGGCGTGAAGCGGAAATGTTTAGAACTCGTTTAAATAGAAGGCAGAAAGTGTTGTATCATAAGACAAATCCAGATGATAGTGATAACGATTATACGTTGGAATGGCCTTCGGGTGAGAAAGAACGTTTGCCCCTATTAAGATAAACTCATAATGTGAAGTTCATCAACCCTCTACACTCATACGGACAGCTGAACTCAGTATCATTCACTATTACATCCATAAAAGGAAAACTCGACACCGTGATCAACTTCAATCGTGTCTAACATGTTAATCACCTTCGGGATACGTTAAGAATTATAAACATTTGAGAGGTGTAAAATGGTGTACAAGAAGTTACAAAAACGTTTTAAGAAACGAGAGGAGAAACCTTGGTAAGGGTTCTTCCCTCTTCCGCTTGAAATACATATATTGCTACGCTTTGGATCCCAGTGCACTATAAAATTTTGTGTTGGAAAGAACAGAGATAGTGTGAGAGGTTAAACATATTCATATGTATAAAATTTACCTTTGCAGAGGAACTACTTCTTTCTGTCACCTCGAATATCATTCCTAGATCGTTTTCTTAGAGAGTTGGACTTGTTGGACTTGTAGGACCTACAGGATCTACAGGACCTACAGAAGAAAGAAAAAAAATTATAATTATTGTTACTAATTGAATAGTAATAACAAAACTTTTACATTTACTAGTCCCTGCAAAAATACGTAAAACGGCAACAATAAGTACATAAAACAGGGTGAACAATGAACACAGTAGACTACAGAGAACCACCTTTAATTACACGTTTGAAGTTCAGAACACATTATTTAGAGTAAGGAAATGTTACAGAGCAAAATAGTAAAAAGCAAGTGTGAATACCTTTCTTCTGTCCGTCCCTGCAGCTCAGACGGCAGCGTCAGTACTACAGAGGGCCCAGGTTTGATTTCCAGCAGGGGACTGGGTGTTGTGTGTTATCATCATGGAAGTCACTGAATTGGAATAAACTAAAATAGATTTGCACTATGCGGCAGATCAATACCACACGGTATCTTCAGGCCAAAAAGTACTCCATTTCAGTACATGCTCTATAGCATCGTATGCACACAGCATGTCTGGTGCCTAATAACTAGTATAGTTCCTTTATGCAAAATCTCTTATTATTCACAACCTCCATACATGTCCCTCCAGCATGTGGGTCGTAAGAGATGCTTCTAAACGAAAAACACTTCACTGATGGCAGCTATCCGATCGCCGTACAACCGTGCCTAAAGCCTTCCCGGGTAGACATTAGTAACGGTACAAATTTTTGGCTCTTTATGTCTTGTGGTTGACGTGATAAACGTACACCGAGCAGACACTGTAAATTTACTAAAATTTTAACTGATTTTTCATAATCTATATAAATGTTAGTAAGACATTTAAGTGTAACCCGTTAAAATTGGAACAGTTCCTGATCGCATGAAGTATGTGAATACTAAACCTCTATCCAAGGAAGGAGATAATTATCACAGCTTTCACTTTTGCATTCAATTAGCGAGGTACATTCGCTTGATCCCCTAAGCTATTACCTTTTCAACGAAATTAATCTGACCTTCCATCGAGAGGATTGTAGTGTGTACAGGGTGGGTGGCTCATCTTTGATTATGCTAGTAGTCAGCCAGCCACAGTCATGGAAGGGGTAGATGAAGTGGATGAAGGAACTGTTTTTCCTTCTTACGTCTTGTACTGTTCAATGTAGAATTCGTTGCTCCATGCATCTTGTAGGTTTCCCCTCTGGGAGCTTAAAGTTGGATTTCTACTTCGGCTCGGCCTATTGCTGTATATAGTTCATTCGTTCGTTAGCAGCATACAGTTGATTTTCTCAGGGAAGCCAATAGTCTTGGTCCAACCAGCCACTGCCCGCACCGAAACTACGATTATTGTGCGGTATCGCTCGCTGTATATCTAGTAAAGCCAACCAATTGCCCTTGAACAGTGCAAGGACTCATTTTACCAGTTCTTTATTAGACACAATTTCTTCGGGTCTGGTTGTCCCAAATGTTGTGTGCCTTCTACTTTCCAATGCAATGCATTCGAAGATTAGATCTGATGCAGTCTCATCATCACAGATCCTACATTTAGGGTCCTCTTCTGTTATTCCCATTGTATGCAGGCGTTTTTTGAAATTCTCATGGTCTGTCAGCAATCCAACCATGAGTCTAATCTCTCTCCTGTTCAGACCCAGGATTGCAAAGCTTCTTTTAAAACATGGCTTTGGCATCATTACCTTGCCATGTTTTTGTTGATGGACTTTGGTCCAATATTCTACGTGCTGTCTTCTGAGCTACAATTTGATCATTGCCTTGGTGAGCGTCAGGACAGGCTCCGGTCCAATAAATGGAGACTCTGCCCCCATCCTGGCTAATCTGTCGGCATGTTCGTTGTCACTGATCCCAGAGTGGCCAGGGACCCACAATACGTTTACCCTATTGATTTCCCCTCCACCTAGCTCCACCAGAACCCTGTGACATTCTGCAACAATTTTACACCTTGTTTGCAGGAGATGCCAGTGATCTCAGGGCTGCCTGGCTATCTAAATATAGATGCTACGGTCTTTATAGCGCCTACGCAAATTCTCCTCCACACACGCCCTGATGGCAGTGATTTCTGCCTGGAATACTGAGGCCAGTTTCCCTAGAGAGATGACGCCCTCCAGTCTTGGCTGCACCCCGTATAGCCTGGCCCCAACGCCTTAATCTGATTTTGATCCGTTAGTGAACCAGACAATATCCTCTGTACGGTGTATCGAACTATTATCTCCCACTGCTCCCTACTTAAATTGTTGTATTGAAAGGGTCGTTGAAGCAATATGGGGTTATAATATAGTCGGCTGTCATTTCCCCAACCTTTCCTATATTTACCCAACTTACTATTTTAGTGTGTGATTCTGGATATCCCAAAGAGTTCCAGTTTTTGCCAGTTTTGAGTCTGTATGCACCAGCCGCTGCCTCCATCTTGACCCAAAGGTGTAATGGGGGCATATCTAACACGGTTTCCATCCCCTCAAGGGCTCAGCATTAATTTGCTGAGTATGGGCTTGGCGAACCCGGGGTCCTGAGCTGGGGACTAGTAAGCGCCGTCAGTCCTCGAGACACCTTAACCTCTGGGCACGCTTCAGCGGATACCGCGTGGCGCGACGGTGGAACGTTGTGTGTACCGGAGAATGGGGATCTTGGCTTGATTGCCCGGGTCGCGAGGATGGTATAAACCTCTATAAAAAAAAAACTTCAGTCCCAAGGTGTGCTACGTGCTGATGGGATGCATGGCTGTTGAAGAGGAACAGTCGCTAGCGAGCAACCTCTGGGGATACTGCCGCACCTCAGTTGTATAAGGCTTAGCTAGGCACGTGGGGCTCTGTCTAGGCGGACACGTATTTCCCTAGCTTCTCGTGGATCGAGATGCAAAACACTAATTTATCCCATGAACCTTCCAGTGGAATGGGTGTACCACTGAGGGGTACCAACACCCAGTCGAAAAAGAGGTCTCGGGTGGCTAGTCCCCCAGACCAGTTGAGTAACAAAGAGTTTTGTATCTAGTAACAGAACGCAGACTGCTAGCCAGAATGTGTTTATAATCATTAAGAGAAACGAAGGTTCTTTTGAGAAGATTTCGCCCTTTTACATCAATAAGGGCTTAGGTCTTACGGGCACTTTGAAATCAGTTAAACGATTGCGGAATGGTACCTTCTTGGTTGAAACGTCAACCTCCCAACAGGCAGAAAATCTGCAGAAGGCAAAGTACCTGGGTGAATTCGAAATTGACGCAGAACTGCACAGTACCCTGAACTACAGTAAGGGCGTAGTTTTCTGTAGGGACCTGACGGGCATTCCAATTGAAGAACTCAAGGCAGAATGGGCACCGGAAGGCATAGTGGACGTCCAGAATATCAGGAAAAGGGTGGATGGAGAACTTGTCATCAGAGCTTCATCCTTACCTTTAATACCCCTAAACTCCCTGAGCATGTGAGGGCAGGGTTTTTGCGGTTGAAGGTCTTCTATGTCCTAATCCCATGCGCTGTTTTAAGTGCCAGCGTTTTGGACACACCACGCTAGGCTGTAAGGGGAGGCCACTTGTGGCAAATGTGGAAAGGCAGCACAGGACACTGCTTGTACGCCACCTGACAAATGTGTCAAATCGGAACCGTGACAGAGCAGAGTACGAAGCCAGATAACCAATGAATATCGAAGGTAAACGGAGCGCAGTCAGCACAAGACTGAGGAGCGAGCTGTGGCTCCGGCCCTATATAGTGCGGCTCTCTGCGCAGATGACCGGCGCGGTAGGCGCGCCACGGCGTGCAGCGCTCTAGTGGCGATGGCAGCGCTAGTAGGTTGTGCGCGCCGCCTAACGGCTGCTGTCATAGTCCATGTGGTCTGGAGGGCTCTCAAACATATCGTTCCGGGATACCAGAGTTTTCTTCGAGACATCTTCATTTGTATAAAATTTACCTTTGCAGACGAACTGCTTGCCCCCTCAGGGGACTCACCGCTCTGTGGTGAGTACGTGCGTGGCGAGCACGGGGCCCCAGCCTTTGTAGCACTCTTTCCTTTCCGTGCTACATGACGCTTCTTCTACTGTCCTTTTTCCCTCTCTTGGGGACCGAGTCTGTGCATCCTTCGGGGAACCGAAGTTCTGACCCTTTTGGCTTTACAGTCTTCTTTCACCTCTTTCTTTGCCTCCGCGTCTGCATTTGAGGCTTCTCCTCCTACTATTTCTCTCTTCCTCCTCCCTGTACGCACTTGAAGGCCACCCATATGGGTGACTGGGTAATGCGTAAGTCCCAGCCCCGGGCTGGCATGTAGGGTGCGTGCGTACCCCCTGGTTAAGGCCAGGCCAGGGGAGGGGCGATTGCCTGCGCTGATACCTTCCCGATTCGCCGATTGGTCCCTCCGTCTGTAGATCGGGAGGCGTGACCTGGGGTGTGAACAATCACCCAAGGCGGGTGTGCTTCCGTTGGGGGCCCCCATCAGGAAGGAGCGTGCCATCGGAGACACTGGCAATCGTGGGGGATACAACCGCGATGGTTATAAAAAAAAGAAAATGGAAAGAGCCTTTAGAAATTGATGTACTAGACAATAGTGTGTCTGAACAGAAAAATTTACAGACATCAAAGTTCCTTGTGGTGACCCGTACTGAGGAAGGACAATCCGTTTCGTCGGTGAACCCATTTATTATTCAAAAAAGGGTTGATGCCATTGCCGGCCCAGTCAAGACCTGCAACCGCCTACGTAATGGAACACTACTGTTAGAAACAGAAAGTGGCTCCCAGGCACAGCGGCTGCTCAAGGCTACTCTGCTCCACAGCTACCCGGTTCGTGTTGAGCTCCATCCAACCCTCAATTATTCCCGAGGGGTAGTCTTCTCGGCCAGTTTGGACGGTCTGACTGAGGATGAACTGAAAGAATATCTGGCAGCTCAAGGCGTCGTCGCAGTACACAGGGTGACAAAAAAAGAGAACAATGTTGTAGTGCCCACTCGCACAATGTTTCTGATCTTCGACCGAGTGGCTCTGCCGCCGAAGATCAAGGCAGGGTATGAGGCCATCACAGTACGACCTTATATCCCTAACCCTACTCGGTGTTATCAGTGCCATCGATTTAACCACACAAGCCAGTCTTGCAAGAACCCAGTCATATGTGTCACCTGTGGTAAAGAGGCCCATGAGGGGATTTGTCTACCACCGTCCCCTCATTGCATCAATTGTAACGGGAATCATGCTGCTTCCTCCCGGGAATGTCCCGTGTTTGCCGATGAACGAGCCATCCAGGAAATCCGTGTAAAGGAAAAGGTTCCCATACCAGTTGCACGTAAGATGTACGCCAGTCGTAAGCCCAAGACCCCGCCGCGTGGTAACTACAGTACTGTAGTTGCAACGCCTCCACCAACACGGGATATGGCCACACAGACTTGTGACCTACAGTTTACGACAGTAGTTGTCAAACAGTCTACATCGACAACGGCGTCACGTTCAACGAAAAGTGTGAGTACCTCTTCCAAGTCTTCATCTTCATCTTCAGCTGTGAAACCACAGATAGAGACGCGAAAGTCTAAGAAAGAGCATTTGCGCGAGGATTTCCTCCGCACCCCTACCAAAACATCTGAGCCAACCAAGGAGCTTCACCAGGGCTCCAAGAAATCAAATAGGGGGAAAACTCTCCCCCCTCCTACCTCACAATGTGACGATGGCATCCCCTGGAAGCCTATAATCTCTCCAGGTGCATCAGCCAAAGATAGGGCTGCCGACCACACTCACGCAGCTGCTGTGGTAACCTCTGAGAATATGGAGCCAGACCCTCCTGTCTGACATCACCAGTTGCGAACATTCGCACTGTGGCCCGCCGCCTTCGTCGGGCTGATGTCCATCTTCATCTCATTTTATCCCATTATGGATATTCTTCAATGGAACATTCGTGGTATCCGGTCGAATTGGACAGAACTGCAGCTTCTAACGCGAACATATCATCCAATCATCTTCTCTCTACAGGAGACAAAATTGCTCCATGGTACTCGAAATACTTTCCCACGCTACACTACCGTTCGCTTTGACCTTCCTCCAGTGGCAGGAATTCCAGCCCACGGGGGCGTAATGTTACTTATTCGGGATGACGTACACAGTACACCGGTCCCTTTGTGTACTCCAATACAAGCTGTTGTTGTCCGGATATACCTTCCTGGATTTGTCTTCACACTGTGCAATATTTACGCTCCTTCCTCTTTTCCCGTCACTAGATCAGATCTCCTAGATCTTATTGACCAGCTTCCGCGTCCGTTTTTGTTGGTGGGAGATTTCAATGCCCACCACCCCCTTTGGGGCTCCCCACGACCATGTCCACGGGGCTCCCTCCTGGCAGATATACTGAACCACCTTCAGCTCATCTGCCTTAACACTGGTGAACAAACTTATCTTTCAGACACCACAAATACTTTCAGCCATATAGATCTAGCTATCTGCAATGCTCAGCTGGCACGGCGTCTTGAATGGTCTGCTCTCTCAGACACACATTCGAGCGATCATTTTCCGTGTGTAATTCACCTAATGATGCCTGACACCCTTGAGCATCCACACCGCTGGCAGTTAACCAAAGCGGACTGGGAGCTCTACACGTCACTGGCGGATTTTGGTACTTACCATTATCCTAGTATAGACGACCAAGTGGAACACATTACCACAGTTATTCTGACAGCCGCGGAATGTTCCATCCCCTGCAAGACTTCCCACGCACGTCGTCCCCTTGTCCCGTGGTGGACCGCGGAATGCCGTGACGCTCTGCGAGCACGGCGACGTGCCCTTAAAATCTTCAAACAACGGCCCACGCTGGACAACTGCATCCGATACAAACGGCTGCGGGCTTATTGTCGTCGCCTCTTTCGCGACTGTAAACGCGCCAGTTGGCGCTCATTCACGAGCTCTTTTAATAGGTCTACCCCTTCCTCCATCATTTGGGGTAACCTTAGAAAAATTTCGGGCACTATGGCTCATTCCCCGATTCCCGGTCTGTGTGTCGCAACTGACACCGTCGTCGATCCTCCACAAATAGCCAACGCACTGGGTCGACATTTTGCAGAGGTCTCTAGCTCTTCACATTACACTGACGCTTTCCTAGCTAGGAAACGGACGGTGGAGGCGACTCATTGCCCTTTACCTCTCAGAACCGTGAATGCTACAATACCGCGATTATTGTACGAGAGCTTCACCACGCACTCTCGTCTTCGCGGTCCTCCGCTCCAGGACCAGATGGCATTCACGTGGTGATGCTGCAACACCTTTCACCAACGAGCTTGCACTTCCTACTGGCCACCTACAACCGCATATGGATAGAAGGCACCTTTCCGCGACGCTGGCGTGAAGCCATAGTCATTCCCATACCAAAGCCTGGGAAGGACAAATGTCTCCCTTCCAGCTACCGCCCCATTTCCCTCACCAGTAGCATATGCAAGGTGATGGAACGCATGATTCACGGGCGCCTGGTATGGTGGCTTGAAACGCGACATCTCCTGTCTAATGTCCAATGTGGGTTTCGCAAGCACCGTTCTGCGGTGGATCATCTTGTTGCCCTATCTACCTCAGTAATGAATAACTTTTTACGGAAGCGCCAGACAGTAGCGGTGTTCTTTGATCTGGAAAAGGCATACGACACCTGCTGGAGGATGGGCATCCTCCGCACTCTGCATACATGGGGTTTTCGGGGTCGCCTGCCAATTTTTATCCGCGAATTTTTAACAGACCGTGTTTTTAAAGTGCGTGTTGTTATCGAGCTCTTTTAATCAGGAGAACGGAGTCCCCCAGGGCTCGGTCCTGAGCGTTGTTTTATTTGCAGTGGCAATCAATTCTATAGCCGATCACCTTCCACTGGGAGTGTCGGCGTCCCTATTTGTTGACGACTTCGCGATCTACAGCAGCTCTGAGCAAACGGGTCTCCTGGAGCGGCGCTTCCAGCGGTGCCTAGACAATCTCCACGCGTGGAGTATGGACACTGGCTTTGGATTCTCAGCTGACAAGACAGTCTGCATGAACTTCTGGCGGCGGAAGGAGTTCGTTCCCCCGTCCCTTCGTCTGGGCCCCATAGTACTTCCAATTGTGGATACCACGACGTTCTTGGGACTTGTTCTCGACAGGAAGTTAAGTTGGTCTCCCCACATATCCCGTTTGGCAGCTCGCTGTACCCGCTCTCTCAATGTGCTGCGGGTGTTAAGTGGCACCTCGTGGGGAGCTGACAGGTCTACTCTCCTCCATCTGTATCGCACCATAGTTCGGTCCAAACTGGACTATGGTAGCATCGTTTATTCTTCGGCTCGACCGTCCATACTGCGCCGCCTTGATACAATCCACCACCAAGGTCTCCGTCTAGCGACAGGAGCGTTTTACACAAGCCCGTTGAGAGCCTCTATGCCGAGGCCCCCGAACTACCCCTTTCTTACCGTCGGGAACTCCTGCTTAGCCATTACGCTAGTCGTTTGTCGTCCATGCGAGGACACCCGACGTACGCAGTTTTTTTTAACGACTCACTTGACAATCTCTTCGCTCTGCGCCCGTCTGCTATGCTGCCACCGGGAGTACGCTTGCGTTCGCTACTCGGCCAGCTTGGCGTTACAATGCCTGCTATCTTCTCGACTGGAGAGAGCACCTCCACCGTGGCGAAGCCCCGAAGTCCGTGTTAACTTTGATCTTCATTCTCTTCCAAAGGACTCGACACCTCGTTTCGTCTACCAGAGAGAATTTCACGCACTCCGGTTTAAATTTGATGACAATTTGTTCATTTACACTGATGGCTCAAAGACAGACCAGGGTGTTGGGTGTGCTTTTGTACTTGGCAACGTCTCTTTTAAATATCGTCTTCCTGAGAGGAGTTCCATTTTTACAGCTGAGCTGTATGCATTATACCAAGCCACACAATACGTCCGGCGACACTCGCTCGGTAAGACTGTCATTTGCTCGGACTCTATGAGTGCTTTGTTGAGCCTTCGCATGCTATATCCGGCCCATCCCCTGGTACAAAGCATCCGCAATTGCCTTACTTCTCTTTCAACGAGCGGAACTACGGTGACGTTTCTGTGGGTCCCTGGCCATGTGGGAGTGTTAAGGAATGAGGCTGCGGATACGGCTGCCAAGGAAGCAGTTCTCCTTCCTCGGCTATCTACCTTTTCCACCAGCTCTGATGACCTTCGCGCTGGTATCTCCCAGCGTATTATCTCCCGTTGGTATCTACATTGGTCATCCCTGTCAGGGAACAAATTGCGAGCCATTAAACCTGTGCCTGATGTCTGGTCAACGTCATCTCGACCCTCCCGCCGAGAGGAGATTATTCTGGACCGGCTTCGTATTGGCCACTGCCGTTATAGCCACCAGCATTTATTACGTGGTGGTCCTGCTCCCTTATGTGAGCACTGTGATGCACCTTTTACTGTGAACCATCTTTTAGTGCAATGTCAGTTTTTTAATCGTCTCCGTCATGATCTGTGTTTACCATGTGAAATGTCTGACATTTTAGCTGAGGACCCGCAATCGGTTAACAGAGTTTTACTTTTTATACATCGTGCAAATATGGCGAAAGCCATTTAATTTCTAACCCCGGTTCTTTTTTACTATGGGCAGTGTTGGGCGCTAATGACCACAGCAGTTGTGCGCCCTAAAACCACAAAAAAAAAGAACTGCTTGCACTCCCTTTCGTGGAGACTAAGAAATTCTTGGGGCTAATGTTGGATCGGAAACTTTGCTGGTCCACACACGTGTCCTACCTGGCTGCCCGTTGTACCCGATCCCTTAATGTTCTTCGTGTCCTCAGTGGCACGTCATGGGGTAACTCTCTGTGCCACCAAGTTAAGCGTTGTGGCGACAGACTGATCGTGATTTGGAAAGTGTCAAAAACAAATGAGGAAGACAAAGAATGACGATCCGTCAACATATGGACATTAGATATGGAAAACAATGGTTATGGCGGCATTTTGATTAGTAGCGTAGCCTATTTCTTGCAGAAAAATGCAAGGAAAATCCAATGCGCAATTTTTACATTACTGTGTGTTTGTATTAACTTTGTATTGAGCCACGTATGACGTCTGAATGTCTACGCTTTCAAGCAAAAAATTAAAACAAAATGATTTGTAATTTTAGTTAGGTTGTGCATAATTTTTATCGAAGTTATTTTTGTATAAGTAGCTTCACGAGTAAGTTAAAATTCTTCTATGACGATAATGGGATGTGCCCAACCACATGACAAAAAATGCAGCTTGGTGGCGTGATAAATATTTATTTAAAACCACCGCATATTTATTCCCTTCAATTACTGAACATCAGTGCAGTTTTGAGTCCTTAGGACTGCATTGAATTTAATGAACATCACGGCTCGCTAAACCAGTCGAATATGGTAGCCACATTTTTTGTGACATATAGAAGGGAGTGCCATAAACGACATACTGAAACATCTGAAGGGGGGGAGGAGGAATGGAAGGGGGAGCTCACCTGAAGACGGGGATACCGCCCGTCAGCCTTGACCCGTGACGTCATCACAGCGCGATAGTTTTGAGGTGCGTGCGTGTTTGTAGAAGGCGTGGGTAATTGTGTGGTGGCTGAGTTAAAGACGATAGCTTACTTACAAACAGAACAGACTAATATTTCGTGTTTAAAAAGTGATCTGTAGCTTCTCTCGGTTAGGTATAGGTCAGGGCTGGGCAAATGCCGTTTCGCGAGCGCGAGCGCTCTCAGCGGCTCACACGGCCTGCTCGCGGCTCCCCCCCCCCCCCCCCCCCCCACTCCGCCAGCCAGCAGTGTCCCCCACTCACACTCGACAAGCCGTGCACCTCACTACACCACGCGGAACCACTCATTCTCGATAACTTAGAGATGTTGGTTCAAAATCATTTTTAATAAATCCAGAATGATGTAAATTAATTATTTCTTTTTTGTTCGTAGTATCTCTCCTCTGAAATGACAATTCTCTTAAATGTATGTCACCTTATTCTTTATCTTGGCAGGAAACTAGTAGGCTTTGTGATCATAGTTTGTTCCCGTTTATGTTTTCTATATATCATAAAGTTAAGTTTATTTATCCCTTTTACTTCCTCCAGGAAGAATGTTTTTGTTTTACACTTGATAAATTAGACTTACCTTAATGGTTCCTAGGTTTTTGCTTCCCGCAGCAGGGGTATTTTATTTTCCTTTATCTTACAAATTTTCCCATGTACTTATTTGGTTATTTTTGAGAAGTTCTTTATCGTACTTCGACAACTTCGTTGTGGTACCAGTAAAACATAGGCAGGGAACTTTTTCCATTGCTCTGAGGTCTTGAGTTCTGGAATTTTTTTCCCTTTCAGAATGGTCAGTTTTCATCCTTTCCCAAGGATGTAATGAACCTTAATAATTTTTACCTTATGACCGACCACCCAGTTTCTCCTCATTGTGATGAAGCAGGTTTTTAATTGCAGGAAGTTTAGTTTTCTTACATTTTTTTAAAAAAACTAAATAAAAAAAATCTACACAATTCTGTGAAAATATAACGTAAAATTTAGAATAAGAGCTTATCTTAATTCTTCACGTCTGTCCTATTTGTGGCCACGAAAGTAGGTTTTACAGTGGTTCGAAACTGTTTCATCCTTACATGAGCAACCGATGCATGGTACAGGATACACAATTTTCGGGTAAGGACTATTAACACTTACTTCCCACTCAAACATGCTGTGGCAGATATGATTGTACCGTTGCCCTTTTCACGGAAGCCGCATCAGCTTGCAACGACCTCCTGTGTTTTCTACGTGCAGTATTTCAGCTTGTACTTACTCAACAAAGCGCCCTGACAGCTGCACAGTTGCCCCCTACCCGTGCACTGTGCACAGCCCTGCTACCCGCACTGCTGGCTGTCAAGGCCGCTCAGCGCTGCCCTCGCGGCTCTCGCTGCTCGCTTGCAGCCGCGCGAGCAGCTCACGTGCCCACCCCTGGTATAGGTTATCAGAGAGATTTTTTTTTCTATGTAAGCACCGAAGGCTCAAAGTTTTGGACTAAGACCTGTGGTCGATGGTACATAACTGTAGATTATTTGTATCTACAATACAGAAGTATTAAGATATCCCACATACTGGTTTTTGCCCTAGGTCAAGGCAGACGGGTGGTATCCCAATCTACAAATATGCCGATAAACCAGTATTTTAATATTGCGTAATATGAAAATAAAAAGAAAAACCAAATAGGGTTAATCGAAGACCGTGATACCACCCGTCGGCTTTGACGAATGACATATCTTACTCAGTCAAGTTCATAGGATTTATTTGGGAATAGAAACTATCAGATTTCGATTCTGAGTACATCGAGAACTAGTCACAACATGGGTTTAACAGTTTGCTTCAGGTAATTTAAACTGAACGCATATTTGTTTTTTTTTTTTTTTTTGTTTTTTTTCCATAAAACCTTCCATTCGTAGGACGCCATTGGTCAAAGCCGACGGAAGGTATCCGTCGGCAAGTATGTCCCAACATACCCTAAGATTTTTTGGTGTCCACTTGTGTAATTTCTTACAATATTCCTTGTTGAGGCGATTTTGACAACGTTTTGCGGTCAATACAAATGCCAAAACCTTTAGAGCCGTGCCGAAATACTAACCCTAATTTTTTCTGGTACTTTCACATAGTACTCTGTATCTAGCACAAGAAACGAATCTGTCCAGAACACTGGCGTGCGCATTATCAGCCCAACGCTTTCGATAAGTAAAAATAAGCCTACACGTGATCTTCGTTTTTACACTTCATGCATGAAAATAAATCCAGTAAAACAATGAAATGGCAAGTTCAATAAGACTATTTTAGTCTGCATCGAAGCGGGATCAGTCTATCCAACTATAGCACACGTCCGTTTCGAAAAGTAACTTTTTGGTAATATTAAAGATTCTCCTGTTAGTTCTAGCTTGTTACCGACTTGGGATTTTTACTGCACGAAACTGAAGTAGCTTGTGAAAGTTTTACACCAGTGGACGATTATCGTTTAGGTACCAAAGTAATGCAACATTTGAGGCTATAAGCGCGCAGCGCATACAGTGAGCAGCTCTACGTTTACTTTGCGCCGCCAACAGGCGTGGTCTGAATGGCCCCATTCGATAGCTACTGGCCGCGTACAAACTGAACACACACGGGGAACATTTTTGGCAACTCTTCACATCTAACACATAAACAGGACTGCCTCCACGCAAAATAATAAAATCACGTTGGGTGGCCTGATAACCAGATGAACACAAAGTATTTATTCCATAATATATATCAAGACGTGCCAATTGGTAGGGATTCTCCCTAACTCCAGATAAAATACTCGGTTTTCCGACAAAACTTTCGTAAAGTTCCGTATAAAAAAAAAATAGAAATTTGTGCGCGCATTCACTTTGAATCGCTTCACGGTCGGACGAAAAGAATGAGGGGGCTACCGGTCCGGGTACCAGGAACCAACTGTCCACCTATACTGCCGATTACACTTTACATAACAAATACCACAGTCTTCAGAAATGAGCGGCTCGGGGGAACAATGGTATGCGCCACTGGCGAATATTTTGCATTATAGGGCAGTAAATGCAGCTTATGAGCTATAGAATATAATACACCATGAACAATTTATCTCTAGAGGTAAATTATAAGTTTTACCTGGTGTATTATACTCTGCAGCTCATAGGCTGCATTTACTGCCCTGTAATGCAAAATATTCGCCAATGGCGCTTACCATTGTGTTCCCCCGAACCACTCAAATATTTGACATCGCGCAACATAAATTTGGTTTCTTACAATAAATATACCCAGAGTCAAAAGAATTCAAAGTATGAAATGCTTGTGAATTCCTCTAATTGCAGCTACATGCGAAAAGGTGTTGGCCTTGTAAATGATATGCCGCACGACCTTTAGCTTACTGAAAGCCCACTTAGTTATAATGCTGATCTTGAATGCAAATTGAATTTTTAAATCAGTGCGAACGCAACTGTGAAAGAGTTTCTCCCGACAAATACTCCAAAACTACTGCTGGACTTACCAAATCGTTCTAGTCAGTTGCAGACATCTTCAGACAGACGCAATTTCGGGAATCCATTACCGATGAAATATAGCAACAACAAAAAAACACGACGGCGTACGTGATCCACGAAGTCTAAACTCGGAATGAGGCGCTGAAGCGTCGGCTTGGTGGGCAGCGATATATCGAAAGGTGTGTGGGTCGGAATCAGTTACGCCATATTTTAATCGATGTTTATACTTACGAAATATCGCAAACATATATATTCTGTGGCATTACAACTGAAGAACAGATATATTACTCTAAACATTGAATTTCTCTTAGAATGTTGAACTACAATCAGCTGTATATTTTCGTACCTTCTCTCCTCGAAAAATAAGACTGGTATAAAACTAAAAGTTTCTCTAAAGTGGTCTGTGAAAGCATTTTAAATCAAATGATGGTAAAAGTGGTAAGTGCAGTTATTGTGGGAACGCAGTCTAAACCTGTAGTAATGCCACAAACTTGAAATACCGCTTAACCGTTTCATTCGCAGTGCTGTTCCTGTACAACAACGTATTAAAAGTTGATTTATACCGTATTTTGTGCATCAGTCCTTAAAGTCGCATTGTTGCTGATGAACACCGTGCTTCTAGTAGGACAGTTCGCCTCTCGGTACGGCGTGTAGCCACTTCTGAGGCATCGATCTGTCCACTTGGAGGCTGTGTTGCGCTGCTGAGTGTGTGAGCGTGGGTGTGGTTCCTTTTTTCTCCCAGCAATGAAATGTTTTGGCTTTAGTGCTATGGCGAAGATTATGATCTGGCAGTGTTAACTGTCAACAAAATAAAGTCCAAGTAATAAAATACCTCGATACAAACGTCTATGTTGTGCATGAAATACATGACATAAACTAAGTAGTTCGACCAAAAATTTTAAAACTCATATTTTGATGTTTACTGCACTATATTAAAACAGAAAACACTGAATTTTAATTTTTGCAAATTTCATAATGTGGGGCCGAAACGGTTAAAGCCCGGTTTTGTCACCGACCGACGGCAACGAATGGACGATGAAAACGGTACCAGAACGAAACCCTGATAGTCTCGATATAGCAGGTGCAACTCTCGTTGTTGTTGTGGTCTTCAGTCCGCAGATTGGTTTGATGCAGCTCTCCATGCTACCCTGTCCTGTGCAAGCGTCTTCATCTGAAAATTCTTACTGTATTCGTCCCTCGGGATCCCTCTAAGATTTTTACCCCACACACTTCTTTGATGTCTCGGAATGTGTCCGACCAACCTATCCCTTCTCTTAGTCAGGATATGCCAGAAACTCCTTTTCTTCCCAATTATGTTACGCACCTCATTAATTACGTGATCTACCCATATAATGTTCAGCATTCGTCTGTAGCACTACATTTCGAAAGCTTCTATCATCTTGTTGTCTGAACTCCTTACCGTACACGTTTCACTCCCAGGCAAATGCTTTCAAAAAGGACAGTTTAACTAATATTCGATGTCAGCAAATTCGGCTTCTTCAGAAACGCTTTTCTTCTCACAGCCATTGTGCATTTTATCTTTATTTCGGCCATAAGAAGTAATCTTGCTACCCACATAACTCTTCGCTGCACATTAGTCAAACAGTTGCTGCGAACTTGTCGGCTACGTATCCAACTTGAACACAACAACGTTTCTGTTCTGCTTTGAAAATGGCGGTCCAGCCTTCTTGGCGACAATGAGATTGCACGAAATGATTTAATGTGATATGAATTAATTAACGATTTGGGATTTTTAAGTGAATTCTTGAACAGGGTGGAACCGACCAACTAATAATAAATTGCACGCCATTAACAGGATCGTCAACCTCCTCCTTTCCAAAGAATAACTGGCTGTGGGCGAGATTTATTTTGATGCCGCGACTCGCGCGGTTGTTCACTTGCAGGAGCAGCAAAGCGACGGCTAGGAAAAAATAAAATGGATCTTACTTGTTTCATACTTGCGAAGACTGTGCGGTCTTACACAGCAGAGAAAGCAGGTTTCATTAACCTTAATGATGTATTAAAATATCAAGGTAAAAACTGATGAGAAATTAATGGACTAAATGTATTAAACTTTTCTTTAGCATTTTCAGTCGAAATTAGGAAATGAGCAACAGTAACATATCCATTTTATGTATGGAAAGTGAAAAAGTGGATTATTTAAAATACATACGTGTGAAATAAGTACAAACTGTAAAATACCTATTTTGCGTTACATTTTTTCTCCTTTTGAAAAAGCATTATCTGTTTAATTTGAAATACGTAAAATGTAACTCTGTTTGTCAAAAAATTCTGACGTGTTACTTAGAAGCCCTAACCAGGTTGCAAATATTAAATTTACATCGACACTCTATCTTCTATTTTACAAAAATCAATTATTATACATTACTGTCGCTACAAGTCTGAAAGGACTTGGCCGATTTGAATATATTTGGTTCGCTTTAATACATAGGTGGTTTTTAAAGAAAGAGAAAATACGAAGTGCTGAAAAATGGAAATTGGTTAATTTTTGACGCGAACCGCCACTTGAGAGTAGACTGGTGTTCCGTGCACGCGACTGCGGTAAAGATCAGGACGAGCGGCGCTTCGCTTCCTACACGAGATGTCGCGCGGTGCGTGGCGGAGGGTGAAAATTTTCAAATGTTTGTAAGCTACGGACTGATGGCGACGGAGTTTCGTCCGATAGATTTACAAACTACTTAAACTAAGGTAAACTAACGTAAGGAGACACACACACACACACACACACACACACACACACACACACACACACACAAAATGCCCCAGGAGGGCGCGAACCTCCGACGGCGAGAAATCGCGCGCTCCACAGCTTTAGACCGCTCGGGCAGAGGGTGACTTTTTCTTTTTTTGTCACTGTTTACCTAAGATTTAGGACTGGGCATGGAGGAGGGTAGCTTACTGCACACCGTTTCACCTGTGATGGTAGAACTCGGCAGCTGTATCCAATGTTTCATATACAGGGGACAGGAGGGGTGGGGAGGGGGGCAGGAGGGGAGGGAGAGGATCAGACGCGGCCTCAAAGCCTCCGCCCAGTCGCCGCCCACCGGACTCGAACCCCGCCCCTCAGCGGCAAGGCGCTCAACCCAGTGCCATCCAGATGGCGCTGGTTCAACCAAACCACCAGCAACTCTGAACGTAGAGGACAAGTTACAGAAACAACGGTTCGTAATGAACAGTTTAACATTTTAAAAGTACTTTCTTAACAAAATAGAATCATCTATAATGTAAAGCGAATTGCCTAATGGTATTTACATGAGTAATATAAAACTGTTTTCGTTAAAAGTAATAGCGTTTTCTATAAATCTATTCTTCAAAGACAATTCGTATATCTGAAATTCTCGTTCTCCCAACACAAACAGAAATTTTGTAAGACAAAAAAAGGTACTTCGCTAATCGGAGACAGCTATTGGTTTTAGTAGCTTGTATTTTCACCACAAGCTGAAAGTATCAACATGTTCAGTATTATTTACTAGTTACAGATGCAACGTAAGTTTACATTTCTTTTGGAGTTGCTACCCTTCTTAGTTGCAAGTGTTTGTTTATATTTTTAATCTTGAAGGTGACTTCTCTAACAAAATAAATACCGAATGGTTCTTCCGATACTGTCTGTCTGAATTGTGTTCAATAACAGCGGCAACAGCACAATACACTTTCGATCTAGTATGTAAACATACTAATCTCACGTCTCTGAGAAAACTGACATATCATTAAGTTTTTTTGTCCTTTACTCTGGCCGTGAGTTATATATGAGAGCTGTTCTAAGGTAGTAAAAGATTTGTTGCCGATCTTCTGGAAAGGAGAGGTTCTTCTGAAACTGCAGAGTATGCTGCACAAACATGTATGTCAAGCAATACGAAAGAAAAATGCATATCTTCGAGACAAATCTGGAGGCAGCAAAGAAGCAACTGATTCGTATCAAGGGAGATGGAGGGGAGGACGATCGTTGGGAACTGGCAGCTCTTACTTGAAAACGACACCCAATGTAGAACAACGTACAAAAGTTCCATGAATGAGGAGTCCTGGCATTTGTCAGAAGTGCAAAGATGAAAACTCAATTCACGAAATGAGTGTATGGGTTCTGAAAGACAGAATACTATCACATGTAATTAACAAAATATTTCCGAAAATACTACTGTTACATAAAGTTACAAATCGCTTCACAAATGCAAAAGATAAAGTCTTGCAGGATTCGAACCAATAATCTTAAACTTCTCACCCATGTCTTTGACGATGTGATCACATTGGGCTTAGAGAAATTGACTTTTAAAAACCGCTTACATTCAGTAACATTTATTTAATGTGTTTATGATAAAGTTGCATTTAGTAGTTGCTTACAAACGGTATAGGTACGGCAATTGAAGGCAAGTTGAACAGGAAAACAATGCATATAGTGAAACAAGTACGGCGCTTCAAAAATAACGTAATGTGACGAGATGTTGGGTGATGGGGCAGGGAACTGGGCGTGGAGGGGGGGGGGGGTTAAAACCGCAGGGTCTGACGTTTGCCCGCTTCGCTCAGCCGCCTTCCTACCTGCACACAGCTCTGTAGAGCTATCAGTATAGTAAAAGCATGTTATTCATTTCATTCAGTCCTATACTGCATTGTATAATACCACATTACGCAAAAATAACTCTCTGGCCAAAATTACAACGGTTTCTTGTATTCCTGAGAAATGTATGAGACAGAACGAATGCTGTTAAACCCAGGGCAGCTCTTTACCATCGTGCTGCATGTATTCTGCAATAGTCACAGTACAGGTGACAGTGGACTGCACACACACACACACACACACACACACACACACACACACACACACACACACACACAGCAGTAGTAGGGATGGGAAAAACCGGCCGGTTAAAACCGATACCGGTATTTTAGTTTTGAATCACCGGTTTTTTCGTTATTTATTTGGTGTCGGTTGTAACGGGGTTTTTAGTTAATGCCAAGAACCGGGTAATAAAACCGGAACTACTACTTCTTGTAGTAGTGGTTCAAAATGTTTTTGTAAATTTCAAAAAATTAGAACTAGTAGACCTTAATATTTAGGGATAGTACTAAAATTTCCACTGCTGGGAAATATTAGGTCATCACAGTAACGAAGAAAAGCGATCAGTAATAATTTAAGAACAATCACGGCAGTCAGAAAGGCGCAACAAACACGTCGCATAAGAACTAAGAACTGGTGCAGCTGTTGAGGCACCGATGCACCCGTTGCCGTGTGGCGTGGCCTATTAGACGACGGGCGTGCACCGGCAGTGTACGAGACTTGCCTCCGTCTGGTCATGCGGTAGTTCCTTGCTGTCGTCCATAGACATCGGTTGTGTCTTAAATGGCACCATCTCGAGTGTGGAAGTACTTAACGAAGTACGATAGTAGTGAGGTACGATGCTCCATTTGCTTTAAAAATCTGAAAACGGGTGGAGGTACTACAAACATGCTGTCATTTAAGGAGAAAGCATTCAAAATGTTGGAAGAGAAGGTAAATTCGATTCATATACCTATTATGTAATCTTGGAATAATTTTAAATGTATTGTCATATTGTTAATGTGATTCCTTGAGAGCGAGGGGCTTTTTTAATAACCACTATGGGTTTGGGTAACATTAATCATGTGGTGCCTCGCGAGGTAGCCGTGCGGCCTTATGCTCCATGTCTCGGACTGTGCGGCTGCCCCAGTCAGAGGTTAGTCCTCCCTCCTCCCTCGGTCATTGGTGTGTATGTTCTCCATAGCGGAAGTTAGTTAAATTAAGTAGTTTTTAAGTCTAGGGACCGATGACCTAAGCGGTTAGGTCTTATAACAACTCGCACCCATTTGAACATTCTTTGATCATGTGGTACAGAGCTTTCCTAGTTAAATTTGCGTAAATTTACACTGACGACAATCATACTATTAGTCCGAACTGACTATTTTTCGAAATACTTCTGCAGCACTGATTGAAGTTTATTTACTGACTGTAACTTATATATGTTGTGTGTAAAAGAGATATTTGGAACTGCCAAATGGAAATACTAGGCCAGTAAATTTGTATGCTTCGTATATAGTCTTCTACGGATTTCTGACTAGGCTTACACACACTGAAGAAGGCGTAGTATTGGGAGGGGATCTTGCAAAATATGGAAAGACTAGTAATTTGTCGTATACGTAAATTAACATAAATTTTAACTAAATTCCGTAAGTTTCGGTTTCGGCCGAAACTAGAAGAACCGAAAATTCGATTACGGTTTCTGTTTCGGTCGAACTCTACTGGAAATAGCAATAAAAATCCGAAAACGGGTTATTTAAAAAAAAAAAAAAAAAAAAAAAAAAAAAAAAAAAAAAAAAAAAAAACGGTTATCTTCAGCAATTTGTACAGTGCGGTTAAACTGGAGATGAAAAAGAATCGGTATAACCGAAAACAGGTTATTTCAGCAATAACCGCCATCCCTACGCAGTAGCCTTACAATACGACTTATCTGCTAATAACAGACGTATTTACGTGACGCGGCCGGCCCTAGGTTGAGATTATGCCGCGACAGCAGCGCCGTTAGGGAGTGTGGTTACTTTTACCAAGAGGGGAGGGGAGCAGCAGAAGGCACCCCCCTCCACCCCACCCAGCGCTATCCCCACCACCCCAACTTTCCGCCACGTGACTTCCAATGCACGCTTCTTCTGAAACACCGTATTTGATACAATTATTTGGATTTTCTCCTTCTATAACTTCCATTTTATTACGGTGCACTGTTTGTAAGCTATGTCACAATACAGATTTACCATAAACACCTGTTATTAGTTATAAGTAACTGCTACACTGTGTACTCCCAGCCTTCACTGCCTGCTCAATGTACAGATTGAACAACATTGCGGAAAGACTACAACCCTGTCTTACTCCCTTCCCAACCTCTGCGTCCATTTCTTGCCCTTCGACTCTGATAACTGCTGTCTGGATTTTGTATAGGTTGAATGTCTCTTCGCTTATCTTTCGGACACCACAAATACTTTCAGCCATATAGATCTAGCTATCTGCAATGCTCAGCTGGCACGGCGTCTTGAATGGTCTGCTCTCTCAGACACACATTCGAGCGATCATTTTCCGTGTGTAATTCACCTAATGATGCCTGACACCCTTGAGCATCCACACCGCTGGCAGTTAACCAAAGCGGACTGGGAGCTCTACACGTCACTGGCGGATTTTGGTACTTACCATTATCCTAGTATAGACGACCAAGTGGAACATATTACCACAGTTATTCTGACAGCCGCGGAATGTTCCATCCCCTGCAAGACTTCCCACGCACGTCGTCCCCTTGTCCCGTGGTGGACCGCGGAATGCCGTGACGCTCTGCGAGCACGGCGACGTGCCCTTAAAATCTTCAAACAACGGCCCACGCTCGACAACTGCATCCGATACAAACGGCTGCGGGCCTATTGTCGTCGCCTCTTTCGCGACTGTAAACGCGCCAGTTGGCGCTCATTCACGAGCTCTTTTAATAGGTCTACCCCTTCCTCCATTATTTGGGGTAACCTTCGAAAAATTTCGGGCACTATGGCTCATTCCCCGATTCCCGGTCTGTGTGTCGCAACTGACAACGTCGTCGATCCTCCACAAATAGCCAACGCACTGGGTCGACTTTTTGCAGAGGTCTCTAGCTCTTCACATTACACTGAAGCTTTCCTAGCTAGGAAACGGACCGTGGAGGCGACTCCATTGCCCTTTACCTCTCAGAACCGTGAATGCTACAATACCGAGTTTACTGTACGAGAGCTTCACCACGCACTCTCGTCTTCGCGGTCCTCTGCTCCAGGACCAGATGGCATTCACGTGGTGATGCTGCAACACCTTTCACCAACGAGCTTGCACTTCCTACTGGCCACCTACAACCGCATATGGATAGAAGGCACCTTTCCGCGACGCTGGCGTGAAGCCATAGTCATTCACATACCAAAGCCTGGGAAGGACAAATGTCTCCCTTCCAGCTACCGCCCCATTTCCCTCACCAGTAGCGTATGCAAGGTGATGGAACGCATGATTCACAGGCGTCTGGTATGGTGGCTTGAAACGCGACATCTCCTGTCTAATGTCCAATGTGGGTTACGCAAGCACCGTTCTGCGGTGGATCATCTTGTTGCCCTATCTACCTCAGTAATGAATAACTTTTTACGGAAGCGCCAGACAGTAGCGGTGTTCTTTGATCTGGAAAAGGCATACGACACCTGCTGGAGGATGGGCATCCTCCGCACTCTGCATACATGGGGTTTTCGGGGTCGCCTGCCAATTTTTATCCGCGAATTTTTAACAGACCGTGTTTTTAAAGTGCGTGTTGTTATCGAGCTCTTTTAATCAGGAGAACGGAGTCCCCCAGGGCTCGGTCCTGAGCGTTGTTTTATTTGCAGTGGCAATCAATTCTATAGCCGATCACCTTCCACTGGGAGTGTCGGCGTCCCTATTTGTTGACGACTTCGCGATCTACAGCAGCTCTGAGCAAACGGGTCTCCTGGAGCGGCACCTTTAGCGGTTCCTAGACACTCTTCACACGTGGAGTATGGATACTGGCTTTTGATTCTCAGCTGACAAGACAGTCTGCATGAACTTCTGGCGGCGGAATGAGTTCCTTCCCCCGTCCCTTCGTCTGGGCCCCATAGTACTTCCATTTGTGGATACCACGACGTTTTTGGGACTTGTTCTCGACAGGAAGTTAAATTGGTCTCCCCCACATATCCCGTTTGGCAGCTCGCTGTACCCGCTCTCTCAATGTGCTGCGGGTGTTAAGTGGCACCTCGTGGGCAGCTGACAGGTCTACTCTCCTCCGTCTGTATCGCACCATAGTTCGGTCCAAACTGGACTATGGTAGCATCGTTTATTCTTCGGCTCGACCGTACATACTGCGCCGCCTTAATACAATCCACCACCAAGGTCTCCGTCTAGCGACAGGAGCGTTTTACACAAGCCCCGTTGAGAGCCTCTATGCCGAGGCCGCCGAACTACCCCTTTCTTACCGTCGGGAACTCCTGCTTAGCCGTTACGCTAGTCGTTTGTCGTCCATGCGAAGACACCCGACGTATGCAGTTTTTTTTAACGACTCACTTGAGTCTCTTCGCTATGCGCCCGTCTGCTCTGCTACCGCCGGGAGTACGCTTGCGTTCGCTACTCAGCCAGCTTGGCGTTACAATGCCTGCTATCTTCTCGACTGGAGAGAGCACCTCCACCGTGGCGAAGCCCCGAAGTCCGTGTTAACTTTGATCTTCATTCTCTTCCAAAGGACTGCACACTTAGTTTCGTCTACCAGAGAGAATTTCACGCACTCCGGTTTAAATTTGATGACAATTTGTTCATTTACACTGATGGCTCAAAGACAGACCAGGGTGTTGGGTGTGCTTTTGTACTTGGCAACGTCTTTTAAATATCGTCTTCCTGAGTGGAGTTCCACTTTTACAGCAGAGCTGTATGCATTATATCAAGCCACACAATACGTCCGGCGAAACTCGATCAGTAAGACTGTCATTTGCTCGGACTCTGAGTGCTTTGTTGAGCCTTCGCATGCTGTATCCGGCCCATCCCCTGGTACAAAGCATCCGCAATTGCCATACTTCTCTTTCAACGAGCGGAACTACGGTGACGTTTCTGTGGGTCCCTGGCCACGTGGGAGTGTTGGGGAATGAGGCTGCGGATACGGCTGCCAAGGAGGCAGTTCTCCTTCCTCGGCTATCTACCTTTTCCACCAGCTCTGATGACCTTCGCGCTGGTATCTCCCAGCGTATTATCTCCCTTTGGTATCTACATTGGTCATCCCTGTCAGGGAACAAATTGCGAGCCATTAAACCTGTGCCTGATCTCTGGTCAACGTCATCTCGACCCTCCCGCCGAGAGGAGATTGTTCTGGCCCGGTTTCGTATTGGCCACTGCCGTTATAGCCACCAGCATTTATTACGTGGTGGTCCTGCTCCCTTATGTGAGCACTGTGATGCACCTTTTACTGTGAACCATCTTTTAGTGCAATGTCAGTTTTTTAATCGTCTCCGTCATGATCTGTGTTTACCATGTGAAATGTCTGACATTTTAGCTGAGGACCCGCAATCGGTTAACAGAGTTTTACTTTTTATACATGGTGCAAATATGGCGAAAGCCATTTAATTTCTAACCCCGGTTCTTTTTTACTATGGGCAGTGTTGGGCGCTAATGACCACAGCAGTTGTGCGCCCTAAACCCACAAAAAAAAAAAAGAAAAATCCTCATCTATTGCCTCTAGGATCATTTCCTTCGTAGAGCCTCTCGATGTACTCTATCCACCCTTGACCTTTCCCTTCCATGCTGAGAACTGGTTTTCCATCTGTGTCCTTGATATTCGTAGTTATTTGGAGATAAGAAACCTAGTTTCCTGTAGGCTGTATCTATTTTTCCCCTATTCATACTTTGTTCTACATCCTTGCATTTGCCTTATAGCCACTCCTGTTTAGCCATTTTTCACTTCCTTAAAATCTAATTTCTTAGTCGTAGTACTCCATTTTGCCTGTTTCATTTACTACATTTTTATGTTTTCGCCTTTCGTTGATTAAATTTAGTATGTCCCGTGATATCTAAGAATTTTTTGTAGGTCTTGTCTTCGTATTTTGTTCTGTTGCCTTCAATATGTCATCTCTGTTCTACCCATTACTCCTCTGTTCCATTTTCCCCCGTTTGTCAATTATTGCCTAAAACTCCCTCTGAAATTCTCAAGAACTCCAGGTTCCTTCAGTTTATCAAGGTCCTATCTCCTTATTTTCCTACCTTTCTACAGTTCTTTAGTTTCAGCCTACAATTCATGACCAATAAGTTACAAACTCTGACCATATCTGCCCGTGGGTATGTCTCAAGATTTCGGAACCAGGTTTTAAACTATGTCTTAAATTTTATGTTATCTCCCAGTGTCTCTCTCTTCCATGTGTACAACCTTCTTTCATGATTCTTAAACCAGGTGTTTGTTGAAACCAAATTATGACCCGTGCAAAATGCTACCAGGTGGCTTCATCTCATTCATTTTGCGCAGACCATATTCACGTATCTTCCCTTCCCTTGTCCTACTACCGAATTTCATTTAGCTCCTCATATTTCTTCGATCTCCTCATCTTCGGCAGAGATAGCTGGCATATAAATCTGTACTACTGTGGTAGGTGTTGGCATTATCGTAGTCAAGATGGATATGAAACTATCATTGTGCTGCTCATAGTTTACCCGCATTCATATTTTCTTATTATCCGACCTACTCCTGGAATACCCCCCACTGATTTTGTATTTATAATCCTGTACTCACCTGACCAGAAATCCTGTCCCTCTTTTCACCGAACTTCAATAATCCCCACTATATCTAACTTATCCATTTCTCTTTTCAAATTTTCTAACTTATCTATGCGATTAAGGGTTAGAACATTCCGACCCGTGGAATGGCTCTCTCTCTTTTCTTGACGAGTTCCTCCTTAGCAGTACCAGCCCGGTGATCCAAATGGGGGGACTATTCTACCTCCGGATTATTTTACCCCAGAGGATGCCATCATATGCTAATACAGTAGAGCTGCATGTCCTCGGGCAAATAACGGCTGTAGTTTCCTCTTGCTTTCAGCCGTTCGCAGTAACTGCATGGCAAAGCCACGTTAGCTGATGTTAAAAGGCCAGCTCAATCATCCAGACTGTTGGCCCTGTAACTACTGAGAAGGCTGCTGCCCCCCCCCTCTTCAGGAACCATAAGTTTGCTGTCCTCTCAAGATACCCTTGCACTGTGGTTGCACCTACGGTACGGCTATCTGCATCGTTCAGGCACGCAAGCCACCCCACCTGCGGTTCATGGGAGTGAACTGGGATACTGCGATGAAATACTGAAATTACTATAATCATTATTCGTCGCACTGTCAACTTGCAGTTCAGGTATTGTTCAATCTTTCCTTTTTGGATTTTTTGTGATACCCATTGTCATGAATTGTTGGTTTCTTCCGCCAATAACAATTTCAATAATTCTTCTAAAATTTAAACTCGGACGAATTTTCTCCTACCCTACCCAACTGATTAATCCAACACACAATAATGCAGTTGGCTATTGTGCACATTTTTCTCCCTTCTCTCTTAGAAGTTACAACATGTTGCTCTGTTGGAGCTCAGTGTGGGAAAGCCAAATAGAAAAATAAAGAGCACAATATTATTAACATATGCAGTTCATGGGTGCTTTGCAGTATCACAAGTAACTCACTTCTGCATGATATCCCCACTTCAGAAACAAATAGAAAAATGGTTATGATCATGTAAAAAAGGAAAATACCTATATTGCTACGTTTTGGATCCCAGTGAACTATATTATTTTGTGTTGGAAAGAACAAAGGTAGTGTGAGATTCAACAAACATCTTCATATGTATAATGTTAACCTTTGCAGACGAACTGCTTCTTTCTGTCACATTGAATATCATTTCTAGATTGTTTTCTTCGGGACTTGGACTTGCAGGACCTACAGGATCTGCAAAAGAAAGGGAAAAAAAATGATTCATGTTACTAATGGCATAGTAGTAACAAAACTTGACATCTAAATTTACTAGTCCCTGCAAAAATACGTAAAACAGCAACAATAAGCACATAAGACAGGGTGAACAATGAACACGGTACACTACAGAGAACAACCTTTATTTACACGTTTGAAGCTCAGATCACGACATTGAGTAAGGAGATGTTAAACAGCAAATTAGTAAAAAGCAAGAGTGAATTCGTTCGTTCGTTCGGCGGCCGCCGCATAGGGTTAGCCAATTCGTTCGGCGGCCGCCGCATAGGGTTAGCCAATTCGTTCGGCGGCCGCCGCATAGGGTTAGCCAATTCGTTCGGCGGCCGCCGCATAGGGTTAGCCAATTCGTTCGGCGGCCGCCGCATAGGGTTAGCCAATTCGTTCGGCGGCCGCCGCATAGGGTTAGCCAATTCGTTCGGCGGCCGCCGCATAGGGTTAGCCAATTCGTTCGGCGGCCGCCGCATAGGGTTAGCCAATTCGTTCGGCGGCCGCCGCATAGGGTTAGCCAATTCGTTCGGCGGCCGCCGCATAGGGTTAGCCAATTCGTTCGGCGGCCGCCGCATAGGGTTAGCCAATTCGTTCGGCGGCCGCCGCATAGGGTTAGCCAATTCGTTCGGCGGCCGCCGCATAGGGTTAGCCAATTCGTTCGGCGGCCGCCGCATAGGGTTAGCCAATTCGTTCGGCGGCCGCCGCATAGGGTTAGCCAATTCGTTCGGCGGCCGCCGCATAGGGTTAGCCAATTCGTTCGGCGGCCGCCGCATAGGGTTAGCCAATTCGTTCGGCGGCCGCCGCATAGGGTTAGCCAATTCGTTCGGCGGCCGCCGCATAGGGTTAGCCAATTCGTTCGGCGGCCGCCGCATAGGGTTAGCCAATTCGTTCGGCGGCCGCCGCATAGGGTTAGCCAATTCGTTCGGCGGCCGCCGCATAGGGTTAGCCAATTCGTTCGTGTTTTAAGTGAAAGGATCCACTGTTTCAGTGCCGTATCTTGATAGTGGCGCCGGGCCCTCCCACACTTGAAGCCTCGTAGACACAATTTGGCGCATCTCCGAGTGGCGCCAAGGGAAAGCGTCACAGTTTATCCCTCCATCCCCCAGATATATGCAGAATACCTTACCTCAGATTGTCCTTTCGTCGTAACTAAATTTATTGAAACAACCACAAACAAGCTATATTTGGATCACAGTGGGGTGTTGCTGTGGAGCGTTGCTCTTTCTTCCCTTTGCTATTTTAATCTGTGCTCTTTTCTCTTCATGCCTTTTCTTGTAATGCCCAGTGATGGAATGGGGCACTGATGACCTTGATGTTTTGTCCCCCCCCCTAAAATCTCCAACCTACAACAACCAGTCGTGGGCTCTGCTCGCTTGCAATAAGCACTGTTAACAGCGCTGGCGGTTTGGACACACCTTTTTCAATTGTGATGCGGCGCAAACTTGTCTGGACTGTGGCAGTCCCTTACATCCAGACACTACCCTGCCTTCTAAATGCAGTGGCCACCATTTGCCTTGTTTATCGGATTGTCCCGTGTTCCACAAAAAGCGGAAAAGAAAGTACAAGACCCTGAGGCACATAGAAAATACATTAAACTTCATCCCATTTATCTAGTGTCTACATATGCTGCAGCCACAGCGGCATTGCCTCCATTGGGGTGGCTTCCTGACCCCTGTGCGCCCTTCAGCCGTCAGTCAGCCTCGACTTCCAAGAAGCCTGGTAGCACACCTTATGAGGGGCTTTTGCATTCCCCCTTAATGGAGTCAGTGCATCCCATCCCTCCACCCGAGAAATGTCACCATAATCCGGCTCTTCCTTGAGGGGCTTGATCTGCCCCTACCAACACCTCCTACAGTACCAACTGTCCCGGATAAATTGACTTAAATCGATCTGTCTTTCCATGGAACCCTTCAAGAGTTCTACCTTTGACATAGCAAGAAGTCAGCCGATTGCTAACTGTGTATGCACCTGATTGTAGCCAGGCCTCCCAGTCTGCGTCGTCATCCGACGTTCCTTCTGGGAAGCCCCATTAGGCACTGAATCCCAAACCCAAGAGGGAGTAGTAGTAAATAGACATGACTAAAGATAGAGCCGGTGGTGCCATCTACCACCAGTTCTGCTTCGGAAGGTGTAGTAGAAATCCTTGCAACTTAAGTATCTTGTCCTCACAGGCACCCTGGACGCATTGGTTATGGACATCACACTCTACAGGTGACGGTAGGTGACACGGAGGCGTATCATGCATCTTCGTCACTTTCATGCCTCCCCAGTTGATACAGTGGAATTGCGGCGGGTATTTTCACCGCTTGGCAGAGTAAAGACACCTTTTACGTATTTCACCCATACTATGCATTGCCCTCCAGGAAACCTGGCTTCCTGCAATGTGAACTCCAGCCCCATGTGGCTATTGGGGATGCTACCACTTGCAACAGCATCAGTGGAGTTTCCATTCATGTCCTCACTATAGTGAAGCTGTGTCCCTTGGAACACCTTTGGAGGCTGTGGCTGTTCAGATGACACCAATGGCTATGTCTGCAATGTATTCATCCTTCGGATGGTGATGTAGCCTGCCATGTGTTAGCTACACTGATTCCTAATTATGGGCGATTTCAACGTCCATAACCCTTCATGGGGTGGACATGTGAGCACTGGCTGAGATAGGGAAGTGTAACACCTTGCCTTTGTATGTTAGTGCGCCTACACATTTCAGTGCAGCGCATAGCACCTACTTGGCCATTGATCTATCCATTTGTAAAAGACCAGGGCTGCAATCTTTTCACTGGAGATTGACTTATCATAGTGAGCACTTCGCGATTTTTTGAGTCATGGCCACAGTGACATTGCCATAGTTGTTTGCTCCATTGGGCTTGTAACAAGGCTGATGGGCATGCGTTTCAAACCACTGCCACAGTTGGATCTCTGCTAGATGGTAACATTGACGTTTGTAGCGTTTTAAACCGCCACATCACTCGCTGCAGCTCAGTCTGTAATCGCCTGTTCTACAGGTTTCCCCCAGCAGAGGACTGTGCCCTGGTGGTCACCAGAAATAGTGGAGGCAATATGAGAACGAAGAGGGGCTCTTCAGTGCCATGAAACGGCACCCGTCTCTGGCGAGCCTCGTTGCTTTAAAGTGACGCCACGCCAAGTCTAGGCAATTTTATAAACAGACGCAAACAGGAATGATAGGAGATATACATTTCTACCTTTAGGTTCTCGTGTTTCTCCATCACAAGTGTGGACGAAAATGCCTTTCTGACCACCAGACTCCTGTCAGTCACTAGTCTCTTTGAATGGGGCTGTCAGTATGGACCCAAGTGTGATCACTGCTTGGTGCTCTGCATCTGCAATCATGTTCAAAGTGAGCTACCATGCAGCCTTTCGCTCCCACAGGGGGTGTGTTGAGGGACTGTGCCTTGTCTCTGTCATGAGTTTTACTACGCCCCATTCACTGAAAGGGAGCGCCTTAGTGCCTTGGCCCATTGTCCTGATAAATCTCCAGGTCATGACCGTATCCATGTTCAGATGCTTTCGAGGGATTCGCAGCGATGTGTTCCTACCACATTTAACTGAAGTTGATGTGGAGGCGAATTCCCATCCCAGTGGCGGGAAAGTGTCGTCGTCCACGAGCTGGAGCCTTGTAGGTCAACAGTTACCGCAACCATTTGCATGAACAGCGTTATGTGAAAAATGCTCGAACGTATTGCATCACCACCGATAATCTAGTGTGCCTCGAGTCCACAACGAGGTGTTTCCAATGGGCAATGGTTAAACGAACTGCAATCTTCTTTGATCATCAGAAGGTCTATGACACCACGTGGTGGCATCACATGCTGGCCACATTCCATCAATGGAGTCTTCAGGGGTCACTCCCCATTGTTATTCATAACTTTTCAACACTCCGCTCCCTTCAGGTGCAAGTCGATGTTGCATGGGTCCCAGAGGGCTCTGACCCGAGTGTCTCCTTATTTTTGGTGGCCATTAATGGCCTGGCTGCAGCTGTGGAGTCATCAGTATCTCTTTCCCTATTTGGCGATGATTTCTCCACTTTTTCCTGCTCCACTAAGAGTATTGCTGCACGCAGATTCGAGCCGGCTAACCGCCATGCGCCGATACTGGTCCTTCACCGTGGCTTCGTTTCCCGCCGCCAAATCCGTGTTAGGCATTTCTCCTGGCGTCACAGTCGAGTCTCACCCAGAACTCTAGCTCTTGGAGCCATGGAGTTTCCACAACAGGAGGTAGTTGGCTGTCAAGCTATTCTTTGATGCCTGGCTCACTGGATTCCCTCATCAACTGAAACAGGAGTACTGGAGCCATCTCAACTGCCTTCGCTGTCTGGGTCATACTACATGGGGTCTGACCGCTCCACCCTGTCGCCGCTTTCGTGCAGTTCCGTTAATATTTTGGATGGCTCGCTTATTGCTCTGCGTTGCCTTCATACTTGTGCTTGCAGGATCCTATCCACCAATGTGGGTTTTACAACGCGACGGGAACCTTGCTTACCAGCTCCTTGACCAGTTTACTTCTGGATGCTGGAGTCCCAGTTTTTCAGGTCCTCCGCCAACAATTGCTAACAGCCTATGCAGCCCATGTGTATAGTTCGCTAGGCTACCGACCTCCCCCCCTCCCCCGGGGGCCCAGCGCTGTTTTGTGGGTACGTGTATGGCGCGCACTTCGAATCACTTCATTATCGGACGAAAAGAACACGAGAAGACTGCCGGTCCGGGTACAAGGAGCCAACTGTCCACTTACATAGCCAATTACACTTTTATATAACAAATACCACTTTCATCCAGAAATATTTGACATCGTGCAACAAATTAATTTCCGTTTATTACAATAAATATGCCCAAATTTAAGTAGAAGATACTTGTGAATTACTCTATTTGATACTACATGCGAGAAGTTCTTTAGCCTATTAAATAACATACCGTACGACCTTTGGCTTAATGAAAGCCGAGTAAGTTATAAGACTGATCTTAATCCAAATTGAATTTTTAAATCAGTGATAACGAAACTGTGAACTGGTACTACAGACCTCGAACCGTCTGCACCCGGCCTACAAGTAGCTAGATCATGGGAGTACGCGACCACTCCCATCCAACGTTTTCATCTATAATACCCGTTTCTCTCGATAACTACTCCAAAACTACTTCTGGACTTTGCAAATAATTCTAGTCGGTTGAAGATACCTTCCAACAACACGGTTTCTCGAATTCATGCTGGAATAAGGTTAGAAAAATTTCTGCAAAAAAATACGACAAATACTACTGAATACACGTAGCATACGAAGGTCAAACTCGGAATGAGACGCTGAAGCGTCGGCTCGGTGGGCAGCGATATATCGAAAGGAGTGTGGGACGGATGTTAATACTTTCGACATATCGCAGACATGTATATTCTGCGGCATTACTACTGAATAACAGATATACTACTTTAAACACTGTAGTTCAACGTTCTAAGAAATTCAATCAGTTATAAATTTTCGAACCTTCTCTCCTCGAAAAATGACTGGTAGAAAACTAAAAGTTTCTCTAAAGTGGTCTGTGAAAGAATTTTAAATCAAATTATGATGAAAGTGGTAAGTGCAGCTATTGCGGGAACGCAGTCCGAACCTGTAGTAATACCACAAACTTAAAATCCCGCTTAACCGTTTCATTCCCAGTGTTATTCCTGGACAACAACGTATTAAAATTTGATTTAAACCGTATTTTGTGCATCAGTCCTTAAGGTCGCATTGTTGCTGATGAACATGGTGCTTCTAGTACGACACTTTGCCGCTCGGTACGGCGTGTAGCCACTTGAGGCATCGATCTGTCCATTCGGAGGCTGTGTTGCGCTGCCGTCTGTAAGTGGGTGAGGTTGTGAGCGTGGGTGTGGTTCCTTTTGTTCCAGCAGTGAACTGTCTTGGCTTTAGTGCTATGGCTAAGATTATGATCTGGCAGTGTTGACTGTAAACAAAATAACGCCCACGTAATAAAACGATACAAACGTCTATGTTGTGCATGAAATACATGACATAAACTAAGTAGTTCGACCAAAAATTTTAAATACATATTTTAATGTTTACTGCACTGCATACATACAGAAAACACTGAATTTCAATTTTTGCAAATTTCATAATGTGGGGCCGAAACGGTTAAAGCCCGGCTTACTCACCGACCGACGGCAACGAATGGACCAGGAAAACGGTGCCAGAACGAAACCCTATAAAAGTAAAAAGTAGGAATTTTCGTACTCATTGTCCTCATTTGAAGACACCTCCCTATTGGCCTATGAAATTTATCTAAAAAGAAGTAATTATGACGAAGTCTGCAGAAGATAGGTTTTAAGTTACCAAATGTATCAGAAATTTTGTTTATTGTGGGATTGACAATTCGTGCACGAGAGGGTTAAGATAAATCACATCGCGTAATAAACCAAAGTAGACTATCCGCGTACCCCACAACTGCGCTTGTATGCTCGTTAAATTTCATATCGCTCTACATCGTTCAACGTGAATATTTGATCCACGCAACTGCGTCAAGCTAAATTTCGGGCTTCCTGCAGTTCATCAGCAGCAGCTCTTTTGCCTCGCATGGCTACTTTTTGCGTTCAACGGGCTCTTCGCCGGAGTATCGTGTCGTCCTGGCACAGTGCGTGGTTCTTACTGCACGACAATAAATTGAGAAATGTAAAACCGATCCCGACCGCTTGGAGGACCTCCTCACGCCCCTCGGCGAGAGGTGGTCAACCTGGCCCGGTTGCGGATCGGTCACTGCCGATTCAACCACCGTCATTTGCTAACAGCCGACCCTGCACCGCTGTTCTCCTGCGGTGAATTGCTAATGGTGCGACACGTTTTACGGTCTTGTGTTAATTTTAATCTTTTCTGTGTAGCCCTTCACTTCTTGTGTACACTGGAGGAACTTTTAGCTGATGACAAACGAGCAGCTGCTGGAGTTTTGCCTTTTATCAATATGACCAATTTATCAAAGGATATTTAACCCTTCTGTTTTTTATCTTTCTTTTTTAGCCTTCTCTTGATACTCTGTTATCAATTTTTTCGTGATCTAGCGAATCTGTTCCGATCTGGGCCCTAATGACCTTAGGAGTTGGGCGCCCTAAAACCACAAACGGTTTCACCCTCTCCATTCTCGAGTCATCTCCAACATGAACACGACACTATACGACACACGCACCTGTTAGTCATCTACACTTCACACTTCAACTCAGACCTCGCAAAGGAAAGGTGCCTGTGGGCGCAAAACAGCGAAGAATGTGGAATTCCTTTCCAATTGGGCGGCTGAACCCGCCCTTCGGGGTGTCCCACCCATTCACGCAATATTACTTTACTTTGGTTTTATGTGGGCCTTCCGCACATGAACCGACAGTTACGTCTGTATGATTTGTATGATTTCCTCTTGCAGACAGGTCGGTATACAGTTTCTTCAGTGCACTTAAAAGCAGTGCTCTTATGTGTAGGTAACTAATGAAAATTTCGAACGAATGGTATTTCATAGGTGAAATACATTATTGATTGTTAGCAGAATACTTAATGTAACTGATTTTAGGTTACCGATTTTGTTGAAGCAGAATAAAAAAGCACAGTTTGTAATTGCTGAGAGATTCTCTAGCAGAAATAACATTTATGCTCGCTGTTCTCTACTTTAATCAAGGTTTTCGGGAATGCGGTTTACTGAAAATCATAAACGTGATCTGTGGTGTAGCCATCGACCAATCGTTTACTCGCCTCGAGATCGCCACATTGTCGATTACTCCAGTTCATGTCACATCCTACAAAACGTTACTGCTTACAGGATCTCATCAGCTCTAAAATTGCTTACCTATCCTAAAGCACCATTCAGGAATAATGCAATCCCTGTTCAAAGGTTCCGTACCGAGTGAATTCAGGGGGAACATTCATTTTCAATATTTCATTTGTAAAGGACTTCAATAATTTTAAATGCTGAAATAAGGAACTCAAGGGTCAGTCATTATGTAAAATATCCAACAGGGTAAAAAATTGTGTGTACATGCATTTGTCTTTGTACAGCGTAAGTAATGGTGCACTAATTCCTGGATTACATTCATGGAGTATTTTGGGTACAGAACTTTTGGCACTTTCAAATATACATAATTTCAAACTGTTGCAGTGCCCGTATTAAATACAAGTAGTATGATTACACCAATGGTTGTTGGTTGACATTATGCTTATTTTTGGGAGACTATGTATGCCAGTTTTAATCTAATATGTATCTGAAATTTGACATCGTGAAGTTTTTAGATACAGCACTGAATCATTGAATTGTTAATATTCTTTCACCAGTCCTATGATTATTGAAGGAGTAAGAAATTGTAATTATGCTACTACACCTGACACAGAATTGAAATATTAAAATCGTAAATTGTTCAGAAACGTATGTTGGAAGATGTTAACACAATAGACATGTCATTTGTGTACATGAACAGTAAAATATAAAATTACATAAAAATCTAGTAATAAAATTTCAGGTCATTATTTGCTATCAAGATAATTTTTTGTCCTTGTATAGACGCTTAAAATGGAATATAATCAGTATTTAAGGCTCTTAAAGGCTCATCTTGTACTGTAAAAGCCATTTTCTGTAAGCCATTGGTGTGTGTTGTTCCTAGACAGACGGAATGGATGTTAGATGCTGCTACTGGAATTTTAAGCAGTTATCTCCTCATGTAGTTTTAGTTGACTGATGTGAATTTACTGCTTTGTGTTTTAGTATGAGGGTCATATTGACAGTTTCTCACCATCTGTTCCTATTACACAACATAATATAGAGCTTGACTTGTAATGATCTACACAAGTAATTCAACCTTGCTGTTTGTTCCGGTCTGTAACCCAAAATAAAATCTAATTTCATTATTTAAAGAACTGATCTTTTTAAATTTTAATAGCATTGTCTGTAAATGCATAGGTAAAATCTGTGCCAAAATTTCAAATATTTTAAGTACTTTGCTCATAAACGTTCTTTATATATCGGTATGTAACATAGTTTATTAAGATGCAAAAAGAGCTACTTCGATGTCAAGCCGGTTGTATTCAAATATTTTTCTATCATGGGAAATTACTGAAATCGACAATGCTTCAGTATTTGTAACAATGCTTGTAGGTTAGTTTTTCAAGTAATTGTTCAGCACTTTTAAACGATTGTCTACAATAGTCTGGATATGAAGTACTTGTTAATCCTTAACACCCGGATCACTGTCTCAACTGAGTAAATTCCTCAGTGGTTGAAGGAACACCTTCGAAGTCTGACTAGCTGAAAAGTAATGCATCTCAAAGCAGTTCTGAAGACAGGGATGGCAACTACTGTACATGAAATAAATATTAGTGCAAAGCCATTTTGTTTCTAAAACCTGAAATGTCGTTACAGAAATTACATGTCCTGTTACCGGCTAAAGTAGTATCCTGTACCGTGCTTAATAATTAAATAAGAGATGTCAAAAATTGGACTTACTTTAAAAATATTAATTTTAATCAGTAGCAGGACACTGTAATGAAGTAAATAGCTAAGGCTCAGTGATAAGGTGTCTCATGCCATGTATGTCCAAAAAGCAATGTCAGTAAACCATATTTGTGAAATACAGTGCAAATTCATTGAACACATGTAACCTATTTCAGTAAAAGATCACCATGAGTAAGAATAAATACAAAGAAATACATCTTTCAGAAGTAATGCCTGGGTATTGTCTTACGTTGAGTATTTTAGTATACTCGTCTGGATTGCAGTCTGTGAAGTAATAGCGTGAAAAAATATTTGAACATGTTCTAAGTTGCCTTAGGTAACTGTACTAGTTAAGTGGGTCATCATTAACGTAAAATAAAAATTACTATTAGTGCTTTAGTAATTTACTGTTACTCAATAATTTCAACAAATCTGCGAAAATTGTAAATGAATTTTTCAGTAGAATTTTTTGGTCACTATTTGATTAGTTAAATCTGGTCAGCAGGGTTAATTTTATTACCTTAGACCTTGCTTCACAATAGAATCTTAAATTTTTCATTTTCGTAGTGAATTTATTTTGATTTTTACATAAATTTTTGTGTATCTTCCAACAGATGGCCATATAAAAATACTGGCATATATAACTACTCTCTAAACTAGGTTTAGAGTAAGCCAGTATAAACCATAGTTCCACTGTTAACCACCAGTATTCTCTATTCAGTAGCAATAAAAGTATGGAACTCTTTTGTATGCCATTTCAGTATACGTACATTGTACGTACATTTGGAGTTATTCAAGCAATTGTTCTTGTACGTCATCTGTTCAAATGAGATTATACTCAGTTGTGGGTAGTGAGGACAAGTTAACGTAACTAGTTTCCCATTATGGCAAACAAGTTATCTGAGGGCTTAATTTAGACGGACTGTATTGCTTACACATGATTCACTGGTTTTTTATGTACTGTTACAAAATTTTAATCATATGTTAATCTGATTCCTTTTTTTGCATTCAATATTTTTGTATTTTCCACGGACATCTGACTGAAACCACAAAGAATCGTGTATAAGGGGTACAGTCGTTACGTAAATGTACTTTGGTTTAAAATTTTGTGCACTAGCGTATTCATTTTTTACAATGTGCATGTAACTTGTATGTAGTTTTAGTTATATAAAGAATACATTTCATAAATATGAAAAAAGTTTCTGGAAGTTAAAAATTATCTTGATGTGAAATAAGTGCTCTTTACATTAAGAATACATTTATTAGTTTTACATTCAGTATAGTAATCTGTTACTCACTCTGTGTGTGGCTATTGTAAGAATTTTTTTTCATATGTAGACAGTGTACTTGCGATACAGGACAACAGTATTTTGTGAACATGTTACTTCATACATAAGCAACGTAACACTGTAACTGAATGTGCTCGTAAATCATAAGCAGTACGACAATGTGTGAATTGTCAAACGTTAAAGGAAATCATAATCATCAATAATGTTTGCTCAAATAAGCTACGAGAATTAGAATCTATTGCCTTATTACTGCTAGAGTTCTTCGCTGTCTGACACGGCTTCCTCTTACTGTGCCAGACTTCTGTTTTCTTTCCTGTCGGCCTTCCTTGGCCAACTCTTGGTTTCTTCGACCCCGACGGTATTAGGTTGCGAGGCCCGAGGGTGTCTTTTCACTTCCATTCTCCTAATTGTATCTTCTGGAGTGTCAAAAATTGTATCATTGGTGCCTTAGTCACTAAAGCTACTAATATAGTGGGTGTGAGCAGTGTTCCCACAATTACTGATAAAAATAACACTGAGACCATGAGTTTGGAAGACAGTCCTCAAGTGAAGAAAGCTGGATGGACCAAGCATAAGCAAGGGCACACCAGAGCTATTAGAGCTTACGCTTCTGACACATCGGCACAAAGTCTAATGGGAGCCAGAGCCACAGAGTAACGTAGCGCTGAAGTAATTCTGGTGGCTGATAAACAAATGGGAGAGACAGGCCAGGCTGCTGTTAAAGATGCCGTGGGTGCCAAATATTATAAGGCTGGAATGAAATGACCTGCTGTTCTGGTGAAGTGTTTGGGTAAAAGTGGCACAGGTGAATCTTGGCGTTCGTCGCACAAATACTCAGCCGTAGAGGCATCAGCACTGACTCTCCTTACTTGCTAGAATGCTCTGAAACCAGAAGAGTTCAGCGCCTCTGACAGCAGGATGATCAGAAGATCGTCATAACATCCCTAAGTATCTTTATCTGCTGTCCTCATTTTCAGAGGCAGTTGTTTATTCTAAAACAGGTCTTCCACAGACGGGATGAGAATATGCTCATCTTTCCTAGAAGCTGGATCAGCATTACGAGCCTGGCTACGATGGTACACACAGCAATGGGCAAGTTTCACTGACTACATTGAAAACTCCGGCACATTTTCGTGCAGTTCCTGCAAGCAGAACAGAAAGGCAACCAGAATTTACAGCTAAAAGCAGTCTCAAGTACCTGTATGCTCTTCCAACGGCGTTAGCTGGAAGTTGCTGGCTTAAAAAAATAGTGCAAGATAAAAGGATTACAGACTTAAGATAATGTGGAAGTCCCTTTCGGACATTGTAAGAGCCAGTCAGTGACACGTGGTCGTGTCTGCAGTTCTGGAGCAGTGACTCGGATGATTCACCACCTGCTGGTCTTTGAAGGTTCAGACGAGAACATTGGAGACAGGATCAGCAGAGTGGAGGACATGGTGTGGCATGACACACCCGCTTCATACAGCCAGTGACGATTTCCCATCGAAGATCGCAAACAAATTCGCAGCAGAATTGTGTTAAGTGTAATAGCACCCACTTCACATGAAGTTTGCTAAGACATCAAAAAGGACGAAAAGAGTTTTTCGCAATGCTCTGTACGTTGCTTCGTCTTAAACTGTTTTACTCAAATGATATTATCCTGTAACCTGTTACTTTTTCTGCAATTTACAATTTTGTCATTTAGTGTTGTATTAGCCGACTTTTAAATAGTAATAAAAATGTCTGTATTTTGGCCATATCAATTCCGAAATCATAGTATGGCATGTAATCTCTATTTAGGCATTTGTAAAATTCTGTAAAATGACAGCAACATGTCACTAGTCTCGTCTGCAATGTGACTGGCGTCCTCATCTTAAAACAATTTTCATGCAAGCTGTGCTGGATTTCAAAATCCGGAACGTGGTTCTTGTAATTTCTACATTTGTTAACATTTATGAGCTTCCAGCCAGTCAGTTGTAACTAATAAGCTGCAAGCTTACAAATGTGATTGCATAGATATGCAGTGTTTTCATACTAGTATTTGTGGGTTATGGCCCTTAACATTTGGAAGTTTCATTCACATGTTTACACAGTACTCTGTGGCATATGAATGTAGAGGTGCTGTGATGATCCTCGCTTAAAAAGTTGGTAACAATTATGATACACCCTGTACTTATTGCTGAGGATACGAATGTCGTGTTTTCTCACATTCCACAATAAAAAGGGCACATTTAATTACAACGGCATAAATGTTTGTAACTAGTTATAATGGTGTGAAGTTAATTTTTATTAGTGATTAAATACTTGGATGTACAATACTTCTGTTTATTAGTATACGAATTACGTCGTACGTATTTGACTTTTCTTTTCTGTAGTTCGCATCACGTAGGAAGGCGGCCCAGTTTTCAGGTGTTTTGCGCATCCCCCTCCATTAACACAATGAGAGCCAATTCTCTAGGCGCGTGGCTGCCCGCGAGTTACTTAATGTTTCTCCCGAAGGCTTCACTATTAGCTGTCTGCTGTAGCTCCTCTCCACGCTACTCCCATAGCTTCGCCTTTGTGCACAAGCGCCTTGCTACATGACGCCAACTATATATTATTGAGCTAATATACAGCTACCAGGAAACTGTGCAACTGTGTACTTGACACGTTTAGCCTACACAATAAAGTCGCACGTACTTGGATTGCCATATGGGCATGGCTTGAAAGTTGTTGCTATTCTGTGGTAAGAGAAGAATAATGCCTGTTATTGTATTTTAATCATATCTTTGATGCATTAATATTAGTAGTTAAGAAAATTGTGTAATGTACACTCTTCCATAACAAATTAAAATATTTTAATTTGAACATAGCTTTACAATTCTATCTAATCTTGCCAATATATTATTTGCTTCTAACAAGAACTCTATTTTTGGTATGTCAGTAGCTTTTCATGGAGTGTTGAAGAGATGTGTGATGTACTTATGTTCATAAAATCTAGAAAATGCCCATTATAGGTTCAACATCCGTATTTCATGTTAAAGTATGCCTAAATCTTTCCCTGTTGCAGTTTTTGATATACTTAATCCAATATTCTGAATCCTGTTTCTAATATAGAGTTCGCGTGTGGATTTGTTACATTACAAACTGGCTTCTTGTAAAGCAAATTTTCGTTGAAAAGCTTAATTTTACTTAATATATTATACATTTTCTTTGTGAGTAAATTGTGATTGTGCTACAGTACTCTACACTTTACAGTAAAATGTTTGGACTATTAGCTTTCTTTGTGAGTTAAAACAACATTTTATTAAAGTACTTGAAAAATTTTTCTTTATGATAGTGTACCAACACGAATCTTTAAAAAGATTATAGGAAAATATAAATGTGTTTACGACACAAACCGTGTAACATTGTATTTATGTAACCTGTCTAAAAATAAACGTTCTTCTCTATACTAGGTGGCTTAAGAAAATGAGCAAAGCCCCTAAACTTGTCAAATTTGAAATAAAAAAGCAGCTGTGGTGTAATATATTAGGTCTTTCCTAGAATATTTAACAGCTGCAATACTTTTGAGTTCTAAAACTTGAATATTTTTCACGAATTAACATTATCATTTTCTAATGAGAAAAAAGAATTGTTACGTCGATGTGTGTATAACTCAGTTAGTACCACGGGGGGGGGGGGGTTGTAATTAGATTGTTTTCCTTTGCTGTATAGTAGTGAGGCCCATGCTTCTGGCACTTTCAGTACTGCTCCATCAATTAGCTTTTCCGTATGCTGTGAATGCAAATCTAGACAAGCCTCCCCCCCCCCCTCTGGTACTAAGAGGCTTCATCTGAACAGCGTCTTCTTTGCAAATAGAAATTGTGTGTGAAATGATCTGTATCTTATCATGCAGTACCCTTAAGTCTTCGAACTACATTGTGTGAAATTATAAGACACTGCACAATTTAGTGTCAAGTATTTGTGAGGAAGTTTAGAAAAGGTTTGAAAGTGTTCAGTTTGTTGGCTGCCGCTAAGACCAATCGCCCTCTTACACTCAAATGTAATCCAGGTAGTTCTGTACAGTTATGCCGCATTTATATACAGGAAGTTCATAACTGATGAACGTGCTAAGAGGTTCAATACAAAAACGTTTAGTATGAGAGCAACAAATTTTCTTGCTTGTAAATTAGCTCAATATTTACAGAAATAATGAAAACATTTTGGTTCTTAAAAGAAATTGTTTTTAAACACCCTACTGTCATTGGTAATAGAATAATATTCATAGTGCAATAATGCAATGAGAGAATATTTAGATCTAACTAGTACCACAGTCCACAGTGTAGTAAGTAAATATTTTGAGGCTTTGCAATACTGTTTCCAAGCTTAAATATACTCTTCAAATTTTGTTATACTGTAGTCAGTGCCCATACAGTTCTTAAGTTCGTATCGAAAGTACAGTGTCAGGGTCCTGTAAAATAAATTAACGAAGTACAATTTGTGTATTTCATTTCTTTAACTAGTTTGTCTGTGACGAGACGGAAACAATAGTGCAAGTTTGTATTTAATTTTACGAACTAAATTCGAAGGGACAGCAAATGTAGTGTTCGAAATGAAAGGTAATATGTAAACTTAAATAAACCGTCGACACTAAAGTTAGATGAATAGTTTTCTAACGACGTAGGACTATGAACAGCAGTTACCTTAATGTCCATCGAAATAGCACCTCCCATTCATAACTCTTCACCGATGAGCTCAGCAATAAATGCACTGAAAACTTCGCACGATTCGTTGGGTGTGAAGAATACCAGGAAATCTTTTCCTTTCAAAGCGAGTAAGTCTAGAGAATTAGTCTACAGGATTGAGATCCGGCGAGTATGGTGGACGTAAAAAAACTGGGCGGTGCAGGTTTGCCACGATCTGTTCGACGATATTGGCTGTGTCAGTGTTCTACTGCTTGAACATACCCCATACCCGCCAAATCTCAATCCCCCATACTTAATCCTGTAATTTACACTCAACCTCGCTTTCAAGAGATTTGACGATATTCCTGACACCCAACGAACGATGAGCGTTTTGAACACGAAGTTCGCAGTACATGAATCGCAGAGCTGAGTGGTGCATAGATGAGGGGTGCGACTATTTCGAAGTGCAGTAAGGTTACTGTAGTTCATAGGTCTACGTTAACGTTATAACTATTCACCAAACCTTGTCAAACGTTGTACTTTAGCTTAATGAGAGAGAGCTGGTGAGTCGGTTATACTTCCTGTGAGTGCTCTGAAAAGGAGAGTTGTATAAACACCTTTGTTAAATTCCACTTTCATCATAGTTATGAAATCCTTGCGTGAAAGGAGTGGAAACTCGAGAGGGGAAGAAAAAAAGAAAAAGTTGCACTGCAGCAACTTCAGGCTACCAGGTTCAGGAAATCAGCCTTGTACAGTTTACTGCACGCGAAACGTAGCGCCACTCCGTATAGTCCCACATTCTAAGAAAAATGGTCGTCGTCACCTGATAACTCCATATATTTAAGCTGTCGATCCAGTCAAAGCTGTCGACTAATTTTCTTGGTACCATACGGGGCATAAAGTATATAGCTCCATGTGTAATAAACTGGCTGTCTGAAAGGGTCATGGATCGTCCATTATCAAAAGCATCGAGACGGGAATCTTCCATTTTTCATCTTTCGGTCATTTCAAATAACTGCTTTCTTCAAAGTGAAGAAAAAATGTGAACAGTATGGTATTTTAAATGATTATTGGGCGGCGGCTTAGGAGTGTGCAGTACACATTATATGGATATGAGGTACTAATTTCTTATGCTGTTAATTCTCATAGGAATTTGGTAACTTCGTTGAAAAATAAGAGGTTCATTCTTTCTGCAACCATGCAGACAAGACGTCCATAGTAACTGACAGCGTGTCCAGTTATAATGTACTGCCATAAATTCTTAATCACTTCGCGCAGTGTTTGTACATAAATAGGTTGCCTTAAAATATCTACCTACTCCACAATCCACCCAAAGGTGAGGCGGGGGGTACTCAGTACCGCTACTAGTTGAGTGCTTTCCTGTTCCACTCCCATACAGAGGGAAAAACGAAACTTGTATGCATCGTTAGGTGTCGTAATCTATCATTTCCTTTGTGGTCTTTAAGCGAAATTAAGGTTGGCGGCAGTAGCATTATTCTACAGTCAGCCTCAAATTACGGCCTTATGAATGTCTTCAACAATATTTCTCGAAAAGAACGTAGCCTTCCCTCCAGCGACTCCCAGTCGAGATCCAGAAGCATTTCGGTAACACTAGCTCATTGATATACACCAGATTTTCGGTTTACACAGCACAAGGGCAGTACACTGAGAACTGTAGCGAATAAAAAGCCTGCTCTCAGGTTTCGGGGGAAGGGTCACTGTTAAGCAGTGAAAAAAACCACTATTTTAATATTGCGTGATATGAAGGAAAAAAAGAAACCAAATAGGGTCAATCGAATACCGAATATTGGCAGCAATTGAGTTTTGTACCAAATTATTAGCAAGTGGTTATCCCCCTTGCTACAGAAAACAACTCATAACACTGTTGCAAAAGCAACGGAAAAGGCGTGCTAAATTTAAACGCACACAACCCGTAGGAATGGAAATCCCACACGGAAGCTCGAAATTTAGCGAGGATTCTATGCGAGATGCCTAAAATACTTTTCACAATGAAACATTCTCGAAATTTGTCTTGAAACCCTTAAGGATTCTGTTCATATGTTAAATATACTAGGGACAAAACACACATTACCCTCACTGCATGATGGTAATGGCGATCCTGCCGATGATAGCGCTACTAAAGCATATTTACTAAACAAAGCTTTTAGAAACTAATTCACCAAAGAAGACAAAACCAATTTTCCCGATTTTGAATTACAGAGAGGCCAGAATCAGTAACATCGAAGTAGATATCCTCGGAGTCGTGAATCAACGTAAATCACTTTAAAAAAATCTTCTGGTCCGGACTGTATACCCATTAGATTTCTGATTATGCTGAAGCGATAGCTCCTTCCTTGACAGCTATATTCAACCACTCTCTCAAAGAAGGATCTGTACTGAATGATTGGAAAGTTCCACAGGTCACACCTATATTCAATAAAAGCAGTAGGAGTAACCCACTCAACTACAGGCCTATTTCATTGACATCTATTTGCAGCAGGGTTTTGGAACATATCCTGTATTCAACTATTATGAATTCTCTCTTAACAGAATGATGTATTGACCCAAGACAACAGATATTTAGAAAATATTGTTAATGTGAAACAACTAGCTCTTTACTCAGGCGAAGTGATGAGTGCTATTGACAAGGGTTCGCAAATTGATTCAGTATTTCTTGATTTCCAGAAGGCTTTTGATACCGTACCTCAAACGGCTTCTAATCAAATTGTGTGGGTATGGTATATTATCACACATTTGCGACTGGATAGGGGATTTTCTGTTCTATCTACATCTACATCGATACTCTGCAAATCACATTTAAGTGCCTGGCAGAGGGTTCATTAACCACCTTCATAACTTTTCTCTAGCGTTCCATTCTCTAATAGCGCGCGGGAAGAAAGAACACCTAAATCGTTCCGTTTTCGATCTGATTTCTCTTATTTTATTGGGATGGTCATGTCTCCCTAAGTTAGACAGGACACAGTTCGTAATAATCAATGGTAAGGCATCGACTAAAACAGAGTTGATATCCAGCATTCCACAGGATAGTGTTATTGGTCATCTGCTGTTCTTTATTTACATAAACAACTTGGGAAAAATGTACACACCTCTCTTAGGTTGTTTACCGTCTAGTTAAATCATCTGAACATCAAAACCAACAGCAGAACGATCTAAATGATATATCACTATGGTGTAGAAGTTGACAATTTACTAAATAAGTGTGAAGTCGTCAACATGAGTACGAAAAGAAATCATTAAACTTTTTTATCTTGTACACAATCAAGTGACGGCCATAAACTCCATAAAATACCCAGGAATTACTATTCAGACTTAAACTGGAAAGAACATGTAGATAATGACGTGGGAAAAGAGAACCAAATACTTTGTTTTATTTGCAGAACCCTTGAAACATAAACAGAACTACTAAAGAGACTGCATACACTACGCTTGTTCATCCTTTTTTGAAGTATTGCTGCCCAATGTGGGATTCTTATCAGACGGGTTTGACGGAGGACGTCGAAAGATTCCAAAGGAGAGCTCATATCGTATTGTCAGGATATGTTACAGAAATGATAAAATTTATGGGATGGGAATCATTACAACAGTGGCGCTTATTGCTGCGGCCAGGCACTCAAATGTGATTAGCATAGTATCCCATGTAGCTGTATATGTACCAAGGGCTATGTACTACACTACTTGTCTACCTGGGGTGGAGAATTACGCATTACCCTGTCACCGGCTATGCATGAAAACACATGGGTGACACACAAGAAGGAAAGAAGAATAGAGGAAGGAAAGGATAGATGAGTCAGAATCTCAAATGACAAAGTGGAGATTAAACAGATGAGTCCAAGGCCGGACGAATGGAGCAAGGAGAGTGAGCTGAAAGGATGAGTTAAAGAAGGGAAGGACCAGTAAAAGAAGAAAGCTCATGTGTGTGCCTGAAAGTGTACTAGTGAAAGCTGTATTGTGTGGTTTGTGTGCTTGTATAGTGTGTAAACAAATAGGTCTAATGCATTTGCAATCTGCCATACTAATTGTAACTGGATGTGTGAAAAGTGTAGCCTGAGCTTGTTCTATGTAACTCTGACGACACACAACCTTGATTGAAATCTCTTATTATTTACTACTGGATAGATTATTTCCAGTATACATGTTATTCCCTAGCCAAGGTTGTGATCAAAATACATTTTTCAATTTATGAGCTAGCTAATCCTTTATTGGGGGTTGCAAATGGCCACAAACATAGTCATTAGGGGTTTCTCACAGTCTACATGTGGCGACATTTATTCAGAGCACTGTAGAGCGTTAAAGTGTTCCTGAAAGTTGCGTGTGACATTGTGCTCTCTTTGGGGCCTGCCGCGTGCAACTCCAAGCCACACCTGACTGCAGGTACACTGGCCATCAGGAGGTTAATGAGTGGGCCTGCATCTCGTTTAATGTAATCCTCCTTAGGGTCGACTGCTTATTCCAGAACTATGCTTACCCCAAAGTGTTGTGCCAACATTGAAAAGAATAAATATTATTCTTTCTGATTATCAGCACCACACACATTGTTTCTACACACTGTAATTTATGTACATATTGTTAAATACTGGGAGAGTCAACAGGAAGAGATGTGCTGGGGGTAGGAGTAGCGAGGGTGTCATGGGATAGGGGGCAGGATATGCCAATAACAGTCAAGATGGCTCTGGTATACAAAAAATACTATTTTCACAATCTAAACAAAATAATGCAGTTTGCTATTGTAACTTCTAAGAGAGTAGGGAGAAAATGTGCACATGTTGCTCTGTTGGAGCTCAGTGTGGGAAAGCCAAATAAAGAGAACAATATTAACATATGCAGTTTATGGGTGCTTCACAGTATCACAAGTAACTGACTTCTGCATGATGACATCCAGACTTCAGAAACAAATACAAAAATTATGATCATGTAAAGAAAGGATAAATACCTATATTGCTACGCTATGGATCCTATAAAATTTTGTGTTGTAAAGAACAAAGGTAGTGTGAGGTTAAACAAAAATCTTCATGTGTACAAAATAGACCTTTGCAGACGAACTGCTTCTTTCTGTCACCTCGAATAATGGTCCTAGATCCTTTTCTTCAGGACTTGCAGGACTTTGATGACCTACAGGACCTACAGAAGAAAGAAAAAATTATGATAATTCATGTTACTAATGGAATAGTAGTAACAAAACTTGACATTTAAATTTACTAGTCCCTGCAAAAATACGTAAAACAGCAACAACAATAAGTACATAAGACAGGGTTAACAATGGACACAGTAGTCTACAGAGAACCACCTTTAATTACACGTTTGTAGCTCAGATCACGACATTTAGAGTAAGGATATGTTACAGAGTAAGATAGTAAAAAGAAAGAATGGTAAACTTTACAAAGTTTACACTGGAAGTAGACACCTGATAGTGATCGTAGTAACTGTTCTGGACACTAGTAAACATTCAACTCCATGTCAATATTGCGATGATTGAACACTGAGCTGTCACATGTTTCAGTGTCATCGTTTGATTCATTACAATAAATGTGAGCAACAAACTGTATGAATACCTTTCTGCTCTGTCCGTCCCTGCAGCTCAACGGCAGTGTCACTACTACAGAGGGCCAAAGTTTGATTCCCAGCAGGGGACTCGGTGTTATATCAACATGCAAGTCACTGAATTGGAATCAACTAAAATAGACTTGCACTATGTGGCAGATTACCACCACAAGGTATCTTCAGGCCAAAAAGTACTCCATCATTTCAGTACATGCTCTATAGCATCACATGCACACAGCATGTCTGGTACCCAATAACAGATTCTGCATGAAGGAACTACTGTATACTAATTACTACATTCACGACCTCCATACATGTCCCTCCAGCATGTTGGTCCTAAGTGATGCTTCTAAACGAAACACACTTCACTGATGGCCAATAAAAATTTCTTCAAAGGTGTTTGTAGGGATAAGTAGTTTCATTTTTGGGACATTTATATATAGCCGTTACTACAATTTACTGATTAGAGGTTCCGAAAATAAACTTATTCTTACCACAATTTGAACCGATGACGTAGGCTGTAGCTGCAAAGGAAAACATGCAACACAAGTCAACACAACCAAAGAGACGGTGCCTCTAAATGTTCTCTCTACTTGATATTTATTGTGGAGCCTCTTAACACATCCCAAAAGGTATTAAAAGACGTCACTTACACAAAACGGCATTCTTTGAGACAAAAATTTATGTCTCTCTCTTGCTACAGAAGGATTATACCTCGTAAGTCAAGAAATTGTGAAACGAAATGTATAGTGAATTTAGCATGCCAGTTCAGTACCACTGGTGGATGTAACTGCATTGTCACAGTATTTGCAACGATGTTCTAACGGAGATCTCTGCAGCGATACGAAACCTATATCCCCTCAAATTGGCTCCCCCACATGAGATGCAACTTCGGTCATATGCAGTGCTGTCCCCTGAAAATTTTCAACTTCGGTCTTCAGGCTATTGATATTTCAATTTTTCAGTTAGCCTGAATCCAGCTTTATGAATATGTTAAGCTTTGTAAAATAGACAGAAAAGTCTGTGTTACCAGTTTAATGCAAAATTTGGCATGTCAAAGCTATACAATCTTCACTCGTGATAACCTTTCGTATCAAAATACACACACTTTGCTACTTTGCGATAAAACTTAATGTGCAACACAATTTTACTACGGATTATACAAATTGAGTTTCTCAACAATATAGAAATTTATTGGTATGAATGAAAGTAATAAGGAACAAAATTAACTAATTATTGATTACCTTACAGTAATAGATTTTTTTTGGAATTCAACACTGAAAATATCAATTACTAACAGACACTAAACTGCAGATATGGACTATGGACAATTCTGTGCGTGCTTGCCTGCGCCCCCCCCCTTCCTCTTTCCTTTATCCTTAGACCTGTACATATAATGTATATCCAACTAGCTAATTCATTGTCCTAATTTTACACACTTGTCTTGTCAGTAAATGTTGCAGTGTTCCCAGCAAGATAGTTCCGATGACCATGTTACTACAAATCGTATTCTCCTCTCGGGACACAGCACCCAAATTATGTGTAGTTTGATTTACCAAACATCACTCCTCATACAAATTAGATTTGTCAACGTTTAAACATCGTAATCTTCAAACATATGTATATTTTCAGTCTGTAGTTACGCCCAAGATTCAGGCTTGACTTCGTCCGGTTGCAATGGGGGAAGCGCACAAAGTGAGAACTACTTCTCCACAAATGAAGAACTCGGATGTACACTTAAACAGAAACATATATTATGCCCCGTAGGCCAATATTACATAAGGTCGTAACTTGACCGAGTCTCAATTACAAAGCATTTTTCTCTATGACGTCAAAAATGACTAAATCCTTTTCCAGGATTCATTTACGTTTTGAAGCGACGGGCTCTTCAGCACAAAATTCTTTGGCCGCATCACTTGCTCACGACCTCGTACCTGCGCACACGAGCGCACGGCACACAGTAAAATTCTTATATCATTACTTACCTAAATATAACGAATCCGCACATCTCGTGGCGAGACGGTACCGTAGTATACAGCTAAATTAGCTGTTACACAACAATGTGCAGAATCGAAACCCTTGTTTCTCATGGATCCTTTTAATGGTTTAACTAATTAAACTAAATAGAACTTCACTACAAATGTGCAAAAATTATATTTCAAAATTAGTGTAATAGGGATCATGCATGACACGTTAAATGTCGTAAAAATTTAAGTTCTGTGTACCAAACTGGCAAAACATGAGGAAATTTTGATGTTAAGTTAGTAAATGGATCACAAAACCATGTCTACACACACTGACACAATGGCGTTGAAACAGAGGATGACTCACAGAAGGTTGAAATACTAAATGTCTCGTTCAAAAGCTGTTTCACATATAAAATTGCCCTGTAGTTCATCTTAAATAAGCACACAAATGAAACAGCAGATATCCTGGACTTAACGAATATAAGTAGTTTTTGTAAAGTCAATTTCTGTAACAGTTATTTAATGTGTTTATTATAAAGTTGCATTTAGTAGTTGCTTACAAAAGATGTAGGTACAGCAATTAAAAGCAAGTTAAACAGGAAAACAGTGCATATAGTGAAACAAGTACGTCGCTTCAAAAATAACGAGCGTTGACGTCACGTGCCGAGCTGTTGGGTGGTGGGGCATGGAGCTGGGCGAGGAGTGAAGGTGGTGTTTAAAACACAGGGTCTGACGTTTGCCCGCTTCGCTCATCCGCCTTCCTACCTGCACACAGCTCTGTAGAGCTACCAGTATAGTAAAAGCATGTTATTCATTTGATTCAGTCCTATACTGCATTGTCTAACACCCCATTACGCAAAAGTAACTATCTCTGACCAAAATTAGAACGGTTTCTTGTGTTCCTGAAAAATATAGAAGACAGAACGAATACTGTCTGAAATAGATTTATGCTGTTAAACCCAGGGCAGCTCTTCACCATCGTGCTGCATATATTCTGCAATAGTCAAACAGTACAGGTGTCAGTGGACTGAGTACACACACACACACACACACACACACACACACACACACACACACACACACACACACACAGCAGTAGTAGGTATGGGAAAAACCGACCAGTTAAAACAGATACCGGTATTTTAGTTTCGAATAACTACGGAATGAAAGGAACATTCTACTGAATTGTTGCAAAGGGTGTTGAGAGGAAAGGAACCTAGAAGGTTAGATCAGTCTTGGTCTGAGACATCCGTTACTGAATTCGTTGAAAGAAAAATGTTGTTTGTAGTTCATGGGACTTAACTGCGGGGGTCATCAGTCCCTAAACATGAAAACTACTTATGAACCAACTTGTGCTAAGGACAACACAAACATCCATGCCCGAGGGAGGATTCGACGTACGAAACGGGGGCTGCGCGATATAACAAAACTTCTCATATTAACTGTTGGAGAGTATCTTTCTAGACAAATAATCTTTACAGGCGTGAGATTTTACTTTATTTAATGTACGTCTTCTGATAGTCCCGCAACAAGAAAATAAAGAAATTACAATTCTACCGATGGTGGTGATCTTTCCTGCTTAAAGTTCAGCAAAAATGACGATTTTTGGTTAATATTTTTAGTTAATGCACACCCTGAAGAATCGAAAAAAACAAAAATAAAAGATAAATTGCGTAGTTCTTTAATTTATTAACGTTGATTCGTGGTAGCAACCTACTTTTTAAACTGTTGTCTAAGTAGTCAAGAACGAGAAAATATTTAGAATGTTATACATAAATACTCTTCAAATTTTATAGAGCCAGGAAGCTAAAAATATTGAATGTCAGAAGTACCGTGAAGTCCGCGGTCATTATGAATACTGAGATTTTTAGATCTTTCTGTTGCTTTAGGCAGGCATGCATTCATGTCTGAAGCACATTTGCATTAGTTCCATAAATAAACACGAACACTTAAAAGTTATTTACATTTTTATGTTCAACCGGACAGTTCACAAAAATGTGTAAATTATTTTTTGAAACATAACTATATTTCGATTTTGTCAGAAGATGGGTATACAGTAAGCTTTCCTCCCAGTATTTTTTCACTATTGTTAGCGGTGACAGGAAGTGAAGACTTGCACGGCAGCGGCTGTACACGTTATGTGCTGTTAACATAAGTATTGGATCCTGATTGCTACTTAGACTGGTGAATTTAGGAAGCCTCTACAGGAATAGAGAAATTAAAGAAAAATACAGTAATAAAGAAAAGAGTTGAGGAATATCGCGGTACAGAAAGGCACGGTAAGAAAAGATACAAAGAGAAATAACTGCTTCCTTTAGCGTCAGTTACTCCAGACGAAGGTTCTTGTTCGGTGAGAAAAGCCGCTGTCGGCAGCGTGATAGTGTGAGGAGCTGCCAGGTGACGAACTGTTGCCCGAATTGCTATTGCGGCAGCTGCTTGTGTCAATGTGAGTGTCCGTCTAAGGCATCACTGTCTGAGCTGAAGGGCTCTGGAGCGCCCCACGCTGTTGTTGGCAGTGCTCGGTGCTGAAGTGGGAGACGTTTCTTACAGCAGGAGGTCGCCAGAGGGACGGCAGAGTAAGAGGGCCGGCGATGGGACCAGCCGAGAACTGAGGGCCGGATACTCGTCAGCTGGCAACGACTGGCCAGCGAGAGGGTCGCCAGAGAACGAGAGGCCGGCGAGGTCATCAGAGAATGAAAGGGCCTGGGAGGATCATCCCTGAACGGGGGTAACTGAAAGAGGTACCGGCTCAAGGCGTGCACGTCCGAAAGGATGATCCTCAACGTTGTCGCTGTGGCACACTGTGGTCCACATTATGTTGAACTGTCCACTTCTAGCTGCCTTAAGACAGTCTTTCGACATGCTAGCTGAGCTTACTTTTATGCTTGAAGACGACGTTGCTACAGCAGACACCGTTTTACGTTTTATTCGTGCAGCTGGGTATTATAATTTGATCTAAAGATTGCTACTGGAGAGATCAGGTTGAGGTAGCCATCTCTCACAGATTTTTAATCTCCTTCAATGGACTATTCCCGGCATTCACTCCTTATAATTGTGTAGCCAGTGTGTTTCTCTTCTGTGTGATTCAGCGCTCGTTTTTTCAGCTTGCATTACACATAACTTCACAATGTTTATATGTATTCACTTAACAAAATATCTCTTAATCCCCCCCCCCAGGGGGCCCACAGTTCTTTTGTGGGTACGTGTGTGGCGCGCACGGGGCCCCGAGCCGGAGCAGCCTTTCTTCTGCCCCAGGCTGCTTCACTTTCCCTCCCGGTTTATGCCTTCGCCCGGAGACGGGCATATTTCGTGAGATACGGTGGTTCTTGTTGTGCTTTTTCTTCCTTCGTTCCTTCCTTTCTTACCTTTCGTTTTCTGTCTTTCTCTCCTTGAACTCTCCTAGCCTTCTTCTCCGCATTAGTCTCCGCCTCGGCGTTTGAGACACTTCTTTTCTTTCCTTCTTTCTGTTCCTTTCCTATCCTCTTCTTCTTTCCTCCCTGTGCGTGTCTGAAGGCCGACCCACGCATTATCGTGCGTAGCAGGTGACGGGGTAACGCGTAATTCCCCGCCCCGGGTAGACATGTAAGGCACGTACGTACCCCCTGGTAAAGGCCAGGCCCAGGGAGGGGTGATTACCCGAGCTGGTACCTTCCGAACGTGCCGATTGGTCCCTCCGTCAGTTCTCGGGAGGTGTGACCTGAGGTGTGAACAATCACCTAAGGCGGGTAAGCCCTCGGAGAGGGCCCCCACTAGGAAGGAGCGCGCCATCGGAGACGCCGGTAATCACGGGGGACACTTCCGCGATGACTTCCTCCTTATCTTCTTTCATGACGTTGACCCACAAACGTAAGTTAGACTCGCCTCAGCCTAAAAAGACTCTGCCTAATGTTCCTAAATATCTGGTTGTCTCTCGCACCGACGGAAAGGATTTCAATTCTGTCAATCCTTTCGTTATACAGAAAGGTGTAGATGCAATTGCTGGCCCTGTTAAAACCTGTTCACGTCAGCGCAATGGCACATTGTTGCTGGAAGTGGAAAGTGCCTTCCAAGCCCAAAAACTGATACGTACTACGTTGTTGCACACTTTTCCAGTTAAGGTCGAAGCGCACCGCACACTCAACTCGTCACGGGGGGTAGTCTTCACGAGATCCCTTGATGGGTTGTCTGATGAAGACATCCAATCGTATATGTCCGATCAGGGTGTGACAGCCGTCCACAGGGTGATGAAAAAGGTCGATAACCAATTGACACCGACTCGTACTGTGTTTTTGACGTTCGACAGAGTTGACCTCCCGTCGAAGGTCAAAGCAGGGTATGAAGTCATCTCCGTCCGACCTTATGTGCCTAACCCAACGCGCTGTTTTCAATGCCACAGGTACAACCATACCCGTGAACATTGCCCAAATGCAGCAAAGTGTGTCACTTGTGGTAGGGACGCCCATGAGGGGGATTGCCCACCTCCGTCCCCTCACTGCCTAAACTGCAACGGTGACCATGCGGCTTCCTCTCGCGACTGCCCTGTATACAAGGATGAGAAGGTAATCCAGCAAATTCGGGTTACGGAGAAGGTATCAACATCTGCCGCTCGAAAGTTGTTGGCGAGTCGAAAGCCCACTGTCCTCCCAGCGGGTACATACAGTAAGGTACTCACCTCAACTCGACCTACCAAGGATTCCAGTACCCAGACATGTGACTTCACTTTCGCTGACACAGTTGTGCGATCTGCCAGCCCGAAGATTAACCGTTCCACGTCCCCGCTTCCTCCTGCTGCTTCTAGGGTACAGTCTTCGTCCAACTCTAGTAAACCGCGGGCACCTAAACAAGATGCCCGGACCTTGAAAAAGGAACCCGTCCGTGAGGATTTTCTGCGTTCTCAGGCTTCCCAACCGTCAACTGCCTCTTCCCGCCGTCACTCTTCCAGAAGAGCTGACAAGAAAGAGTTCCTCTCCTTCCCCGCCGAGGCGTGACCCATCTGTCGCGCCGTCCAACAGTTGCCGGCCTCGGCCGTCTTCTGTTTCACCGGGACGCTCCGTTTGCCGGGCGCCCGGCCCTTTACCGGCGGTGGAAACTGCCCCTCCTGATCAACTCAGGGAGGTGGCAGGCGCGTCGGGCGAACCAATGGAACATGACCCTTTGCCCCCAGACAGCGATAGCAGTGCTCCCTCGAAATCCGGTCCTCAGCGGCCGTCGAGGTGACCCCGCTCGCTACTTGGTTTTCATCCTTATTTCTTCACTCATTTTTATCATGGCGCTCCTTCAATGGAACATTCGCGGCATTCGTTCCAATCGGGAGGAGTTAAAACTACTCCTTCGATTGCACTGCCCGCTTCTAGTCTGCCTCCAGGAAACTAAGTTGCGTCCACGTGATCGTGCAGACTTTCCACACTACACCTCTGTGCGGTTCGACCTGCCAACCGTGGAAGGTGTCCCAGCCCATGGAGGGGTTCTGATGCTCCTTCGAGACGACGTCTATTTCCATCCCATTTCCTTGCACACTCACCTACAGGCAGTTGCCGTCCGCATCACCTTATCCACATTTACCTTCTCCCTCTGTAATATATATTCGCCATCGTCATCTGCCCTTACTAGGGCAGATGTGCTAAACCTTGTTGACCAGCTCCCTTCACCTTTCGTGTTGGTAGGCGACTTTAATGGCCACCACCCCCTATGGGGCTCTCCGGCACCTTGTCCGAGAGGCTCCCTTTTGGTGGACATTCTCCACCACCTCGATCTTGTCTGCCTCAACACCGGTGCACCGACCTTCCTTTCTGACACAACACACACTTATTCCCATATAGACCTCGCAATATGCACTCCTCAGCTTGCCGGTCGGTTTGAGTGGTATGCACTTTCTGACACGTACTCGAGTGACCATTTCCCTTGTATCATCCACTTCCTACATCATTCCCCATCTCCACGTCCCACCAGTCGGAACATTTCTAAAGCCAACTGGGGGCTTTATTCTTCCATGGCTGTTTTTCACAATCAGAATTTTCCCAACTGTGACAGTCAGGTCGAACACCTCACAGAGGTTATCCTCACTGCTGCTGAACGTTCCATACCTCGTACATCCTCTTCTCCACGTCGTGTCCAGGTCCCTTGGTGGACTGCAGCCTGCCGCGACGCGCTTCGAGCCCGGCGCCGTGCTTTACGCACCTTCCGCCGCCACCCAACTTTGGAGAATTGCATCAATTACAAACGTATGAGAGCGCAGTGCCGTCGTATCATAAACGACAGCAAGAAAGCTTGCTGGACAGATTTTACTAGTTCTTTTAACCGTTTTACTCCCTCCACGGTTGTCTGGGGTGGCCTACGCCGTTTGTCCGGCATCAAGGTCCACTCCCCGATTCCTGGCCTGACCGTGGAGAACGCAGTCCTCGTGGACCCAGCTGATGTTTCAAACGCATTGGGTCGTTTCTTTGCGGAGGTTTCGAGCTCTGCCCATTACCACCCTGCCTTTCTCCCTCGCAAACAGGTAGAGGAGGCACGGCCGCCTTCTTTCCGCTCTTTTAATCGGGAAAATTATAACGTCGCCTTCACCATGCAGGAGCTAGATCGTGCTCTCGCCCTGTCCCGGTCTTCTGCTCCCGGGCCAGATTCCATTCACATTGAAATGCTGAAGAACCTCTCTCCAGCGGGCAAGTGCTTTCTTCTTAGTACCTACAATCGCATATGGACTGAAGGTCATGTTCCCACAAGTTGGCGTGAAGCCATTGTTGTCCCCATCCCCAAACCAGGGAAGGACAAACACCTTCCTTCCAGTTATCGTCCTATTTCTCTGACGAGCTGCGTCTGTAAGGTGATGGAACGCATGGTTAACGCTCGGTTGGTCTGGCTCCTCGAATCTCGCCGCCTCCTGACTAATATCCAATGCGGTTTTCGTCGACACCGCTCTGCTGCTGACCACCTCGTTACGTTGTCGACCTTCATTATGAACAACTTTCTAAAGAAGCGTCAAACAGTAGCAGTGTTCTTCGACTTGGAGAAGGCATACGATACCTGTTGGAGAGCGGGCATTCTCCGCACATTGCACACATGGGGCCTTCGGGGCCGCCTGCCTCTTTTCATTCAAGCGTTTTTGGCGGATCGCAAGTTCTGGGTACGGGTGGGCTCTGTTTTGTCAGATACCTTTTGCCAGGAGAATGGGGTACCACAGGGCTCCGTCTTGAGTGTGGCGCTCTTTGCCATTGCAATCAATCCGATCGTAGATTGCCTTTCAGCCGACGTCTCCGGATCTCTTTTTGTTGACGATTTCGCAATTTATTGTAGCGCCCAGCGGACGTGTCTCTTGGAGCGTTCTCTCCAACGCTGTCTTGACCGTCTGTATTCCTGGAGCATCGCAAACGGCTTCCGATTCTCCACTGAGAAAACTGTGTGTATCAATTTCTGGAGATACAAGGAATTTCTTCCACCTTCTCTACGTCTCGGCCCGGTTGCTCTCCCTTTCGTGGAGACTACAAAATTCTTGGGACTCATGTTGGATCGGAAACTTTGCTGGTCCACGCACGTGTCCTACCTGGCTGCCCGTTGTGCCCGATCCCTTAACATTCTTCGTGTCCTCAGTGGCACGTCATGGGGAGCGGATCGTACCGTCCTGCTTCACCTTTACCAGGCCATTGTTCAGTCGAAGCTCGACTATGGAAGCCTTGTATACTCTTCAGCACGGCCGTCGATTCTCCGCCGTCTCAACTCTATCCACCATCGTGGATTACGTCTGGCGACCGGTGCATTTTATACCAGCCCTGTTGAAAGTCTGTATGCCGAGGCTGCTGTATTACCCTTGACCAATCGACGTGACATACTCTTGTGTCGGTACGCATGCCGCCTACGGTCAATGCCCAACCATCCATCTTACAGATTATTTTTTGACGACTCACTCGATCGCCAATATCAGTTGTCTGCGATTGCCTTGCTTCCACCGGGAGTTCGGTTTCGCCGTCTGCTACAACGGCTCGATTTTACCCTTCCTTCCACCCTTCGGTTGAGCGAAAGCCCATTGCCACCGTGGCATCAGGCCCAGGTTCACACACACCTCGAACTTAGTTCGCTCCCCAAGGAGAGCACTCCGGATTTGGTATTCCGCTCGAGGCTTGTCGAACTCCGTTCGCGGTTCGATAATGCCGTATTTATTTACACTGATGGTTCCAAGAGCACTGCCGGTGTCGGATCTGCCTTCGTCGTCGGGGACAACCGTTTCCAATACAAGCTCCCTGACCGGTGCTCGAACTTCACGGCTGAGCTTTTCGCCCTCCACCAGGCCGTTTTGTATACCTGCCGCCACCGCCACCCTTTCTATGCCATATGTTCTGACTCCCTTAGTGCCCTGCAGAGTCTTAAGGACCCTTTCTCGAACCATCCTCTCGTGTATCGGATCCAACGCTCCCTCCAGTTGCTGGCGGATGACAGCTGTCACGTTTCTTTCCTGTGGGTCCCTGGCCATGTGGGTGTGCCCGGGAATGAGGCCGCCGACACAGCAGCCAAGGCAGCAGCTCTTTTGCCTCGCATGGCTACCTTTTGCGTCCCATCGGACGATGTTCAACGGGCTCTTCGCCGGAGTATCGTGTCGCAATGGCACAGTGTGTGGCTTTCACTGCACAACAATAAATTGCGAACTGTCAAACCGATCCCGACCGCTTGGAGGACATCCTCACGCCCCTCTCGGCGGGAGGAGGTCATCCTGGCTCGGTTGCGGATCGGTCATTGCCGTTTCAGCCACCGTCACTTGCTATCCGCCGAACCTGCACCGCTATGCTCCTGCGGTGAACTGCTGACAGTGCGACATGTTTTACTGACTTGATTAAAATTAACACATCTCCGTGTAGCCCTTCACTTTCCGTCTACTCTGGAGGAAATCTTAGCTGATGACACACGAGCAGCTGCTCGAGTTTTGCGTTTTATCAATTTGGCCAACTTATCCAAGGATATTTAACTCTTTTAATTGTCTTTTATCTTTCGTTTTTAGCCTATTGTTGATGTTCTGACAGTCTACATTTTTTTAGATCATAGCGAATCTATGTTCTTGGCTGGGCGCTAATGACCATAGAAGTTGTGCGCCCTAAAACCACAAAAAAAAAAAAAAAAAAAAAAGAGCTGTAGAATGTCTTCGCTCGGCTTCTTTGTGCTTGCTTCAACTCGAGCTCAGGTGTGAGCCTAAGAAACCTCCATGAGTCCAGCTAAATTCGGGTCATGTGAAACTGTAAGCAGCTACCCCTACCCCTACTAACCTTTAGCTGCTCTCCCCTACCTCTTCTCAAACAGTCAAATATTTGTTACAATGAATTGTACGTTATTTACCATCAAAATCGCGACGCATTCACAAAAAAGGTCCAAAGAATTGTATTGTTCCACATAAACAATCTTTTTAACTGTTATGGAAGAACGATGACTTAAGAAAAGTGCTTGGAGTTTCTCTAAACCATTACATTCGACAGTGCAGCGCGATGCTGGTAACCTCACGGCTATTCATGCTAGGTAGAGAGTAGCGGCTTAATTATTATTCCTAATCGGATCGTCTTAAGGCTTTTACAGTTGACGAATTTATAGTTAATGAATGTATAGTTAGCAGATATTTTACCAAATACGACGTGCTTTTGATCTTCAATGCGTCGAAAACAAATGTGAAGGGCAGATGGTGACTTCATGGAGGATTTGCGCAGTAGCTTCGGAACCATTCGTGCGTAACCGCCAGAGCTCAAGTAGCCAGGAGCTGTTCTCTACCTGCTGCAAGCCCAATGTAATCGGCGTTTCCCCTCGCCCCTTCCTGCCGCGCCCACACAGGGTTGCCAACTCGAACTTGATGAAATAAGCTAGTTCAACGTTCAAAAAAATCTAAAGAAAGCTAAGCAAAGCACTACTGATTTTTTTACTAAAAAATCCAAATAAAAAATAGGGTCACAAATGTTGCACAATAGACACTTTCCTGTCACTGTTCTTTCATGTCTCAATTTCTCCACGCCTCCTATGGCACTCAGATGCTCCAAAGCGCGGTGTCTGGTGGAAGCATCTGTAATTGGGAACTTCAACTCGGTTTGTGCGGACAATAGCGGACTGCAGTTTGAGTAGAAATCGGTCATGAAATTTGTCGTGTGCAGGCACCACACGTTTTCAAAATTAAAGACATAGTACTGAACGTAGATGATTATTAGAAAAACGATGTCAAACCATTTTCTAGTTTTAATGCGCGCTTGATGCAGCAAAATTTTTTGTCTGTACATTTTTAATTACCAAGAGAAGTATATGGAGTGAGTTATTCAGACAGTAACGTATTTGTCATTTTTCCTGTTTTTATGTCGACAGCTGATGAAACCAAAATGATTTCTTCTCATCCTTGAAATTTCTATTTGCACAGGCAACACCAGTTTTAAAAATACGGAGTAACTAACGTACTAGAACTTTAAACATGTGGAGGTTGGGTGATCTTAAAACTGTCTGATTTCATGTCAAATGTAAAGATTCATGTGTTTTATGCATGTGATACTTTGCCTTCTGATGTTCTGTCGTGAATTAATTGGCGATGCATTTAATGGTTTGCGCCTATCTTTGATTTGTTTCCTTAATTTTCTCCTACGCAGAAATGGAGATAAAAGGAAAACAGTACACTTGAAACACACTCCCAGAGTACCAACAAAAAAAGCTAAAAGATTTTTTCCTCCGTTAACACGTATCTAAAACAGCTAGATTTAGCGGGAAAATGCTAAATTGCCAATGCTGACTCCAGGGGTTACTGTGCCACGCATGAGCACTGCGATGTTCCGGCCACTGCTGCATGTATTAGAACGGATACGAGTCGTAGCGCGGTCGACTGAGACGTAAAACGTTTCTCATGCGATAAAATCACCTGCATTGTGTATATAAAATTAACTGCAAGAACAAAATGACGAAAGTTAATGTAAATACACTTATTACTTTTTTCACGACCGGTTTTTTCTGGGAGTTCACTGAATCAGTGAACACACACAACCCGTTCATTTGGTTTGATAAGTCTTCTTACCCGGTTAACATAATATGCCTCGCTCTTATGTCGGTCACCACTGGTATAGATACGTTGAAGATTTCAGGATTTAAGTTTACTTCCTACTTCTGTATACCTAGAGGGGGAGGAGGCGGCGCCACATTGATTTAGAACAGTCGTAAACTCAACGATATTGACATCAATAAATACTGTCTAGATCCGCATTTAGAAGCGTATGGAACAGAAGTAGATGTCCATAACACGTCCTACATCAGTGGCTACTTAATAAGCATATGCAGAAAATTATCTATTTAGAAGTCTAGAAGTTGCATTGGCTTATGTAAAAGGAGGAAACAAATCTTCCCTGCTGGTGACATAAATTAATTCTATTCGAAAATCTGACAGTAAATATAGTATGATTAAGACTGAAAAAATGTTACTAAATGCAATACATAAAATACCCCAAATAGATTTATTATATCCTAATAGGACAGCCATCGATAACGTTGTTCTGGACAAATCAAGTGAACGGAATTATATAACAAATAATCAAAGACCTTTCAGATCGTCACATGCAGCTCTTAGCAGATTCAAGCTCGTCATTAAGACTGTGTTGAGATTTCACAACAGTAGTAAAAACAATGAATTAAGGAGATAAAAACATTTAAGTAATGTGAGCCCGCTGTTCAGTATGTCTAAAAATACGCGCACATACTTTTTTACAAACTGAAACTAGATTTGTGGATTTCAGCTGAAATATCTTTTAATGTTACAGTGAAAAAATGTCCCTAAAACGAAACAACGAACATGTAAAACAAATTGCGAGGATTATAGACAGTGATAAGGCTATTTAGGATACGTCCGCGTTCGGTTGTAATAAAGTTACATACACACTGTACCATATGAACATGAGCTGTTGTTCGGTCAGCTGATGACAAATTGACATAGGGAGCTCAGGATGATGCGAAACGTTGTAATACGGTCCTAGTATGGGGCCAAAGTGACTTAAAGTAGCGGATAATGTTCAGATGACAAAGATGTTTGCAAAATGCACAATGGAAGAATATAGCATTATTGTAGGTATGACACTATTAAAAGGGCTGTGAATAGGAAAAATTGCGGTAATATTATTTTTCTGCTCGGGACGAGTGGGATGCGTGGACAGTTAAAACAGCTATACAGATGAGTAATAAGTTTTATTTACTAATATACCACAGTCAGTCAACTTCTCTGTTGTCACTGCCGAGTTCGGAGGGGCCCTTCGGCCTAGATATAGCTGTTTGTAGAGGGCGCGCTTCTTCCTGGCTCCCTCCAGGAGGCGCTGCACCTGAGCGCGGTTGGCTTCCGGTCATCCTCTGCCTTATTGCCGATCGTTCTCGTGTGTCTGGCGTGAGACGCTCACTTCAGGGTACAACAGATTTAAAGAAAGATTTCACAAATTCCAGCACAATAACCATTAAAATTACAGTCCGTATATGTCAATAAAGCCCTACTGTCACATCTTTGTCAGTACCACGTTTGAAAAAATATATCCTCTGAAAGTATCTTAAGCAGAGGCGCCTTAAGCAGAGGCGCCTTAAGCAGAGGCGCCTTAAGCAGAGGCGCCTTAAGCAGAGGCGCCTTAAGCAGAGGCGCCTTAAGCAGAGGCGCCTTAAGCAGAGGCGCCTTAAGCAGAGGCGCCTATTACATAATCAAAAAAACTTTTTTAAACAATAAGGAAAATGTCGGCCAATTGTAGCTCCAATGGTGCTACTTTAAATTCAGGGAATACTGTAAGATATTAGAACTGGCTCTATAACAATGTGTGGCAACAACATAAAAACAATACGGGATATAGTGGAAGAAGGAGACTGGTAGTAAGTTTCCTTTCCTGTCAGACTTTCTTGGCCAATTATTCTTTTCGACCCCGATGGTATTAGGTTGTGAGGCCTGAGGGTGTCCATTTTCATTCTCTTAGCTTCGAAAAACTGGAACTTCAGACGTGAAGCTGGCTGCTTGCATTGCTGACGCTACTAATAGACTTAGTGATTGTGCACTTAATCTTTCTGAATTACTGATTTTTAATACAAAATGTGACCTGTAGTACAATACTTCTGAATGAGAAGTATGCCGGACAGAGAAACAATACAAAGAAAGTAGTATAATTAAAAGGTGTGAACCATGAGAAGTGGTAACTATCAAAGCACTAGAATGTCATCACGAGGCATTACATTAGTACAGAAAACGATGCAGCACTATCTGAAATTTCAGGCGCGCTCCTACAGAGAAGCAAAGGAACGGACAGCACTGACCTGAATCGATTCTGCTGACTGGCAAACAAACGCAAGTGAGACATGGGAGGCTGTCGGAAATGCACCACCACTGTGCAACAACCTGGGTAGACCTGACGACAGATTCTGTTGGTGCCGGATGCTGCATTACAAAACCAATGGCCATAGTGACAAATTTTTGGAAGCACTTCCCGTTGCCGATAGTGTGGCATTGTCAGGGTCAGTGAATAAGGCCCTTAAATATCTAAAACTAGACTTTTGAAATAACTACCTGTACATAATATTCACTTAACCACAACAAGCATTATAGTGGTTTCTATGAAACATCAGTTAAAATTTTGGTAAATTTACAGTAAGAAACATTAAAGTGTAACCAGTTAAATCTGGAACATTTCCTGATAGCTGGAGTATGTAGATACTAAACCTCTATCGAAGAAAGGAGGTAAAGAATTAGCATAGTTTTCACTTTTGCCATTAAATTGGTGAGGTACCTTCACCTGATCCCCTGAGCCATCACCTCTTCAACGAAATTAATCTGACCCTTCATATTGCCCGTCCTCCTTCCATCCAGAGGATTTTAGTGTGTACAGGGTGGGTGGCTCATCTTTGATTATCCTAGTAGTCAGCCAGCCACAATGTCCTAAAAGGGGTAGATCAAGTGGATGAATGAACTGTTTTTCCTTCTTACGTCCTGTACCTTCAATGTAGTATTCGTTGCTCCATGCATCTTCTAGGTTTCCCCTCTGGGAGCTGAAAGTTGGATTTCTACTTCGACTGGGCCTATTACGTTATTGTAGCTAATTCGTTCGTTAGCAGCATACAGTTGATTTTCTCAGGGAAGCCAATAGTCTTGGTCCAACCAGCCACTGCCCGCACCGAAACTACGATTATTGTGCGGTATCGCTCCCTGTATATCTAGTAAAGCCAACCAATGCCCTTGAACAGTGCAAAGAGTCCCTTTACCACTTCTTTATTAAAAACAATTTCTTCGGGTCTGGTTGTCCCAAATGTTGTGTGCCTTCTACTCTCCAATGCAATGCATTCGAAGATTACATGTCATGCAGTTTCATCACCGTCATCACAGATACTACATTTAGGGTCCTCTTCTGTTATTCCCATTGTATGTAGGTGTTTTTTTTTTTTTTTTTAAAAATTCTCATGGCCTGTCAGCAATCCAACCATGAGTCTAATCTCTCTCCTGTTCAGACCCAGGATTGCAGAGCTTCTTTTAAAACATGGCTTTGGCATCATTACCTTGCCATGTTTTTGTTGGTACTTTGGTCCTATATTCTACGTGCTGTCTTCTGAACCAGTTACGTAGCTCCAATTTGATTATTGCCTTGGTGAGCGTCAGGACAGGTTCCGGTCCAATAAATGGAGTCTCTGCCCCATCCTGGCTAATCTGTCAGCATTTTCGTTGCCACTGATCCCCGAGTGGCCTGGGACCCAGAATAGGTTTACCCTATTGCTTTCCCCTAGATGCACCAGAACCCTGTGACTTCCTGCAACAATTTTAGACCTTGTTGCAGGAGCTGCCAGTGATCTCAGGGGTGCCTGGCTGTCTGCGTAGGTGCTATGAAGACCGTAGCATCTATATTCAACCCTACACACACACACACACACACACACACACACACACACACACACACACACACACACACACTGATGGCAGTGATTTCGGTCTGGAATACTGAGGCCAGTTTCCATAGAGAGATGACGCTCTCCAGTCCCTATGTAGCCCGGCCGCAACGCCATGGTCTGATTTTGATCCATCAGTGAACCAGACAATATTCCCCATACGGTGTCGAACTATTTTCTCCCACTGCTCCCTACTTCAAATTGTTATATTGAAAGGCTTGTTGATGCCCCCCCCCCAGGGGGGCCTACAGCTCTTTTGTGGGTACTTGTGTGGCGCGCACGGGTCCCCGAGCCATTGTAGCCTTTTTTTCCTACTTTCCCCAGGCTGCATTACCTCTCCTAGTTACCCCTCCTTCCCATCCCAATCGCTCCTTCCCACCCTCTCCAACCCCGTCTCTCGGCGTTTCTCTAGATGACGGCTTGGTTATCCCATGGTACCGATTTTCGGCCCAGTTTGGTCCCCCGTCGGGGTTTGACCTTCCATAATAAAATTATCCGATGATGTGTGAGCCAATTAGGTAAGAACTCCTGACCTAGCCCCTACGGCGCGGGTCCCATCCCATCCTTTCCACTTCCTTGCGTTGCTGTAGCCCCCATGGCCTGCTAGGTCCCCAGTACGTGTAGCCAGTCTGAGTGGGGGCCTGTTATGTACCCTTTGGCTGAGCCCCCTGACATCACAGGGATCACACTACTGGTGTCTGAGCTGCGACCTCTCCATGCAAGCCAAGGAGTTGATGGTTGTCCTCAATGGTATCAGAACTCCCGGCAATGGCCATTGTGCCAGGTGGCCTTTGCTGTGGCTGGGTGGCACCCATGGAGAGAGCCCCTGTTTTGGAGTGGGTGACAACAGGGCGGTTGTCTAGCACTATGAAGAGACTCCAAAATGGTCGTGCATCGGCCGTCTCTAAAGACTGGAATAGGTTTTTTAATGCTGCTACTGCGGATAAGAGGATGTTTCCCTCCCTTGCTACCCCTTGGGAGGAAGGTCAGGCTCGCCGGTTAGGGGCAAAACCCTTTCCTCGCTACCTGGTTTGCACAAGGACTGATTTAGGAACTTTCACAACCACTAAACCGTTATTTGTTGAGACCATAGAGGACAAGTTCGGTGAAGTGGAATCTATGAGTAAACTTAGATCTGGCTCATTGCTCATTAAAACAAGTCTCGGCAGCCCAGTCTGAGGCTTTGCTCGCCTCACCACCCTTGGCGACATTCCAGTAACAATACTCCCACACAAATCCTTGAATATGGTACAGGGTGTAATATTCCAATGGGACCACCTCCTTTAAACTGATGAGGAGCGGCGTGGTGTACATTTTGTTCGCCACGTTCAGAGGAGACCTAAAGACAACTGTGTCAATACTGGGGCCTTTATCTTGACATTAGACGGCACACACTCCCAGAGAAGGTAAAGATGATGATATATCGATGTGAAGCCCTACTTTCCACCTCCCATGTGATGTTTTCGATGCATGCGGTTTGGCCATATGTCCTCTGGCTGTACAGCAGTCCCCATATGCAGTGATTGGCGGAGGAACACAGGGGCTCCCCTCATGTAGTGGGCGTCCACAGTGTGCATCAACTGTCATAAACACCACTCTTCAAGGTCGCCAGATTGCCCTAAGTTAAAGAAAGAAAAGAAAATGCAAGGGTACAAACCTCTGGAGCGTTTGACATACCCTGAGGGCCGCAGTAAATATGAACGTCTGCATCCTGTGCAGATGGCGACTACCTTCGCCACGATATCTTCTAACGTTTCACCCTCCCCTGCCCACTCCCATCTCCCCCTACATCCCGTTCCCACCCCCTTCACACCTCTCTCTCCTGTAACTCTTCGACCTCCAGTCGGCTATCGGACTCGCAGTCGGTGAGTTCAAAGGTCGCCCGATCTTCGTAAGTACCAGACCTAACTGACAAAAGTTCTCTCCCTGGGACTGGTCCTCCCCATCCCACAAGGGGGGGGGGGGAGGAGGAGGAGGAGGAGGAGGAGGAGGAGGAGGAGGAGGAGAACAAGAACAAGAAGAAACCAAAGTTACAAGATAAAGCCCCTCCGGTACCACCGGAGGTGCCGACTGTGCTTTCGCAACTCGCTCATCCCATTGAGCCTGAGGCTGATCAGGTATTTATGGATGTCGTCCCCCCCCCCCTTCTTTGGTGACGGATGCTGACAAAGCAGCGTGACAGACATTACCCCATTCGCTTCCCGCCTAGATCCTCATGTGATCATCCAATGGAATTGTAATGGATACTACCATCACCTCGTGCAGATTAAACAGCTAATCTCACTTCCTTCTGCGGCCTGTGTTGTCATGCAGGAATCGTGGTTTATGAATGCACATTAACCGACCCTCCGTGGGATCCGTGCTTTTTGTCGGAACCGGGTTGGTCCCCCCTCCCCTTTCGAGTGGGGTTTGTACATAGATCCTGACAGATATTGTCAGTACCTGGATTCCTCTCCAAACTCCATTGGAAGTGGTTGCTGTCCAGGTTCACTTGGACACTCCGTTAACCATTTGCAACCTCTACCTTCTCCCTGACAGGCCACCAACACTCGCATCCCTAGTTGCCCTCCTTCAGCAACTCCCCCCTCCTTACCGCATCCTTGGGGACTTCAATGCCCACCATCCTTTCTGGGGCAGAGCGTATATCTATAGCCGGGGCCATCCCAGGTTGTTTTTCCATCTTTCTCCTCAGGTTGTATAGAAGGTATTATAAGCCAAATGACCAACATGATTACTCAAGCTGCCATCTCCGCTGTTCCCAGGTCGACAGGACCTCTTACTCGCCGGCCGGTCTCTTGGTGGAATGCAACTGTTGCCGCAGCCATTCGCGAGCGCCGTAGGGCCATGCCGTGCAACGTCTTAAGCGCCACCCATTATTTTGTCTCCTCCTTAGCCCACACTTTTGTCAGAGGGACAGAAGAGCCCATGCTCCGATCTATCCAAGGTAGCTGGCGGCCGTCTTCCATCACTGGCCTTGCCCTGCCTGATGGGGTCTGCACAGAGCCATCTGTTGTTGCAGAACATCTTGCAACTCTTCGCCAATGTATCAGCGACAACTTCATATCGGTTTACTTTTCTCCTTAAGTAACACCAGGCCAAAACCTTCAAATTGGGTTTTACTTCACACCAGGTGTAACCATACAACGAACCTTTTCCTGAGTGGGAACTATCGCTGGCCCTCTACTCTTCTCGTGATTCAGAACCTGGCCCTGACCATATCTGTAATAAATTGTAGTTGTGGGGGGTTGAGGTGTTTCAGCAATTTCTCCTAAAAGTTTATAACCGTATTTGGCTTAAAGGGGTCGTCCCCTCCCAGTGAAGGGAGATTATTGTGGTCCCTGCCCTCAAGCCTGGCAAGGACCCGTCGGCGCTGGACAGTTACCGACCAATAAGCCTGACAAATGTCCCCTGTAAAGTACTTGAAAGGATGGTAGCCCGCAGATTATGCTGGGTTCTTGAATCCCGGGAACTTCTCTCACCTTACCAGTGTGTGTTCCGGGATGGACGATCCCCTATTGACCATTTACTTCGACTGGACACGTCGTTTAGAGAAGGCCTGTCTGATCGCCAACATCTGTTGCAGTCTTCTTCGATCTTCATAAGGCGTATGACACTGCTTGGCGTCATCATATTTTGCGTTCTCTTCATGACTGGGGCCTTAGAGGCTTCTTATCAATTTGTATCCGTCAGTTTTTATCCCACCGCCTGTTCCATGTCAGAGTTAGCTCTTCATTCAGCTCCCCTCGAATACAGGAGAACAGCGTCTCCCATGGCTCAGTGTTGAGTGTTACTCTTTCTAATCGCCATCAATGGGTTGGTGAATTCTGTTGGGTCACTGGTAACCCCAGCACTGTATGTCGACGACTTTTGCATATGTTACAGCTCCTACTCATTAGCCTCTGCTGAACGTCAGCACCAGAGCGCCATTCAGCGGGCTTCAATGTGGGTACATTCCATGGTTTCCAGTTTTCCTCATCAAAAAAGAGCGTCATGCCTTTCTGTGGTCGTACTACAGTTCACCCTGATCCAGGCGCTGATTACCCAAGAACAGTTCTGGAAGTTGTAGCACAGCATCGTTTTCTGGGTCTTCTTTTCGACAAAAAATTGACTTTGGTGCCCCATATTCGCCACCTAAAGATTAGTTGTATGAGGAAACTTAATTCCCTACGTTTCCTTGCTCATTCATCTTGGGTTGCAGACCGAACAACTATCCTTCGTATCTATCGGGCTCTAATCTTGTCCCGATTGGACTATGGGTGTCAATTTTATGGCTTGGCAGCTCCTTCTGCCCTGAAATTATTAGATCCGGTGCTTGGCTACAGGTGCGTTCCGGACTAGCCCGGTCGACAGTCACCATGTTGAGGCGGGAATCTGTCCTCTTCAGGTCAGGCGGCATCAGCTTCTGGCGTCTTATGCCATTGCCATCCGGCAATATCCTGCTCATCCTACTTACCAGGTTCTTTTGGCATGAAGAGCTTCGACCCCCTGATACCCGGCCGCGGGCGGGATTGCCCGACGGACTGCGGCTTGCCTCTCTTTTCAAAGATTTCCACTTCCCCTAGATTGCACCCCCCCCCCCCCCATTTCACTGCACGCACACCCCCGTGGATGGTGCCGCGACCACTATTTCGGGCGGATCTCTTCCAGGGCCCAAAAGCATTAATTCCCCCCCCCCCCATAGTCTTTCGGCGTTTGGTGCGCCCAGTACTAGAAGAGTTTCAGGGAGCCTCTATTCTCTACACTGGTGGCTCGAAAACTGCTGGCCACTCCGATTATGCGTTTACATCTCCTGTTGGGATGGAATGCCATTCTCTGCCAGAGGCATGCAGTGTGTTCACGGCAGAGCTGATGGCGATTTATAGAGCCCTCTGTTTTATTAAAGAGACTGCCGTGGTACGTGGTTTAATCTGTGTTGACTCGATGAGCAGTCTGCAGGCCATTGATCGATGTTTCCCCTCCCATCCTTTAGTTACTTCAATCCATGATCTCCTTGCTGTCATCCATCGAGCTGCCTGCTCTGTTATCTTTCTCCTGGTGCCAAGCCATATTGGTATTACAGGGAATGAAGAGGCTGGCCGGTTGGCTAGATCGGCAATTACTCGATGCCCACCTGCCTTTCTGATTCCGGGTGCGGTCTGCGGGTGCAGATCAGATCTTTGCTTCACTCCTCATGGGATAGCAGTTGGAAGGCTACTGCCACTTCCAATAAACTCCGCACCATTAAAGATACGACTGCAGCTTGGAGTTCAGCTTTACGCCCTTCCTGAAGAGAATCAACTGTCCTCTGTCGCCTCCGTATTGGACACTGCAGGCTGACCCAGAGATTTCTTTCACGCAATGACAATCCACCACATTGTGATTGTCGAGCGGTACAATCCGTGTGTCATACTCTGGTTGAATGTCCTCTCCATTTGACACTTCGTGGCGGCTATGGCCTACCGCCTTCGTTGCCTCTTGTTTTGGCGGATGACCAACGGATTAATGATCGCGTCCTTGCCTTCCTCCGTGAAAGTAGATTTTATTCTCGGCTCTAGGACTCGCTTGGTCAGGGTGAGTGGGTTTGTTACTCTTGGATGTTTGTGGGGTTTAGAGCCTTCTCCCCTAGTCCCCCACTCTTTTACTTATTATTACAGGATTAATTAATACAAAGATGAATTAATAACATCTTGTCGTATTCCTGTTATCCTCCGATGTTCCATCACTCCATTTATCTGGTCTGTCCAAGAGCGTCATGGTCTTACGCGCTTACTCCTGCCGGGTGGTTTCCATTCGTAAACTTTCTTAGGCCACCGATGATCGGGCATTCTCATATGTCCGTACCATTTCAGTGATTTTCTTTCAATTCTATCACCGTATCATTTGCCTTCATTATAGCTCTTAATTCATCATTAGTTTCTCTTACGATTCTAGATATTCTGGCACTTCTACGCAAATAGTCCATTTCCACAGCTATTAGTCTTCTTTTGAGATCCGCGTTTAATATCCATAGTTCTGATCCGTAGCATAGCACTGATTCAACCATTATCTTACCTACTCTTTTCTTACTATTGTTGGAAATATTCTTGTACCACCAAAAAGAATGCAAACACTGTAACACCTTTCTGCTTTGCTTTATTCTGTATTTTACTTCTGTGTGGCCCAATCCATTTTTATCAATATGTGCCCCGAGATGATTAAATTTCTCTACCTGTCTCGTAACTGCTTCCTCATTGATGTTTACTTCAAATTTACCATCACTATTCACCACCAGATACTCTGTTTTTGTTAGACTCATTTGTAGCCCCCAGTTGTTGTATTCGTGATGTAATCGTCGTATCATGAACTCAAGGTCATAATCACCTTGTGCTATAATGGCTTGATCGTCAGCAAAACTTAATGAAAATATCTGTACATTGTTGACTGTGATTCCCCTTCCTCTGCAGCTGTTCTTCCAATTTCGGAGAGCCACTTCTACAGATAAATTGAATAAGATGGGTGACATACTGCAACCTTGTCTTAAACCTTCAGTGACATTGATAGGCTCTGATAACTTGGAACCTCGTTTAATCTGTACCACATTATTTCTGTACATTTCAATAATAATTTGTGAAAGGTGATCATCCACACCTATATCTTTCATGGCTTCCCACAGCTTAGATCTAGTGACTATATCGTAAGCTTTTGTTAAATCTACAAAGGCAATGTGCATCTCCTTCCCTACTGCTAGAAATTTCTCCATTAGTTGTAAAATAAATAGGTTATCTGTACATGATCTGTTCTGCCTAAAGCCGCTCTGGTCTTCCCCAATATGGAGGCACACATTTTGTCTAATTTTTTCAAACATTATCTTGCCAAATAAGCGGCTCATTGTACAGTTGACCCTAATGCCGCCGGCTGCGGTGGCAGAGGGAACTGAGGCGCTTGTCACGGTCTGCACGGCCACTACGGTCGGGGGTTCGAATCCCCCCTCGGGCATGGATATTTGTGCCGTCCTTAGTCTTAGTTCATAAGTAGTTCGTCAGTTTAGGGACTGATGACCCTGTAGTTCAGTCCCATAGACTATACAAACATTCGAACATTGTGAACACTAATGCCTCTATAGCACTTTGGGTCTTTTTTATTCCCTTTTTTGAAAATAGAAACCATATACGACTTTTTGAGTTTTTCCATTCTGAGGGAATTTCAACCCTTGTACAACAGTTGTTCATCAGGCAGGCTATTCGCTTCTTCAGATACCTTCCTCCAGCCTTTCAATAATTAAACAGGAATGCTTCCTGGACCAGGTGATGGGCCATTCTTCATTTTATTTAATGCACAATTCACTTCTTCTGTTGGAAGTAAATGACCTAACTATATACATTACATCTTATATTCATTCCCTTGCGGGTAATATGGCCTATCCTCAGTTAAAAGGTTTGCATAATGCTTTTTCCATTCCTTTAAGGGGATTAGGTTGTCTACTGCTTTGTTGACTATTGTTTTCTTCATACCGGTAATTGTCCTCCGCACTTCTGTTTCTGATCCACCTATTAGGCTCTCGATTTCAATACTTTTCTGTTCCCACATCTTGTTCTTTTCTAATTTAATTCTGTTTCTTAATTGGTAATTTGTTGTCCGGTAGTTTTGCCTGTCTTGTTGTGATTTAGTTGATAACCATTTTTTGTAGATATCATTCTTTTCCCTGATCAACATCTTCAGTTAATCATTCATCCATGGTGGATCCCGTTTACCTAGACTCTTACTTTCAGTCCCTAATACCTCTAGAGAAATTTTTGTAAGCGCTTTTTTAATATTTTCATATTCTACTTCAACATTGTAATCTTCTGGGATCGCTTTTATTTCATTTTCTAATCTACATTGAAATACATCCTTGATACTGAAATGCTTCAGGAGGAATACCTTTTACCTTGCCTGCTCTAATGTCCCATGATTGCTGTGGTTGGCCACTTGTCGAGTTCTTGGTTTTCTCCTAAACGGGTAAGTCAACTAAGCTACAAGTAGTGTTCAGACCCACAGTTGGCTCCCCTCATGACTATACAGTCTTGAACGACCATTTTTGGCCGTTGCTTGGTAATGATGTAATCAATTACTGATTTCTGCTGCAGTAGTGGTCTCTCCCATGTATATCGGTGGATATCTTTATGTGAATAGTGTGTATTCAGAATTTTCAAGTCACATTGGTTACAGAATTCTACAAGATTTTCTCCAGAACTATTAATGACATTTTCTCCATATCTTCCTACTGCTGCATCATTTACTTGTGAGCCAACCCTATCATTGAAATCTCCTGCTATTATTACTTCTTGGTGCTTTGACTTGGTTGAGTAGATGGTCTAATTTCTGGTAAAAATGGTCTTTGGTTTGCTGTGCCGCATCATCGTTTGGTGCATACACCCCTATTACAACTGTTTCAATGCCATATAACTTAATGGTAACAGTGGCAATTCTTTCACATATAAATGCATAGTCCTTGATGTAAGCGCCCAGAGCTTTGTTGATTAGAATGAAAACACCTGCTTTTGCTCTTTTGTTTCTCAACTCCAGACCAAAAATGGATGAAATTTCCAAATTTCTCATTCCCTTGTCCCTTCTTTTTTGTTTCTTACAGAATTAGTATGTCCACCTTTAGTCGACTACTAATTTCATTCTCTATTTCGGTATGTTTGTCAGACTTTGAACGTTCCATGTACCAAGTCTCACTTTACGACAATTATTGGCAAGGAAAAGGACGTTGTTTCCATCAGATTTCCGAGGCTCCACTTGAGATTCTCGAGCTCGTAGAAGTTTTGTTTTTGGACAGAGGGGTGCTGGCCCAATGATCCAACCCCCAACTTGGACCAGGATTTGATATCAGCGCTTAGTCCCCGAGGAGGGTTGGGTTCACCTCGCCTAGAGACACCCCTCCCCCCTTCCCTAGGTGGGATATATTTCGTCCGGCTCCTCCGTTGAGGCCTGTCTGGCTTGGGTGACCCTGCCAGTAGCTACGCTACCGCCGGCATAGCCCTCAACTTCACTGGAACACGCAAACCCTCCCGCCCGGTACTGTCCCTTGGGACAATATATAAAATTAATTTTACAATAAATTAATATACAATTTTAGCACAGTGAAAAGCAATTAACTGCTTCATTTTTATATAATATATTTGTTGCATGCACAAATACTGAGCACTACAAATTATTTATATCACAGAGCTTACTATGTAAGTTATTTGACTTTCTAGACAGCAAACACGTAACAGATTTCACTGTAAGAAAGCTCTGTATAGTGGAGACTTTTTTCTGTAATTAGAATCAAGTGTAGCTAATGTTTGAAATGTTACCACAATCGGTCACAGACAAAAATTTCAAAATCGCCCAGTGTTTTGTGTTTTAACAGACTATCTTTTCCTTTTTTATGGGGTGGATGTAATCCATGATGTTACTAATAAACCTAAAGTCTAAAATGACAACGAACTATAGAGCAGTTTGACATTTTTCGCATCGATAACCATTACCGAATATGAAGATCATATTATCTTATTTGCTCAGGATTTAAACTTGGACTTTTCATTTTACATAGTTGAAGAGCAAGTAGCACTTGTTCTGACACACTTTTTCCCAAAAGGTTACACCTGCTGCATAAAGTGACTGAAAGTTTCACCATCTAGCAACACCCAGTTACTTGAGGTTTTTTGTGAAGTCACTTGGTGGAGTGGAGCTTCACCTGGTTGATGTGCAGTTTGCAAACACTTACCTACAGTCTCATTAAGTCACACATGTAATTACAGTGTATAGAATGAAATGTACTTGTTGCTGTAAAATGTTGTCACTATGGAGGAACACAAAACATGTAAATTATTTCCACTCCTTATTCTCATCTGATAACACAACATTTCAAATATAGATATCTGAGGCCATTAGTTTTCCTTTAACATTTTCTAACTTGGAGTTCACTCGGCATTTTTGTGAATAAAGTGTTCGTAAAATGTAATCATAGTTAACATTCATCTTGAAAGTTGAAGGAATCACTGAAGGAACTTACTTTTTAACATCGTTTCATTTCTCCCTACTCTGAAGCTATGATCTGTTGACCACTGCGCCTTTAGTGACTTACGGTTTAGAAGGTGGTCGTAGCTTTCGGAGCTGTGGTTGGTAAGATGATTTTAATTCCTAGCTGAATGGTCTTTCAGCTTGCCCACTTTTTCCGTTGTTCTGTGGCATGTACAATTCGGAGTTAAAGGTACTAATGACCTCGTTGTTTGGTCCCACATGTCCAACACACACAAAGGCTTGTTGAAGCAGAATGGAGATATAATATAGTCGGCTGGCATTTCCCCAACCTTTCCTATATTTAACTTACTTATTTTAGTGTGGCAAAAACTGGAACTCTTTGGGATATCCAGAATCACAGTTTTGAGTCTGTTCGCACCAGCCGCTGCCTCCATCTTGACCCAAAGGTGTAATGGGGGCATATCCAACACGGTTTCCATCCCAGCAGTTGGTGTGCTAATTCCGCTTGTTACGGCTGAGCAGGCTAATCTCTACACTTTACCAAGCTCCTTAGTAGCAACCTGCTGTTCTACCTTCTTCGACCACACTACCACTCCATAGGTGGTCCTGGATCTAATCAGAGGTGTATATCCAGTGCATACCTTTGGCGCTCAGGCCCCAATTTTTGCCGCAAGCTCTCCTGGTATTCACCAGAGTACCTTTTGCCTTGGAGCAAATATTCCTAATGTGAGGGGTCCATGTCAGTTTCTCACCTAAGGTAACCCCTAGGTATTTCACTGACCCCTTCACAGGTAGCGCTTACATGAAAAGCTTAAGATAACAACTTGAATGTTGGATATGCTTCTTTTTGAATGGTACAACAACAGTGTTCTTGGGACTAACCCCCAGATCCTGTTTTCTGCACCAGTCTCGCACAATGTCCAATGCACCCCTGCGGGTTCGGGGGTAAGAATAGGCCCGCGGTATTCCTGCCTGTCGTAAGAGGCGACTAAAAGGAGTCTTCATACTTTTCGGCTTTCCATCTGTGGTCCCCTATGTGGGTTTGACCCTCCATTTTTCAAAATTTTTCAGAAGAGCGAACCATTTGGGGAAGGACACCTTACATGGTGCATCATGTAATTCTCGTGCCATGCCATCTTAGGCACCCATCATGGAATGGACTTGCGACTGCGGATTCTATTCTGCCACTGGGCAGGTCATTTCTTTTTTCCGTGCAAGTCGCATCCATTGTGCACTGATATCTCAGCACTCTACTTTATGATGGTTCACGTAGCGCCAGAAAGCCAACACGGTAGCCAGTCCGTTGTGGTGGGGTCGTCATGTACCCTCTTGGCTGTAGCCCCCTGACAACACAGGGATCGCTCTACCGGTGCCAGAGCTGCATACTCCTCATGCAAGCCAAGGAGTCGATGCTTGTCTCTGTGGGGCATCAGGACTCCCGGCAACGGTCATCCCGCCAGGTGACGTTGCTGTGGCTGGGTGGCGCCCATGAGGAGAGCCCCTGATCGGAGTGGGTGGCATCGGGGCGGATCACCCGCCATGAAAAGACACAAATCGGGTGACGTTGGCGGACGTACAACCGCCGTCTCTAAGAAGGGAAAGTTTAATGCATCTACGTACGACCCCCAAACGTTCCCCTCCCTGACCACGCCTTGGGAGGGACGTCGGGCCACAAAACAGGGTGAAGATTATGTTCCTCGATATCTCGTGTGCAGCAGGACTGATGGGGACTCATTCTCAGCGACCAAGCCTCAGTTCTTTGTGGAACATCTAGAGGACAGGTTTGGGGAAGTGGAGTCATTATCGAAAATGCGCAACGGGTCTGTTCTCATCCACACAGCATCCCCGGCCCAGTCACGGGCGCTACTCGCTTGTGACAAGCTGGGTGACGTTGCGGTGACCATCACTCCCCACAAGTCCCTGAATATGGTTCAGGGAGTAATTTTCCATCGGGATTTATTGCTCCAGACAGACGACGAACTACGGGCAAACCTTGAACGACGAGGCGTTCATTTTGTCCGGCGCGTCCATAGGGGCCCAAAGGATAATAGGGTCGCAACTGGTGCCTTCATCTTGGCCTTTGAGGGTGATACGTTACCCGAAAAGGTCAAGGTGATGGTTTACCGTGTTGACGTGCGGCCTTATATTCCTCCCCCTGTGAGGTGCTTCCAATGCTGGAAGTTCGGCCACATGTCTTCCCGTTGCATGTCCAGTGCTACATGCAGGGACTGCGGGCGTCCAGCACATCCGGACGCCCCATGCACTCCGCCTCCCATCTGCGTAAACTGTGGTCAGAACCATCCTCCCTGCTCGTCGCAATGCCCCGCATTTCAACGGGAGCGGAAAATTACAGAATATAAAACCCTGGACCGTATATCCTATAATGAGGCCAGGAAAAAGTTTGATCGTCTGCACCCTGTAACAATGAAAAACACGTTCGCAGCAGTGACGTCGTCGCCACTCTCCTTGGCGGCGACAGTATTTTCTACTTCTTCTGTTCCTGTGGGCCCCCAGGGCCGCCAACCTAAGCCTGCCCCCACGGAGGTTGGGGGTCATCCTTCCACAGCTCCCAAGGCGAAAGCCTCGGGGTCAGCAACCACCTCTCCGCCGGAGAAAGAACAACCTTCTCCGGCTTCCCTCAGGCGGAAGGGGTCCCTTGGGACACTCCCTTCTGCCAGTGTCGATATCGACACTAACCAGCAGCCGGCGCGCTCGCAGACTGCTGGTCGTAGGGCTTCGCGCTCCTCCTCAGTCCCTGTGGCTGAGTCCAAGGAGCACCTCCCACCGGCGAAGCCCCCGAGGGAACGGAGGGGTAAACAGAAACCGAAGACATGCATCACAAGAGACACCATGGTGGCTACAGTGCCACCACTCCCCTCCACCTCCACCTCTGCTTCTGAGGATGAGGTGGAGATTCTTGCGTCACCCGAGGACCTCGCTCTCGGGGACGCCATTGAGAAAACGGACAATCCCGATGACACGCCTACACCAGTGGGTGCCAGTGATGCTGAGTTGTAGCCCACCGACTCGGATTCATGTCTTCCCAGCACTCGAACAATGTCATTCTCCAGTGGAACGGCGGCGGTTTCTTCCCCCACCTGGCTGAGCTACGGCAGCTTTTGAGCACGACACCTGCTTTCTGCATTGCTCTTCAGGAAACATGATTTCCAACAATGCGGACCCCTGCCCTTCGTGGCTACAGGGGATTTTACTGCAACCGTAGCATATATAACAGGGTATCAGGTGGAGTGTGTGTGTATGTCCTCACCTCTGTGTATAGTGAATCTGTGCCACTTCAAACGCCATTAGAAGCAGTGGCTGTCAGGGTGAGGACCACACAGGAGTTTACCGTCTGCAGTATCTACTTGCCGCCAGATGGTGACGTATCTGTGAACATCTTGGCTGCACTCGTTGCTCAACTACCCCCACCTTTCTTACTGTTGGGTGACTTCAATGCCCACAGTCCCTTGTGGGGTGGTTCTACGATCTCTGGTCATGGCAGGGTTGTCGAGGATTTCCTAACTCAACTCGACCTCTGCCTCTTGAATACAGGTGCCCCCACGCATTTTAGTGTGGCGCATGGCACTTTTTCGGCCATTGATCTGTCGATCTGCAGCCACGGCCTTCCACCATCTGTTCACTGGAGAGCCCATGACGACTTGTGTGGCAGTGACCATTTCCCTGTCTTTTTGTCACTCCCACAACGCGAGTCCCCAGCGCGCCCACCTAGGTGGGTTCTGCACAGGGCTAACTGGGAAGACTATGCTTCCGCTGCCATCGTTGGCCCTCCCCCACTCGAGGAAATCGATGTGGTGGTCGAGAGTGCCACACATTCCATCATTTCTGCTGCGAACGCGACCATTCCGCGTACATCAGGGTGCCCACGGCGTAAGACAGTGCCGTGGTGGTCGCCGGAGATCGCTGAGGCCATTAAAGACCGCAGGCGGGCCTTACAGCGATACAAACGGCACCCCTCTCAGGAGCACCTAATCAATTTTAAACGGCTTCGCGCTCGTGCTCGCCAGCTTATAAGAAGACGGAAACAGGAGTGCTGGGAGAGGTACGTTTCCACTATTGGGACAGGCACCTCAGCCTCGCAGGTCTGGAGTAAGATCAGACGGCTACAGGGATTACAGACACCAGTGGGAATCCCTGGGATCTTCTCAAATGGAGTCCTATGTACGGACCCGGCCACACTTGCAGAGATGTTCGCCGAGCATTATGCTCGTGCCTTTGCCTCTGCAAATTATCCACCGGCCTTCCGTGCAGTAAAGGAGAGGGTAGAACGCCAGCCCCTCTCATTTCGTACCAGCCGCTCTGAATCTTACAACACTCCCTTTTCTGAGTGGGAGCTCCTCAGTGCTCTTCAACAGTGTCCTGACACGGCGCCTGGGCCTGATAGCATCCATAGTCAAATGCTGAAACATCTCATAGCAGATAGTCGGCGAAACCTACTTGCGGTCTATAACCGCATTTGGTGTGATGGTGTTTTCCCGTCACAGTGGCGGGAAAGTATCATCATCCCGGTGCTTAAGCCCGACAAAAATCCTCGTTGCTTGGATAGCTATCGGCCCATTAACCTGACTAACGTGCCGTGCAAACTGCTGGAGCGGATGGTCAGTCGGCGGTTGTGTTGGATTCTTTAGACTCGAGGATTGTTGGCTCCATGCCAGGGCGGTTTTCGCCAGGGTCGATCTACCACCGATAATCTGGTGTACCTCGAGTCTGCAATCCGCACAGCTTTTTCCAGGCGCCAACACCTTGTTGCCGTCTTCTTTGATATGCACAAAGCATATGATACCACCTGGCGACGCCACATCCTCAACACTTTATATGACTGGGGCCTCCGGGGCTCCCTACCGATTTTTATCCAGAATTTTTTAGCTGTCCGTACCTTTCGTGTTCAAATTGGTGCTTCTCTGAGCTCCTCATGTCCAGGAAAATGGGGTTCCTCAGGGTTCCGTTTTAAGCGTCCCATTATTTTTAATCGCCATCAACGGTTTAGCCGCAGCGGTTGGATCGTCGGTGTCCCCCTCTCTTTATGCTGACGACTTTTGTCTCTCTTTTAGTTCCTCTAGCACCCAAGTCGCCGAGCGCAGGTTGCAAGGTGCTATTCGGAAGGCGCAGAACTGGGCGCTTACCCATGGCTTTCAGTTTTCTGCCTCCAAGACCAGAGTGGTGCACTTCTGTCGGCGTCGGACCGTCCACCCTCACCCTGAACTTTACCTTAACGACGAACTCCTGACAGTGGTAGACACGCATCGGTTTTTGGGTCTGGTCTTTGACGCCCGGCTGACGTGGCTCCCCCACATTCGTCAGCTAAAACGGAAGTGCTGGCGCCATCTCAACCTTCTCCGCCACCTGGGTCATACGACCTGGGGTGCTGATCGCTCGACACTGTTGCGGCTTTACACGGCGCTGGTGCAGTCCCGTCTCGATTTTGGGTGCATTGCCTATGGGTCTGCGGCACCTTCGGCACTGCATCTCCTGGACCCCATTCACAACTGTGGGGTCCGCATTGCGACGGGCGCTTTCCGCACCAGCCCGGTGAACAGTTTACTAGTAGAGGCTGGGATCCCACCTTTGGGGATCCGCCGCCAACACCTGCTCGCAGCTTATGCAGCGGACGTGTATTGCTCCCCAGGCCATCCAAACCGTCGTTTTCTTTTTTCTAATGTGGTCGTCCCTCACCATCAGCGACGCCCCAGGTCAGGTCATACGATAGCCTATAGAGTTCGGTCCCTCCTCCTGGAACTTGAGTCTTTGCCCCTTCCGTGTCCATATCGGGTCCAGGTGCATACACCTCCATGGTGTTTGACAAGGCCGTCTATTCGGCTGGACTTGGCCCATGGGCCCAAGGACTCAGTACCACTGGAGGCGCTCCGCCGTCAGTTCTCGGCTGTCATAGCGGAGTTCCGTGGTTATGACCTGATCTACACCGATGGCTCAATGGTGGATGACCGTGTTGGATTTGCCTATACACACGGTGACCATGTGGAACAGCACTCTCTGCCGAATGGCTGCAGTGTTTACACTGCAGAGCTGGTGGCCATTCACAGAGCTCTTGTGCATATCCGGTCTTGCTCAGGCGAGTCTTTTGTTGTTTGCAGCGACTCCCTGAGCAGCCTTCGAGCTCTGGAGCAGTGTTACCCACGGTCTACCCTGGTGTTGGCCGTTCAGGAGACACTTTATGCCATTACACGGTCCGGGCGATCGGTGGTGTTCGTCTGGTCTCCAGGTCATGTTGGTATCCCGGGCAATGAACGTGTTGACAGGCTTGCCAAGCAGGCTGTAGGTATGTCCTGTCTAGAGATCGGCCTCCCGGCTTCTGATCTCCGTTCATTGTTGCGCCAGAAAGTACGTCAGCTTTGGGATACTGAGTGGCGTAGCCTGCGCACGCCCAACAAGCTCCGGGTGGTCAAGCAAACGACGGTTGCATGGCGCTCCTCCATGCGCGGTTCACGACGGGACTCAGTGGTCTTGTGTCGCCTCCGCATTGGGCATACATGGCTCACCCATGGACATCTCCTTCGGGGTGAGGACCCAGCCCAATGTCGGTGCGGCTCCCGTCTGACAATCGTCCACATATTGTTGGACTGCCCCGTTTTAGCTACTTTGCGGCGGAATTGTAACCTGCCTGCCGTTTTATCAGATGTTTTAGGTGACGATGCTGCAATGGCAGATACAGTTTTACGTTTTATACGAGCAGGGGGTTTTTATCATTCGATTTAACTGGAGATTTCTGTGTGTTACCAAGTGGTTGACTTTTCCTTTTTTTTATTCTTATGGTCGGTCAACCACGGCCATCGGTTTATTTGTTGTAAGTTGTGTTCGTGTGACCATCTCTTCGTTTTGTCTTGTTCTTGATTATGTTTTATGGACTCGGTGGGACTCCTCTCCCACATCGCAATTTTAACCTCTGTGCGTGATATCTTTCACGTGTATGGTTTTACTTTTGTCGCCTAGAGGTGGAATGGGGGACTGATGACCATTGTAGTTTTGTCCCCCTTAAACAACCTAACAACAACAACAACAACAACATCAGGACTCCTGGCAACAGTCATCCCGCCAGGTGACTTTGCTGTGGCTGGGTGGCGCCCATGAGGATAGCCCTGAGCGGAGTGGGTGGCATTGGGGCGGATTACCCGCAATGAAAAGACAAAAATTTAGTGACGTTGGCGGACTTACAACCGCCGTCTCTAAGAAGGGAAAATTTAATGCCCTTCTGTACAACCCCCAAACGTTCCTCTCCCTTACCGCACCTTGGGAGGGACGTCGGGCTGCAAAACAGAATAAAGATTGTTCCGTGATATCTAGTTTGTAGCAGGACTGATGGGGACTCATTTTCAGCGACCAAGCCTCAGTTCTTTGTGGACCATCTGGAGGACAGGTTTGGGGAAGTGGAGTCATTATCGAAAATGCGCAAAGGTTCTGTTCTCATCCACACAGTATCTCCTGCCCAGTCACGGGCGCTACTCGCGTGTGGCAAACTGGGTGATGTTGCAGTGACCATTACTCCCCACAAGTCCCTGAATATGGTCCAGGGTGTAATTTTCCATAGGGATTTGTTGCTCCAGACGGATGACGAACTACGGGCGAACCTTGAACGACACCCCTCAGGGGCTCAGCATTAATTTGCTGAGTACGGGCTTGGCGAACCCGGGGTCCTGAGCTGTGGGCTGTGTCGCGCCAACAGTCCGCTACACCGTAAGCTCTGTGCGTGCCTCAACGACCATCGTTCGGCGCGACGGTGGAACGTTGTACGTTTCAGAGCCCGGGGATCTTGGCTTAATCGCCCGGGTCGCGAGGACGGTACAAACCTCTATAAAAAAAACCTCAATCTCAAGGTGTGCTACGTGCCGAGGAGATGCATGGCTGTTGAGGTTGAACAGCCGCTAGCGAGCAACCTCTGAGGAACCTGCCGCACCTCAGTTGTACAAGGCTTACCCAGGCAAGCGGGGCTCTGCCTGGGTGGACCTTTAGTTCCCTAGCTGCTCGTGGGACGATCATGAAACGAGCAAACAGAAGCATGGCCGGTCGCGAAAATGGCGTCTCAAAGCGAGGAAGAGTTTCTTTCAATGCAGTATCGTATGACCCCCAATCGTTTCCATCCCTGGCTACGCCATGGGAGGAAAGTCGGGCTCGTCATCAAGGTGAGGCGTATGCCCCTCGATACCTGGTGTGCAGTCGAACAGATGGCGAATCGTTTATGTCAACTAAGCCTCTCCCCCTGCGGGTTCGAGGGTAAGAATAGGCCCGCGGTATTCCTGCCTGTCGTAAGATGCGACTAAAGGAGTCTTCATACTTTTCGTCTTTCCGTCTGTGGTCCCCTATTTGGGTTTGACCCTCCATTTTTCAAAATTTTTTCAGAACAGCGAACCATTTGGGGAAGGACACATTACGTGGTGCTACATGTAATTCTCGTGCCATGCCATCCTACGCACCCATCATGGAATGGACTTGCGACTGCGGCTTATATTCGGTCACTGGGCACGTCATGTCTTTTTTCCGTGCAAGTCGCGTCCATTGTGCACCGATATCTCAGCACTCTCGATTATGATGGTTCACATAACATGGTTGGCCAGAAAGCCAACACGGTAGCCAGTCCGTTGTGGTGGGGTCGTCATGTACCCTCTTGGCTGTAGCCCCCTGACAACGCAGGGATCGCTCTACCGATGCCAGAGCTGTAAGCTCCTCATGCAGGCCTAGGAGTAGATGCTTGTCACCGTGGAGCATCAGGACTCCCGGCAACGGTCATCCTGCCAGGTGACGTTGCTGTGGCTGGGTGGCGCCCATGAGGAGAGCCCCTGTTCGGAGTGGGTGGCATCGGGGCGGATGATTCGCGATGAAGCGAAACAAATCCAGCCACCAAAATCCTGGTCAGACAGGTGTCTCTAAGCGTGGAAAGTACAATGCAGTTACTTATGATCCCTCATCGTTTCCTTCCCTGACTTCTTCTTGGCGGGAACGTGGGGATCGACATAATGAGTCGTATGTCCCGAAATTTCTGGTATGTACTAGGACAGATGGGGGATCCTTCCAGGCAACCAAGCCCATGTTCTTTGTTGAACATATTGAGGACAAGTTCGGTGAGGTTGCGGGAATTTCTAAGATGCGAGACGGATCGATTCTTATACAAGCAGAGTCCCCTGCACAGTCCCGTGCTCTACTCACATGCAGTAAGCTTGGCGACGTGCCTGTCTCTGTAACGGCACATAAGACGTTGAATCTGGTGCAGGGAGTCATTTTTCACCGTGACCTCTTGCTGCAGTCGGATGAGGAGTTGCGCGAAAACCTGCAACGGCGCGGTGTCCATTTTGTCCGCAGAGTCTTTCGGGGTTCAAAAGACAATAGAGTGGCAACCGGGGCCTTCATCTTGGCCTTCGACGGCGATACCTTGCCCGAGAAGGTCAAGGTGATGGTATACAGATGTGATGTCCGACCGTACATCCCACCACCCATGCGCTGTTTCAAGTGCTGGCGGTTTGGACACATGTCTTCCTGTTGCGACGCAGCCCCTATTTGTTGTGACTGTGGCCGTCCCGTACACCCGACGCACCTTGTACCCCACCACCTTCCTGTGTGAACTGCAGCGGCCATCACTCGCATTGCTCACCGGACTGTCCCGCTTTCCAAAGGGAGTGCAAGATCATAGAATATAAGACCCTCGATCGCGTAAGTTACTCTGAGGCCCGCCGCAAGTATGAGAAACTCCACCCGGTATCCATGATGACTACATATGCTGCTGCCACAGTGTCATCACCTCCATCGAGGGCAGTTTCCCGACCCCCTATCACACCTTCTGTGGGCCCTTTAACTGATGGCCCAATCTCCGCTCCCCAGAAGCCAGGGGGCGCACCTTCTTCTGCGAGGCTTTTGCCTCCCCCTTTAACGGGGTCTTTGAACCCCGTCCCTCTGCCGGAGAAATGTCATCCTTCTCCGGCTCTTCCTTCAGGGAAAGGGCCTGACGAGCCCCTTCCACCACCTCCTGCAGTTCCCACTGTGTCTGACACCCTGGATGTCAGTAGACCTACTGCTGCACGGAAAGGGTCTCTTGAGGTCTCCGAAACGCCAGTTTCGTCGCAGCCAAACGTCAGCCAGTGGCTCAAAGTCCAGGTACCTGCTGGTAGCCGGGCCTCCCCATCTGCGTCGACATCCGACGCCACTTCTGGGAAGCCTACTCGAGCACCGAAGCCCAAACCCAAGCGGGAGCGGGCGAGAAAAAAGGATGTCCCTCAGGAGAAAGAGCTGGCAGCAAAGGCAGCTTCCTCGATGCCGTCCGCTACCAGTTCTGACTCAGACAATGAGGTCGAAATCCTTGCGTCTAAAGAGGACCTCGCTCTTACAGACACCCTAGACGCAATGGATATGGACACCACAGACCCTCAGCGGGTGGCGGCAAGTGACACTGAGGCGCACCGCGTCTCTTAATCGCTTTCATGCCTCCCCAGTCCTTAACCGCCGCAATTCCATTGGAGGAAAGTGCTGCTTATTTTTCCCACCTAGCAGAGTTAAAAAAACTTTTAAGCTCTTCTCATGTCCTGTGCGTTGCCCTCCAGGAAACCTGGCTTCCGGCAACGCGAACCCCAGCCCTCCGTGGCTATCATGGGTTTTACACGAATCGTCCTGTTTATGACAGAGCATCTGGTGGCGTCTCCATTCATGTCATCAACTCTGCCTACAGTGAAGCTGTGCCCCTTAAAACACCTTTGGAGGCAGTGGCTGTTCGGATCAGGACGCCACTAGCTATAACCGCCTGCAGTGTTTATCTTCCACCTGATGGTGCATTCCCCTTCCACGTGTTAGCTGCACTGATTGCTCAGCTCCCCCCACCCTTCCTCATCATAGGCGATTTCAACGCCCATAACCCTTTGTGGGGTGGCGACATGACTACTGGCCGAGGCAGGGAGGTTGAAAATCTTGTCTCCCAGCTCGACCTTTGTATTTTAAGTACAGGTGCTCCCACACATTTCAGTGTGGCACACGGCACCTACTCGGCCATCGACCTCTCTATTTGCAGCCCTGGCCTCGTACCATCTCTTCATTGGAGAGTGCATGACGACTTGTGTGGCAGTGACCGATTTTTTTGTCACTGCCCCAGCGTCATTGCCCTAGCCGTTTGCCCCGTTGGGCTCTTAACAAAACTGACTGGGATGCGTTTACGACTGCTGCCACTGTTCGATCTTTGCCGGACACTAACATTGATGTGGTGGTCGATAATTTAACAGATGTCATTGTCTCTGCAGCTCAGTCTGCAATCCCGTCTTCTGGTTCGTCCCGGCAGAGGTCCGTGCCCTGGTGGTCGCCGGAAATCGCTGCCGCAATCAGAGAACGTAGGCGAGCTCTTCAGCGTCACAAACGGCACCCATCAGTGGCCAACCTCATCGCTTTCAAGCGACTTCGTGCCAAGGCTCGGCAACTCATCAAACGAGCCAAACAAGAATGTTGGGAGAGGTATGTCTCGACCTTAGGTTCTCGTGTCTCTCCATCTCAGGTGTGGACTAAGATCAGGCGCCTCTATGGCCACCAGACTCCTATTGGCGTCCCTGGTCTTTCTATCCATGGGGCTGTGTGTACAGACCCGAGTGTGATCGCTGAACATCTTGCTGATCACTTCGCTAGATGCTCTGCATCTGCTAACTACAGTGCAGCATTTCGCTCCCGCATGGAGCGTGTGGAGCGACAGCGCCTCTCCTTTGCGACGCGCCGTCGGGAGTCCTACAACGCCCCATTTACCGAAAGTGAGCTGCTTAGTGCCTTGGCCAATTGCCCAGATACGGCTCCCGGTCCCGACCGTGTCCATGCACAGATGGTGAAACACCTCTCGCGGGATTCTCAGCGCCATGTCCTAGAGATATTCAACCGCATTTGGGGTAGTGGCGAGTTTCCGTCCCAGTGGCGGGAAGCCGTCGTCATACCGGTGCTGAAGCCTGGCAGGCCCCTCAGGGGCTCAGCATTAGTTTGCTGAGTACGGGCTTGGCGAACCCGGGGTCCTGAGCTGTGGGCTGTGTCGCGCCAACAGTCCGCTACACCGTAAGCTCTGTGCGTGCTTCAACGACCATCGTTCGGCGCGACGGTGGAACGTTGTTGTACGTTTCAGAGTCCGGGGATCTTGGCTTAATCACCTGGGTCGCGAGGATGGTACAAACCTCTATAAAAAAAACCTCAATCTCAAGGTGTGCTACGTGCCGAGGAGATGCATGGCTGTTGAGGTTGAACAGCCGCTAGCGAGCAACCTCTGAGGAACCTGCCGCACCTCAGTTGTATAAGGCTTACCCAGGCAAGCGGGGCTCTGCCTGGGTGGACCTTTAGTTCCCTAGCTGCTCGTGGGACAGACATGAAACGAGCAATAAATAGCGTCGCCACACGCAAACCTGGCGTCTCTAAGCGTGGAAGAAACGAGTATAATGCTGCAGAGTACGATCCCCAAACGTTCCCTTCCCTGGCTACACCATGGGAGGAACGTCGGGCAAGAAAACAGGGGCATAAGCCTCACCCTAAATATCTAGTTTGCACCCGCACTGATGGGGACTCTTTTAAGACGACTAAGCCCTTGTTCTTCGTCGAAAACTTGGAGGACAAGTATGGTGAGGTGGAAGGGATGTCTAAGATGCGGTCAGGGTCTGTCTTAATAACGACGTCATCCCCAGCTCAGTCACGGGCACTGCTTGCCTGTGACAAGCTGGGTGATGTTTCCGTTACCATTACGCCGCACAAGACCCTAAATATGGTACAGGGCATCATCTTTCATAAAGACCTCTTGCTGCAGTCAGATGACGAATTGCGTGCCAATCTAGAACGGCGGGGAGTACATTTTATTCGGCGAGTCCATAGGGGTCCGAGGGACAATAGGGTCGCGACCGGTGCCTTCATCTTGGCTTTCGAGGGTGATTCATTGCCCGAGAAGGTCAAGGTGATGGTCTACCGGATCGACGTAAAGCCCTACGTTCCTCCCCCTATGCGCTGTTTTAAGTGCTGGAGGTTTGGGCATATGTCCTCCCGATGTGATGCCAATCCTACATGTCGGGAGTGCGGACGTGCTGTCCATCCGAACGTCCCCTGAACCCCTCCTCCAGTATGTGTTAATTGTGGCCAAAATCACTCCCCTTGTTCGCCTGTCTGCACAGTTCTGCACCAAGAAAGAAAGATCATAGAGTACAAGACCAGAGACCGACTGACGTACTCAGAGGCAAAGAAGAAGTACCATAAGCTCCACCCTGTGCGCCAGGTCAACACCTATGCCACAGCAGCCTCACTGTCACCCTCCACTGTGCCTACGAACCAGTCAGTGCAATCCGTACCAGTGGGCTCCCAGGCCCAACAAACTATCCCTGCCCCCTTACCAGCTGGGGGCGCTTCCTCTTCGGTGGCTCCCACACTTTTCACTGTGGGAGCAACACCCACTAAATCATCGGGGACGCGAGTCCCCACCTCTAAGCCGGAGAAGGAGAAGCCTTCTCTGGCTCCTCTCGCCGAGAAGGGGTCCCACGGGACACCCCCTTCTGCGGCTACTCAGAGCGCTCCGGAGGATCCTGGCCACCGGCCTATAGATCCACAACCTGCCGGTCGAAGAGCTTCTTACTCTTCTTCCGTCCCGGATGCCGCTTCTGGGAAGCCCTCACGGCCCAGCAAACCAAAGGGCCAGCGAGAGGAGAAGAAGAAGAGACACAAGAAAAAAGAATGTTCGGTGGCTTCAAAGCCACAACCACCCACATCCTCTTCTTCAGAGGATGAAGTCGAGATCCTCGCGTCTCCTGAGGATCTCGCAATTACTGATTCCCCAGACAAGATCTCTGGTTCTGTGGATTCAGAGCGCGTGGTAGCAGACGATCCGATGGAGTGATCTGCTTTTTATTCGTCATGGCGGTACAGCCAGAAGGAAACATCATCCTCCAGTGGAATTGTAGCGGCTTTTTCCATCACCTGCCTGAGCTACGACAACTTCTCAGCCAAACACCTGCCTTTTGTATCGCTCTTCAAGAGACCTGGCTCCCAGCGACGCGGTCCCCTGCCCTTCGAGGCTACAGGGGCTATTTTAAAAATCGCTCTATCTATGGCAGAGTTTCCGGTGGAGTCTGCGTCTATGTCCTAGCCACTGTCCCGAGCGCTGCCGTGCCTCTTCAAACGCCACTAGAGGCGGTTGCTGTTCGGCTCCGGGCAGTGCAAGACATTACCATATGTTCGGTCTACCTACCACCTGATGAGGTTCTCTCTCCTGTAGACCTCGCTGCCTTGGTCGCCCAACTTCCCCCACCCTTCCTTCTTTTGGGGGATTTCAATGCCCACCACACTTTGTGGGGTGGCACACAGACTTCGGCACGGGGTAGAGATGTTGAGACTCTACTGACGCAGCTGAACATCTGCCTCCTGAACACAGGTGCTGCTACGCACTTTAGCGTGGCACATGGTACATTCTCTGCCATAGATCTGTCTGTCTGTAGCCCAAGCCTGTTTCCGCACTTCACTTGGAGGGTCCACGACGACCTGTGTGGCAGCGACCATTTCCCTATCTTCCTGTCGCTCCCACAGTGTCCACCTGCTGACCGTCTGCCTCGCTGGTCCCTCCATAGGGCCGACTGGCCAGCATATTCCATAGCCGCTGTGCTTCCCTCTCCTCTTCTGGCTGATATCGATACCGCTGTGCAGCAGGTCACACATTCCATCATTTCTGCTGCTGAGAACACTATACCCGTCTCACTTGGATCACTCCACCGTAAGTCAGTGCCCTGGTGGACGCCGGAGATAGCTGAGGCCATCCGGGAACGTCGGCGAGCACTACAGCGCCACCGACGCCACCCTTGTGTTGAACATCTTGTTGCCTTCAAGCGTCTCCGTGCACGGACGCGGCGATTGATCCAGCAAAGCAAGAGGGCCTCCTGGGAGCGTTATGTCGCCTCCATTGGCTCCCGAGCATCGCCTTCACGGGTATGGTCGCAAGTTCGACGCCTCTTTGGCCACCGCCCACCAGTGGGAATTCCGTGCCTAAGCATTCAGGGTACAATTTGCACTGACCCTCACACAATAGCAGAGCATTTGGCACACCACTATGCTCGCACCTCAGCGACCGCTGCATATGATGCGGATTTCCGCGCCCTTAAGGAGCGCACAGAGCGAAAGCAGATATCCTTTCGAACGCGACGCCAGGAAACCTACAACATCCCTTTCACCGAATGGGAGTTCGAAAGTGCACTTGCCGCATGCCCAGCCACGTCCCCTGGACCCGACCGCATCCATAGTCAGTTCCTCCGACACCTGTCAGCAGACTCTAAACGCCAACTTCTCTCCTTGCTGAATCGTCTCTGGGTTGAGGGTGTCTTCCCGTCCCAATGGCGGGATAGCATCATCATCCCAGTGATGAAGCCTGGGGCTGATCCACAGGTGGCTGATAGTTACCGCCCAATCAGCCTCACCAACGTTCCGTGTAAACTCCTCGAACGGATGGTGAGTCGGAGGCTTATGTGGATCCTTGAGGACCGGGGACTCCTGTCCCCACAACAGAGTGGGTTCCGTCGTGGCCGCTCCGCTATTGATAATCTCGTGTCACTGGAGTCGGCCATCCGTACAGCCTTTACACGCCGCGAACATCTGGTTGCTGTATTCTTTGACCTGCGAAAAGCGTACGACACCACCTGGCGCCACCACATATTGTCTACGCTGTATGACTGGGGCTTACGCGGTCCGCTTCCTGTATTCATACAGAATTTTCTCGCGCAACGATCTTTTCGAGTTCGTATTGGTTCCTGTTTCAGCTCCCCTCACTATCAAGAAAACGGTGTCCCACAGGGATCCGTACTAAGCGTCCCTTTATTTTTGGTCGCTATCAATGGTCTTGCTACTGCTGTGGGGTCATCGGTTTACACCTCGTTGTATGCCGATGACTTCTGCATGTATTTCAGCTCCACTAGCATCGGCGTTGCTGAACGGCGGTTGCAGATAGCTATTCGAAAGGCGCAGTCGTGGGCGTTTACTCATGGTTTTAACTTTTCCGCTACGAAAACCCGGGTGATGCATTTCTGTCGGCGTCGGGCGGTCCATCCTGACCCCGAACTGTATCTCGCTGATGACCTGCTGCGTGTCGAAGAGACGCACCGTTTTTTAGGAATGTTATTCGACAACCGTCTCACCTGGGTGCCACACCTTCGCCAGCTCAAACAAAAGTGCTGGCGACACCTTAATATTCTACGCTGTCTAAGCCATACTGTTTGGGGAGCGTCACGCCCAACGCTCCTGCAACTTTATAAGGCGCTCATCCAGTCGCGCCTAGACTATGGCTGCGTAGTATACGATTCGGCTGCACCTTCAGCACTGCAAACATTAGACCCAGTCTTACATTCTGGAGTTCGTTTGGCAACAGGGGCTTTCCGCACGAGCCCTGTGACAAGCCTACTAGTTGAAGCTGGGGTCCTTCCTCTGCGGTTCCGCCGGCAGCACCTGCTGGCTTCGTACGTTGCCCATGTTAAGGCCTTGCCACACCATCCGAACCACCAGCTTCTTTTTCCAGGCGCTGCACTCCCTATCCCTCCAAGACGACCTCGGTCGGGTTACCCAATATCGGTCCGCGTTCGTTCTCTACTTTCGTCCCTCGAATCCCAGCCACTCCCTGCCACTTTCCACTATTCCTTTCAAACCCCTCCTTGGTCCATCCCCCGACTGCAGCTTTGTCTGGATCTGTCCAATAGATCAAAGGACTCCGTTTCTCCAACACAACTCCGACACCAGTTCCTGGATCTCCTCAACTCTTTCTGTGGTGCTGAAGCCATCTATACTGATGGGTCCTTAGCTGATGGTCGTGCTGGGTATGCATGTCTCCATGGTGACCATGTCGAACAACATTCATTGCCCCGTGAAAGTAGTGTCTTCACTGCAGAGCTGGTCGCTATCCTCAAGGCTCTAGAACACCTCCGAGCCTGCCCCAGGGGGTCATTTGTCATCTGTAGTGACTCCCTGAGTGGCTTGCAGGCACTCGACCAGTTCTTCCCTCGTCACCCGTTAGTGCAGTCCGTTCAAGACACTACTTACTCTCTTGCCAAATCTGGCCGATGTGTGGTCTTCCTGTGGACCCCTGGCCACGTCGGCATACCGGGGAATGAACGTGTTGACCAGTTGGCCAAACAGGCCACCACTGCGCCACCCTTCACCTTTGGCATCACGGAATCAGACCTTAGGTTATCATTGCACAAGAAGGTGCGTGATGCTTGGAGTGCCGAATGGTGCACCATGGGTGCCACAAACAAGCTCCGAGCCGTGAAGCTATCCACAACTCTGTGGAAGTCTTCACTGCGGCCCATACGTCGAGAGTCAGTTGTCCTCTGCCGCCTCCGTATTGGGCATACCTGGCTGACCCATGGTCATCTCCTCCGCCGTGAGGCACCACCTGTGTGTCGGTGTGGAGCAGCGCTGACAGTCGTCCATCTTCTGATGGACTGCCCAGTTTTAGCTACATTGCGCCAGTCTTTTAACCTACCAGACGCGCTACCTTTAGTCTTAGGCGACGATGCCTCTATGGCTCATTCTGTTTTAAGTTTTATTCGCGCAGCTGGTTTTTACAACTCCATCTAGTGGTGGGTGCTATAGCCTGATACTTCAGGTCCCCACCTATCCAGCGATTTTAAACCCTTTTAAGACCCTTCTGTAATTTACCGAGGGATTTTTAGTGTGTGAAGTATGGCTGGCTCATCCTGTTTTTTCCCTGTGATCAGCCAGCCGTGTTTTTCTGCTGTCCAGTTTTAGCTGAGATCTCAACTTCTTTTTCCATATTGTGTCTCTTCCTTTTGTGTTGTACGCGATTTCTCCAATGTCAGCTTACCCCATTTCCGAGTTTTCATCTTCGGAGCTGTGTTTTACTTTTTATACTCTTGACAGAGGACTCTTAGCTAGGGACAGGGGACTGATGACCTAGCTGTTTAGTCCCCTTAAATCCAACAACAACAACAACAACAAGCCTGGCAGGGACCCACTGGAGGTTGACAGTTATAGTCCCATCTGCCTGACCAACGTTCTAGGCAAGTTGCTCGAACGCATGGTCGCACGTCACTTGACTTGGGTGCTCGAGTCCCGGGGCCTTCTGGCGCCATCGCAGGGTGGATTTCGCCAGGGTCGTTCTACAACAGATAATCTAGTGCGCCTGGAGTAAGCGGTTCGAACAGCTTTTTCCCGTCGTCAGCACCTCATTACGGTTTTCTTCGACCTTCAGAAGGCCTACGATACCACATGGCGGCATCACATCCTTGCTACATTGCACGAGTGGGGCCTTCGGGGGTCACTTCCCATCTTTATTGCAAATTTCCTCCGACTCCGCACGTTTCGGGTCCGAGTCTGTGTTGCCCATAGTTCGCTACACATCCAAGAAAATGGGGTCCCACAGGGGTCTGTGCTGAGTGTCTCACTGTTTTTGGTGGCCATTAATGGCCTGGCTGCAGCTGTGGGGTCATCGGTGTCTCCTTCCCTGTACGCCGATGATTTTTGCATATCTTTCTGCTCCACCACAGCAAGTGCTGCTGAACGCAGACTCCAGGCGGCCATCCGCCAGGCACACATGTGGGCTCAGCATCATGGCTTCCAGTTTTCCGCCGGCAAAACACGTGTAATGCACTTTTGTCGGCGTCGGACGGTGCACCCGCACCCTGAACTCTATCTTGACGGCCATCTGCTTCCTGTTGTAGACACCCACCGATTCCTCGGCCTGATTTTTGATGCCCGACTGACCTGGCTTTCTCATGTTCGTTTTCTGAAACGGGAGTGCGGGCGACATCTCAACGCCCTTCGATGTTTGGGCCATACCGCATGGGGAGCTGACCGCTCCACGCTGCTGCGGCTCTATACAGCCTTGGTGCAATCACGCATAGACTATGGGTGCCTCGCTTATGGCTCTGCAGCACCTTCAGCGTTGCGCTTATTGGACCCTATTCACCACTGTGGGGTTCGAATTGCGACGGGAGCCTTCCGAACCAGCCCTGTGGTCAGTCTTCTAGCGGAGGCCGGGGTCCCCCCGCTACGGGTCCGCCGCCAGCAACTGTTGACAGCGTATGCAGCCCGCGTGTACAGTTCAGAAGGACATCCTAACTACCGCCTCCTTTTTTCTACTGCGGCTGTTCGTCACCAGCAGCAGCGCCCCAGGTCAGGACACACAATAGCTGTCCGCGTGCAGTCCCTCCTGGGGGAGCTTGAGTCCTATCCTCTACCACCTCCATTTCGGGCCCATTCACGCACACCTCCATGGTGCCTGCCACGGCCATGTCTTCGTTTAGACTTGGCCCACGGGCGCAAGGAGTCGCTTCCCCCTGAGGCTCTCCGTCGCCAGTTTCTTGCTGTCGTTGCTGTGCACCCGGGCTACGACATTGTTTATACGGACGGCTCGATGGTAAACGGCCGCATTGGCCTTGCCTACGTACATGGTGACAATGTTGAGCAGCTGTCTCTGCCAGAAGGCTGCAGTGTTCCTACTGCAGAACTGGTGGCCATCTTCCGTGCTCTCGAGCATATGCGTTCCTGTTCAGGTGAGTCTTTCACTACAAAGAAGGAATCCCTGAGTAGCTTACGCGCGCTGGAACAGTGTTATCCACGTTCGCCATTGGTGATGGCCATCCGAGTGGCTGTTTTTGCCCTTGTTCAGTCTGGCAGATCAGTGGTGTTCCTTTGGTCTCCGGGTCACGTTGGCATCCCAGGCAACGAACGTGCCGATGGGCTTGCCAAACAAACGGTTAATGCCTCTAAGACAGATCGCCCTCCCAGCTTCAGATATCCGTACCTTGTTGCGCCGTCGGGTACATAAGCTTTGGGATGCTGAATGGCGCAACCTGAGCACGCCCAACAAGCTTCGGGTTGTCAAGGAGACTACGGCTGCGTGGCGCTCCTCAATGCGGGCCTCTCGCCGGGACTCGGTAGTCCTGTGCGGGCTCCGCATTGGCCACACTTGGCTGACCCACGGCCATCTCCTGCGCGGTGAGGACCCGCCTCGTTGTCGATGTGGTTCTCCCTTGACAGTGTCCCACATTTTGATGGACTGTCGTCTTTTAGCCGCCCTGCGGCGGGATTTCAATCTTCCTGCAATTTTATCTGACGTTTTACGTAACGATGCCAATATAGCTGATTCTGTTTTAGGTCTTATTCGTAACAGCGGTTTTTACAACTCTATATGAAGCTTGTGTTGCCCCGTGGCTGACCCTTCCTATTTTATTCTCATGGTCGGTCAACCACGAACTTTGACTTTGTCATTTAATTTCCACACTTGTTTGCTGTTTCCGTGTGATTGTGTCCTATCGTGTTGTCTCCCGCCTTGTTGTCCTTTGTCGAATTTGTTTCCTTTTTATTGATTGAGTGGGGTTTTCTCCTCCCGTAGCGGTTTTAACTGTGGGCGAACTTTACAGTGTTTCCACACTTCTCTCGCTCTTTGATGGAATGGGGGACTGATGACCTCCGCAGTTTTGTCCCCCTAAAACATCAAACCAACCAACCAACTAAGCCTCTGTTTTTTGTTGAGAACATTGAAGACAAGTTTAGCGAGGTAGACGGAATATCTAAAATGAGATCTGGGTCGATTTTGATAACGTCGTCGTCCCCAGCCCAGTCACGGGCACTGCTGGCCTGTGACAAGCTGGGTGACGTTTCCGTTACCATCACACCACATAAAAATTTGAACATGGTCCAGGGTATTATTTTTCATCGGGATCTCTTACTCCAGTCCGATGACGAACTCAGGAAGAACTTGAAGAGGAGAGGTGTGCAGTTTATTCGGCGCATATACAGGGGTCCGAAGGACAACAGGGTCGCCACTGGTGCCTTCATCTTGGCTTTTGAGGGTGATTCATTGCCCAAAAAGGCAACGTGATTTATCGGTGTGACGTCCAACTCTACGTTCCTCCCCCTATGCGCTGTTTTAAGTGCTGGAGGTTTGGCCATATGTCATCTTGCTGCGATGCCAACCCCATCTGTCGTGAGTGCGGACGTACGTCACACCCAGACGTCCCATGTACACCGCCTCCAGTCTATGTTAACTGTGGCCAGCACCACTCTCCCTGCTCGCCACACTGCACAGTTTTTCAAAAAGAGAGAAAGATAATGGAGTACAAGACCCTGGACAGACTTTCATATTCCGAGGCCAAGCGCAAATACGAAAAGGTTCATCCTGTCAACATGAAGTCGACATATGCTACAGCTACATCAATGGTAAAGTCAACTCAAGTTCAATCTACCATCCTGGGCCCTCCGGCCCAACAGTTACCAGTTGCCCCCATACGTTAAGGGGGCGCCTCCTCTTCTGTTGCCCCCAAGGTCCCTACTTTGGGAGCAACGAATACAAAACCACAGGGGACAACGGTCCCCATCCCTGAGCCCGAGAACCAACAACTATCTCTGGCTCCTCCTGCAAGGAAGGGCTCCCTCGATGCCCTTCCTGCTAAGGTCTCTGACGCTGGTACAGCAGATACCAGTGAGTGGCTGAAAAAGCCACTACCTGCTGGTCGTAGGGCCTCGAGGGTATCCTCTGTCCCTGATGTGGCAGACAAGCCCTCCCAGCAGGAGAGACCAAAAGACAAACGGGACAGGAAGAAAAAGAGGCCCAAAAAGACTGAACACAAAGTGGCTTCTGAGCCGCCTCAACAAACGTCAGCCTCAGAGGACGAAATAGCAAAAGCCAAGTCCTCAGGGGACGTGAGAATTTCTGAGTCCCCAAACGCGATGGACATTGAGGCTCTGCCTCCGCCGTCAGCGACGGCGAACAATCTTGCAGAGTCCACTGAACCATCCCAATCTGCATGTCACAGCGACCAGGAGCCTCTATGATCATGCAGTGGAACTGTGGCGGTTTTTTCCGCCATTTGTCCGAACTGCAGCAACTGTTGTGCCGATTTCCAGCATTCTGTATAGCCCTGCAGGAAACTTGGTTCCCTGCACAGAGGACCCCAGCCCTTTGTGGCTATCGGGGCTATTATAACAATCGTTCCATCTATGACAGGGTATCTGGCGGAGTATGTGTCTACGTTCTTGCAACCGTCCCAAGCGCTGCTGTGCCTCTCAACACGGCCCTGGAGGCGGTGGCTGTTCGACTCCGGGCAATAGAGGAATTTACCATCTGTTCCCTATACCTTCCCCCGGATGTTGTTCTCTCTCCTGCTGACATCACTGCATTGGTTGCCCAATTACCACAACCATTCCTCCTCTTGGGTGATTTCAATGCCCACCACCCTCTATGGGGTGGAAATGAGAGCACGGGCCGTGGTAGAGACCTTGAGAACCTTCTCACACAGCTTGCCGTTTGCATCTTGAATAGTGGGGCACCCACACACTTCAGCGTGGCGCATGGCTCTTTCTCTGCCATCGACCTATCCATTTGTAGCCCGAGTCTCCTTCCACATTTATCTTGGAAGGTCCATGATGACGTCTGTGGGAGCGACCACTTTCCTCTCCTTTTGTCGCTCTCACAATTTCACCCTGCAGGACGCCTGCCTTGGTGGTCCCTCCATAGGGCTGACTGGCATGGCTATACCTCGACAGCTGTGGTTACTGCTCCATTGCCAGATAACATTGATATGGCAGTACAACAACTCGCTTCAGCAGCAGAAATAATGTCTGCAGTGAAAGTCCCGACTACCACAGGCTCACTTAGGCGCAAGTCGGTGCCTTGGTGGACGCGGGAGATAGCTGACGCTATCCGGGAGCGACGCTGGGCGCTTCAACGCCACCGGCGCGACCCCAGTCTTGAACATCTAATCGCTTTTAAGTGTCTCCGGGCCCGAGCCCGGCGACTGATCCAACAGAGTAAGCAGGACTGTTGGGAGCGATATGTAGCCACCATAGGCTCCCGTGCCTCCATTTCTCAAGTGTGGTCGCAGGTACGGCGCATCTTCGGGTACAACCCACCAAGCGGAATCCCGTCACTCCGAATCGAAGGTAGACTTCGTACTGACCCGACGGTTATTGCCGACCTAATGGCAGGTCATTTTGCGCGTTGCTCTGCAACCGCAGCCTACAGTGCACAATTTCGCGCCCTCAAAGAGCGAGTTGAGCGGAGGCAATTGTCCTTCCGCACACGTCGACAGGAAGCATACAATGCTCCATTTAGTGAGTGGGAGTTCCAGACTGCTCTTGCTGCATTCCCCAATACCTCTCCTGGTCCGGACCGCATTCACAGCCAGTTCGTCCGTCACCTCTCATCGGACTTTAAACGGCAGCTACTCGCCCTTTATAATCGTCTTTGGACAGAAGGCCTTTTCCCGTCACAATGGCGGAGAAGTACTATCGTCCCAGTGATGAAACCAGGGCGCAGATCCGTCCGACGCTGGGAGCTACCGCCCCATCAGTCTCACCAACGTTCTGTGTAAGATCCTCGAACGTATGGTGAGTCGACGGCTTATGTGGCTACTGGAGGACCGAGGTCTCCTGGCTCCACAACAGGGAGGCTTCCGTCAGGGCCGTTCCACTCTAGACAATCTCGTGTCCCTGGAATCAGCCGTTCGAACCGCTTTTACTCGCCGAGAACACCTTGTCGCAGTCTTTTTTTGACCTCCGCAAAGCTTATGATACAACCTGGCGGCATCACATTCTCTCCACACTTTATGATTGGGGCTTACGTGGCCCCCTACCAACGTTTATACAGAACTTCCTGTCGCTACGCTCCTTTCAGGTTCGGGTTGGCACCTCTCTTAGCTCCGCTCATGTTTTAGAGAATGGCGTCCCACAGGGCTCCGTTTTAAGTGTACCATTATTTTTGATAGCTATTAATGGACTAGCTGCGGCAGTAGGAACGTCTGTCTCTTCCTTCTTGTTTGCCGACGACTTTTGCCTTTACTTCAGCTCCAGCAGCATTAACGTCACAGAACGTCGGCTGCAGGGAGCCATTCGAAGGGCACAGTCTTGGGCCTCTGAGCATGGTTTCCAATTTTCGGCGCAGAAAACCCGCGTCATGCACTTTTGTCGCCGTCGGGTAGCTCATCCAGAACCTGAGCTATATTTGAATGATGAACCCCTTCACGTTGAGGAGACACACCGCTTCCTAGGCATGTTTTTTGATGCTCGGCTGACCTGGATACCGCATCTTCGCCAATTAAAACAAAAATGCTGGAGACATCTAAGCATCCTCCGCTGCCTCAGCCACACAGGTTGGGGAGCTGCTCACCCCACTCTACTGCAACTGTATAAGGCACTTATCCAGTCACGCCTGGATTATGGCTGCCTTGTGTATGATTCTGCAGCTCCAACTGCACTGCAGACCTTAGATCCGGTTCATCACAGTGGTATCCGTTTAGCAACAGGGGCCTTCCGTACCAGTCCTGTGACAAGCCTTCTTGCTGAGGCTGGGGTTCCCCCCCTGCGATTAAGAAGGCAACAGCTAATGGCTTCTTATGTTTCCCGTATTCATGCCATACCTCACCACCCAAATCGCAGGCTCCTCTTCCCAGCTGACGCACTCCCTTCCCCGCGACGACGGCCGCGGTCGGGCCTCCCGGTTGCGGTCCGTGTTTTGTTCCCTTCTTTCTTCTCTAGAGTCCCTACCTATTCCTCTCACCTTCCAGTACCATTCTCGTACTCCTCCTTGGGTCCTTCCTCGCCTCCAGCTTCGGTTGGACTTGTCCCGAGACTCCAAAGCCTCTGTTGCACCAACGACTCTGCGTCAACAGTTCCAGGCCCTTCTGGATTCGTACCATGGCGCTGAATTTATATACACCGATGGCTCCCTAGTCGATGGCCATGTTGGGTGTGCCTATACCCATGGCGGCATATAGAACAACATTCATTGCCCTGTGGGAGTAGTATGTTTACGGCGGAACTTGTCGCCATTTGGTGGGCCCTTCATCTCAGAGCCTGCCCCGGGGAGTCTGTGGTTATCTGTACTGACTCCCTGAGTGCTTTGCAAGCCCTTAACCAGTGTTTCCCGAGACATCCTTTGGTACGGTCCATTCAGGAAACTGTATACAGACTAGGTACATCTGGTCGCACTGTGGTATTCCTTTGGACTCCAGGGCACATTGGAATAACTGGAAATGAACGTGTTGACCAACTGGCGAAAGAGGCTACTACCTCAACCATGCTGGAAATCGGTCTCCAGGAGAGGAATCTCCGGGCGGTGCTCCATCGGAAGGTATTATGCCTTTGGAATACAGAGTGGGCTTAATCGAATACACCGAATAAGCTCCGTGCTGTTAAGCCTTCTACGGCAATGTGGAGGTCCTCCCTACGAGCCTCTCGTAGGGAGTCCGTTGTACTCTGCCGACTATGCATTGGCCATACGTGGTTAACACACGGCCACCTCTTGCGTTGAGAGGGCCCACCAGTTTGCCGTTGTGGCGCCCAGCTGACTGTGGTCCACATACTGTTGTATTGTCCGTTTTTAGCCGCTTTGCGGCAGTCCTTAAGCCTACCAGATTCGTTGCCAACAGTTTTAGGTGACAATGCCTCCTTGGCTACTACTGTTTTAAATTTTATATGCGCATCTGGTTTCTACCCTTCCATTTAATGGAAGGCGCTTCTGACTGATTCACAGACCCTCATTTTTACACTGTTTTTAAGTTACTTGATAGCCTCTGCCTTTTCGGTTGAGGTGGTTTTTTTTTAGTGTGTACAGCATGGCTCGCTAATCCGTTATTCCCCTCAGGGGCTCAGCATTAAATTGCTGAGTACGGGCTTGGCGAACCCGGGGTCCCTGTGTGGCGCCAACAGCCCACTACACCGTAAGCTCTGTGCGTGCTTCAACGACCATCGTTCGGCGCGACGGTGGAACGTTGTACGTTTCAGAGCCCGGGGATCTTGGCTTAATCGCCCGGGTCGCGAGGATGGTACAAACCTCTATAAAAAAAACCTCAATCTCAAGGTGTGCTACGTGCCGAGGAGATGCATGGCTGTTGAGGTTGAACAGCCGCTAGCGAGCAACCTCTGAGGAACCTGCCGCACCTCAGTTGTATAAGGCTTACCCAGGCAAGCGGGGCTCTGTCTGGGTGGACCTTTAGATCCCTAGCTGCTCGTGGGAACGAAATGAAACGAGCAAAAGAACACGTTGGTGGACGTACAACCACCGTCTCTAAGCGTGGGAAGTTTCATGCCTCTTCTTATGACCCCAAGTCGTTTCCTTCCTTGGCCACGCCCTGGGAGGAACGCAGGGCTGCTACCGGAGATGAGCAATATTCACCTCGATATTTAGTGTGTACAAGGACTGATGGGGAATCTTTTACGGCAGTGAAGCCTCAGTTCTTTGTTGACCACCTGGAGGACAGGTTTGGGGAAGTAGACTCAATTTCTAAAATGCGCAACGGTTCTGTACTCATTCACACAGCATCCCCGGCCCAGTCACGGGCGCTACTCGCTTGTGACAAGCTGGGTGACGTTGCGGTGACCATCACTCCCCACAAGTCGCTGAATATGGTTCAGGGAGTAATTTTCCACCGGGATTTGTTGCTCCAGACAGACGACGAGCTACGGACGAACCTTGAACGGCGAAGCGTTCATTTTGTCCGGCGCATCCATAGGGGCCCAAAGGATAATAGGGTCGCAACTGGTGCCTTCATCTTGGCCTTTGAGGGTGATACGTTGCTCGAAAAGGTCAAGGTGATGGTTTACCGTGTTGATGTGCGGCCTTATATTCCGCCCCCTGTGCGGTGCTTCCAATGCTGTAAGTTCGGCCACATGTCTTCCCGTTGTATGTCGAGTGCTACATGTAGGGACTGCGGGCGTCCAGCACATCCGGGCGCCTCATGTACTCCGCCTCCCATCTGCGTCAACTGTGGTCAGAACCATCCTCCCTGCTCATTGCAATGTCCCGCACTTCAACGGGAGCGGAAAATTACGGAGTATAAAACCCTGGACCGTATATCCTATAATGAGGCCAAGAAAAAGTTTGATCGTCTGCACCCTGTAACAATGAAAAACACGTTCGCAGCAGTGACGTCGTCGCCACTCTCCTTGGCGGCGACAGTATTTTCTACTTCTTCTGTTCCTGTGGGCCCCCAGGGCCGCCAACCTAAGCCTGCCCCCACGGAGGTTGGGGGTCATCCTTCCACAGCTCCCAAGGCGAAAGCCTCGGGGTCAGCAACCACCTCTCCGCCGGAGAAAGAACAACCTTCTCCGGCTTCCCTCAGGCGGAAGGGGTCCCTTGGGACACTCCCTTCTGCCAGTGTCGATATCGACACTAACCAGCAGCCGGCGCGCTCGCAGACTGCTGGTCGTAGGGCTTCGCGCTCCTCCTCAGTCCCTGTGGCTGAGTCCAAGGAGCACCTCCCACCGGCGAAGCCCCCGAGGGAACGGAGGGGTAAACAGAAACCGAAGACATGCATCACAAGAGACACCATGGTGGCTACAGTGCCACCACTCCCCTCCACCTCCACCTCTGCTTCTGAGGATGAGGTGGAGATTCTTGCGTCACCCGAGGACCTCGCTCTCGGGGACGCCATTGAGAAAACGGACAATCCCGATGACACGCCTACACCAGTGGGTGCCAGTGATGCTGAGTTGTAGCCCACCGACTCGGATTCATGTCTTCCCAGCACTCGAACAATGTCATTCTCCAGTGGAACGGCGGCGGTTTCTTCCCCCACCTGGCTGAGCTACGGCAGCTTTTGAGCACGACACCTGCTTTCTGCATTGCTCTTCAGGAAACATGATTTCCAACAATGCGGACCCCTGCCCTTCGTGGCTACAGGGGATTTTACTGCAACCGTAGCATATATAACAGGGTATCAGGTGGAGTGTGTGTGTATGTCCTCACCTCTGTGTATAGTGAATCTGTGCCACTTCAAACGCCATTAGAAGCAGTGGCTGTCAGGGTGAGGACCACACAGGAGTTGACCATCTGCAGTATCTACTTGCCGCCAGATGGTGACATATCTGTGAACGTCTTGGCTGCACTCGTTGCTCAACTACCCCCACCTTTCTTACTGTTGGGTGACATCAATGCCCACAGTCCCTTGTGGGGTGGTTCTACGATCTCAGGTCACAGCAGGGTTGTCGAGGATTTCCTAACTCAACTCGACCTCTGCCTCTTAAATACAGGTGCCCCCACACACTTTAGTGTGGCACATGGCACATTTTCGGCCATTGATCTGTCGATCTGCAGCCACGGCCTTCCACCATCTGTTCACTGGAGAGCCCATGACGACTCGCGTTGTGGGAGTGACATGTGGCAGTGACCATTTCCCTGTCTTTTTGAGTCCCCAGCGCGCCCACCTAGGTGGGTTCTGCACAGGGCTAACTGGGAAGACTATGCTTCTGCTGCCATCGTTGGCCCTCCCCCACTCGAGGAAATCGACGTGGTGGTCGAGAGCGCCACACATTCCATCATTTCTGCTGCGAACGCGACCATTCCGCGTACATCAGTCTGCCCACGGCGTAAGACAGTGCCGTGGTGGTCGCCGGAGATCGCTGAGGCCATTAAAGACCGCAGGCGGGCCTTACAGTGATACAAACGGCACCCCTCTCAGGAGCACCTAATCAATTTTAAACGGCTTCGCGCTCGTGCTCGCCAGCTTATAAGAACACGGAAACGGGAGTGCTGGGAGAGGTACGTTTCCACTATTGGGACAGGTACCTCAGCCTCGCAGGTCTGGAGTAAGATCAGGCGGCTACAGGGATTACAGACACCAGTGGGAATCCCTGGGATCTCCTCAAATGGAGTCCTATGTACGGACCCGGCCACTCTTGCAGAGATGTTTGCCGAGCATTATGCTCGTGCCTTTGCCTCTGCAAATTATCCACCGGCCTTCCGTGCAGTAAAGGAGAGGGTAGAACGCCAGCCCCTCTCATTTCGTACCCGCCGCACTGAATCTTACAACACTCCTTTTACAGAGTGGGAGCTCCTCAGTGCTCTTCAACAATGTCCTAACTCGGCGCCTGGGCCTGATAGCATCCATAGCCAGATGCTGAAACATCTCTCAGCAGATAGTTGGCGTGCCCTACTTGCGGTCTATAACCGCATTTGGTGTGATGGTGTTTTCCCGTCACAGTGGCGGGAGAGTATCATCATCCCAGTCCTTAAGCCCGACAAACATCCTCTTTCCTTGGATAGCTATCGGCCCATTAACCTGACTAACGTGCCATGCAAACTGTTGGAGCGGATGGTCAGTCGGCGGTTGTGTTCGATTCTTGAGACTCGGGGGATTATTGGCTCCGTGCCAGGGCGGTTTTCGCCAGGGTCGATCTACCACCGATAATCTGGTGTACCTCGAGTCTGCAATCCGCACAGCCTTTTCCCGGCGCCAACACCTCGTTGCCGTCTTCTTCGATATGCACAAAGCATATGATACAACCTGGCGACGACACATCCTCAATACTTTATATGACTGGGGCCTCCGGGGCTTCCTACCGATTTTTATCAGAATTTTTTAGCCGTCCGTACCTTTCGTGTTCAAATTGGTGCTTCTCTGAGCTCCTCATGTCCAGGAAAATGGGGTTCCTCAGGGTTCCGTTTTAAGCGTCCCATTATTTTTAATCGCCATCAACGGTTTAGCCGCAGCGGTTGGATCGTCGGTGTCCCCCTCTCTTTATGCTGACGACTTTTGTCTCTCTTTTAGTTCCTCTAGCACCCAAGTCGCCGAGCGCAGGTTGCAAGGTGCTATTCGGAAGGCGCAGAACTGGGCGCTTACCCATGGCTTTCAGTTTTCTGCCTCCAAGACCAGAGTGATGCACTTCTGTCGGCGTCGGACCGTCCACCCTCACCCTGAACTTTACCTTAACGACGAACTCCTGACAGTGGTAGACACGCATCGGTTTTTGGGTCTGGTCTTTGACGCCCGGCTGACGTGGCTCCCCCACATTCGTCAGCTGAAACGGAAGTGCTGGCGCCATCTCAACCTTCTCAGACACTTGGGTCATATGACCTGGGGTGCCGACCGCTCCACACTGTTGTGGCTTTACACGGCGCTGGTGCAGTCCCATCTCGATTTTGGGTGCATTGCCTATGGGTCTGCGGCACCTTCGGCACTGCATCTCCTGGACCCCATTCACAACTGTGGGGTTCGCATCGCGACGGGTGCCTTCCGCACCAGCCCAGTGAACAGTTTACTAGTGGAGGCTGGGGTTCCACCCTTGGGAATACGCCGCCAACACCTACTTGCGGCTTACGCAGCCCATGTGTGTTGCTCCCCAGGCCACCCGAACCATCGTCTCCTCCTTCCTGATGTGGTAGTCCGTCCCCATCAGCGACGCCCCAGATCAGGTCATACGATTGCCTATCGGGTTCAGTCCCTCCTGCAGGAGCTTGAGTCTTCTCCCCTTCCATCTTCCTATCGGGTCCGTGCCCGTACACCTCCGTGGTGTTTGCCAAGGCCGTCTACTCGGCTGGACTTGGCCCAGGGGCCCAAAGACTCAGTTCCACTGGAGGCGCTCCGCCGTCAGTTCTCGGCTATCGTAGCGGAATTCCGTGGATATGACCTGATCTACACAGATGGTTCCATGGTTGATTGCTGTGTGGGATTTGCATATACTCATGGTGACCATGTGGAACAGCACTCTCTGCCGAATGGCTGCAGTGTTTACACTGCAGAGCTGGTGGCCATTCACAGAGCTCTCATGCATATCCGGTCTTGATCAGGCGAGTCTTTTGTCGTTTGCAGCGACTCTCTGAGCAGCCTCCGAGCTCTGGAGCACTGTTACCCGCGGTCTCCCCTGGTGTTGGCCATACAGGAGACGCTTCGTTCCGTTGAACTGTCTGGGCGATCAGTGACGTTCATCTGGTCTCCGGGTCATGTTGGTATCCCGGGCAATGAACTTGTTGACAGGCTTGCCAAGCAGGCAGTCGGTCTGTCCTGTCTAGAGATCGGCCTCCCGGCTTCTGATCTCCGTTCGTTGTTGCGCCAGCGAGTACGTCAGCTTTGGGATACTGAGTGGCGTAGCCTGCGCACGCCCAACAAGCTCCGGGTGGTCAAGCAAACGACGGTTGCATGGCACTCCTCCATGCACGGTTCACGACGGGACTCAGTGGTCTTGTGTCGCCTCCGCATTGGGCATACATGGCTCACCCATGGACATCTCCTTCGGGGTGAGGACCCAGCCCAATATCGGTGCGGCTCCCAGCTGACAATAGTCCACATATTGTTGGACTGCCCCGTTTTAGCTGCTTTGCGGCGGAATTTTAACCTGCCTGCCGTTTTATCAGATGTTTTAGGTGATGATGCTGCAATGGCAGATACAGTTTTACGTTTTATACGAGCAGGGGGTTTTTATCATTCGCTCTAACGGGAGATTTCTGTGTGTTACCGAGTGGTTGACTTTTCCTTTTTTTTATTCTTATGGTCGGTCAACCACGGCCATCGGTTTATTTGTTGTAAGTTGTCTTTGTGTGACCGTCTCTTCGTTTTGTCTTGTTCTTGATTATGTTTTATGGACTCGGTGGGACTCCTCTCCCACATCGCAATTTTAAACTCTGTGTGTGATATCTTTCACGTGTATGGTTTTACTTTTGTCGCCTAGAGGTGGAATGGGGGACTGATGACCATTGTAGTTTTGTCCCCCTTAAACAACCTAACAACAACAACAACAACAACAACAACAACAACCAGTTGGTTCGGTCCATTCAGGACACCATATTTACCCTCAGCGAATCAGGACGTTCGGTGGTTTTCCTTTGGACCCCCGGCCACGTAGGCATCCCAGGAAATGAACGGGTTGATTGCCTCGCCAACCAGGCCACCACATCACGGCCCTAGAAGATAGGACTTAAAGAAAGGGATCTACGATTACAACTAACCCGTAAGGTTCTGGGGATTTGGACCTCGGAATGGGATGCTTTGAACGTTCCGAACAAGCTGTGTACAGTCAAGTCCACCACAGCCGTGTGGAGATCCTCCCTGCGAGCCTCTCGTAGGGAGTCTGTAGTCCTCTGCAGACTACGTATCGGACATACGTGGTTAACACACGGCTACCTTCTACGAAGAGAGGACCCACCAACTTGCCGTTGTGGTGCCCTATTGACTGTGGTCCACATTCTGGTGGATTGCTTACTTTTAGCCGACTTGAGGCAGGCTTTTACGCTGCCTTGTGAGCTCCCATTGATTTTATCTGACGATGTCTCTGTGATCGACCGTGTTTTAGGTTTTATTCGTGCAACTGGCTTCTATTGGTCTATTTAATGGTGGGGCCTATAGGCCCGCCTTGTCGGGCTTCACCCCTCCAGAACAATAGGCCGCTGTCATTTTACGGTTTAAGACTTGCTTTAATTTAAGGATTTTAAAGTTTGCAGAGTGGCTGGCTCATTCTGTATTATCCTTGTGATCAGCCAGCCACACGATTCCGCTGCCTTGTTTTAGTTTTCTGTCTATTTTGTCAACACTTGTCTTGTTCTTTGTTACGTCCTTTTACCATTGACTGTCTCTTTGTACTGGGAGTATACTGGACTTCGAGTACTAAGCGACAAAAGGAAACTTTTAAAAGTTAACTCTTAGCTGGGAACAGGGGACTGATAACCCAGGAGTTGAGTCCCCTTTAAACACACAACAACAACAACAACAACAACAACAACAACAACAACCTAGACTCGTTCCATGCCGCAAAACCCGTCTACGCAGATGGTTCCATAGTAGATGGCCGTGTTGGGTATGCGTTTCTTCATGACGACCATGTGGAACAGCATTCTCTGCTGGGCCAGAGTACCATTTTCTCTGCCGAACTGGTCGCCATTCTAAGGGCTCTGCAACACCTCAAAGCGTGCCCCAGGGGGTCATTTGTCATCTGTTCTGACTCCCTGAGTGGCTTACAAGCGATCGACCAGTGTTTTTCTCGCCAGCCATTGGTACGGTCGATCCACGATACTGTTCACTCTCTAAGCCGATCTTGCGGTACTGTGGTCTTTGTGTGGACCCCGGGCCATGTCGGCATCCAAGGGAATGAACAAGTAGATCGCTTAGCCAAGCAGGCCACTATGGAACCACCGCTTGATATTGGCGTCATGGAATCTGACATGAAATTGGTGTTGCACCGGAAGGTGCGCGAGGCTTGGAGCACCGAGTGGGCTATGGCGAATGCGCCAAACAAGCTTCGGACAGTGAAGCCGTCCACAGTCCTGTGGAAGTCTTCACTGCGTCCGATCCGCCGAGAGGCGGTTGTCCTCTGCCGCCTCCGTATTGGGCACACGTGGTTGACCCATGGGTTCCTCCTACGCCGTGAGTCCCCGCCCATGTGTCAATGTGGTGTCGTAATGACAGTGGCCCATCTTTTTATGGACTGTCCAATTTTAGCCAACCTGTGGCATTCTTTTAATCTTCCAGACGCACTACCCTTAGTTTTAGGTGACGACGCCTCTATGGCTAACAAAGTTTTACGTTTTATCCGCGCTGCTGGTTTTTATGACTCGATCTAACGATAGGTGCTGTGGCCTGACATCTTAGGCCACCACCAACCCAGCTTTTTAACTTTTCACGTCCTTAGGAGTTCTTAGTGTGTGCAGTATGGCTGGCTCATCCTGTTTTTTCTTTGTGATCAGCCAGCCAAGGTACTCTGCTATCCAGTTTTATTCGTGACTTTCTTTTACTGATTGTGTGTGTCTTCGTTTTGTATTGTCAGTGGCTTGTCTATTGTTCACCTGCTCTTTTGTGCGGTGTCATTTTCAGGGCATTGTTTTATCTTTATTGACAGTTGACTCTCAGCTAGGAACAGGGGACTGATAACCTAGCTGTTTAGTCCCCTTAAAACAACAACCAACAACAACAACAACGTGTAACTGTAGTAGAGAGTAAAATCAGTAATGTTGAGTCTGACCTTCAAAATACTTTTCTACAGTACTAATTTTGTTTTGATCATAAAAATAAAATTAGTGAAAGTGTGACATATTCTGAAAGTGTTATTAAGAAGGATGTGTGTAACCTCAGTCAAAGGGTCAGTTTATTGCAAGAAAGTTTAGTAAATAGCAGAATGTTGGTCTGTGGTGGATTTAATTGGGCAAATGTAGTAATTAAGACATAAATGGGGAATGAAAAATCCATCCTAAAGACTTTTTACATCATTACTCTGACAACTTCACTGTATAAATGACCAATGCAATGAAAATTAAATTTGTAAAGAGATTTTTGGACAATGAAGCTTATACTTGGGACAATCAATTAGAAACAGAGGATATGTCATATATTGAGTTTGAGAGGTGTTTTTTGAATAAATTCTGGTCCAAAATCAAGTAAGCTAGAGTAAGAAGTGATTTCTTGCCTGGGGGAAAGCACAGGGAAAGTTATGGCAACATAGGGGATTTTTGTAAGGCTGAAATCAGAAAATTAGTGAATCTTGACTCACCTTTAGATAAAATAACATTGGTGGACACCCTACGTAGATTACCAGGAAGAATACAGCAAGGGTTAGACTGTGGACCTGACGATTCAGTTGAGAACTTCTTAATATTTGTTCGAAGATTAGACAGAAGTTATGAGAGAGAAAGGGATAGAAACCAGTACCAAGAAGACCATCATGGAAGAGACAGAAGATATGATCACCAAGAAGATAGTCGTGAGAACTGAAGTAGACAGAAAGGTGGGAGTATGGATTATAGGAACAGACAAGGAAGATCCCTCAGGGGACTCACCGCTCTGTGGTGAGTACGTGCGTGGCGAGCACGGGGCCCCAGCCTTTGTAGCACTCTTTCCTTTCCGTGCTACATGACGCTTCTTCTACTGTCCTTTCCCCTCTCTTGGGGACCGAGTCTGTGCATCCTTCGGGGAACCGAAGTTTTGACCCTTTTGGCTTTACAGTCTTCTTTCACCTCTTTCTTTGCCTCCGCGTCTGCGTTTGAGGCTTCTCCTCCTATTATTTCTCTCTTCCTCCTCCCTGTACGCACTTGAAGGCCACCCATATGGGTGACTGGGTAATGCGTAAGTCCCAGCCCCGGGCTGGCATGTAGGGTGCGTGCGTACCCCCTGGTTAAGGCCAGGCCAGGGGAGGGACGATTGCCTGCGCTGATACCTTCCCGATTCGCCGATTGGTCCCTCCGTCTGTAGATCGGGAGGTGTGACCTGGGGTGTGAACAATCACCCAAGGCGGGTGTGCTTCCATTGGGGGCCCCCAGCAGGAAGGAGCGTGCCATCGGAGACACTGGCAATCGTGGGGGATACAACCGCGATGGTTCTAAAAAAAAGGAAATGTAAAGAGTCTTTAGAAATTGATGTACTAGACAATAGTGTGTCTGATGTCTGTAAATTTTTCTGTTCAAAGTTCCTTGTGGTGACCCATACTGAGGAAGGACAATCCTTTTCGTCGGTGAACCCATTTATTATTCAAAAAGGGGTTGATGCCATTGCCGGCCCAGTTAAGACCTGCAACCGCCTACGTAATGGAACACTACTGTTAGAAACAGAAAGTGGCTCCCAGGCACAGCGGCTGCTTAAGGCTACTCTGCTCCACAGCTACCCGGTTCGTGTTGAGCTCCATCCGACCCTCAATTATTCCCGAGGGGTAGTCTTCTCGGCCAGTTTGGACGGTCTGCCTGAGGATGAACTGAAAGAATATCTGGCAGCTCAAGGCGTCGTCGCAGTACACAGGGTGACACCTGTGGTAAAGAGGCCCATGAGGGGATTTGTCCACCACCGTCCCCTCATTGCATCAATTGTAACGGGAATCATGCTGCTTCCTCCCGGGAATGTCCCGTGTTTGCCGATGAACGAGCCATCCAGGAAATCCGTGTAAAGGAAAAGGTTCCCATACCAGTTGCACGTAAGATGTACGCCAGTCGTAAGCCCAAGACCCCGCCGCGTGGTAACTACAGTACTGTAGTTGCAACGCCTCCAACAACACGGGATATGGCCACACAGACTTGTGACCTACAGTTTACGACAGTAGGTGTCAAACAGTCTACATCGACAACGGCGTCACGTTCAACGAAAAGTGTGAGTACCTCTTCCAAGTCTTCATCTTCATCTTCAGCTGTGAAACCACAGATAGAGACGCGAAAGTCTAAGAAAGAGCATTTGCGCGAGGATTTCCTCCGCACCCCTACCAAAACATCTGAGCCAACCAAAGAGCTTCACCAGGGCTCCAAGAAATCAAATAGGGGGAAAACTCTCCCCCCTCCTACCTCACAATGTGACGATGGCATCCCCTGGAAGCCTATAGTCTCTCCAGGTGCATCAGCCAAAGATGGGGCTGCCGACCACACTCACGCAGCTGCTGTGGTAACCTCTGAGAATATGGAGCAAGACCCTCCTGTCTCGGACACCACCAGTTGCGAACATTCGCACTGTGGCCCGCCGCCTTCGTCGGGCTGATATCCATAATGGGATAAAATGAGATGAAGGTGGACATTCTTAATGGAACATTCGTGGTATCCGGTCGAATTGGACAGAACTGCAGCTTTTAACGCGTACATATCATCCAATCATCTTCTCTCTACAGGAGACAAAATTGCTCCCTGGTACTCGAATTACTTTCCCACGCTACACTACCGTTCGCTTTGACCTTCCTCCAGTGGCAGGAATTCCAGCCCACGGGGGCGTAATGTTGCTTATTCGGGATGACGTACACAGTACACCGGTCCCTTTGTGTACTCCAATACAAGCTGTTGCTGTCCGGATATACCTTCCTGGATTTGTCTTCACACTGTGCAATATTTACGCTCCTTCCTCTTTTCCCGTCACTAGATCAGATCTCCTAGATCTTATTGACCAGCTTCTGCGTCCGTTTTTGTTGGTGGGAGATTTCAATGCCCACCACCCCCTTTGGGGCTCCCCACGACCATGTCCACGGGGCTCCCTCCTGGCAGATATACTGAACCACCTTCAGCTCATCTGCCTTAACACTGGTGAACCAACTTATCTTTCAGACACCACAAATACTTTCAGCCATATAGATCTAGCTATCTGCACTGCTCAGCTGGCACGGCGTCTTGAATGGTCTGCTCTCTCAGACACACATTCGAGCGATCATTTTCCGTGTGTAATTCACCTAATGATGCCTGACACCCTTGAGCATCCACACCGCTGGCAGTTAACGAAAGCGGACTGGGAGCTCTACACGTCACTGGCGGATTTTGGTACTTACCATTATCCTAGTATAGACGACCAAGTGGAACACATTACCACAGTTATTCTGACAGCCGCAGAATGTTCCATCCCCTGCAAGACTTCCCACGCACGTCGTCCCCTTGTCCCGTGGTGGACCGCGGAATGCCGTGACGCTCTGCGAGCACGGCGACGTGCCCTTAAAATCTTCAAACAACGGCCCACGCTGGACAACTGCATCCGATACAAACGGCTGCGGGCCTATTGTCGTCGCCTCTTTCGCGACTGTAAACGCGCCAGTTGGCGCTCATTCACGAGCTCTTTTAATAGGTCTACCCCTTCCTCCATCATTTGGGGTAACCTTCGAAAAATTTCGGGCACTATGGCTCATTCCCCAATTCCCGGTTTGTGTGTCGCAACTGACACCGTCGTCGATCCTCCACAAATAGCCAACGCACTGGGTCGACATTATGCAGAGGTCTCTAGCTCTTCACATTACACTGAAGCTTTCCTAGCTAGGAAACGGACGGTGGAGGCGACTCCATTGCCCTTTACCTCTCAGAACCGTGAATGCTACAATACCGAGTTTACTGTACGAGAGCTTCACCACGCACTCTCGTCTTCGCGGTCCTCTGCTCCAGGACCAGATGGCATTCACGTAGCGATGCTGCAACACCTTTCACCAACGAGCTTGCATTTCCTACTGGCCACCTACAACCGCATATGGATAGAAGGCACCTTTCCGCGACGCTGGCGTGAAGCCATAGTCATTCCCATACCAAAGCCTGGGAAGGACAAATGTCTCCCTTCCAGCTACCGCCCCATTTCCCTCACCAGTAGCATATGCAAGGTGATGGAACGCATAATTCACGGGCGCCTGGTATGGTGGCTTGAAACGCGACATCTCCTGTCTAATGTCCAATGTGGGTTTCGCAAGCACCGTTCTGCGGTGGATCATCTTGTTGCCCTATCTACCTCAGTAATGAATAACTTTTTACGGAAGCGCCAGACAGTAGCGGTGTTCTTTGATCTGGAAAAGGCATACGACACCTGCTGGAGGATGGGCATCCTCCGCACTCTGCATACATGGGGTTTTCGGGGTCGCCTGCCAATTTTTATCCGCGAATTTTTAACAGACCGTGTTTTTAAAGTGCGTGTTGGTTCGGTTTTATCGAGCACTTTTAATCAGGAGAACGGAGTCCCCCAGGGCTCGGTCCTGAGCGTTGTTTTATTTGCAGTGGCAATCAATTCTATAGCCGATCACCTTCCACTGGGAGTGTCGGCGTCCCTATTTGTTGACGACTTCGCGATCTACAGCAGCTCTGAGCAAACGGGTCTCCTGGAGCGGCGCCTCCAACGGTGCCTAGACAATCTCCACGCGTGGAGTATGGACACTGGCTTTCGATTCTCAGCCGACAAGACAGTCTGCATGAACTTCTGGCGGCGGAAGGAGTTCGTTCCCCCGTCCCTTCGTCTGGGCCCCATAGTACTTCCAATTGTGGATACCACGACGTTCTTGGGACTTGTTCTCGACAGGAAGTTAAGTTGGTCTCCCCACATATCCCGTTTGGCAGCTCGCTGTACCCGCTCTCTCAATGTGCTGCGGGTGTTAAGTGGCACCTCGTGGGGAGCTGACAGGTTTACTCTCCTCCATCTGTATCGCACCATAGTTCGGTCCAAACTGGACTATGGTAGCATCGTTTATTCTTCGGCTCGACCGTCCATACTGCGCCGCCTTAATACAATCCACCACCAAGGTCTTCGTCTGGCGACAGGAGCGTTTTATACTAGCCCTGTTGAGAGCCTCTATGCTGAGGCTGCAGAACTACCCCTTTCTTACCGTCGGGAACTCCTGCTTAGCCGTTATGCTAGTCGTTTGTCGTCCATGCGAGGACACCCGACGTACGCAGTTTTTTTTAACGACTCACTTGACAGTCTCTTCACTCTGCGCCCGTCTGCTCTGCTACCACCGGGAGTACGCTTGCGTTCGCTACTCGGCCAGCTTGGCGTTACAATGCCTGCTATCTTCTCGACTGGAGAGAGCACCTCTCCATCGTGGCGAAGCCCCGAAGTCCGTGTTAACTTTGATCTTCATTCTCTTCCAAAGGACTCCACACCTCGTTTCGTCTACCAGAGAGAATTTCACGCACTCCGGTTTAAATTTGATGACAATTTGGTTATTTACACTGATGGCTCAAAGACAGACCAGGGTGTTGGGTGTGCTTTTGTACTTGGCAACGTCTCTTTTAAATATCGTCTTCCTGAGAGGAGTTCCACTTTTACAGCAGAGCTGTATGCATTATATCAAGCCACACAATACGTCCGGCGAAACTCGATCAGTAAGACTGTCATTTGCTCGGACTCTGAGTGCTTTGTTGAGCCTTCGCATTCCTATATCTGGCCCATCCCCTGGTACAAAGCATACGCAATTGCCTTACTTCTCTTTCAACGAGCGGAACTACGGTGACGTTTCTGTGGGTCCCTGGCCATGTGGGAGTGTTGGGGAATGAGGCTGCGGATATGGCTGCCAAGGAAGCAGTTCTCCTTCCTCGGCTATCTACCTTTTCCACCAGCTCTGATGACCTTCGCGCTGGTATCTCCCAGCGTATTATCTCCCGTTGGTATCTACATTGGTCATCCCTATCAGGGAACAAATGGCGAGCCATTAAACCTGTGCCTGATATCTGGTCAACGTCATCTCGACCCTCCCGCCGAGAGGAGATTGTTCTAGCCCGGCTTCGTATTGGCCACTGCCGTTTTAGCCACCAGCATTTATTACGTGGTGGTCCTGCTCCCTTATGTGAGCACTGTGATGCACCTTTTACTGTGAACCATCTTTTAGTGCAATGTCCATTTTTTAACCATCTCCGTCATGATCTGTGTTTCCCATTTGAATTGTCTGACATTTTAGCTGATGACCCGCAATCGGTTAACAGAGTTTTACTTTTTATACATCGTGCAAATATGGCGAAAGCCATTTAATTTCTAACCCCGGTTCTTTTTTACTTTGGGCAGTGTTGGGCGCTAATGACCACAGCAGTTGTGCTCCCTAAAACCACAAAAAAAAAAAAAAAAAAAAAAAAAGACAAGGAAGAAATGTTAGGAACCAACGTTACTACAAGTCTAATGAAAACGGGCAGGAAAACTAAATGTCGCCCCCTATGGAAGCCTGTCAGGTTGGGGTGAGAAATAGGACAAGAAATCAGGCTACTACAAATAGGATCAGATTTGGACGCAAATGGGAAAATGAGCAATATAGACAGGGGCAGAAGGTAACACACAGGGTAAATCGGCTCAAGTTTAACAAAGAACTATGGGAAGTCATTAAGAACCAGGCTTGGAAAGAAGAGGACAAGTGTACAGAACCAGAGGAGGTTGTACTAGATGATGATACTGTAGCCAATATGTATAATGCAAGTGAAGATATTTCCATAGAAGAACCCAAAATAAGTGAAGAACAAGATGTGTTTGGACTGTGTAATTTGTTAAATGATAAGGTTGAAGATGCTGAAGACAGACATATTGAAACTGTAAAGACTGAGGATCATGAAGATTTTTATGTTTTGTCTAGTGTGAGTTCAGAGAAGTCAGAGGATGACAGTGTTGAAGATAGTGAAGAAGATGTTGAAGTCATGGAGTTTGAAGATTTGGAGGAGGAACTTGATGGGATGATTTATGTTGAAGTCAAGGAAGGTTGCATCGTGTCAGATGGCCAGTGTGAGACAGTGTGTGATGTAGATGATGTCAAGTCTTGTGAGAATCATGTCGTGCCAGTGAAACTGAGCAGTACTGAAAGTTGTCGAAACAGACAAGAAGATGTAGGGAAAGAAATCTTTCATTATGTCATACAGAGCCACATTGATAAGAAAGAGAAATCCAATGTTCTAGATAAGTTAATGTGTAAATATCATGACCTTGAAGATAATGTGCCTAAGTTAGAGCAGTGTGTTACTAGTGATAATTGTGTTGCTAATGGATGTATGGCTCATCAACCTGTTGAAAGTAACGTGTCCCTGAATCATGTACAAGCTAATGATAATTCCTGTACTATGAAATATGAAGATATTATTGAAGATAATACTCATGAACAAGAGGAAGATACACAATATGATGTCACTGAATGCCCATATATTACCGTGTTTATTCATGGAAAAGGCAAGGAAGCGTTAGTTGATACAGGTAGTACAGTCAGTGGAATTTCTGAGCAATTTAGAGATTGTGTGAAACATGTACCGGACTTCATGGAGATACCTGCAGTTGTAATAAAGATCAAGGGTGCTACCCGCAGACACAGAATGTTAGCTGACTGGCAAGCCTTGTTGAACTTTAGTGTAAATTATGTCAATCTATGTCAAGGATGTCTAATAATACCTAATCTGTTGGAGGATATCTTGCTAGGAACTGACTGGATCATGAAAGTGAATGCTGTATTTGACTGGGGAGGAAGAAAAGTTATGTTTGTGGACCCGAAGACTGGTGTTTTACATTGTACTGCTATGGTATTGAAAAATGGGAATAGTAAGCAGAGTGTAGAATTAGTTATTAGATCATAATAGAGATGTAGAAGACATGCACGAAGAGCCTGAACTTGTAAATACCAACGTGGAGGAAGCCAATAATTTAGACAAAGAACAAAAATAAGAGCTGAGAAGAGTCTTGTGGAACTATCATGATGTGTTCAATGACAGACCGGGGAGAGTGAAAAATGACCAGTGTACCTTGCGGGTCAAACCACACGAACCATTTTAAATCAAACCATATGGTGTCCCCATTGCAAAAAGGAAAGCTGTAGAGAAAGAATTTGAAAAAATGGAAAACTGGAACATAATTGAGAGGAGTACTAGTGAATACAACAACCCGATCATCGTGATATCCAAGGAGAATGAAGATGTGAGAATTGTACTTGACTCCAGACAACTGAACAAGTTTTTAGAAAGGGAAACTGACCATCCAGAGAGCATCGATGAACTATTGTATAAATTTAACCCTATAAAATAAATGAGTAGCCTTAACTTGACTTCTGATTTTCATCAGGTGCCACTTGACAGAGACTCAAGGAAGTACACAGCTTTCTTGTACAACGGAAGAAGCTATCAGTACTGTGTGGTCCCATTCGAATTAAATGTTTTTGTAGCTGAATTTATCAGAGCTTTGGATTTGGTATTAGGCAAAGATCTTGTTGAAGAGTTAACTGTGTATGTGGACGATATCCTTGTCACTGGTCAAACCTGGGAAGAACATATAAGCTTACTGGAAGAAGTGTGCAGAAGATTAAGAGCAGGAGGGATGTGTCTTAAGCTAGAAAAATGTAAATTTGCTGTGGAATACATTAAGGGCAAGGGCAAGGACAATCTTGTTGTTGATTCACTCTCTCGTTTGCCAGTGAGGGGTGAATTTGAAGATAACAGAACTCAAGCCATACAGACAGTAGTGGGAAATAATAAGACTTTGTACATGTGCAATTTTTATAAAATTTTTGCAGCAATGAGTTTTGTAAACATCTTGGAATTTGTATTTTCAATATGTTTTGTAACATATCTTGGAATTTGTATTTTCAATATGTTGGATATTAATGTTTGTAACCTTAGGAAAGTACACATTCTGTGTGTGCTAAGTGCATTGGCAAGCACTGGGTTTCTAGCTTCTGATTTCGGTTTCTGGTGCCACATCTCCTACTCATTCTATCATTCTTCTTTAGTGTTAAGGTATAAAATGTGTATGTAATATTTTTATGTTAGTAAGAATATCGATTTCAAGGTAGTTTGTTCTGTTAGACTTTTCACTGTATTACTTTGTCATAGTAAAAAATTTGAATTCAAATTGTTGCCATAGTATTAAAGAGTTAAAGTATTTGAGATATTGATAGAAGTCATGATAGAATCAATTAATTAATGTTAGTGTCTAATAATTTTGTAAGATACAAAGTTTAATGTCTTCATAGTTTTAAAAAATTCAGTTAAGAAAGTAAGAGAACAGTAAATTTTACAGTATAGTTATGTGGATATTTTGTGTCATATGTTTTTTGTGTATTTTGTTTTGATGCATAAAAAGGTCAGACAAGTTCAGTGTGGCAGATTCTTGTGTCAGCTGTTCCTGATTCTGCCCTCTGCTCTTGGGAGGCCATACCCTTGTCACCTACTTACTGCACTTGGAACTTTCAGGATCTGGTGATGCTGTGCGTGTGGACTGTGCTGTGCCAACCCCAGACAGGACTAAGTGAGGTACTGATGCAGCCAAGCCAGCCACCAGGTTCAAGCCATCCAAAGTAGGTGATTTACTCTGACACCACCTCGACTTATGAGGGCATCGTCAAGCTGATGGGGGGGGGGGAGGTATTGTGATGATACTGCTGACCCTATCATCTCAATGTTATCGTACGATACCGTCTGCGTCGGATCAGGAATCGTGTGGTTTAGTTGCGATATATGTTGCGTGTGAAGTTAAAAACGTAATAGCCAGCATAGGAATCAGTGTAGGACAGTGTCTCAGTGATACTGTGATTAAAACAAGTGATAAATTTCATTAATTAAGAGATTCATATAGTTTCTTTCCAGACAGTTTTGTAAACAATACTTTTGTCATTGTACATTATATCAATAAATAGACAGACGAAGGGTAAAAACTTTTGTAAAACATAGAGAGATGAAAGTAAATATCATTGTTTTTATGTTAGGCTCATAAACAAGTTGTGTAGACCAGCTAATTGTATAATTAATGATGTACTCAATATTTGAATATTGTGTTTCTTTGTACATATTGACTCACTTGAGATTTTGAACCTATTTTGAGAATTTCCAAGATAATTGATAGTACAATATATGTTAGAAACATGTATGATGTACTTGTTAAATAATTAACATTTAACATCGCACTTTGTTGTTAACAGGAAGATCGGAAATTTCGTCTTAAAAATACATGTGCCATCTAAAATTATTGTATGCATAGTTTTCATTTTATATTGTGATTATTTTTGTATACATGAAATGTTTTACTGTTGTGTTCATTAATTGTAAATTACTATATTCAATTGTTATGAACAATAGATAATGTAACGTCATTATTGTGAATGTTATATATTTGCCTCACCACCTTGCATGGAGGGGTTGGAGTTTTCGCAGAGTTAGTTTTGTCTGTAGTATTTTGTCTTTGGAATCGGTCAGCCTGTGTTGTTGTTGTAATTTGTGTATGTTATTGTAAGGTTTTGGTGGAGAATTTTGATTGCAAATAAAAGAAGTAGTGAAAAATTGTACATATCGAGTATTTATTTCCACCACGACGCCCCAGGAGAATAATGTTGCAGTGAGCAGAATCCCCATACATCGTAATGTTGAAAAGCTGAGAATTCTGTTTGAAAGTGGTAGAATGAACTGTAATTACTTATAAATCATGAAAAGATTTCAATCTTAAAAAGGGAAATACTTACTTTGCGTATGCACTGCATACATTTCAGTCATCAAAGTTTCAGAAATAAGTATCGCCAGTACAAGTCGTGTTATGCTGTTGTATAACCTGATGTGATATATCAAGTAGTCACAATGATGGTGAGGTGCCACAGGAGTAGAGTCAACTTATAGGTTTTGTCACACCCTTCAAAAATTTCAATGCTGCCTTCCCACCTACCCTTTACTTGACCTTTCTGATATACATTTTCACAATGTGTAATTCAAATTGATGATTATAATGTACAGGGAAACAATCCTGTTAGGAAAAATATTTTTAAAAAACTTAAAGAAAGTGGGACTTACCAGGTGGGAAGGCAACGGTTTTTTTTTTTATTTGTGTATCAATGAACCGGTACCTTCTCGCCTGGTAAGTCCAACTTTCTATAAGTTTTTTAATATTTTTCACAATGTCTTTCATTCATGAAGTTATTTTCACATATGGCTGCTTCACTGCACACCGGATACGTTATGACAAATGAATACCTGGTACATGCCACATTAACTGAATAATTAACATTTATTACAGATCACTTGATACATTCAGTGTACACAATAGCCGAGTCCAAACAATACTCAAAGGCCCGCGTCGGCTATCTAAACCTCAGCTCAAAGATATTCCACTCCAGGCAGAGTCGATCTCGACGTCGCCACAGAGGCCCCCCCCCCCCTTGCAGTGCGGAGCACATCTGAGACTGGATCATGAGTGCCGGGCCGAAGGCCGATCACGGGGATGAAGGAAAACATAGTGTCTATGCCAAGCAGGCGCAATGACTCTGTGGCCGGTGCGAGTGTAAGTGGTAGGTGAGTGTGCGGCAGGTGGAGTAGGGAAGATGAGGATGAAAAGGGTGCCGGTACCATCAATGAAACACTCGATGTTTGATGGATCAGCAGTTTTGGGAAGGCTTTCGGAAAAGAGGAGGGAAAGGTTTTGCTCATGAGATTCATTGGAAGAGTCAGGAGAGATGTACATAACGAAGATTTGATTATCATTCAAAACGACAGAGATGTTGGAAGGGGGGTAGGCAGAAAGGTCTACTGAGAAAAAGTGAGGGGGAAGGTGTGCTGGGGAAAAATGAGTTAGAGGGGAGGAAGGTGACTCAGCCCTCAGACTCGGCAGGGGGTCGCCCTCCTGCAGAGGCGTGTCGTCCCGTGGCGTGCAAGGGGTGGATCCGGGGTCGAAGGTAACAACAGGCATTGGTGCAGTGTCAACAGCGGCGTCTGGGAGCTGAGAGGAGACTGTCGAACTATGCTTCAGGCAGCTATTAGACACTGTTGACGCTTTCCCATCAATGATGATGTCGAAGTGCGATGGACCTCGGCGTACGACTGTGAAGGGACCACAGTACGGTGGTTGTACTGGAGGGCGAACTGAATCCTGCCGTAGCATCACTGCAGCACACATTTCTAAATACCTATGCACAAAGACACCTGGGCGAGCATGAATGAAGATTTGAGAGGTACAGAGTGCTCGCACTGTAGTTCTGATTTGCTCAATGAATTCAGGGTATGAGCTAATGGTGGGGGCCATGTCCTCAGACGAATTCTGCTGGCAACTTAAGGCATTCACTGTACAAGAGCTCAGCAGTGGAGCATCCTAAGTCCTCTTTGAATGACGTTCGGAGACCCAAGAGTACCCAAGGAAGGGTGGTAGTCCACGATTCTGAATGGCACATGAGTGCAGCTTTCAGGGTACGATGCCACCACTCTACCAACCCGTTGGATTGTGGGTGGTAGGCGGTGGTTTGTATCCGTGATGTGCCACAGAGATCACACAACTTATTGAAAAGCACCGCCTCGAACTGCTGACCTTGATCGGTAGTGATCGTAGTAGGGCAGCCAAAGCGGGCAATCCAACAAGATACAAATGCGAAAGCAACCGTAGCGGCAGAAATATCTGACAAGGGTTTGGTCTCCACCCAGCGTGAAGCCCGGTCAATGCATGTGAGCAAGTATCGGAAGCCTTCAGCACTGGGAAGAGGGCCCACCAGGTCAAGGTGTACGTGAGTGAAACGATCAGAGTGGATACTGAAGGAGCCAAGGTGTGGGCGGCAATGTCGGCCAACCTTGGCGCATTGGCACGGAATGCAATATTGGCACCACTCACAATAGTCTTTGTTCACCAAAGGCCAAACGAAGCGTTCCGTGATTAAGCGAGTGGTGGCTTGTGAACCTGGATGTGCGAGACCATGAAGCGCGTCGAAGATCACGCGGCGAAAATTTGTGGGGACTAGTGGGCGTGGCACGCCTGGAGATGCCATACCACAATGCGTAGGCACGCCGGGTATGTTTTTGTGCTCCAAAACTAAAGAATGCTCGCCGGATTTGAGCAAGGTCGAAATTGAATCATCGCTCAACTGAGCCTTAGCGAGCTCATGGAAGTCGATGACAGAAGAGATACCAGTGAGCCACGAGAAATAATCGATGACCAAATTGTCAGAGCCGCGGATGTACTGTACGTCGCTTGTCTACAGAGAGATCAGATCAAAATACCTGTAACGATGAGGTGGGTCAGCTGGAGAATTTTTGAGGGCGTGTGCCAGAGGTTTATGGTCTGTGTATATAGTTAGTGGCTGACCCTCAATATCTTCCCGGAAATACTTGACCACCTCGTATACAGCAAGAAGTTTGCGGTCGAAAGCAGACTACTTGGATTGGCTGTGTGACAACTTTTTAGAAAAAAACTTCAATGACTGTGACTCCTCACCACAATGCTGCTGTAGCACCACCCCAATCGACAGCTCACTGGTGTCAGTGGTAATGGAAAGGGTGGCATTGTGGGAGGGATGAGCCAAAGTGATTGCTTTTGCTAACGCTGTTTTCAAAGAGTCAAATGGAATTTGCATCTCCTCCGTCCAAAGGATGGGACGATCCCCTGTAGTGTTAGGACTACGCAAGGCGTCTGTGAGGGGTGTTTGTAGTTCAACAGCCTTTGGGATATGACGATGAAAAAAATTTATCATACCCAAGAAGCGTCGTAGTTCATGATAAGTTGCAGGTGGGGGAAGTTTCTGCACAGTTTCAACCTTTTTATCAGTGGGGCAAATGCCATCTGCTGACAGGACATGTCCCAGGAAAATAAGACGACTGTCTGAAAACACATTTGTCTTTGTTGCGAATCAAGGACACTGAACAGTTCGGATAAGTGTTTTTCATGCTCCTCAGGAGATTTCGAAAAAATCAAAATATCGTCCAGGTATGCGTAACACTGTGGCAGAGGGCGAAGAAGGGAGTCTAGGAACCTCTGATATGTCTGTGCGGCGTTTTTTAAGCCATAAGGCATATATACATATTCAAATAAGCTAAAGGGAGTAATGATGGCCGTTTTTGGAATGTCCACTTCGTGCATTGGAATTTGGTGATGAGCCTTCTTGCAGTCAACGATGCTGAAAGTGGTCGCGCCTGCAAGTTGGCTAGCAAAGTCTTGGATATTTGGCACAGGATAGCTATCAGTGATTGTCCCATCGTTCAACTTCCTGTAATCTCCACATAAACTATAGGTACTGCCCTTTTTTGGCGTAAGGTGAAAAGGAGAAGCCCATTCGCTAGAGGAAGGTCGCACAATGCCGGCCTCAAGCAGTTCGCCAATAATGTTTTTTGCGATTTTGAGTTTATGCGGATTGAGGCGGCGTGGTCTGAAACACACTGGAGATCCCTCTGTTGTGTTGACTCTATGGCAAGCATCACTACCGATAGCAAGAATGCCACGCGGGCACGTGGAACTATGTGAAACTGTCAAGTTATTGTTATGCATGTCAGAGTTCAGGCCGCGCGACTGGGGGGAGCATGCGATACTTGTTGCGCGGATCGTAAACTTCGTAAGGCAGTGATTACTTCTCTCGCACGAGCCAGCTCGCGTGACTTAATGTCAATCTGTTCTTTAAGCCTACACTGAGTTTCTTTACGTTAACAATTTCAAGTCTGTACAGTTACGTCACACATTACACTAGTAAGTTTTGCAGCTAACAGCGCGCACTCTGTTTGTAAAAGAGAACGGTCAACATTAATATGTGGCGACGGCCGTGCACTGGAGGAGGCAGACAGATGCGTGTGTTAGTGGTTTGATGTAACAAGATTCCTGCCAGAATGTCCACGGAAAATTTATCCTTAAAAAGTCTATGCCAAGCACCGAACAGGACACTTGTGCGACTGGAAAGTCCCACTTAATAGTCAAGTCTTTAGATAAATGAACCGGCATGTGAACTGTTCCAAGCACTTTGATAGTGGAGTCATTTGTGGCGCGAAGCAGTGTGGGAGAAGGTACGAGAGTGTCCGATGCAAGAGACGGGGGTAAAACACTCGTATCTGCCCCACTGTCAATCAGAAAGTCAATGTTCAAAACACAGTTAGTCACAAACAACCAGCCGTTGCAGTTTACCGTACCAGAGGTGCGAGTTGTGGAGTGGAGGCGTCTTCGTTTCGAGCAGGGCGCCACGCCTGCTACTGCGCCCTGCCGCCTGTGTTTCCTGACGTGCACGGCAATGTTTAGCGTCATCTCCAAAGTTGCTATGATACCAGCAGAGCGGCTGGCTGTTGTTGGGCGTGGTCGGCGTGCTGCAGGTAGTTCCATCAGCATCCGAGAGAGTGCGCTGCTGGGCTTAAGTTTCCATCATGGCAACTAGTGAGTCCGGAAAGCGTTGCATGGAATGGCTACCAGATGACGACACCGTACGGTTGCACGACGAAAACACACGGGCGCGATCGTCACCTACGTGCGTGGTAGGGGGGGGGGGAATATTTGCAACAACACTCGCACCACTGTTAACACTGGGAGCGCGACGGTTAATGATCTTAAATGCACGATCTGCTATTGATAGTTTTTCATCAAGAGAACAAGACGTAAGTGGCAGAAACTGCAGCTGCAAGGGTTCAGGCAATTTCACTAGCCAGATTGACCACAAAGTAATGGTCGGGAGAAATTCAGTTGAAACAAGGGCGCGCAGCCTAAGCCACAGTTCAGATGGTGTAAGATCTCCTAATTGCACTTCGTGAATTATGTGATGCAACACTGCATCAGGCGAGCAGGAAAGTCTCTCACAGATGATACGTTTCACATTAGTGTACGTTGGTGGCGGAGGTGGGTTAAGCACCAAATCGCTAATCAAGTCAAGGTGGTCGTTTAGATGACCGACAAGGCACTCGAACTTAGATTCTTCTGAAAGAATGCCTGAAACCCTGAAAATAGATTCAATTAATGCGAACCAAGTGTTCGGATGTCGCTTTGCAAAAGGAGGCAGCTTTGGCAATTTAGTGGGCTGTTGTTCGAAATTAACTGGATGAACAAGCGGAGGAGGCGCATTGCCTGTTGCAAATGTTGGCCCGGAAACTGGTACGTTTGTGAGGGCATAGTTCTGTGAAGCATTTTGTCCAAAACTAACCGGCAGTCCGGCGGTACTATTAAACACTTTTGTAACACACGGTAGATGGTCAGAAGCACAGTAATTGAAGGTATAGCACACTGCACTTGTGGAAAATCGTGCAAAAAGTTAGAGATCCAAGGCGGCACCGAAACTCGCTGTTGAGTGCACGAAGAGTCAAAATTCGAATGTTCAGTAGTAACACAGCACTGTTCGTGGGACCCTGGTGACATGAAAGTTGGCTCTACTTTAACTAAGTTGGCAGTTTGAACCATAGAAAGTTCAGGAGCCAGCATGTTGGCATGGCCGCGTGGATTGTTGACATGGACAACAGGGCTCAATTTGTTAGGCTGTATAGTGTCTAGTCCCACCTGTGAATTGATGCACTGTCCTTTCTCAGCAGTTGAAAGTGGAGAAGCAGATAATCCTTGTCCTTGCGATCGTAGCACTGAAAAATACAGAGATTGATTCCACATGGTGCAATTGTTCACTGCACTCATGTAATAACAAATTCGGAAAAGAGGCACAAAAGCGTAATTGTGTGTGAATTGAAACGTGGGGTCACCACTGTAGTGTACTGGATACGTTATGACAAATAAATACCCGGTACATGCCACATTAACTGAATAATAAACCTTTATTACAGATCACTTGATACATTCAGTGTAAACAATAGTAGGGTCCAAACAATACTCAAAGGCCCGCGTGGGCTATCTAAACCTCAGCTCAAAGATATTCCACTCCAGGCAGAGTCGATCTCGATGTCGACACAAGCTCTTCTGAACTGCACAGATGGAAGTAGTTTCTTCAACATGTTCTACAGTCCCATAAGCATCCTGCCCTCAACCTAAGATAACTTCCCATCACTACACCTTATGCCTAACATTCTTCTCCCCACCTTATATCCTACTCATTATCTTGTATCCCTCCAATTCAAGTCTTCCTTCCAACTGTGAGTTGCCCCCTTACAATATTCCCTTAATTCATTAGTTTTTTTATTTTTATTTTTTCCTTATTATTTTTATCATCTCAAATCCCCCACTCCCTCCCCACTCTCATTTATAGCACTCTTCTATCTTTTTCTGCCTTTTCCCTTCAGTGTAGTCAATGGCGAATCTCACATTCATGCTTATCAGACCCCTTACAATTCATCATGCAAAGCAGAACCTTCCATTCACACCCTTACACCACATCCTATCCCCTCCACTCCCCTCTTTACTCACTGTCAGGATGCTTGTGACCCTGGAACAGCCAGTGATGGTGGCTGTGTGTGTATAGTTGTCGGAGTGATTTTGTAAATGTATGTCTTTCTTTTTCTGATGAAGGCCATGGCCAAAAATTTAAGTTATGTGAATGTGATTGTCTATTTTTCATGCCTGTCAGCAGCTCAGCAAGTCTCTTTAAAGTGAGTTGTTATCTATCCTCCATTATTGACATTCCAACCAGATTTTCCATTGTTAATATTTAAACATATTATGCTTACTATTACAAAAACTGGGCAAACAGTTGGTGGAATACATTTTTATCCATATCTATGGATTATGGCTACAGTGCTGATAAATAGAAAGGAAAGAAGACAATTTTTGAAAAGTTACATACAAAACAGAAAAAAAGTTAATACTGAAGAGAGTGATAAGATGATGAATGATGTATGAGGGTTATTCATAATGTAAGGTGATGTTTCAAATTGTGTGGGCAATGTACATTTGGTTAATGAACTTTTTTCTTGTATTGTTGGTATACATATCCCAAACATATCCTCACAGTATCAAGTGTGCAGCATACTTCATTTGTTTTTGTCAGATAGAAAGGTTGTTAAAGTGTGTTCAGCAATTTTGTATTATTATTAAAAAATGTAGCACAGAATTTGCATGAAATTTTGTGTGAAAAACTGAATCGAGTGCTCGAAGAAGAAGAAGAAGAAGAAGAAGAAGAAGAAGAAGAAGAAGAAGGAGGAGGAGGAGGAAAAAAAAAGTTTACGAGAGGTGAAATTTTGCCCAAGGTGGTCGACATGATGCTGGTGATAAACCTCACTCTGGACATCGCAGTACATCAACAACAGATGATACTGTCAAAGTTGTGAAGAAAATTGTTTTGGAAAAATTGTCAAATTAATGTAAGAGAAGTTTCTGAGGATGTTTACAAATTGCTAAGCTTGTGTTATGCCGAAAACATCCGAAAGAATTGCATGAGAGATGTCAGCAAAGTTTGTTCCAAAACTTCACAATTTTGATCAGAAGAACTGTTGAATGAGCATTGCTCAAATGCTCTTGAATGACGTCAATGATCCCCCTAATTTTCTCAGAAGGGTAATAACCAGGTTTATGGTTATGGTGTCAAAAACAAAGCCCAATTTTCCCAATGGAAGCATTCCAGAGAGCAAAGACCAAAACAAGTACACCAAGTTCGATCAAATGTCATAGTTTCTCTCACTGTTTTAGTTTTCAAGTACCATGGTGTAGTGCATCATGAATTTGTGCCTCTAGGTCATACAGTTAGTAAGGAGTATTACCCTGATGTTATTTGCCACTTATGATAAGAAGAAAACAATTCCAGAATTGTGTAACAATAATTCATAGCTTTTGCATCATAACTATGCACCTTGTCATTCATAATTGCTTCAGGAAGCTTTTCGGCCTAAAACAACATGTTAAGAATGTTTCAGTGTATTCACCAGATTTGACCCTTGCTACTTTTTTCTGTTCCCAAAACAAGAAAAAAGGATGGAGATTTACAATGATTCAGTAAATAAAAGAAATGTATCTCTGGAAATACTCATGGCTGTACCTAAAAGTGCTTCAAGGACTGGAAAAAGCATTGGGGCAAGTGTATGGCATCAGAGGGGGATTGTTTTGAGCAGGAGAACATGAATATTGATGAATAAATAAATATTTGTTCATAAAAATATAAAGTCACCTTACTTTTTGACCATACCTCATATATGCTATTAATAAGAGATCCAAATGAGAGGACCTGGAGCATTTATTTTCTTCTTCTTCTTCTTCTTTCTTCTTCTTCTTCTTCTTCTTCTTTCTTCTTCTTCTTCTTTTTTCTTTTTACGATCCAATTCCACTCACCTGCTTTGACCTATGAAAGGACGTAAAGATGGCAACCAAAACAATCACAAGAAACATCAACATCTACACACATCAACATGCAAAAGTTGCCAGTAAAACAATTAAATGAAACTATTGAGACAGCCATGGTAATTAGAATGATTTCATTGTGGACATTCTAAGTTGGAAATAAATGACAAAAAGCAAACCAAAGAGAACCAAAACTATAATAAAAGAAACACACAAAATATGCGAAGTAAAAACCAAATTACCAAAAAAACTATACATGGAATTGAATAGTTCAGATGGCCTATAATATACCTCAAATGGAAACAGCGACACCAATTAACACCCTAGCACAAAATTAATAGTGTAAAAACTATATTGAATACTTCAACTAACCTACATTACATCTGAAATACATAATTAAAATAACTATACCAATAAACACTCATCCAAATACCAACAATATCAAAATGCAATCAAAAACTTAAATTGACCTTTAATACATGTCAAATGAAGACAGTGATATCAATTCACCTGCCCCCCTCCCCCCAATCCTCCCAACCCAAGCCAAAAACAGCCAAGAAATAATATTAAACACTTAACCATTTCAAATGTTGCATTCTACCAATACCAACTCAACTTTTGTATCTTCACATTTGTTGGCTTCACCAACTCACAACCAAACTGTTGTCTCCCAGCCAAACCTAGTGCTGAGGCTACAGTACAAATCAGACTGTCATGACAACCAGATTTTCTCCTCTTACATTTGTTGGATTTGCTGACTCATACTAATCTGTTACCTCCCAAACTATCCTAGACATCAGGCTACGCTACAGATCAATCTGTCACCACAAGCAGTTTCTCGCTATTTACATTCGTTGGTTTTGCCAAAAGAAATAATCACACCTCACCACCGACATGCAATATGTCATGTTGCTAACCTACACAGTCTAGAGCAGGTCGAAATTCTGCATGGGTATTCCACATACTGCTTGGGGTTTGTTAGGCTTCCATTAATAAAGTAATGAAAAAGAAACACTGTGTGACCACCCCTATCCCTTGCACAGCAATACCCCCCCCCTCCCCGTTAACACTGAAATGTTACACAAAAGTACAATTTTCTTTTAATCGTCTTTCGTAAATAGAAGCACATAATGAGAAGTAGCTTACCATGCCTGAGAAAATTTTGTCTTAGATATAAAGAGATGACACAGAAGATATATATCCATAGTGATTATATTGTTACCAACTTAATATTTTATTCAAAATAATCTAGGTTAAAACAGCTACAACAACAATAAAGAGAACGCCTTCTGATGACATTTTATGTTATTATTAACTGTAACTACAATATTTAAAATTTTATTGGTTATAATGAAATTGTGTTAGTATTAAGAAAACACAGAAATCACACATTCGGAACACTTAATGCATTAACTCCACTGGCCTTTCCAGTCAAATGTTGGAAGGTACATTCCTTGATTCCTGAACATTTAAAATAAATTGATGCCTGTTAACAAAACCGACTCTGGATTGAGCGGCTTGAGTGGCTTGAGTCACCAAATTCACAGCACGTTCAACACCCTTACTGTGGCATGATATAGGATCCACTGGGAGTGGTTTATCAAGGGCAGTTCCTCATTTACTACATTTCTCAGAAGTAAAGGAGATGTAATTGGGTCACTTTGCCAATTAACCATATTCACATAATCTTCTGCTTCTAAATTAAGAGTCGGTGACAACTGAAAGTGTCTCATGCCTGACTGATTTTCTGAATCGCCTTTTCTCTACACCACTCCCTTGTATCTGTTAACATAGCAAAAAGGATATTTTCAGGGTGAGCAAAGTAACAATTGTTTCTCAATACTTACAATTTCTTGTGTTGTTTCTTTATCTCACCACCTCTTAAAAGATTGGTAATATACCAGAAGTTTCTTGCTCCATCACATGCATTTGGATGTGATTTAATCCAAAACCAGGCAGGTGCATACACTCTCAAAATGGTTGTCACAAAGTCTTTGTATGTTTCTCTGAGTGACCCATCCGAAAACATCAATCTACAAATTCTATTGGCCTTTGTAAGCCATCTTGCATGATACATTTTCCCCGGTAATCTATTAGCCAACTGGTCTGAAACATTACCGTAATGAATGCTTTGGCACATTTCATAAACGTATTTTTGATCTGGACTCAGATGGTCAAGAACCACTTCTTGGATTTCTTGATTATTGCATTTTGTTGTGGCAAAATTTACTATTTCCAGCTTCGGTTTCACATGTAAACATTAGCTGTGTCCGTGACTTGCCAACTCATACCTGTTCATTGATGTAAATACTGTACCGTCCTGTGTGTGTGTGTGTGTGTGTGTGTGTGTGTGTGTGTGTGTGTGTGTGAGCAATAAATTATACTGTTACAACAGTATAATTGGCGACGAGTTTCGCTCTTATGCGTGTTTTTTCTGTTTGCGGTGGTTATGGATCCGGCGTTGCTTCAGTTACTGCAAAAGCAGCAGAAATGGCTAGATTTGCTTACGGAGTGGATTAAGTCTTCTTGTCCTGCTGCGGCCCCTTCGCCGCCGCCGCCCCAGGCCTACCCCCCGCCCCCCCCCGCTCCTCCAGCTTTCCAAGAGTCTAAGGAAGACTGGGACTCCTATGTGCGGCATCTACAGCAATATTTTGCAGCTTTTAAGGTAACGGATCCTGACTTAGAAAAGTCTTTCTTCTTGTTGTGGAGAGAGCCCGATACTTTTCGTTTACTAAGAAAACTAGCTCCTCTGTCAGAGCCCGCAGAGTAGTCTTTTTCCCGTATGTCAGAATTGCTTAGTTCTTATTATTGGCAGCAAATGCACATGGTGCTCTCCCGCCTGCATTTTCAGCAAAGCAGAAAGAAACCTGGTCAGTCGTATCAGTCCTGGGTGGCAGACCTCTGCGGTTTGATTCGTAAGTGGGGTTTTGTGTGTGCAAATTGTCAGCAGTCGTATGCAGATTCCTTGGTTCGCGACATTGTCATCCATTCGGCTCCTGATAGGGCTGTGCGTCATGAGGCTTTGCGGTTACAGGATCCCACCCTTGACGAGATTCTGTCTATTGCACAAGTTTTTGAGGTCTCTCGGGTGGCAGCGGATTACTTTGAGAAAATGGTAGAGGTGGCGGTGGTACAGTCCTCACGCCTCCACAGGCGTCGTTCTTCGCTCTCCTCTTCGCCGTCTTCGTGTTCTTCACGATTACCTTCTGCGGTTCCATTCCGATGACGAGACTTTCCCTCTTGTCCGGATTGTTTTCGAGCGCACGGTCGCCCGCACTGCCTCTTATGACGCGCGCGGTGCGCATCCTGCCATAAACAAGGCCATGTGGCGGCTGTTTGTCGGCCGCCGTATTCTGACGAGTCCCAAATGGAAGTAAACTGTCTTTCTACCGCATCTGGACAGGTCACTTCTTCAAAGATTTATGTCACACTTCTGATTCAAAATCGGCCGTTCCATTTTCAAGTTGATATTGCTGCCTCTGTCTCTCTTGTAAATTTGGATAGGTATTTGGCACTTGGGAAGCCGTCTCTTGTTAAAACTTTTCGTCGTTTGGTTGGCTATGGTGAACAGCCAATTCCAGTGCTCAGTCAGTTTACGTTTGAGATGGAGTACCAGTAAGTAGTGTGCGCCGTCACGTTTTTGGCCGTCACAAGTGCGGCTTCAGAAAAACATTTTTGGCCCGCATGCGTTGAAACGTGTCCATAAAAAATATTTTTGTAAGAAAATGTCTAATATTGTGCCTCCTGTTTTGTGTCAAGTAACTTGCTTGCAAGAAAATGTATAATATTGCTTCTATTGTGTGTATTGATATGTGTAAACTGTGTGAAGTTTCATCTTTGGCAAAGATCATGTATCGCATAGCATTGTAGTTCGCGCAGAGACAGAGTGGGAGTTGTGTTTTAGCTCGCTTAGAGAGCGGTTGAGTTGTGTGTATGGCTCCGATGTAGAGCAGAGGCTGCTGTGCAAGCAAGTTAATTTGATTGTATTTGGAATATATATGGTATTTTTATTACTATCACTGCTGGAATGAAGGTAATTTCATTTGATGTCATTAGGAAAAAGTTGTATTATGTAGATAATGTAATGGTGATTATTAATAATAACAAAGTTGACCTTTCTTTCCTGTTTCATTTATGTAGTTAGAAGATTAACCTACTTCCTTCATTTGATAATTAGCTATTTGTGGATTTAAATTGCAGTATTGATCTTGATAATTTTGTTGAACAGATTTCGTTATTTGTGCTATAGTAAATGATTGTTATGGAACACTGCAGTCAATTGATTACGATACTGAATTTTGATAATCGGGTACTGATCTGCATAAAATTCCCGCAGTCAAACATTAAGAAAGTGGTTTGTGGTTTTTTATTATCTTTCTCGCAGTCAAATATTTTGAGTATAGTCAGTGTCTGTTTCATATGGTGACTTGCCACAGCTGTTTTGCTAAAAGATCCGTTGCACACATAATCAGTTTAATGCACTGTTTCTTATTTAACAGTATATACATCAATATCAGGGCCATAATTAAACCAAATTACAGTGTTAACAAACAATTTGTTGTCTGATTTAATGATAGGTTCAACATCCACAACACACACACAGCTTTTAGCATTCACGGTGTTTGGTTTCAGCGTTCACGATGCTGTTCATCTTGTCTGACTCCATACCGTTTAATGAATTGGATTCCCTTTGCTGCGAGTTTGGAGCACTTTTCTCGGCGGGTTTGGGAATGGCCATTGGTTACGATGTGCACATCACTCTCAAACCTACAGCGATTCCGAAATTTGGTGCGCCCGGCCTATTCCTTTTGCTTCGCACCCAGCGGTTAAGGACGAGTTGGATCGGTTGCACGGCTAGGGTATCATCGAACCAGTTTCCTCTAGCCTGTGGGCGACGCCTCTGGTGATATTAAAGAAACCCACGGGAGCCCTTCGGTTGTGCAGTGATTTCAAGTCCATGGTTGACTCACAGTCAGTGATAGATTGTTTTCCCATTCCCCGCCCGGACGACATTTATGCGAAATGGGCGGGGGGTGAGTGTTTTTCAAAAATTGATTTAGCGGAAGCATATCTCCAGCTTCCCTTAGATTCTGATTTTCAACAATTCATGGTTCTCAATACTCCTTTCTGGCTGTACCGATACAAACATCTGCTGTTTGGGGTCGCGAGTGCGCCCGCGATTTTTCATCTATTCTTGCAACAGTTCCCCCCAGGGGGGCCCACAGCTCTTTTGTGGGTACGTGTGTGGCGCGCATGGGTCCCTGAGCCATTGCGGCCTTCCTTCCTGCTTCCCAGGCCACTTTTCCTCCTCCCAGTTCCCTCCCCTCCCTAATCCTTCTTCCCGCCCTACCCTTCTCCAACCCCGTCTCTAGGTGTTCTTGTGATGATGGCCAAGCTATTTCCACGGTACTGCTAGTTTTGCTATTATGTTTTTGTTTGCCGTTTTCACCATTTTCGCCGGCCGCGGTGGCTGAGGGGACTGAAGCGCTCCAGTCACTGCACGGCAACTACGGTTGGGAGTTTGAATCCCCCCTCGGGCATGGATATTTGTGCCATCCTTAGTCTTAGTTCATAAGTAGTTTGTAAGCTTAGGGACTGATGACCCCGTAGTTAAGTCCCATAAGTTCTACAAACATTTGAACATTTGTTTCACCATTTTCGGCCCAGTTAGATCCCCCACGGGGTTTGACCTCCATCGAAATTTCATAGTTAGTGTGAGCCATTTGGGGAAGAACTCCCAACCTAGCCCCTACGGCGCAGATTCCTACCCTTTCTTCCAAATTCCTCTCCTCGCTGTAGCTCTCTCCCCCACTAGGTCACCAGCACGGTAGCCAGTCCGTGTGGTGGGACTGTTATGCACCCTCATGGTTGAGTCCCCTGAATTGCACAGGGATCACACTGCCGATGCCCGAGCTGTGACCTCATGAATGCCAAGGAGTCTATGCTTGTCTTTGCGGGGCATCAGGTCTCCCAGCAACGGTCATCCTGCCAGGTGGCGTTGCTGTGGCTGGGTGGCACCCTTGAGGAGAGCACCTGTTTCGGTGTGGGTGGCATCGGGGCGGACATTCCGCAATGAAGAAGAAACAACCCTCTGAAAATCCTGCCTCTAAGTCAGGTGTCTCCAAGTGTGGTAAATTTCATTTTAATGCTACAAGATATGACCCCAAATTGTTTACTTCCCTAACTCCATCATGGGGGGAACGTGGGCCCACGAAGAATACTGAACCATACTCACCATGATACCTAATTGTTACCAAACAGGATGGGGAATCTTTCGAGGCAACTAAGTCTTTCTTCTTCGTCGAACACCTCGACGAAAGGTTTGGCGAATTTGCCGGTATGTCTAAACTGCGCGAAGGATCGGTCCTGATACAGGCGTAGTCCCCTGCTCAGTCATGAAGCCTCTTAAAGTGTGACCACTTAGGCGATATTACTGTCACAGTAACACCCCACAAATCATTAAATAGGGTACAGGGAGTGATATATCATAGAGACCTTATGCAGCAGACAGATGAGGAGTTACGCAATAACCTCCAATGACACGGAGTCCATTTTGTCAAACGCATTTTTCGGGGACCAAAAGATAATAGCGTGGCCACTGGCGCATTTGTCTTGGCCTTTGAGGGTGACAATCTGTCATGATGTATAGATGCGACGTCCACCCCTACATCCCCCCTCCAATGTGATGCTTTAAATGCTGGCGTTTCGGGTACACTGCTGCAACCTGTCGGGACTGTGGCTGTCCCTTACATCCTGACACTGCCTGTGCCCCTCTACCTTATTGTGTCAATTGCGGTGGTCATCACTCTCCCTCTTCACAGGACTGTCCCGCTCTACATAAAGAGCAGAAGATAGTCGAGTATAAGACTTTGGACCGACTAACATACTCAGAGGCACGAAAGAAATATGAAAAGCTACATCCTGTCCCATTACTAAGTTCATACGCTGCAGCTACAACGATGGCGCCACCACCAGTGGCCACTTCTCAACCTGTTGTACTACCATCTGTGGGCCCTATGGGCCGCCCCTCTACCTCTGCCTCCCAGACATCTGGTGGCACACCATCTTCTGTGGGGCCTGTACTGCCTCCCACATCGGGAATGGTTACTCCAGCTCCCCAGCCAGAAAAGGGTCCCCCTTCTCTGGTTTCTTCTTCTGGGAAGGGAACCTGCTCTCCCCTTCCAACCATGCCGTCCCAGAAATCAGACAATAGCCAGCAGCTGAAGGACCCTCAGCCAGAAAGCCGTCAAAAGATGGTTAACCGCAGGGAGACACTGGCGGCCTTGGTGCCCCCAGCCCTTGCACCTGATGTGCCTGAGAATGAGGCCATCCTTCTCGCAACGCCAGAAGATTTGGCCTTTGCCGATCTCAGGGATGCCATAGACACGGAGGATCAGACTTCACAGCCAAAGACGAGTGCTCATGCCATTCCTCTTCCGTCTTCATGCACCATCAATCAGGAGACCGTCTGATCCTCCAATGGAATTGAGGAGGATTTTTCAGTCACTTGGCTGAATTGCGTCTGCTGTTGAGCTCTTTTCCAACTCTTTGTATTGCTCTCCAGGAAACCAGGTTTCCTAGTGATCGGACCCCCACCCTTCGGGGCTACCGGGGGTACTAAAATAGGGTGTCTACAGTTCCCAGTGCCACTTCAAACAGTCTTGGGGGCTGTTGCTGTCAGGGTTCGAGCATCATGGGACATTACTATCTGTTTCCTTTATCTCCCTCCTGATGCAGATGTGGCACCAGCCGACCTAGCAACTCTGATTGCTCAACTTCCTTGACCATTTCTTCTTTTATGAGATTTTAACGGTCATCACCCCATGTGGGGGAGCAACGTGACTACAGGACGTGGTCGAGACTTTGAAGTACTTTTTAACCACCTTGACCTTTGCCTTCTTAATACAGGAGCTCCTACCCATTTTAGTGTGGCCCATGGCACCTTTTCCGCCATAGACCTTTCTGTGTGTAGTCCAGGCTCACGGCTTACATCTTAACTGATGGGTCCATGATGACCTTCCTTTCGCTTCCCCACACCAACGCCATGCATGTCTACCCCGCTCGTCCATCCACAGGTCCGACTGGGCAGCATACACTTCAGCTGCAATGTTGGATACCCCTCTCTCTGCTGATTCGACGATGGCAGTGGACAAGATTATTTCCGTTGTCGTTTCTGCCACCGAGTCCGCGATACCATCATGTTCTGCCTTACCTCGGCGAAGACCAGTGCCCTGGTGGTCACCGGAGATAGCAGCAGCTATCCGCAATCGCCGCACAGCTCTGCAGCAGTACCGGCGCCACCCCACCCTTGACCACCTGGTTGCATTTAAGCGTCTTCGGGCCCAGACGCGCCGGCTTATCTGTCAGCACAAGCAGGCATGCTGGGAAGAATACGTTTCTACAATAGGACTCTGTGTCTCTTCTACCCACCCCTCAGGGCCTCAGCATTAATTTGCTGGGTACGGGCTTGGCGAACCTGGGGTCCTGAGCTGTGGGCTGTGTCTCGCCAACAGTCCGCTACACCGTAAGCTCTGTGCGTGCTTCAACGACCATCGTTCAGCGCGACGGTGGAACGTTGTACATTTCAGAGCCCGGGGATCTTGGCTTAATCGCCTGGGTCGTGAGGACGGTACAAACCTCTATAAAAAACCCTTCAATCTCAAGGTGTGCTACGTGCCGAGGAGATGCATGGCTGTTGAGGTTGAACAGCCGCTAGCGAGCAACCTCTGAGGAACCTGCCGCACCTCAGTTGTATAAGGCTTACCCAGGCAAGCTGGGCTCTGTCTGGGTGGACGCTTATTTCCCTAGCTGCTCGTGGGAACACCATGAAACGAACACGAAACGTTGGCGGACGTACAACCGCCGTCTCTAAGCGTGGTCGAGGCGATTACAACGCTGCAAATTATGATCCCCAAACGTTTCCTTCCTTGTCCACACCATGAGAGGAACGTCGGGCGAAACTTCAGGGTGAGGCTTATGCCCCGAAATATCTGGTCTGCACACGAAATGATGGGGAATCTTTTATGACGACGAAGCCAATGTTCTTCATTGAACATTTAGAGGACAAATATGGAGAGGTCGAGGGTCTGTCAAAGATGAGATCTGGGTCGGTTCTGATAACGACATCATCCCCAGCGCAGTCACGGGCTTTGCTAGCCTGTGACAAGCTGGGTGATGTTTCCGTTTCTATTACGCCACATAAGACGTTAAACATGGTCCACGGTATCATTTTCCACAGGGATATGCTGCTGCAATCAGATGACGAATTGAGAGCTAACTTGGAGCGGCGCCCCCAGGGGCTCAGCATTAATTTGCTGAGTACGGGCTTGGCGAACCCGGGGTCCTGATCTGTGGGCTGTGTCGCGCCAACAGTCCGCTACACCGTAAGCTCTGTGCGTGCCTCAACGACCATTGTTCGGCGTGACGGTGGAACATTGTATGTTTCAGAGCCCGGGGATCTTGGCTTAATCGCCCGGGTCGTGAGGACGGTACAAACCTCTATAAAAAAAACCTTCAATCTCAAGGTGTGCTATGTGCCGAGGAGATGCATGGCTGTTGAGGTTGAACAGCCGCTAGCGAGCAACCTCTGACGAACCTGCCGCACCTCAGTTGTATAAGGCTTACCCAGGCAAGCGGGGCTCTGTCTGGGTGGACGCTTATTTCCCTAGCTGCTCGTGGGAACACCATGAAACGAACACGAAACGTTGGCGGACGTACAACCGCCGTCTCTAAGCGTGGTCGAGGCGATTACAACGCTGCAAATTATGACCCCCAAACGTTTCCTTCCTTGTCCACACCATGGGAGGAACGTCGGGCGAAACTTCAGGGTGAGGCTTATGCCCCGAAATATCTGGTCTGCACACGAAATGATGGGGAATCTTTTATGACGACGAAGCCAATGTTCTTCATTGAACATTTAGAGGACAAATATGGAGAGGTCGAGGGTCTGTCAAAGATGAGATCTGGGTCGGTTCTGATAACGACGTCATCCCCAGCACAGTCACGGGCTTTGCTAGCCTGCGACAAGCTGGGTGATGTTTCCGTTTCTATTACGCCACATAAGACGTTAAACATGGTCCAGGGTATCATTTTCCACAGGGATCTGCTGCTGCAATCAGATGACGAATTGAGAGCTAACTTGGAGCGGCGTGGTGTGCATTTCATCCGCCGCATCTATAGGGGTCCGAAGGACAAGAGGGTTGCCACCGGTGCCTTCATCTTGGCTTTCGAGGGCGATTCATTGCCTGAGAAGGTCAAGGTGATGGTCTACCAGGTCGACGTAAAGCCCTACGTTCCTCCCCCTATGCGCTGCTTCAAGTGCTGGAGGTTTGGGCACATGTCCTCCCGATGTGATGCCAACTCAACATGTCGGGAGTGCGGGCGTGCATCCCACCCGGACGCCCCCTGTACCCCGCCTCCAGTTTGCGTCAATTGCAACCAGCAGCGTCCTCCGTGTTCTCCCAACTGCTCTGTACTCCACAAGGAGCGTAAGATCATGGAGTACAAGACCCTGGACCGGCTGACATATGCAGAGGCCAGGTGCAAGTACGCAAAACTCCACCCAGTGGCCATGACGACCCCATACTCAACAGTAGCTTCATCGTCGATCCCCACAGTTGCTAAACCGCAGAGTGCACCACCAATGCCAGCGGGCCCCCAGGCCCGACCCACTCCACCTGCCCCCTTGACAGTTGGGGACCCAACACCTTCGGTTGCTCCCACACTATTCTCGTTGGGAGCAACAGATAAGCCATCACAGGGGACGTCGGTCCCCACCCCACAGCCGGAGAAACAACAGCCTTCTCCAGCTCCTCTCGCCCGGAAGGGGTTCCACGGGACACTCCCTTCCGAGGCTTCTCTTTGTGGGAAAGTGGATCCCGGCCGATGGCTGAAGGATCCCGCAGCTGCTGATCGAGGGGCCTCCACCTCTTCGTCGGCACCTGCAGCCCCTATTGAGAAGCCCCCAAGGCCCTTAACACCCAAGGGCCAGCGAGAGGGTAAAAAGAATGAGAAGAAGAAAAAGGATTCTTTGGTGGCTTCCAAGCCACCCACACCCGCATCCTCTGCCTCAGAGGATGAGGTCGAAATCCTCGCTTCCGCCGAGGATCTCGCACTCCTTGATTCACTCGACCATAGGAGATCTGCACAACCGGAATCAACTGATTCTATGGTCATAGATTCTGGTGACCCTGACCATCAGGCAGCAGGTGCTCCTATGGAATGATCTTCTTCTTTTCTTTCCTTTTATGGCCTTAATGCGTGGAGGACATGTTATCCTCCAGTGGAATTGCGGCGGCTTCTTTAATCACCTGGCTGAGCTGCGACAAATACTGTACAGCTACCCTGCATTTTGTATCGCCCTACAGGAGACATGGTTTCCAGCACAGCGCACCCCTGCCCTCCGTGGGTATCGGGGCTACTACCGCAACAGGACCCTTTATGACAGGGTGTCTGGCGGTGTATGCCTGTATGTCCTGGACGCTGTCCCCAGTACCCCGGTGCCACTCAACACCACTCTTGAGGCAGTGACTATCAGAATCCGAGCAATGCAGGACTTAACTGTCTGCAGTTTGTACCTTCCTCCGGATGAGGCCGTGTCTCTCAACACCCTTGCTGTTCTGGTCTCCCAACTTCCCCCACCTTTCCTCCTTTTGGGGGACTTCAACGCCCACAACCCTTTGTGGGGTGGACTCCAGATCACAGGTCGCGGTAGGGATGTTCAGACATTATTGGCGCAACAAGACCTTTGCCTCCTGAATACGGGTGCCCCCACGCATTTTAGCGTGGCACAGGGCACATATTCAGCGATCGACCTCTCCGTCTGCAGCCCCAGCCTTCGACTACACCTCGGTTGGCGTGTGCATGAGGACCTGTGTGGCAGCGACCACTTCCCAATCTTTGTGTCGCTCCTGGAGTACCAAGCTGCAGACTGCTTACCCTGTTGGTGCCTCCATAGGGCTGACTGTCATGTTTATGCTTCAACCGCTGTAATCGCCGCACCACTGCCAGATGACATTGACAATGCAGTCCAGCAGGTGACTGACAGTATTGTCATGGCCGCTGAGGGAGGAGTTCCACAAACCACCGGTTCCACTAGGCGTAGGTCCATGCCTTGGTGGACACCGGAGATTGCTGAGGCTATCCGGGAACGTCGGCGAGCGTTCCAGCGCCATCGATGCACCCTTCCATGGAGAATTTGGTGGCCTTTAAACGGCTCCGTGCGCATGCTCGACGACTCATACAGCAGAGCAAGCAGGATTCCTGGGAGCGGTATGTAGCCAGTATCGGCTCCCGCACCTCCCTGACTAAGGTATGGACGCAAGTCCGACGCATCTTCGGATACCGCCCGCCGACAGGAATCCCATCCCTCACCATCCAGGGTGTGCTCTGCACGCTCCCAACAGCTATCGCCGAGCACATGGCAGACCACTACGCACAATGCTGTGTGACTGCCATGTACAGTGCCGACTTCCGCTCCCTCAAAGAGCGGGCCGAGCGGAAACAGTTCTCTTTCCGCACTCGTCGTTGGGAAATATACAACGACCCGTTTACCGAGTGGGAGTTCCGAACTGCCCTTGCTGCGTGTCCTGATACAACTCCAGGACCTGATAGGATTCACGGCCAATTCCTCCGACACCTTTCGCCAGAGTTTCAACGCCGCATTCTTGCCCTGTTTAACCATCTGTGGGCAGAGGGCACTTTCCCGTCGCAGTGGCGGGAAAGCACTATCATCCCGGTGCTGAAACCTGGTGCAGATCCCCAGGTGGCTGACAATTACCGTCCGATCAGCCTAACCAACGTTCTCTGCAAGCTTTTCGAACGTATGGTGAGTCGGCGGCTTATGTGGATCCTTGAAGAGTGTGGAGTCCTAGCTCCACAACAAGGGGGCTTTCGCCAGGGCCGTTCTACCATTGACAACCTCGTGTCACTGGAGTCGGCCATTCGCACGGCGTTTTCTAGGCGTGAGCATTTGGTAGCTGTATTTTTCGACCTACGAAAGGCGTATGACACCACCTGGCGCCACCATGGTTTAACAACTCTTCATGACTGGGGCTTACGGGGTGCCCTTCCTATTTTTATTCGCAATTTCCTATCCCACCGCTCGTTCCGGGTTAGGGTTGGGGAATCTTTTAGCTCCCCCACATTCAAGAGAACGGTGTCCCACAGGGCTTGGTCCTCAGTGTGCCGTTGTTTTTAGTGGCGATTAACGGTCTTGTTGCGGCTGTGGGGTCGTCGGTCAGTTGCTCCCTGTTCGCCGATGACTTCTGCCTGTATTTCAGCTCCGTTAGCATCGGCGTAGCTGAACGACGGCTGCAGGGTGCCATCCGAAAGGCCCACTCGTGGGCCTCTACTCACGGATTTCAGTTCTCCGCGCAGAAAACCCACGTGATGCACTTCTGTCGCCGTCAGGTAGTTCACCCTGATCCAGAGCTCTACTTGGGTGGTGAACTACTTCAGGTCGAGGAAACGCATCGCTTCCTGGGCATGGTCTTTGATGCCTGGCTGACTTGGGTGCCACACCTACGTCAGCTGAGACAGAAGTGTTGGCGGCATTTAAATGTCCTTCGATGCCTCAGCCATACTAGTTGGGGAGCAGCACGTTCCACCCTTCTTCAGCTCTACAAGTCACTTATTCTGTCGTGGCTTGATTACGGGAGTGTGGTGTATGACTCAGCAGCCCCTTCTGCCTTGCGGGTCCTAGACCCTGTTCACCACACAGGTGTGCGGCTCGCAACAGGGGCTTTTCACACCAGTCCCGTAACGAGCCTTCTAGCTGAAGCTGGTGTTCCCCCTTTGCGGTATCGCCGGCAACGGTTGTTGGTGAGTTATATTGCCCAGGTTCATGCTTCACCCCGCCATCCAAATCACAGGCTTCTCTTCCCACTTTCTGCACTCCCTTCCCCACGACGTCGGCCCAGGTCGGGACACCCGATTGCGGTCCGCGTCCGTTCCCTTCTCTCCTCCCTTGATTCCTTACCCCCTTCCTCCACCTTACCATTACTCCCTCCGTATCCCCCCCTGGAAAATTCCTCACCTGGAGCTTCGGCTGGACTTGTCCCGGGATTCGAAAGCCTTGATTTCACCACTGCTTATCCGTCGCCGTTTCCATGCACTGCTTGATACGTTTCATGGAGCAAATATTATCTACACCGACGGTTCTTTGGTCGATGGCCATGCTGAATATGCCTTTATCCATGGTGACCACATCGAACAGCTATCATTGCCTTGTGGAAGCAGCATCTTCACCGCAGAACTGGTCGGTATTTTGAGAGCTCTTGAACACCTCAGAGCTCGCCCCAGGGGATCGTTCATCTGTAGCGACTCCCTGAGTGGCTTACAGGCCCTCGACCAGTTTCTACCGAAAAACACAGTGGTGCGAGCCATTCAAGATGCTGTCTTCGCCCTTGGCGAGTCAGGCCGTTCTGTCGTTTTTGTCTGGACGCCAGGGCACATAGGTATACTGGGCAATGAACGTGTTGATCAGCTGGCCAAGCAGGCCACCACTTCGCAGTCCCTGGATATTGGCCTCCCAGTTTCCGACATCCAAACCCAGTTGACCCGCAAGGTCTTAAGGGTTTGGAATTCTGAATGGGCAGATTCCACTGAACCCAATAAGCTCCGTGCTGTCAAGCCGTCTACTGCTGCATGGAAGACGTCCCTGAGGGCTTCTCGCAGGGAGTCGGTCGTCCTTTGCCGACTCCGTATTGGGCACACGTGGTTGACCCATGGGTATCTCCTACGCCGTGAGTCCCCGCCCGTGTGTCGATGTGGTGTCGTAATGACAGTGGCCCATCTTTTGATGGACTGTCCGATTTTAGCAGACCTGCGGCATTCTTTTATTCTTCCAGACGCACTACCCTTAGTTTTAGGTGACGACGCCTCGATGGCTAACAAAGTTTTACGTTTTATCCGCGCTGCTGGTTTTTATGACTCGATCTAACGGTAGGTGCTGTGGCCTGTCATCTTAGGCTGCCACCAACCCAGCTTTTTAACTTTTCACGTCCTTAGGAGTTCTTAGTGTCTGCAGTGTGGCTGGCTCATCCTGTTTTTTCTTTGTGATCAGCCAGCCAATGTACTCTGCTATCCAGTTTTATTAGTGACATTCTTTTACTAATTGTGTGTGTCTTCGTTTTGTATTGTCAGTAACTTGTCTATTGTTAACCTGCCCTTTTGTGCAGTGTCATTTTCAGGGCGTTTTTTTTAATCTTTGACAGTTGACTCTCAGCTAGGAACAGGGGACTGATAACCTAGCTGTTTAGTCCCCTTAAAACAACCAACAACAACAACAACAACAACAACAACAACAATCTTCTACCCAGATCTGGATGAAGATTCACCGCTTATCAGGCTACCACCCACCGGCGGGGGTCACGGGTCTCTCTATCCATGGAACTACTCATACCGACCCGACCATAATTGCCGTGTATTTTTCAGTGCACTTTGCTCTTAATTTGGCGTCCACTGCCTACAGCCAAGGTTTTTGTATATTAAAAGAGCAGGCTGAGCGAAAGCAGTTGGTATTTCGCAAAAACCGCCAGGAGCCGTACAATGCACCATTTACCGAGTGGGAATTTCAAAGTATTCTTGCCATTTGCCCCAATACATCTCCAGGACTGGACCAAATCCAATGTCAAATGCTAAAACATCTTTCTGCAAACTTGAAACGCCATCTTTTCGACTTCTTCAATCGTCTCTGGATCGAGGGAGTGTACCCATCCCAATGACAGGAGAGTATCGTTATCCCTCTGCTGAAGCCAGGTGCAGATCCACTGAACATTGACAATTACCGTCCCATAAGTCTCACAAACGTTCTTTGTAAGCTCTTTGAAAGTTTGGTGAGCCGGCGACTGCTGTGGGTTCTCGAGAATCGGGGTCTGCTCGCCCCACAACAAGGTGCTTTCCGGCAGGGTCGCTCTGCCATTGATAACCTCCTCTCTTAGGAGTCGGCGATCTGTAATGCTTTCGCCCGATGTCACCACTTCGTCGCCATCTGTTTCGACCTCCGGAAAGCATATGACACGGCAAGGCGTCATCAAATCCTTGCCACGATACATGGGTGGGGTCTCTGTGGCTCCCTCCCACTTTTTATTCAGAATTTTTTACTTTCGCACTGCTTCAGAGTTCGCGTTGGCACCTACTTCAGTTCCCCCATATCCAAGAGAATGGGGTACCACAAGGGTCCGTCCTAAGTGTACCCCTCTCCTCCGTGGCCATTAATGGCCTAGTAGCTGCAGTGGGGCCATCAGTTTCTTGCTCTCTCTATGCGGACGCCTTTTGCCTGTACTATTCTACCGCTAGTACAACTGTAGCTGAATGACGACTGCAGACCCCCTCAGGGGCTCAGCATTAATTTGCTGAGTACGGGCTTGGCGAACCCGGGATCCTGAGCTGTTGGCTGTGTCGCACCAACAGTCCGCTACACCGTAAGCTCTGTGCGTGCCTCAACGACCATCGTTCGGCGTGACGGTGGAACATTGTATGTTTCAGAGCCCGGGGATCTTGGCTTAATCGCCCGGGTCGCGAGGACGGTACAAACCTCTATAAAAAACCCTTCAATCTCAAGGTGTGCTATGTGCCGAGGAGATGCATGGCTGTTGAGGTTGAACAGCCGCTAGCGAGCAACCTCTGAGGAACCTGCCGCACCTCAGTTGTATAAGGCTTACCCAGGCAAGCGGGGCTCTGCCTGCGTGGACCTCTTTTCCCTAGCTGCTCGTGGGACGACAATGAAACGAGCAAATAAAAGCATGGCCGGTCGCGAAAACGGCGTCTCTAATCGAGGAAAAACTGAGTTCAATGCGTCTGCCTATGATCCTAAGACGTTTCCTTCCCTGGCCACTCCGTGGGAGGAACGAAGGGCCCTTAATAGAAAAGAACCATACTCGCCACAATATCTTGTCTGTGCACGTTCCGATGGCGAGTCATTCATGGCCACCATGCCTCAGTTTTTTGTTGAACAGCTGGAGGATAAATTTGGCGAAGTGGAGTCGTTCTCGAAAATGCGAAGTGGGGCTGTGTTGATGCAGATGGCGTCCCCAGCACAGTCAAGGGCATTACTTGCCTGCGACAAGCTGGGAGATGTTCCGGTTAGTTTCACACCCCACAAGTCGGTAAACATGGTCCAGGGCTTAATTTACCAATGAGATCTCCTTTCTCAGACAGATGAAGAGTTGCGAGCCAATTTGGAACGTCGGGGGGTACACTTTGTCCGGCGTGTGTATAGGGGACCTAAAGATCAGAGGGTTGCCACTGGTGCTTATATCTTGGCCTTTGAAGGCAATACATTGCCTGAGAAGGTCAAGGTAATGGTAATCCGGTGCAATGTTAAACCCTATGTCCCTCCCCCTATTCGGTGTTTCAGGTGCTGGAAGTTCGGGCACATGTCCTCCCGTTGTACTTCCAGCCCTAACTGCAGGGAATGTGGGCGACCATTGCACCCAGACGCCCCATGAACTCCACCTCCAGTTTGCGTGAACTGTGGGCAACACCATCCACCATGCTCAACGAACTGTGGTTTCTTACATCGAGAGAGGAAAATCATGGAGATCAAGACCCTGGACCGTTTAACATATTCCGAGTCATGCAAAAAGTTTGAACGGCTCCATCCAGTCAAGATGACAACATCTTTTCCGCAGTCACAGCGGCACCCATTTCGCTGCAGTAAACAGCACCAGTGTTCACTCCATCCATGGGCCCTATGGGCCAACAACGTTCTATTGCCCCCTAGATGGGTGGGGGCGCCTCTTCATCTGTTGCTCCCGTAACACCACCTGCGGGAGCAATTACCCCCACTCCATCAGGGACATCAGTCCCCGTCCCCCCGCCGGAGAAGTAACAACCTCCTCCGGCTCCTCTTGCTCGGAAGGGGTCCCAAGGGACACTTCCTTCCGAGGCTTCTCGCTGTGGGAAAGTGGATCCCAGCCAATGGCTAAAGGATCCCCCGGCTGCTGATTGAAGGGCCTCCTCCTCCTTTTCATCAGTTCCTGCCGCCCCTTCTGAGTAGCCCTTACGACCCTTACCACCTAAGGGTCAGCGAGAGGGCAAGAAAAAGAAAAAGAAGAAGGATTCTTTAGTAGCTTCCAAGCCACCCACACCCACATCCTCTGCCTCAGAGGATGAGGTCGAGATCCTCGCTTCTGCTGAGGATCTCGCGCTTCTTGATTCCCCTAACCCTAGGAGATCTGCACAACCAGAATCGCCTGAATCTATGGTCTTAGATTCTGTTGATACTGACCATCAGGCAGCAGATACTCCTATGGAATGATCTTCTTCTTTTCCTTTTCATTTATAGCCTTAGAGCGTGGGGAACGTGTTATCCTCCAGTGGAATTGCGGCGGCTTCTTTAATCACCTGGCTGAGCTGCAACAAATACTGTACCGCTACCTTGCATTTTGTATCGCCCTACAGGAAACATGGTTTCCAGCACAGCGGACCCCTGCCCTCCGTGGGTATTGGGGCTACTACCGATACAGGACCCTTTACGACAGGGTGTCTGGCGGTGTATGCCTGTATGTCCTGGACGCTGTCCCCAGTACCCCGGTGCCACTCAACACCACTCTTGAGGCAGTGACTATCAGAATCCGAGCAATGCAGGACTTAACTGTCTGCAGTTTGTACCTTCCTCCGGATGAGGCCGTGTCTCTCAACACCCTTGCTGCTCTGGTCTCCCAACTTCCCCCACCTTTCTTCCTTTTGGGGGACTTCAACGCCCACAACCCTTTGTGGGGTGGACTCCAGACCACAGGCCGCGGTAGGGATGTTGAGACATTATTGGCGCAACAAGACCTTTGCCTCCTGAATACAGGTGCCCCCACGCATTTTAGCGTGGCACAGGGCACATATTCAGCGATCGACCTCTCCGTCTGCAGCCCCAGCCTTCGACTACACCTCGGTTGGCGTGTGCATGAGGACCTGTGTGGCAGCGACCACTTCCCAATCTTTGTGTCGCTCCTGCAGTACCAAGCTGCAGACTGCTTACCCCGTTGGTGCCTCCATAGGGCTGACTGTCATGTTTATGCTTCAACCGCTGTCATCGCCGCACCACTGCCAGATGACATTGACAATGCAGTCCAGCAGGTGACTGACAGTATTGTCATGGCCGCTGAGGGAGGAGTTCCACAAACCACCGGTTCCACTAGGCGTAGGTCCATGCCTTGGTGGACACCGGAGATTGCTGAGGCTATCCAGGAACGTCGGCGAGCGTTCCAGCGCCATCGATGCACTCTTCCGTGGAGAATTTGGTGGCCTTTAAACGGCTCCGTGCGCATGCTCGACTATCGCCGAGCACATGGCAGACCACTACGCACAATGCTCTGCGACTGCCATGTACAGTGCTGACTTCCGCACCCTCAAAGAGCGGGCCGAGCGGAAACAGTTCTCTTTCCGCACTCGTCGTCGGGAAATATACAACGACCCGTTTAGCGAGTGGGAGTTCCGATCTGCCCTTGCTGCGTGTCCTGATACAACTCCGGGACCAGATAGGATTCACGGCCAATTCCTCCGACACCTCCCACCAGAGTTTCAACGCCGCATTCTCGCCCTGTTCAACCATCTATGGGCAGAGGGCACTTTCCCGTCGCAGTGGCGGGAAAGCACTATCATCCCAGTGCTGAAACCTGGTGCAGACCCCCTGGTGACTGACAATTACCGTCCGATCAGCCTCACCAACGTTCTCTGCAAGCTCTTCGAACGTATGGTGAGTCGGCGGCTTATGTGGATCCTAGAAGGGCGCGGACTCCTTGCTCCGCAACAGGGGGGCTTTCGCCAGGGCCGTTCTACCATTGACATCCTCGTGTCATTGGAGTCGACCAATCGCGCTGCGTTTGCTAGGCGTGAGCATCTCGTTGCTGTATTTTTAGACCTTCGAAAGGCGTATGACACCACCTGGCACCATCATATTTTGACGACTCTGCACGACTGGGGCTTACGTGGCGCCCTTCCTGTTTTTATTCGCAATTTCCTCTCCCACCGATCGTTTCGGGTGAGGGTTGGGACATCATTTAGCTCCCCCCGTTTCAGGAGAACGGTGTCCCACAGGGCTCCGTCCTTAGCGTTCCATTGTTTTTAGTGGCGATAAACGGTCTTGCTGCGGCTGTGGGGTCATCAGTCAGTTGCTCTCTGTTCGCCGATGACTTCTGCCTGTATTTCAGCTCCGTTTCCATCGGTGTAGCTGAACGGCGGCTGCAGGGTGCCATCCGAAAGGCCCACTCATGGGCCTCTACTCACGGATTTCAGTTCTCCGCACTGAAAACACGCGTGATGCACTTCTGTCGCCGTCGGGTAGTTCACCCTGACCCAGAGCTCTACTTGGGTGGTGAACTACTTCAGGTCGAGGAAACACATCGCTTCCTGGGCATGGTGTTTGATGCCCGGCTGACTTGGGTGCCACACCTACGCCAGCTGCGACAGAAGTGTTGGCGGCATTTAAATGTCCTTCGATGCCTCAGCCATACTAGTTGGGGAGCAGCACGTTCAACCCTTCTTCAGCTCTACAAGTCTCTCATTCTGTCACGGCTTGATTACGGGAGCTTGGTGTATGACTCCGCAGCCCCTTCTGCCTTGCGGGTCCTAGACCCCGTTCACCACACAGGTGTGCGTCTCGCAACAGGGGCTTTTCGTACCAGTCCCGTAACGAGCCTTCTAGCTGAAGCTGGTGTTCCCCCTCTGCGGTATCGCCGGCAACGGTTGTTGGTGAGTTACGTTGCCCGGGTTCATGCTTCACTCCGCCATCCGAACCAAAGGCTTCTCTTCCCCCTTTCTGCACTCCATTCCCCACGACGTCGGCCCAGGTCGGGTCTCCCGATTCCGGTCCGTGTCCGTTCCCTTCTCTCCTCACTTGATTCTTTACCCCTTCCTCCACCTTACCATTACTCCCTCCGTATCCCCCCCTGGAAAATTCCTCGCCTGGAGCTTCGGCTGGACTTGTCCCAGGATTCGAAAGCCTCGATTTCACCACTGCTTCTCCGTCGCCGGTTCCATGCACTGCTTGATACGTTTCATGGAGCAACCATCATTTACACGGGAGTTCTTTGGTCGATGGCCATGCTGGATATGCCTTTATGTCTGATGACCACATCGAACAGTGGTCATTGCATTGTGGAAGCAGCATCTTCACCGCAGAACTGGTCGGTATTTTGAGAGCTCTTGAACACCTCAGAGCTCGCCCCAGGGGGTCGTTCGTCATCTGTAGCGACTCCCTGAGTGGCTTACAGGCCCTCGACCAGTTTCTGCCCAAACACACTGTGGTGCGAGCCATTCAAGATGCTGTATTCGCCCTTGGCGAGTCAGGCGTTCTGTCGTTTTTGTTTGGACGCCAGGGCATGTAGGTATACCGGGCAATGAACGTGTGGATCAGCTGGCCAAGCAGGCCACCACTTTGCGGTCCCTGGACATTGGCCTCCCAGTTTCCGACCTCCAAACCCAGTTGACCCGCAAGGTCTTAAGGGTTTGGAATTCGGAATGGGCAGACTCCACTGAACCAAATAAGCTCCGTGCTGTCAAGCCGTCTACCACTGCATGGAAGACGTCCCTTAGGGCTTCTCGCAGGGAGTCGGTTGTCCTTTGCCGACTCCGTATAGGCCATACTTGGCTCACGCATGGTCACCTTCTGCGTCGCGAGGACCCTCCGCAGTGTCGATGTGGTGCGCCTTTGACGGTCGCCCACATCTTAATTGAATGCCACAATTTAGCCGCAGTGAGACGAAATTTTAATATCCCTGACGTTTTGCAGCTTGCATTAGCTGATAACACCTCCATGGTTGACTCTATTTTACATTTTATGCGTGAGTGTGGACTTTACAAGTCCATTTAATGTTTGTGTTTCTCTGTCGTTTCTCTGTCCTCCGCCTGCTTAAGTCTGTTAGGTAGGTGGTTTTAGCGTGTTGCAGAGTGGCTGGGTGTGTTCCTTGTGACCACCCAGCAAAAACACTCTTGTGCTGTTTCAGCTGTTTTATCTCTTCTTCGTTTTTAATCGTATCCTTTCCTTCTATTAGTCTGTAAGTTTTAAACTTTGACTTGTTAATGCATTCACTTCGGATCGCTTAACAAAATGTTTTATCTTTTTGACTGGAACAAGGGACTGATAACCGTCGTAGTTTAGTCCCTTCCAAAACCCAACAACAACAGATGCATGGCTGTTGAGGTTGAACAGCTGCTAGCGAGCACCCTTTGAGGAACCTGCCGCACCTCAGTTGTATAAGGCTTACCCAGGCAAGCGGGGCTCTGCCTGGGTGGACTCTTATTTCCCTAGCTGCTCGTGGGACCACGATGAAAAGAACCCAAAGTAACGCTGGTGGGCGTTTAACCACCGTCTCTAAGAGAGGAAAGGTTGAGTACAATGCTGAGAAATATGACCCTCAGTCGTTCCCTGCCTTGGCAACGCCATGGGAGGAACGTAGGACAAGAAATCGAGGTGAGGCCTATGCCCCCCGATACCTAGTATGTTCCCGGACTGACGGTGAGTCGTTCACCAACACAAAGCCCCTGTTTTTTGTTGAACACGTTGAGGATAAATTCGGTGAGGTGGAAGGCATGTCAAAGATGCGATCCGGCTCTGTCCTTATTACTACGTCATCCCCAGCACAGTCACGAGCACTGCTTGCCTGTGAGAAGCTGGGTGAAGTTCCCGTGACGATCACTCCTCATAAGAGCCTCAACATGGTACAGGGTATAATCTTCCATAAAGATCTTCTGTTGCAGACCGATGACGAGCTACGTCAGAACTTGGAGCGGAGAGGAGTTCATTTTATACGGCGAGTGCATAGGGGTCCGAAGGACAACAGGGTCGCAACCGGCGCATTCATCTTGGCCTTCGAGGGTGACACGTTGCCTGAGAAGGTCAAGGTGATGATTTACTGGATTGACGTGAAGCCCTACGTTCCTCCCCCTATGCGCTGTTTTAAGTGCTGGAGGTTTGGGCACATGTCCTCCAGGTGCGCTGCCAACTCCACCTGTCGAGAGTGTGGACGTGCGGAACACCCTAACGTCCCTTGTGCACCTCCTCCACTTTGTGTGAACTGTGGACAACACCACTCCCCTTGCTCGCCCACCTGCTCTGTTCTGCATAGAGAGAGGAAGATAATGGAATATAAAACCATGGATAGGCTGTCTTACTCGGAGGCGAAGAGGAAATACGAAAAACTGCATCCCATCAGTATGAAGACATCCTTTGCTGCAGCCGTATCTTCATCTAAAGAATTGCCACGTGTGCAGTCGGTCCTAGTGGGCTCCCAGGCCCAACCATCAACCTCTGCCCCCCTAACTACTGGGGGCACCTAAAATTCCACCGCCCCCAAACACCCTGCTTTGGGAGCGGTAACCACCACACCAAAGGGGACATTGGTCCCCACCCCAGAGCCAGAGCAACAATAGCCTGCTCTGGCTCCTCGCGCTAGGAAGGGGTCGCTCGGATCCCTACCCTCTAAAGTTTCTCCCGCTGAATCAGCGGATGCCAGTGGATGGCAGAAAGTACTGCCAGCTGGTCGTAGGGCTGCACGCCGCTCCTCAGTCCTGGGGACTGAGCTGGCAGCGCCCTCCCAGCATGAGAAACCTAAAGAGAAGCGCGAAACCAAGAAGAAGAAGGTCAAGAAACCGCCCAAGGAGAAGGATATCCCGGTGGCAACCTTGCCACCACCCCCCTCCACCTCTTCTTCTGAGGACGAGATAGAGATCTTCACGTCCCCCAAAGACTTGGCAATTGCCGAGTCTGCGGAAGTCATGGACGTTGAGGCTCTGCCTCAGAAATCGGCGACGGCAGAAGATACTACGACCCCTACCGCGCCGCTGAATTCAGCATGCCCCAGCGACCAGGAGGCTCTCTGATCCTCCAGTGGAACTGTGGCGGATTTTTCCACCATCTGCCAGAGTTACAGCACTTGTTGTGCCGCTTCCCAGCGTTTTGTATAGCCCTGCAGGAAACCTGGTTTCCTGCTCAAAGGACCCCAGCCCTTCGTGGCTATCGGGGCTATTACAAAAACCGTACCATGTATGACAGGGTCTCTGGAGGTGTCTGTATCTACGTCCTTGCCACTGTCCCCAGTGCCGCTGTGCCTCTACACACGACTCTTGAGGTGGTGGCTGTTCGGATCTGGGCTATGCAGGAACTGACGATCTGTTCACTTTACCTTCCTCCAGATGAGATGATTTCAATTACTGACCTTGCTACCCTGGTGGCACAACTTCCCCCACCATTTCTGATTCTGGGGGACTTCAATGCTCACCATCCCTTGTGGGGTGGAGCGCTGACAACAGCTCGCGGTAGGGACATAGAGACGCTCTTATCGCAGCAAGACGTCTGCCTGTTAAACACTGGTGCACCCACGCATTTTTGCATGGCACGAGGCACCTACTCAGCTATAGATCTCTCCGTTTGTACCCCGAGCCTGCTCCCGCATTTCCAGTGGAGGGTCCATGATGACCTTTGCAACAGCGACCATTTTCCTATCCTCGTGTCGCTCCTGGATCTTCAACCTCCGGGCTGCCCATCTCGATGGTCTCTCCGTCGAGCTGATTGGCAACGCTACACCTCAGTTGCAACGGTTCCTGTTCCACTGCCAGCTGACCTGGTCATGGCGGTTCACCAGGTAACCAGTTCGATAGTTTCAGCTGCTGAGGCAACCGTTCCTACCACGTCTGGCTCCCCACGGCGTAAGTCTGTGCCTGGTGGACGCCGGAAATCGCTGAGGCCATTCGGGATCGTCGTCGGGCGCTCCAGCGCCATCGTCGACACCCCACTATACAAAACCTAATAGTTTTTAAACGGCTCCGGGCCCGGGCTCGACAGCTCATCAGGCAGGGTAAACGGGACTGTTGGGAGACGTATGTCGCCAGCATCGGCCGTCGCGCCTCAGCATCTCGGGTGTGGTCGCAGGTTCGGCGCCTATTTGGGTACCGTCCACCGGCAGCGATTCCCAGCCTACGCATCCAGGGTACCCTATGCACCGACCCGATTTCCATTGCAGAACACATGGCTGAGCATTATGCTCGCACCTCTGCAACATGTGAATACAGTGCGGACTTCCGTGCACTGAAGGAGCGTGTTGAACAGAGACGGCTGTCCTTTCACACACGTCGCGCCGAAGTGTACAACTCTGCTTTCAGTAAATGGGAATTCGAAACTGCCCTTGCCGCATGCCCCGATACCTCTCCAGGACCAGACAGAATCCACAGCCAGTTCATCCGGCACCTTTCCGTGGAGTTTCAACACCAGCTTCTCGCCCTGTTTAACCGTTTATGGGTGGAGGGGGCTTTCCCGTCACAATGGCGGGAAAGCATCATTATTCCGGTGATCAAACCTGGTGCTGACCCACAGGTGGCTGATAGTTACCGCCCAATCAGCCTCACCAACGTTCTGTGCAAGCTATTCGAACGTATGGTGAGCCGGCGGCTTATGTGGATCCTAGAACATCGGGGTCTGTTGTCCCCATGTCAAGGGGGGTTTCCGCCAAGGCCGCTCCACTGTTGACAACCTAGTGGCTATGGAGTCCGCCATTCGTACGGCATTTATCAGGCGTGAGCACCTTGTTGCCGTCTATTTCGACCTCAGAAAGGCCTACGATACCACTTGGCGCCACCACATTCTGGCTACACTGCACGGTTGGGGATTGCGAGGTCCGCTCCCACTTTTTATTCAGAACTTTCTTTCTTTCCGATCTTTTCAGGTACGGGTTGGTACTTCCCTCAGCTCCTCTCACGTCCAGGAGAACGGTGTCCCACAGGGCTTTGTACTTAGTGTACCCCTATTTTTAATTGCCATCAATGGACTTGCTGAGGCAGTGGGGTCATCGGTTTCTTCTTCTTTGTTTGCCTATACTTCAGCTCAGCTAGTATTGGGGTAGCTGAAAGGCGTCTACAGGGAGCCATTAGAAAAACGCAGTCGTGGGCCTCAACCCATGGGTTCAAGTTTTCTCCATCCAAAACTCGGATTATGCACTTCTGCCGTCGTCGAGCTGTCCATTTGGGCCCAGAGCTATATTTATATGATGAACTTCTTCGTGTCGAAGAGACTCACCGATTTCTTGGCATGCTCTTCGACAACCGGCTCACTTGGGTGCCTCATCTTCGCCAGCTCAGCAATATCCTACGCTGCCTCAGCCACACTAGTTGGGGAGCCGCCCGTACGAGTCTTTTGCAGCTCTACAGCGCGCTGATCGCTGATTCAATCGCGATTGGATTACGGGAGCTTTGTGTATGGTTCAGCAGCCCCATCTGCATTGCAGGCCTTGGACCCAGTACTTCACAGTGGCGTCCGTTTAGCGACAGGGGCCTTTCGGACAAGTCCAGTGGAAAGCCTACTAGTCGAAGCTGGAGTCCTTCCCCTGCGATTTCGGCGGCGGCAGCTGTTGGCCTCCTATGCTGCCCATGTTCATGAGATACCACATCATCCGAATCGCAGGCTTCTTTTTCCAACTGCTGCACTTCCATCTCCACGACGACGACCGATGTCGGGTCTTCCGATCGCGGTCCGTGTTCGTTCCGTCCTGTCGTCTCTTGAGTCCCTTCCTATCCCTCCTGCTTTTCACAGGCCTTAACGCATCGCTCCCTGGTCACTTTCACGTCCACAGCTTCGGCTGGACTTGGCGCTTGTATCAAAAGCCTCTGTAGCGCCACTGAGTCTCCGTCGCCAGTTTCAGGCGGTTTTAGAGTCGTTCTGTGGCGCGGACGTCGTGTACACGGATGGTTCTGTGGTCGACGGCCGTACTGGCTATGCATACGTCCATGGTGAGCATACTGAACAGCATTCACTGCCCTGTGGAAGTAGCGTGTTCACAGCGGAACTAGTTGCCATCTATCGGGCACTTGAACATCTCAGAGGTTGCCATGGGGAGTCTCTGGTCATCTGTTCTGACTCCCTTAGTGGTTTGCAAGCCCTCGGCAAATGTTTCCCGAAACATCCTTTGGTGCAATCCGTACAGGAGTCTCTTTCCAGGCTTGTTCGGTCTGGTCGCTTGGTGGTCTTTGTTTGGACCCCAGGCCACATCGGCATTCCTGGAAACGAACGTGCGGATCAGCTGGCTAAGCAGGCTACTTCCTCCAGTCCATTGGCTATTGGTCTTCCAGAGAGCGATCTCCGACTGGAGTTCCATCGGAAGATCCGTAGCCTGTGGGACTACGAGTGGGCTAACTCTGCTCACCCCAACAAGCTTCGTGCAGTGAAGCTCTCTACGGCCGCATGGAAGTCCTCACTGCGGTCGTCTCGTAGGGAATCTGTTGTTCTCTGCCGCCTACGAATCGGCCACACATGGCTGACGCATGGCCACCTTCTTCGGTGGGAGGACGCACCACAGTGTGACTGTGGCGCCCCCTTGACAGTGGTCCACATCCTGGTGGACTGTCCACTTTTAATTGCTTTGCGACAATCTTTTAATCTCCCAGATGCGCTTCCTTTTATGTTAGGAGACGATGCTACTATGGTCGATCGTGTTTTAGGTTTTATTCGCGCAACTGGCTTTTATGGGTCTATTTAGTGGTGGGGCCTATAAGCCCGCCCTGTCGGGCTTCACCCCCTCCAGAACAATAGGCCACTGTCATTTTACGGTTTATGACTTGTTTTTTAACTATGGATTTTAAAGTGTGCAGAGTGGCTGGCTCCTCCTGTATTATTTTGTGATCAGCCAGCCACACGCTTCTGCAGCCTTGTTTTAGTTTTCTGTCTATTTTGTCCACTCCTGTCTTGTCCATTGTTCTGTCATCATTTTACGATTGACTGTCGCTCTGTACCTGGAGCATCCTAGACTTAGAGTAGTATGCGATGAAAAGGAAACTTTTAACAGTTCACTCCTAGCTGGGAACAGGGGGCTGATAACCCAGCAGTTGAGTCCCCTTTAAATACCACCAACAACAACAACCCCCACATATTTGTGTGGCACACGGCACATTCTCGGCCATTGATCTTTCGATATGCAGCCACAGCCTTCCGCCATCCATCCATTGGAGTGTCCATGATGACTTGTGCGGCAGTGACCATTTTCCGATCTTTTTGTCACTCCCACAACGTCAGTCCCCAGCACGGTCTCCTCGGTGGGCTCTCCATAGGGCTCACTGGGAAGGCTACACCTCTGCTGCCATCGTTGGCCCTCCCCCACTCGATACCATCGATGTGGTGGTTGAGAGCGCGACGCAGTCCATTATTTCTGCTGCGAACGCTACCATTCCGCGTACATCACGGTGCCCACGGCGTAAGACAGTGCCGTGGTGGTCGCCGGAGATCGCTGAGGCCATTAAAGACCGCAGGCGGGCCTTACAGCGATACAAACGGCACCCCTCTCAGGAGCACCTAATCAATTTTAAACGGCTTCGCGCTCGTGCTCGCCAGATTGTAAGAAGACGGAAACAGGAGTGCTGGGAGAGGTACGTTTCCACTATTGGGACAGGCACCTCAGCCTCGCAGGTCTGGAGTAAGATCCCCCTCAGGGGCTCAGCATTCATTTGCTGAGTACGGGCTTGGCGAACCCGGGGTCCTGAGCTGGGGACTGGTAAGCGCCGCTAGTCCTCTAGACACCGTAACCTCTGGGCACGCTTCAGCGACCACCGCGTGGCGCGGCGTTGGAACGTTGTGTGTACTGGGGAATGGGGATCTTGGCTTGACTGCCTGGGTCGCGAGGATGGTACAAACCTCTATAAAAAACCCTTCAATCCCAAGGTGTGCTACGTGCTGATGGGATGCATGGCTGTTGAAGAGGAACAGTCGCTAGCGAGCAACCTCTGGGGATACTGCCGCACCTCAGTTGTATAAGGCTTACCTAGGCACGTGGGGCTCTGTCTAGGTGGACATGTACTTCCGTAGCTGCTCGTGGGACCGACATGAGCACTTCCAATTTGTCCCTTGAACCTTCCAGTGGGATGGGTGTACCACTGGGGGGTACCAACACCCAATCCAAAAAGAGGGCTAGGATATCCAGTCCTCCTGATTCGGGGAGTAAGAAAAAGTATTTTGGGAATAGTAACAGAACACAGGCTGTTGTACAGAATGTGTTTATTGTTGTGAAACGAAAGGACGGCTCGTTTGAGGGAGTGTCTCCCTTCTATATTCAAAAAGGCCTTGAGGGAATTGCTGGCAGTTTAAAATCAGTGAAACGTTTGCGGAATGGGACATTACTGATCGAAACATCGAGTTCCCAGCAGGCAACCAACCTGCAGCAGGCGAAATTCCTGGGTGAATATGCCATAGAGGCGGAGTTGCATAACACCTTGAACTACAGTAAAGGCGTAGTGACCTGTAGAGATATAGTAAACATCCCTTTGGAAGAATTGAAATCTGAGTGGGCACAGGAGGGTATTTTGGATGTGCAAAATATTATGAAAAGGGTGGATGGTGAGTTGGTGAAATCGGACTCATTCATCCTCACCTTCAATAATCCCCAACTTCCAGATAATGTCAAAGCAGGTTTTCTTCGTTTGAAAGTTCGACCTTACGTCCCCAACCCAATGCGCTGCTTCAAATGCCAGCGCTTTGGGCATACCACCCTGGGGTGCAAAGGTGAGGCCACCTGTGGCAAATGTGGCAAGGTGGCACATGACGGAGCAGAGTGTACACCACCTGCCACGTGTGTCAACTGCTCTGGGGATCACCCTGTCTGGAGTCGTAATTGTAAAGTCTTCCTTGAGGAAAAAAAGGTGCAGGAAATAAAGACCACGAAGCGCATCTCGTATGCTGAGGCCAAGAAAATCTTCCAGGCCATGCAACCACCAGCTTTTGCCGCTTCTTTCGCTTCTGTTGTCCAGAAGCCGATTGTCAAGTGTGATGCTGTTACGCAAACTGAGTCTGTCTGTGTTGGTACTAGCACCTGCACTTGCCAGTGCACCTGCCAGGCGGCTGCTGCAGTCGTAGACGATTCCAGTCCGGTTGGTCCCCAAACATCGGAAAAAGGAACTGATCCGCCTCCTGTGGAGATGATGGCCCCCCCAGTAGTAGAGGTTGTGCAGAAATCCACCACAGCCACTACCTCTGCAACAGGCTCCCATCCGAAACCACCTAAGGCTAAAAAAGCAGTTGAAAAGTATCTGTCACAGGATAAAGTGGAAGTTACTTTGTTTGAGCCTGTCCATGTACGTGTAACAGATGCTCCATCTGACTCTCTGTCCGAGCCAATGGACCTTGATGTGCGTTTGGGGCAGCCAAACCGCCCCAAGTCGGACCCTCTACCCCATAGCATCTCGCCGCCTCGGCGGAGAGAGAAAGTGAGGGTGAAACCTCCGTAAGCGATGGCTCCCATACTACAATGGAATATGCAGGGCTTTAGGACCCATGTGGAGGAACTTCGTCTCTTATCTCAGGGTCGACCTCTGTGTATGTGTCTCCAGGAGACAAATTTTAAGCCTTCAGACTCCCCTGAGATACGTGGTTACACGCTATGTAGGAAGGATGACGTAAGTGGGGCGAGAGCTAGGGGTGGAGTGGCTATTTTTGTTCATACAGCCTACCACTCCGAGCCCCTCTCCCTCACCACAAGCCTCCAAGCAGTCGCAGTATCTGTATATGTGCGTCATCGACTGACTGTTTGCTCCCTCTATCTGCCCCCTCATGATACGCTTAATGAAGAGGACCTCAAGGACCTTCTTACTCAACTTCCCCAGCCTTTTCTTCTGTGTGGAGACTTTAATGCGCATAATGTGCTTTGGGGCTCTGTCACTACTTGCCCCAGGGGTAGGGCCATTGAGCGGCTCCTCTTGTCGTCGAACGCACATTTACTTAACAACGGTCAACCAACACACCTTTGTACTGCGACAGGGTCAATATCTGCCATAGACCTCACTCTTTGCTCTCCGTCCCTTGCCCACACTATACAATGGGACGTGGTCGATGATCTCCATGGCAGCGATCACTTTCCAATCTCCATTTCCCAACCGTATGGAATCGAACCTGAAGGACACCCACCACGATGGATACTCAGTAGAGCGGATTGGGCACTTTACAGCCAACTCGCCCGCTTTGAACATCGTGACAATGTCACAGAATGGGTGCACCATATTACTGCCGTGATGCACTCCGCCGCTGATGCATCCATTCCACAGTCTTCGGGACGTCGAAAACGGCAGCCAGTCCCTTGGTGGAATGACGAATGCCGATCTGCCCTCAGGACCAGGCGGGCGGCTCTGCGTCGGTTCAAGTGTCGTCCGACTTCAGAGAACCTCGCTGCTTTCCGGGTTGCAAGGGCCAAGTGTCGTCAGGTTATTAGAGAGAGCAAACGGAGGTCATGGCAGCAGTTCCTGAGTTCCATTAACCGTTCTACAACCAGCACGAAAGTATGGGAGACCATCAGGAGGATTTCTGGAAGAGGAGGAAGGTGCCCCATAGCTGCTGTGATGTGTAACGGAACTTTACAAACACGACCAGCAGACATTGCCCAAGCCATGGCTACTTATTTCGCTTCCGTTACTGCCACTGCTAGTCAGGATCCAGAATTCCGGCGCCGCAGAGCGGCTGCTGAGAGGGGCCCCATGGACTTCAGGTCCGCGATTACGGAGGAGTACAACCGCCCCTTCTCCCTGTGGGAATTAGATTCTGCATTGTGTATAGCCCGAGACACTTCACCTGGTCACGATGGGATCCACTATGCTATGTTACGGCACCTTACAGATCGCAACAAAGTTATCCTCCTTCACCTTTTTAATGCCATTTGCATGTCAGGACACTTTCCCGACTTGTGGAGAGAGGCTATTTTAATTCCCCTTTTAAAACCCGGTAAAGATTCCACATGCCCCAGCAGTTACCGTAGTGTTGCCCTCACTAGCTGCATTGGAAAGACCCTGGAGCGGATGGTCAACCGCCGCCTTGTCTGGATGTTGGAATCCAGGCAGCTACTTAGTCGCTTCCAGTGTGGGTTCAGGCGATATCGTTCCACCTTCGATAACCTGGCCTCTCTGGAGGCGGCAATACAACAGGCTTTCCTGCGCCGTCATCGCCTTCTGGGTGTATTTTTTGATATCGAGAAGGCCTACGACACTACTTGGAGGCATCTTATACTTAGGCAGCTTCACGAATGGGGATTTCGCGGTTGCCTTCCAATTTTTATCCGGTCATTCCTTTCTCCACGTTTTTTTAGATACCGAGTCGGTGGCGTGCTCTCTGACCGCTTTGAGCAGGAAAACGGTGTCCCTCAGGGTAGTGTTTTAAGTGTGACGTTGTTTGCTATAGCCATTAACAGTATTACGTGTGTTGTGAAAAGTCCTGTCCAGTGTTCACTATTTGTTGATGACTTCTCTGTCTTCTGTTCTTCTTCCAGTCTTGCAACGACAACTCGTCAGTTGCAGCTCACTCTCCGGCGGCTCGACGAATGGGCACAGAAGACCGGTTTCAAATTTTCAACAGAGAAGTCGGTGTGTGTTTGTTTTAACCGTTCTCGTTCTATTTTTAACTTACCTGAACTGCGGATGTGGGACACCGTTCTGAATTTTAAAGACACTGTGCGTTTTCTGGGTGTGACATTTGACTCTAAACTTACCTGGTTGCCACATCTTACAGATTTGAAGAGACGGTGCCTGAAAGCACTAAGTATTTTAAAGTGTCTTAGCCACACTTCATGGGGAGCCGACAGAACTTGTCTGCTACGATTTTATAGAGCATTTGTGCGTTCTCGCCTAGACTACGGGTGCACCGTGTATGGGTCAGCAAGACCCTCTTATTTAAAGATGTTGGACGTGGTGCATCATGAGGGGATTCGGCTCGCAACTGGGGCATTCCGCACGAGTCCCATACCAAGTATCTGCGCCGAGGCTGGTGAGCCACCACTTCACATGCGGCGGCAGTTTCTCGTGGCACGCCAGGCATATACGACTTTGTCCTCGCCAAATACACCAGCCCATCCGGTCGTTGCCCACCCTCCTGCGGAACGGCTGTTTCGTAACAGGCTACGGGCAACGAGGCCTTTTGGGATACGTTCTCAAGATTGTCTTTTAGATATGGATGTGTCTGGTTTTAATGTTTTACAGCGAGGTTGGAGTAAACGTCCACCGTGGCTCCTCCAGCGGCCGAGACTACTTTTAGAGTTGACACATTTTCAGAAGCATTCTACTTCCGATTTTATATTTCAATCTCTGTTCTCTCAAATTTTAGATCAGCATCGTGATTTTACCGTGGTGTACACGGATGGGTCCAAACAGGGAGACTCGATAGGCTGTTCCATAATGTTCCCCAACACCACTATCAGGATTCGCCTCCCTCCTGCATACTCAGTTTTCTCAGCAGAGCTCCATGCGATCCTGCGGGCGCTGGAACAAATGCAGCGGGTTCGTGGCACGAAGTTTCTCCTGTGCTCTGATTCTCTCAGTGCGCTGCAATCAATACGAAATTTGTATCCAGCTGAGAAGATAGTGCAGCTCATTCATGACAGAATGTCCACTCTCCAGCAGCGGGGGAAGCAAGTGACATTCTGTTGGGTGCCAGGACATGTCGGTATTAGTGGTAACGAAATGGCTGATCGGGCTGCCAAGGAGGCTTGCGACAGTTCTGGTATTACTCATTGTGCCGTTCCCCTGCCGGACATCCTCTCTGTGGTGCGCCGGAAGTCCCTTCGTTTGTGGGAGGAGACGTGGCAGGCAGTGACGAACAATAAACTGCGGTTGATTAAGCCCACTGTCCGACCGTGACGAACATCCTGTCATTCATTGAGGCAGCATGAGGTGGCCTTGACACGTCTCCGAATCGGGCATTGTCCTTTGACACATGGCTATTTACTCCGTCAGGAGGACCCTCCGACTTGCGATGCTTGTGGTGTGCAAGTCACTGTACGCCACATTTTACTGGAATGTATTTCCTACCGTGCTGCTAGGGCAGCGGTGGCTCTTTGTGGTCCCCTGCCCTCTGTTTTAGCTGATGACGAGGCGAGTGTGACGAAAGTATTCAATTTCTGTGAACTTTCCAGACTCTGGCCTAAGCTTTTAGGCTGGAGGTTTTAGGACGTTAACGAATGGTTCGCCCACCACTCCTCTGGCATGGCATTTTGAGTACGTCTGTAAACCTTAGACGCTCACCAACTGTTCCTACCTTGCCATGTTTGGTTGGGTCTTTGTTTCGTTCCCCTTATCGTTTAGCTACTTTGGCTACTTTCTCTTCTGTTCCCTATTTGTCTTCATTTCATTTTAATCAGGTCACACGTGTCGCCTAATTATCTTGTACGGGCGCTAAAGACCTAGTTGTCGTGCGCCCATAACATCCTATCCTATCCTATCTATCCTATCCTGGAGTAAGATCAGGCGGCTACAGGGATTACAGACACCAGTGGGAATCCCTGGGATCTCCTCAAATGGAGTCCTATGTACGGACCCGGCCACTCTTGCAGAGATGTTTGCCGAGCATTATGCTCGTGCCTTTGCCTCTGCAAATTATCCACCGGCCTTCCGTGCAGTAAAGGAGAGGGTAGAACGCCAGTCTCTCTCCTTTCGTACCCGCCGCTCTGAATCTTACTACACTCCCTTTACTGAGTGGGAGCTCCTCAGTGCTCTTCGACAATGCCCAGACACGGCGCCAGGGCCTGATAGCATCCATAGCCAGATGCTGAAACATCTCTCAGCAGATAGTTGGCGTGCCCTACTTGCGGTCTATAACCGCATTTGGTGTGATGGTGTTTTCCCGTCACAGTGGCGGGAGAGTATCATCATCCCAGTGCTTAAGCCCGACAAACATCCTCTTTCCTTGGATAGCTATCGGCCCATTAACCTGACTAATGTTCCCTGCAAACTGTTGGAGCGGATGGTCAGTCGGCGGTTGTGTTGGATTCTTGAGACTCGGGGATTATTGGCTCCATGCCAGGGCGGTTTTCGCCAGGGTCGATCTACCACCGATAATCTGATGTACCTCGAGTCTGCAATCCGCACAGCCTTTTCCCGGCGCCAACACCTTGTTGCCGTCTTCTTTGATATGCACAAAGCATACGATACCACCTGGCGACGCCACATCCTCAATACTTTATATGACTGGGGCCTCCGGGGCTCCCTACCGATTTTTATTCATAATTTTTTAGCCGTCTGTACCTTTCGTGTTCAAATTGGTGCTTCTCTGAGCTCCTCTCATATCCAGGAAAATGGGGTTCCTCAGGGTTCCGTTTTAAGCGTCCCATTATTTTTAATTGCCATCAACGGTTTAGCCGCAGCGGTTGGATCGTCGGTGTCCCCCTATCTTTATGCTGACGACTTTTGTCTCTCTTTTAGTTCCTGCAGCACCCAAGTTGCCGAGCGCATGTTGCAAGGTGCTATTCGGAAGGCGCAGAACTGGGCGCTTACCCACGGCTTTCAGTTTTCTGCCTCCAAGACCAGAGTGATGCACGTCTGTCGGCGTCGGACCGTCCACCCGCACCCTGAACTTTATCTGAATGACGAACCACTTACGGTAGTGGAAACTCACCGTTTTTTAGGACTGGTCTTTGATGCCCGGCTTACGTGGCTCCCCCACATCCGTCAGCTGAAACGGAAGTGCTGGCGCCATCTCAACCTTCTCTGCCACCTAGGTCATACGACCTGGGGTGCTGATCGCTCGACACTGTTGTGGCTTTACACGGCGCTGGTGCAGTCCCGTCTCGATTTTGGGTGCATTGCGTATGGGTCTGCAGCACCTTCGGCACTGCATCTCCTGGACCCCATTCACAACTGTGGGGTTCGCATCGCGACGGTTGCCTTCCGCACCAGCCCAGTGAACAGTTTACTAGTGGAGGCTGGGGTTCGACCCTTGGGAATACGCCGCCAACACCTACTTGCGGCTTACGCAGCCCATGTGTATTGCTCCCAAGGCCACCCGAACCATTGTCTCCTCTTTCCTGATGTGGTAGTCCGTCCCCATCAGTGACGCCCCAGATCAGGTCATACGATTGCCTATCGGGTTCAGTCCCTCCTGCAGGAGCTTGAGTCTTCTCCCCTTCCATCTTCCTATCGGGTCCGTGCCCGTACACCTCCGTGGTGTTTGCCAAGGCCGTCTACTTGGCTGGATTTGGCCCAGGGGCCCAAAGACTCAGTTCCACTGGAGGCGCTCCGCCGTCAGTTCTCTGCTGTCATAGCAGAGTTCCGTGGTTATGACCTGATCTACACAGATGGTTCAATGGTTGATGGCTGTGTGGGATATGCTTATACTCATGGTGACCATGTGGAACAGCACTCTCTGCCGAATGGCTGCAGTGTTTACACTGCAGAGCTGGTGGCCATTCACAGAGCTGTCATGCATATCCAGTCCTGCTCAGGCGAGTCTTTTGTTGTTTGCAGCGACTCTCTGAGCAGCCTCCGAGCTCTGGAGCACTGTTACCCGCGGTCTCCTCTGGTGTTGGCCATACAGGAGACGCTTTGTGCCATTGGAGAGTCCGGACGATCAGTGGTGTTCATCTGGTCCCCGGGTCATGTCGGCATCCCGGGCAATGAACGTGTTGACAGACTTGCCAGGCAGGCAGTCAGTGCGTCCATTTTGGACATTGGCCTCCTGGCGTCTGATCTCCGTTCGTTGTTGCGCCACCGCGTACATCAGCGTTGGGATGCCGAGTGGCATAGCCTGGGCACACCCAACAAGCTTCGGGTAGTCAAGGAGACCACCACCGCATGGCGTTCTTCCGTGCTGGCCTCTCGCCGGGACTCCGTGGTGCTGTGTAGACTCCGTATTGGCCATTCGTGGCTCACCCACGGACATCTCCTTCGTGGTGAGGCCCCGCCCCAGTGTCGTTGTGGCTCCCACTTAACAATAGCCCACATCCTAGTGGACTGCCCGTTTTTAGCCGCCTTGCGGCGTCGTTTTAACATTCCTGGCGTTTTATCAGATATTTTACGTGACGATGCTTCAGCAGCAAATTCAGTTTTAAGTTTTATTCGAGCAGGAGGTTTTTATCAGTCTCTATGACTGGTCTTTCCCTTGCACTGGCGAGTGGTTGACTTTTCCTTTTTTATTCCTATGGTCGGTCAACCACTGCCTTCGGCCTCTTTGTAGTAAGGTGTCTTTGTGTGTTCGTCCCCTTTTCTTTTAGTTTCTTCTCCGTTTTGTTGATGTTTTATAGACCCAGTGGGATTTCCATCCCACTTCGCAAACCTAATCTTTGGGCGCATTCATTTGACGTCCGCGCTTTTATTTTTGACATTTTGTGATGGAATGGGGGACTGATGACCATTGTAGTTTTGTCCCCCTTAAACAACCAAATAACAACAACAACAACAACAACAACTCACGGATTTCAGTTCTCCGCACGGAAAACACGCGTGATGCACTTCTGTCGCCGTCGGGTAGTTCACCCTGACCCAGAGCTATACTTGGGTGGTGAACTACTTCAGGTCGAGGACACACACCGCTTCTTGGGCATGGTCTTCGATGCCTGGCTGACTTGGGTGCCACACCTACGTCAGCTGAGACAGAAGTGTTGGCGGCATTTAAATGTTCTCAGATGTCTCAGCCATATTGGATGGGGAGCAGCACGTTCAACCCTTCTTCAGCTTTATAAGTCCCTTATTCAGTCGCGAGTTGATTACGGGAGCTTGGTTTATGACTCGGCAGCCCATTCTGCCTTGCGGGTCCTAGACCCCGTTCACCACACAGGTGTGCGTCTCGCAAAAGGGGCTTTTCGCACCAGTCCCGTAACGAGCCTTTTAGCTGAAGCTGGTATTCCCCCTCTGCGGTATCGCCGGCAACGGCTGTTAGTGAGCTATGTTGCCCGGGTTCATGCTTCACCCCGCCATCCGAACCACAGGCTTCTCTTCCTACTTTCTGCACTCCCTTCCCCACGGCGTCGGCCCAGGTCGGGTCTCCCAATTGTGGTCCGTGTTCGTTCCCTACTCTCCTCACTTGATTCCTTACCGCTTCCTCCACCTTACCATTACTCCCTCTGTATCCCCCCCTGGAAATTCCTCGCCTGGAGCTTCGGCTGGACTTGTCCTGGGATTCGAAAGCCTCGATTTCACCACTGCTTCTCCATCGCCGGTTCCATGCACTGCTTGATTCGTTTCACGGAGCAAACATCATCTACACGGACGGTTCTTTGGCCGATGGCCATGCTGGATATGCCGTTATCTATGGTGACCGCATCAAACAGCGGTCATTGCCTTGTGGAAGCAGCATCTTTACTGCAGAACTGGTCGGTATTTTGAGAGCTCTTGAACACCTCAGAGCTCGCCCCAGGGGATCGTTCGTCATCTGTAGCGACTCCCTGAGTGGCTTACAGGCCCTCGACCAGTTTCTACCGAAACACACAGTGGTGCGAGCCATTCAAGATGCTGTCTTCGCCCTTGGCGAGTCAGGCCGTTCTGTCGTTTTTGTCTGGACGCCAGGGCACATAGGTATACCGGGCAATGAACGTGTTGATCAGCTGGCCAAGCAGGCCACCACTTCGCGGTCCCTGGATATTGGCCTCCCAGTTTCCGACCTCCGAGCCCAGTTGACCCGCAAGGTCTTAAGGGTTTGGAATTCTGAATCGGCAGATTCGACTGAACCGAATAAGCTCCGTGCCGTCAAGCCGTCTACTGCTGCATGGAAGACGTCCCTGAGGGCTTTTCGCAGGGAGTCGGTCGTCCTTTGCCGACTCCGTATAGGCCATACTTGGCTTACGCATGGTCACCTCCTGCGTCGCGAGAACCCTCCTCAGTGTCGATGTGCTGCGCCTTTGACGGTCGCCCACATCTTAATTGAATGTCGCCATTTAGCTGCAGCACGACTCTATTGTAATCTTCCTGACACTTTGCAGCTAGCATTAGCTGACAATACCTCCACGGTTGACTCTGTTTTAAATTTTATGCGTGAGTGTGGACTTTACAAGTCACTTTAAAGTTTTTGTTTATCTGTCAATTCTCTGTCCTCCGCATGCTTAAGTCTGTTAGGTAGGTGGTTTTAACGTGTTCCAGAGTGGCTGGGTGGGTTCCTTATATCCTTGGGACCACCCAGCAAAAACACTCTTGTGCTGTTTCAGCTGTTTTATCCCTTCTTCGTTTTTAATCGTATCCTTTCTTTCTATTAGTCTGTAAGTTTTAAACTTTGACTTGTTAATGCTTTCACTTCGGATCACTTAACAAAATGTTTTATCTCTTTGACTGGAAAGAGTCAAAAACCCCACAACAACAACAATCTCGTCTGATCCTATGGCATCAGTTTTATGCCCTGCTTCGTGAGTTTTGTAACTCAGAGGTCATTTATACATACAGTTCTTCAGATGGCGACCACACTGGATATGCCTACATGTATGGCGCTCATGTTGAGCAACGCTCTTTACCACCCGGCAGCAGCATCTTCACTGCAAAACTGGCGACTTTATATCGCGCCCTTAAACACATCCGCAGATGCCCTGGGACCTCCTTCCTGATATGCAGCGACTCACTGAGCGGTTTACAGGCCCTTGATCAGTGTTACCCCCGCCATACATTGGTCAGGACTATTCAGGAGTCGATGCTGTATCTTGATGACTCTGGTTGCTGTGTTACATTCGTTTGGACCCCAGGCCATGTAGGCATTCTGGGCAACGAGAGGGTCGACCAACTATCCAAACAGGCTACCACTTGCCGCCCTCTGGCGATTGGCCTCCCAGAAGCAGACTTCCGCCCGTTGCTTCGCAATAAAATATACGAACTGTGGAACGCTGAATGGTCCGCTCTGGACGTGCTCAATAAGCTGCAGATGATAAGGGACACAACATCTGTCTTGAAGTCCTCGTAGCTGGGGTCCTGTAGGGACTCCGTGGTCCTCTGCCGTCTCCGCATTGGTCACACCCGTCTGACGCATGGTCACCTCCTCCGTCTAGAGGACCCGCCCATGTGCCAATGTGGTGCTCCATTGACTGTGATCCATCTCCTACTCCACTGTCCCATTTTAGCTCCACTGTGGCATTCTTTTAACCTCCCGAACACTCTCTTTGGTACTCGACGTCGATGCCTCTGTGTCTAATATTGTTTTAAGATTTATTTGTGCGGGGGGGATTTACCACCTGGTAAGAGCCCTCTGGTTGGTCTTTCAGATCATTATCTATGTTCCACTTGACGTGTCTTTCGACTACAGCTTTTCTTGTGTAAGCTATGTGGTTGGCTTTTCCTCTTTTATCCTCATGGTTGGTCAACCACATTCATTGGCTTTGTCATTTTATCCTATTTTTATCTCTGGATCCATTAATGTGTGTGTCATTCTTTTTACCGTCTCTTGTTGACTATGTCAATATTTGATTGACAGTGTGTTCCTTTATTCTGCGTTATTTTAAATCCAGCTTAGGTGCATTTAACGACGATTATGTTTTTTGTGTGTGTCGCCTAGCTATGAATTAGGGGACTGATGGCCATAGTAGTCTAGTCCCCCTAAACCCCCCCCCCATACCAACCAGCCAATCTTGCAACAGTTATTGGACAACATTCCGTACTGTGCAAGCTATCTGGACGATATCATCGTCACCGGTTTTTCGCGCACAGATCACTTAAACAACCTGTGGCTCTTGTTCACGAAATTGCACGTGACAGGCCTCAGATGCAATCTTCAAAAATCAGTTCTTTCAACCTGAAATTGAGTATTTGGGACACTTGGTGTCACGAGAGGGCGTCTGCCCTAGGTCAGAATTGATTACGGCGATTGGCCATCTTCCTCGTCCTAGCAATTTGCAGGAACTCCAGTCCTTTTTGGGCAAGGTCAGCTACTATTCCAAATTTTTTCCTAACGTGGCGGAGGTCACTCATTCCTTCAATGCACTTTGAAAGAAAGGTGTTCCGTTAGTGTGGTCTGCAGCTTGTGAGGCGGCATTCGCACACATCAAATCAATGTTAAAAGTCTTCACCTTGCCTCGGCACATTTACACCAGGCCGACAGCTAGTCCTAGCTACGGATGCTTCTCGTCACGGGATGGAGCGGTGTTGGTCCACAGACTTGATGATGGTTCCGAACAACCCATTGCCTACGCATCTAAGACGTTGTAAGATGCCCAACGTAATTATTCTCAGATTGAGAAAGAGGCTTTGGCAATTGTTTACGCTGTTCGGAAGTTTCGTGTGTTCCTCTATGGCATCAAATTCCACCTTATCACAGGTCACAAAGCCCTAGTGGCTCTGTTTGGTCTGTGTTCTCATCTTCCAGACAAATTACTACGAAATTCATTATTGGCCCTCGTCACACCATACCAATGCCGCCGCCTTGTCCCGTCTGCCAATGGGCCCTGACCCTTCCTTCGACAAAGATGAAGTGCCGATTTTTCAGATTGACGAACGTTTGCATAACGCAGTTGAGCGACTTCAGATTACGGCCAATAGAGTCGCCCAAGCCACACGTCGGGACCCTGTGCTCCGGGAGGTGCTTAAGCATGTCACCCTCGGGTGGCATGAGAGATTGTCCACCAAATAGGCTGGCACTCTGCATACATATTTCCAGTTTCGACACCGGCTGTCGGTTATAGACGGTGTCCTCCTCCTCAGTACCGATTCCAATAAGCCTCGTGTCATTATTCTGTCCAACTTACGGGCTCGTATGTTGCACGCCGTTTTGTCTATTGGCCAGGAATCAATGCCGCCATTGAACAGTTGGTTCGTGTGCTACCCCCCCCCCCCCCCCCAGGGGGCCCACAGTTCTTTTGTGGGTACCTGTGTGGCGCGCACGGGGCCCTGAGCCGGAGCAGTCTTTCTTCTGCCCCAGGCTGCTTCACTTTCCCTCCCGGTTTATGCCTTCGCTCGGAGACGGGCATATTTCGTGAGCTACGGTGGTTCTTGTTGTCGTTTTTCTTCCTTCGTTCCTTCCTTTCTTACCCTTTGTTTCTGTCTTTCTGTCTTTCTCTCCTTGCACTCTCCTAGCCTTCTCCTCCTCATTAGTCTCCGCCTCGGCGTTTGAGACTCTTCTTTCCTTCTTTCTCTTCACTTCCTCTATCCTTCTTCTTTCCTCCCTGTGCGTGTCTGTAGGCCGACCCACGCATTATCATGCGTAGCAGGTGATGGGGTAACGCATAATTACCCGCCCCGGGTAGACAAGTAGAGCACGTACGTACCCCCTGGTAAAGGCCAGGCCCAGGGAGGGGTGATTACCCGAGCTGGTACCTTCCGAACGTGCCGATTGGTCCCTCCGTCAGTTCTCAGGAGGTGTGACCTGAGGTGTGAACAATCACCTAAGGTGGGTAAGCCCTCGAAGAGGGCCCCCACTAGGAAGGAGCGCGCCATCGGAGACGCCAGTAATCATGGGGGACACTTCCACGATGACTTCCTTCTCTTCTTTAGTGACGTTGACCCAAAAACGTAAGTTAGACTCGCCTCAGCAAAAAAAGACTCTGCCTAATGTACCTAAATTTCTTGTCGTCTCTCGCACCGACGGAAAGGATTTCAATTCTGTCAATCCTTTCGTTATACAGAAAGGTGTAGATGCAATTGCTGGCCCTGTTAAAACCTGTTCACGTCAGCGCAATGGCACATTGTTGCTGGAAGTGGAAAGTGCCTTCCAAGCTCAGAAACTACTCCGGACTACACTGTTACACACGTTTCCTGTCAAGGTGGAAGCACATCGCACACTCAACTCGTCACGGGGGGTAGTTTTTACGAGATCCCTTGACGGGTTGTCTGATGAAGACATCCAATCGTATATGTCCGATCAGGGTGTGACAGCCGTCCACAGGGTGATGAAAAAGGTCGATAACCAATTGACACCGACTCGTACTGTGTTTTTGACGTTCGACAGAGTTGACCTCCCGTCGAAGGTCAAAGCAGGGTATGAAGTCATCTCCGTCCGCCCTTATGTGCCTAACCCAACGCGCAGTTTTCAATGCCACAGGTACAACCATACCCGTGAACATTGCCCAAATGCAGCAAAGTGTGTCACTTGTGGTAGGGACGCCCATGAGGGGGATTGCCCACCTCCGTCCCCTCACTGCCTAAACTGCAAAGGTGACCATGCGGCTTCCTCTCGCGACTGCCCTGTATACAAGGATGAGAAGGTAATCCAGCAAATTCGGGTTACGGAGAGGGTATCGACATCTGCTGCTCGAAAGTTGTTGGCGAGTCGAAAGCCCACTGTCCTCCCAGTGGGTACATACAGTAAGGTCGTCACCTCAACTCGACCTACCAAGGATTCCAGTACCCAGACTTGTGATTTCACTTTCGGTGACACAGTTGTGCGATCCGCCAGCCCGAAGATTGCCCGTTCCTCATCCCCGCTTCCTCCTGCTGCTTCTAAGGTACAGTCTCCGTCAACCTCTAGTAAACCGCGGGCACCTAAACAAGATGCCCGGACCTTGAAAAAGGAACCCGTCCGTGAGGATTTTCTGCGTTCTCAGGCTTCCCAACCGTCAACTGCCTCTTCCCGCCGTCACTCTTCCAGAAGAGCTGACAAGAAAAAGAGTTCCTCTCCTTCCCCACCGAGGCATGACCCAACCGTCACGCCGTCCAACAGTTGCCGGCCTCGGCCGTCTTCTGTTTCACTGGGTCGCTCCGTCTGCCGGGCACCTGGCCCTTTACCGGCGGTGGAAACTGCCCCTCCTGATCAACTCAGGGAGGTGGCAGGCGCGTCGGTCGAACCTATGGACCACGACCCTTTGCCCCTGGACAGCGATAGCAGTGCTCCCTTGAAATCCGGTCCTCAGCGGCCGTCGAGGTGACCCTGCTTGCTAGTTCGTTTTTATCCTTATTTTTTCTCTCATTTTTATCATGGCGCTCCTTCAATGGAATATTCGCGGCATTCGTTCCAATTGGGAGGAGTTAAAACTACTCCTTCGATTGCACTGCCCGCTTCTAGTCTGCCTCCAGGAAACTAAGTTGAGTCCACGTGATCGTGCAGACTTTCCACACTACACCTCTGTGCGGTTTGACCTGCCACCCGTGGAAGGTGTCCCAGCCCATGGAGGGGTTCTGATGCTCCTTCGAGATGATGTCTATTTCCATCCCTTTTCCTTGCACACTCACCTACAGGCAGTTGCCGTCCACATCACCTTATCCACATTTACCTTCTCCCTCTGTAATATATATTCGCCATCGTCATCTGCCCTTACTAGGGCAGATGTGCTAAACCTTGTTGACCAGCTCCCTTCACCTTTCGTGTTGGTAGGCGACTTTAATGCCCACCACCCCCTATGGGGCTCTCCGGCACCTTGTCCGAGAGGCTCTCTTTTGGTGGACCTTCTCCAACACCTCGATCTTGTCTGCCTCAACACCGGTGCACCGACCTTCCTTTCAGACACAACACACACTTACTCCCATATAGACCTCGCAATATGCACACCTCAGCTTGCCAGTCGGTTTGAGTGGTATGCACTTTCTGACACTTTCCCTTGTATCATCCACTTCCTGCATCATTCCCCATCTCCTCGTCCCACCAGTTGGAACATTTCCAAAACCAACTGGGGGCTTTATTCTTCCGTGGCTGTTTTTCACAATCAGAATTTTCCCAACTGTGACAGTCAGGTCGACTACCTCACAGAGGTTATTCTCACCGCTGCTGAACGTTCCATACCTCGTACATCCTCTTCTCCACGTCGTGTCCAGGTCCCTTGGTGGACTGCAGCCTGCCGCGACCCGCTTAGAGCCCGGCGCCGTGCTTTACACACTTTCCGCCGCCACCCAACTTTGGAGAATTGCATAAATTATAAACGTATGAGAGCGCAGTGCCGTCGTATCATAAACGACAGCAAGAAAGCTTGCTGGACTGCTTTTACTAGTTCTTTTAACCGTTTTACTCCCTCCACGGTTGTCTGGGGGTGGCCTACGCCGTTTGTCCGGCATCAAGGTCCACTCCCCGATTCCTGGCCTGACCGTGGAGAACGCAGTCCTCGTGGATCCCGCTGATGTTTCCAACGCATTGGGCCGTTTCTTTGTGGAGGTTTCGAGCTCTGCCCATTACCACCCTGCCTTTCTCCCTCGCTAACAGGTAGAGGAGGCACGGCCGCCTTCTTTCCACTCTTTTAATCGTGAAAATTATAATGTCGCCTTCACAATGCAGGAGCTAGACCGTGCTCTTGCCCTGTCCCGATCTTCTGCTCCCAGGCCCGATTCCATTCATGTTGAGATGGTGAAGAACCTCTCTCCTGCGGGCAAGTGTTTTCTTCTTAGTATCTACAATCGCATATAGACTGAAGGTCATGTCCCCACAAGTTGGCGTGAAGCCATTGTTGTCCCCATCCCCAAACCAGGGAAGGACAAACACCTTCCTTCCAGTTATCGCCCCATTTCTCTGACGAGCTGCGTCTGTAAGGTGATGGAACGCATGGTTAACGCTCGGTTGGTCTGGCTCCTCGAATCTCGCCGCCTCCTGACTAATATCCAATGCGGTTTTCGTCGACACTGCTCTGCTACTGATCACCTTGTTACGTTGTCGACCTTCATTATGAAAAACTTTCTAAAGAAGCGTCAATCCGTAGCAGTGTTCTTCGACTTGGAGAAGGCATATGATACCTGTTGGAGAGCGGGCATTCTCTGCACATTGCACACGTGGGGCCTTCGGGGCCGCCTTCCTCTTTTCATTCAAGCGTTTTTGGTGGATTGCAAGTTCCGGGTACGGGTGGGTTCTGTTTCGTCAGATACCTTTTGCCAGGAGAATGGGGTACCACAGGGCTCCGTCATGACTGTGGCGCTCTTTGCCATTGCAATCAATCCGATCGTAGATTGCCTTTCAGCCGATGTCTCCGGATCTCTTTTTTTTTTTAAGTTTTCGCAATTTATTGCAGCGCCCAGCGGACCTGTCTCTTGGAGCGTTCTCTTCAACGCTGCCTTGACCGTCTTATATTCCTGGAGCATCGCAAACGGCTTCCGATTCTCCACTTAGAAAACTGTGTGTATCAATTTCTGGAGATACAAGGAATTTCTTCCACCTTCTCTACATCTCGGCCCTGTTGCTCTCCCTTTCGTGGAGACTACGAAATTCTTGGGGCTAATGTTGGATCGTAAACTTTGCTGGTCACACACGTGTCCTACCTGGCTGCCCGTTGTGCCCGATCCCTTAACGTTCTTCGTGTCCTCAGTGGCACGTCATGGGGAGTGGATCGTACCGTCCTGCTTCACCAGGCCATTGTTCAGTCGAAGCTCGACTACGGAAGCCTTGTATACTCTTCTGCACGGCCGGCGATCCTCCGCCGTCTCAACTCTATCCACCATCGAGGATTACGTCTGGCGACTGGTGCATTTTATACCAACCCTGTTGAAAGTCTGTATGCCGAGGCTGTTGTATTACCCTTGACCACTCGACGTGACATACTCTTGTGTCGGTACGCATGCCGCCTACGGTCGATGCCCAACCATCCCCCTCAGGGGCTCAGCATTAATTTGCTGAGTACGGGCTTGGTGAACCCGGGGTCCTGAGCTGTGGGCTGTGTCGCGCCAACAGTCTGCTACACCGTAAGCTCTGTGCGTGCCTCAACGACCATCGTTCGGCGCGACGGTGGAACGTTGTACGTTTCAGAGCCCGGGGATCTTGGCTTAATCGCCCCGGTCGCGAGGACGGTACAAACCTCTATAAAAAACCCCTCAATCTCAAGGTGTGCTACGTGCCGAGGAGATGCATGGCTGTGGAGGTTGAACAGCCGCTAGCGAGCAACCTCTGAGGAACCTGCCGCACCTCAGTTGTACAAGGCTTACCCAGGCAAGCGGGGCTCTGCCTGGGTGGACCTCTTTTCCCTAGCTGCTCGTGGGACGAATATGAAACGAGCAATAACTAGCGTGAGTGGTCGCAAAAACGCCGTTTCTAAGCGTGGAAGATCAGACTATAATGCTACAGCATATGATCCTAAGTCGTTCCCTTCCCTGGAAACGCCATGGGAAGAACGTCAAGCTTTACGCTGTCCGGATCCTTATTCACCGCGATACCTTGTTATTTCCCGAACTGATGGAGACTCTTTCTTGTCCACCAAGCCGCAGTTCTTCGTTGAACAGCTCGAGGACAAACATGGTGAGGTGGAGTCTTTCTCGAAAATGAGAAGTGGGGCTGTTCTGATACAGACGGCATCCCAGCCCAGTCCAGGGCATTATTGGCCTGTGACAAGCTGGGTGATATACCTGTCAGTGTCACGCCCCACAAGACCCTCAACATGGTCCAAGGCCGTATTTACCATCGCGACCTATTGTCACAGTCTGATGAAGAGCTACGTACCAACTTGGAACGCAGAGGTGTTCACCTTGTTCGACGTGTTTATAGGGGACCACGAGATAACAAGTTTGCCACCGGTGCTTTCATCCTGGCCTTCGAAGGCGATACACTGCCTGAGAAGGTCAAGGTTATGATCTACCGGTTCGACGTTACACCGTACGTCCCGCCCCCTATGAGGTGCTTCAGGTGCTGGAAGTTCGGGCATATGTCCTCCCGGTGCACTTCTAGCCCTGTGTGCAGGGAATGTGGACGTCCATCTCATCCGGACGCTCCCTGCACCCCACCTCCCGTCTGTGTGAACTGCAACCAGCTGCATCCACCGTGCTTTCCAGACTGCAAAGTTCTACACAAAGAACGTAAGATAATGGAAATTAAGACCTTGGACCGGCTATCATACAATGAGGCAAGAAAGAAGTACGAGTGTCTCCATCCGGTGAGCATGACTACCTCCTTTGCAGCTATAGCGTCGTCCCCGCGCATCACGGGTACGACTCACAACAAGGTATCGCCTCCTTCTGTAGGCCCTAGAGGCCATAAAAGTACCACAGCGCCCTCATCAGATGGGGGCAACACTCCATCTGATGCTAAAGCACCTGTTGTGGGGGAAACCTCCCCACAACCATCGGGGACACCAGTCCCCAACCCCCAGCCGGAGAAGCAACAGCTTCGTCCGGCACCTCTCCCTCAGAAGGGGTCCTTCGGGTCGCTCCCTTCTGGGGAGTCCCAGGGTGCGCCAGAGGATCCAAGCCTTTGGCTGAAGGATCCAAAACCTTCTGGTCGAAGGGCTTCTGGCTCTTCAACGGTCTCTGCTGCCACTTCTGGGAAGCCCTCCCGGCCCTTGACACCAAAGAGCCAGCGAGAGGGCAAAAAGAAGCCGAAGAAAAAGGATGCAAAGGAGGCATCATCAGTGCCTCGGAAGGACCACTCTGTCACCTCTTCGGCATCTGAAGACGAGGTAGAGATCCTCGCATCACCTGAGGATCTCGCTATACTTGGAACGCCTGAACCGATGGTTCAGGATCCTGCAGAGTCTGCGCAGTTGGCAGCAGGTGCTCCTGCTGAATGACCATTTACCGACTTACATTATGGCTATTCAGCAGACTGCAAACATCATCTTGCAGTGGAATTGCGGCGGTTTTTTCCGCCACCTGGCTGACCTGCGGCAATTACTCTGCCGCTTCCCTGCCATCTGTCTTGCCTTGCAGGAAACGTGGTTTCCCGTCGAGAAGAGCCCAGCCCTCAGAGGGTATCGGGGCTATTTTAAAAACCGAACCGTCTACGACAGGGTTTCTGGTGGCGTCTGTGTTTATGTCCACGCCTCTGTCCCCAGTGCTGCTGTGCCTCTTCAAACGTCTCTAGAGGCAGTCGCTGTTCGACTCCGGGTAGTACGAGATTTTACCATCTGCTCTGTTTACCTTTCACCTGATGAGGCCATCTCTCCCACAGACCTCGCAGCCTTGGTCGCTCAACTTCCCCCACCCTTTCTTCTTATGGGGGACTTCAACGCCCATCACCCTCTGTGGGGTGGCACACAGACCTCCTCCCCTGCGGGTTCGGGGGTAAGAATAGGCCCGCGGTATTCCTGCCTGTCGTAAGAGGCGACTAAAAGGAGTCTTCATACTTTTCGGCTTTCCGTTGAGGTCCCCTATTTGGGTTTGACCCTCCATTTTTCAAAATTTTTTCAGAAGAGCGAACCATTTGGGGAAGGACACCTTACGTGGTGCTACATGTAATTCTCGTGCCATGCCATCCTACGCACCCATCATGGAATGGACTTGCGACTGCAGCTTCTATTCTGCCATCGGGCATGCCATCTCTTTTTCATGCAAGTCGCGTCCATTGTGCACCGATATCTCAGCACTCGATTATGATGGTTCACATAGCACCAGAAAGCCAACACGGAAGCCAGTCCATTGTGGTGGGGTCGTCATGTACCCTCTTGGCTGTAGCCCCCTGACAACGCAGGGATCGCTCTACCGATGCCAGAGCTGTAAGCTCCTCATGCAGGCCTAGGAGTAGATGCTTGTCACCGTGGAGCATCAGGACTCCCGGCAACGGTCATCCCGCCAGGTGACGTTGCTGTGGCTGGGTGGCGCCCATGAGGAGAGCCCCTGTTCGGAGTGGGTGGCATCGGGGCGGATGATTCGCGATGAAGTGAAACAAATCCAGCCACCAAAATCCTGGTCAGACAGGTGTCTCTAAGCGTGGAAAGTACAATGCAGTTACTTATGATCCCTCATCGTTTCCTTCCCTGACTTCTTCTTGGCGGGAACGTGGGGATCGACATAATGAGTCGTATGTCCCGAAATTTCTGGTATGTACTAGGACAGATGGGGGATCCTTCCAGGCAACCAAGCCCATGTTCTTTGTTGAACATATTGAGGACAAGTTCGGTGAGGTTGCGGGAATTTCTAAGATGCGAGACGGATCGATTCTTATACAAGCAGAGTCCCCTGCACAGTCCCGTGCTCTACTCACATGCAGTAAGCTTGGCGACGTGCCTGTCTCTGTAACGGCACATAAGACGTTGAATCTGGTGCAGGGAGTCATTTTTCACCGTGACCTCTTGCTGCAGTCGGATGAGGAGTTGCGCGAAAACCTGCAACGGCGCGGTGTCCATTTTGTCCGCAGAGTCTTTCGGGGTTCAAAAGACAATAGAGTGGCAACCGGGGCCTTCATCTTGGCCTTCGACGGCGATACCTTGCCCGAGAAGGTCAAGGTGATGGTATACAGATGTGATGTCCGACCGTACATCCCACCACCCATGCGCTGTTTCAAGTGCTGGCGGTTTGGACACATGTCTTCCCGTTGCGACGCAGCCCCTATTTGTCGTGACTGTGGCCGTCCCGTACACCCCGATGCACCTTGTACCCCACCACCTTCCTGTGTGAACTGCAGCGGCCATCACTCGCCTTGCTCACCGGACTGTCCCGCTTTCCAAAGGGAGCGCAAGATCGTAGAGTATAAGACCCTCGATCGCGTAAGTTACTCTGAGGCCCGCCGCAAGTATGAGAAACTCCACCCGATATCCGTGATTGCTACATATGCTGCTGCCACAGTGTCATCACCTCCATCGAGGGCGGTTTCCCGACCCCCTATTACACCTTCTGTGGGCCCTTTGGGCCATCAGTTAATCTCCGCTCCCCAGACGCCAGGGGGAGCACCTTCTTCTGAGAGGCTTTTGCCTCCCCCTTCAACGGGGTCTTTGAACCCCGTCCCTCTGCCGGAGAAATGTCTTCCTTCTCCGGCTCTTCCCTCAGGGAAAGGGCCTGACAAGCCCCTTCCACCACCTCCTGCAGTTCCCACTGTGTCTGACACCTTGGATGTCAGTAGACCTACTGCTGTACGGAAAGGGTCTCTTGAGGTCTCCGAAACGCCAGTTTCGTCGCAGCCAAACGTCAGCCAGTGGCTCAAAGTTCAGGTACCTGCTGGTAGCCGGGCCTCCCCATCTGCGTCGACATCCGACGCCACTTCTGGGAAGCCCACTCGAGCACCGAAGCCCAAACCCAAGCGGGAGCGGGCGAGAAAAAAGGATGTCCCTCAGGAGAAAGAGCTGGCGGCAAAGGCGGCTTCCTCGATGCCGTCCGCTACCAGTTCTGACTCAGACAATGAGGTCGAAATCCTTGCGTCTAAAGAGGACCTCGCTCTTACAGACACCCTAGACGCAATGGATATGGACACCACAGACCCTCAGCGGGTGGCGGCAAGTGACACTGAGGCGCACCGCGTCTCTTAATCACTTTCATGCCTCCCCAGTCCTTAGGCAGCACTTTCCTCCAGTGGAATTGCGGCGGTTATTTTTCCCACCTAGCAGAGTTAAAACAACTTTTAAGCTCTTCTCATGTCCTGTGCGTTGCCCTCCAGGAAACCTGGCTTCCGGCAACGCGAACCCCAGCCCTTCGTGGCTATCATGGGTTTTACACGAATCGTCCTGTATATGACAGAGCATCTGGTGGCGTCTCCATTCATGTCATCAACTCTGCCTACAGTGAAGCTGTGCCCCTTCAAACACCTTTGGAGGCAGTGGCTGTTCGGATCAGGACACCACTAGCTATAACCGCCTGCAGTGTTTATCTTCCACCTGATGGTGCAGTCCCCTGCCAAGTGTTAGCTGCACTGATTGCTCAGCTCCCCCCACCTTTCCTCATCATGGGCGACTTCAACGCCCATAACCCTTTGTGGGGTGGCGACATGATTACTGGCCGAGGTAGGGAGATTGAAAATCTTGTCTCCCAGCTCGACCTTTGTATTTTAAATACAGGTGCTCCCACGCATTTCAGTGTGGCACACGGCACCTACTCGGCCATCGACCTCTCTATTTGCACCCCTGGCCTCGTACCATCTCTTCATTGGAGAGTGCATGACGACTTGTGTGGCAGTGACCACTTTCCGATTTTTTTGTCACTGCCCCAGCGTCATTGCCCTAGCCGTTTGCCCCGTTGGGCTCTTAACAAAGCTGACTGGGATGCATTTACAACTGCTGCCACTGTTCGATATTTGCCGGACACTAACATTGATGTGGTGGTCGATAATTTAACAGACGTCATTGTCTCTGCAGCTCAGTCTGCAATCCCGTCTTCTTCTGGTTCGTCCCGGCAGAGGTCCGTACCCTGGTGGTCGCTGGAAATCGCTGCCGCAATCAGGGAACGTAGGCGAGCTCTTCAGCGTCACAAACGGCACCCATCAGTGGCCAACCTCATCGCTTTCAAGCGACTTCGTGCCAAGGCTCGGCAACTCATCAAACGAGCCAAACAAGAATGTTGGGAGAGGTATGTCTCGACCTTAGGTTCTCGTGTCTCTCCATCTCAGGTGTGGACTAAGATCAGGCGCCTCTATGGCCACCAGACTCCTATTGGCGTCCCGGGTCTTTCTATCCATGGGGCTGTGTGTACAGACCCGAATGTGATCGCTGAACATCTTGCTGATCACTTTGCTAGGTGCTCTGCATCTGCTAACTACAGTGCAACATTTCGCTCCCGCATGGAGCGTGTGGAGCGACAGCGCCTCTCCTTTGCGACGCGCCGTCGGGAGTCCTACAACGCCCCATTTACCGAAAGTGAGCTGCTTAGTGCCTTGGCCAATTGCCCAGATACGGCTCCCGGTCCCGACCGTGTCCACGCACAGATGCTGAAACACCTCTCGCGGGATTCTCAGCGCCATGTCCTCGAGATATTCAACCGCATTTGGGGTGGTGGCGAGTTTCCGTCCCAGTGGCGGGAAGCCGTCGTCATACCGGTGCTGAAGCCTGGCAGGGACCCACTGGAGGTTGACAGTTATCGTCCCATCTGCCTGACCAACGTTCTCTGCAAGTTGCTCGAACGTATGGTCGCACGTCGCTTGACTTGGGTGCTCTAGTCCCGGGGCCTTCTGGCGCCATCGCAGGGTGGATTTCGCCAGGGTCGTTCTACGATGGATAATCTGGTGTGCCTGGAGTCAGCGGTTCGGACAGCTTTTTCCCGTCGTCAGCACCTTATTGCAGTTTTCTTTGCCCTTCAGAAGGCCTACGATACCACATGGCGGCGTCACATCCTCGCTACGCTGCATGAGTGGGGCCTTCGGGGGTCACTTCCCATCTTCATTGCAAATTTCCTCCGACTCCGCACGTTTCGGGTCCGAGTCGGTGTTGCCCATAGTTCGCCTCATATCCAAGAAAATGGGGTCCCACAGGGGTCTGTGCTGAGTGTCTCACTGTTTTTGGTGGCCATTAATGGCCTGGCTGCAGCTGTGGGGTCATCGGTGTCTCCTTCCCTGTACGCCGATGATTTTTGCATATCTTTCTGCTCCACCACAACAAGTGCTGCTGAACGCCGACTCCAGGCGGCCATCCGCCAGGCTCACACGTGGGCCCAGCATCATGGCTTCCAGTTTTCCGCCGGCAAAACACGTGTAATGCACTTTTGTCGGCGTCGGACGGTGCACCCCCACCCTGAACTCTATCTTGACGGCCATCTGCTTCCTGTCGTGGACACCCACCGATTCTTAGGCCTGATTTTTGATGCCCGACTGACCTGGCTCCCTCATGTTCGTTTTCTGAAACGGGAGTGCGGGCGACACCTCAACGACCTTCGATGTTTGGGCCATACCACATGGGGAACTGACCGCTCCGCCCTGCTACGGCTCTATACAGCCTTGGTGCAATCGCGTATAGATTATGGGTGCCTCGCTTATGGCTCTGCAGCACCTTCAGCGTTGCGCTTATTGGACCCTATTCACCACTGTGGGGTTCGAATTGCGACGGGAGCCTTCCGAACCAGCCCTGTGGCCAGTCTTCTAGCGGAGGCCGGGGTCCCCCCGCTACGGGTCCGCCGCCAGCAACTGTTGACAGCGTATGCAGCCCGCGTGTACAGTTCAGAAGGACATCCTAACTACCGCCTCCTTTTTTCTACTGCGGCTGTTCGTCACCTGCAGCAGCGCCCCAGGTCAGGACACACAATAGCTGTCCGCGTGCAGTTCCTCCTGGGGGAGCTTGAGTCCTATCCTCTACCACCTCCATTTCGGGCCCATTCACGCACACCTCCATGGTGCCTGCCACGGCCATGTCTTCGTTTAGACTTGGCCCACAGGCGCAAGGACTCGCTTCCCCCTGAGGCTCTCCGTCGCCAGTTTCTTGCTGTCGTTGCTGAGCACCCGGGCTACGACATTGTTTATACGGACAGCTCGATGGTAAACGGCCGCATTGGCCTTGCCTACGTACATGGTGACCATGTTGAGCAGCTGTCTCTGCCAGAAGGCTGCAGTGTTCTTATTGCAGAACTGGTGGCCATCTTCCCTGCTCTCGAGCATATGCGTTCCTGCTCAGGTGAGTCTTTCCTTCTTTGTAGTGACTCCCTGAGTAGTTTACGTGCTCTGGAACAGTGTTATCCACGTTCGCCATTGTTGATGGCCATCCGAGTGGCTGTTTTTGCCCTTATTCAGTCTGGCAGATCAGTGGTGTTTCTTTGGTCTCCGGGTCACGTTGGCATCCCAGGCAACGAACGTGCCGATGGGCTTGCCAAAGAGGCGGTTAATGCCTCTCTCTTAGAGATCGGCCTCCCAGCTTCAGATATCCGTACCTTGTTGCGCCGTCGGGTACATCAGCTTTGGGATGCTGAATGGCGCAACCTGAGCATGCCCAACAAGCTTCGGGTTGTCAAGGAGACTACGGCTGTGTGGCGCTCCTCAATGCGGGCCTCTCGCCGGGACTCGGTAGTCCTGTGCGGGCTCCGCATTGGCCACACTTGGCTGACCCATGGCCATCTCCTGCGCGGTGAGGACCCGCCTCGTTGTCGTTGTGGTTCTCCCTTGACAGTGTCCCACATTTTGATGGACTGTCGTCTTTTAGCCGCCCTGCGGCGGGATATCAATCTTCCTGCAATTTTATCTGACGTTTTACGTAACGATGCCAATATAGCTGATTCTGTTTTAGGTTTTATTCGTAACAGCGGTTTTTACAACTCTATATGAAGCTTGTGTTGCCCCGTGGCTGACCCTTCCTATTTTATTCTCATGGTCGGTCAACCACGAACTTTGACTTTGTCATTTCATTTCCACACTTGTTTGCTGTTTCCGTGTGATTGTGTCCTATCATGTTGTCTCCCGCCTTGTTGTCCTTTGTCGAATTTGTTTACATTTTATTGATTGAGTGGGGTTTTCCTCCCGTAACAGTTTTAACTCTGGGCGGACTTTTCAGTGTTTCCACACTTCTCTAGCCCTGTGATGGAATGGGGGACTGATGACCTCCGCAGTTTTGTCCCCCTAAAACATCAAACCAACCAACCAACCAACCAACCACAGACCTCGGCCCTGGGTAGGGATGTTGAGTCTCTCCTGTCAGAGCAGAATCTCTGCTTTCTTAACACCGGTGCTCCTACCCACTTTAGCACAGCACATGGTTCGTTTTCTGTCATTGACCTGTCTGTCTGCAGCCCTAGTCTCCTTCCACATCTCACCTGGAGGGTCCATGACGACCTGTGTGGGAGCGACCATTTTCCGATCTTCCTGTCGCTCCCACAGTGTACGCCTGCCACCCGTCCGCCTTGCTGGGCCCTCCGTAGGGCTGACTGGCCAGCTTATTCTTCAGCTGCTGTGATTTCCTCTCCGCTTCCAGCAGATGTTGATGCCGCTGTTCAGCAGGTCACAGAGGCCATCGTTTCTGCAGCCGAAAACTCTGTTCCCATCACATCCGGTTCGCTCCATCGCCCATCGGTGCCCTGGTGGACACCGGAGATTGCTGAGGCCATCCGCGAACGTCGGCGAGCACTACAGCGCCACCGACGCCACCCTTCTGTCGAACATCTCGTAGCCTTCAAGCGTCTCCGGGCACGGGCACGGCGACTGATACAAGACAGTAAGAGGGCTTCCTGGGAGAAGTACGTCGCCTCCATTGGTTCCCGCGCTTCTCCTTCAAAGGTGTGGTCGCAGGTTCGACGCCTCTTTGGGCACCGCCCACCGGCGGGAATTCCGTGTCTCAGCGTACATGGTACGCTCTGTACTGACCCTGTCGCCGTCGCTGAGCACCTGGCAGACCATTTTGCACGCACCTCAGAGACTGCTGCTTATGGTGCAGACTTTCGCACCCTTAAAGGGCGAGCAGAAAGCCATCTGATCTCATTTCGAATGCGACGTCGGGAACCGTACAACGTCCCATTCACTGAGTGGGAGTTTGAAGGTGCCCTTGCTGCATGCCCAGATACCTCCCCTGGACCCGATCGAATTCACAGTCAGCTCCTCCGACACCTATCAGCGGATGCCAAGAGCCAACTTCTCGCCCTGCTTAATCGGATATGGCTGGAGGGTGTTTTTCCGTCCTCATGGCGGGAAAGCATTATCATCCCGGTGATTAAGCCTGGGGCAGATCCGCAGGTGGCAGATAGCTACCGCCCAATAAGCCTCACCAACGTTCCATGCAAATTTCTCGAACGCTTGGTGAGTCGGAGGCTCATGTGGATCCTCGAGGACTGGGGACTTTTGGTGCCACAACAGGGTGGGTTCCGTCAAGGTCGCTCCGCTGTTGACAATCTTGTGTCACTGGAGTCGGCCATCCGTACAGCATTTAGTCGCCGCGAACACCTGGTTGCTGTATTTTTCGACCTGCGGAAAGCATACGACACTACCTGGCGCTACCATATCCTGTCTACACTGTATGGCTGGGGTTTACGGGGTCCGTTTTCCATATTCATTCAGAATTTCCTGGCGTTGCGTTCTTTTAGAGTTCGTGTTGGTTCTTGTTTTAGCTCACCTCATTGTCAAGAGAACGGAGTCCCACAGGGTTCCGTTCTAAGTGTCTCTTTATTTTTAGTCGCTATCAACGGCCTTGCTGCGGCCGTGGGGTCATCGGTATCCACTTCCTTGTATGCCGATGACTTCTGCATGTTTTTTAGATCCACCAGCATCAGTGTTGCTGAACGTCGGTTGCAAGTAGCCATTCGAAAGGTGCAGTCGGGGGCATTTGCCCACGGTTTTCAGTTCTCCGCATCGAAGACCCGTGTAATGCACTTCTGCCGACGTCGGGCAGTACACCCAGAACCCGAACTCTCTTTAGCTGGAGACCTGCTACATGTCGTAGGAACACACACGTTTCTAGGCATGCTGTTTGACAACCGTCTCACCTGGGTGCAACACCTTCGCCAGCTGAAACGAAAGTGCTGGCGACACCTCAACATCCTGCGTTGTCTCAGCCACACTGTTTGGGGAGCCTCACGCCCAACGCTCCTCCAACTTTACAAGGCCCTCATTCAGTCACGCCTAGACTATGGCAGTCTACGATTCGGCTGCGCCATCAGCACTGCAGGCGTTGGACCCAATTTTACACTGTGGTGTCCGTTTAGCGACGGGGGCTTTTCGCACGAGCCCGGTGACAAGCCTCCTTGTCGAAGCTGGAGTCCTCCTGCTGCGGTTCCGTAGGCAACACCTGCTGGCATCCTATGTTGCTCGTGTTCAGGCCTCGCCCTTCCACCAGAACCGCCGGCTCCTATTTCCAGACGCTGCACTACCTATCCCTCCACGACGGCCAAGGTCGGGATACCCGATCTCGGTCCGTGTTCGTCTCCTTCTTTCGTCTCTCACATCCTATCCACTTCCAACCACTTTCCACTATTCCTTCCACACCCCTCCTTGGTCCATTCCTCGATTGCAGCTCCGTCTGGACCTGTCCCATGTGTCGAAGGCCTCTGTTTCTCCCGTACATCTCCGTCACCAGTTTCTGCAAATGCTTGAGCCGTTCCGTGCCGCAGACGCCATTTACACAGATGGTTCCGTAGTAGATGGCCGTGCTGGGTATGCGTTTCTACATCACAACCACGTAGAACAGCATTCTCTGCCCTGTGAGAGTAGCATCTTCTCCGCCGAGCTGGTCGCTATTCTCAGAGCTCTACAACATCTCAAAGCCTGCCCCAGGGGGTCATTCGTCATCTGTACTGACTCCCTGAGTGGCTTACAAGCGATCGACCAGTGTTTCTCTCGGCACCCAATAGTGCGTTCGATCCAGGACACTGTTCACTCCCTGTGCCAATCAGGCCGTTCTGTGGTCTTTGTGTGGATCCCAGGTCATGTTGGCATACCAGGAAATGAACATGTTGATCGATTGGCCAAGCAGGCCACTATGGGACCACCTCTAACTATTGGTGACACGGAACAGGATGTTAAACTGGTGTTGCACCGGAAAGTGCGTGAGACTTGGAGCACCGAGTGGGCTACGGCGACTGCACCAAATAAGCTTTGGGCAGTGAAGCTCTCCACAGCTTTGTGGAAATCTTCACTGCGGCCGACCCGCCGAGAGTCAGTTGTCCTCTGTCGCTTCCGGATTGGACATACGTGGCTCACCCACGGGTATCTCCTTCGGCGCGTGCCTCCACCCGTGTGTCGATGTGGCACTGTGTTGACAGTGGCCCATCTTTTGTTGGACTGTCCGCTTTTAGCCAACCTGCGGCATTATTTTAATCTTCCTGACGCACTACCCTTAGTTTTAGGTGACGACGCCTCTATGGCTAACAAAGTTTTACGTTTTATCCGCGCTGCTGGTTTTTATGACTCGATCTAACGGTAGGTGCTGTGGCCTGACATCTAAGGCCACCGCCAATCCCGTTTTTTACCTTTTCCGCCCTTAGGGGTTCTTCGCGTATGCAGTATGGCTGGCTCATCCTGTTTTTTTTTGTGATCAGCCAGCCAAGGTACTCTGCTATCCAGTTTTATTCCTGACTTTCTTTTACCATTTCTGTGTGTCTTCGTTTTAAGATATCAGAGGTTTGTCCATTGTCAACCTGTCCCTTATGTGCGTGATCATTTTTAGAGCTCTGTTTAATTTTTGTCGTTCTTGACAGTGGACTCTGAACTAGTAACAGGGGACTGATGACCTAGATGTTTAGTCCCCTCAATACCAAACAACAACAACCCAACTATCCATCTTACAGGTTATTTTTTGACGACTCACTCGATCGCTACTATCAGTTGTCTGCGATTGCCTTGCTTCCACCTGGAGTTCGGTTTCGCCGCCTGCTACAGCGGCTCGATTTTACCCTTCCTTCCACCCTTCGGTTGAGTGAAAGCCCATTGCCACCGTTGCATCAGGCCCAGGTTCACACACACCTCGAACTTAGTTCGCTCTCCAAGGAGAGCACTCCGGATTTGGTATACCGCTCGAGGCTTGTCGAACTCCGTTCGCGGTTCGATAATGCCGTATTTATTTACACTGATGGTTCCAAGAGCACTGCCGGTGTCGGATCTGCCTTCGTCATCGGGGACAACCGTTTCCAATACAAGCTCCCTGACTGGTGCTCGAACTTCACGGCTGAGCTTTTCGCCCTCCACCAGGCCGTTTTGTATACCTGCCGCCACCGCCAACTTTTCTATGCCATATGTTCTGACTCCCTTAGTGCCCTGCAGAGTCTTAAGGACCCTTTCTCGAACCATCCTCTCGTGTATCGGATCCAACGCTCCCTCCAGTTGCTAGCAGATGACAGCTGTCACGTTTCTTTCCTGTGTGTCCCTGGCCATGTGGGTGTGCCCGGGAATGAGGCCGTTGACATAGCAGCCAAGGCAGCAGCTCTTTTGCCTCGCATGGCTACCTTCTGCGTCCCATCGGATGATGTTCAATGGGCTCTTCGCCAGAGTATCGTGTCGCAATGGCACAGTGTGTGGCTTTCACTGTACAACAATAAATTGCGAACTGTCAAACCGATCCCGACCGCTTGGAGGACCTCCTCACGCCCCTCTCGGTGGGAGGAGGTCATCCTGGCCCGGTTGCGGATCGGTCACTGCCGTTTCAGCCACCGTCACTTGCTATCCGCCGAACCTGCACCGTTATGCTCCTGCGGTGAACTACTGACAGTGCGACATGTTTTACTGACTTGTGTTAATTTTAATCATCTCCGTGTAGCCCTTCACTTTTCGTCTACTCTGGAGGAAATTTTAGCTGATGACACACGAGCAGCTGCTCGAGTTTTGTGTTTTATCAACTTGGTCAACCTATCCAAGGATATTTAACCCTTTTAATTGTCTTTTATCTTTCGTTTTTAGCCTCTTGTTGATGTTCTCACAGTCACCATTTTTTTGAGATCATAGCGAATCTATGTTCTTGGCTGGGCGCTAATGACCATAGAAGTTGTGCGCCCTAAAACCACAAAAAACCCCTCAGCATTAATTTGCTGGGTACGGGCTTGGTGACCCCGGGGTCCTGAGCTGTGGGCTGTGTCGCACCAACAGTCCGCTATACCGTAAGCTCTGTGCGTGCTTAAACGACCATCGTTCGGCGCGACGGTGGAACGTTGTACGTTTCAGAGCCCGGGGATCTTGGCTTAATCGCCCGGGTCGCGAGGACGGTACAAACCTCTATAAAAAAAACCTCAATCTCAAGGTGTGCTACGTGCCAAGGAGATGCATGGCTGTTGAGGTAGAACAGTCGTTAGCGAGCAACCTCTGAGGAACCTGCTGCACCTCAGTTGTATAACGCTTACCCAGGCAAGCGGGGCTCTGCCTGCGTGGACTCTTATTTACCTAGCTGCTCGTGGGATCACGATGAAAAGAACCCAGAGTAACGCTGGTGGGCGTTTAACCACCGTCTCTAAGAGAGGAAAGGTTGATTACAATGCAGAGAGATATGATACCCAATCGTTTCCTCCCTTGTCTACGCCATGGGAAGAACGCAGGGCTAGAAATCAAGGACAGCAATATGCACCACGGTATTTAGTTTGTTCTAGGACTGATGGAGAATCTTTTATAAACACAAAGCCTCTGTTTATCGTAGAAAATTTGGAAGACACGTTCGGAGAAGTTGACGGCATTTCCAAAATGCGATCGGGGTCGGTACTAATAACGTCGTCATCCCCGGCTCAGTCGCGGGTGCTACTCGCCTGTGACAAGCTGGGTGATGTTCCCGTTGAGATTACCCCCCACAAGAGCCTCAACATGGTCCAGGGAATTATCTTCCATAGAGATCTGCTCTTGCAGACAGATGAAGAACTCCGTAAGAACTTGGAGCGGCGAGGAGTCCATTTTATCCGGCCAGTTTATAGGGGTCCGAAGGACAACAGGGTTGCCACCGGTGCCTTCATCTTGGCCTTCGAAGGGGAGTCATTGCCAGAGAAGGTCAAGGTGATGATCTACCGGATTGACGTAAAGCCCTATGTTCCTCCCCCTATGCGCTGTTTCAAGTGCTGGAGGTTTGGCCACATGTCTTCCAGGTGTACTGCCAACTCCGCCTGTCGGGACTGTGGCCAGGAGTCACACCCAGACCTCCCTTGCACACCACCTCCCATCTGTGTAAACTGTGGTGACCATCATCCACCTTGCTCGCCTACCTGCTCAGTTCTGCAGAAGGAGCGGAAGATAATGCAGTATAAAACCCTGGACCAGATGTCTTACTCAGAAGCTAAGCGCAAATACGACAAACTCCACCCAGTCAGCAGCAAGTCGTCTTACGCAGCAGTCATGACGTCCTCTATACTTCATCAGCCAAAGGTTCCAACAGTTCAGCCAGTCCTAGAGGGCCCACAAGCCCAACCGTCAATATCTGCCCCCTTAGTGGTTGGGGGCACCACTCCTTCCATTGCCTCCAAAGCCCCTGCTTTGGGAGCACAATCACCACAGCCAACGGGGACATCGGTCCCCTCAAGTCAGCCAGAGCTTCAACAGCCTGCTCTGGCTCCTCTCGCTAGGAAGGGATCGCTTGAATCCCTTCCCCCCTCCGTTTCTCCTACTGGTACAGTGGATGCCAGTGAGTGGCACCACGTGCCTTCCAAAGCTGGTCTTAGGGCCTCAAGGTCAACATCAGTCTCTGAGACTGAGTCAGCCAAGCCCTCCCAGCGCGAGAAGCCAAAGGATCAGCGAGAAAAGCTAAAGAAATCTAAATCGAAAGAGCCACAGGTGGCTGCCAAGCCACCACAAAAATCGTCTACTTCTGAGGACGTGGTGGAGATCCTCGCGTCCCCTGAAGACTTGGCAATTGCCAAGACTTTGGAAACAATGGACGTCGAGGCTCTGCCGCCTGAGTCAGTGACTGCAGAGAAACCTGTGGGCCCTCCTTTACCAACTACATAACTATGCCCAGTACGTCGGGAGATAGTGTGGTGCTGCAGTGGAACTGTAGCAGTTTCTTCCGCCACTTGGCCGAGTTACAGCAGTTGCTCTGTCACTACCCTTCCCTCTGTGTTGCACTACAGGAAACCTGGTTTCCTGCCGAACGGACTCCTGCCCTTCGTGGGTATAGGGGTTACTATAAAAACCGGGCAACATTCAACAGGGTATCCGGAGGAGTATGTCTTTACATTCTTGCCACTATCCCCAGTTCACCAGTGCCACTTAACACAGTGCTGGAGGCAGTGGCTGTAAGGATTCAGGCACGACAGGACATCACCATCTGCTCTCTCGACCTTCCTCCGGATGAGGCAGTGTCTCCTGCAGACCTTGCGAACTTAATCGCACAACTCCCCCCACCATTCCTCCTATTGGGGGATTTCAATGCCCACAACACCTTGTGGGGTGGCTCTCAGGTCTCAGGTCGTGGTAGGGACATTGAAGACCTAATAGCACAGCTGGACTGCTGCCTTCTCAATACCGGTGCCCCCACACATTTCAGTGTGGCGCATGGCACGTACTCAGCTATCGACCTCTCTCTCTGCAGCCCAAGCCTTCTACCACAGCTTCATTGGGGGGTCCACGATGACCTATGTGGTAGCGACCACTTCCCCATTCATATCTCTCTTCTCCACTATCAACCTCCAGATCACTTGCCCCGTTGGTCTCTCCGTAGAGCTGACTGGCCTGCTTACACCTCGGCTACTAGGGTGATACCGCCAATTCCGGATGATGTTGATCAAGCTGCTCATCACATCACTAGAGCCATCATTTCTGCTGCTGAAGCCAGTGTTCCAACCACCACTGGCGCAGTTCGGCGCAAGTCAGTTCCCTGGTGGTCCTCAGAGATTTCTGAGGCCATCAGGTTACGTCGTCGGGCACTACAGCGCCATCGGCGCCACCCCTGTATAGAGCACCTAATCGCTTTCAAGCGACTCCGGGCACAGGCTCGGAGGCTGATACGCCAGAGTAAGCAGGACTGTTGGGAGAGATATGTCGCTACCATTGGCTCGCGTGCCGCCCCATCTCGGGTGTGGTCACAGGTTCGGCGCCTTTTTGGGTACCGTTCACAGGTGGGAATCCCCAGCTTGAACATTCGGGGTACTGTTTGCATGGATCCAGCTGCTCTCTCTGAACACATGGCGGACCATTATGCCAGTAACTCTGCGACTTCTGCGTATATTGCGGGCTTCCGCACTCGCAACGAACAGTTCGAGCGGAGGCAGCTATCTTTCCACACACTTCGGCGAGAGCTATATAATGCCCCGTTCACTGAGTTCCAGAGTGCCCTCACTGCTGGCCCTGATACCACCCCAGGGCCAGATAGAATCCACAAACAGTTCCTGTGCCACCTGTCACAGGAGTTTAAAGACCAACTTCTCGCCCTGTTCAACTGCCTCTGGCCCGAGGGTGCTTTTCCATCTCAATGGCGGGACAGCATCGTCGTTCCAGTAATAAAACCTGGCAATGATCCACATGTGGCAATCAGTTACCGCCCGATTAGCCTCACCAACGTTCCTTGCAAGCTCCTGGAACGTATGGTGAGTCGGCGGCTCATGTGGGTTCTTGGAGAGCGTGGACTCCTTGCCCCACAACAAGGGGGATTCCGTCAGGGACGTTCTGCATTGGACAATCTAGTTCCGCTGGAGTCGGCCATCCGCACTGCATTCGCCAGGCGCGAGCACCTGGTTGCAGTCTTTTTCGATCTCCGAAAGGCTTATGATACCACCTGGCGATGTCATATTCTAGCTACACTGCATGGCTGGGGCTTGTGAGGACCGCTTCCACTGTTCATACAGAACTTTCTCTCACTCCGCACTTTTCGGGTTAGGGTTGGTACCCAACTCAGCTCCCCACGCACCCAGGAGAATGGAGTCCCACAGGGCTCCGTCCTTAGTGTTCCGCTGTTTCTAATTGCCATCAACGGACTTGCTGCAGCAGAAGGGTCATCGGTGTCCTCATCACTGTATGCCGATGACTTTTGTATGTATTACAATTCGGCTAGTATCGGTGTCGCTGAAAGGCGGTTGCAGGGAGCCATTCAAAGGGCGCATTCCTGGGCTTTAGCGCATGGGTTCCGGTTCTCTGCCTCCAAAACTCGAGTTATGCACTTTTGCCGCCGTCGGGTGGTGCACCCAGACCCAGAACTGTACTTAGATGACGACCTTCTGCGTGTTGAAGATACGCACCGCTTCTTGGGCATGTTGTTCGATGCCCGGCTCACGTGGGTTCCCCACCTACAACAGCTTCGACAAAAGTGCTGGCGCCACTTAAACATACTGCGCTGCCTCAGCCACACTGCTTGGGGGGCCGCCCGTCCAACTCTCTTACGCCTTTATAAGGCTCTCATCCAGTCCCGCCTGGACTATGGGAGCCAGGTGTATGACTCGGCAGCCACTTCTGTGCTCCGGGTCCTAGACCCCATCTTAAATGCTGGTGTTCGCTTGGCAACGGGAGCCTTTCGTACAAGCCCGGTAATGAGCCTCCTCGTTGAGGCTGGGGATCCCCCACTGCGTTACCGTCGGCAACACTTGTTGTCTTCATATGTCGCTCGTGTCCACACCTCAGACCATCATCCGCATCGCAGGCTTCTCTTCCCAACTGCTGCAGTCCCATCCCCTCAAAGTCGGCCTCGGTCGGGTCTCCCGATTGCAGTCCGTGTCCATTCCCTTCTCTCCTCCCTTGAATCCCTTCCCTTCCCTCCTACTTGTCCACTATTCTTCCCAAACACCTCCTTGGTGTATTCCTCGTCCGCAGCTACGGTTGGACTTGTCCTGGGACTCGAAAGCCTCCATTTCACCATCGGTTCTTCGTTGCCAGTTCCAGGAACTCCTTGACTCATTCCACGGTGCGGAGGTCATTTATACCAATGGTTCCCTGGTAGATGGCCATTCTGGGTACGCCTATCTCCATGGTGACCTTTTTGAACAGCGGTCTTTGCCAAGCGGAAGTGGTGTGCTCACTGCAGAGCTGGTCGCTATTTCTAGAGCTCTGGATCATATCCGAGCCTGCCCCGGGGAGTCGTTTGTCATCTGTAGCGACTCCCTGGGTGCTTTGCGAGCGCTCGACCAGTGCTTCAGCAAACACTCTCTGGTGCAGAGTATCCAAGACACTGTTGCAGCTCTCCATAGGTCAGGTCGCTCAGTGGTCTTCGTATGGACCCCAGGGCACGTCGGCATACCTGGTAATGAGCGTGTGGACCAGTTGGCCACCCCTCAGGGGCTCAGCATTAATTTGCTGAGTACGGGCTTGGCGAACCCGGGGTCCTGAGCTGTGGGCTGTGTCGCGCCAACAGCCCGCTACACCGTAAGCTCTGTGCGTGCCTCAACGACCATCGTTCGGCGCGACGGTGGAACGTTGTACGTTTCAGAGCCCGGGGATCTTGGCTTAATCGCCCGGGTCGCGAGGACGGTACAAACCTCTATAAAAAAAACCTCAATCTCAAGGTGTGCTACGTGCCGAGGAGATGCATGGCTGTTGAGGTTGAACAGCCGCTAGCGAGCAACCTCTGAGGAACCTGCCGCACCTCAGTTGTATAAGGCTTTCCCAGGCAAGTGGGGCTCTGTCTGGGTGGACGCTTATTTCCCTAGCTGCTCGTGGGAACACCATGAAACGAACACGAAACGTTGGCGGACGTATAACCACCGTCTCTAAGCGCGGTAGAAGTGAATACAATGCTACGCGGTATGACCCCCAAACGTTTCCTTCCCTGTCTACACCATGGGAGGAACGTAGGGCCAAAACGCAAGGTGAGGCTTATGCCCCTAAGTATTTGGTGTGTACGCAAACGGATGGGGAATCTTTCATGTCCACAAAGCCAATGTTCTTTGTGGAACATTTGGAAGATAAATATGGAGAGATCGATGGTCTGTCGAAGATGCGATCGGGATCGGTTTTAATAACGACATCATCCCCAGCACAGTCACGAGCTTTGCTCGCCTGTGACAAGCTGGGTGATGTTCCCGTTACTATCACCCCACACAAAAGCCTGAACATGGTACAGGGTTTGATTTTTCATAGGGATCTCCTTTTGCAGTCAGATGTCGAACTCCGCAAGAACTTGGAACGGCGAGGTGTCCACTTTATAAGGCGAGTCCATAGGGGTCCGAAGGACAACAGGGTCGCCACTGGTGCATTCATCTTGGCCTTTGAGGGCGACTCATTGCCTGAGAAGGTCAAGGTGATGATTTACCAGTGTGACGTAAAGCCCTACGTTCCTCCCCCTATGCGTTGTTTTAAATGCTGGAGGTTCGGGCACATGTCCTCCAGGTGTACTGCCAGCTTCACCTGTCGGGACTGTGGTCGTCCATCACACCCAGACGTACCTTGTACACCACCTCCCGTCTGTGTTAACTGTGGACAGCAGCACCCACCTTGCTCGCCTACCTACTCTGTACTGCACAAAGAAAGGAAGATCATGCAATACAAAACCATGGATCGGCTGTCTTATTCCGAGGCCAAGAGGAAATATGAGAAACTACACCCGGTCAGCATCAAAACATCATATGCAGCAGCCACGAAACCATTTCCACAGACTAGTTTACCGCCAGTTCCGTCTATCACAGTGGGCCCTCGAGCCCAACCGTCACCATCTGCCCCCTTGGTGGCAGGGGGCACATCTCACACTGTTGCTTCCAAAGCCCCTGCCTTGGAAGCAAAAATCCCCCAACCAGCGGGGACATCGGTCCCCACACGTGAGCCAGATCAACAACAGCCTGCTCTGGCTCCTCTCGCGAGGAAGGGATCGCTTGAATCCCTTTGTCCCTCGGTCTCTCCCACTGGCTCAGTGGATGCCAGTGAGTGGCACCAAGTGTCATTCAAAGCTGGTCGTAGGGCCTCAAGGACAACCTCCGTCCCTGAGACTGAGTTTGCCAAGCCCTCCCAGCGTGAGAGGCCGAAGGACCAGCGAGAGAAACAGAAAAAATCTAAAACAAAAGAACCTCAGGTGGCTACCATGACACCACAAAAATCGTCTGCTTCCGAGGACGTGGTGGAAATCCTCGCGTCCCCTGAAGACTTGGAAATTGCCAAGACTCTGGAAGCTATGGACGCCGAGGCTCTGCCTGCTGCATCAGTGGCTGCAGAGAAACCTGTGGGCCCTACTCTACCAACTACATAAATATGCCCAGTACGTCGGGAGATAGTGTGGTGCTGCAGTGGAACTGTGGCGGTTTCTTCCGCCATTTGGCCGAGTTACAGCAGTTGCTCTGTCACTACCCTTCCCTCTGTGTTGCTCTACAGGAAACTTGGTTTCCTGCTGAACGGACTCCTGCCCTTCATGGGTATAGGGGTTATTATAAAAATCGTGCAACACACAACAGGGTATCCGGAGGAGTCTGTCTTTACGTTCTTGCCACTGTCTCCAGTTCACCAGTGCCACTTACCACAGTGCTCGAGGCAGTGGCCGTGAGAATTCAGGCACGACAGGACATTACCATCTGCTCACTCTACCTTCCTCCGGATGAGGCAGTGTCTCCTGCAGACCTTGCAAACTTGGTCGCACAACTTCCCCCACCATTCCTTCTATTGGGGGATTTCAATGCCCACAACCCCTTGTGGGGTGGCTCTCAGATCTCAGGTCGCGGTAGGGACATTGAAGTTCTACTAGCACAGCTGGACTGCTGCCTTCTTAATACCAGTGCCCACACACATTTCAGTGTGGCGCATGGCACATACTCGGCTATAGACCTTTCTCTCTGCAGCCCAAGTCTTCTACCACAGCTTCATTGGGGGGTCCACGATGACCTATGTGGTAGCGACCACTTCCCCATCCATATCTCTCTTCTCCAATACCAACCTCCAACTCGTTTGTCCTGTTGGTCCCTGTGTAGGGCTGACTGGCCTGCTTACACCTCAGCTACTAGGGCGATCCCTCCACTCCCAGATCAGACTGTTCATCACATTACTAGTGCCATCATTTCCGCTGCTGAAGCCAGTGCTCCGACCACCACTGGCTCAGTTCGGCGCAAGTAGGTTCCATGGTGGTCTGCAGAGATTGCTGAGGCCATCAGGGAACGTCGTAGGGCACTCCAGCGCCACTGGCGCCACCCTTGCATAGAGCAACTGATCGCTTTCAAACGTCTTCAGGCTCAAGCTCGGAGGCTGATACGCCAGAATAAGCAGGACTGTTGGGAGAGATATGTCGCTACCATTGGCTCGCGTGCCGCCCCATCTCGGGTATGGTCACAGGTTTGGCGCCTTTTTGGGTACCGACCACAGGGAGGAATCCCCAGCTTGATCATTCGGGGTACTATATGCATGGATCCAGCTGCTATCTCCGAACACATGGCGGACCATTATGCCAGCACCTCTGCGACGTCTGCGTATATTGCAGGCTTCCGCACTCGCAAAGAACAGTTCGAGCAGAGGCAGTTGTCTTTCTACACACGTCGGCGAGAACCATACAATGCCCCATTCACTGACTGGGAGTTTCAGAGTGCCCTCACTGCCTGCCCTGATACCACACCAGGGCCAGATCGAGTCCATAAACAGTTCCTGCGCCACCTGTCACAGGAGTTTAAAGACCAACTTCTCGCTCTGTTCAATCGCCTTTGGGTTGATGGTGTTTTCCCATCTCAATGGCGGGACAGCATCGTCATCCCAGTGATAAAACCTGGCGCTGATCCACAGGTGGCAGACAGTTACCGCCCGATTAGCCTCACCAACGTTCCTTGCAAGCTCCTGGAACGTGTGGTGAGTCGGCGGCTTTTGTGGGTTCTTGAAGACCGTAAACTCCTCGCCCCACAACAAGGGGGATTCCGCCGAGGTCGTTCTGCATTAGACAATCTGGTTCCGCTAGAGTCGGCCATCCGCACTGCTTTCGCCAGGCGTGAGCACCTGATTGCAGTCTTTTTCGATCTCCGAAAGGCTTATGACACTACCTGGCGCTACCATATTCTTGCTACGCTGCATGACTGGGGCTTGAGAGGACCGCTTCCGCTGTTCATCCAGAACTTTCTCTCACTTCGCACTTTTTGGGTAAGGGTAGGTACCCACCTCAGTACTTCACGCACCCAGGAGAATGGAGTCCCACAGGGCTCCGTTCTCAGTGTTCCACTGTTTCTGATTGCAATTAACGGACTTGCTACAGCAGTGGGGTCATCGGTGTCCTCATCACTGTATGCCGATGACTTTTGTCTGTATTACAGCTCAGTTAGTATTGGTGTCGCTGAAAGGCGACTACAGAGAGCCATTCAAAGGGCTCATTCCTGGGCTTTAGCCCATGGATTCCGATTCTCTGCCCGCAAAACCCAGGTTATGTACTTTTGCCGCCGGCGAGCAGTGCACCCAGACCCGGAACTGTACTTGGGTGATGAGCTCCTTCATGTTGAAGATACGCATCGCTTCTTGGGCATGGTGTTCAATGCTCAGCTCACGTGGGTTCCCCACCTACAACAGCGTAGACAAAAGTGCTGGCGGCATTTAAACATACTGCACTGCCTCAGCCACACTGCTTGGGGAGCCGCCCGTCAAACCCTCTTACAACTTTATATGGCTCTCAACCAGTCCCGCTTGGATTATGGGAGCCAGGTGTACGAATCGGCAGCCCCTTCTGCACTCCGGGTACTAGACCCCATCCACAATGCTGGTGTTCGCTTGGCAACAGGAGCTTTTCGAACGAGCCCGGTGATGAGCCTCCTTGTTGAGGCCGGGGTTCCCCCACTGCGGTTCCGTCGGCAACAGTTGTTGGCCTCGTATGTTGCTCATGTGCGCACTTCCAACCATCATCCGAATCGCAGGCTTCTCTTCCCAACCGCTGCACTCCCATCCCCTCACAGGCGGCCTCGGTCGGGCTTCCCGATTGCAGACCGTGTCCATTCCCTTCTCTCCTCCCTTGACTCCCTTCCCTTCCCTCCTACTTTCCTCTACTCCTCCCGTGCACCTCCTTGGTGTATTCCTCGTCCGCAGCTACGGTTGGACTTGTCCCGGGACTCGAAAGCTTCCACTTCACCATCGATACTTCGTCGCCAGTTCCTGGAACTCCTGGATTCTTTCCATGGTGCAGAAGTCATCTATACCGACGGTTCCCTCATAGATGGCCATGCTGGGTATGCCTATCTCCATGGTGACCTTTTTGAACAGCGGTCTTTGCCCAGTGGGAGTAGTGTTTTTACTGCAGAGCTGGTCCGTATCTCTCGAGCTCTGGATCATATCCGAGCCTGCCCCGGGGAGTCGTTTGTCATCTGTAGCGACTCCCTGAGTGGCTTGCGAGCACTCGACCAGTGTTTCAGCTGTGTTTCAGCTCCCTCTGGTGCAGTGTATCCAAGACTCTGTTGCCGCTCTCAATAGGTCTGGTCGCTCAGTGGTCTTTGTTTGGACACCAGGGCACATCGGCGTTCTTGGCAATGAACGTGTGGATCAGTTGGCCAAGCAGGCCACCTCCTCACACCCTCTCAAAATTGGCCTCGTGGAAACGGACCTTAGGCGGACGCTACACTGGAAGGTGCGGGACGCTTGGAGCTCGGAATGGTCTGCACTGAGTGCACCAAACAAACTTCGCACAGTCAAATCGTCTACAGCCACATGGAAAACTTCGCTTAGGCCCAATCGTCGTGACTCTGTTGTGCTATGCCGCCTCCGCATCGGGCACACTTGGTTGACTCACGGCTATTTACTTCGGCGTGAGCCACCGCCCATGTGTCACTGTGGTGGTGCCTTGACAGTGGTTCATCTCCTGATGGACTGTACTATTTTAGCCCCCTTGCGGCAGTCATTTAATCTACCACCTACCCTATCCTTAGTGCTAGGGGACGATGCCACCATGGCTGAGTCTGTGTTATGTTTTATCCGTGCAGCCGGTTTTTACAATTCTATTTAATGTAGAGTGATTTCTCCTTACTTTTAACCGTATTTTAATGTTTTATATCTTCTCACTATCAGACATTCGTGTCTGCTGTGACATTCGTGACTGGCCCGTCCATTTTATCTCAGTGACCAGCCAGCCACAGATTCTCATTGCCAATTTTAGCGTGATCGACTACATTGTTTTATTTTCTATGTCTGTGCTGTTGGTATCTCTAATTTTGCTTTTCGTGAAACTTTATCTTTGACATGTACTCCTCTTAAGTATTTCTACACTGTCTCCAGGTCCATAAGGCTATTGCGTCCTATTAAATGGACTTTCTTCGTTAGGAACAGGGGACTGATGACCAAGTAGTTTAGTCCCCTCTAAACAACAACAACAACAGCAATCTGACGACGAATTACGAGCTAACATGGAGCGGCGAGGTGTGCATTTCATCCGGCGCATCTATAGGGGTCCGAAGGACAACAGGGTAGCCACCGGTGCATTCATCTTGGCTTTCGAGGGCGATTCATTGCCTGAGAAGGTCAGGGTGATGGTCTACCGGATCGACGTAAAGCCCTACGTACCTCCCCCTATGCGGTGCTTCAAGTGCTGGAGGTTTGGTCATATGTCCTCCTGATGTGATGCCAACCCAACATGTCGGGAGTGTGGGCGTGCATCCCACCCGGACGCCCCCTGTACCCCACCTCCAGTTTGCGTCAATTGCAACCAGCAGCATCCTACGTGTTCTCCCAACTGTTCTGTACTCCACAAAGAGCGTAAGATCATGGAGTACAAGACCCTGGACCGGCTGACATACCCAGAGCTCCATCCTGTGACCATGACCACCTCATACGCCTCTGTAGCTGCCCCATCGATCTCCAGACCACCTGTACCATCAATGCCAGCGGGCCCCCAGGCCCGAACCACTGCACCTGCCCCCTTGGCAGTTAGGGGCGCCACTCCTTCAGTTGCTCCCACACTCTTCACGTTGGGAGAAACGGATAAACTATCTCAGGGGACGTCGGTCCCCACTCCACAGCCGGAGAAACAACAGCCTTCTCCGGCTCCTCTCGCCCGGAAGGGGTCCCATGGGACACTCCCTTCCGAGGCTTCTCCTCGTGGGAAGGTGGATCCCAGCAAATGGCTGAAGGATCCCCCGGCTGCTGATCGAAGGGCCTCCTGCTCTTCGTCAGCTCCTGCCGCCCCGTCTGAGAAGCCCCCACGGCCCTCAACACCCAAGGGCCAGCGAGAGGGTAGAAGGAAAGAAAAGAAGAAAAAGGATTCTTTGGTGGCCTCCAAGCCACCCACAACCACATCCTCTGCTTCAGAGGATGAAGTCGAGATCCTCGCTCCGCTGAGGATCTCGCACTTCTTGATTCGCCTGACCATAGGAGCTCTGCACAACCAGGTTCATCTGAGTCTATGGTCTTAGATTCTGTTGAGCCTGATCATAAAGCAGCAGATGTTCCTATGGAATGATCTTCTTTTCTTTTTCTTTTATGGCTTGGAGAACGACTTATTCTCCAGTGGAATTACGGCGGCTTCTTTAATCACCTGGCTGAGCTGCGACAACTACTGTACCGCTACCCGGCATTTTGTATCGCCCTACAGGAGACATGGTTTCCAGCACAGCGCACCCCTGCCCTCCGTGGGTATCGGGGCTACTACCGCAACAGGACCCTTTACGACAGGGTGTCTGGCGGTGTCTGCCTGTATATCCTGGACACTGTACCCAGTGCCCCAGTGCCACTTAACACTACTCTTGAGGCAGTAGCTGTCAGAATCTGGGCAACGCAGGAATTCACTGTCTGCAGCTTGTACCTTCCTCCGGATGAGGCCGTGTCTCTCAACACCCTTACCGCTCTGGTCTCGCAACTTCCCCCACCATTCCTCCTTCTGGGGGACTTCAACGCCCACAACCCTTTGTGGGGTGGACTCCAGACCACAGGCTGCGGTAGGGATGTTGAGACCTTATTGGCGCAACAAGACCTTTGCCTCCTGAATACAGGTGCCCCCACGCATTTTAGTGTGGCACAGAGCACGTATTCAGCGATTGACCTCTCCGTCTGCAGCCCCAGCCTTCGACCACACCTCGGTTGGCGTGTGCATGAGGACCTGTGTGGCAGCGACCACTTTCCAATCTTTGTGTCGCTCCTGCGGTACCAAGCTGCAGACAGCTTACCCCGTTGGTGTCTCCGTAGGGCTGACTGGCCAGTCTATACTTCAACCGCTGTCATCACTGCACCACTGTCAGATGACATTGACTATGCAGTCCAGCAGGTGACTGATAGTATTGTCAGGGCCGCTGAGGTAGCAGTTCCGCAAACCACCGGTACCACTAGGCGTAGGTCCGTGCCTTGGTGGACACGGGAGATTGCTGAGGCTATCCGGGAACGTCGGCGAGCGCACCAGCGCCATCGACGCCACCCATCCATGGAGAATTTTGTGGCCTTTAAACGGCTCCGTGCGCGTGCTCGACGACTAATACAGCAGAGCAAGCAGGATTCCTGGGAGCGGTATGTAGCCAGTATCGGCTCCCGCACCTCCCTGACTCAGGTATGGACGCAAGTCCGGCGCGTCTTTGGCTACCGCCCGCCGACAGGAATCCCATCCCTCACCATCCAGGGTGTGCTCTGCACGCTCCCAACAGCTATCGCCGAGCACATGGCAGACCATTACGCACAATGCTCTGCGACTGCCACTTACAGTGCCGATTTCCGCACCCTCAAAGAGCGGGCCGAGCGGAAAAAGTTGTCCTTCCGCACTCGTCGTCGGGAAATATACAATGACCCGTTTAGCGAGTGGGAGTTCCGAACTGCCCTTGCTGCATGTCCTGATACAACTCCAGGACCGGATAGGATTCACGGCCAATTCTTCCGACACCTTTCACCAGAGTTTCAACACCGCATTCTCGCCCTGTTTAACCATCTATGGGCAGAGGGCACTTTCCCGTCGCAGTGGCGGGAAAGCACTATCATCCCGCTGCTGAAACCTGGTGCAGACCCCCTGGTGGCTGACAATTACCATCCGATCAGCCTCACCAATGTTCTCTGCAAGCTCTTGGAACGTATGGTGAGTCGGCGGCTTATGTGGATCCTAGAAGAGCGCGGACTCCTTGCTCCACAACAAGGGGGCTTTCGCCAGGGCCGTTCTACCATTGACAACCTCGTGTCACTGGAGTCGGCCATTCGCACGGCGTTTTCTAGGCGTGAGCATTTGGTAGCTGTATTTTTCGACCTACGAAAGGTGTATGACACCACCTGGCGCCACCATATTTTAACAACTCTTCATGACTGGGGCTTACGGGGTGCCCTTCCTATTTTTATTCGCAATTTCCTCTCCCACCGCTCGTTCCGGGTTAGGGTTGGGGCATCTTTTAGCTCCCCCCACATTCAAGAGAACGGTGTCCCACAGGGCTCTGTCCTCAGTGTGCCGTTGTTTTTAGTGGCGATTAACGGTCTTGTTGCGGCTGTGGGGTCGTCGGTCAGTTGCTCCCTGTTCGCCGATGACTTCTGCCTGTATTTCAGCTCCGTTAGCATCGGCGTAGCTGAACGACGGCTGCAGGGTGCCATCCGAAAGGCCCACTCGTGGGCCTCTACTCACGGATTTCAGTTCTTCGCGCAGAAAACCCGTGTGATGCACTTCTGTCGCCATCAGGTAGTTCACCCTGACCCAGAGCTCTACTTGGGTGGTGAACTACTTCAGGTCGAGGAAACACATCGCTTCCTGGGCATGGTCTATGATGCCCGGCTGACTTGGGTGCCACACCTACGTCAGCTGAGACAGAAGTGTTGGCGGCATTTAAATGTCCTTCGATGCCTCAGCCATACTAGTTGGGGAGCAGCACGTTCCACCCTTCTTCAGCTCTACAAGTCACTTATTCTGTCGTGGCTTGATTACGGGAGTGTGGTGTACGACTCAGCAGCCCTTCTGCCTTGCTGGTCCTAGACCCTGTTCACCACACAGGTGTGCGGCTCGCAACAGGGGCTTTTCGCACCAGTCCCGTAACGAGCCTTCTAGCTGAAGCTGGTGTTCCCCCTCTGCGGTATCGCCGGCAACGGTTGCTGGTGAGTTACATTGCCCGGGTTCATGCTTCACCCCGTCATCCAAATCACAGGCTTCTCTTCCCACTTTCTGCACTCCCTTCCCCACGACGTCGGCCCAGTTCGGGACTCCCGATTGCGGTCCGCGTCCGTTCCCTTCTCTCCTCCCTTGATTCCTTACCCCTTCCTCCACCTTACCATTACTCCCTCCGTATCCCCCCCTGGAAAATTCCTCGCCTGGAGCTTCGGCTGGACTTGTCCCGGGATTCGAAAGCCTCGATTTCACCACTACTTCTCCGTCGCCAGTTCCATGCACTGCTTGATACATTTCACGGAGCAAACATCATCTACACGGACGGTTCTTTGGTCGATGGCAATGCTGAATATGCCTTTATCCATGGTGACCACATCGAACAGCGGTCATTGCCTTGTGGAAGCAGCATCTTCACTGCAGAACTGGTCGGTATTTTGAGAGCTCTTGAACACCTCAGAGCTCGCCCCAGGGGATCGTTCGTCATCTGTAGCGATTCCCTGAGTGGCTTACAGGCCCTCGACCAGTTTCTACCAAACAACACAGTGGTGCGAGCCATTCAAGATGCTGTCTTCGCCCTTGGCGAGTCAGGCCGTTCTGTCGTTTTTGTCTGGACGCCAGGGCACATAGGTATACCGGGCAATGAACGTGTTGATCAGCTGGCCAAGCAGGCCACCACTTCGCGGTCCCTGGATATTGGCCTCCCAGTTTCCGACCTCCAAACCCAGTTGACCCGCAAGGTCTTAAGGGTTTGGAATTCTGAATGGGCAGATTCCACTGAACCCAATAAGCTCCGTGCTGTCAAGCCGTCTACTGCTGCATGGAAGACGTCCCTGAGGGCTTCTCGCAGGGAGTCAGTTGTCCTTTGCCGACTCCGTATTGGGCACACGTGGTTGACCCATGGGTTCCTCCTACGCCGTGAGTCCCCGCCCATGTGTCGATGTGGTGTTGTAATGACAGTGGCCCATCTTTTTATGGACTGTCCAATTTTAGCCAACCTGCGGCATTCTTTTAATCTTCCAGATGCACTACCCTTAGTTTTAGGTGACGACGCCTCGATGGCTAACAAAGTTTTAAGTTTTATCCATGCTGCTGGTTTTTATGACTCGATCTAACGATAGGTGCTGTGGCCTGACATCTTAGGCCACCACCAACCCAGCTTTTTAATTTTTCACGTCCTTAGAAGTTCTTAGTAAGTGCAGTATGGCTGGCTCATCCTGTTTTTTCTTTGTGATCAGCCAACCAAGGTACTCTGCTATCCAGTTTTAATCGTGACATTTTTTTACTAATTGTGTGTGTCTTCGTTTTGTATTGTCAGTGGCTTGTCTATTGTTAACCTGCCCTTTTGTGCGGTGTCATTTTCAGGGCGTTGTTTTATCTTTATTGACAGTTGACTCTCAGCTAGGAACAGGGGACTGATAACCTAGCTGTTTAGTCCCCTTAAAACAACCAACACCAACCACCAACCAACCAGTTGGCCAAGCAGGCCACCTCCTCACGCCGTCTTGACATTGGGCTCGTGGAAACGGACCTTCGGTGGATGCTACACCGGAAGGTGCGAGACGCTTGGGGCTTGGAATGGTCTGCACTGAGTGTGCCAAACAAGCTTCGCACAATCAAACCATCCACAGCCACATGGAAAACCTCACTGAGACCCCATCGTCGAGACTCCATCGTGCTGTGCCGCCTCCGTATTGGGCACACTTGGTTGACTCACGGATATTTACTTCGCCGTGAGCCACTGCCCGTGTGTCGCTGTGGTGGCGCCTTGACAGTGGTTCATCTCCTGATGGACTGTACTATTTTAGCCCCTTTGCGGCAGTCATTTAATCTACCACCTACCCTATCCTTAGTGCTAGGGGACGATGCCTCCATGGCTGAATCTGTGCTACGTTTTATCCTTGCAGCCGGTTTTTACCATTCTATTTAATGTAGGGTGATTTCTCCTGACTTTTAACCGTATTTTTATGTTTTATGTCTTCTGACTAACAGACATTCATGTCTGCTGTGACATTCGTGACTGGCCCGTCCATTTTTTATTTCAGAGACCAGCCAGCCACGGATTCTCATTTCAAATTTTAGCATGATTGACTAACTTGTTTTATTGTTTTATTTTTGTATCTGTGCTGTTGGTTTCTCTGTGTGTGTTGTTTGTGAAATTTTATCGGTGACATGTACTCCTCTTGAGTATTCATATGGTTGTTTCCAATTAAATGGACATTCTTTGTTGGGAACATGGGACTGATGACCCAGTAGTTTGGTCCCCTTTAAATAACAACAACAACAACAAAACAACAACAACAACAACAACCACAAAAAAAAGTGTGCTACCCAGCATGCTGCCCCCTGGTGCACTTTTTCCCCGGGACCTACTCCGGAGCACCTCTGGGACCGCATTCATGTGGACTTGGCCGGCCCTTTTTGTCAGTCAATGTGGTTCATGGTGGTACATGCACTGTCTAATTATCCGTACGTCGTGCATATTCGCTCCACTATGCCACAAGATGTGGTCAGAGTCCTGGTACAGATCTTTGCTATTGAAGGACTTCCTTGGACGCTCTTTTCTGATAATGGCCCACAATTCACGTCATCTTATTTTCAACAGTTCTGCACTAATAATGGTATTTCCCACCTCACCTTGGCTCCTTTCCACCCCCAATCCAATGGGGAGGCAGAGCGGCTGAGGGCCTGTAGCGCCGCCACGACCAGGTGAGCACACGGTGTGCGAGGCATGCCTCAGTCATGTTTTAGCTCTCGCCGGTTTCACATGTAAACATTAGCTGTGCCCGTGACTTGCCAACACAGTACTGTTCATTGATGTGTATACCGTACCGTCCTGTGTTTGCAATAAATTATACTGTTACAACAATTTGTATGTAAATGGAAAATGAGCCATTGTAGTGGTCTGTTGAGATGCAGTTCAATCAACTTTATAGCTTCACCTGCACGTTGTCCTGTGTTTACAGGAGTACCACCACACATTTACCTCCCCCGTCTTAAGAAACAATTGCAGTTCCTTAGATGCAGTATCTCTTAATAATATAATACACCACAGATGTCCTTACATTTTTATTTATGATTTACACACTCCTAGAGTAGAAAAGTGCATAGGGTTTGGTAGGGGTAGCGGATGCGATAGGTAGGGAGGGTCGCAAACTCTGGAAATTTTGTAAATATATTGAGAGAGGTGTAATGAACTCCCTGCATAGTGTGGAATTAAGAAAAAGAAACTTCAGAAACCTTCCCCCTCCCCTTCTACATGCCCTATTGAAATGCCACTGAAAATCCAACTTACAGTAATCTGAAACTACACAAACATCCTCTATTACCACTAACACCAACACAAACTAGACTATAAACAATCTGAAATTTAAAAAAAAATTAAAAAAAAAAATGTATGAAAAATGTGTTGTAACACCAAGCAGATGAAATTTTTTTATTGTGGCCAACATAGTGCCCCCCCCCCCCCCTAAGGCATCATATGGTGAGAAAGAATTTGACTTATTCATATCCATCCTAACAAAAACAGAGGACATGAAACTATAGAAAGGCAAAGTAAACGGGAAACATCACACTTCTGAAATGTGTAGTAATGGAGAGGACAACTTAATGAGAAGCAACCACACCACACAAATACGAAGAATGCCCCACACCATTTGGACATTACAACCAAAAAATGTCTGTGAACTATTTAACTTCCACCACAAGAACACACTAGCACATGCCTATACACATCACCTGAAGCCATGGCGGAGTGCATTGATGTGCTATGCTCTGATGCGTGAGGCCTTTCCCCATCGGGGGATGGATGTTTGTGCCGTCTTCAATATAAGGTAGTTCATAAGTAGTTTGTAAATTTAGAGACTGATGACCCCACAGATAAGTTTGAACTATTACTGGCTGCTGCCTGACCTTGAGTTGAATGACTTCCAACATGGGCAGTGTAATAGTTCTATTTTGTATTTGCTATTCACCAGTCAATGAAAACCAAGCTGACAGCTCTTATTTATGAATAATGACTTCTTAACTTGTAAGTTTTCCTTTCTATTTCAAGGTTTCAAAATCTTGAGATAGTGAGGTCCACCAATAGCTGTGCTTCAAAACAATATTATTCATTAGCTAAACTTTAGAAAAATCTGTCAAGCCTTCTCTGCTTTGTACTTAATGAATTAAAGAAAGTCTTTTAAACTTTCAACTCCATATTTATTACTATTCAAGAAGTCATCTTCTTCATAAGTACATAGGTATGTTATACATCTCATAACAGATTTCAGACTTGGAATGGTATACAAAATCAACAACTAGCATAGCAGCAATCACCATGACACACAAATTCTTCCATGAAATACTAAATTTCTTTGGCTGGGTAGGCCTAATATCTGAGGCTATATGCTGCTGCCACCACGTCCAGAATCTGAAACAAACAGATTTTGGTGGCAGCTACTGTTCCTATCATGCCTAATTAATTTACTAAATAAATTGATAAATATTTGGGTATCTCAAGGTATTGAAGAAGTGGGGAAAAGTGTCTTGTACCACTACAAGTTCCATAACCATTACAAACATTTTAACATCACCTGTAAACAAAGACAACTGAAAATTATTGCACAATGGTGATGTAAAACAAGCCGATTTCATGGGGCAAACCTGACAGGTGGAACTGCATCCTACAACTGACCCAAAAGTGGTATAGGGAGAACATTGTGCATCATCCCATTAAATGAAGCTTAATGACAATGTCAAGTTCTTAAGGGCATTGGATATTTTAGTTATTAGTAATACTATTATTTTAGGTAAAGTGACGATTAAGTCATAACATGCTGCTTCTTATTTTTATTTCCTTATTCTATAGATAGTTCATTACAAAATAATTCCCTTTGTCTGCCAAATAGAATGAATATTGTGTGTGTGTGTGTGTGTGTGTGTGTGTGTGTGTGTGTGTTACCTTGGTGTTCCCACCATACCTCCTTGTATCTATTACTTGAAAATGCTTATGCAATACTCTCGTATATGGTGTCTCACAATTCATAGTAGCAAATAGTCAAGTGCCCCACCCACAAGCATACCAAGATAAGAAGATAAACAATGTAGGGAGGAGTGTTGTTCTTTCAAAAAACATTTGGTAACAGTTGTCATTTTAGTAACAGGACAAAATTTTTAATAGTGCCTGAACTGGCATATTGGTTGATCTATTGACTTTAGTAGAATGGACTAAAATGGTTTGACATCTTTCTGTCAGTTCTATGGAGTGGAGACAACAACATTATTGAAACCCTGAGATAGTGATAACAATAGAAAGTTACTGCAGATTGAGTTGGAGTTGACTTGCATTCACTCTACCAAACAAATTACTGAAACAGTTGGGTTCAGATAGTATAGTGAGCAGATAATGCTATGTAACAACAATGTGACTTACCCAAAGCTATGGCATGGAGAGCTATGAGTAGGTTGGAAGTAGGACAGACACAGAGGGAGGTGGCTGCACCAATTGGAGTGTCCCAAAGTGTAGTTTCCCGGACCTGGATGCTATTTCAGACAACAAGACCCAAAAAAGAAGGTAAGGAATCCAAGATTGTCCATGAGTAACATCAGCAAGAGATGAGTGTTATCTCTGATCAACACCACATCAAGACAGGAGGCTGAATGCAACTCAGTTGAAAACACACCCTCCAGGCAGCAACAGAACATGCAATATCAACAGAAATTGATGAAAATTGCCTTCAGGGATGTAGCCTATGGTGTGTGACCCATTAAAACCACGACGGAGTTTAGCCTGCAAAAACTGGGTGGAGGAATATTAGGATTGGAGTCATAATGAATGCTGCCAGGTTCTGTTCACAGATGAGGCAAGAGTTTGTGTTCAGCTGGACAGTCATTGTTTCCTATCTGGAGAGAACATGGAACTCTGAACAATCCTGCTTGCATGCAGAAAACATCACGGTATCATGGTGGTGGAGAAATGGTGTGGGCAAGAGTCAGTACTGGTGGACATATGAATCTCTAAGAATGGTGCTTTGACTGCTCAGAGGTACAGAGACAATATCCTTCAACCTTTTGTTGTGCCCTACACAGAGGCCCTAGAAGATGGATTTGATCTGTTGGACAATAATGCTTTCCCCAAAGAGCTGCACTGGTGGACATGCTTGAAGCTGAGGGCATAGAATGACTGGAGAGGCAAACTTGTTCACTGGACTTAAACCCAATTGAGCATGTCGGGGGTGCACTTGGCAGACACAATGCAGCCAGACCAGCATCTCCCACAACAGTTACAAAGGTGGATATTGCACTCATGGAAAAATCTGATTGATAATGTCATACTGTCTATGCCATGCAGGTGTGCAACTGTAATGGCTTTCAAAGATGTTGACACACCATATTTGAGGGCAACAGGAACGACCTTTTCACTAACATGATAGCTCCATAGTGCCTCCTTCCACTAAGCAAATGCCATGTAAACCTCAAGTAAAGAGCACCTTCCCTGCCTCCCCCCCCCCCCCCAAAAAAAAACTACTGTATTTATAGTGGAGCTCCATCCTCAACTTCACCCTTTCCGAACTTGTTCCTTGCCTCAAATAAGCCCATTGTTCATAATCTTGGTTCTCTCTTTGAAAATATATACAGTATGATTTCATTAATTTACCATTTTAAGTATAATGTACTTCAGTTGTGTATTCATCAAAGTCTCTTAATATTTATTTTACATGAGACTGTTATTTTGTTCATAGCCCATGCTTTAGGAGCCTTTATCTATTTACACAAATTAACTTCTCAGCACAGTTCTGAAAAAGCAGGCAGTTTGTATACAAGTAAAATTCGTGTGTTTTGTGTGTATTTGCAGTCCATATTTAACAATTTATGCATCTTAAAATGCTTATTTCAATAACACCCTTGGCCTTCAACATTCATGCATTCACACAGGCACATAACATAGTCCCACAACCATCAGCTCTGGCTGCCACACTTCAAATCACACTCTGTGATGTGGAAATAGAGGAGTGGAGGGGCGATAGGAAGGTTGTCACGTTGGTATGGATGAATAGAGATTCTGTGGAGTGTGGGAAAAAAAAGGGAAGTTATCATAGTTTGAGGTCTGGATAAATTTAGCATCAGAGAATGTACTGTAGGGATAATTCCCATCTGTGCAGTTCAGAAAAGCTGGTGGTGGGTGGGAGGATTCAGATGGCCCAGGTTGTGAAGCAGCCGTTGAAATCAAGCTTATGCTCCACTGCATCCTGTGCCACATGGTGGTCCACCTTTTTTTGTGGCCACAGTTTGGCGGTGGTCATTCATCCTAATGGACAACTAGTTAGTGATCATGTCAATATAGAAAGCTACACAGTGATTGCAGCACAGTTGGTAAATTACAATGATGCTTTCACAGGTGGCCCAGCCTCTGATAGGGTAGCCTGTGACAGGTCTTGCAGTGGGGTCTTCCACAGGGGTATGATCCCTGTGGCAGTGGGCAGGGTTCTGGTGTGGCACAGACATGGACTGTGATGTTATGGAGGTTGGGAGGGTGATGGAACACCATTTTAGGAGGGATTGGAAGGATCTTGGGCAGGATGTTTCTCATTTCTCTGCATGGGGACAGAAAATCAAAACCTTGGCAAATGATGAAATTTAGTTGTTCAAGTCCAGGGTATTACTGGGTGATAAGTGGAGCACTCTTTTCTGGATGGTTACTGGTGGTGGAGGGAGGATTTGGGATGTGTGAGTATATGGCACTGGAGATCTATTTACGTTTGTGTGTGTGTGTGTGTGTGTGTGTGTGTGTGTGTGTGTGTGTGTCTGTCTGTCTGTGTGTATGCATGTATGTATGTGCATATGTGCTGCATGCATACATTTGATTGATTTATTTTACTTTGTTTTGTATTATTTTATTTTATTTTATTTCTTTCCCTCCCCTCACCTGCCTCCCCACTCCATTCCTAAGCTGCATCTTACTCCTTCCATCCAATATGTGCATGCTCTGCAAGACTGTGCTGTATCCATCCCCACCAACATGACACAACCTTCCTATAACTCCCCCCCCCCCCCACCCACCCTTATTTCCACACCGCAAAGTGTGAGTCAAAGTGCAGCAGGCAGAGATGATGGTTGTGTTACTATGTGCCTGTGTGATTGCATGAATGTTCTATTTTCTTAAGAAGGCCATGCCAATAGCTAAAGTTTTGTATGAGTCTGTCTTTTTTATATGCCTGTTGCAGCTCATTGCCATGTCTTTGTGGTGAGTTGTAAACTGCCCTTATTACTATATTGTTAATTGTTATTCAAATCTTAATGATGATTGATCTCTAACCTTGGTAAAGAACATAGCACCAGTAACAGTAGTAACAATAGTTTTATTGATGGATTGTCAGTTTCACAAAAATATTGGACATGTATTGAGATTACTATTTAAGAACAATAAAAATAAAGTCAATGATATATATAACCATTTACATACATAACCTTTTTTCAGAAGTACACTCTAAGATTAAAATTAAAATAAAAACTACCACTCACACCATGAAGGATTATGCAAAATGATCACACAATGGTATTCATACAGGTCTCAGCAGTCAATGCTTTATTGTAAACTTTGGGTGTCAAAAGATGAACATGTGATGCTGCAGTAACATTTCACAGCAAACATTTCAATATTATGGTATAAAGTCTTGGTGAATTTAATTATGTGTAACCCAATTGGACAGTAATTATGCCTTGAAGACAAGTACATGAATAATATACACAGAGGAAAGGACATGTACTTGGGCTCAAAAAAGCTAGATGGAGAAATTGGCGAATCACTGCAAAAGAAACATTACCAATATTAAGTTATATTGGTGGGAGTGGGTGAATTGTGATAAAATTTAGTTTCATGAAGAAGAAAATTGACCTAGAGAGATGAAAGAACTTGATTACTGAGCCCCAGATTCATTATTACCATCAATTCCATGTGCAACTGATACCGAGTTGGCCACAAGGGCTATTAATAGTTAAATCTAAGAAAGGGTGCTGACTTCCATTCTCTTCTGTACTCTAATAGCCTGTTTGCAGTGGTATCAGGTACTCCATCCAGATATCTTATTGAGTGGAAAATAATTGTGCTCTGTGATTAGTACCATTTTTGAACTGATGGCGATCATATACATATCTGCAGATGCCATAGAAGGTGGTATACCAGCCAGACTGTTGATTGCCATGTAGCCTGACAACCACTAGTGATGGTCTTGGGTGCCATTTCATTTCATAGTAAAAACTCTTTGCCTGTCATCTACAGCACTGTGACAGCACAGTGGTATGTTAATGATATCATATACTGGTTTGTTGTCCTTCATGGCAAACAGTCCAGGGCTTATATCTCAGCAAGATAATGCCTGACACTATGTGGCAAGTCTTTCTATTGTTTGTCTTGCTTTTTGTAAAATATAGCTTAGCCAGCTGGGTTCTTGGATCCCTTTCCAGTTGAGAATGTTAATAGCTGAATGGCAGAGCCATCCAACCACCTCCTAATGGTTTCTAATATGCCAATGTACACAATTTGCCTCAGAAGGACTTCAGATAAGTGTATGAATCCATTTTGATCTGAATAGTTGCACAAAGAAGAGCCATAGATGGATCAAAATGTTATTGACTTAGATATACTATGAAAAATCTTGATCTCTGGAGCCACCATGGCCAGTCTCTTTACAAAAGTCCTACCTCATTTTGTTCACCCTCTAGTGTATAGTATTGTTTTACAAAGAACTGTTTAGTAATGTAAAAGGTTAATTCTACATAGTTTTTCATTTCTTCTCCAAGTCACTACATATATATTGTTGAAACGAGATAGAATGGCTGGCCAGTACTTACCTTCGTGCTGTACCACCGATAGTAACACAAATGAAGAAACAGAAAAAAAGGGGACAAAAAGGACAAGCTTTCGGAACACAGTTCCTTCATCAGGTGGGAGAGAAGGGAAGAAGAAAGGATGGGAACTGAAGGGAAAGGTAGTTCATGACCTAGGTCATGAAGGCCCGAACCACCACCTTCATGACCTAGGTCGTGAACTACCTTTCCCTTCAGTTCCCATCCTTCCTTCTTCCCTTCTCTCCCACCTGATGAAGGAACTCTGTTCCGAAAACTTGTCCTTTTTGTCCCCTTTTTTCTGTTTCTTCATTTGTTACTATCGGCGGTACAGCACAAAGGTAAGTACTGGCCAGCCATTCTATCTCGTTTCAACAATATTTATCATCTCTGAGGAGAATTTTCATCATTAATTGTATATATATATATATATATATATATATATATATATATATATATATATATATATATATATATATATATATTATAGAGGAAAAATTCCTAACAGGAAAAATATACGTAAAAAATAGATGAAGTCCACTTACCAGGCAAAGGAGCACAGGCAGTGATAGTAACAAACACACAGACACACATACACACACACACACACACACACACACACACACAAACGCTAGCTTTTGCAGCGTAGCTGCTTCGTCAGGCAGAAGGGAAGGAGAGGGAAAAGGAAATGATGAGGGTTTTAAGGGAGTGGGTAATGAGTCATTCCAATCCCGGGACAGGAAATACTTACCTTGGGGGGAAAAAAGGAGGGTAAACAAATAAACACACACCCACACATTTACACAGATGCAAGTACACTTAGGCAGACATACTGTAGAAAGCAAAGAAGTTAAGAAATTCCAAGTTAAGTATTTCCTGTCCGGTATTGGAATGACTCCTTACCCACTCCCTTAAAACCCTCATCATTTCCTTTTCCCTCTCCTTCCCTTCTGCCTGACGAAGCAGCTAGGCTGCGAAAGCTAGCATATATATATATATATATATATATATATATATATATATATATATATATATATATATATATATATATACACACACACACACATTATTGGCTAGTCAAGATCATTTTGTGTAAAACCTCCCATTTACTAGAAATAGCTGTTTGTGTAGTATTAATTTTAAATGATGGTGAGCCAAGGAGGGATTACAACAATATTTTGAAAATTATAGTCTCCTACTCACTACATAGACACCATGATGAGTGACAGCTCCTCTTTCTCCACACATGAGACCACTGTCTCCAGCAACTGAGGCAAGTCTGGAATATCTCTCCTCATTCGCACCCCCTTGCAGGTGTCGTCGTATGTAGTAACATACAAAACCAACAGGTTGCCACTCACTGCAGAGAAGACATATTTGAGGAGCATACAAGCACAGTGAAAAGAAAATGAAACACACACGCAGCATAGCACAGCACACATCTATATGGTGATTTGCAAACTATCTTCAGTAGACCATTGAATTCCAACTTGGACTTTCAAATTATTCATTAGCTACTGAAGTTAATTAATATGTTGGTCTGCAATGTAAGAAAAGTATTTAGTTTTTATTCACCACCATAAACTGTCCCTCGGTCTGAGGAACTTTCTCTTCTGTTCAATTTTTTGCAGATTTAGATCACCAAATATACTTTCAAATCTGTGGAAAAAAGTAAAATTTATTTGCAGACTATTCTGCATGTTAAGAGATGGCATATAAGTATTAATAGGTACACTGTTTTCATTTACATTTTCAGCAACATCAGGCAATGTGTATTCTCAGACTGAGTGATGACTGGTTTTAATTCTCCTTTAGTTTTAATAGGATCTCTTTATTCTGAGTAGATGCTCCCAGCTATTCCATTTTATTTTTTCTGCACAATTCCCAGTATTATTCTGAACTTTTCTCCAGAATTTTTTCATATATCAGAGGAATGAAGCACAGTCTGCATTTTTCTCTTCTTAAGTTGTTTAATAGAACTTTGGACCAATTTAAAAGCAATCTGTGACATTTCAAGCAAATTTTATGTTTCCTATGATTTTCAGACATTCTTTCAAATTTTTCGTGCTGTAACCTACATATCAGCAAGCTATTAGGTTCTCTCAATTATAGAGAGTAGGTAACAACTCACCTTAAAGACATTCACTGAGCCACTGACAGGCACATAAAACAGACCATCACATTCACACACTTTAATTTTCATCCATGGCCTTCATCAGGTAAAGAAACACACATATTCACACATTCACTTAGACACAACAAAGCACACAAAACCACTACCTCTGGCCCCTCCAGTGTCATAAGCATCATAACAGTGAGTGGGGAGGGGAGTTGAGGGTGAAGGATGCCAGGTAAGAGTGGAGATGGAATTTTCTACATTGCATGATGGATTGTAAAGGCTCTAATATGCAGGAATGTGAGATGCAGCCTGGAATTCATAGAAGGGAAGGGGGGTGAGAGGATAAAAGAGTTGAAATGGTGTGTGAGGGAGAGAGTGGGGATTTGAAATCATAAAAATAATCAGAAAAAAATATGAAAAGGAAATCAAATAAACTCTTTATCCTCATTCCTTTACTCCATCTTTCCAATTGGTTTCACTTGGTCCTTCTTAACCCAGCATGCACCTTCCTGAATGTTAAAATCCACCTCCCTTATGGCACTATCCACACCTCCAACTACATTAAACCAACTAGCTACAGACAGTGGCTGCACTTTGACATCTTCCATTCATTCCACATCAAAAAATTGTCTCCCACACAGCCTAGCACCCCATGGACAGAGACTCTGCAGTGATGAAAATTCCCTTACCCAATAGAGAAAACATAAGACATTACCCTCCTGACATAGCCCACAAACCGATTTCCCATTCCTCATACCTAAACATCATGAACTCTCCCTCCAACCCCAATAACTAGTTACAAAGGAGTGTCCTTCGTGTTGCCCAGATCCACCCCAGACTGGAACAGTTAAATCACATCCTTTGTCAAGGCTCTGATTATCTGTCATCATGCCCTGAAATGAGACACATCCCTGCAAAGATCCTGCCTACCCCTCCTAAAGAGGTGTTCTGTCACCCTCCCAACCTCCACAACATCCTAGTTCATCACTATGCCACTCCCAATACCAAACCCTTACCAAGAGATGGGAGTTGCCCCTTCAACCAATTCTGCAGAAATTTAGATACCTCATTAATATGAAGCCAACACAAAACTGTACGCAGTTACAGAAAAGCATGATTTACATTTCTTTTATTGTTATTGATCTGGTGAATCTGGTAAAATAAAACATGTTCCAGATCCACAAGTGCACACAATTTTCAACACAAGTTGTCAAGAAATTAATTTTGGCAAATGATGGTAAAAAAGTTAACTGAAACTATATGAATGCATGAATGCATAATAATCTGCTTTTATTAATATCATGGCGCAAGTGAATTCATGTTAAACAAGAAAAAACAAAGCTTATTGTTAAGAAAGTTATACAGAGTACATACAGTTTCACAATACATTTGCAATTAATGTTCAAAAATGTCTCCCCTGAGTGCAATGCAGTTAACTACATGTGTATTAATACTTTTTTATTTGTTGGAGTTTCACAGTGTTCTTCTTAATTTTGTCAAATTATTTCTTGGTTTTCCAAGAATTTCTGAAAAACTAATGCAGATCTTTGTCTGGGGTATGTTTTATTAGATTCACCAGATAAATAAAAACAAATAAATAAATGGAAACCGTGCTTTAACCTTGTGCAATTTTGTGATGGCTTTATTTTAGTCAAAATCTTAGCTGTATCTTCATAACGAAGCATTTGTTGACCTATGTTTATATGACCTTTTTTCTTCAGTTTTACTTGTAGATTAACATATTAAAATATTTGCATATCTTCATGACTCATACATGTTCAATATGTGTGTGTGTGTATATATACAGGATGTCACAGTTGTGTATGGCAACACAGAAAGGGAAAGGTTATCATATTCAAATTTTCATTTTCTACTCTGCCACCATTTATATATATATATGCTTTTCTGTATTCCTATTTTCTTTTGTTGTGTTTCAGTATAGTTAGGTAGTTGTCATCATATACTGAGGATGATTGTTTTGGTTTACAATTTTGATTCTGTGCATGAATTTTGTATTGTGGATATTTGTTATTTCCCTAATATACATTTACTCCTCTTCCCTCTTCCTATTTCACTCTATTTTTATCCTTTGTTCACCTTCCCTGCCAGCATAAGTTGATATTTGTATCTTTTATGTAATACTGTGTATAACTTTCTTAATTTTAATAATAGGAGGATAATTTGCAACTGTCTTAAAGACCATCACTGTGCCATAGACAGACATATAGGAAAGACACATTCACACTACTTAAATTCTTGGCCACAGCCCTCATCAGAAAGAGAGTGTGGTGTCGCACAAGTCCAAAGTGCGCGCCACCTACTTTCGCCGCATGTCACCATGCACGCACGGCGCGGCGTTCGTATGACGTCAGCCACGCGCGCCCTCTGTTAGAACTCCGCTCGTGGCCACCTCTGAACGACATTGTTCACTTGGGAATGAGATAGAAACCAGTCAACACTTCGGAATCCGATAGGCACCAGTGAAGACTTAGCTATCAGTTAGGCACTAGGCAGGACTCTAGCTAAGTTAAGTATTGTATAAATTCTGTGCAGTATATATCTCGTTCTAATTTACTCTAGTGTTTCTAGTTTCTGGCTGCTCCTCTCTGTACCTGCACCAGCATGTTATCTTTATTCCTGTGTCAGTCTCATTCCACTCGGTCACCGACACCTACGAGGGAAACGAGACACAAAAGCGGCGACGAGGCTGGGACACAAAAGTGGCGACGAGGATGGGATACAAAAGAGTGTGTGCAACATCACAAATCACTCAGGTATGACTGATGGAGACATGACCACCATCTCCAGCTGACACAGCACATCTCGCACCTTGACAATGAATTGGGAGGGAAGGGGAGAGGATGGAAGTGGAGGCAGAAAGATGGGACCAAAGTTGAGGATAGAATGTTCTGCTCTGCCTGGCAGAATGTACAGGCACTGCGAGATGGGATTGTGAGGTGCAGCTTAAATGGTAATAATAATAATAATAATAATAATAATAATAATAACAGAAACATTAAAAAATAACACAAAAATCAATTGGGAGGACAAATCGTGAAGTGTATGGAGACCAGAATAGGTGCAGGACTGCAGAATGCATTGTTGGGGTGATTCCCATCTGCACAGTTGAGAAGAGTTGGAGGTGGAGGGGAGAGTTGACAGAGCCCAGACTGTAAGGTAGCAATTGATTTCAAGCATGTGATGGTCTGCAACATGCTATGCCACAGGGTGATCCTTCCTAATTTTGGACACAGTTTAAGAGAGTCATTCTATTTGACTGTCAGATGGTTGGTAGTCATATTGATGTAAACAGCTGTGCAGTAATTCAGCATAGATGTAAATCACATGGCTGATTTTACAGGTGGCCAAACCTTTGATGGGTTAGGATAAGTCTGTAATGGTGCTGCATTAGGAAGTTCTGGATGATTAATTGGGAAGGTGTTGCAACAGGGTCTTTCACTGGGAAGTAATCCCTGTGGCAGTGGGCTGTGTTAGTTGGTGGCATAGAAATGGACTACGATGCTTTGCAGGCTGTATGGGTGACAGAACACCTCTTTAGGAGGTGTAGAAAAGATCTTGTAGAATATGTGTTTCATTTGAGGGCATGATGAGAGAAAATTAAAGTCTTAATAAAGGATGTGTTTTAGTTGTTACAGTTTAGAGTGGCATTGGGTGATGGGGGTGTACTGTTTTATAGCAGGTTATTAGGGATAGAGACAGAACTGGAGGTAAGTGGAGGTTATGGTAAAGGACATCTAGGGAATAGGGACTGTCTGCTTTTTTGAAACTTTCAGCATAATAAGCAACAGAGTTCCCATCACTGCAAATGCACCATCAACCCCCTCAGGGGCTCAGCATTAATTTGCTGAGTACGGGCTTGGCGAATCCGGGGTCCTGAGCTGTGGGCTGTGTCGCGCCAACAGTCCGTTACACCGTAAGCTCTGTGCGTGCTTCAACGACCATCGTTCGGCACGATGGTGGAACGTTGTACGTTTCAGAGTCCGGGGATCTTGGCTTAATCGCCTGGGTCGCGAGGACGGTACAAACCTCTATAAAAAAAACCTCAATCTCAAGGTGTGCTACGTGCTGAGGAGATGCATGGCTGTTGAGGTTGAACAGCCGCTAGCGAGCAACGTCTGAGGAACCTGCCGCACCTCAGTTGTATAAGGCTTACCCAGGCAAGTGGGGCTCTGCCTGGGTGGACCTTTAGATCCCTAGCTGCTCGTGGGAACAAAATGAAACGAGCAAAAGAAAACGTTGGTCGACGTATAACCACCATCTCAAAGCGTGGTAAGTTTCATGCCTCTTCTTATGACCCCAAGTCGTTCCCTTCCTTGGCCACGCCCTGGGAGGAACGCAGGGCTGCTACCATAAATGAGCCATATTCGCCTCGATATTTAGTATGTACAAGGACTGATGGGGAATCATTTACGACAGTGAAGCCTCAGTTCTTCGTAGACCATCTGGAGGAGAAGTTTGGAGATGTGGAGTCCCTCTCCAAGATGCGTAATGGCTCTGTGTTGACTCACACCGCATCTCCTGCCCAGTCACGGGCGTTGCTTGCTTGCGATAAGCTGGGAGATATCGCGGTCGACATTGCGCCAAATAAGTCCCTTAATCTGGTCCTGGGCATTATTTTCCATCGGGACCTCCTCTTACAATCTGATGAGGAGCTGCGCGCCAACCTCAAGCGGCGAGGTGTTCACTTCGTCCGGCGCATCCATCGTGGGTCAAAAGATAATAGGGTTGCCATTGGTGCCTTCATTGTAGCCTTTGAAGGCGATACACTACCGGAGAAGATGAAGGTGATGTGCTACCGGTGTGATGTAAAACCCTACATCCCTCCACCTATGAGATGCTTTCAGTGCTGGAAGTTTGGGCATATGTCATCCCGTTGCCCTTCCAGCGCCACTTGCCGAGATTGTGGACGTCCAGCCCACCCGGACGCCCCATGTACTCCGCCGCCCATCTGCATGAACTGTGGCCAGGAGCATCCTCCCTGCTCATCACAATTCCCTATGCTCCGGAAAGAGAGAAAAATTATTGAATATAAGACCTTGGACCGGTTGACCTATACTGAGGCGAAAATGAAGTACGAGCGCTTGCACCCAGTAGCCATGATGACTTCTTTTGGGGCAATTACATCGTCAGCACCATCTGTGGCGACACCCATCTTCTCTGCTTATTCTTTTTCTGTGGGCCCCCAGGGCTGCAAACCTATATCAGCCCCCAAGGTGGTTGGGGGCTCCCTTCCTTCTTCTGCTCCCAAGGTAACTGCCTCGGGAGCAACCTCCACCCTTCTGCCGGAGAACCAACAACCCTCTCCGGCAACCCTTGTTCGGAAGGGGTCCCTTGGGACACTCCCTTCCGAGGGTTCTGCCCGTGTCGCTTCCGACACACGCCAGCAACAGGCAAAACCGAAGGCTGCTGGACGCTGGCCTCGTGCTCCTCCTCAGTCCCTGCGGCTGAGTCTGAGAAGCCAGCCCTGCCGGCGAAGCCCCCGAGGGGCAAGAAGGATCGGAGGAAAAAAGTAGAAAATGATGACCTGAAGGATACCACGGTGGCTCCCGAACCACCTCACCTCTCCACCTCGACCTCTGGGGATGAGGTGGAGATTCTAGTGTCCCCGGACGACTTCGCTGTCGGGGACATCTCAAAAATAATGGATGCTGAGCCAGACCACCAGCAGTCAGCAGCTTTGAGTGACACTGAGTTGTAATCCTCATGTCTTCCCAGTTTTCAGACAGCATTATCCTCCAGTGGAACTGCGGCGGTTTCTTCCCCCATCTGGCTGAGCTACGATACCTTTTAAGCATAACACCTGCTTTCTGCATTGCCTTACAGGAAACGTGGTTTCCAGCAATGTGGACCCCAGCCCTTAGCGGCTAAAGGGTATATTACTGTAACCGTAGCTGATACAACAGGGTCTCAGGTGGTGTGTATGTGTGTGTATGTCCTTACTTCTGTTCATAGTGAACCTGTGCCCCTTCGTACACCACTAGAAGCAGTGGCTGTCAGGGTAAGGACAACACAAGAGTTTACCGTCTGCAGCTTTTATCTCCCTCCAGATGGTGATATTTCTTTGAATGATTTGGCTGCACTTATTTCGCAACTCCCCCCGCCTTTCTTCCTATTGGGTGACTTTAACGCCCATAATCCATTGTGGGGTGGTACTACACTTTCTGGGCGGGGAAGGCTAGTCGTGTCTTTACTTTCTCAACTCGACCTGTGCCTATTAAATACTAGTGCCCCCACACACTTTAGTGTGGCACATGACACGTTCTCGGCCATTGATTTATCGATCTGCAGCCACAGCCTTCCACCATCTGTCCACTGGAGAGCCCACGACGGCCTGTGTGGCAGTGACCATTTTCCCCTTTTTCTGTCACTCCCACAACGTCAGTCCCCAGAACGCCCCCCCAAGTGGGCTTTAGGCAGGGCTAACTGGGAAGATTACATGTCCACTGCTATTGTTCGACCTCCCCCACTCGATTCCATCGATGTGGTGGTCGAGGGCGTCACTCACACCATTGTTTCTGCTGCAAAAGCTGCAATTCCATGCTCCACAGGGTGCCCACGGTGTAAGGCAGTGCCGTGGTGGTCGCCAGAAATAGCTGAGGCTATTAGAGATCGTAGGCGGGCCTTACAGCGCTATAACCGTCACCCCTCTCAGGAGCATCTCATTGATTTTAAACTGCTTCGCGCTCGTGCTCGCCAGTTAATTCGAAGACGGAAACAGGAGTGCTGGGAGAGGTATGTCTCCACTATCGGGACGGGTACCTCTGCCTCACAGGTCTGGGGTAGAATCAGGCGGTTAAAGGGAATACCGTCACCAGCGGGAATACCCAGAATCTCCACAAATGGAGTTCTATGTACGGACCCGGCCACACTTGCAGAGATGTTTGCCGAGCATTATGCCCGCGCCTTTGCCTCTGCAAACTATCCACCGGCCTTCCGTACATTGAAGGAGCGGGTAGAACGTCAGCACCTCTCCTTTCGTACCCGCCGCTCTGAATCCTACAACAGTCCTTTCACTGAGTGGGAGCTCCTCAGTGCTCTTCGACAATGTCCTACACGGCGCCGGGGCCTGATAACATCCATAGCCAAATGCTGAAACGTCTCTCAGTAGATAGTCGGCGTAATCTACTGGCAGTCTATAACCGCATTTGGTGTGATGGTGTTTTCCCATCACAATGGTGGGAGAGTATCATCATTCCTGTGCTTAAACCCAACAAACATCCTCTGAACTTGGATAGCTATCGGCCCATTAACCTGACTAACGTTCCATGCAAACTGTTGGAGCGGTTGGTCAGTCGGCGGTTGTGTTCGATTCTTGAGACTCGGGGATTATTGGTTCCATGCCAGGGCGGTTTTCGCCAGGGTCGATCTACCACCGATAATCTGGTGTACCTCGAGTCTGCAATCCGCACAGCCTTTTCCCGGCGCCAACACCTTGTTGCCGTCTTCTTCGATATGCACAAAGCATACGATACAACCTGGCGACGACACATCCTCAACATTTTATATGACTGGGGCCTCCGAGGCTCCCTACCGATTTTTATTTAGAATTTTTTAGCCGTCCGTACCTTTCGTGTTCAAATTGGTGCTTCCCTGAGCTCCTCTCATAGCCAGGAAAATGGGGTTCCTCAGGGTTCCGTTTTAAGCGTTCCATTATTTTTAATCGCCATCAACGGTTTAGCCACAGCGGTTGGATCGTCGGTGTCCCCCTCTCTTTATGCTGACGACTTTTGTCTCTCTTTTAGTTCCTGCAGCACCCAAGTTGCCAAGCGCAGGTTGCAAGGTGCTATTCGGAAGGCGCAGACCTGGGCGCTTACCCACGGCTTTCAGTTTTCTGCTTCCAAGACCAGAGTGATGCACTTCTGTCGGCGTCGGACAGTCCACCCGCACCCTGAACTTTATCTTAATGACGAACTACTTACTGTAGTGGAAACTCACCGTTTTTTAGGACTGGTCTTTGACGCCCGGCTGACGTAGCTCCCCCACATTCGTCAGCTGAAACGGAAGTGCTGGCGCCATCTCAACCTTCTCAGACACTTGGGTCATATGACCTGGGGTGCCGACCGCTCCACACTGTTGTGGCTTTACACGGCGCTGGTGCAGTCCCATCTCGATTTTGGGTGCATTGCCTATGGGTCTGCGGCACCTTCGGCACTGCACCTACTGGACCCCATTCACAACTGTGGGGTTCGCATCGCGACGGGTGCCTTCCGCACCAGCCCAGTGAACAGCTTACTAGAGGAGGCTGGGGTTCCACCCTTGGGGATCCGCCGCCAACATCTACTTGCGGCTTATGCAGCCCATGTGTATTGCTCTCCAGGCCACCCGAACCATAGTCTTCTCTTTCCTGATGTGGTAGTCCGTCCACATCAGCGACGCCCCAGATCAGGTCATACGATTGCCTATTGGGTTCAGTCCCTCCTGCAGGAGCTTGAGTCTTCTCCCCTTCCATCTTTCTATCGGGACTGTGCCCGTACACCTCCGTGGTGTTTGCCAAGGCCATCTACTCGGCTGGACTTGGCCCAGGGGCCCAAAGACTCTGTTCCACTGGAGGCGCTCCGCCGTCAGTTCTCGGCTATCATAGCGGAATTCCGTGGTTATGACCTGATCTACACAGATGGTTCTCTGGTTGATGGCTGTGTGGGATTTGCGTATACTCATGGTGACCATGTGGAACAGCACTCTCTGCCGAATGGCTGCAGTGTTTACACTGCAGAGCTGGTGGCCATTCACAGAGCTCTCATGCATATCCGGTCTTGCTCAGGCGAGTCTTTTGTTGTTTGCAGCGACTCCCTGAGCAGCCTCCGAGCTCTGGAGCAGTGTTACCTTCGGTCTCCCCTGGTGTTGGCCGTACAGGAGACGCTTCGTGTTGTTTAACTGCCTGGGCGATCAGTGACGTTCATCTGGTCTCCGGGTCACGTTGGTATCCCAGGCAATGAACGTGTTGAGAGGCTTGCCAAGCAGGCTGTCGGTATCTCCTGTCTAGAGATCGGCCTCCCGGCTTCTGTTCTCCATTCGTTGTTGCGCCAGCGAGTACGCCAGCTTTGGGATACTGAGTGGCGTAACCTGCGCATGCCCAACAAGCTCCGGGTGGTTAAGGAAACGACGGTTCATGGCGCTCCTCCATGTGCGGTTCACGACGGCACTCAGTGGTCTTGTGTCGCCTCCGCATTGGGCATACGTGGCTCACCCATGGACATCTCCTTCGGGGTGAGGACCCAGCCCAATGTCGGTGTGGCTCCAATTTGACAGTCGTCCACATATTGTTGGACTGCCCCCTTTTAGCCGCCTTGCGGAGACATTTTAACCTCCCTGCTGTTTTATCGGAAATTTTAGGTGACGATGCCAAAATGGTAGATACCGTTTTACATTTTATTCGAGCAGGGGGATTTTATCGTTCTCTCTAACTGGAGATTTCTTTGTGAAACCGAGTGGTTGACTTTTCCTTTTTTATTCTTCTGGTCAGTCAACCACAGACATCAGCTTCTTTGTTGTCAGATGTCCTTGTGTGATCGTGTCTTTATGTTTTGTGTCTTGTCCATTTTTATGATGTTTTATGGACTCAGTGGGACTCCTCTCTCACTTTGACATTTTAACCTCTGGGCGTATCTCTTTAACGTCCATGGAGCTTCTTTTGACGCCTAGGGATGGAATGGGGGACTTTTGACCATTGTAGTTTGGTCCCCCTTAAACAACCCAACAACAACAGCACCATCAACTGGTAACAAAATGAAATGGAAAGGATTTTTTTTATGTGGAAGGAATGACAAAAGTCCAAATTTAGGTACTGTTGTGGTTTGTGTGTTTAACGAGCACAGAAGTATGGATACAGCTATCATAGTAGTTGTTGTTAATGTCCAGGAAGGTGACATCTAGGTTTATGAAGGCCATCTGAACTGGATGTAAGCGATGGAGTTGAGTCTGTGGATGAAGGACGATGGAGTGTCCTGGTTCTGACAGGGGACACCTTTGACCTCAAATGCTTGGAAACACATGAAACCATGCTTTTAATAACAAGCTATCATAAAATAAACAGCGGTGTGCATCATTTCCATGCAAAACACTATACTTGTCTGTTAGCACTACTATATGGTGATATTGTGTAGCTGCACTAAGCAGTACTCCAGTTGTGTGAATGGTATAGCTGCAGCACATATTTGTCTCTTGTAGTGTTAACTAGCAAGTTACTGTGTAAAGTGTGTACAGTGTTGTGATATCATGAAGAGAATTAATCCTATGCATGTGGCCCAAATATTAGTGAGCAAGTTGTGATGTGCTGAATAAGGAAATGACATCAAGAGTGAGGATATGGAGTTTGTGGATATATTACAAAACGTAATAATTCATAAATATGATGGTGAATAACAGAAATACGTATAAGACTAAGTTGCCATATGCTTGGCGAAAGTCAGGGTATGAAATTGACAAACTAACATCATCATTTGAAAATGTAATTAGTGTGTCTTTTGATATTCGACCACATGAATGCAAAAGTGATTTGAAATTTTATAATATGGCTTTAGTGAGGTGTATACATTGTTCTCTACCACTTTGTTTTAACCATTTCATCAAAATCCCACATCTGCACTTTGAGACTAATATAAGCACATTCAGGTATGTGGTACTTCTGTACATGTGTGTTCTGCACTATTATAAGAGGGAGAGTTTTTGGCACTGTTGACTGAACATGTAATGATACACTGATGCCATTAAATTACATATAATTTCCTTCCTATGGCATTGATATCTTGTTGCTTTGTTCCTCTCTGTTAAAATATGACTTGAGGTACAATGCAACAGTTTGCATGGAAATTATGCACTCCACTGTCCTGTTTATGATTGCCTGTTGTTCCAAAAAAAAAAAAAAAAAAAAAAAAAAAAAAAAAAAAAAAAAAAAAAAAAAAAAAAAAAAAAATTGTGGTTGCTAGCATTAAAGGTCAAAGGTGTCTCTTGTGAGAGCAAATCATGACAGTATCATTGTGAACCTGAGCTACCCTATATGTTTGGGGTTTTCAGAGACTAGGAAAGTTTCCAGCAGACAGTGGGTATTGTGGGTATTGGCTGTGGCACATATTTAATTGTATATTTTCCTAACAAAGGAAAGAGGTCACTATCAATGTAGTGTACTAAAAATTAAAAATTTTATTGGAAGGGAAGTATGCCTGGATAAACTAATTGGTTAGCATGTGGTCAATAAATAAAACTTTTTCCCCTAATATTTCATCTTCAGCTGTGGAAGACATCATTGTAGGCAAAATGGCAAATGCAGTGAGCGCTTGAGGCATTGCCACAAATACAAATGGTATAGGGGGTGCTAAAGTTCATCATGTGTTGTTGGCTGAGAGACTGTCTGTGGTAATTCCAATCTTATTGATAAAAGACAATTGATTGTCATCTTGTTGGTAAAACATTGAAATCAAAATTTTGTCTAATTCAATACCTTCCTTACTTTATATTAAAATTATTGTGGTATTTGTAAATTTCAATGGCTTCTCTATATGTGTGAGTATAGTAGTCAGAAGTAGACCGTGTTCTACAACCTAGGGAGAAAACTAAAACAAAGGGGGAACCACAACTATCCAAATGGAACATGTTTATTCGGTTTATTACTCAGATTGCAGACTGCATTGGGAAAGTTCTGAACAAATGTGGGGTGGAAACTATTTTTAGACCAACCAGGAAAATTAAAGATTATTTAAGATCTGCAAAAGATGCATGACAACGTTTGGATACATCAGGTGTGTATAATATTCCTTGCAGCTGTGACCAGGTGAACACTGGCACTACAAAAAGAAGTGTCAACATTCTTCTGAGTGAACGTAAGAGAAACTGCCACCTGGACATACACAAAAATTGGCCATAGCTGAACATGTTTACCAAGAGGTTCAACATCAAGTTAAATTTAACAAGACCAGTATTTTATCAAAAACCTCTCACTACTATGCTTGCACATATGGAGAAGCCATTGAAATTTACAAACACCACAATAATTTTAACAGAGAAGAGGAAGGTGTTAAATTTGCTCTTCAGTGTTGCACATTGACAATCAATTATCTTGTCAATAAGGTTTGCATTACAAGAGACAGTCTTTCAGCCAACGTCACATGATGGACTGTTGTGCCTCCTATGCTGTCTACATGTGCAGTGCTCCCTCGAGCCCTCATTTCAGCTGCCACTTCACCTCTGATGATGTCTTCTGCAAACAAAGACGGTACATTAGTGGGCCTATTAGCCCAGAAATTTCAAGTAAAGTTAACGCCAGCCATGAAAGCCTACATTCTGTGATCACACATACACACAGTCATAAAAAAATCCACCCCTTTTAACCATACTATAGATAGAAAAAAGTACTGAAATGAGAGAGTGGCTAGCCAGTACTTACCTCAGCTCAGTACTGCTGATGAGAAAGATGAAAATAAACATATAACACAAGCTTTGGGAAGATACTTCGTTGGTCAGGTAGGAGAGTAGAGGAAGGAGAAAGGAGATAAAAGGGATGGGGTTTTCATAACCAGGGCATGATTTAGGATGGTGTGGAGGGGAATCACTCTTCATGCCTTCGTTACATAATAATAATGCTCTGTCAATATCTCACTGTTTATGAGAAATTAGCAGGAAGAGAGAGGGCAAGGGCTACAAGTGACAAGTAGTTATTTTTGAGATGATAAAGATTAATTTATTGTATGGTGATGAATTACAGTGATAATATATTTTATCAATATTTTTTCGCAATAGCGAATATTTCTTAGCGTCACTATATCAGGTATGTATGTTCTTCCAAATGGTGACGTGTGAAAATTTGTGCTGGGCTGGGACTCGAACTCAGGTTTCCCACTTTTCACGAGCGATTGCCTTAACCACTAGGCTACCCAAATACAACTACGGGACTGACCCGAACTTCCATTTGCCACACTGACTGCACATATGTGCCGAGCATCTTTAGCGATCAGATTAATTGCATCCACCATTAGTTTCTAAGCACTTTCTAATTTCATTGATGGAGTTCCTTTTCAATAAGAGCAACATTTTTTAACCAAGCAATCCATGATCAATGGTATTTCTCAGCTTGACATGCATAGCACATTTGTCTGCATATGGCCTGTGGAAGGTAAGATTAAAGTGTGTGTTAAAAATATGGCGGTAAAAACTTTCCCTTACTGTCTCAGTTTCCTTCCTTCACAAAAATCCTTATGAAGCTGATATAGTCACTTCAGGTTTAAGTTTCCTGCCAGATACTACTTATTAGGTGCTTCTTGGCATGAATAGTGGCTACTATTCTTTGGAAAAGGTCTGAGTCATCAGAAAATATGCCCTCTTCTGGAAATGTCATAGTTACTGTTCACTCATGTATTTCATTTCCAGTTTATTATAAAATACTATTAATACTAATATTAAATGCCATCATGCAATGTGGAACTTTCCATCCCCACCTTTACCCAGCATCCTTCCCCTTCCAATCCCCACTTCACTCGCAGTCTAGCTTGTGTTGCTGGAGTGACCAGACATGATAGTTGTGTGTGTACAGTTGTCTGAGTGATTGCGTGAATCTGTGGTTCTTTCTCTGATGAAGGCGATGGTTGAGAATTTAAGCTGTGTGAATTTGATTATCTAATTTCGTGTCTGTCAGCAGCTCAGCGAGCCTCTTTATGGTGAGTTGTTACCTATCCTCCTTTATTGATATTCGTATTGGATTTTACATTGTTAAAATATCACTCATATTTACTGGAGTAAGATAGCAAATGAAGTTTGTTTTATAACTTCCAAGTATTTAAACTACAAATTTCACTGCATTTACACATACGCCACCATTATTGCCAGTTGCCACTACACATATACCCCTTGGCCTCCAAACAATATAGATGTTTCTGAAAGTAATTAAATTTTCTGCCACCAGATTGCAGCACCAGACAGAGATGCAATTGTACCTCTTGGCCACCATAATTTTACATATGTTAGGAACCCATTTCTGCATTTAACTCTTTTTTTCTCCAAAATTGTGACTTGTACCTCTTGGCTTCTTACTTCCTATTATTAAGTTTCATAGTGATTGGTGAATCAGTGTAGAAGGTAACTGCTAGACACCCACTGCCATGCACCAGATGCTGGCTTTTGAAGTATAAAAACCATCTCCATAAAAACATATATACCCACACCAGCTTGAATTGTGATCAGTCAAATGGTATCAAATTCTATTACAATGTACCCTCTGTCAAATACTATTCAGTGTTTTAAACTTCTTCATTAAAAAAATACATATATTTGCCAAATATCATGGTGTTTTGTCAGATATGTCATTCCTGTCATCAGCTATGATAGTGCGTGCTTTCAAAACATGAATTTTGCAGTTTATCAAAATACTCCAACTTCCTGTGTAACTGGTCGAGTTTCTCCCTGGACCATAATGAACAAAATAAAAAATAAATAAATAAATAAAGAATATTATTTCTCTCATTTGAATTTTATATTATAGTCTTGAGTTCATACAAAAATACCATATAAGAAAGCTATTTCAGTATCTCCTGATTTTTACAATTTTCTGTGCATCTTTCCTAAATTTTTCTTCCGCACAAATCTTGGGCTGACAATTAAGGACACAAATAAGAAACAATATAATTGGTTAAGCCTTTCCCAAGTGGTGATCATTCTTACATGTGGCATCTGGTTTTTATTAATACTAGGTAAACTCAGCATGCTTCACTGTGACTCTGCCTGGCATGAAATAAATGAGAAAGTGAATAAAGAAAATGCATCAAACAAATTAAAACCCTATTTGTGGTTCTACAGCTATGTGGAATGACAGGAAAGCTTGAAAAAAGATATTTTCTGATAAAATAATTATTTATTGTAAAGTGCAGTGCAGTTGGTGGACGTATACAGTTTGCAAAACTTCTTGATGGACAGCATCATTTCACTCATTTACTAATCCGGCAGACTCACATTCGTTTGAACCACCTTGGGGTAAACATAGTGTTCCCTGAGCTGAGGACAGAATTCTGGGTTCTTAGAGCTCGTCAGACAATAAAACGTGTTCTATACTGTTGCCTACCTTGCAAGATGGCGAAAGCTCGCTCTGTTCAAGAAATAGAGGCTCCATTACCCGCTGAATGGGCCTCACGATTGAAACCATTTGAAGTCACAGGCATCGATTTTGCTGGTCCATTATACGTCAAACAAGGATATCTAACAAAGAAAGCATATATTGCTCTATTCACTTGTGCAACAACATGTGCCTTACATTTGGAATTATGCTCAGATATGTCAACTGATAAATTTCTTCAAGCTCTACAAAGATTGGTGGGAAGAAGAGATGTGCTTAGTACAATTTACACTGACAATACTACTATCTTCCATTCCAACCACACAGAACTAAAGGAGCACTGGCAGGCTCTAATGGCCAGCAAAACGTACAAGTACCTTACTCAGCAACTTATAACATGGAGATTCATTACTCCACATGTGCCTTGGTGGGGAGGATATATTCCATGGTTTATGTATTCTATGATGTATGATTCTCTGAGAAATAAACAGTTGTTGTTAAGCATTAGAATCATGGTGTTGTGTGTTCGTCATAATGTTTTTGTTTTATGTACAGCTCAGCTATGGAAAAATGTTTGCCTTTTGAATTAGAAAATTTCAGTTGGCCACCTTGTACAGGGTACTTCAATTTTCATGTTCACATATTAGTATTTGATTGATATAAATATAATAATGCTTGGTTTAAAAATACTGATACAAATTATTTACAGATGACTGTAAAAACTGGTCAAATCTGACCTCCAGTAAAGTAAGTTTGGATTTAGGATAAATGTAGAAATACATGAGGCAATACTCAAATTCTGATTCATCTCAGAAGATAGGTTAAGGGAAAGCAAGCCTATGTATTTAGCTTTCATAGATTTGGAGTAAGAGTTGACAATGCTGAGTGGAACACATGTGGTGTACTGGATACAGTATGATAAATAAATACGCGGTACACGCCACATTAACTGAATAATGCACTTTTATTACAAAGCACTAATACATTGGAGGCAAACAATTGTAGAGTCAAAGCAATACTACTGAAAGGCCCGTGTGGGCTACAAAAACCTAGGCTCAAAGATATTTCATTCTAGGAAAAGTCAATCTTGACGTCACCACAGAGCCGCCCCCCCCCCCCCCCCCCCCCCCAGTGTGGAGCATATCTGAGCCTGGATCACAAGTGCCGTGCCAAAGGCCGATCATAGGGGAGATGGAAACATATTATCTATGTCACGCTGGCGCAATGACTCTGCGCCCGGCACAAGTGTAAGTTGTAGGTGAGTGTGTGGGGCAGATGGAGTAGGGAGAAGAGGATGAAAAGGGTGCTGGTAAAGTCAAGTCAAGATGGTCGTGTAGATGACCGACTAGGCACATGAACTTAGATTCTTCTGAAAGAATGCCCGAAACCCTGAGAATAGATCAATTAATGCAAACCAAGTGTTTGGGTGATGCTTTGCAAAAGGCGGCAGCTTTGGCAATTTAGTGGGCTGTCGTTTGAAATTAACTGGACGAACAAGCAAAGGAGGTGCACAGTCTATCACGAATGTTGGCCCAGAAACTGGTACATTCGTGAGGGCATAGCTCTGTGAAGCAGTTTGTCCAAAACTAACAGGTAGTCTGGTGGTACTATTCAACAAATTTGTAACACATGGTAGATGGTTAGAAGGCACAGTTACTGAAGGTATAGCACACTGTACCTGTGGAAAATCGTGCACTCAACAGCAAGTTTTGGTACCGCATTGGATCTCAAACTTTTTGTTCGAAGAGTCAAAATTCAAATGTTCAGTTGGAGCACACCACTGTTTGTGAGGCCCTGGTGACGTGAGAGTTGGTTCTACTTTAACTAAGTTGGCAGTTTCAACCATAGAAAGTTCGGGAGACAGCATGTCGGCGTGGCCACGCGGATTGTTCGCCTGTACAACAGGGCTCAGTTTGTTAGGCTGCATAATGTCTATTCCCACCTGTGAATTGATGCACTGTCCTTTCTCAGCGGTTCAAAGCAGAGAAGCAGATAATTCTTGTCCTTGCAGTCATAGCACTGAAGAACACGGAGTTTGATTCTGCATGGCGGGATTGTTCACTGCACTCGCATAATAAGTTTTGAAAAAGAGGGAAGAAAATGTAATTGTGAAAAATTGAATTGCGGGGTCACCACTGTGGTGTACTGGATATGGTATGATAAATAAATACCCGGTACATGTCACATTAACTGAATAATGCACGTTTATTACAAAGCACTAATACATTGGATGCAAACAATCGTAGAGTCAAAACAATACTACTTAAAGGCCTGTGTGGACTACAAAATCCTTGGCTGAAGATATTTCACTTCAGGAAGAGTCAATCTCAACGTCGCCACACACACACACACACACACACACACACACACACACACACACACACAAACAAACTTTTAAATACTCAAGGTAGCAGAGGTAAAATACAGGGGACGAAAAGTTATTTACAACTTGTACAAAAACCAGACAGCAGTTATAAGAGTTGAAGGACACGAAAGGGATGCACTGGTTGGGAAGGAAGTTGGACAGAGTTGTAGCCTTTTCCCTATTTTATTCAATCTGTACATTGAGCAACCTGTCAATAGAGCAACAAGAGATTTTGAGAAGGAATGAATGATCAAGAAGAAGAAATAAAAACTTTGTAGTTTGTTGATGACACTGTAACTCTGTCAGGAACAGCAGATGAGCTGGAAGAGCAATTGAATTAAAGGGTCACTGTCCTGAAAGGTTATAAGATGAACATTAACAAGAGCGAAACAAGGGTAATGGTTGTTGTTGTTGTTGTCGTTGTTGTTGTGGTCTTCAGTCCACAGAATGGTTTGATGTACCTCTCCATGCCAGCCTGTCCTGCGTAAGTCTCTTCATCAGAGAATATGTACGGCAAGCTTCATCCTTTTGCATCTGCTTACTGTATTCGTCCCTCAGTCTTCCTCTACAATTTTTACCACACACACTTCCTTCTAATGATAAATTGAGAATTCCTTGCTGTCTCAGAATGTGTTCTACTAATCTCTCTCTTGTCTTAGTCATAAACTCCTTTTCTGCACAATTCGGCTAATTCCTCATTAGTTACGTGATCTAGCCATCTAATTTTCATCATTCGTCTGTAGCACCACATTTAAAAAGCTTCAATCATCTTTTTATCTGAACTCTTTATTGTCCACGTTTCACTTCCATACAATGCTACACTCCAGACAAATGCTTTCAGAAAGGACTTCCAAACTTTTAAATTAATATTGAATGTTAACAAGTTTCACTTCTTTAGAAACGCTGTTCTTCCTATAGCCATTATGCATTTTTATCTTCTCTACCTCAGCCAGCAGAAGTTATTTTGCTTCCCAAATAACAAAACTCATCTACTACTTTTATTGTCTAATTACCTAATCTAATTACTCCAGCATCACTTGATTTTCTGACATTACATTCCACTACCATCATTTTACCCTTGTTAATGTTCACTATATGTCTTTCTTTTGAGACACAGTCCATTCCACTTAATTGCTCTTCCACATCCTTTGTAGTCTCTGACAAAATTACTATGTCATCGGCAAACAACAAAGTTTTTATTTCTTCTCCCTGAACTGTAATTCCCTCTCCAAATTTCTCCTTGCATTCCTTCACATTGGGTAAAGGCTACAGCCCTGTCTTACTCCCTTCCCAATCTCTGTGTCCCTTTGTTGCCCTTTGACTTTAATAACTGCTGTCTGATTTTTGTATGGGTTGAATATAAGTCTTTGCTCCATATATTTTACGGCCTGCTACCTTCAGAATTGGAAAGAGGGTATTCCAGTTGACATTGTCAAAAACTTTCTCCAAATCTATAAATGCTAAAAATGTAGATTTGCCTTTCCTTATCGTTTCTTCTAAGGTAAGTCATAATGTGAGTATTGCCTCCCATGTTCCTACATTTCTCCTAAAGCGAAACTGATCTTCCCCGAGGTCAGATTCCACAAGTTTTTCCATTCATTGGAAATAATTTGTGTTAATATTTTGCAACCAAGACTTATTAAACTGATAGTTTTGTAATTTTCACATTGTCTACACTTGCTTTCTTTGGAATTGGAATTACAATATTATTCTTGAAGTGGGAGGGTATTTCCCATGTTCCATACATCTTGCATACCAGGTGGAACAATTTTTTCATGACTGTCTCTCCTAACGACGTATCATCTATTCCAGGGGCCTTGTTTCGACTCAAATCCTTCACCGCTCTGTCAAATTCTTCTCGCAGTATCATATCTCCTATCTCATGTTCCTCAACTTTGTCTTCCATTTCTAGAATACTGCCTTCAAGTTTATCTCCTTTGTATAGGCCCTCTATATATTCCTACCACAGTTCAGCTTTCCCCTCCTTGTTTAGGTCTGGTTTTCCATCTGAGTTCTTGATATTCGTACAGCTGCTATTCTTGTCTCGAAATATCTCTTTTATTTTCCTGTACGCAGTATCTATCTTTCCCCTAGTAATACATTCTTCTACAGTTCTGCATTTGTCTTCTAGCCACTCCTGCTTAGCCAGTCTGCACTTCCTGTTCCTGTTAATCTCATTTTAAAATGTTTGCTCTCTCTTTTGCCTGCTTCAATTGCTGAATTTTTATATTTTCTCCTCTCATCAATTAAGTTCAGTATATCCTGTGTTATCCAGGGATTTCTATTAGGCCTCATCCTTCTGCCTATATGATCTTTTGCAGCATTCACCACCCTATCACTCAGAGCTCCCCATTGTTCCCCTCAGGGGCTCAGCATTAATTTGCTGAGTACGGGCTTGGTGAACCCGGGGTCCTGAGCTGTGGGCTGTGTCGCGCCAAAAGTCTGCTACACCGTAAGTTCTGTGCGTGCTTCAACGACCATCGTTCGGCGCAATGGTGGAACGTTGTACGTTTCAGAGCCCAGGGATCTTGGCTTAATCGCTCGGGTCGTGAGGACGGTACAAACCTCTATAAAAAAAAAACCTCAATCTCAAGGTGTGTTACATGCCGAGGAAATGCATGGCTGTAGAGGTTGAACAGCTGGTAGTCAGCAACCTCTGAGGAACCTGCCGCACCTCAGCTGTATAAGGCTTACCCTGGCAAGCGGGGCTCTGCCTGGGTGGACCTTTAGTTCCCTAGCTGCTCGTGGGATGAGAATGAAACAAGCAATCAATAGCGTCGCCACACACAAACCTGGCGTTTCTAAGCATGGAAAAACGGAATTCCCCCTCAGGGGCTCAGCATTAATTTGCTGAGTACGGGCTTGGCGAACCCGGGGTCCTGAGCTGTGGGCTGTGTCGCGCCAACAGTCCGCTACACCGTAAGCTCTGTGCGTGCTTCAACGACCACCGTTCGGCGCGACGGTGGAACGTTGTACGTTTCAGAGCCCGGGGATCTTGGCTTAATCGCCCGGGTCGCGAGGACGGTAAAAACCTCTCTAAAAAACCCCTCAATCTCAAGGTGTGCTACGTGCCGAGGAGATGCATGGCTGTTGAGGTTGAACAGCCGCTAGCGAGCAACCTCTGAGGAACCTGCCGCACCTCAGTTGTACAAGGCTTACCCAGGCAAGCGGGGCTCTGCCTGGGTGGACGTTTAGATCCCTAGCTGCTCGTGGGACCACAATGAAACGAGCAAAAGAACACGTTGGTGGACGTACAACCACCGTCTCTAAGCGTGGTAAAAGGGACTACAATGCTGCAGATTATGATCCCCAAACGTTTCCTTCTCTGGCTACACCTTGGGAAGAACGTCAGGGAAGACAGAAGGGTGAGGCTTATGCCCCTAAGTATCTGGTCTGTAGTCGTAGTGATGGGGAATCTTTTAGGAATACCAAACCATTATTTTTTGTTGAGAACCTTGAGGACAAGTATGGAGAGGTGGAAGGCATGTCGAAGATGCGGTCGGGATCAGTATTAATAACGACGTCATCACCAGCTCAATCGCGGGCACTGCTTGCCTGTGACAAGCTGGGTGATGTTTCCGTTACCATTACGCCGCACAAGACCCTTAATATGGTGCAGGGTATCATCTTTCACAAAGACCTCTTGCTGCAGTCAGATGACGAATTGCGTGCCAACCTAGAACGGCGGGGAGTACATTTTATTCGGCGAGTCCATAGGGGTCCGAAGGACAATAGGGTCGCGACCGGTGCCTTCATCTTGGCTTTTGAGGGTGATTCATTGCCCGAGAAGGTCAAGGTGATGGTTTACCGGATCGACGTAAAGCCCTACGTTCCTCCCCCTATGCGCTGTTTCAAATGCTGGAAGTTTGGCCATATGAGCTCCCGATGTGATGCCAACCCAACATGTCGGGAGTGTGGACGTGCAGTTCATCCGAACGTCCCTTGCACGCCGCCTCCAGTATGTGTCAACTGCGGCCAGAATCACTCCCCTTGCTCGCCTATGTGTACAGTCCTGCAGCAAGAAAGGAAAATCATGGAATACAAGACCAGAGATCGACTGACTTATTCCGAGGCCAAACGGAAATATCAGAAGCTCCATCCTGTCCGCCTGGTAACTACCTATGCCGCGGTAGCCTCATCGTCCTCGTCCATTGTGCCTGCTGTTCCAACTGTTCCGTCAACGATAGCGCGCCCCCAGGCCCAATCGACTGTCCCGGCCCCCCTACCAGCAGGGGGCACCTCATCTTCGGTGGCTCCCACTCTTTTCACAGTGGGAGCATCACCTGCTACAACACCGGGGACTCCAGTCCCCACCTCTAAGCCGGGGAAGGAGAAGCCTTCTCCGGCTCCTCTCGCTCGGAAGGGGTCCTTAGAGACAACCCCTTCTGCAGCTTCCCAGAGTGCTCCGGAGGATCCTGGCCGCAGTCTTCAGGATCTCCAACCTGCCGGTCGAAGAGCTTCCTGCTCTTCCTCCGTCCCGGATGCCACTTCTGGGAAGCCCCCTCGGCCCTGCAAACCAAAGGGCCAGCGAGAGGACAAGAAGAAGAGACAAAAGAAGAAAGAATGTTCAGTGGCTTCAAAGCCACAACCACCCACATCCTCTTCTTCGGAGGATGAGGTCGAGATCCTCGCATCTCCTGAGGATCTTGCAATTACCGATTCCCCAGAAAATAAGATCTCTGGTTCCGTGGATTCCAAGCACATGGTAGCAGACGATCCGATGGAGTGATCTGCTTTTTACTCGTCATGGCGGTACAGCCAGAAGGAAACATCATCCAGTGGAATTGTAGCGGCTTTTTCCATCACCTGCCTGAGCTACGACAACTTCTCAGCCAAACACCTGCCTTTTGTATCGCTCTTCAAGAGACCTGGCTCCCAGTGACGCGGTCCCCTGCCCTTCGAGGCTACAGGGGCTATTTTAAAAATCGGCCTACGTATGACAGAGTTTCTGGTGGAGTTTGCATCTATGTTCTAGCCACTGTTCCGAGCGCTGCCGTGCCTCTTCAAACGCCCCTAGAGGCGGTTGCTGTTCGGCTCCGGGCAGTGCAAGATGTTACAATCTGTTCAATCTATCTCCCACCAGATGAGGCTGTCTCTCCTGTGGACCTCGCTGCCTTGGTCGCCCAACTTCCCCCACCCTTCCTTCTTTTGGGGGATTTCAGTGCCCACCACACTTTGTGGGGTGGCATGCAGATCTCGGCACGGGGTAGGGATGTTGAGACACTACTGACCCAGCTGAACATCTGCCTCCTGAACACTGGTGCTGCTACGCACTTTAGCGTGGCACACGGTACATTCTCCGCCATAGACCTGTCTGTCTGTAGCCCAAGCCTACTTCCGCACTTCACTTGGAGGGTCCACGATGACCTGTGTGGCAGCGACCATTTTCCTATCTTCCTGTCGCTCCCACAGTGTCCACCTGCTGACCGTCTGCCTCGCTGGTCCCTCCATAGGGCCGACTGGCCAGCATACTCCATAGCCGCTGTGCTTCCCTCTCCTCTTCTGGCTGATATCGATACCGCTGTCCAGCAGGTCACACGTGCCATCATCTCTGCTGCCGAGAACACCGTACCCGTCTCACTTGGATCACTCCACCGTAAGTCAGTGCCCTGGTGGACGCCGGAGATAGCTGAGGCCATCCGGGAACGTCGGCGAGCACTACAGCGCCACCGACGCCACCCTTGTGTTGAACATCTTGTTGCCTTCAAGCGTCTCCGTGCACGGGTGCGGCGATTGATCCAGCAAAGCAAGAGGGCCTCCTGGGAGCGCTATGTCGCCTCCATTGGCTCCCGAGCATCACCTTCACGGGTATGGTCGCAAGTTCGACGCCTCTTTGGCCACCGCCCACCAGTGGGAATTCCATGCCTCCGCATTCAGGGTACAATTTGCACTGACCCTGTCACAATAGCTGAGCATTTGGCACACCACTATGCTTGCACCTCAGCGACCGCTGCATATGATGCGGATTTCCGCGCCCTTAAAGAGCGCACCGAGCGAAAACAGATATCCTTTCAAACGCGACGCCAGGAAATCTATAACATCCCTTTCAGCGAATGGGAGTTCGAAAGCGCCCTTGCCGCATGCCCAGCCACGTCCCCTGGACCCGACCGCATTCATAGTCAGTTCCTCCGACATCTGTCATCAGACTCTAAACGCCAACTTCTCTCCTTGCTGAATCGTCTCTGGGTTGAGGGTGTCTTCCCATCTCAATGGAGGGATAGCATCATCATCCCAGTTATGAAGCCGGGGGCTGATCCACAGGTGGCTGATAGTTACCGCCCCATCAGCCTCACCAACGTTCCGTGTAAACTCCTCGAACGGATGGTGAGTCGGAGGCTCATGTGGATCCTCGAGGACCGAGGACTCTTGGCGCCTCAACAGGGTGGATTCCGTCAAGGCCGCTCTGCTATCGACAATCTCGTGTCACTAGAGTCGGCCATTCGTACAGCATTTTCTCGCCGTGAACACCTGATTGCCGTCTTCTTTGACCTGCGGAAAGCGTACGACACCACCTGGCGCTATCATATTCTGTCTACGCTGTACGATTGGGGCTTACGGGGTCCACTTCCTACATTCATTAAGAACTTCCTGGCATTGCGTTCTTTTCGTGTTCGTGTTGGTTCTTGTTTCAGCTCACCTCATCGTCAAGAGAACGGAGTCCCACAAGGTTCCGTTCTTAGTGTTCCTTTGTTCTTAATCGCCATAAACGGCCTTGCTGCGGCTGCGGGGTCATCGGTTTCCACTTCCTTGTATGCCGATGACTTCTGCATGTATTACAGCTCCTCCAGCATCAGCGTAGCTGAACGGCGGTTGCAGATCGCAATTCGAAAGGCACAGTCGTGGGCGTTTGCCCACGGTTTTCAATTTTCTGCATCCAAAACCCGTGTGATGCATTTTTGTCGACGTCGGGCAGTACACCCGGAACCCGAACTGTATCTCGCTGATGACCTGCTGCGTGTCGAAGAGACGCACCGTTTTTTAGGAATGTTATTCGACAACCGTCTCACCTGGGTGCCACACCTTCGCCAGCTCAAACAAAAGTGCTGGCGACACCTTAATATTCTACGCTGTCTAAGCCATACTGTTTGGGGAGCGTCACGCCCAACGCTCCTGCAACTTTATAAGGCGCTCATCCAGTCGCGCCTAGACTATGGCTGCGTAGTATACGATTCGGCTGCACCTTCAGCACTGCAAACATTAGACCCAGTCTTACACTCTGGAGTTCGTTTGGCGACAGGGGCTTTCCGCACGAGCCCTGTGACAAGCCTACTAGTTGAAGCTGGGGTCCTTCCTCTGCGGTTCCGCCGGCAGCACCTGCTGGCTTCGTACGTTGCCCATGTTAAGGCCTTGCCACACCATCCGAACCACCGGCTTCTTTTTCCTAGCGCTGCACTCCCTATCCCTCCAAGACGACCTCGGTCGGGTTACCCAATATCGGTCCGCGTTCGTTCTCTACTTTCGTCCCTCGAATCCCAACCGCTCCCTGCCACTTTCCACTATTCCTTTCAAACCCCTCCTTGGTCCATTCCTCGTTTGCAGCTTTGTTTGGATCTGGCCAATAGATCAAAGGACTCCGTTTCTCCAATGCAACTCAGACACCAGTTCCTGGATCTCTTCAACTCTTTCCGTGGTGCTGAAGCCATCTATACTGATGGGTCCCTAGCTGATGGTCGTGCTGGGTATGCATGTCTCCATGGTGACCATGTCGAACAACATTCATTGCCCCGTGAAAGTAGTGTCTTTACTGCAGAGCTGGTCGCTATCCTCAAGGCTCTAGAACACCTCCGAGCCTGCCCCAGGGGGTCATTTGTCATCTGTAGTGACTCCCTGAGTGGCTTGCAGGCACTCGACCAGTTCTTCCCTAGTCACCCGTTAGTGCAGTCCATTCAAGACACCACTTACTCTCTAGGCAAATCTGGCCGATGTGTGGTCTTCCTATGGACCCCTGGCCACGTCGGCATTTTGGGGAATGAACGTGTTGACCGGTTGGCCAAACAGGCCGCCACTGCGTCACCCTTCACCATTGGCGTCATGGAATCAGACCTCAGGACATCATTGCACAAGAAGGTGCGTGATGCTTGGAGTGCTGAATGGTCTACCACGAGTGCAACAAACAAGCTCGAGCAGTGAAGCTATCCACAACCCTGTGGAAGTCTTCACTGCGGCCGATCGGCCGAGAGGCGGTTGTCCTCTGCCGCCTCCGTATTGGGCACACGTGGTTGACCCATGGGTATCTCCTTCGCCGCGAGTCCCCGCCCGTGTGTCGATGTGGTGCCGCAATGACAGTGGCCCATCTCTTGATGGACTGTTCGCTTTTAGCCAATCTGCGGCATTCTTTTAATCTCCCAGACGCACTACCCCTAGTTTTAGGTGACGATGCCTCTATGGCTAACAAAGTTTTAAGTTTTATCCGCGCTTCTGGTTACTATGCATCTATCTAACCGTGGGTGTTGAGGCCTGATATCTTAGGCCACCAGCAACCCAGCTTTTTACCTTTTCACGTCTTTAGGAGTTCTTATTGTGTGCAGTGTGGCTGGCTCATCCTGTTTTTTCTTTGTGATCAGCCAGCCAGGGTACTCCACTAGCCAGTTTTATTCCTGACTTTCTTTTAACAATTCTGTGTGTCTTTGTTTTACGTTATCAGTGGTCTGTCCATCGTCAACCTGTACATTATGTGCGTGACCAATTTTAGAGCTTTGTTTTACTTTTTATTATTGACAGTGGACTCGCAGTTAGTAACAGGGGACTGATGACCTAGCTGTTTAGTCCCCTCAAAAAAACCAACAACAACAACAACAACAACAACAACAAAACGGAATTCGATGCAACTGCCTACGATCCTAAGATGTTCCCTTCCCTTGGCACCCCATGGGAGGAACGTCGAGGCCTTCACCATTCTGAACCATACTCGCCACAGTATCTAGTATGTGCCTGTTCCGATGGAGAGTCCTTTCTGTCTACTAAGTCACAGTTCTTCGTCGAACAGCTCGAAGACAAGTTTGGCAAAGTGGAGTCGTTCTCAAAGATGAAGAGTGGGGCTGTATTGATACAAACGGCATCCCTAGCCCAATCGCGGGCATCGCTTGCCTGCGATAAGCTGGGTGACATCCCTGTGACTATCACACCCCACAAGTCCTTAAACATGGTCCAGGGTCTAATCTATCAGAGAGATCTGTTGTCCCAGACCGATGAAGAATTGCGAGCAAACTTGCAGCGTTGAGGGGTTCACTTCGTCCGGCGAGTATACAGGGGACCCAAAGATAGCAGGGTTGCCACCGGTGCTTTTATCTTGGCCTTCGAAGGCGATACACTGCCTGAGAAGGTCAAGATAATGGTATACCGTGTTGATGTCAAACCGTATGTCCCTCCCCCTATGCGGTGTTTCCGGTGCTGGAAGTTCGGGCACATGTCGTCCCGATGTATTTCCAGCCCGAACTGCAGGGAGTGTGGACGGCCATCACACCCGGACACCCCTTGTACCCCACCTCCTGTTTGCGTAAATTGTGGGCAACATCATCCGCCATGCTCGCCAACTTGTACTGTTCTTCATCGGGAAAGAAAAATAATGGAAATCAAGACCCTGGAACGGCTTACTTTCTCTGAGGCACGCAAAAAGTACGAGCGACTCCATCCTGTAAAGATGACACTATCTTTTGCCGCAGTCACAGTGGCACCTATTCCATTCCGATCGATGGTACTGGTGTCATCTCCATCTGTGGGCCCTATGGGCCAACAATCTGCTACTGCCCCCTCGATGGGTGGGGGACCATCTACATCTTTGGGCTGACAATATTCAGTCCTTCATCATGGTCTTCCAGCAAACCATGAATCACATTCTCCAGTGGAATTGCGGAGGGTTTTTCAACCATCTAGCTGAGCTGCAGCAGTTGTTGTGCCGTTTCCCAGTGTTGTGTATGGCTCTGCAGGAAACTTGGTTTCCTGCTCAGCGGACCCCGGCCTTTTCGAGGCTATTGGGGCTACTTCAACAACCATGCTGACTGTGACAGAGCCTCTGGTGGTGTCTGTATATACACCCTTGCCACTGTCCCCAGTATTGCTGTGCTTCTCCACACACCTATTGAGGCTGTTGCTGTTCGCCTTCGGGCTATGCAGGAATTGACTGTCTGTTCGATATACCTTCCTCCAGACAGGGATGTTTCGCCCACTGATCTTGCTGCTCTGGTAGCACAGCTGCCCCCACCATTTCTTCTTTTGGGGGACTTTAACGCCCATCACCCTTTGTGGGGCGGAACAGAGACGACCCGATGTGGTAGGGATGTTGAAGCTCTTATTGCACAACAAGACATCTGCCTTCTCAATACTGGTTCCCCGACGCACTTCAGTGTTGCGCATGGCACTTTGGCACTTTCTCAGCTATCGATCTCTTGGTCTGCAGCCCGATCCTTCTTCCACACCTCACATGGAGGGCCCACGATGACCTCTGTGGGAGCGACGATTTTCCTATCTTTTTGTCGCTCCCACAGTCTCGACAGGCGGAACAACTGCCTTGATGGTCCCTCCATAGGGCTGATTGGCAGCGTTACACTTCTGCTGTAGTCATTCCTTCTCAACTGCCAGCTGATGTGGATGTAGCAGTCCAACAGGTGACTGTCGCCATAGTCTCCGCTGCTGAGGCCACTGTTCCAACCACCTCACGGTCCCCTCGGCACAAATCTGTGCCTTGGTGATCACAAGAAATCGCTGAAGCCATTCGGGATCGGCGTAGGGCACTTCAGCACTACCGGCGACATCCCACCATCGATCACCTGATTGCTTTTAAACGGCTATGGGCCTGAGCTCGACGGCTTATACAGCAAAGTAAGCAATATTGTTGGGAGAGGTACGTCGCCTCTATTGGATCTCGTGCCTCACCTTCTCGGGTGTGGACTCAGGTTCGACGACTTTTCAGGTACCGCCCACCAACAGGAATCCCCTGTCTTCGCTTACAGGGTACTGTCTGCTCAGACCCGCTTGCTGTCGCTGAGCACATGGCACAGTTTTATGCAGGCATCAGTTCAACTGCAGCTTACAGTGAAGCCTTTCGTGCCATTAAAGACCGAGTTGAGCGGAAGCCACTGTCGTTTCACACACGTCTCTGGGAGCCATACAATGCACCCTTTAGCGAGTGGGAGTTTAAAAGTGCCCTTTCTGCTTGCCCCAATACTTGTCCAGGACCAGATCTTGTTCATAGCCAGTTTCTTCGTCATCTTTCTGTGGACGCTCAGAACCAACTGCTCGCCTTGTTTAACCGTCTCTGGGCAGACGGTGTTTTTCCTTCCCAATGGCGGGAAAGCACCATCATCCCAGTGATAAAACCTGGCGCTGACCCACAGTTGGCTGACAGTTACCGTCCGATCAGCCTGACAAACGTTCTATGTAAGCTCGTTGAACCGATGGTGAGTCGGCGGCTTATGTGGATCCTCGAAGACCGGGGACTTCTAGTTGCACAACAAGGGGGTTTCCGTCAGGGCCGCTCCACAATTGACAATCTTGTGTTGTTGGAGTCAGCTATTCGTACAGCCTTTACACAACGTGAACACCTTGTTGCTGTGTTATTTGATCTTCGGAAAGCTTACGACACAACCTGGTGCCACCACGTCTTGGCTACATTGTACGACTGGGGCTTACGGGGCCCACTTCCGATCTTTATCAGGAATTTTCTCTCCTACCGCTCGTTTAGGGTTAGGGTGGGTACCACTCTTAGTTCCTCACACACCCAAGATAACGGTGTCCACAGGGCTCCGTCCTCAGTGTGCCTCTGTTTTTAATTTCCATAAACGGTCTTGCAACGGCTGTGGGATCCTCTGTCTGTTATAGCTTGTTTGCTGATGATTTTTGTCTGTATTTTAGTTCGGCTAGTATTAGCGTCGCTGAGCGGCGGCTGCAGGGAGCCATATGAAAAGCTGAATCTTGGGCCTCTACCCATGGATTTCAGTTTTCAGCGCAGAAAACCTGTGTGATACACTTCTGTCGCCGTCGGGCAGTTCACATGGATCCCGAGTTATATCTGAATGGCGAATTGCTCCTTGTCGAAGAGACACATATGTTTCTTGGAATGGTATTCGACAACAGGCTTACTTGGATGCCACATCTGTGTCAGCTGCGACTCAAATGCTCTAGACATCTGAATATTCTCCGCTGCTTGAGCCATACTGCTTGGGGCGCTGCTCGCTTCACCCTTGTGCAGCTGTACAAGTCCTTAATACAATCAAGGCTTGATTACGGGTGCCTGGTATATGACTCAGCAGCACCATCCGCCTTGAGGATCCTTGATCCCATCCACCATAGTGGTATCCGGCTGGCGACTGGGGCCTTTCCCACCAGCCCTGTGCCAAGTCTTCTCGCCGAAGCAGAGATTCCTCCATTACACTTCCGCCGGCAGCAGCTTCTTGCTAGCTATGTTGCTCGAGTCCATGCCACACCACACCATCCAAATCGCAGGCTTTTGTTTCCGACTGTTACCCCTCCTTTTCCCCCACGTCGACCTAGATCAGGTCTTCCGATCGCTATCTGGGTTCGTACACTCCTCTCCTCACTTAATTCCCTACCTCTCCCTGAGGTTTTTTCCTGCCCATCCCATCTTCCTCTTTGGTTCATCCCCCATTTGAAGCTCCACCTGCAATTGTCCTGTGATACAAAGGCATTAGTTTCACCACTAACACTCCGTTGCAAGTTTCTGGCACTTCTTGCTGCTCATCGTGATGCAGAAGTCCTGTACAATGATGGCTCCCTGGTAAATGGCAGAGCCAGTTACGCTTTTATTCATGGCGACCACACAGGACAATGGTCCCTGCCACCCGGCTGTATTATTTTTACAGCTGAACTGATCGCCATTTCTCGTGCTCTTGACCACCTCAAAACGTGCCCCCGGAAGTCGTATGTCGTGTGCAGCGACTCCCTTAGTGGCCTGCAAGCCCTTTCCAACTATTTTTCTTCCCATCCGTTGGTGCAATCCATCCAAAACGCCATCGCTTCACTCGGCAAGTCTGGATGTGCGGTGGACTTTATCTGGACCCCTGGCCACATTGGCATCCCAGGGAACGAGCGTGTCGATCGGCTGGCTAAGCTCGCCACCACCGCTCCTCCCCTGGATATTGGTATCCCAGAACGGGATATCCGAATGGATTTGAGCCCCAAGGTTTTGAGGCTTGGAACACACAATGGGCAACTCTGAGCACGACCAACAAGCTCCGAGCGATCAAGTCCTCTACGGCTGTCTGGAAGTCATCTTTCAGGCCTTCCCGTAGGGACTCTGTTGTCCTGTGTTGCCTACGTATTGGCCATACGTGGTTGACACATGGCTAACTTTTACGTCAAGAGGACCCACCGAATTGCTGTTGTGGAAGTTTGTTGACAGTGGTCCACATCCTGTTGGACTGTCCATTTTTAGCCGCCTTGTGGCAGTCTTTTAATCTACCTACTGCGCCTGCTTTGATTTTATCTGACAATGCTTCTATGGCTGACCGAGTTTTAGGTTTTATACATGCAGCTGGATTTATTCATTCTATTTAGTGGTGGGCTTGTGCCTGGTATCTCAGGCTCCCACCACTCATATTTTACTATGATGTTTTTCGTACTTTTACCCTGTTTTTACCTCCGTTTTTAGTCTGAGCAGAGTGACTGGCTCATCTTGTATTTGTTTGTGATCAGCCAGCCATTGTTCCCTGCTCTTTTAGCTTAGTTTAACCCTTGATACTCTCAACACTGAGGAAGACAGGAATAAGAGAGACTAAGTTCATAGTCACAGTATGCTCTTCCGGGTATTAATCTGTATTTTACCTTTTCCTACTTGGATATCTTGTCTTCGCTAGGAACAGGGGACTGATAACCATGTAGTTTAGTCCCCTATAAACCACAAACAACAACAACAACAATCCCCATTGTTCTTCCACTGTATTACTTTCCCTCGTTTCAGCCAATTCTTGCCTAATGCTCCCTCTGAAACTCTCAACCACCTCTGGTTCCTTCAGTTTGTCCAGGTTACATCTCCTAACCTTTCTGCAGTCTCTTAAGTTTTAATTTGCAGTTCATAACCAATATGGTATGGTCAAAGTCTATATCTGCCCCTGGATATGTCTTACAGTTTAAAACCTGGTATCTAAATCTGTTCCTTACCATTATAAAGTCAAACGGGTACCTTACAGTGTCTCCTCATCTCTTCCACATATACAGCCTTGTTTCATGATGATTAAACCAAGTGTTGGTAATCATTAAATTGTGCTCTGTGCAAAATTCTACCTAGTGATAATCTCTTTCATTCCTTTTTGTCAGTCCAGATTCACCTACTACATTTCTTTCTCTTCCCTTTCCTACTACCGAGTTCCACTCCCCCATCACAATCAAGTTTTCATGTCTCTTAACTTTCTAAATGATTTCTTTCATCACCTCATACATTTCTTTGATATCCTCATCATCATCTGTGCTAGTTGGCATATAAACTTGCACTACAGTTTTGTGTCTATCTTTGCTATGATAATGCGTTCACTATGCTGTTCATAGTAACTTACCGCATTTCTATTTTCTTATTTATTATCAGACCTACTCCTGTGTTAATTCCAAATGATTTTGTATTAATAACCCTGGTCATCCTGCCACTGAATTTCACTAATCCCTACCATATCTAGCTTTAAACTATCCATTTCTGTTTCCAAATTTTCCCTATGTGATTAAGGGTTAGAACATTATATGCTCCAACCCATAGAATCCATGTTTTGTTTTTCTTGATGATGACGTCCTCCTGAGTAGTCCCCGCCTGGAGATCCGAATGGAGGACTATTTTACCTCTCGAATTTATTTTACCCAAAAAGATGCTATCATCATATATTCACACAGTAGAGGTGCATGTCCTCGGGAAAAGTAACTTGCTTTCTGCCATTGGCTGTAACTGCATGGCAAAGCCATGTTAGCTGATGTTACAAAGCTAGCTCAGTCAATCATCCAGACTGTTGCCCCTGTAACTACTGAAATGGCTGCTGCCCCTCTTCAGGAACCACACATTTGTCTGGCCTCTCCACGGATACCCCTACGATATGGTTGCACCTACGGTACAGCTATCTGCATTGTTGAGGCACGCAAGCCACCCTACCTCGGCAATGTTTGTGGTTCATGGGGGTGGAGGGTAATGGAATGTAGCATAATGTAAGAAAATCAGGTAATGGAATTTAGTGTACTGTAAGAAAATCAGGTGATGCTGAAGGAATTATATTACGCAATAAGACGATTACAGCAGTAGACAATTTTTGTTATTTGTGTAGCAAAATAAATTCTGATGGCCAAAGTACAGAAAATATAAGATGTCGTATGGCTATAGGATGAAAACCATTTCTGAAGAAGCAAAATTTTACAACATCCAAAATGTTAAAAAGTCCTTTGTGATTGTACTTGTTTGGAGTATAGCATTGTATGGATGTGAAACATGGATCACAAGGAGATCAGACAGAAAGAAGATAGTCACTTGAACTGTGATCCTACAATGTTAAAGATTAGGTGGGTAGATCACATAACTAATGAAGAGGTGCTGAACAGAACTGGGGAGAAAAGAAATTTCTGGCATACCTTGACTAAGAGAAGGGATTGATTGGTGGGGGACATTCTGAGATGCAAGGAATTGACAATTAAACAATTGAAGGAACCATGTGGGGTAAAAGGAACAAAGGGAGCTTGCGAGACAAATACAGTAAGCAGGCTGAAAAGGATGTAGGATGCTGTTCTTATTCAGAGATGAAGAAGTTTGCACAGGACAGGGTAACATGGTGAGCTGCATCAAACCAGTCTTAGTACTGAAGACCACAACAACAGCACAATGAAACAATACAGGTAGTAGATCAGTCTTTGATCATTTTAAGTAATTCTACTGCCCAAGTTAACAGTGCAGGTTATATAAAGTGCATAATGGCAATGGAAAGAAAAGTGTATCTGAAGAAGAGAAATTTGTTAAAGTCACATATTAAGTCACATGCTAGAAAGTCGGTGATGAAGGCATTTATAGAGTGTAGTTGTTTATGGGAGTGAATCATTGATGATAAATATTTCAGGCAAGAATAGAATAGAAGCTTTTGAAATGTCATGCTACAGACGAATGTTGAAGATTACATCTAGCTAATGAGGAGGGACTGAACAGTGTCCAATGAGAAGCCCAGACAGGCAGGTAATGAAGCTGTTAAAATATCACAAGATTCTAACAATAGTAAATTAAAAAATAATGTTTGTATTTTTCATCAAAATATTGGGGGTTTAAAGAATAAAGTAGATGAGCTCCTGATTTGTTTAGAAACTATAGAAGCTGACAATGTAATAGATATACTATGCCTGTCTGAGCATCACATCATCACTGATATGTATAATATTAGTGGGTATAAACTAGCAGCACATGTAAGTAGAGAAAAGAAGGTGTGGGGAGGAGTTGCCATTTATGTCAAAAATTGTCACAGTGTAAAAAATTTAGAAACAAAAAAATTTTGTATAGAGCAACACATAGAAGCATGTGCCTGTGAGCTTGAACTGAAGGGCGGTTCTTTTATAATTGTCACAGTGTATAGGCCCCCCTCAGGAAACTTTCATTTATTCCTGGAATACTTGGATGCCTTGTTGTGCTATCTGTCAGATAGGGGGAAGCAAATTATTATCTGTGGGGATTTCAATGTTGATTCACTGCAAGAGTGTAATAAGAAGAATGACCTGGAAGTCTTACTCGGTTCTTTCAATTTGACATCTGTTATTGATTTTCCTACTCGGGTAGTAAAGAACAGCAGCACACTGATAGACAATTTTTTTTTATAGACCAAGATAGGTTTAACAACATTAGTGCATCTCCTGTTGAGAATGGTCTTTCTGACCATGGTGCACAGCTAGTTACATTATATGATATAGCTCCTTTCTGTAATTTGAATCAGTGCTCCAAAGTTGTTCATACAATTAATGAATCGACAATAAGAAATTGCACGGAAAGTCTTCAGCAGTTAGATTGGGATGAAGTCTACAAGGAACCTGATGCTAATCTAAAATACAATTTATTTCATGATACTTTTGTAAGGGTATTTAATAACTGTTTCCCCAAGAAATTAGTCAAATTTAATTGTAAGGAACCAAGCAAAAAACCATGGCTCACCAAAGGTATAAAAATATCTTGTAACCGGAAAAGGGAACTGTATCTGACAGCAAGAGAGAGTAGTGACCCAGAAATACTCAACTATTATAAAAACTACTGTTCTGTATTAAAAAATCCAAAAGCATGTGCATCATGTCTGAGATTAGTACATCAAATAATAAAATTAAAACAATCTGGAATACTATAACAAGGGAGACAGGGCAACCAAGAACACAGGAAGACAGCATTACCATCAAAGTGAATGAAAAAATTACAAACAAAAAGTCAGAACTTGAAAACACTTTTAATAATTATTTTTTAAATGTTGTGGAGAGTAAAGGATCCAAATGTTCATTAGAAGAAGCTAGGCAGTTAATGGAACAGGGCATACCTAGACAGTATGATACAATGGAAATCCCACCCACCTCTCAAACTGAAATTAAGAAATTAATAAACTCTCTCAAGAGTAAAAGCTCTCATGGCATTGATGGCATATCCAGCAGGGTATTAAAAGCTTGTTCCCAAGAAATATGTAGGATTCTTAGCCACATTTGTAATAGCTCACTGGAGCAGGGTATTTTCCCTGATAGACTGAAATATGCTATTGTCAAACCACTTCATAAAAAAGGTGATACATTGGATGTCAACAACTACCGCCCAATCTCACTTCTGACTGCTCTATCAAAAATTCTTGAAAAAGTAATGAATTCCAGAGTAACTTCATATATTAATAAAAATAAAGTTCTAACAAAATGTCAGTTTGGTTTCCAGAAAGGCTTTTCAACAGAAAATGCAATACACATTTTCACTAATGAAATATTAAATGCTCTGGATAACCGTAAATCACCCGTTGGGATTTTTTTGTGATCTATCAAAGGCCTTTGATTGTGTTAACCATGGAATTCTTCTAGATAAGCTAAAGTACTGTGGTATGATTGGGAAAGTGCACAAATGGTTTAAATCATACCTAACTGGAAGAGTTCAGAAAGTTGATATAAGTAATTCACATAATATACAAAAAACAGCCGAGTCCTCAAACTGGGAAACTATCAAGCATGGGGTGCCACAGGGTTCGGTACTGGGACCTTTGCTGTTCTTAATATATATTAATGATTTGCCTTTCTATATTCATAAAGATGCCAAGCTAGTTCTCTTTGCTGATGATACAAGTATCGCTATCACACCCGAATCACAGGAATTAACTGATGAAATTGTCAATGAAGTATTTCAGAGAATTATTAGGTGGTTCTCTGTAAATGGACTCTCTTTAAATTTTGAAAAAAAAAAAAACACAGTATATTCAGTTTCACACAATAAATGGCATCACACCATTAATTAATATTGACTTCAACCAGAACTCTATAGCTAAGGTAGAATATTCAAAATTTTTAGGTTTATGCATTGATGAGGGGTTGAATTGGAAGAAACACATTGAAGATCTGCTGAAATGTTTGAGCTCAGCTACTTATGCTATTAGGGTGATTGCAAACTTTGGTGATGTACAACTCAGTAAACTAGCATACTCTGCCTATTTTCATTCTCTGCTTTCTTATGGTATCATATTCTGGGGCAATTCATTATTAGTAAGAAAGTATTCATTGCCCAAAAGCGGGTCATCAGAATAATTGCTGGAGCCCACCCAAGATCATCCTGCAGACATTTGTTTAAGGATCTAGGAATCTTTACAGTAGCTTCACAATATATATATTCACTTATGAAATTTGAAACAACTGAATTCAAATGTAACAGCAGTGTGCATAGCTACAACACTAGGAGAAAGGGTGACATACACTATTCAAGGTTAAATTTAGCTCTGTCACAGAAAGGGGTTAATTATTCTGCCACAAAAGTCTTTGGTCACTTACCTAGTGGTATCAAAATTCTGACAGATAGCCAACTAGCATTTAAAAATAAATTAAGAGAATTTCTGAATGGCAATTCCTTTTACACATTACATGAATTTCTAGATAAAAGTTAGTACTTTAGGAAAAACTTAAAAAATAAAAAAAAATAAAAAAAAAAATAAAAAAAAATAAATAAAAAAAAAAAAAAAATAAAATAAAATAAAAATTCAAATATTGAGTGTCATGTAATATTATGTATAGACACACTTCATTTAATTGACACGTTCCACATCATTACGAAGTGTCGTATTCATGATCTATGGAACAAGTATTAATCTAATCTAATCTAATCTAACAGAATTTGAGAGAAAAGAAATTTGTGGCGTACCTTGACTAAATGAAGGGACTGATTGGTAGGTCATATTTTGAGACATCAAGGAGGTAATTGTTAATTGAACACTGTGTGTCAGGGTAGGAGGGTAAAATAGCAGAAAGACATATCAAGAGACAAATGCAGCAATCAGGTTCAAATTGATGTCGGTTGCTGTTCTTATGCACAGGATAAAGTGAGATGGAGAGATGCATCACACCGGTCTCCAAACTGAAGACCAACATAATGAGGATAAGTTGCAAGTCACCATAAAGACAATTGCTTAACTGCAGATGGACACATGGAAGAGATACTGACACAACTTAGCTACAGCATTCGTCAGTCTAGAGTCTTAAGTGTGGATGCAGCAGCTGGAGACCTTGGGCATGTACGCGTGAATTGTGCCTGTGTGATTTTTATCAATATGTGTCTGCAATACATCTGACAAAGACTGTGGCTGAAAGCTAAACTATCTAGCTGTGACTCTGTTTTCTTTGCACCTGTCTGTGACTTAGCAGCCAGTGTAGATATTGTATTCATTATAAATACTGGTACTATAACGAATATCAATAATATAATGCACACAGAACACACACACACACACACACACACACACACACACAGATATATATATATATATATATATATATATATATTACGAATATTATAGAGGAAAAATTCCTAACAGGAAAAATATACGTAAAAAGTAGATGAAGTACACTTACCAGGCGAAGGGGCACAGGCAGTAATAGCAACAAATAAACACACAGACACACACACACACAACAATGCCAGCTTTCGCAGCCTAGCTGCTTCATCAGGCTTTCCTTTTTAGTTATATTTATCCTCTCTGGCTTGGCTCAGTACATACATGCAGTATCTCTGACGCCCACACTTCCGAAACACCACCTTCATGACCTAGGTCGTGAACCACCTTTCCCTTCTATTCCCATCCTTTATTCTTCCCTTCTCTCCCACCTGACGAAGAAACTCTGTTCCGAAAGCTTGTCCCTTTGTCCCTTTTTTTCTGTTTTTTCATTTTGTGTTACTATCGGCGGTACAGCACAATGGTAAGTACTGGCCAGCCATTCTATCTCATTTCAACAATATTTATTATCTCTGAGGAGAATTTTCATCATTAATCGAATATATATATATATATATATATATATATATATAAAAATAGAAAAGAGATGACTTACCAAAAGGACTGGCTCGTCGAGAGAAACAAATAAAATCACACACAAACACACATACAAGCTTTCGCCACCACTGGCAGCTTCTTCAGGAAAAAGAGGAAAAATATCCTTCCCTTTTCCTCCCCTTTTTTCCTCTTTTTCCTGAAGAAGCTGCCAGTGGTGGCGAAAGCTTGTATGTGTGTTTGTGTGTGATTTTATTTGTTTCTCTCGACGAGCCAGTCCTTTTGGTAAGTCATCTCTTTTCTATTTTTATTTATCCCACCGGGAAAGTTTCCCTCTATATATATATAATATCATCTCTTTTCTATTTTTTATTTTTCTATCCCACCAGGATATATATATATATATATATATATATATATATATATATATATATATATATATAAAACGAAAATTATAGAGGGAAACTTTCCTGGTGGATATATATATATATAAAACGAAAATTATAGAGGGAAACTTTCCTGGTGGGATAAAAAAATAAAAAATAGAAAAGAGATGACTTACCAAAAGGACCGGCTCGTCAATAGAAACGAATAAAATAACACACAAACACACATACAAGCTTTCGCAGCCTAGCTGCTTCGTCAGGCAGAAGGGAAGGAGAGGGAGAAGGAAATGATGAGGGTTTTAAGGGAGTGGATAAGGAGTCATTTCAATCCCGGGACAGGAAAGACTTACCTTGGGGGGGAAAAAAGGAGGGTAAACAAATATACACACACACCCACACATTGACACAGACGCAAGTACACTTAGGCAGATATACTGTAGAACTGTAGAAAGCCTTGGCTGCCTAAGTGTACTTGTGTCTGTGTAAATGTGTGGGTGTGTGTGTATTTGTTTACCCTCCTTCCCCCCCCCCCCCCCCCCCCCCCAAGTTAAGTCTTTCCTGTCCCAGGATTGGAATGACTCCTTATCCACTCCCTTAAAACCCTCATCATTTCCTTTTCCCTCTCCTTCCCTTCTGCCTGACGAAGCAGCTAGGCTGTGAAAGCTTGTATGTGTGTTTGTGTGTTATTTTATTCGTTTGTATCAACGAGCCAGTCCTTTTGGTAAGTCATCTCTTTTCTATTATATATATATATATATATATATATATATATATATATATATATATATATATATAAAATAAAAATGGAAAAGAGATGACTTACCAAAAGGACCAGCTCGTCGAGAGAAACAAATAAAATAACACACAAACACACATACAAGCTTTCGCCACCACTGGCAGCTTCTTCAGGAAAAAGAGGAAAAAAGGGGAGGAAAAGGGAAGGGTTTTAAGGAAGTGGAAAAGGAGTCATTCCAATCCCAGGAGTGGAAGGACTTACCTTAGGGGGAAAAAAGGAAGGTAAACAAATACACACACACTCAGACATATCGAAACGCAAGCACACCTAGACAGACATTTGTGAAAAGAAGTTGGACAGAGATACCAATTGAGGCAGAGGCTCTGTCCACAGAACCCAGGCAAAGATGCTAAAGATAGTGGGCGGGAATTTGAGTTAGCGGAGATTGAGACCAGGTGGGCAACGGGAGGAAAGAATAAGCTGAAGGGCAAGTTCCCATCTCCGGAGTTCTGAAAGGTTGGTGTCGGTGGGAAGTATCCAGATAACCCGGACGGTGTAACACTGCGCCAAGATGTGCTGGCCGTGCACCAAGGCATGTTTAGCCACAGGGTGATCCTCATTACCAACAAACACTGTCTGCCTGTGACCGTTCATGCGAATGGACAGTTTGTTGCTGGTCATTCCCACATAGAACGCTTCACAGTGCAGGCATGTTAGTTGGTAAATCACGTGGGTGCTATCGCAAGTGGCTCTGCCCTTGATCGTGTACACCTTCCGGGTTACTGTACTGGAGTAAGTGGTGGTGGAAGGGTGCATAGGGCAGGTTTTACAACGGGAGCGGTTGCATGGGTAGGAGCCAGAGGGTAGGGAAGGTGGTTTGGGGGTTTCATAGGGATGGACTAGGAGGTTACGAAGGTTAGGTGGGCGGCGGAAAGACACTCTCGGAGGAGTGGGGAGGATGTCATTAAGGATGGATCTCATTTCAGGGCAGGATTTAAGGAAGTCGTATCCCTGCTGGAGAGCCACATTCAGAGTCCGCTCCAGTCCCGGAAAGTATCCGGTGACAAAAGGGGCACTTCTGGGATTCTTCGGTGGAAGGTTCTGGATTTGGAGGAATGAGGAGGTGGCTCTGGTAATTTGCTTCTGAACCAGATCAGGAGGATAGCTGCGGGATGTGAAGGCTGTTATTAGGTTATTGGTGTACTGGTTCAGGGATTCGGGACAGGAGCAGACTCTTTTGCCACGAAGACCTAAGCTGTAGGGAAGGGAACGTTTGATATGGAATGGATGGCAGCTGTCGTAATGGAGGTACTGTTGTTTGTTGGTAGGTTTGATGTGGACGGATGTGTGAAGTTGGCCGTTGGACAGATGGAGGTCGACATCAAGGAAAGTGGCATGGGATTTGGAGTAGGACCAGGTGAATTTGATGGGACCAAAGGAGTTGAGGTTGGAGAGGAAATTCTGGAGTTCTTCTTCACTGTTGGTCCAGATCATGAAGATGTCGTCAATGAATCTGTACCAAACTTTGGGTTGACAGGCTTGGGTTTCCAGGAAGGCTTCCTCTAAGCGCCCCATAAATAAGTTTGCATACGAGGGGGCCATCCTGGTTCCCATGGCTGTTCCCTTTAGTTGTTGGTATGTCCGGCCCTCAAAGGTGAAGAAGTTGTGGGTTAGGATGAAGCTGGCTAGGGTATTAAGGAAAGAGGTTTTAGGTAGGGAAGTGGGTGGTCGGCGTGAAAGGAAATACTCCATCGCAGCGAGGCCCTGGGCATGTGGGATATTTGTGTATAAGGAGGTGGCATCAATGGTTACAAGGATGGTTTCAGGAGGTATCAGGCTGGGTAAGGATTTCAGGCGATCGAGGAAGTGGTTGGTGTCTTTGATGAAGGATGGGAGACTGCACATGATGGGTTGAAGGTGTTGGTCTATGTAGGCAGAGATTCGTTCTGTGGGGGCTTGGTAACCGGCCACAATTGGCCGGCCTGGATGATTAGGTTTGTGAATCTTAGGAAGTAGGTAGAAGGTAGGGGTGCGGGGTGTCAGTGGGGTCATGAGTTTGATGGACTCGGGTGAAAGGTTTTGTAGGGGGCCTAAGGATCTGAGAATTCCCTGAATCTCTGCCTGGACATATATATATATATATATATATATATATATATATATATATAATTGTGCAAAAGTAACAGTAGGTAAGATGAACTTCCCAGTTGCCTCCTTCCCTCTCCCCAACCCAGAAAGTAATCCTGTGTATGAGCTTGGTTCTTAGAAATAAGTTATTTGTATCTGTTCATTTGTAAACAAAGGTGTCTCTTGTGATTCTTTTTATATGAGTTTATGGCAGAAAAAGAAATCTGTAAACTTCTTTTGCACATTTATATATTTACATTTAAACTTCAGAGAACGATATTTATGGACCCACATTCTGAAATAGTATATATATATATATATATATATATATATATATATATATATATATATATAATCTTTGTAGACAGCATCATGTTTTCAACGCACATTAACACATAGAAATTAAAAATGGACTTCCAGGGGAAGGTTTAAACCTCTGAAAGACAATACGGGAAGAAAATAAATAAAAGTGACAGGTAACAGATGAACTTGTGCGTTAAGCAATATCATCAAGTCATAGTAAAGACAAATTAAATATTCTTCCCTTTATTATGTTGGTATTAATAAAAATCAGCTACACCATTGCAGTTACTTTTAAAAATAATATAAAAATATCATAGATGGTGACTGAGGGACAAATGTAGTAAGCAGATTCAAAAGGATGTAGTTTGCCTTAAGTTAAAATTTTTAGGGTGATTGGCCTTTGTTGACATATAAGAGTTTCCCCTAATGTTTCATCTTTGGCTGTGAAAGCCATCACAGGAAGAAAAGTGCCAACTACAATGACGGCTTGAAGGAGCACTGCATATATAGAGGGTGTAGGAGGCACCACAGTTCATCATGTGATGTTGCTGAGAAACTTTATTTATAGATTATTTTTGATTGTCAATGTGCTGGTGCAAGGTTGAAGTCCAAATATTGTCTAATTTAACACCTTTCTCTTATCTATTAAAATTATTGTGGTGTTTGAAAATTTCAATGGCTTCTCTGTATTTAGTAGTGAGAAGTTCTTGATAAAACACTGGTCTCATTAAATTTAATTTCATGGTCACTCTGTTGGTAAACATGTACGCTGCCCTATTTCTATATATGTCCTATGCGTAAATTTCTCTTACGTTAACTCAGACGAGTATTGATACTTCTTTTTGTAATGCCACTGTACACCTGGCCACAGCTGCATGGGACTTTCAGCACATTTCCAATTCAATTTATAAACTGACAAATAAACAGAAGAACCAATTTCCCATTAAGTAGTTGTGGTTCCTTGTCGTTTTTAGTTTTCTCCCTAGGGCAAAGACCTCGGTCAATGTTTCTGGTGGAATAACCATTTTTCTTGAAGGTGTTTTGTAGATGTTTGCCCTCATCTTGTAAATAAAGCGGTTCACAAGTTTTATGAGCCCTGTCGACCTAGGTTTTAATTTTTTGACTACGCTGGTGGTTGGAGTCTTTATGTAGGTAATGAGCTGTATGCATAGCATTCCTGAAAACCTTGTGACCTAATGTTCTGTATCAAGAAACAATCTTAACAGTTTAACTCCAGCATTCCAGTTTACAATGAAAAAGAGACCTTAATTGGTCAGTTTAATTTTCTAGATGTGTCTGTGATCAAGCCAGAAGATGGAACATTGGGTCAAAAGGTTTACATGAAGGATACACATTCAGACTGTTACCTTCTTAAAGACTCCAAATGCCACAGTAGACAAAAAAGAGGGGTGATTAAAATCCTGGTCAAAGGGCACACAAAAGTTGTGAACTGTTTTATTTACAAGATGAGGTTGAACATCTATGAAAGATATTCAAGAAGAATGGTTATTGCACCAGAGACATAGACCAAGTTCTTAGCCCTAGCAAGAAAACTTAAAGCAACAAGGAACCACAACCATCCCACTGGAATATGTTTCTTTCGTTTATTAATCAGATTACAGATTGCATTGGAAAAGTGCTGAACAAATATGAAGTGTAAACTATTTTTAGACCAACCAGAAACATTAAACAGTATTTACGATCTGCTTAAGATACACAACACCCTTTGGATACACCAGGCGTGTATAATATTCCTTGCAGCTGTGGCCAGGTGGCACTACAAAAAGAAGTGTCAACATTCATCTGAGGGAACATAAGAGAAACTGCCACCTGGGACATACACAGAAATCAGCTGTAGCTGAACATGTTTACCTAGAGATCGACCATGAAATTAAATTTAACAAGACCAGTATTTATCAAAAACTTTTCACTACTATTCTTGCACATACTGAGAAGCCATTGAAATTTACAAACACTGCAATATGTTTAATAGAGAAGAGGAAGGAGTTAAATTAGACAAAATTTGCTCTCCAACATTGCACCAGCATGTTGACTATTGATTATCTTCTATCAATAAGGTTGGCATTACCAGAGATGGTTTCTCAGTTGTCTGCTGAACTGTGGTGCCCCCTTCACCATCTACATATGTGGTGCTCCCTCGAGCCCTCATTGCAGTTGCCACTTTGCCTTCGATGATGTCTTCCGCAGCTGGAGGAAAGTTTTACCTTTGACCACAGCCTATCAGTTGAGAAATTTTAAGTGAAGTTAAAACCGGCCACAAAAGCCTACATTGTGTGATGTAGTTTGCCATTCTTATTCTCAGATGAAGAAGCTTGCACAGAGCAGGATGGCGTGAATAGTTGCATCCAACCATTCTATGGACCAAAGGCCATAACAACACTTTTTCACACCCTTGTAGACTATCTTCAACTGTAAAGTACACCTATCACTGTGTTTCAGCTGTATGTTACCAAACTGGCACCAACACCTGATGGAAAGTCATAAAACCAATACTAACAGTAACACAAATCATGTAAAAATACTTGTCTGAACATTTCTATGAAGTTGAGCCATATACAGTGGTTACATTTATTATCTGATTATAACAAACCTGATTGCAAGAATAGCTGGTCAAGTCTGCACCAAAGTGCTTTCCATTGAGAAAGTTTATGATGCTGAAGGTCTTAATTTCAAACCATGACTACTGAGCATATATGATATAAATATTGTAAACAATTGTCACAATAGATTGGAATGTCAATAATTGAGGATAGGTAACAACTCACTGTGAAGAGGTTCACTGAGCTGCTTATAGGAGCGAAAATAATCACATACACACAACTTAAATTTTCGGCCATGGCCTTCATCAGAAAGAGAAAAACATACATTCACGCAATCACTTACACAACTATGCACACACCACCACCATGTCCGGCCACTCTAGTGCTAAAAGCATCTAGACTGTGAGTGAGTAGGGGAGTGGAGGGGGGAATGATGGTGGGTAGAGGTGGGAATGGAAAGTTCCGTGGTGCATGATAGATTGTAAAAACTCTGATATGCGGAAATTTGAATACAGTGAGAGGAAGGGGCGGAAAAGGATAAAAGGAAGGTGTAGAGTAGTTTAGGGAGGGAGAGGGGGGGGATCTGAAACTATATAAAAATAAGGACGAATGTAAACAGGAAAATATGGGAAAAAGATAAGGAAAACATAAATAATAAAACAAAAAATAAAAAGTAATAAATTAATGGGATATTGTAAGGGGCAACACACAGTTGCAAAGAAGACATGAATTGGAGAGATTCAAAAAATGAGAGGGGGGGGAAGGAAGTGGCGGGGGGTAATGATCTTAGGCATAGGGTGCAGGGATGGGAAGTTATCTTAGGTTGAAGCTAGGATGTGTGGGACCGTAGAATCTGTTGAAGAGGCAAGTCCCATCTGCGCAGTTCAGAAGAGGGGAAGTTCCAGATGGCTCAGGTAGCGAAGCAGCCACTGAAATCCAAAGTGTCGTGTTCAGCCACATGCTGTGCCACAGGGTGACCCACCTTACTTTTTTCCACAGTTTGGTGGTGGCCATTCATCCTGAAGACAGCTGTTTGGTCGTCATACCAATATGGGTATGGGGCTTGTTCTGGCAGTGGCATAGTGATGGACTAGGATGTTGTGGAAGTTGGGTGGGGGATGGAACACCACTTTTAGAGAGGTTGGAAGGTTCTTGGGTAAGATGTCTCATTTCAGCGCATGATGATATATTGTGACCACATGTCTCAATATGTTTCTGAGACCAACACATATTTCCCTTTCAAAACATCATTCTTATGCCAAGGCTGCAAAATACAGTTTTGGCAGTTGCTGCCATCAACAAAAAATCAACATGATATTTTATTCAAAGCCAATAAGTTATCATTTTTCTTGAGTATAGTAATGTCTAATTTACAATAAAATACTGTGATTGTTTCTGAAATCCCTTCCATTTTACATTGTGTAGAAGGTACTCCTTTAATTAATCTGTAACTATTAAAGATGAAATTACAGAGTGATTAGCTGCATGCTGTGCCACAGGGAGATCCAACTTGCTTTTCACCACAGTTTCGTGGTTGCTATTCATCCTGATGGAAAAGCTAGTTTGTCCTCATACCAATATAAAATGCTGTGCAATGATTGCAGCAGAGTTGGTATATGAAATGCCTGCTTTCACAGGTGGCCCGACCTCTGATGAGGTAGGATAAGCCTATGACAAGACTGCAATAGGAAGTGCTGGGTGGGTGTTTTGGGAAGGATTTTCATCAGGGTCTTCCACAGGGCTATGACCCCTGTGGTAAGGCATAGGGGTTGTGAGTGGCATAGAGATGGAGTACAATGTTGTGGAGGTTGGGTTGGTGACGGAACAGTAGTTTAGGAGGGGTCAGAAGGATCTTGGGTAAGATGTATGTCATTTTAGGGCATGATGACAGATAATCCTAGCCCTGATGTAGGGCGTGATTTAATTGTTCCAGTTTGGGATGGTATAGGGGGACAAGGACACTCCTTTGTGACTGGTTACTGGGGTTGGAAGTAGGAGATATGGCACAGGAAATCTGTTTACAGGCAAGGTCAGGAGGGCAATGTCTGTCTGTGAAGGCCTTTTTGAGGTCCCCAACACAAGGCTGTTCTGAACTGCTCAAATGGAAGTTGTCCCTTCAACACATTCTATGGTCCCTCAACACATTCTATGATCCTGCAACCATCCTGGCCTCAACCTAAGATAACTTAGCATCCATACACCCTGTGACTTAACATCTCCCACATTTTCTTCCCTACTAATTGTTCAGTATCTCCCCAATTAATGTCTTCTTTGCAGCTGTGTGTCACCCCTTACAATATTCCCTTAATTAATTAATTTTTATTTTTATTTACTTATTTTTACATTTTTTCTATTCATATTTTTCCTTATTATATGTATCATCTCGAATCCCCCCCCCCCCCCACTCTCTCCCCACACTCCTCTAAGCCTTCCTTTTATCTTTTGTCATCCCTTCCATTCACTGTATTCACTGTCACAATTCAAATTCCCACCTATCAGAGCCCTTACAATCCACCATGCAATGCAAAACTTTTCATCCCTTCTCTTACTCTGTATCCTTCCCCATCCACTCCCCACCTCCACTATGAGATAGGTACACGAGGTACGTGTGAACAGAATCGTGTGCTTCAATAGTGATAAAAGTTGCGTGTGAAGAAGTTACAAATGTAATAACCAGGCTAGCAATCAGTGTAAGACAGTGTCTCGGTGATACTGTGATTAAAACAAGTAATAGATTTCATTAATTAAGGGATTTGTATAAGACGTTTCCAGACAGTTCTATAAACAATACTTTTGTCATTGTACATTATTTTAATAAATAAACAGATGAATTGTAAAAACTTTTGTGAAAAACAAAAGGAAATGAAAATAAATAGCATTGTATATATGTCAGGCTCATAAACTAGTTGTGTTGACCAGCTAATTGTATTAATTAATTTAATAGTCGAGATTTGAATATTGTAATTCTCTGTATATATTGACTGACGTGAGATTTTGAACTTACTTTGAGAATTGCAAAGATAATTGATAGTTCAATGTATGTTAGGAACATGTATGATGTACTCGTTAACTAATTAATTGACATTTAACATTTTGGTTTGTTGTTCAACAAAAAAGGAGCTTGATTAAAACTTAAAAAGATAGGTGTGATCTAAAATTATTGTATGTATAGTTTTCATTTTATATTGTCATTATTTTTGTATACATAAAATGTTTTACTGTTGTGTTCGTTAATTTTAAATTATTATATTCAATTGTTATGAACAATGGATAATGTAATGCCATTATTGTCGAAGTTATATATTTGCCCCACCACCTTGCTTGGGGGAGTGGGAGTTTGTCATTTGTCAAGTGCATTGGAATCTATGTCAGTCTGTGTTGTTGTTGTATGCAAGTTTGAATTTGTCATGTTTTGATGGAGAAGCAGTTTGATTCCAAATTAAAGAAGAAGTGAAAAATTGTACATACCGAGTATTTATTTCTTCCATGATGCCCCAGGAGAGTAGTATTGCAGCGAGCAGAACCCCCGTACATCGTAATCTTGAAAAGCTGAGTATTGGTGGAATAAACTGTAATTACTCAAAAATATAGTAAAATGTTTTAACATTATGCCTTCATCAGTCTGTCATCACTCTGTCATTAGCTCCTTCCGATCAGACCACAAAGTTAGCATCTTGTATGCTTGCTGATTCTGGTTCTGACGTAACTGTGTGGCGTTCACATGATCAGCTTTTGTCTAAACTGTGGTTGCTGACCAGATTATATACAATTATAGATTATATACAATTATAGATAGGGAGATAATGAATGTTTTAACTTTGTGATGATTAAAAATAATTTTAAGTTAAACTTTCGTAAAAAGAAACTACAATTATTTTAAAAGTCACAAATTACAAAGGCTTATATGAGGTTCATTAATTACTGCTCCTGAGGAAGAGAAGGCGAGTGTGTAAGGTCACTGGTTCAGTCTACATAAGTATATTATGTGGATCTCTTACAAATTTTATTACCACCTGTAAATTCTTAACACTAGAAGCCTTCTTTCCAACTAGCTCAGTCTGGTCAGTCTATTACAAAAACCGTACCATGTATGACAGGGTCTCTGGAGGTGTATGCATCTATGTCCTTGCCACTGTCCCCATTGCCGCTGTGTCTCTCCACATGACTGCGGTGGCTGTTCACATCCTTGCTATGCAAGAACTGACGATCTGTTCTCTTTACGTTCCTCCAGACGAGATGGTCTCGTTTATTGACCTTGCTGCCTTGGTGGCACAACTTCCCCCTCCATTTCTGCTTCTGGGGGACTTCAATGCCCACCATCACTTGTGGGGTGGAGCGCAGACAATTTGCCGCGGTAGGCACATAGAGACGCTTTTATCACAGCATGACATCTGCCTGCTAAACACTGGTGCACCCACGCATTTTTTTGTGGCGTGAGGCACGTATTCCGCGTTTGATCTCTCTGTTTGTATCCCGAGCCTGCTCCCGCACTTCCAGTGGAGGGTCAATGATGACCTTTGCAACAGCGACCATTTTCCTGTTCTCTTGACGCTCCTTGATTTTCAACCTGCGGGCTGCCCATCTCGAAGGTCTCTCCGCCGAGCTGATTGGCACCACTACACCTCAGCTGCGACGGTTCCTGTTCCACTGCCAGTTGACGTGGACATGGCGGTTCACCAGGTAACGAGTTCGATAGTTTAAGCCTCTGAGGCAACCATTCCCACCATGTCTGGCTCCCCACGGCGTAAATCTGTGCCCTGATGGATGCCGGAAATCGCTGAGGCGATCCGGGATCGTCGTTGGGCGCTCCAGCGCCATCGTCGACACCCCACTATACAAAACCTTATAGCTTCTAAACGGCTCCGGGCCTGGGCTCGACAGCTCAACGGCAGGGTAAATAGCACTGTTGGGAGTCATATGTCGCCACCATCGGCCGTCGTGCCTCTGCATCTTGGGTGTGGTCCCAGGTGAGGTGCCTATTTGGGTACCGTCCACCGGCAGCGATTCCCAGCCTATGCATCCCGGGTACCCTATGCACCGACCCGACTTCCATCGCAGAACACATGGCCGAGCATAATGCTCGCACCTCTGCAATATCAGAATACAGTGTAGACTTCCGTGCACTGAAAGAGCTGGTTGAACAGCGACAGCTGTCCTTTCACACGCGTCGAGCCAAATTGTACAACTCTGCTTTCAGTGAATGGGAATTCGAAACTGCCCTTGCCGCATGCCCCAATACCTCTCCAGGACTGGATAGGATCCACCAGCCAGTTCATCTGGCACCTTTCCATGGAGTTTCAACACCAGCTTCTCACCCTGTTTAACCGTTTATGGGCGGAGGGGGCTGTCCCGTCACAATGGCCTGAGAGCAACATTATTCCAGTGATCAAACCTTGTGCTGATCCACAGGTGGCTGATAGTTACAGCCCAGTCAGCCACACCAACCTTCTGTGCAAGCTATACGAACGTATGGTGAGCCGGCGGCTTATGTGGATACTTGAACATAGAGGTCTGTTGTCCCCACATCAGGGGGGTTTCCGCCAAGGCCGCTCCACTGTTGATAACTTAGTGGCCCTGGAGTCTGCCATTCGTACAGTGTTTAGCAGGCATGAGCAACTTGTTGCTGTCTTTTTTGACCTCAGAAAGGCCTACGATACTACTTGGCGCCACCACATACTGGCTACACTGCATGGTTGGGGATTGAGAGGTCCGCTCCCACTTTTTATTCAAAACTTTCTTTCCGATCTTTTCGAGTGCGGGTTGGTACTTCCCTCAGCTCCTCTCGCGTCAAGGAGAATGGAGTCCCACAGGGCTCCGTCCTTAGTGTACCCCTATTTTTAATTGCCATCAATGTATCCTTTCCTCATATTTACCAGTCCCCCCAGGGGGCACACAGTTCTTTTGTGGGTACGTGTGTGGCGCGCACGGGGCCCCGAGCCGGAGCAACCTTTCTTCTGCCCCAGGCTGCTTCACTTTCCCACCCGGTTTATGCCTTCGCCCAGAGACGGGCGTCTTTCGCGAGTTAAGGTGGTTTCTTGTTGTCGTTTCTCTTATTCCTTGGTTCCTTCCTTTCCTACCCTTTGTTTCTGTCTTCCTCTCCTTGCTGTACTCTCCTAGCCTTCTTCTCCTCCACATTAGTCTCCGCCTCGGCGTTTGAGACACTTCCTCCCTTCTTTCTCTTCACTTCCTCTATTCTTCTTCTTTCCTCCCTGTGCGTGTCTGAAGGCCGACCCACGCATTATCATGCATAGCATGTGACAGGGTAACGCGTAATTCCCCGCCCCGGGTAGACAAGTAGGGCACGTACATACCCACTGGTAAAGGCCAGGCCCAGGGAGGGGTGATTACCCGAGCTGGTACCTTCCGAACATGCCGATTGGTCCCTCCGTCAGTTCTCGGGAGGTGTGACCTGAGGTGTGAACAATCACCTAAGGCGGGTAAGCCCTCGGAGAGGGCACCCACTAGGAAGGAGCGCGCCATCGGAGACGCCGGTAATCACTGGGCATGCTTCCGCAATGACTTCCTTCTCTTCTTCAGTGACGTTGACCCGGAAACGAAAGATAGATTCGCCTCAGCAAAAAAAGACTCTGCCTAATCTACCGAAATTTCTTGTTGTCTATTGCACCGACGGTAAAGATTTCATGTCTGTAAATCCTTTCGTCAACCAGAAAGGTGTTAATGCAATTGCTGGCCCTGTTAAAACCTGTTCGCGTCAGCGCAATGGCACATTGTTGCTGGAAGTGGACAGTGCCTTCCAAGCTCAGAAACTAATCCGGACTACGTTGTTACATACGTTTCCAGTCAAGGTAGAAGCGCACCGCACACTCAACTCGTCACTGGGGGGTAGTTTTTACGAGATCCCTTGACGGGTTGTCTGACGAAGACATACAAATCTATATGTGCGATGAAAAAGGTAGATAACCAGCTGACACCGACTCGTACTGTGTTTTTGACGTTTGACAGAGTTGAACTCCCGTCGAAGGTCAAAGCTGTTGTCAATGCCACAGATACAACCACACCCGTCAATCTTGCCCTAACGCAGCAAAATGTGTCACTTGTGGTAGGGACACCCATGAGGGGGATTGCCCACCTCCGTCCCCTCACTGCCTTAACTGCAATGGTGACCATGTGGCTTCCTCTCGGGACTGCCCTGTATATAAGGATGAAAAGTTCATCCAGCAAATTCAGGTTACAGAAAAGGTATCAAAATCTGCCGCTCGAAAGTTGTTGGCGAGTCGAAAGCCCACTATCCTCCCAGTGGGCACATACAGTAAGGTCCTCACCTCCACTCGACCTACTAAGGATTCAAGTACCCAGACCTGTGATTTTACTTTCGCTGACACAGTTGTGCGATCCGCCAGCCCGAAGATTGCCCATTCCATGTCCCTGCCTCCTCCTGCTGCTTCTAAAGTTCAGTCTTCATCAACCTCTGGTAAACCACGGGCACCTAAACAAAATGCCCGGACTCTGAAAAAGGAACCTGTCCGTGAGGATTTTCTGCGTTCTCAGGCTTCCAAACCGTCAACTGCCTCTTCCCGCCGTCACTCTTCCAGAAGAGCCAACAAGAAAAAGAAGTTCCTCACCTTCCCCGCCGAAGCATGACCCACCCGTCACGCCGCCCAACAGTTGCCGGCCTCGGCCGTCTTCTGTTTCACCGGGTCGCTCCGTCTGACGGGCACCCGGCCCTTTACTGGCGGTGGAAACTGCCCCTCCTAATCAACTCAGGGAGGTGGCAGGCGCGTCGGTCGAACCTATGGACCACGACCATTTGCCCCTAGACAGCGATAGCAGTGCTCCCTCGAAATCCGGTCCTCAGCGGCCATCGAGGTGACCCCGCTTGCTTGTTCGTTTTTATCCTAATTTCTTATCTCATTTTTTATCATGGCACTCCTTCAATGGAATATTCGCGGCATTCGTTCCAATCGGGAGGAGTTAAAACTACTCCTTCCATTGCACTGCTCGCTTCTAGTCTGTCTCCAAGAAACTAAGTTGCGTCCAAGTGATCGTGCAGACTTTCCCCACTACACCTCTGTGCGTTTCAAACTACCACCTGTGGAAGGTACCCCAGCCCATGGAGGGGTTCTGATGTTCATTCGAGACGACGTCTATTACCATCCCATTACATTGCATATGCACCTACAGGCAGTTGCCATCCGCATCACTCTATCCACATTTATCTTTCCCTCTGTAATATCTATTCACCATCGTCATCTGCCCTTACTAGGGCAGATGTGCTACACCTCGTTGACCAGCTCCCTTCACCTTTCGTGTTGGTAGGCGACTTTAATACCCACCACCCCCTATGGCGTTCTCCGGCACCTTGTCCGAGAGGCTCCCTTTTGGTGGACCTTCTCCAACACCTCAATCTTGTCTGCCTCAACTCTGGTGCACCGACCTTCCTTTCTGACACAACCCATACTTACTCCCACACAGACCTTGCGATATGCACTCCTCAGCTTGCCGGAGGGTTTGAGTGGTATGCACTTTCTGACACGCATTCGAGTGACCATTTCCCTTGTATCATCCACTTCCTGCATCATCTCCCATCTCCTCGTCCCACCAGTTGGAACATTTCTAAAGCTAACTGGGGGCTTTATTCTTCCATGGCTGTTTTTCACGATCAGAAATTTCCCAGCTGTGACAGTCAAGTCGACTACCTCACAGAGTTTATTCTCACCGCTGCCGAACATTCCGCTTACATCCTCTTCTACACGTCATGTTCCGGTCCCTTGGTGGACTGCTGCCTGCCGCGACGCGCTTAGAGCCCGGCGCCGTGCTTTACGCACCTTCTGCCGCCACCCAACTTTGGAGAATTGCATAAATTATAAACGAATGAGAGCGCAATGTCGTCGTATCATAAACGACAGCAAAAAAGCTTGCGTGACTGCTTTTACTAGCTCTTTTAACCGTTTTACTCCCTCCACGGTTGTTTGGTGTGGTCTACGCCGTTTATCCGGCATCAAGGTCCACTCCCAGATTCCTGGCCTGACCGCGGAGAACGCAGTCCTCGTGGACCCCGCTGATGTTTCCAACGCATTGGGCCGTTTCTTTGTGGAGGTTTCGAGCTCTGCCCATTACCACCCTGCCTTTCTCCCTCGCAAACAGATAGAGGAGGCACGGCCGCCTTCTTTCCACTCTTTTAATCGTGAAAATTATAATGTCGCCTTCACAATGCAGGAGCTAGACCGTGCTCTCGCCCTGTCCCGATCTTCTGCTCCCGGGCCCGATTCCATTCATGTTGAGATGCTGAAGAACCTCTCTCCTGCGGGCAAGTGTTTTCTTCTTAGTACCTACAATCGTATATGGACTGAAGGTCATGTCCCCACAAGTTGGCGTGAAGCAATTGTTGTCCCCATTCCCAAACCAGGGAAGGACAAACATCTTCCTTCCAGCTATCGCCCTGTTTCTCTGACGAGCTGAGTCTGTAAGGTGATGGAATGCATGGTTAACGCTCGGTTGGTCTGGCCCCTTGAATCTCGCCGCCTCCTAACAAATGTCCAATGAGGTTTTCTTCGACACCGCTCTGCTGCTGATCACCTCCTTACCTTGTCGACTTTCATTATGAATAACTTTCTAAAGAAGCGTCCAACAGTAGCAGTATTCTTCGACTTGGAGAAGGCGTACGATACCTGTTGGAGAGCGGGCATTCTCCGCACATTGCACAGATGAGGCCTTCGGGGCCGCCTCCCTCTTTTCAAACAAGCGTTTTTGGCGGATCGCAAGTTCCGAGTACGGGTGAGCTCTGTTCTGTCAGATACCTTTCGTCAGGAGAATGGGGTACCGCAGGTCTCCGTCTTGAGTGTGGCTACAGCGGCTCGATTTTACCCTTCCTTCCACCTTTCGGTTGAGAGACAGCCCATTGCCACCATGGCATCAGGCCCAGGTTCACACTCACCTTGACCTTAGTTCGCTTCCCAAGGAGAGCACTCCGGATTTGGAATACCGCTCGAGGCTTGTCGAACTCCGTTCGTGGTTCGATAATGCCATATTTATTTACACTGATGGTTCCAAGAGCACTGCCTGTGTCGGATCTGCCTTCGTCGTTGGGGACAACCGTTTCCCATACAAGCTCCCTGACCGGTGCTCGAATTTCACGACTGAGCTTTTTGCCCTCCACTGTATAGGTATTGTATACCTGCCGCCACCACCAACCTTTCTATGCCATATGTTCGGACTCCCTTAGTGCCCTGCAGAGTCTTAAGGACCCTTTCTCGAACCATCCTCTCGTGTATCGGATCCAACGCTCCCTCCCTCCTTTTGCATCCCATCGGACGATGTTCAACGGGCTCCTCGCCAGAGTAGCGTGTCGTCATGGCACGGTGTATGATTTTTACTGTACAACAATAAATTGAGAACTGTAAAACCGATCCCGACCGCTTGAAGGACCTCCTCACGCCCCTCTCGGCGAGAGGAAGTCATCCTGGCCCGGTTGCGGATCGATCACTGCCGTTTCAGCCACCGTCACTTGCTATCCGCCGACCCTGCACCGCTGTGCTCCTGCGGTGAACTGCTGACAGTGCGACATGTTTTACTGTCTTGTGTTAATTTTAATCATCTCCGTGTAACCCTTCACTTTCCGTCTACTCTGGAGGAACTTTTAGCTGATGACACACGAGCAGCTGCTCGAGTTTTACGTTTTATCAACTTGGCCAACTTATCAAAGGATATTTGACCCTTTTAATTGACTTTTTTTTGGTTTTTTTAGCCTCTTCTTGATGTTCTAACTGGCAGTTACCAGTTTTTTTTTTTAGATCTAGCGAATCTCTGTTCTTGTCTGGGCGCCAATGACCGTAGAAGTTGTGCGCCCTAAAACCACAAAATAAATAAATAAATAAATAAATAAAAAAATCATATTTACCAGTGATTTTTACTCTTTGACTTGTTTTTTTGAAAGCCTAATACAATGTTTTATCTCTCAGAACGGAACAAGGGACTGGTAACCGTTGCTGTTTAGTCCCTTTAAAAATCCAACAACAACAACAACATCTCAACGTTAGAAGTGTTTTCAGTAGTTTACGTCAGACAGACAATTACACACCGCAGTCTTAACTTCATGTAGACCTATACAACCTAACATTGAATTTACATCGTTCCGGAGTATGTACTTAAACTTTTTCATACAAAAAGTGAAATCAAGTTATGAACATTAATCGTTTTCGACAATGACTTCTTCTAATTAATTTTGACATCTTGGCTAGGAAAAACGAGTTTATTGACAGAGCGATCCAACAAGGATTATGTTTTTGCTGACGTAGGTCTGAAGTTTGCAAAGCACGGGCATATAAGCTAGTTCCATATAAACCTGCTATTTTTCTTCCTTTTCCTTGTTTTACTATCAAATTCCAGCCCTTCACTACAATCAAAATCTTCTCTCCTTTATCCACCTGAATTATTTCTTATATATCACATTGTTCACAGTGTGGCTTAGTGGCAGAGTGTCAGATGACGAATCCAAATGTTGTGGGTTCCATCCCTGCTCAGTCACTTATCACTTCTTTGACCCCTGTAACTCTTGTTGATGTGAAAAAACGTCAATTTACAGTATGGTTCGCTATCCATGTTAAACTGTACAGAGAATTGATTGCAAAAATTATTACGTGAAAAAAAAATGAGCCTGTAGGATATTAAATTTGAAATTGTTGGTACTTCATGAAACTCGATGCAACGAGGCAAATATGGCCAAACAAATTCATAAATCTTCGTATTTAAGTAAGGAACTATAGATCTGATTAAAAAGCCAACGCTACATCGTCTATCCCTGCAACTTTTTAGTCCAACATTTTTCAAAGTACTGGTTTCTTTGCTAAGTTTCGCGATGTATCAAAAAAGAGTTAAATAGCTTTAAAACCCGAATCCCAGTAACTCGTTATCATTTACGTTCCCAAAAATTGCTATTTACTACAAGTATAGCCCATGGTAAAGTAAAAACTTACTTGTTCTACAAGAAATTGTAAATAAATATGAACTTACGATTTTTGTTAAAAAAAGGACATTTCAAAAATATTTTCTGAAACTCAACCTACAGTAACAGTTTTTGTCTAATATCCTTCATCAAGGATAGTACTACAATATTAAACAATTTTTAATAATTTCGTTACCAGTAATTGTGAACATCTAAAAATATGTGATTCTTGAAATTTTCCAGGCGTACGGTATATTACATAAAATTTCAGGATTGCAACCGGATTCCGTCGATTTCTTGCCACGATATTTCGGCTGACAATCTTTCAGCCATCTGCTGGTGAGTGCGTTCCACTGGAGATTTAGTTCTCAACGATGCCTTTATAGCAAAAATTTGCGCGGAGGCGCATGCGCATCAGTGGCCGTCACAAGCGCGCCCTCTTTCCAATTTCGGACTTTTGTTAGACCTCTTCCCAGTGATGCTGCAGAAGAAATAAGACGTGAAACATGTCATGCACTCACCAAAGTTCGGCCTCAGAAGACCAACATTTCCGCCATGGAAAGGGCCGCACTCCGCAAGTTCCGAGAAGATCCTCACGCGGTGGTCCTTCCAACAGATAAAAGAAATTCTACTGTGCTTTTGCCAAGGGACGTCTAAATGAGAAGATTTATAGCTTACTGAGTGAACCAATATATTGGAAGAGCGATAAAGACCCCACAGAAAGAGTAGAAAGGAAGACGGCATCAATGTTGAATTCTTCTTTTCTTCAGCATGAAGTGGTCAAAGGATTATTGACTCACAGCTCTGTGCCACCCAGGTTATATGGTCGTCCGAAGATCCATAAAAGAGAGGTCCCTTTAAGACCGATAGTCAGCAACATCGGCGCCCCACGTGTGCTTTAGCTGTACATCTTGCCTCTTTACTGAGACCTTTTGTGGAGAAATGCCACCATCATATTCGTAACTCTGCTGACTTTATCAATAGACTGAAGTCATTTCAACTTCGTCAGTCTGATATATCAGTGAGGTTCGATGTCGTCTCACTCTACACTAAGGTTCCTCTCTTGGTCTCATTGTCACTCATCAGCAAAAGGTTCACAGCCGATGTAACAGCACTTTTTCATCGTCAAATTACTTTTTACTCAACAATGACTATTTTGAACAAACTGACGAATGGGCAGTCCCAACTCCCCTCTGGTAGCAAACACTTTTATGGAAGATTTTGAACAAAGGACACTTGATTCTGCAGAATATAAACCGACCGCCTTTTGGCGATATGTTGATGACACTTTTGTAGGGTGGCCTCATGGGGAATTCAATCCAAGATAATACCCAGTTCTCGATGGAAACTGAGAAGGACGGCTGCTTATCATTTCTAGATGTCCTAGTCAGTAGGAAAGTGGATGGGACGTTGGGGCATTCCGTGTACCGGAAACCCACACATACGGTCATCTATTTGGAAGCATCCAGCTGTCACCACCCTGCACGATCTACCGCCGACCTTCGAACGTTGGTGCATCCCGCACATGTTGTGTCTGATGGAGAAAGCCTTCCTACGGAGCTGGAACATATAAAGTCCGTTTTAAAAGATAATGGATATTCTCCACATCAGATCAGCGCAGCATTGAAGAGGAAGAAACGTGACGACCCTCAACATCAAGAGGATAAAACAAGTCAAGTGCTTTCCTTCCATACGTCGAAAACCTTTCGTCGAAATTATGCAGAATTTTAAGAAAACATCAAGTAAAAGTCATCTTCCAGCCACCTGCGAATATTAGTGCACTTCTAGGCTGGGTTAAGGATGATCTTGGATTGAGGAAAGCCTGACTTTGCAGAATACCTTGCCTGTGTGCCAAAGCTTATATCGACCAACCGACACGCACAGTACAGAAAAGGTGCATTGAACGCCACACGCGTCTGTTGGATCCCAGTAAGTCGCCCATTGTATTATCACAGGACATTCTACGGATTACTCCGCTACTGAAATCATGGCCACGACAAGATCCTTCTGGGATTCATTAATAAAAGAAACTGTGGAAATACGTTTAGCCCAAGATCTTATTAATCGTGACGATGGCTTTCATCTGGATAAGGCTTTGGACCCGGTGATTTCTTTAATATCATCTGGGAGGCAGCATTTTATTCAGGACGATGCTTCTAGCGATAATTGGAAATTTTATACATCTGACAAGCAATGTACTGAGAGCTCATTCAAACAGAGGGCGGACATGTACTGTACTGTACTGTATTTCCACCTTATGCAGTACTTACGCTTTCCGATAGATGGCGGACATACATCTACATGGGATACTCTGCAAATCACATTTAAGTGCCTGGCAGAGGGTTCATCGAACCATCTTTATACTATTTATCTCCCATTCCATTCTCGAATAGCGCGCGGGAAGAAAGAACACCTGAATCTCTCCGTTCGAACTCTGATTTCTCGTATTTTATTCTGATGATCATTTCTACCTATGTAAGTGGGAGTCAACAATATCTTTTCGCATTCGGAGGAGAATGTTGGCGATTGGAGTTTCGTAAGTAGTCCATGCTACAGCGATAAGCGTCGTTGTTGTAATGATTCCCATCCCAGATCCTGATCATTTCCGTAACGCTGTCTCCCCCGTATCGTGACAATACGAAACGAACTGCCATTCTTTGGATTCTTTCGATGTCTTCCGTCAAAACCACCTGATAAGGATCCCTCACTGGCCAAAAAAGGACGGACTAGCGTAGTGAGCGTAGTGTATGCAGTTTATTTGGTAGTTCTGTTGCATCTTTTAAGGGTTCTGCCAATAAAACGCAGTCTCTGGTTCGCCTTTCTCACGACATGATCTACGTGTTCTTTCCAGTTTAAGTCTGAAGTAATAGTAATTCCTAGGTTTTTTGTGAAGTTTACATACAGTGTAAACACCGCGCTGACGCCCGCGCGTCGCCTGTGGACTGTTTTTCACAGAGGGCGGTTAATTCGAAAGAGAGCGCGCTTGTGACGGCCACTGATGCGCATGCGCCTCCGCTCCTATTTTTGCTATAAAGCCGTCGTGGAACGCACTCACCTGAAGATGGCTGAACGGTTGACAGCCGCAATATCGTGGCAAGAAGTCGACAGAATCTGGCTGCAATCTCGAAACTTTATGTAACACATGTCCGCCTCCGTAGCTCAGCGGTAGCGTCGCTGACTACAACGCAAGAGGCTCGGGTTCGATTCCCGGTAGGGGTCTGGGTGTTGTGTGTTGTCTTAATCATCATCATCATCATCATCATCATCTCATCATCATGGGCACGTAAGTCGCCCACACGGCGTCAAATAAAAAGACTTACACTAAGGTGGCCGAACAATCCCGCAAGGGATCTCCCGTCCAAGAAAGCCATACCCTCATTTCCATTATGGAACACCTAAAAATTTCTTTTAACAATTTGTGGTTTTCTTGGACGTGTGTTATTACGCCGCCAAGCGTCGGTGGATTGAATGGATAACATTTTTTATTTTCAAGACTTAAAGGAAGTAAGGTTACACTACTAAATTTAGGAGCCGACAAAGAAAAAATAATCTGTTGGGCGTAATTAATATTTTACAGCAACAGGATTGAAGGAGATTAACATTACATACTTAGGTTTTCAGGGGAAAAAAATCGCACTGACGTGTTTTACGGCCCTCTTTAGATTTGTAGTTTTATAAGTTTTTGCAAACGTTTTGGACCAAAATAATAATCTAAATAATAAAAAATTTAATTAATAAGAGTAGCTGAAACCCTATTAGGAAAAAGAAAGAATTAAGTGGTGGTGCGTTCCGAACCACTGATCTTCAGCATCACAATCCAACGCATTGCCCACTACGATACGTCTAACGGTTGGGAGTTGTGTTCTTTAATCTCATACTATTGATGGCCGTTGTTAACTGAGGTTAATATGCCATTTGTAGACACTAGATTATCATTTATCGTACGAAGAACGACGTGTTTTTGTTAATTCTTCAGTGCACCGTTGCTTTGAAATGACAACGGGTAAGTTACAATAAGAAAATACAAAGATGTAGAGAATTTTCTCCTCTACAAATTCGGTTATTCAATTTTCGTGTCAGATGAATGGTTAAACCGTTATTTTCATTTAAATTTCGAGCTGTCAAAAGACGATCGCAAAGGCCCAGTTTTAGTGTTACTACCGTAACCTAAAGTGGGCCAATACTAGGCTGTGCTTTACTGTTTAGTTGGTATTAGTAACGTTAGCTGCTACGGCGGCAGTGTGGGGCGACATTTCCAAAAGCAGAGACACGATATCAGTAATTCTATATATGCCCCCAACTGGAAACTGACCGTTTCTGGCGGGAGCACAAATGCACTCCATCTCTTGCGGGAATACAGTAAGGCCGCGGTGGAGTGGCCGAGCGCTCTAAGGCGCCTTGCTGCGGAGTGTGCAGTTGTTCGCCGTCGGGGTTTCGAGTCCAGCCCTCCCTTGGGTATGGGTGTGTGTTGTACTTAGTAAATGTTAGTTGAAGTAATTTTTCAAGACTAGGGACTGATAACCAGAGACAATAAGTCCCTTAGCGTTACAAACATTTTAACATTTTTGAATACAGTTAAGCTGAGAGCAAGAGAAAATAATGGGCTGGGGGCAGAACCACTGTAGCGTGCGATGTGTTGACAATTTTGGTAGGACGGAAAGCATGCTTGGATAGTCTAACTGCTTATGGCAATCGCTGGCCTAAAATTTGAACTTCGCCTTTGAATTTATTTTGATGCCCTGAAACGCTCGAGATATTTTTCTAATTCCTGAATTTAGGTCGCTAATTTCAACGAATGGTATCTGTTAGTTCGTAGATTTGTGAAAGAAGAGACAAGAATCAGTAATTGACTCTTATCAGTAATTGCTAGCTTTGCTTCCTTCGGGGCAAGGTACAGAAGTCCTCTTGTACCTATTGTGGCATAACTCGATGACATAAGTACGATTTTTATCGTGATTTTCGCCTAGGAAGCACAACAGCCTGGAAATGTTTGAATTTATTTTACGGTACTTTCTTTCGTTTCTCGTCATTTTAATATTTATTTATTTATTATTGTTTTTTTCTGTTCCATAGGACCCAATTGAGGAGTGAGACTCCATGGTCATGGAACAAGTCAATACATTAATTGTTACACAAGAATGGTAATAGAAAAATTTTAAGTGGTCCTTTGCACACGACAATCTTAAGACAAAGTGAAGAGAATCAATAAAGAAAAAAATGAATTAGCTTAATTGTTTAAATTTTCTAGGAGTTCCTCGACAGAATAGAAGGAGTGAGCCATGAGGTAACTCTTCAAAATGTTCAAATGTTTGTTAAGCTTATGGGACTTAACTACGGGGTCATCAGTCCCTAAACTTACAAACTACTTATGAACTACTTACAAACTAGGACGGAACAAATATCCATGCCCGAGGGGGGATTCGAACCCCCGACCATAGTGACCGTGCTGACCGTGACTGGAGCGCCTCAGTCACCTCGGCCACCGCGGCCGGCAACATGGTCTTTCAACGACAGCTTACTGTGTATCTGAACACCTAGAAATTTGAACTGTTCAGTCTCACTTAACATATGCCCATTATGTGTAATCAAAATGTCAGCTTTCGTCAAATTATATGTTAGAAATTGTAAAAATTGAGTTTTACTGTGGTTTAACATCAACTTGTTTACTACAAGCCATGAACTTATCTCATAATCTTGTATATTATCGCAGAAACTTTCTCGTAGTATATCAATGTCTATAAATTCGTAAGAGTACGAAATGGTGAAGATCTCCTCTGAACAGCACATTGCAAGGCATCCCAGTTATGCTCAATAATGTTCATGTCTGGGGAGTTTGTTTGCCACCGGAGGCGTTTAAATTCAGACGAGTGTTCCTGTAGCCACTCTGTAGCCGTCTGGATGTGTGAGCTGTCGCATTGTAGTGCCGGAATTGTCCGAGTCCGTCGGAATGCACTTTGGACGTGAATGGATGCGGGTGATCAGCCAGGCTGCATACACCTGTCAGAGCCGTGTCTAGACGTATCAGGATCCCATGTTGATTTGATTTTCTCAGGGAAGACAAAACAGTCTTGGTCCAACCCGACACTGCCCGCACCGAAACTAAGTTTATTGTGCGGTATCGCCCCCTGTATATCTAGTAAAGCCAACCAATGCCCTTGAAGAGTGCAAGGAGTCCCTTTTTTCCAGTTTTTATTAGACACAATTTCTTCGGGTCTGGTTATTCCAAATGTTCTGTGCCTTTTACTCTCCAATGCAATGCATTCGAAGATTAGATGTGATGCAGTTTCATAACCGTCATCACAGATCCTACATTTAGAGCCCTCTTCTGTTATTCCCATTGTATGTAGGTGTTTTTTGAAATTCCCATGGCCTGTCAGCAATCCAACCATGAGCCTACTCTCTCTCCTGCCCAGGTCCAGGATTGCAGAGCTTCTTTTAAAACATGGCTTTGGCATCATTACCTTGCCATGTTTTTGTTGATAGACTTCGGTCCCATATTCTACGTGCTGTCTTCTGAGCCAGTTACGTAGCTCCAATTTGATCATTGCCTTGGTGATTGTCAGGACAGGTTCCGATCCAATAAATAGAGTCTCTGCCCCCATCCTGGCTAATCTGTCGGCATGTTCGTTGCCACTGATCCCCGAGTGGCCAGGGACCCACAATAGGTTTACTCTATTGCTTTCTCCTAGCTCCACCAGAACCCTGTGACATTCTGCAACAAATTTAGATCTTGTTGCAGGAGCTGCCAGTGATCTCAGGGCTGCCTGGCTGTCTGAATAGATGTAGATGCTACGGTCTTTGTAGCACCTACGCAAATTCTCCTCCACACACGCCCTGATGGCAGTGATTTCGGTCTGAAATACTGAGGCCAGTTTCCCTAGAGAGACGACGCCCTCCAGTCTTGGCTGCACTCCGTATACCCCGGTCCCAACGCCTTGGTATGATTTTGACCCGTCAGTAGGATCCCATGTTACTCGAACTGCATCTGCTCCACACCATTACACAGGCTCCAGCAACGTGAGCGCTCTCCAGTTGACATGCAGGGTCGATGCACCCATGAGGTTGAGCCCATGCCCATACACGTCCATCTGCTCGATAGAATTGGGAACGAGACTCGTCAGATCAGGTAACATGTTTCCAGTTCTGAAAAGTCCAATGTTGGTGGTGACAGGCTCAGGCGAGAAGTAAATCTTTGTGTCGATCAGTTAGCAAGGGTCCACCAGTGGGCCTTCGGTTCTGAAATCGCGTACCTATGCGTGTCGTTGAATGGTTCGCACGCTGACACTTGTTGACGGTCCAGGATTGAAATCAGCGGCAATTCGACGAAGGGCTGCACTTTCGTCACGTTCTATCTATCTATCTATCTATACATACTCCGCAATTCACTGTAGGGTGCGTGGCGGAGGGTACACTGTACCACTACTAGGCATTTCCTTTCTTATTCCACTCCCATACAGAATGAGGAAAAAAAAGAATGCATATATGCCTCCGTACGAGCCCTAGTTTCTCTTATCTTGTCTTTGTGATCATTAAGCGAAATGTAAGCAGGCGGCAGGATGATCATTCTACAGTAAGCTTCATATTCCTCCCCTCTAAATCTCCTCAATAAAAATTCAATTCACGAGAAGAACGTCGTCTTTCCTCCAGCGATCCCCAATTAAGTTGCCGGAGCATTTCCGTGACACTCGCGCATTGGTCGAACCTACCGGTAACAAATCTAGCTGCTCGCCTCTGAACTGCTTCTATGTCTTCCTTTAAACTGATCTGCTGCAGGTCCCAGCAATACTCAAGACGTGGTCGTACAAGCGTTTTATACGCGGTCTCCTTTACAGGTGAAGTATATCTTCCCAAAATTCTCCCAATAAACCGAAGTCAGCTGTCCGCCTTACTCACAACTGTCCTTACATGTTCGTTCCATTTCATATCGCTCTGCAATGTTACGCCTAGATATTTGAACGACGAGATAGCATCAAGTAGCTCACTACTAATGCTGTATTCAAACGTTATAGGATTGTTTTTCCTAATCATGCGCCTCACCTTACATTTTTCTACATTGAGAGCTAGCTGCCATTTATCGCACCAACTAGAAATTTTGTCTAAGTCATTCTGTATGCTATTACAGTCAGTTAAAGACGACACCCTCCCATACACCACAGCATCACAGCAAACAGCCGCAAATTACAACTTACTCTGTCCATCAGATTAGATAGAAAATAATAGCGGTCCTATCACACTCCCTTGGGGCACGCCTGACGATACACTCGTCTGTGATGAACACTCACCGTCGAGAACAACGTACTGCGTTCTATTACTTAGGAAGTCTTCCAGCCAGTCACAAATCTGTGAACCTATTCCATAAACTCGTATCTTCGTTAACAGTCTGCAGTGTGGCACCGTGTCGAACACCTTTTTGAAGTCGAGAAAAACACAATCCGTTGAACGATTGAAACCGGAGGTGCAAACTTTCATTCGCCGCACTTTGGTATTCCATCTAAACCTAGGCCAGTGAAGCCATAACTGTTCGCAAATTGCGATTTATTGCATTCACTTATAGGCTATGTCACCAATATTTAAAACCAACATCTTGGAGGATTCGAACCTCCACGGCGAGCAACAGCGAGGGTGCTTTAGACCGCTCGGCTACTCCACCGCGGAAATCCTCACCTATCGCTACTTCGGAGATGCTGTGTTTCCATCTCTCGTGGGCCGACTATAACACTACGTTTAAACTCACTTAAGCCGTGATAACCTGCTACTGTAGCAGCTTACGCCTACGCGAGACACCCCTTGTTTATAGAGGCTTTGCCGACCGCATGCTGTGTGGCGGGAGACGTGCAGGGAAGAGTTCTCTGCAGTCGGGCTGGTCACTGTGTCCTCGGTGGCGCAGTGGTCAACTCGTCTGCCTAGTAAGCAGGAGATCCCGGGTTCGAGTCCCCGCCGGGCACAAATTTTCATTCGCCACAGTTTGGTACTCCATCTAAACCTCATACAGTGAAGCCATAACATCGCAAATTGCGATTTATTTCATTCATTTGAACGCTGTTATTCGTCAGAAATATATATAATATTATTAGAGAAATTGCAATATTCGCTTTTCTATTACATATTCATTAATGACACGCTCTTTATGAAATTAATAACCACTCTAGGGTGTAGTTTTCTTTGGGTATCGTTAAAACTCTTGTTTCAGGAGCGATCCATGACACCCAATAGCTTTTTATAGCAATACCTTTTCTCCATGAAGAACTGTTATCAGCAGCTAGTTGAATATTGTTAAATTTATACTAATATTTTAGTGGCATCATCAACCGAAAGTTTTGTACCCAGTGCAGATCACAATTAAAATAAATGTTCACTGTCGAGAGAAACACCAGCGATCTGGGCGCTGATGACCTCGATGTTGACGCGCTATATCACTAATCAATCAATCAAACCAGCGATCTGTTACGCCAAACGGTGGTCGCCTTTCTAGCGCAACAGAGCTGGTGGGCGGCATCTCAGTTCTCGTTCCTGTCTTCGTTCACTAAAACTATGATAAAGGAATGGTGAAAAGAATGTGTCGGTCGTGATTAATGTTAGATATTGTGGTGAAAAATGCAAAACGTATCTAAAATATGGTTCCGAAGTCTACCTTATGTCACAGAGATAAGTGTGCGTGTTGTTACAACTGGCAGCGATACTCCTCTTAGCTTTCGTGTCAGATACACTAGGTACACATGTAATCGACAGTGTTTCCCAGCAGAGAATGCTGAGCAGCAGACAGTAAAGCTTAGCGGTTAGCGGTTGAGCATTATGAATAGGCGAGGAGTCTCGCGAATTCTGTTACTGAGTTTATAACGCCATTGCCCAATTTTGATCATTTTTTGGTAATAATATTTCTTTTTTTTTTTTTTTTTTTTGCTATGTTAGATACTAAATTTCATTCATGTTACAATCGATTCCACTATTGTATGGTATGTGATGTGTGTACTTCATGTGCTTTGTATGTTTTATGAATATCTACATCATGTTTATTTTGGCATAATATTTTTGTAATTTTAATTGGCTTCGATAATGTCAGTTTTATTTTTGAATCTTTTATGTATGTGAATATTATGTAAATTTGTAATATCTCACGACCAGCATGATATGTAAAAGCAGTAGTGATTCCAATGTGAACGGAATTTCGTTGTAAATGAAAAGGTGGTGTAGGCGCGCAGCTAACGGAGACAGAGTAGTCAGTCGAAGGTTGGCATTCACAGCAGTCAGTCTGTGGTGGGAGCTCACAGCAGTAGTGAACCTGAGGGCACAGCAGCAAGACGTAGTGGTAGACTTGTGCTACTGTATTCTGCCCAAATGTTTATTTTACTTGAGGCAGAAGACCAATCTACGTACAATGGCCTCGGTGAACGTGCTGATGCAATGGTAACACTTACACTGTCTGCATATGGAGCTAGATAGAAGCTACTGGAAACCGCTGTTACAATGTCGACACACAAACTGCATAAAAATGAAATCTGAGCTGTATACGCTGCGCCACCACCTCGCCACTACTCCGCATTAATATCAGGTCACAATATTTATTGTTAGTGTTTATAAACGGGTCGTTGAGAGCTTTAACTTGTGTTTTGAATGTTTTTCAATAGAGGTTACATTTCTGTTAAAAGTAGTGTGTACGTAACCCTAATTTATCGCAAGTCACATAACCTAATAGGGATCCTCTCCTGTAAAGAATTATTAACCGAGTCATCCTATTTTTTTTCTAAAAGCAGCAATCAATTTATATAATGTAAATTTTTTGGAGAATTTTCTTAGTACAATATACAGTGCTGCAACTATAAATTTAACTGCTCTTACACAATAGTATTGGTAGGAATAAGTTACTGTTTTGCCACATAACTAATTTAAATCAGTTCATATAATTGAAATAGTTCAGACACGAACTTCTATGTCCCTATAAATTGTCAGTACAGTTTGAGTGACATTCTAGATTCCAGGCTAGCAGATTTACTTGATGAATCTATTAAGCAAAGTGTTACTTAAATAATAGTTAACTGTAACAGAATCATTAATTTCATGGCAGGGAGAAAGATTTCATTATTTTCAACAAAGTGATACATACTAGTCAGTGTTCTTTTAGTAGATTTTTGATTATAGGTCATAATCATAACCAATTTCTCACTTATTTACACAGAACTTAGGAACAGCACTGACCATAACATCAGTAGATTTTTATTTATTTATATATTTTTTACCACTAATTATAAGCTTTTTAGCTTTGTTTCTGAGTGCCACTTGCACTGCAATACTGCATCCTACGCTATATTATATAGTAACGGAAAGTAACTGATGAGGTGAGTCTTACCATTACAATAATTTAAATAATTACTGCTTTCATTTTAATCTCTTTATTATTTTTGTGATTGGTATTTTTTATCTCTTATGAAACTGGTGACAAAGTTTCTTCCACCCTTTGTTTATTCTGCACCAAGCTTCTAAATTTAACTGCATTCTTAATTTATCACTGCTTGGTATTCTTATGCCTCATTAGGCTGGCGACCGTGTATAAATTTTTATTAATGAAACATTTTGTTAATAATTTTTAATTAGCACAACACTAGTATTACCTAAGTTATTTTTTTGTTTCATAGTAATCAGACTTCTTTTACTGCTATAAGCTACACCTATTTCAAACATAGTTATCGCTTTCCATAATTTATTTCGTGTTTGGATAAATCTTTGGGGAGTTTCGGTCCAAGTCTTGTCCTTAGGCTAGCACGGGTGCCACACTTAGTGGCCCGTGACTGTTCGATTAGTCGCAGTTGTGTCACAAGTGTACTTGCTCCAATTGCGAGAAGAGGAATACCAACATTTGATTACACACCAATATAATTGAAGCTTTATGTGAACAAGGAATTTCATATATAATTTCATTATGAGTCACAGCGATGTGTTTAGGACCTGAATAGATTTTGTAAACACCAACAGGCAATGTTCATGATTGGCTCTGTACTGGTCTCCCTAGAGCCATAACTGCGGCAGACAACCAGTATTTGCGAGTTGTGACCCGAAGGAAACCGACCAGTTTGCTACCATGATAAACAACGATATTGTGAAGAGCACCGGTAGGCAAGTGTCAAACCAATCTGTACGAAACAGTCTCCACAAAAGTAAACTTACTGTATTCTAGGTGGCTGTGGAGAGGCCTGGTCTAACACGAGGACACCATTTTACACAGTCAGGTGGGCCCAAAATGACCAAGAATGGACTACGGAAAACTGGCGTAATGTTTTATTCATAGACGAATGCCCCATATATCTTATATTGTACCAGATGACTGCAGGTAACGTCTGAGGCGGGAACCTGGCATTGGTGCCCACCAGAAGCACGCTGTCAGCCGAGTAAAGCTGGCAGGAACCGATGTGCAGGTATAACCAACGATTTCATGTCATTCATATTGCACAATTAGAGTGGCTTGCATATACCCGTCGTATGAATCCGACAGGGCGGAATGACAGTGTGGTTTAAGGCGTCATGCTACTGACTGGCCGGCAGTGTCCGCCGGAGGTTCGACTCCTTAGTGTTATCCTTAGTCTAGGCCAGTTCGAGTAATTTGTAAGTCTAGGGACTCATAAGCATAAGAGTGTGGTACAATTGGCTTACTAATATTAGAAACTTTATATGAATCCAACTGATAATGTTTGAGATAAATTGAAAAGAGGTGTGTCAGAACATCTTGATCAGTTACTAAATCTGCTGCAGCTAAGTATACTTTCCTTTTAGGAATGGGATAAATTAGACCAGAAGTGATTAAGGGGAGTCTTCGGCAGCACACAACATAGGGTGCAGGGTTGTATTCATGCAATGTGTCATGAAGTCTCTACTGAATTCGGTTGCTACAAAGTGGGCTTAACGCAGGTAAAGTGATTTTGCTTTTATTTGAATATAAAACAATTTTTGTCCAATAAATCGTAATGCTTACGAGTTCATAAATACCAAGTCATCACAGGCTAGTACAGAATATCATAGAACTGTTTTAGGCAGATTATGTAACACTCTTTTGATGTGTGTACCTAGGATCAGTAATGTAGAATTTTTGTACTGTATTTAATGGTTATCTATTTTTGCCTCATTTTTATTAACTTCATTCCCTATTCAAATATAAATGTGAGATAGTTGTATTTTGCCGTTTTCCTATGAAACTTTGCTATGTATAGTACATCTGTCCCTGCATTTTCTGTTCTCTCCAATATTCATAAATGGCCGCCATACTAAAAAACAAAACAAAAAACAAAACAAAAAACTGCTACTTGTATTACAAATTAAATATCAATTTCCACTTTTTCCTTCCACTACACTTTTACTATACGATAAATATTTCTCTCTTCCTTTTGTGTGAAATTTCATTGACGGTATATCAAAATCCCAAATTTTTAGTGTCGTAATGAAGAAGGCTGGAATAAGAGCTATAACCAACAGGCTTTGTTCATTCAAGAATGGTGTGAACGCTTATGAGGTGTTACTAATCGGAAAGGAATAAAATTAGTCTGCAAGAGTAATGCAACGGCAACGCAATAAACTACTTTGTGTTCCTTTTGTAATATGAAAAAATGAATGGGAAGAGAATGACAGTTTCGAAACACAGTTATACGCTGGTAATGAGATAAAAATTATCTGCACAAACTGTAGTAACTGTAACTAAAACGCAGGATGCTATTTAAGAAGCTAGAAGTGCCAAGAAAACGAAAACTGGTAATTAAACTTTGCAGTAAAATACATTTAAATGATGTCTAATAGCATCTATTTTATTGACAAAACTAGATAGAACTAATATTTAGTCATTATCAAATAATCTACCCAATGCAGAATGTACACACATTTAGATATAATTCAGTATGATATGCAGTTACGAAATGAGAGAAGAATCCCAACATGCTGAAAACGATGTATAACTGACAAAATGTGACAAATGTGGCAGGTATGTATTTTACAATTTATTTATTGCAGCTTTTGAACAGAATTAATATAAGGCTTGTTGCAACCTATGAATGACAGAGTACACAATTGCAGTGAAGTTTGTAAGTGTGGCATGTGACTGTGATGTTAGATGTATGACATGGAAAAAGAGAGAAGTGTGGTACATGATGTGACATCAAGTCAAATGCGTTGAAGTACTGTGTGGTCAACTATGGTAATGTGGTGTTTAGTGACATGTAGCAAAGTAGTGAAAGGTCACGTGAGGAAGTTTGTGGTGCAATGTAGTGGCTTATGTTGTTGTGAAGTGGTGTTTGGTGTAGTGAAGCAATGTGTGGTGGAGTGACATCTTGTTAGGTGATGTAACGATTGGTGAAGTGATATGACAAGTACTGAAATGATGTGATGAGTGGTGGAGTGACGAGTGATGTGGTAAAGAGAAGTGATGAGTGGTAAAGTTGTGTATGGTGCAGTGAGGTGTCATGTGGTGAAGTGAACTGGGGTATGGTGAAGTAAATTAGTATGTGGTGAAGTGAAATGAAAAGTGAAGTGAGAAGTGAAGTGAGAAGTGAAGTGAAGAATATTTTATCCGAGAGGATGCCATCGTCATATGTTCATACAGTAGAGGTGCATGTCCTTGGGAAATGTAAGGGCTGTAGTTTCCCCTTGCTACAGCCGTTCGTAGTAACTGTGTGGCAAAGCCATATTATCTGATATTACATAGCCATTTTAATCAACGAGGCAAAGAAACTGAACTTTGAACTACCAAGGAAAGGCAGGTGATTATATTTTAACGCAAAAATATAATGAAAATGTGGGGGAGATATTAAAATGATTGTTCGAAGAGGTAAAAGTTCAAAAAAGAGTATGTTTGTCAAAGTTAAACTCAAGTATCATATAATTTTGGCTGTTTGTTAAAATATGGCCAGAAAGAATATTACGTGTTGGCTACACAGGTGTAACCACTACAGTAGAGTCGTAATCATATAACCATAATTTTTTATTATTTAGATTATTATTTTGGTTCGAAATGTTTGCAAAAACTTACAAAGGTACAAATTTAAAGTGGGCCGTAAAACACGTCAGTGCGATTTTTAAATTTCAAAACGGTACGTACTTAAAGAACATGCCTCGTATCCTTGAGGTACGCAATCCACCCCACTGCGGCAATGTCTGTGGTTCATTCCCAGACTGCATTAATGAAGTGGTTAATCAATTACGCTTTCCATGCATTGATAAACTACAAAGATAAGTTTCTTATCATTAAATACATGTGAAAATAGTCGAATTTCATTGATTCAACAACACAAGTTACAGCTTTTCGACGGGAAATTCTTAAGAATATGCTTGTAATTAGAGCTTACTCTGCTGTGTGCAGTAGCATAGAAACACTTATTTCATGCGTGAGATGGGTGTACTTCTGTTGCTATTTCTTCTTATAATTTGAACACATTTCTTAACAAGTTAAATTTCATCGTGGCTAATGGTTTGTCCATTCTTACAATTAACATGAGTTTTTTTTTAATATTTTCGTAAATATAATTACTTTTTCATCAGATGAAACTGTGTAGGATATCTTTACTGTTTGTTGGTATAGCAAAAATTGTAGAATTGATGACTCCTGAGCGTTGCACATAAAGACAAACAAATGCGCGAAATGTAAACACTGATGACATGGAAACTAACCCCAGGCCTCTCCCACTACAACTCAGACAGTTCTGCGCATGCGCGAATCTGGCAGCTTGAGCGGAGAAATATTTTTTCCGGGTGGAATGCTGTCACTGCTTAAACAGCATACACCCGCACGCCAATTAGCCAGAGGCGGGAAGAGGCGATGCCTAAGCTTAATTTCTGCTTTGCACATGCGCGTGTATCCCGTTCGCAGCTGCTTAAACAAACCTTTAGACGAAAAAATACGAACGCATTTAAATTGGACAAAAGTATAGATGAAACTATAACATTATTCACTTCACTTACATCAATGCAATACGTTCGGTATTGTCCAGATATATTTACAAGTATTATATATCGAAGGTGCGATTGTAATAGAGACAAACTGGATTTTGTTTACAGTGATGACTACAACTACTACAACAATTTTGTTTATAGCGTTGGCAACAACGTCGGCGAAACATGAACGTCATCCCGTATTGACATTCATTGTAATTGCCCTTACCTTAGTCGTCATCTTCATATTTTATTGTCTGCTTGATTGTGTGCGGTTTAAATGTTATCTCCGGCAGAAGAGGACCTATCTTATGTTGAGACAGTATAGTACAATGTACTGTCATACATGGTACAAGCTTTACAATGATCGTATGTCCCTATTTTTATCGTACGACTTTGTAACCCTGACACAGCTACCGGCCAATTAACCCGCCAGAATTCGCGCCTTTAAAAGTTACACGCTCGCTCGCACATAGAGCATTTTGCTCACACACAACCAGCAGCCTGTAATTTACCTAATGCGTATCAGTTAGGATTGTTTTTGATACTTTTATAATGAAACACTCGTAATGTTCTATAAAATATTTATTTGCAGTACAAAACAATAATTACGTCTATATCATTTATAATAATCCTAGGACAAATGAAGTCGCGTCTTCTAAGGAACATAAAGAATTTAGAAAACAAAACAACAACTACTACATGTTGGTTAAGTTTTGTGCCCTAATCACCATATATTTGATCTTTGGACATATCACGCAATATTTCAATGTGTTCATTACACAGTAAGTTTTTACACTATACAGAATGCCAATAAATGCTTTGACTTCTGTAATGTCGGTCTTGTTACAATCCCTATCCCTTGAAAATCGATGCTTGATTTTTCTAATGTTAATATTCGTGTACGTAACTATTTCAGGTGGCATTTCATTGTTAATAAAAAGACGCAAACAATCCACAGTATCTTTGGTATCTTTTGCCACAGTTTTTACCCCCTGTCTACCAATAACGATATTGTGCACTCTTGTCCTGACATTGGAACGACCTGGTTGTAACACCACATTGTTTGCTTGTCTTTACCTAAGTAGAACAACTGACCTCTTGATTGGATTGAAGAAATGTCACCTTCACTTTCTTCTGATGATTGTTCCGTTTCACTACAGTGATCGTTGTGATCACTGGCCAAGTCACTTTCTATATTATCACATCGAGCAGATTCATTTTCAATATCTTCTAGGTCATCTTCTTCAAGCCATGACATAATTTTTTGCTTCCAGTCTATCCATCTACAAATATTAAAAAGAGTGTTAGTTTAGGAATTTCACAATACTTATTAATAGTAAATAAAATATAAAGCAATAAACTAAGAGCAGTAACCGTAAAGCAACATTCTAAAGATTTGTGTGGCGAAACATATACTTACGTCGATACTCGCGCGATGAACTAAATGCCGCACGGCGACGACTTGTCCAACCAACTGACCTCTTGCCATTGAAAAACACACACCGACACAACAACAACAGTGTGCGCCGGTCGGAGAAAGTGTAGAACTGAGCTACTGAGCGAACGAGAGCCATGCAGGTATTGTTGAGAAAATGCCGATTGTTTTAAAATTGCTCATAGCGTGAGCTTTCGCGAGTTAATATTGTTTGCACTGTAGTCAATTGGGTCACTGCAACCCGAAAACTATGTATCTTTTTTATTATCATCGTCATTAAGGAAAGACGAAGGGCTAAGGAGGGTATAAGAGGGCGCTGTGACAGAGGCTGTTGGGCGCATGTGCTGCGCGGTGGGTGTGTCGCGTTTCACGGCTGGGAGGCGTCGGCTCGGCTCGGCTCGGCTCGGCTCGGCGCGCCGTCAGCCGCGATGCGAGTGACGGGCGCTTACGTAACGGCGCGCACTGCGCCTGCGCGGCGCTGGAGCGTGTCGGCACGTGGTGCGCATGCGCGCCACGCCACCTGGCGGTTCCGGCTCGTTACGCGCCCACTCGACCGTCGCTTGTCACTCGCCGCCGCGCCGCGCCGCGGCCGTAACTCGCCGTTTGCCAGTGCTGTGCGCGGGACTCTGCACTTCGTCTGTAGGCGCCTGCCCTATCCGCACGGGGACAGCCGTAATTTTTTCATTAGCACTAGTGCATCATTCTCGTGACACTCTCTTCCCAATATAGCGATAATACAAAACGTGTCCTACTCTGAACGTGGTGGGGATCCCACAATGCGCGGCAATACTTTGTTGTTGTTGATGATGGTTTTGAGGGGACTAAACAGCTAGGTCATCAGTCCCCTGTTCCTAGCTAAGAGCGTAAAAAGTAAAACAAAGCTCCGAAGATGAAAACTCACAAATTGGGTTAGCTGACAATGGACAATACAAAACGAAGACACACAATAGGTAAAACGAAGTCGGGATCTCACCTAAAACTGGACAGCAGAACAACATGCTGACTGATCACAGAGAAAAAAACAGGATGAGCCAGCCATACTGCAAGAACTAAAAACCCCTTGGTAATACAGAAGGGTCTTAAAAGGGTGTAAAATAGCTGGATAGGTGGAGACCTGAATTATGAGGCTATAGCACCCACCACTAGATTGAGTTGTAAAAACCAGCTGCGTGAATAAAACTTAAAACAGAATGAGCCATGGCGGCATCGTCGCCTAAAACTAAGGGTAGCGCGTCTGGTAGGTTAAAAGACTGCCACAAGGTAGCTAAAACTGGGCAGTCCATCAGAAGATGGACGACTGTCAGTGCTGCTCCACACCGACACACAGGTGGGGCCTCACGGCGAAGGAGATGGCCATGGGTCAGCCAGGTATGCCCAATACAGAGGCGGCAGAGGACAACTGACTCTCGACGTATGGGCCGCAGTGAAGACTTCCACAGAGTTGTGGATAGCTTCACTGTTCGAAGCTTGTTTGCTGCACTTGTGGTAGACCACTCGGCACTCCAAGCATCACGCACCTTCTTGTGCAATGTTAACTTTAGGTCCGATTCTGTGACGCCAATGGTTGAGGGTGGCGCAGTGGTGGCCTGTTTGGCCAACTGGTCAACACGTTCATTCCCCAGTATGCCGATGTGGCCAGGGGTCCACAGGAAGACCACACAACGGCCAGTTTTGCCAAGAGAGTAAGCAGTGTCTTGAATGGACTGCTTTAAGGGGTGATGAGGCAAGAACTGGTCGAGTGCCTGCAAGCCACTCAGGGAGTCACTACAGATGACAAATGACCCCCTGGGGCAGGCTCGGAGATGTTCTAGAACCTTTAGGATGGCGAGCAGCTCGGCAGTAAAGACACTACTTTCACGGGGCAATGAGTGCTGTTCGACATGGTCATCATGGAGACATGCATACCCAGCACGACCATCTGCTGGGGACCCATCAGTATAAATGGCCTCAGCACCACAGAAAGAGTTGAAGAGATGCAGGAACTGACGGCGGAGTTGTGTTGGAGAAACAGAGTCCTTTGCTGTATGGGACAGATCCAGACAAAGCTGCAATCGGGGAATGGACCAAGGAGGGGTTTGAAATGAATATTGGAAAGTGGCAGGGGGTGGTTGGGATTCAAGGGACGAAAGTAGAGAACGAACGCGGACTGATATCGGATAACCCGACCGATGCCGTCGTGGAGGGATAGGGAATCGCGACAATACTCTAAAATAGAACGCACAAGTGTAGTGTAGGCAGCTTATTTAGTAGAACTGTTTCAATTTGTAATATTTCTGGCTTAAAGCCATCATATTAAGATCGAAGTATTGCTTCAGTTCACCCGATTAGGACCAGTAGGCGAAAGATGCTAAAAGCTGGTTAGAATCACGATACGTGGTACAATAGGTCGGGTTCTCATGGGAAAGAGCACCAGCAAATATTCCCGAATTATAGGGAAGTCCCCGAGCGGCAGGCACTGGACGCTGATTGGCTGTAGCATTGGCGGTCACGCGCCAAAACGCTTTCATATTTTTGTTAATATTTATTAAACTAATTATTTGTTCAATGCCATACTCAATTTAGAACAACACCTAAAAGCTAAGTTGTGCCCTGAGAAGGTAAAACATATTAACGATTACTAAAAACATAAACAGTTAATATAAGACGGACGATGACCGGCGACCATGTTTACGCGCCAAATTGCGGAACGAAGGCAGCCTTGCATCGAGACGCCACAGCTCAGTTCAGAACAGGCGCTAGGAAGAGTAACATGTGACTTCAGAACACGCTCTCGGTGGAGTAACATATCGCGTTCATAGGCGATCATAAGAAATTGTTTAATCATCGTAGAGCATGGCAAATGACTTTATGTCTACTTTCAGTTAAGACAATGTGTGTGTCAACTGAATGTTATTATGCAGTTTGCTGGTTTTCTGCTTAATTCAAATAAATCAGCTGGCATTCCGAACTACCACAGTTTTATTCCGTAATTAGATCAGTTCCTGCCAATAATTTAGCGGTTTCAGCCTCATACAAGAACTCCGACCTGCGTGGGGACATCTATAGAAGACGTCAGGTTGGTGAACTTTTAGAGTTTCTACTCTTCACACAGTGCAGTGGGTAGTAACTACAACCCTCGCGTACACTGTCATGCGGTACAAACGCAAACTGTTGTGCGTCATCCATGGCAACATGGAGGAGGAAAGAAAATGTTATAGGACCGGTTAAGCACCACCCTTGTATTCATTTTTCCTGTTGTAAGCTTCTAAGTATTCTGCCAATGAAACGTAGTCTTTGCTTCGCTTTCCCTACAGTATTATTTGTGTGTTCTTTTCAATTTAGATTGTTTGTAATTGTTACTCCTAGGTATTTCTTTGAATTTACGGTCTGTAGTTTTGAGTGATTTATCGTCTAAATGAAGTTTAACGGGCTTCTTTTAGTGGTCATATGGATGACTTCACACTTCTCAGGGTGAAATGCAATTTTTTGCTCCATGCTCAGATATCATGTAAATCATTTTGCAGTTGCTTTGATCTTTTGGTGACTTTACTAACCGATAAGAGACAGCATCATCTGCTAACAACCTAAAAGAACTACTCAGAGTGTCTCCTAAATCGTTTATAAAAATAAGGAAAAGTAGCCGCCCTGTAACACTTCCATGAGGAACGCCAGATCTCACTAAAGTTCTGCTCAATTACTTTCCGTCAGTTACAACGTACTGTGTCCTTTCTGACAGGAAATCACGAATGCAATCGCACAATTGTGGGAATATTCCATAAGCACGCAGTTTGCTTAGAAGACGCTTGTGAGATACAGTATCGAAAGCCTTCCGGAAACCTAGAAATAGGAAATCTGTTTGACATCCCTTGTCTAAATCACTCATCATATAATGTTAGTAAGGAGCTAGCTATGTTTCACAAGAATTACACTTTCTCAGTCCGTGTTGACTATGGGTCTATAGGTTCTCATATTTGAGGTAGTTCATAATATTTTAGGAAAGTATACGTTGTAAAATCCTGCTGCAAATCGACGTCAGTGATATAGGCCTGTAATTATGCGTATCACTCCTATTGCCTTTCTTTAATATTGGCGTAACCTGTGCAATTTTCCAGTCTTTGGATAACGAACGTTCGCTGATCGAGCGGTTGTATATGATAACTAGGTAGGGGCTCTTGCATCAGCTTACTCTGAAAGGAAACTAATTGGTATATAATTGGGACCGAGAGACTTTTGTTAAGTTATGTAAGTTGCGTTAATACACCAGGGATATCAACTTCTAAATTACGCATGCTGCCAGCTGTTCTTGATACGAATTCTGTAGTATTCTGGAGTATTTGCTTCATCTTTTTTCGTGAAGAAATTTCGGAAGGCTGTGTTAAGCAATTCTGCTTCAGCAAAACTGTCATCAGTAGCATCACCGTTACTACCGCGTGGTGAAGATATTGTGTTTTACCGCTAGTATACTTTACATACGACCAGAATTTGTTAGGGTTCTCTACCAAATTAAGTGACACAGAGTTTCGTTGTGGAATTTGTTATGACCTTCTCGTATTGAAGATCGAGTTAAATTTAGAGTTTCTGTAAAAGACTGCCAGTCTTGAGGATTTTGTGTCCTTTTTAGTTTGGCATGACTTTGCCTTTGCTTCTGCAAGAGTGATCTATACTGTTTTGTGTACCACGGCAGGTCAGACGCTGCTTTTCTTAATTTGTTTGCTATAAAATGTTCAAAGGTTTGTAGAGCTTATGGGACTTAACTACGGGGTCATCAGTCCCTAAACTTACAAACTACTTATGAACCAGCTAAGACTAAGGACGGCACAAATATTCATGCTCGAGGGAGGATTCGAATCCCCGACCGTAGCGGCCGTGCAGATCGTGATTGGCGCGCCTCAGTCCCCTCGGCCACCGCGGCCGGCTTTGTTTGGTATAAATCTGTTAATAGTTGTCGATATTATTTCTTCTGATCAGCATTAACATTGTTAGTTTCGAAAGACTGGAGATTCTCACTCAGGAAAACATTAATCGAACTTTTATCTGCTTTTTTGCATAGATATATTTTTCGTTCAATTTTGGTAAATTTGGGAAATCCTATATTCATTTTCACTACTCTGTGTTCACTAATCCCTTTGTCTGTTTTGATACTCTTTATTAGCTCCGGATTATTTGTTGCTAAGAAGTCAAATATAGTTTCAAAACCATTTACTATTCTAGTCGGTTCATGAACTAATTACTCGAGATAATTTTCTGAGAAATCAGTGCTATTTCGGACGATGTTCTAAGCTTGCCTCTGGTTTTAAATATGTATTTTTGCCAATATATTGAGCGTAAGTTAAAGTCGCCACCAATTAAAATTGTATGCTTGGGAAACGTTTTTGAAATTTGGTCCAAGCTTTCTTTGAACATTTGTGCAATCGAATCATCTGAGTCAGGGAGTCGGTAAAAAGAGCCAATTCTTAATTTGTTCTTGTTGTCAGAACCTCTGCCCATACCAACTCACAGGGACTATCTATTTGCCGCGGCGGAGTAGCCGAGCGTATTGAGGCGCTATGCACGAGGCCGTTCCCCGTCGGGGGTTCGAATCCTCCCTCGATCATGGATGTTTGGGCTCTCTTTAGTATAAGTTAGTTTATAAGTTTAGGGACTGATGACCCCGCAGTCAAGTCCAATAAGCTCAACAAATGTTTTAACATTTTTGATTTGACTATCTACTTTAATTAAGCTACAAGATAAACCGCTTGTGACAGAAACAAATACGCCACTACCAGTTTTATTCAATCTATCCTTTCTGAACACCATTTGCCCCTTAGTAAAAATTTCAGCTGGACTTATCTCCGGCTTTAGTGAGCTTTTGGTACCTATAATGATATGAGATTCAGTAGTTAATATTAGCGCTTTGGGTTCTGGTACTTTCCCAATACAGCTACGACAATTTACAACTGTTACGCCATTGGGTTTTAGATCTGTGTTCGTCCTAGTTGACTCCTAACCTAAACAGTGGAACCCTACCGCCCGCTGGCGCAAGATTGAAAATAATAGTTGTGCAATCACACTTCCCTGGGGCAATCCTCGCAGCTGGGATCCCGTAGGGACTCCGTGGTTCTCTGCCGTCTTCGCATTGGTCACACCCATCTGACGCATGGTCACCTCCTCCGTCGAGAGGACCCGCCCGTGTGCCAATGTGGTGCTCCATGGACTGTGGTCCATCTCCTACTCGACTGTCCCATTTTAGCCCCACTGCGGATTTCTTTTAACCTCCCAAACACTCTCTCTTTGGTGCTCGGCGACGATGCCTCTGTGGCTAATTTGGTTTTACGATTTCTCCGTGCTGGGGGGTTTTACCAGTTGCTATAACTCCTCTGGGAGGTCGTTTAGATTCTTATCTCTATTCTCCTTGACGGGTCTTTAGACTACAGCTTTTCACGTGTATGCTATGTGGCTGGCTTTTCCCATTTTATACCCACGGTCGGCCAACCATATTCATCGGTTTTATCATAATTTTCTCTTGTATTTGTTACTGTGTGTCTGGCGTCTTAGTATCGTCCCTTGTTGACTCTGTCAATATTTCATTGCCAGTATGTTCTTTTCTTTTGCCCTACTTTAAATTTAGCTCAGGCGCATTTATAGACGACTATGTTTTTCTGTGTGTCGCCTAGCTATAAAACGGGGGACTGGTGGCCATAGTAGTCTAGTCCCCCTAAAAACCCCCATACCAACCAACCAACCCTGGGGCAACCCTGACAATATCCTAGTCTCAGATGAATACTCGCCATCGAGGACAACGTACTGGGTTCTAATACTTAAATAATCTTCGAACCACTCACATATTTGGGTGCCTATCCCGTAAGCTCGTACCTTCGTTAACAGTCCATAGTGCGGCACCGTGTCAAACGCCTTTCGAAAATCGAGAAATATGCAGGCTGTCTGTTGCCCTTCATCTGTAGCATGCAACATTTCATGAGAGAAAGGCGCAAGCTGGGTTTCGCTCGATCGATGCTTCCTAAAGCCATGTTGATGCGTGGACAGAAGCTTTTCCGTCTCAAGAAAATTTACTGTATTAGAATTCAGAATATGTTCAAGAATTTTACAGCAAACCGACGTCAATGATATAGGTATGTAATTTCGTGGATTCGTTCTTTTACCTTTCTTATGGGAGTTATCTATACATTTTTCCAGTCGCTTGGAACTTTGCGCTGGATCAAAGATTCGCGATAATACAAGGTAAGTAAGAGGCCATTGCCGCCGAGTATTCGTAAAACCAATTTGGTACCTCATCTGCACTTGTCGACTTTCGTTTTCAACTCTCTCCCAAATCTCTCAGCAGTGGAACTCAAAATATAGCAGTAACAAAATAATGTTATTTTTTGTGCTATATGATTATATTGGTCAAGAAATACATGGACTCAAAAATTGAAGTACGATTTTTCAATATTAGTTATGCAATGAGGATTATGTAACTTATACAGTGTGCTAAACATTTAGGTTTTCAGTTGAGATATCTAGCTTTTGAAGTGTTATCATCGGTAGAATGAACTGAAATAGTTCGAAATCTTTCTGTCGGTTCTACGAAGTGGAGAAATCAACATTACGGCAACTGAGGTAGTGGTAATAACAGGAAGTTGCTACAGAGTGGGTTGGTGTTGTCTTGTGTTTACTCTACGAAACGAATTACACTATCAGTTGGGTTCAGATACTGTAATGAGTAGTTAGTGAAATACTACAACGTGACTTACCCGAAACGATGGCATGAAGAGGCATAGGAAGGTTATAGGCGTAATAGGAGGTGGCTGCACATTTTGTAGTGTCCCAAAGTGCAATTGTAGGACCCAGGCGCGATTTCAGCCAACAGGACCGTTACAAGAAGACAAGGCCAAGGTCGTCCACGGGTAACATGAGCACGAGATGACCGTTATCTCTGGTTAACAGCCCTTCGAGACAGGAGGCTGAATGTAAATCAGCTGCAATGCACCATCCTCGCGACAACAGGATGCGCAATATCAGTACAGACAGTCCGAAATCGCCTTCGGGAATTTGGTCTCTATGCACATGGAGGTGTATGGCGTGTGTCCCATTTAAACCACGACACCGTCTAGCCCGCAGAAAGTGGACGGAGGAATATCAGGTTTCGAGTCATAACGCACGGCGCCGGGTTCTGTTCACAGATGAGTCAACAGTTTGTGTTCAGGCGGAGAATCGTCGTTCCCTCATCTGGAGATAACGTGTACAATCCTGTTTATATGCAAGAAACATCTCGATATCATGGTGGTGGACGAATGGTATGTGAAAGCGTCAGTATTGGCGAACTTACGGACCTCCGTATCGTTCAGAATTGCGCTTTGACTGCTCAGAGGTGTTGACACGACATCCTTCGACCTTTTGTCGTACCCTACGCTGGTGCCATAGGAGATGCTTCTCTTCTGGTGGGCGATAAGGCACGTCCCCACGGCAGTGCACTGGTGGACAACGTGTTTGAAGCTGAGGGAAAAGAATGAATGGCGTGGCATGACTGAGCACGTCTGGAACACACTTGGCAGGCGCATTGCAGCGAGACCAGCACCTCCTACAATGGTTGCAGTACTGGATCTTGCACTCACTGAAGAATGGCCAAATATCGCTCGAGAGCTGATTGAGAACCTCACACTGCCCATGCCACACAGATGTGCAACTGTACTGGCCGTCCGAACTGATCACACACCTTATCAGAGGGCAACGAGAATGACTTTTTTACTATTATGTAGTGATATGGGCTGGGAATATTCCCAGTGGGAAGGAACCTATAAAATAGGAATATTGCCAGGAATATTTCTTTGGCTCGGGAAGATTGCAAAAAATTGGGAAAATGAAAATTTTTAGATTTTGTTAGTTTTAACAGTAATTAACACTTAAAGGACCTTATAACTAGCTTAACTAAGTAAATCCATACATTTTAATCCAATATTTATCATTCTCTGCATCAATTTCCTTGCTAATTCCATGCAGGACATCATTGAAGTATGGTAGAACAAAATAATTTAAAATCGCTAGGGCTACAATTTTTCGGCAAATTGAAACCCCACATTTCTCCGAATGAAAGCTGAACTTACAAAATATTTATCTGGGGGCGTACATTTAGTACTTTTTTACTTGGTTGCAATCCAAGAAAAGTAACCATATTTCTTCAGAGCGAGTAGCAAAACTGACATTTCTTTCGTGCAACTGGAAACGTATGAATACTCCAACTCCAAAAGAGAACATGAAAGAAACAAGAAAGTAAGCAGAATCCAGCGCAGAGGAAGGAGGAAGACAGAAAGAAGACGAAGAAGTCCTTGAGAGTGAATAAGAGGATGATGATCGATTGTAGCGATGATGATGAATTTTTTGGAGTTGGAAATGTAGAAAATGAAAGAAAAAAAAATGACTGAACATGAAAAGTTGCTGTATTGAACCTTTTGCCTTTTAGTAGTTTTGATTTTTATAACATTTTGCATTATGGCTTTTTTCTGCACTTTTTGTTCAATTATAATATTTTTTCCAACATATAAGAGAGTTCGTGATGGTTTTAATAACACAATGTGGCTCTGACCTATTAATTTGAGAGTTTTTGGTTTAAACATTATAAATCCCCAAGAAATTAATTTAATTATAATATTTCTTAAAATATATTTAACTTTTTGTGTTTGATTTAACTATGTACTTACTGTCTTAATTAAGTTTTTTGAGCTATTTGGCTAATTAATCATAAATTACTGGAAATTTATGAATTTTTGGAATATTGTCAGCAATATTTCCTGGGAATATTTCCTCGGAATATTTCCTCGATTTTAAATTCCTGGGAATTTTTCAACAGTACTATTATGGTAGCCCTGTGGTGTTTCGCTCAAAGCAAACGCCATGTAAACCTCAAATAAGGAGTCGAGACAGAAGAAGCTCGAACTGTATCGCACACAAATTACAATTGTAACCAATATCTGAATAAAACACGTTACCATATGTATGTTGTGTATGAGATCTCGCCTGATTCGAAAGAGGCTTTGTCATAGCTGTGCACAAAATAAATATATGTGTATGCGAATCCGTAAGATGATTAAGTGAAATGGATGTTTTCATGTTAGACGACCCTAAGGTGCGAAAAGTACAGATCAAGCTCGGCACCCGACTAGCGGCGGAATTGGTCCAACTACAACGTCGATCGTATTATCGACAGGGGAAATAAATATTTCACGGTAATTGAATAACGTTATCTCCTCAAGTCGCTATTTTGCATATTATTCAAAAACAATTACTCTGTGGTCATCTGCTTCTGCTACGAGTAATTCAAGTAAGTTCCTAATTTTTAATGACTTCCTATTGTCATATATTGATTATTACTGTCGCTATTGCTGAGAGGCTGTTTGAAGCCAAAGGGATGCACTCCGTGCTGAGAAATAGATACCAGGTAGATAACAGACTGAAATGGACCCATATAGCTTACGGGATGTAGGCGGTAAAGAAATCTTCTTGTGAACTGCAGATGTCCTCAGCCACCGTCTCGGGGTAGAGGGTTTCCTTTCGAAGAATAGCAAGGTAACTTCATACAGCGTCTAGACGCTGTTGTAAGATGTTGCATTAGTACTTGGTTGCCAACAGGCACGTCTTAAAGTACGTAGCGAAGTTGATACCAGTCCCTGGGAACAGCGACGTCAGTGGTTTCACGAGGCTAGAGTGAGAGGGTAGCAGCTCGCCACTCTGGAGAGGGTGCAAGGCGTGGCCAACTGACGTAAAACATTGTTGTTGCTGACCATACTGGATAGCACCGTGACGTTTGCTTTTCAACTGAACAATATTGCTACCAAGAATGGAGTTGTTAATGCAAAAACAAGTCACATCCCCACCCAGGGAATGGCAACGAGGACAGCGTTGAAACGTTGTTCGCTAGAGGACTTGGGGAGGTGGCAAGCCACAAATTAGATTGGTTGAACATAGCAGTAGCCACTAGGAAATTGTTAGGTACCAGAAAGTGACGAATGACAGTGCGCCCACACTGGCCTTTAAAACGCTCGGTTTTTCGATCGAGCAGTAAGTTCTCTGCCAGACGAGATGGGCGCCTGACCCGTGTCGTTCGCCACCAGCCTCGGGTAAGCTCCACGACAGTATGTTTCTCGCAGGGAGTGAGTCTTTCATGGAATGCTGCTAGGAATGGTAGCTGTATCACGCCTTTCCTCAAGGAACGTAAACACTGACTTCTGTTGTGGCAACTGAAGCATCACATCGCTTTTCTAATTGATTAGCCTGAGTGTAGTAGTTATAGTAGTTCGAATGCAATAAATATAGTTCCATATACCTAGGAGTTCCATAAATATTCGGAACAAGTATCCTCTCAAGTCCCGAAATCCGCATCTCTCGAAGAGGCCTATTAGTTGTCTTTCTGTAGTCACTCCTTTCCGCTGTGTCTAACAGATTGACCGACAACATTTTTTCCTCTTTTTCTGTTAGCATACGACACTGTTTATTATTTGGGAAAGTAGGATTCAGGTAGGAACTAAGACTCTAAAAAAATGTTCAAATGTTTGTATAGTCTATGGGACTTAACTACGGGGTCATCAGTCCCTAAACTTACAAAGTACTTATGAACTACTTATGAACTAGAACGGCACAAATATCCATGCACGAGGGGGGATTCAAACCCCCGACCGTAGTGGCCGTGCAGACCGCGACTGGAGCGCCTTATTCCCCTCGGCCACCGCGGCCGGCAACTAAGATTCTATTAATAAATGCCATTTACATTTTTAAAATTTTCGTTACCTTGTTAACAAAATTGATCCAATTTCGACCACAGGCAATGTTACCATTAATAAACTGTTGGAATAATTTACAAAAAAAAAAAAAAAAAAAAAAAAAAAAAAAAAAAAAAAAAAAAAAAAAAAAAAAAAAAAAAAGAGAGAGAAAAAGAGAGAGAGATTGTTTTAACTAAAATGATTTATGTTTTACTAAGTTGTAAATTTAATTTTAAATAGTTATAATTTGTCTCGGCACTAAACAATTTTCCTACTGTATTCATTGTACCATTATTTCTTTGTTTCGTTATTCTCATTCTAAGCCTCTCTCGCCCCCTATTCCCGTCCCAGCCTGTTGACTGATGAACCCGTATAACAAACGAATACAACTGAGTTATTTTGAAGGTTGATTAACACCTAACACTAGGTGGGGGGGGGGGGGAGGACGTACCCTTACAGTCAAATGATGACTCCGTCTTTCTGATGTGTAACCACGTGCCCACTTCGGCGGATATTTTTGGAAAATTTAGTTATACTATGTCCTTATCTGGTCGAAGTTCTTGCGAAAAATATTTCAAAATTCTGATAAAGTGATAAAAAGAGGAATTAAGATACAAAACCCACATATGAACAAAAAGTCAGTAAGGTCTCAGAAAAGGTTTTTATACAGGAAGTTTCAGGAGAAGTAGTAATCACTTTAGGGGGTTGTAGTATAGGAAAAATGCTGAAATGCCATATAACATGTGTCCAATTTTTATTGAGCTTAGAGATACAGGTGAGTCCAATGCATTTTTCTTTCCTGCGTTTGTACACCTATAGCTATGGTCATATTTATCGAATGTGATCAGTAGAGTGTTGCTGTTCAAGTTGTGAATTCATGCTTTAGTTTATATTGGAGTTTTTTTCTTGTATGCCCTGAATGTGTGCTGTGAACGGTAGGTTTGGTAGGTAGGCCGTAGCTAGCAAGGGTTGTAGACAAGGTCTGCAACTGAAAGAACTGATTAGTTCACATATACTTTTATTATAATTGAGGACAATATTCAACTTTTATGTGTGCTTGTTGATGTAAGGTCCTATCTGATACACAGTTATCTCTCCCGTCAGTCAATAGTAGTGTTTCGGGTTGAGCTAACTTAGACAGCTGGCTCACAGTAGACGGATCTCTGTGATACTGACGTACTCTTCCGTTGCCTCGTTGACTGCTAGACTGAACGTAGTCGTCCGCTGTAGTGCGTCGTGGCTGTGATTGAAAGACGACTGTCTGTCGCCTTGCATATATTTTTTTTATAAAACTGTAATTTATTTGATGTCGCTAGATTAGCATTTTGTTAAAACTAGAATCCCACTCTTTTCAAGGCACGATGAATATCATTTCTATTTCATGTTTTAAAATATTTGTTTCTGAAATGTTAGTTAATATTGCTAGGATTTTGTAAATTAAAAATTTATTATTGTGGTTATGAATGTGGCTTTAGGTACGGCTTCTCTGATACGCCACTGTTCCTGTGAGAATGTGTACTTGTTTTATTTTTAAGTGGATGTGCGAGGATGTAATGGCTGTCTGAACATGGGTGGTAATAGCTCGCTTTGCATAGTTCTCTCTGGCTCAGAGTCGATATTTAGTCGTTACCAACCCTTGCTGCTGATGCGACCAGAGAGGTTTCTACATCCTTTGGTTACAAACCAGTCGACGAGCCCTCTCCAGGGTGAGTCTCGCGCTCTTCTCTCTCCACCACCGCGTGGGTTTTGCCAGTTTCTGGTAGCTTTCCCGCCTCATGGCCACTCGGTTTGCACTTTTGTGTTGGCATTGTGGTGAGGTAAGGTTGGTTCTGCTCTTGTGTCTGTGGAGATGGTAGTGATTCGTTGTCTAGCATGTTTAATTTAGACTCTTGAACTTAGATTCATTTTTCGGAATATTTTTTTTCCGATCGTGCGCGGAAATATGTTCTAGTTTTTCGATCCAGTGATTTCCAACAGATAAACGCGGTGTATGTGTTACTAGTTACAGTTTGATAACGGCCTGGTATATTCAAACCTTTATGTGGCGGTGTACGAACTCTTTGTGGGGACCGATTTCTCAATGACGATATGTTCATTTTTGTACAGTGCATGCTAAAATATTTCTTATTGTTTCCTTCCGTGACTGATATGTATTCCACATGGTTGGTTTTTAGAACAGAGCCGTCAGCTTCCACTATTGTTTTTTCCATGTCCATCAGGTAAGTAACTATGCGTGTATCCTTCTGATTTCTACTAACATTTAGCGATCTTCTCTCTCCACCTATTTTAATTTTGCTGTTTCTTCTCAGAACTTGTAGTATGCACTCAGTCTTTGTCAGTAATTCTCTCCGAGCCTTGTACAACCTCCTTCAATAGCTTGCTTATGAAATTCTATGTATTTGTAAGGGTTGCATGCCGTAGTTTTTATTCTCACTTTTCCGTCTTTGTAATTATTTCCCTTTTTCGGGTCTTGAGACTGGACTTCTTCCGTCTCTGTGAATGCTGCAAATTGCATGTTACTGCATTTCAGTAGCTTCCTTATGAAATTCTACGCAGTGCTAAGGGTTGAACGCCGTAGTTAATTTATTTTTTTATATTTTGGAATATGAATTTACACATTTTTATCGGTTTTCGGAACCACATGGGTCCGAACTCCAACTTCACTGGTTTGCAGCTAGTCACCTGATTTCACGCCACTTCTCATTAAACTAGTGTCTAGATAGTTTACTCTCAGATTGCAACTTCTCAAGAGTCCGCCGTGTTTTGTGTAATGATTTCGATTTTTAACCACTTCACCTTCAGTGGAGTGCGATCATGTAACGTAGCCGTGTGTCGCCGTTACCGTGTTTCCTCGCGATATAATCTAAATGAAACTTAACTTTGATATACCCACGCACCATCTCAAATCAGGCACGGCAGACCAGATTCGTCTTCGCAGTTTCATCCTATATTGTGTTGTGTGGTACCTACGGGTTTCCTGAATTTCTACTACGATATCGGCGCCTGTTTCTGCCTCGTTTTAGCACGCTAGTTTTGGTGAGTTTCGCTGTTGCATTGCGTGTGTGTGAACGAGTGTGTGTTGTTTGTAAATCCGTACCCCAATATCGTTATGTTCTGTGTAATTTAGGTTAAATTCAATCCTGGGCATCGTCAGTATTAGAACATGTAAATGAGATGCATTTTTATTGTATTAACAAAATTGGTTTCCCATTTTACTTTCGTTCGAACCGAATAAACAAGTTAAGTTTAGTATAATTTGGACTTGCCAATAAATTGTAGTTTTCGAGCACCTTCTTCCTTTTTTATTTTATATTATCACTAGTGCTGAGAACAAGTTCAGATGCCATTTTTTATTTTTAAGTTCCATTGCGCCATAAATATTTTTCTTAGCCGCCTTTATGAAATAACTTCAATTGTGGTGGCTTGTTTATTAATGCTTGCGTGTAATTTCGTGTGAGCTGCTACGTATATTGGCCACTGTATTGTTAACTTCCTGTTATTAGAGTAATTTGAACCAAGTCAGTTCTCAATTTGGGCCAGGGAACAAGGTTTTTGCAGCAGGGGGTTGCAGGTAGTTCACACGGACCTTTTTGCTAATTTTACTGCTAAAATTAAGCTTTTTTTATAACAGTAAACTCTTATCTGGATACTTCCTCCCAGAATTAAGCTATCATTTCGTACAGTGGCCTACTTTTATGGTGCGCTGGCATATATTGGCGAACCCTCTTCTTGTGATTGACCGGCGCGCAGCGCAAAGCAGAGGGAGAGATCCTATATAGGGAGAGCGTGGCTTGCGTGATACCGCTCCTGATTGGTTGAGAACCCAGGACGCCATATTTTTACCAGATTTGGCGGTCTTCAAATGTGAGTGAATAGGTACAGTGTGCGTTTCTGTACTGTGGAGTGTCTTAAAAGCTTCTGACAGCGATTTCACTGTACAGTTACGTACAGGTGTTATTACGGTCGGCACTGCCCCACTTTTTCACGTCCTTTGTCGGTTCTATTTACGTAAATTAACGTTCTGTTCGTTGGGCGTTGACGAGAACCTTAGAACTTCGCAGCAGTTTTTACGATTATACATTGGTTTGAAGTGATTTACTGAGTGTAATTAATAATGTATATTACATTACCATTAAGGGCAGTCTGTAAAAACTAAAGTAAAGATTGTTATATGATACCTGTGTTTGCAAGGAATGAGGAATTACGGGAGCAGTGAACGGTGAAAGTTAACCGAGAAAGAGGGAACCGTAAAGGCGGCTTAAAAAAAAAAAATAAAAAAAAACGAATTATTCCTTCCTGTGTGAAGTAAATATTTCCTGCCCCTCCCCTCCTCCACTCCAAAGCAAGAAAGGCAGCAATGAAATTCAGTAACAGAAATGCTGCCTTTGTAACTCCCCCGTGGTGCAGTGGTTGCGTACTGAATTAATGATGTGAAGGTCGCGAGTTAGAATCCGGTAAGTGATATGTTCAAATGTTTGTAAAGCTTATGGGACTTAACTACGGGGTCATCAGTCCCTAAACTTACAAACTACTTATGAACTAATTACGAACTAGGACGGCACAAATATCCTTGCCCGAGGGGGGATTCGAACCCCCGACCGTAGTGGTCGTGCAGACCGTGACTGAAGCGCCTCAGTTCTCTCGGCCACCGCGGCCGGCGTAAGTGATATATTTCTTTTTTAACAGCCCTTTCTAGCTTCTTGTTAGTTCAAGGTCTGGTTTTTGACATGTCGTGCTACAAGGTATGTTTTAACATGGATACGACACCTCCCCCTTGGCTGTGTATTATTGGCTAATCGCAATCCTATAATTGGTTACGGCATGTGACGTGACAAAAGGAGGGGGGTACTATTGACTCCTTGTAGATATTGTTACCTATCTTGAGTTTGTTTCTGCTGTTTCACTAGAGTAGGTATTTTTCCGATTTTCTGACATACACTGTCCCTAAAAGTATCTACAGGGTGACGTTTTAGGTATTTCCCAGTGTAGGAAAATTATAATATCGACAACGGAAAGTGATAATATTGTGCTAATTTCAGCTATGGATATGCACACAATTCTGAAATAGCATTATTTTCTTTGAGATACATAACATGAAATTCCTCTCTTTCTTAGTAATTAACTGCCGACTGTCGAAATTACCAGAACATCGTATAATAAGGTATTAACATTCGATAGTCATAGAAACTGCCCTCAGGGGCTCAGCATTAATTTGCTGAGTACGGGCTTGGCGAACCCGGGGTCCTGAGCTGTGGGCTGTGTCGCGCCAACAGTCCGCTATACCGTAAGCTCTGTGCGTGCTTCAACGACCATCGTTCGGCGCGACGATGGAACGTTGTACGTTTCAGAGCCCGGGGATCTTGGCTTAATCGCCCGGGTCGCGAGGACGGTACAAACCCTATAAAAAAACCCTCAATCTCAAGGTGTGCTACGTGCCGAGGAGATGCATGGCTATTGAGGTTGAACAGCCGCTAGCGAGCAACCTCTGAGGAACCTGCCGCACCTCAGTTGTATAAGGCTTACCCAGGCAAGCGGGGCTCTGCCTGGGTGGACCTTTAGTTTCCTAGCTGCTCGTGGGACCGAGATGAAACGAGCTAATAAAAGCGTGGCCGGTCACGAAAACGGCGTCTCAAAGCGTGGTAAGATTGACTTCAATGCTGAGAAATATGACCCTTAGTCGATCCCTGCCTTGGCAACGCCATGGGAGGAACGTAGGGCAAGAAATCGAGGTGAGGCATATGCCCCCCGATACTTAGTATGTTCACAGACTGACGGTGAGTCGTTTACCAACACAAAGCCCCTGTTTTTTGTTGAAAACGTTGAGGATAAATTCGGCGAGGTGGATGGCATGTCAAAGATGCGAGCCGGCTCTGTCCTTATTACGACGTCATCCCAAGCACAGTCACGAGCACTGCTTGCCTGTGACAAGCTGGGTGAAGTTCCCGTAACGATCACTCCTCATAAGAGCCTCAGCATGGTACAGGGTATTATATTCCATAAGGATCTTCTGTTGCAGACCGATGACGAGCTACGTAAGAACTTGGAGCGGAGAGGGGTTCATTTCTATACGGCGAGTGCATAGGGGTCCGAAGGACAACAGGGTCGCTACCGGTGCATTCATCTTGGCCTTCGAGGGCGACGCATCGCCTGAGAAGGTCAAGGTGATGATTTACCGGATTGACGTGAAGGCCTTCCCCCCCCCCCCCCCCTATGCGCTGTTTTAAGTGCTGGAGGTTTGGGCACATGTCCTCCAGGTGCACTGCCAACTCCACCTGTCGAGAGTGTGGACATGCGGAACACCCTAACGTCCCTTGTGCACCTCCTCCACTTTGTGTGAACTGTGGACAACACCACTCCCCTTGCTCGCCCACCTGCTCTGTTCTGCTTAAGGAGAAAAAGATTATGGAATATAAAACCCTGGATAGGCTGTCTTACTCGGAGGCAAAGAGGAAGTACGAGAAACTGCATCCCATCAGCATGAAGACATCCTTTGCTGCAGCCGCATCTTCATCTATAGAGTTACCACTTGTACAGTCGGTCCTAGTGGGCTCCCAGGCCCAACCATCCACCTCCGCCCCCCTAACTACTGGGGGACCTAAAATTCCATCGCCCCCAAAGACCCTGCTTTGGGAGCGGTAACCTCCAAACCAAAGGGGACATTGGTCCCCACCCCAGAGCCAGAGCAACAACAGCCTGCTCTGGCTCCTCGCGCTAGGAAGGGGTCACTTGGATCCCTTCCCTCTAAGGTTTCTCCCGCTAAATCAGCGGATGCCAGTGGATGGCAGAAAGTACCGCCAGCTGGTCGTAGGGCTGCATGCCGCTCCTCCGTCCTGGGGACTGAGCTGGCAGCGCCCTCCCAGCATGAGAAACCTAAAGAGAAGCGCGAAACCAAGAAGAAGGACAAGAAACCACCCAAGGAGAAGGATACCCCGGTAGCCACCTTGCCTCCACCCCCCTCCACCTCTTCTTCTGAGGACAAAATAGAAATCCTCGCGTCCCCGAAAGACTTGACAATTGCCGCGTCTTCGGAAGCCATGGACGTTGAGGCTCTGCCTCGGAAATCGGCGACGGCAGAAGATACTGCGACTCCTATTGCGCCGCCAAATTCAGCATGTCCCAGCGACCAGGAGGCTCTATGATCCTCCAGTGGAACTGTGGCGGCTTTTTCCGCCATCTACCAGAGTTACAGCAATTGTTGTGCCGCTTCCCAGCGTTTTGTGTAGCCCTGCAGGAAACCTGGTTTCCTGCTAATAGGACCCTAGCCCTTCGTGGGTATCGGGACTATTACAAAAATCGTCTCATATACGACAGGGTCTCTGGAGGTGTGTGTATCTATGTCCTTGCCACTGTCCCCAGTGCCGCTGTGCCTCTACACACGACTCTTGAGGCGGTGGCTGTTCGAATCCGGGCTATGCAGGAACTGACGATCTGTTCGCTTTACCTTCCTCCAGATGAGACGATTTCATTTACTGACCTTGCTACGCTGGTGGCACAACTTTCCCCACCATTTCTGATTCTGGGGGACTTCAATGCTCACCATCCCATGTGGGGTGGAGCGCAGACAACAGGCCGCGGTAGGGACATAGAGACGCTCTTATCGCAGCAAAACGTCTGCCTGTTAAGCACTGGTGCACCCACGCATTTTTGTGTGGCACGAGGCACTCCGTTTGTACCCCGAGCCTGCTCCCGCATTTCCAGTGGAGGGTCCATGATGACCTTTGCAACAGCGACCATTTTCCTGTCCTCATGTCGCTCCTGGATCTTCAACCTCCGGGCTGCCCATCTCGATGGTCTCTCCGTCGAGCTGATTGGCAACGCTACACCTCAGTTGCTACGGTTCCTGTTCCACTGCCAGCTGACCTGGTCATGGCGGTTCACCAGGTAACCAGTTCGATAGTTTCAGCTGCTGAGGCAACCGTTCCTACCACGTCTGGCTCCCCACGGCGAAGTCTGTGCCTGGTGGACGCCGGAAATCGCTGAGGCCACTCGGGATCGTCGTCGGGCGCTCCAGCGGCATCGTCGACACCCCACCCTAGAAAACCTAATAGCTCCGGGCCCGAGCTCGACAGCTCATCCGGCAGGGTAAACGGGACTGTTGGGAGACGTATGTCGCCAGCATCGGCCGTCGCGCCTCTGCATCTCGGGTGTGGTCCCAGGTTAGGCGCCTATTTGGGTATCGTCCACCGGCAGCGATTCCCAGCCTACGCATCCAGGGTACCCCATGCACCGACCCGACTTCCATTGCAGAACACATGGCCGAGCATTATGCTCGCACCACTGTAACATCCGAATACATCCGACTTCCGTGCACTGAAGGAGCGGGTTGAACAGCGACGGCTGTCCTTTCACACGCGTCGAGCCGAATTGTACAACTCCGCTTTCAGTGAATGGGAATTCGACACTGCCCTTGCCGCATGCCCCGATACTTCTCCAGGACCGGACAGAATCCACAGCCAGTTCATCCGGCACCTTTCCGTGGAGTTTAAACACCAACTTCTCGGCCTGTTTAACCGTTTATGGGCGGAGGGGGCTTTCCCGTCACAATGGCGAGAAAGCATCGTTATTCCGGTAATGCTGCTGATCCACAGGTGGCTGATAGTTACCGCCCAATCAGCCTCACCAACGTTCTGTGCAAGCTATTCGAACGTATGGTGAGCCGGCGGCTTATGTGGGTACTTGAACATAGAGGTCTGTTGTCCCACATCAGGGTTTTTTTTCGCCAAGGCCGCTCCACTGTTGATAACTTAGTGGCCCTGGAGTCTGCCATTCGTACGGCATTTAGCAGGCGTGAGCAATTTGTTGCCGTCTTTTTCGACCTCAGAAAGGCGTACGACAGCACTTGGCGCCACCACATTCTGGCTACACTGCACGCTTGGGGCTTGAAAGGTCCGCTCCCACTTTTTATTCAAAACTTTCTTTCTTTCCGATCTTTTCGGGTACGGGTTGGTACTTCCCTCAGCTCCTCTCACGTCCAGGAGAACGGTGTCCCACAGGGCTCTGTCCTTAGTGTACCCCTATTTTTAATTGCCATCAATGGACTTGCTGAGGCAGTGGGGTCATCGGTTTCTTCCTCTTTGTTCGCTGATGACTTCTGCCTATATTTTAGCTCAGCTGGCATTGGGGTTGCTGAAAGGCGTCTACAGGCAGCCATTCGAAAGGCGCAATCGTGGGCCTCAACCCACGGGTTCCAGTTTTCTCCATCGAAAACCCGGGTTATGCACTTCTGCCGCCGTCGAGCTGTCCATTTGGACCCAGAGCTATATTCATATGATGAACTTCTTCATGTCGAAGAGACTCACCGATTTCTTGGCATGCTCTTCGACAGCCGGCTCACTTGGGTGTCCCATCTTCGCCAGCTTAAGCAGAAGTGCGTGGGGTACCTCAATATTCTACGCTGCCTCAGCCACACTAGTTGGGGAGTCTTTTGCAGCTCTACAGGGCGCTGATTCAATCGCGATTAGATTACGGGAGCTTTGTGTATGGTTCAGCTGCCCCATATGCATTGCAGGCCTTGGACCCAGTACTCCACAGTGGCGTCCGTTTAGCGACAGGGGCTTTTTGGACAAGTCCAGTGGCAAGCCTACTAGCTGAAGCTGGAGTCCTTCCCCTGCGATTTCGGCAGCAGTAGCTCTTATCCTCCTATGCTGCCCATGTCCATGCAATACCGCACCATCCGAATCGCAGGCTTCTTTTTCCAGCTGCTGCACTTCCATCTCCACAACAACGGCCTAGGTCGGGTCTTCCGATCGCGGTCCGTGTTCGTTCCGTCCTGTCGTCTCTTGAGTCCCTTCCTATCCCTCCTGCTTTCACTGGCCTTACCGTATCGCTCCTTGGTCACTTTCACGTCCACAGCTTCGGCTGGACTTGGCGCTTGTCTAGAAAGCCTCTGTAGCGCCACTGAGTCTCCGTCGCCAGTTTCAGGCGGTTTTAAAGTCGTTCTGTGGCGCGGAAGTCGTGTACACGGATGGTTCTGTGGTCGACGTCCGTACTGGCTATGCATACGTCCACGGTAAGCATATCGAACAGCATTCACTGCCCTGTGGAAGTAGCGTGTTCACTGCGGAACTGGTTGCCATCTATCGGGCACTTGAACATCTCAGAGGGTGCCCTGGGGAGTCTCTGGTCATCTGTTCTGACTCCCTTAGTGGCTTGCAAGCCCTCGCCAAATGTTTCCAGAAAAACCCTTTAGTGCAATCCATCCATGAGTCTGTTTCCAGGCTTGTTCGGTCAGGTCGCTCGGTGGTCTTTGTTTGGATCCCAGGCCACATCGGCATTCCTGGAAACGAACGTGTGGATCAGCTGGCTAAGCAGGCTACTTCCTCCGGTCCATTGGCTATTGGTCTTCCGGAGAGCGATCTCCATCGGAGGATCCTTGGCCTGTGGAATTCCGAGTGGGCTGACTCCGCTCAACCCAACAAGCTTCGTGCAGTGAAGCTCTCTACGGTTGCATGGAAGTCCTCACTGGGGTCGTCTCGTAGGGAATCGGTTGTTCTCTGTCGCCTACGAATCGGCCACACATGGCTGACGCATGGCCACCTTCTTTGGCGGGAGGACGCACCACAGTGTGACTGTGGCACCCCCTTGACAGTGGTCCACATCCTGGTGGACTGTCCACTTTTAGTTGCTTTGCGACAATCTTTTAATCTCCCAGATGCGCTTCCTTTATGTTAGGAGACGATGCTGCTATGGTCGATCGTGTTTTAGATTTTATTCGCGCAACTGGCTTTTATGGGTCTATTTAGTGGTGGGGCCCATAAGCCCGCCCTTTCGGGCTTCACCCCCCCCCCCAGAACAATAGGCCGCTGTCATTTTACGGTTTATGACTTGTTTTTCAATTAAGGATTTTAAAGTGTGCAGAGTGGCTGGATCATCTTGTATTACTTTGTGAACAGCCAGCCACACGCTTCTGCAGCCTTGTTTTAGTTTTCTGTCTATTTTGTCAACTCCTGTCTTGTTCATTGTTATGTCATCATTTTACCATTGACTGTCTCTCTGTACCCGGAGTATACTGGACTTCGAGTACTATGCGACGACAAGGAAACTTTTAACAGTTCACTCCTAGCTGGGAACAGGGGACTGATAACCAAGCAGTTGAGTCCCCTTTAAACACCCAACAACAACAACAACAACAACATAGAAACTGTTTCACGAGATTTATTTGCTTACAAAATTATTACGACTGAATATGAACATGGATGAATCGCATTTCTTTAACCAGGTACTGATTAGTGAGCTGGAAGATGTGCTTTGGTGTCTTGGGTGGAACTGATGCCTATATTCCGTTCACCGAAACGACAGATTGTAAACAGACCTGGGCGCGTGACCAGGAGTGGACAAAAACGGGGCGCTTGCTGTGTCGCTATCTCTGTATGAATCGCCATGGTTCCATGTTGTAATGGAATAGGGACTGCGGCTGTTTTAATTCCAAATCATTAACTTATTTACGAACAGCCGTGAAGATTTTTTTTAACAACTGGTTTCGGTATTACATTAATTCATCTTTATATTTTGTATGACACACGAACAGCATGATGTTATGGATACATCACTGTTTTGCAACTTAATTTGTGTAGGACCTGAAGATAGTATTAATTCAATACCGAAACCAATCATTAAATAAAAGAAGATAAACTCTACGGCTGCTGTTGGTGGATAAGTTAATAATTTGGTATTAAAATCTATGTAATTGTGGAGAAAAGAAATTTCTGGCATACCTTGACTAAAAGAAGGGATAGATTGGTAGGGCACATTCTTAGATATCAAGGAATTATGAATTTAGTGTTGGAGGGAAGTGTGTGGGGTAAAAACCGCAGAGAAAGACCAAGAGATGGATACAGTAAGCAGATTCAGACAGATGTTGGTTGCCGTTCTTATGTGAAGATGAATAGGCTTGCTCAGGATAGAGTATTGTGGAGAGCTGCATCAAACCAATCTCCGGACTGAAGACCGCAACAACAACAACAAAATCTATGTATCAGGTGTAAAGCGGTTGTGTTTTTTGCTATGTAGCAGTGATATTAGACGCCTCATATTAAAAATTCATTTGTTTTACTAATTCATAGAATCTCCGAAAAGGCCCAAATCTACATTTTCATTTACGACAATAATAACTATGTCAACAAATTATGTACTTTCTTTCGTATCACTTTTCTATGAAAGTCATCAACACTTTGTGTAAACTTCTGTCGTGATTTTTTTCTTTGAGACTTCAAAGAGAGTGGGGCCTTGTAATCAACTGCCATATGATAAACTGAGGAACGACCAATACCCGTAGATGCAGCTGTTGTTATAACAGTATCTGTCATTTATGTTCTGGACACAACAGTTCCGTTTTATATACATTATGAACACAATGATTTCTTCTTTGGCATAATGAGTTTACATTTGCGCGATGCAGACGAGAAAAAGAGAGAGAATATGAAAGCTTAATACTTATGGTGTTATTCAGCAACTGGTTCTTTAAGATGAAATGTCTAGCCAGCCTCTAATATCACCCGTCATATCAGACACAAACGCTTGACATGTGGAACGGAAGCGGCGACACTGAGCGAGCGCCCCTGTTTTGTCCACCCCTGGTCACGCGCCTCGCTGTGTTTACAGTTCGTCTCTCGTTTCATTGAACGGAGTGTAATTTCAATCGTCAAGTGACTGAACTTCTGCCAGGGGCGCTATGTAAACGCACGTCCAGCGCGCAGTCTGGTAAAAACATAGCGGACACTGGCCGGTTGTGCAATGAAGGCTTTCACGACCGGATGTCATAGTTGCTGGTAGAACTTCCGGGTTATAAGGCCGTGGTCCATAAAACGTTTGTTTCACCTTACGTTTCGTCCAGAGCTGCGCCGGACATCCTCAGAGGTCTTCTTCCTTGTGATGAGTCGGCAAGACTCATCACAAGGAAGAAGACCTCTGAGGATGTCCGGCGCAGCTCTGGACGAAACGTAAGGTGAAACTGAAACGTTTTATGGACCACGGCCTTATAACCCGGAAGTTCTACCAGCAACTGGCCGGTTGGCCACTCTCTCCCTATACAGGCTCTCTAGAGGTACGAGACTAGAGGCGCCCCCGCGGTCGAGTTACTGTAACGCGAGTTACCGCATCCTCGTGAAGCAGCGCGGCGACTTGCGCGGACCGCCGGCGTTGTGGCGAATGGCGACGCCACAACTTTTTTCATTTTGATTTGTTCGCCGAGTCATCTGCAAGGTACCGCACGTATTTACACACAAAGAGTATGCCGATATGGTATTTGTCTATCGGTTTTGTAGTGGAAACCCTGTTGCCGCTTATAGAGACTACGGCATAAGATTTCCTAACAGCTGACTACCAGATTCAGGAGAGTTTACTCGTGTGTTCAACACAATGCGTGACACAGATACAGTGCCCAACAGTCATATTGCATCTCAACATGTGCAGAATATGCATGAAACAGAAGTTCAATCGGTAGGAACTAGACTTTTCACAAGTACATTTGGGATTTTTACAACTGTTGGTGTTCCAGATGCAATACTATGACGAACGTTCCGTACATACTGGTTCCATCCGTATCAATTAAAGTTCATTCAGCACCTTTGAGAAGAATATAGACGAATGGAATTTTGTCGTTGGAGACTTGATACTCGCCAAGTAATCTACTATTTACTCTTCAATGATGAAACCAATTTAATTTATGATGACATCAGTGATACTCGTAATTGACATCAATGGTCCGAGAAAATCCCACATTCCTCTGTGGAGAAACATTTACAAGAACGCTTCTCACTAAATGTGTGCTGTTGTTTGATAGAACGTGAGTTTATTGAGCCACTTGTGTTATGAAATCGTATTACAGGACTTTTTTTCTTCTAAATAAGGTCTCAGAATTATCGGAAGAAATTATTTTGGCTACAAGAAAGCTTGCAATTTCTAGTGGTCAGGTGACACATCACAGAAACCCAACATTCCCCGGAACATAGATCGGTGGGTATGAAGACGTTTGTTGGCCACCAAGGTCCCCGGACCTTACTCCTTTGCATTTTTCCCTGTGGGAATGGTTGACAGGCGAAGTCAGTAAAGAAAAGTAAACACAAGTACCACTTTGATCGTTCAGATTATGAATAGTGAAACCCTATTAAAACAAAGCAAAGACTTCGTAGGAGAACTACACGTGGTCTTATCAAGACAATTCAAAAGTGCATTGATGTTGGAGGTGGAATTTTTGAAAATTAATTTTGAAGCCCTTATTTGCCTTTTCTTCGAATTTATTTGGGTTGCATATTAACAGGTTTATCCCTGTACTCAATAAAAATTGGAGACATATTGGAATGCATTTTTATTAAAATTACTCTATACTTTTACCTTTTAAAATACTGTTAACAACAAGTAGGAGATCAGGTGCTGTATCATACACAATATACATATGGTAACGTATTTTATTCAGATATTAGTTACAATTGTAATTTGAGTGTGATACCGTACGATATTGTGCTGTCTCAGATCTTTACTTCAGGTTTATATGGGGCTACCAGAAGAAATTATTCTATGGCACAAAAAAAAGTCAAAGGATCTCTATAGCACTGAGCAGTCAAAGCGCGGTTCTGAACGACATAAGAGATCCGTAGATCCGTCAATACTAATTCCTTCCCACACCATTCGTCGAACACCATGATATGGTGATGTTTCATGCACATAACCAGGATTGTTCCGAGTTGCATGTTATCTCTAGATGAGGGAACGACGATTGTCCGGCTGCATACAAAACTTGATTCATTCGTGAACAGAACCCGGCGCCATTCGTAACCGCCTCCGACCCTGATGTTCCTCCGCGCAATTTCCGCGGGCTAAACTGTGCACTACGGTCGGGGGTTCGAATCCCCCCTCGGGCATGGATATTTGTGCCGTCCTTAGGATTAGCTAGTTTATAAGTAGTTTGTAAGTTTAGGGACTGATGACCCCGTAGTTAAGTACCATAAGTTATACAAACATTTAAACGTTTGATTTGCTAAACTGTGTCGTGGTTTTAATCGGACTGACTCCAAAGTTCTACTTGGGTAGAGACGATTTCTGACTGTTTGTGTGGTATTGCGCGTCCTGTTGCTGCGTGCATGGTGCGTTGCAGCTGAGTAGCATTCGCCTGCTGTCTCAGCGGACTGTTAACTGGAGATGACGATCATCTCTTGCTGATATTAGTCGTGGACGATGTTGGCCTTGCCTTATTTTATAGTTTCCTGTTTCTGAAATAGCGCTAATGTCTTGGAAATTACACTTTGGTACACCCTATTAGCTGCAGCCATTTCCTTCATCGTCTGTCCCGTTTCCAACCTTTTTAATGGCTCTCCATGCGATAGCTTCGGGTAAGTCCCGTTGTTGTTGCTGCATTGCACTACCTGATCTCTACACTATCTGAACCAAAGTGGTTGTGTAATTCGTTTGGTAGAGTAAACACAAGTCAACACGAAACCCCTCTGCAGCAACTTTCTGTTATTACCACTACCTCGGTTGTCCTTACGTTGTTGTCTTCACTCCGCAGAACCAATAGAAAGACATCGAACCATTTTAGTTCATTCAGTTCCCAAGAACACTCCGTTGTATGATGCTCTACAGGATCCCCGAGCATGTCGTCTCAAACCACGGAAACCTCCCTGGTGTGACATAGAAAGCACCAGTTCCTTCGATGTGACCTCCAGGTGGCAAGAACGCTGGAACGAACATCCACCGCACAACGCTCACCTCCTGCAAGATCTATCAAAGAAAGTTGAGGAATTCCATCTACCACGCCAAACCTGGTCGAGGCTGAACCGCATTAGGACTGCTCAAGGGAGGTGTGCTTACACCATGAAGTGGGGTTTCCTTCCATCTTCTGACTGTGACTGCGAAACGGAGGAGCAAACAATAGAACACATTGTCGAACAGCGTCCGCTGAGAGCATTTAGCGGTGACTTGGAGAGTTTACATCAAGTGACAGAAAGAGCGCTGGACTGGTTGTCAAATTTGGACATTTCAAAATGTTCAAATGTTCAAATGTTTGTTAAGCTGATGGGACTTAACTACTGATGAACTACTTACGAACTAGGACGGCACAAATATCCATGCCCGAGGGGGGATTCGAACCCCCGACCGTAGTGGCCGTACAGATCGTGACTGAAGCGCCTCAGTCTCCTCGGCCACCGCGGCCGGCTTGGACATTTCCATTCAACTAATATATGTATATATAGTGAGGACAGTTACAACTCACCGCAAAGACGTGGCGACGAGATGCGACAGGCACATACAAAAGACAAACACATACAACCCATTCAGCTATCGGCCATGGCCTTCTTCAGAAATAGAGCACTCATGCAATCACACAGGCACACAACACAGTCATACAACCATCACCTCCGACTGCCACACTTCGAATCACGCTCTGCAGCGAATCGGGGACGGGAGGGGAGGGGAGGGGGAGGGGATAGAAAGGTTACGTCACGGTGGTGGGGATGGGTTAGATGGGAATAACGAGATGCAGCTTAGGAATGGAGTGGGGAGGCGGGTGAGGGGAGAAAATAAAATAAAATAAAGTAAAATAAAATAAAATAATATATATATAGAAAATTCATGCACACTGCAAGTGCACAAGACCACATACACACACATACGCACGCACGCACACACACACACACACACACACACACACACACACACACACATACATACATATATACACACACACGATCACACATTCACACACCACTCAAATCAGGCGAGGTTTGGGATACAGAGGTAGGAACTGTAAGGTATGGAAAAATATATATATATAGGGAAATTATCGTAGGTTGAGGCCTGGTTGATTTCGGGATCGGAGAATGTATTGTAGGGATAACTCCCATCTGTGCAGTTCAGAAAAGCTGGTGGTGGATGGGAGGATCCAGATGGCCCGGGTTGTGAAGCAGCCATTGAAATCAAGCATGTGCTCCGCTGCATGCTGTGCCACAGGGTGGTCCACCTTGTTTTTGGCCACAGTTTGGCGGTGGCCATTCATCCTAATGGACAGCTGGTTGGTGGTCATGCCAATATAGAAAGCTGTACAGTGCTTGCAGCACAGTTGGTAAATTACGTGGCTGCTTTCACAGGTGGCCCGGCCCCTGATAGGGTAGGTTAAGCCTGTGACAGGACTGGAATAGGAAGTGCTGGGTGGGTGGATTGGACAGGTCTTGCAGCGGGGTCTTCCACAAGGATATGATCCCTGTGGCAGTGAGCTGGGTTTCGGGGTGGCATAAGGATGAACTAGGATGTTGTGAAGGTTGGGAGGGCGACGGAACACCACTTTAGGAGGGGTGGGAAGGATCTTGGGCAGGATGTCTCTCATTTCAGGGCATGAGGATAGAAAATCAAAACCTTGGCGAAGGATGGAATTTAGTTGTTCGAGACCAGGGTAGTACTGGGTGACAAGGGGAGCGCTCTTTTGTGGATGGTTACTAGTGTTAGGAGGAGGATTTGGGGTGTGTGAGGATATGGCACGGGAGATTTGTTTGCGGACTAGGTCTGTGGGGTAGTTTCTGTTTCTACACTGTACACTGTATTGGCATGACCACCAACCAGCTGTCCATTAGAATGAATGGCCACCGCCAAACTGTGGCCAAAAACAAGGTGGATCACCCTGTGGCACAGCATGCAGCGGAGCACATGCTTGATTTCAATGGCTGCTTCACAACCCGGGCCATCTGGATCCTCCCATCCACCACCAGCTTTTCTGAACTGCACAGATGGGAGTTATCCCTACAATACATTCTCCGATCCCGAAATCAACCAGGCCTCAACCTACGATAATTTCCCTATATATATATTTTTCCATACCTTACAGTTCCTACCTCTGTATCCCAAACCTCGCCTGATTTGAGTGGTGTGTGAATGTGTGATCGTGTGTGTGTATATGTATGTATGTATGTGTGTGTGTGTGTGTGTGTGTGTGTGCGTGCGTGCGTGCGTATGTATGTGTATGTGGTCTTGTGCACTTGCAGTGTGCATGAATTTTCTATATCCCCTCACCGCCTCCCCACTCCATTCCTAAGCTGCATCTCGTTATTCCCATCTAACCCATCCCCACCACCGTGACGTAACCTTTCTATCCCCTCCCCCTCCCCTCCCCTCCCGTCCCCGATTCGCTGCAGAGCGTGATTCGAAGTGTGGCAGTCGGAGGTGATGGTTGTATGACTGTGTTGTGTGCCTGTGTGATTGCGTGAGTGCTCTGTTTCTGAAGAAGGCCATGGCCGATAGCTGAATGTGTTGTATGTGTTTGTCTTTTGTATGTGCCTGTCGCATCTCGTCGCCACGTCTTTGCGGTGAGTTGTAACTGTCCTCACTATATTATTTATTCCAACCTGGACTTTCCATTATATATATATATATATATATATATATATATATATATATATATATATATATATATATATAATATGTGTGTGTGTGTGGTACTTGTATCACCATACTATAAATAAATAGTTCATTCTGCTGATGAAAATACTCCAAAACTTAGATAATTGAAGTCAACGCGTAACTATTTTGATCAGTGTAATTACTATTCCTCCTGAAACACGCCATAATGAACATCTAAGATAAGCAAATGGTTGCTGCATTTCATTAATTTATAATCTGAACATTGCTGAAATGGATAAAATACTTCGAATATCTAAGAACTCGCTTTCTTTATGAAAAAAATAAGGGAAAAAAAGCTACTGTTAAGTACTGAAGTACGCAAGGTTCTAAAAAGATTTCTTTGATTAAATTCTTATTTTCAGAGTTACGGTATTCTTTTTTAATTACTCTGTTATTGCTGCTTCTCTATTGTATGGATCGTGTGAGAAAGTGTTGATGGCTCTTTGAGCTTTACATTGCTGCCAATTGTTTTTAAATGTTATGGGACGTCTGTGGTTATCAGTCCTTAAGCATACAAACTACTTATACTATTCTTCGTTTGTGTGGCCATGATCTCGGTAGTTGCTTTCATAATTATGGATGCGGCGTTTCTCACCAGACGCGTTTCGTTTTAATGACAGTAAAACATCTTCAGTGGTCTGTAATAATAGAAATCTACAGTATGTTTTATTTTTAGATCGAAAACAGTTCGTTACCAAAACATGAAAAGTAGGCCTAATGTTTTGTTAGTTACGGAATTTTTTTCCCGCCTCACATCATGGAATGCTGGTCTGTTTGGGACTGATGACCTAGGTGTTTGGTCCCATCCACCCATCAACAAACCAACCAACGAACCGGTCTGTTTCTTACTTTCATGCTGTGTCATTTGTTTATCCACTACTTTCACCGTCACTTTTGCATTGTCGCTAATAGTTTTTTTACAGATCAGACGTGTTTGTTCTGCATGAAACAGACCGGCATTCCATGATGTGAGGCGAAAACAAGACAATTTCCGTAAGTAACAAAAGTCAACACAGTTTCAAAAATGTTCAAATGTTTGTTAAGCTTATGGGCCTTAACTACGAGGTCATTAGTCCCTAAACTTACAAACTACTTATCAACTACCTTACACTAAGGACGGCACAAATATCCATGCCCGAGGGGGGATTCGAACCCCCGACCGCAGTGGCTGTGCAGACCGTGACTGTAGTGCCTCAATCCCCTCGGCCACCGCGGCCTGTGTGTGGCCGTGCTCCACAACTTTACGATGTAGACAGTGTTTTAAATTTTACTGTTTATTCTATTGACATGGAGTCAGCAACATTTTATTTAACAACTATTTTAATGTGAGCCTTATGTAATACTTGTCAAGAAGGCAAAATTACTTTTCCCAAAACCTAGAAAAATGTTTATGCATGTAAACCATTTTTATGCAACTGGTCGGCTGAAACAGTGTCGACTTTTGGATCATGTTCCACCGTTGCTGGACTGCAGCCATGTTTAAAATTTTTTAATTAACAAAACATTAGGCCTACTTTTCATGTTTCTTTAACGAACTGTTATCGATCTTAAAAAAAATTAAAAAAACTGTAGTTTTCTGTTATTACAGACCACTGAAGATGTTTTGCTGTCATTAAAACGAAATGCGTCTGGTGAGAAACATCGCATTTTATTGTAGTTGTAAAGCGGACAAACACTGCTATTCATAATTACTTAAACTAATTTAAACCTAAAGTAAACAAAACAGACACCCATGCCCGAGGGAGGACTCGAACCCCCGACGGTGAGCAACCGCGCGCTCCGCAGCATGCTGCCGATTGCTGTGCGTGTGGCGTTGGTGGCAGCCACTCGCTGTCAGGAGCGGCCGCTGGCTCACAGAGGCGCCGCCATTGCCGGGTGGCGGTGCCCGTGCAGTGGCGCCCTCGCCCTCGCTGCCCGCGGTGACGTCGGCCCCGCTGCTGGCTGTCACTTAAGCCGCGCCGCCCATTGTGCTGTCCGAGCGTGTCGCCAGCTCTGCAAGCGGCTCGGGGGACGACCGCCGTCTGCCGTCTGCATTATGCGTCCCTACTTTATAGGCGCTGCCGCTACAATGCCGACGGGCTCTTAGGCTTTGAACCGTATAAGTGGATCGGGAGGAATTCACGCATACCAAACGTAACCGTGTACCCCACATCCGAGAATAGGGGCGTCAACGGCGAACAACATTTAGGACGGACAACGCATTTAACGTGGCCTAGACTAGCACCACTTAGAGACCCGTGCGACGTCACACTGATCAGGCCGCGGCAGCCAGCTGAATGGCTGGGCGCTGGGGCACTATCTATCAAGAAAACTGCAGCCGTGTCCTTCACCAAACAGAGACTGTCGATTCTCCGCTTCCCATTGAGGGTCATGGGGCAGTCGATCCCGTGGTCGACATCTACAAAATGTTTGGGAATAACGTTATACAAGTCCTTGACCTTCACCTTGCACGCCCAACAAAGGGCACGCTGAAGACTTTTTTTTGTGTGGTTTTAGGGCGCACAACTTCTACGGTCATTACCGCCCAGACAAGAACTTAAATTCACTAGATCTCAAAAAAAAAAAAAAAAAAAAAAAAAATTGGTTACTGTCAGAAAATCAAGAAGAGGCTAAAAACGAAAGATAAAGGACAATGAAAAGGGTTAAATATCCTTCGATAAGTTGGCCAAGTTGATAAAACGCAAAACTTGAGCAGCTGCTCGTGTGTCATCAGCTAAAATTTCCTCCAGTGTAGACGGAAAGTGAAGGGCTACACGGAGATAATTAAAAATTACGCAAGACAATAAAACGTGTCGCACCGTCAGCAATACACCGCAGGAGCACAGCGGTGCAGGATCGGCGGTTAGCAAATGATGGTGGCTGAAACGGCAATGACCGATCCGCAACCGGGCCAGGATGACCTCCTCCCGCCGAGAGGGGCGTGAGTAGGTCCTCCAAGCAGTCGGGATCGGTTTGACAGTTCACAATTGATTGTTGTACAGTGAAAGCCACGCACTGTGCCATGACGACACGATACTCCGGCGAAGAGCCCATTGAACATCGTCCGGTGTGATGCAAAAGGTAGCCATGCGAGGCAAAAGAGCTGCGGCCTTGACTGCTATGTCGGCGGCCTCATTCCCGGGCACACCCACGTGGCCAGGGACCCACAGGAAAGAAACGTGACAGCTGTCATCTGCTAGCAACTGGAGGGAGCGTTGGATCCGATACACGAAAGGATGGTTCGAGAAAGGGTCCTTAAGAATCTGCAGGGCACTAAGGGAGTCCGAACATATGGCATAGAAAGGTTCGCGGTGGCGGCAGGTATACAAAACGGCTTGGTGGAGGGCAAAAAGCTCAGCCGTGAAGTTCGAGCACCGGTCAGGGAGCTTGTATTGGAAACCGTTGTCCCCGACGACGAAGGCAGATCCGACACCGGCAGTGCTCTTAGAACCATCAGTGTAAATAAATATGGCATTATCGAACCGCGAACGGAGTTCGACAAGCCGCGAGCGGTATACCAAATCCGGAGTGCTCTCCTTGGGGAGCGAACTAAGTTCAAGGTGAGTGTGAACCTGGGCCTGATGCCACGGTGGCAATGGGCTTTCGCTCAACCGAAAGGTGGAAGGAAGGGTAAAATCGAGCCGCTGTAGCAGGCGGCGAAACCGAACTCCAGGTGGAAGCAAGGCAATCGCAGACAACTGATATTGGCGATCGAGTGAGTCGTCAAAAAATAATCGGTAAGATGGATGGTTGGGTATCGATCGCAGGCGGCATGAGTACCGACACAAGAGTATGTCACGTCGAGTGGTCAAGGGTAATACAGCAGCCTCGGCATACAGATTTTCAACAGGGCTGGTATAAAATGCACCGGTCGCCAGACGTAATCCCCGATGGTGGATAGAGTTGAGACGGCGGAGAATCGACGGCCGTGCTGAAGAGTATACAAGGCTTCCGTAGTCGAGCTTCGACTGAACAATGGCCTGGTAAAGGTGAAGCAGGACGGTACGATCCGCTGCCCATGACGTGCCACTGAGGACACGAAGAACGTTAAGGGATCGGGCACAACGGGCAGCCAGGTAGGACACGTGTGTGGACCAGCAAAGTTTACGATCCAACATGAGTCCCAAGAATTTCGTAGTCTCCACGAAAGGGAGAGCAACAGGGCCGAGATGTAGAGAAGGTGGAAGAAATTCCTTGTATCTCCAGAAGATTATACACAGTTTTCTCAGTGGAGAATCGGAAGCCGTTTGCGATGCTCCAGGAATATAAGACGGTCAAGGCAGCGTTGAAGAGAACGCTCCAAGAGACACGTCCGCTGGGCGCTGCAATAAATTGCGAAATCGTCAACAAAAGGAGATCCGGAGACGTCGGCTGAAAGGCAATCTACGATCGGATTGATTGCAATGGCAAAGAGCGCCACACTCAAGACGGAGCCCTGTAGTACCCCATTCTCATGGCAAAAGGTATCTGACAAAACAGAGCCCACCCATACCCGGAACTTGCGATCCGCCAAAAACGCTTGAATGAAAAGAGGAAGGCGGCCCCGAAGGCCCCATGTGTGCAATGTGCGGAGAATGCCCGCTCTCCAACAGGTATCGTATGCCTTCTCCAAGTCGAAGAACACTGCTACTGTTTGACGCTTCTTTAGAAAGTTATTCATAACGAAGGTCGACAACGTAACGAGGTGATCAGCAGCAGAGCGGTGTCGACGAAAACCGCATTGGATATTAGTCAGGAGGCGGCGTTATTCGAGGAGCCAGACCAACCGAGCCTTAACCATGCGTTCCATCACCTTACAGACGCAGCTCGTCAGAGAAATGGGGCGATAACTGGAAGGAAGGTGTTTGTCCTTCCCTGGTTTGGGGATGGGGACAACAATGGCTTCACGCCAACTTGTGGGAACATGACCTTCAGTCCATATGCGATTGTAGGTGCTAAGAAGAAAACACTTGCCCGCAGGAGAGAGGTTCTTCAGCATCTCAATATGAATGGAATCGGGCCCGGGTGCAGAAGATCAGGACAGGGCGAGAGCACGGTCTAGCTCCTGCATGGTGAAGGTGACGTTGTAATTTTCGCGATTAAAAGAGTGGAAAGAAGGCGGCCGTGCCTCCTCTACCTGTTTGCGAGGGAGAAAGGCAAGGTGATAATGGGCAGAGCTCGAAACCTCCGCAAAGAAACGGCCCAATGTCTTGGAAACATCAGCGGGGTCCACGAGGACTGCGTTCTCCACGGTCAGGCCAGGATTCGGGGAGTGGACCTTGATGCCGGATAAACGGCGTAGGCCACCCCAAACAACCGTGGAGGGAGTAAAACGGTTAAAAGAACTAGTAAAAGCAGTTCAGCAAGCTTTCTTGCTGTCGTTTATGATACGACGACAGTCGGCTTTAGAAATGTTCCAACTGGTGGGACGACGAGATGGGGAATGATGCAGGAAGTGGATGATACAAGGGAAATGGTCACTTGAGTACGTGTCAGAAAGTGCATACCACTCAAACCGACCGGCAAGCTGAGGAGTGCATATTGCGAGGTCTATATAGGAATAATTGTGTGTTGTGTCTGAAAGGAAGGTCGGTGCACCGGTATTGAGGCAGACAAGATCGAGGTGTTGGACAAGGTCCACCAAAAGGGAGCCTCTCGGACAAGGTGCCGGAGAACCCCATAGGGGGTGTTGGGCATTAAAGTCGCCTACCAACACGAAAGGTGAAGGGAGCTGGTCAACAAGGTGTAGCACATCTGCCCTAGTAAGGGCAGATGACGATGGCGAATAGATATTACAGAGGGAAAAGGTAAATGTGGATAAAGTGATGCGGACGGCAACTGCCTGTAGGTGAGTATGCAAGGAAATGGGATGGAAATAGACGCCATCTCGAAGGAGCATCAGAACCCCTCCATGGGCTGGGATACCTTCCACGGGTGGCAGGTCGAACTGCACAGAGGTGTAGTGTGGAAAGTCTGCACGATCACTTGGACGCAACTTAGTTTCTTGGAGACAGGCTAGAAGCGGGCAGTGCATCCGAAGGAGTAGTTTTAACTCCTCCCGATTGGAACGAATGCCGCGAATATTCCATTGAAGGAGCGCCATGATAAAAAATGAGATAAGAAATAAGGATAAAACCCAACTAGCAAGCGGGGTCACCTCGACGGCCGCTGAGGACCGGATTTCGAGGGAGCACTGCTGTCGCTGTCTAGGGGCAAAGGGTCGTGGTCCATAGGTTCGACCGACGCGCCTGCCACCTCCCTGAGTTGATCAGGACGGGCAGTGTCCACCGCCGGTAGAGGGCCGGGTGCCTGGCAGACGGAGCGACCCGGTGAAAGAAGAGGGCCGAGGCCGGCAACTGTTGGACGACGTGACGGATGGGTCATGCCTCGGCGGGGAAGGAGAGGAACTCTTTTTCTTGTTGGCCCTTCTCGAAGAGTGACGGTGAGAAGAGGCAGTCGACGATTGGGAAGCCTGAGAACGCAGAAAATCCTCACGGACGGGTTACTTTTTCAAAGTCCGGGCATCTTGTTTAGGTGCCCGCGGTTTACTAGAGGTTGACGAAGACTGTACTTTAGGAGCAGCAGGAGGAAGCGGGGACGTGGAACGGGCAATCTTCGGGCTGGCGGATAGCACAACTGTGTCAGCGAAAGTGAAATCACAAGTCTGGGTACTGGAATCCTTAGTAGGTCGAGTGGAGGTGAGGACCTTACTGTATGTGCCCGCTGGGAGGACAGTGGGCTTTAGACTCGCCAACAACTTTCGAGCGGCAGATGTTGATACCTTCTCCGTAACCCGAATTTGCTGGATGATTTTTTCATCCTTATATACAGGGCAGTCGCGAGAGGAAGCCGCATGGTCGCCGTTGCAGTTAAGGCAGTGAGGGGACGGAGGTGGGCAATCCCCCTCATTGGCGTCCCTACCACAAGTGACACATTTTGCTACATTTGGGCAAGATTCACGGGTATGGTTGTACCTATGGCATTGAAAACAGCGCGCTGGGTTTGGAATATAAGGGTAGCCAGAGATAACTTCGTACCCTGCTTTGACCTTCGATGGGAGTTCAACTCTGTCGAATGTCAAAAACACAGTACGAGTTGGTGTCAGCTGGTTATCTACCTTTTTCATCACCCTGTGGACGGCTGTCACACCCTGATCGGACATATAGGATTGGATGTCTCCATCAGACAGCCCGTCAAGGGATCTCGTAAAAACTACCCCCCGTGACTAGTTGAGTGTGCGGTGCGCTTCTACCTTGACTGGAAACGTGTGTAATAACGTAGTCCGGATTAGTTTCTGGACTTGGAAAGCACTGTCCGCTTCCAGCAACAATGGGCCATTGCGCTGACGCGAACAGGTTTTAACAGGGCCAGCAATTGCATCAACACCTTTCTGTATAACGAAAGGATTGACAGAATTGAAATCTTTTCCGTCGGTGCGAGACACAACAAGAAATTTCGGTAGATTAGGCAGAGTCTTCTTTTGCTGAGGCGAATCGATCTTACGTTTCTGGGTCAACGTCACAGAAGAAGAGAAGGAAGTCATCGCGGAGGTGTCCCCCGTGATTACCGGCGTCTCCGATGGCGCGCTCCTTCCTAGTGAGGGCCCTCTCCGAGGGCTTACCCATCTTAGTTGATTGTTCACACCTCAGGTCACAACTCCCGAGAACTGACGGAGGGACCAATCGGCACGTTCGGAACGTACCAGCTCGGGTAATCACCCCTCCCTGGGCCTGGCCTTTACCAGGGGGTACATACGTGCCCCACTTGTCTACCCGGGGCGGGGAATTACGCGTTACCCCGTCACCTGCTACACATGATAATGCGTGGGTCGGCCTTCAGACACGCAAAGGGAGGAAAGAAGAAGAGGATAGGAAATGAAGAGAAAGAAGGAAAAAAGTGTCTCAAACTCCGAAGCGGAGACTAATGAGGAGGAGAGGAAGGCTAGGAGAGTATAAGGAGAGAAAGACAGAAGCAAAGGTTTGGAAAGGAAGAAACCAAGGAATGAGAGAAGCTACTACAAAAAACGACCTGAACTAGCAAAGGACACCAGTCTGCGGGCGAAGGCATAATCCGGGAGGGAAAGTGAAGCAGCCTGGGGCAGAAGAAAGGCTGCTCCGGCTCGGGGCCCCGTGTGCGCCACACACGTACTCACAAAAGAACTCTGGGTCCCCTGGGGGGGGGGGGGGCTGAAGACGGTGAACGCTCTAATCCGTTCTTCACGAGTAAAAACCTCAACGCAAAGACGAAATACCCGCTTTATCGGTCGACGGTACAACCTCGCTCAGATGGCCGAGGACAAGAGAAATCAATGCAACACTACAAGAGCACTATCTCAAGGATAAGACTGAATACTATACCACCAAACTATTCGCCAAGGTCGAGTAATTCGGGATGAAGTACAGCAACTCCGGCTGGTGGAGACAATACGCCCGCAACATTGGCGTAAATATAAGGTACCCCGCTCACTAGAACGCGGCACCCACCTTGAAAATACACGCATTAAACAAGACTCCATTGGGCCCCGAAACACAATGAATGAACAACATGCCACATGAAACCATACAAGTCAACACGTAAGAAATGCAGTAAGTCATCCCCATTGAGGAACTAAGGACTGAAAGTGCGCCCCAGTTTCATCTCAGAGTAAATAAATAAAGCGAAATTCCTATGTTTACCTTTCGCACACCAAGAAAAATCTCCCAAAGGGAGTCAGTCTTGCGGTATAACGTATAAAAAAAAATAAAAAAAAAAAAAAAAAAAAAAAAAAAAATCTTGGGGCGCCGATTCCCCGGGGCGCTGCGTATGCCAACGTATGCCCAACATAAACACCGGTACCGTTCTATTACAATTTATAATCATCCATCTTCCGAAAATAAAATATTATTCAACGTAATTTAAAATATGTCGTTAATCTCACAAACGCGAGCAGGATATCAGAAGAGAAAATGTGCTGAATGCACTCTTTGTATTGACTGCATCTACCCAAGTTTCAATGCTAGCATGTCTTAACGTCTGGCAGAAGGGTCTACCACAGCGCCTCTGTTATTTGTTCCAAGAACTGCAAAAAGGGAGCTCCCATAAGCTGCACCATCTGTCGTGCACCACAGAAACTACTAGTAGCTGCCGGTCTAAATAAATGAAAAGACGGACTGTGAAATACTAATTACATTTGCAGTTCATTTATTTGAATGGATTTATATCGAATATTTGTGACTTAATCACTCATCGACAACAATTAATACACTCCTGGCCATTAAAATTGCTACACCAGGAAGATGACATGCTACAGACGCGAAATTTAACCAACAGGAAGAAGATTGTAGCCTATCGCAATTGCGGTTTATCGTATCGCGACATTGCTGCTCGCGTTGGTCGCGATCCAATGACTGTTAACAGAATATGGAATCGGTGGGTTCAGGAGGGCAATACGAAACGTCGTGCTGGATCCCAACGGCCTCGTATCACTAGCAGTCGATATGACAGGCATCTTATCCGCACATATCGTGCAGCCACGTCTTGATCCCTGAGTCAACAGACGGGGACGTTTGCAAGACAACAACCATTTGCACGAACAGTTCGACGACGTTTGCAGCAACATGAACAATCAGCTCGGAGACCATGGCTGCGGTTACCCTTGACGCTGCATCACATACAGGAGCGCCTGCGGCGGTGTGCGCAACGACGAACCTGGTTGCACAAATGACAAGACGTCATTTTTTTCGGATGAATCCAGGTTCTATTTACAGAATCATGATGATCGCATCCGTGTTTGGCGACATCGCGCTGAACGCACATTGGAAGCGTGTATTCGTCATCCCCATGCCGGCGTGATGGTATGGGGTGCCCTTTGTTACACGTCTCGGTCACCTTTTGTTGGCATCGACGGCACTTTGAACAGTGGCCGTTACATTTCAGATGTGTTACGACCCGTGGCTCTACCCTCCATTCATCCCTGCGAAACCCTACATTTCAGCAGGATAATGCACGACCGCATGTTACAGGTTCTTTGCGGGCGTTTCTGAATACGGAAAATGTTCGATTGCTGGCCTGGTCAGCACATTTTCCAGATCTCTCACCAGTTGAAAATGTCTGGTTAATGGTGGCCGAGCAACTGGCTCGTCACAATACGCCAGTCACTACTCTTGATGAACGGTTGTATCGTGTTGAAGCTGCATGGTCATCTGTACCTGTACACGACATCCAAGCTCAGTTTGACTCAATGCCCAGGTGTGTGAAGACCGTTATTACGGCCAGAGGTGGTTGTTCTGGGTACTGATTTCTCCGCATCTATGCGCCCATAATGCGTGAAAATGTAATTACATGTCAGTTCTAGTATAATATGTTTGTCCAATGAATGCCCGTCTATCATCTGCATTTGTTCTTGGTAGCAATTTTAATGGCCAGTAGTGTAGATCATGCACTGCATTCATGCAGAATACTGCCCTAACGTACTGAAATAATTCAGCACCACCCAATGTGTTATGGACTGCATATGTTGGCAGCGCTACGATTTACACACACATCTCAGAAATTGTTAGTACGAGGGGTTCATGTTATAGTGGTGAATCATAGTGACTAAAAAGAGTGTCGTCGACAACATTTCAATTTTATGGTAAGTTTAAAAACATTATTATCGTTTAGTTGTAGTTATTTTTTCTAGTTATGTCTAGTGATAAGTGATTTTATTTATTTTTTATGGATCTAATATTGAGGTCACCTAGTAGAGCAGTGTCTTCGCCATAATTTGTTAGATTTTTAAATCATGCCAGAAGAGAGGTGTCGCACAAGTCTGAAGTGCGCGCCATGTACTTTCGCCACGCGCCGCCATGCACGCACGGCGCGGCGTTATTACGACGTCAGCCACGAGCGCCCTCTGCGACAACTCCTCTCGTGGCCACCATTGAACTGCATCGTTCACTTGCGAATCGGACAGGCACTAGGAAAGTACTCATCAGTAGGCAGGCCTCTATCTAGTTAACTATATACCAGCATTCCTCTAGTCTGCTGCCCTCCAAGTTAAGTAATGTATTATTTCTACGAAATATATCTCTTATACTAATCTAGCTTAGTGTTTCTAGTTTCTGTTGTCACACTGCCTGGTCACCTCAGACTCAGTACCCGTTCATGCGTGCATCCTATTATTTTCCTGTGTCGGTCTTTCTCTACTCGGCCCACCAACACCCAGGACAACCAGCGGAAACGAGACACAAAAGTGGCGACGAGGATGGGATAATAATAAAAAAAAAAAAACTATTAAGAAAAAGATTTCTGTTGCAGAAAATCAGAAAATGAAAGCTGAAAAAGGAAAAGTTCTTGAAGAAACTAAAAAACAGACTGATGACCAAGCCGTCTAGTCCCCTCTAAACAACAACAACTAAAAAGCACATTTATTCTGTTAACAGAACGTAACTATAATTTGCCGCTTGTCCAGCACAAGTGAACAATGGGACACCTTCAATTCTGGAAGTAGTGCTACAGTAAAAAATAATAAAAGTAAAAAAAAAAAAAAGCGTGTGAAATGAACGCTTGTGTGGCTATAGCCGAGCGGACTGGCCTGGGCTTCAGGCAGCGAGAGAGAGGCCCGAGGGTGGCCAGCAGTTGCTGCCGCGAGTGTTGTGTTCCAGTTACGACAAAAACGTGTGATGAAAAAAAGTCTTGTATTCTTAGAAAAACAATCAAGGGGGTACTGTCCTACTATATATTGTTTGCATAGTATTATTATTATGATTTAGCCATATCATAGACGTGAAACAAGTTTTGTTTAATTTAACCCAGTACTGGACTGTTTCTTGCGGAAAAATAATTAGGTAAGATTTACCGAGACCCCCTCTCAACTTCGTGAAACTTTGTGCATTCGATTCGACCCCCTCCCAAAAAAAAAAAAAAAAAGCACCTGACGTAATTAATGGACGCCCCCTAAAGTCGCCAAGTGGGTGACTCGCCCGTGGCGCCAGGATGGGTAAGGCCGGCCCTACCTAGACGTGGATGTGACTGAAAATTCGAAAAAAAAAAAAAATATATATATATCTCCTCCACATGAATGACAAATTTCTCCCAATTCCAAAAATGTATGGTTTCTTTACTTTTAAATACAAGGGATATTCCAAGAGTAAGGTCCAGTTAAAATAAAAACATTGAAAAAGCAAACTTGTTTCCAACGCTATTGTTTTGCCGACATCCCTTCCGTCATTCTCTATTTTTCTACATAATCTCCATACTTATTTAGACATTTGTCATGTTGTTCAACAAGCTTTTGAATGCTAAGTCGTAGAAATCGGCCGCCTTCGAAAATAACCAGACATTAACAGCTTCTTTCACTTCATCATCTGTGTCGACGCGCCGCGCGGGAGCAGCCAAGCGGTCGGGAGCGCCAAGTTACGGATCGCGTGGCCTCCCGCGTCGGAGGTCCCAATCCTCCCTCAGACATGGATTTGTGTGTTGTCCTTACGTTAGTTTAACTTAAAGTAGTTTGTAAGACTAGGGACTGATGACCAACATAGTTTGGTCCCATAGAAATACAAACATTTGCACTTTTTTTTTTTTTTTTTTTTTTTTTTTAGAAGCGCTTGCCACCAAGAAACTCCTTGTTTGCGTGTCCTTCGCAGTATGGCGTCTGGCATTGTTATGCAAGAACAACACTCCAGACGGCAAAAGACTACGTCGCTTAGTCGAAGTTTAGTCAGGGTAGCGCAGTAGGCGCTAATAAAGTGGACGACGAATACTCCATATCTATCGCAAAATACGGTCGCCATACACTTGCGTGTGTAGATTGTCTGCTCTGCCATGGCCTTGCCTGGCGATGACGTGTGACGCCATTCCATTGACTGACGTTTAGACTCGGGGGTGATGTGAGAAATCCATGTCTCGTCCCCTGTGACAACATGGTCTAAACGACTGTCACCTTCCTCATGATATCGCTCCAAAAGTGCAAGAGCAGAAGCCATTCTTTTTATTTTATGGATCTCGGTAAACAGCCTGGAAACCCAATGGGCGCACAATTTTAGAAACCTCAAAAGTTCAGACACAATTCTGTACAACGTTGTTCTACTCACATTCAGGAAATGCACTTCTAAACCTGATATAGTGAATCGTCCGTCGTCACGAATTTGGTCGTCAACCGCTTGAACCAACTCGTCTGAAATCACTGATGGTCGGCTGGAGCGTGGTGCGTCGTGCACTTTTCCCCGTCCTCATGAAAGGCTCGCGCCCACTTGCGCACTTTACTGTCAGTCATTGTGTTTGGACCTAAAAGGTCAATTATCTGACGCTGAAATGTTTCTTGCAGACAAATACCGTATCACTGCCTTTACTTCACAATCTGCGGACTGATTGATTGTCTTAAACATTGTGAACTGACACTATCAACAGCACACAGCAACAGTAACTGTTGTGGCGTAAAGTCAGCGCCACACGCCAGACGTAAGAGAACGATCGTGGAGAAGTCAGCGATCGACCGAAAGCCAATCGCAAGCAGGCGCCGTGCATCCTGGAGGGAGTAACCGAAGATGCGCGCCCTCTACAAGCGCCTATATTTTAGGCCGACATACGTCTGGACGGCCCGTCAGTTACTAGTCGGAAATCAGATAGTTACTAGGTCACAACTCGGCTACGAACGAAGCAGTAACTAGGTCTCAGCGCAGCTAGCATCACACAGAAGACGCCGCGGAAGCAAGAAGAGAGAAGAAACAGACATATGTTCTAAAGTTGAGTATCATTGTATCTTCAGTCAATAAAACTTGTAATACTAATCCCTATAGAAATGTTATAGCTGACCATCGATTCCTGCACCAGTACCTTTCATGACAACTAGACCGGGACGAGTACTCAACTAAGGGCAGAAAGAATGAAACAACAAATGGTGACGAGGTCACAACAGTCACAATGATAAGCGCAAAGTATGCCAGGAGTCGGCGCGCATGCGTGTTTTGTTCTTGGCGCTGCTTTTAAATATTTACGGCGAATCGGACCTTACTTTTGGAATAACCCTCGTATTTATTATAGTCTTAAACGCTCTTTGAACAAATAATTGCACTCTGGCTACGCTGATGCTTCAGCAAGGAACATCACCATAAACTTTCCATGCCTGTCTCAGTCATGGACACAATAAAGCCAATATATAGCGACCGCGCAGAGTTAAATCACTTAGCAAATGTCTACAAGGCCGTACATAATATCCTATTGAGAGATTAAAAAGCTGCGTGTGGCAACGAGTACCGAAAATAGTGTCTGTTGGATGGACAGTAGTCAAAATAGGTGTGATGGATGCTGTTATCTGTTTCAGTGATGATGTAATTAGGAGAACAAAAGTAATGGACAAATTATGCAGCCAACGAGGAATAATATGATCGCCGCCATGACTGCCATGATCGTCAGCGACTAGTTGAAGCTGAAAGGGCTGCGGAAGCCACCACTAAAGAATCCAGAGTCAGGGAAAGACAACTCAAAAAGTCTGCAGAGGATAAAGAAGAAGCTGGCCAGCAAGATTATGCCACTGGAATGTTCTGAAAGAGGCATACGGTGAGTCAAAAACACTGTGAATATTCTTTTCTCATTTTCTCGAAACTACATTTTCAGAACATTAGGAACATATATCTTCATAATGGTCACCAAATTTCTCCCAATTGAAGAATGGGACAGTATCTTTGTATTATGCCTAATTCATTGCAGAAATCTTCTATGTTTGTCGTTCTGTATATAATTTTAACGGTAATTCTTAGAGAAATAGTAACGAAGTGCAATAATGGTTTTTCTATTCCCTCACACATACTCCAAACTACAAAACAAGAGGCATAATGTGTTTCTACGAATGTTGACTGATGTCCAGCTCTCACACGGTTTAGCTGGCACCAGATTTCACGGGGAAGTTGTATTCCTGGGAGTTCAAGGCTGCGGTTCTCTGTGTTATGTTGGTTAATGTCACTATTGTTTCACTTAGTTTTCCTGGATTTGTGGCAGTTATACGTAGTTCCTTGGGCAGGTGTCCTGTCTTTCCATATTAGCGCTCTAGATTTGAGGCGATAAAAACAGTGGTCATCTTGTACTTGGTGTACCTGTTGTACTGCCTTATGTGGATAATTTATTTTTTGCCATTCCTGAATCGTTGCTTGTTGTCTTCAGATTTCTAGAGGAATAATGTTTTGAAGGACATGAAGCAATTTTAGAGGTGTCGACTTTGACGATCCTGTTATCGTCCTCATGGTTTCATTCAGCTGGACGTCAAGTTTCTTCACATGATTACTCCTAATCCACATAGGGGCACAGTAATCCACTACGAAGTAGACGTTTGATATTGCTGTAGCATGTGTTCCCCATGTGGTACCTACTAAAATACATTTTTTAATACCTGAATCATATTTGTGACTGGTACCGGAAATCTGAAGCAACCTTTTAATTTTTTGGATAGATTCACGGTCGACACAAAGTCAGCATGACTTTAAATTGTAGAGCACTGAAAGATTTCAATTGAAACAAGGCCATTGGAGTTGTTGGTACTCCGTCCACACTGCTGATGTGCAGGGAAGAGGCAGTCACCCAGAACCTGTTCTACCTGGTGTACAAGATCTGTGAGACAGGAGAAATACCTTCAGATTTCAAGAAGAATGTAGTACATCCAGTTCCGAAGAAAGGAAGTGCATACAAAGGTGAGAATATTACCGAGGTAGTAACTGAATAAATCATGGATGCAAGATACTAAGATGAATTATTTACAGATGAATAAAAAGTGATAGAATCGCTTCCCGAAATGTTCAAATGTTTGTAAACCTGCTGGACCAAACTGATATGATGATCATTTCCAAGACTTACAAACTACCTAAACTAACTTAACTGGGGACAAAACAAACAAACAAACACACAGACACACACACACACACACACACACACGAACCTCCGGCGGGGAGCGGCCGCCCAGTCCGTAGCATGATGCCTTAAACCACGCGGCTATTCCCGCGCAGCAACCCGACTCCGCGAAACATCACTTTGAATTTAGGAGAAATGTAGAATCACGTGAGGCAATAATCATCTTACGATTAATCTTAGAAGATAGGTGAAGGAAAGGTAAACCTACGCTTTTAACTTTTGTGGATTTGGAGAAAGTTTTGACAATGTTGACTGGAAATACACCCTTTCAAATTCTGAACATAGCGGGGGTAAAATACAAGAAACCGAAAATTATATTAAACTTGTATAAAAACCAGATAGCAGTTATTACAGTCGAAGGGCATGAAAGGGACTCAGTGGTTGGGATGCAAGTAATACAAGATTGTATCCTTTCCCCAGTGTTGTTCAATCTGTCCTTTACGCAAGTTGTGAAGGAAAACAAGGAGAAGTTTGAAGAAGGAATTAAAGTTGAAGGAAAACAAATAAAAACTTTGCGGTTTGCCGATGACAATGTGATTCTGTCAGAGACAGCACAGAACCTGGAAGAGCAATTGAATGGAATGCACCGTCTTGGACATCTTCATCTTCATATATAAAACATAGTGTCCGTATGTTTGTGTGTTTCTGTTCCAATGTTTGTAAAGCTTAACTGCGGGGTCATCAGTCCCTAATGTTACAAACATCCATGCCCCTCGGGGATTCGAACCCCCGACGGGGAACGGCCTCGCCCATCGGAGTTTGTTTTTGTGTACGTATTATATACAAATCTACAGTTTTCTTCCAGTGTTTTTGAAATTTTTTACACGTAAACTTCAATCCACGAGGACGGTCGCCGTAAGTATTAGGATCACGAGTTGTTGAACTCCAAACATTAACATTAAGTTATCCAATTAATAACATTTGAATTATTATTATTATTTTGAATTAGTGTTGGATCAATAGTAATGATTATCAAAGTCTTATCTGAGTTTATTTACTGATCATCAATAGGTATCGTAATAATTGCGGTTGCAATTCTAAGTTCAAGTGCACTCAAGTTAATCAAGTTTCACAGTCAAGATAATCATTCATTACTGAACCTGCATTCAAGTTATATCTCTCTCTCTTTTGTAAGGAAAGGAAGATTGTGCTACTGTCGTCAATGTATTTTGTTACTTAGCTCAAGAATGGGGTTACTACTCATTACAAGAAAGGAGAAGTTACATAACTTTATATTTGAAAATATGGAATTCAGCAAGAAAAGTTACATTTAACATTAATTACAATTAGTTTGACACACTATGCAGTTGCTACTTATCTCAGTTAATTGTCCAGCGATGTCCATTACAATCACATTGACAACGTTTCTCTCCAATACAATCATCAGCTTACAAGATTTCTCTTTCACTCAAATTCTTCTTTTTGTTCCTCCTTCCGCAGCTTAACAGCAGTATGATGATTTATTTTCGCGTACCGCGCATTTATCCGTGACCGTCAGCGTCCGCGAGACGCTATATCCGTTCCGCACGACACGACGGAAACCGATTTTGCACGCAAGAATTCTGCCTTGAGCAGGACGAAGGACTAATTTGTTTGTTAAATATATTTCACTTTTATCACTTGTAATTGTAATACTTTTCACTTTCAAAATAATACTGTTTCACTATTACTTGAGCACTCCGCGATCCACGGTACGTACGTCCGACAGTTGTCACGGGGCGGAAGATACTGCACTACCACTAGCAAGCGCCTCAGTCTAACACTGGTCTGAGAAGAGCTGCTTTATGCAACTATCAATATTTGAATTTCCACACAAAGCAAAACATTCTATATAATTAAACAAGACGTCGTAAATAAATGCAACTTGTACAAAATGCATTTACGAAAAAAAAAAAAAACATTGTGAAATACGATATACATTACACTAAACAGATGACAACAAATCATTTCGTTTAGATAAAGTACACATATTACACTGTACATCATCAAAGAGGTGACATAAAAATTACATAGACATTTCACACCTTTTTAAAATCTAGTTTTCATTCGCTTAACATGTAATGGTTACCTTGCAGGTTTTTGAGCGCCAACATTTTCGAAAACGTAGCCGTGAAGCCACTTCATACTGTGACATGTTCATCACGCAGATAAACTATATGCGCAGAGACTCGAAGTGAAGATCTCCACACTCGGCAATTCTGTGTGTTCACCTCATCCGTCACAGAAAAATAAACATCGTCTGTCCATAAAATGGTCAACTTCAATCCTTGTGAGAAAGTGGAGATCGAAGTCAACGCATCGTTGTGTGTCCTGTGTTGGAGCTGCTGTAGGGTATGGCTCTTGTACAGAAACCATTTGAGACTGGTTCGATGTACCTTCCGTAAAGTAGACGACGGGACGAACAGTAGTGACACAGCTCGCGCACTGCTTAAGACCGGAAACTGCGCGCAGCGTTGTTTGCCACAACAACAGCGATTTATCGGCAGCCTGTGCTGCAACAGGTCGTCGGCCTCTTTTTTGGGGTGACTCCAGGTCCTCCAGTTGATTAGCAACCCTCGTCAAGCTCCGCTCAGCAGGTGGAGCAGATTCTACCTGTAGATACGGCTGTGACAGCTGACACGTACATACTCGTCCTGGCTGATCATCTGCATCCAGTCCTGTCCAGTGTGCATTCCGAGGTACTTCGGCAAATTCCGGCAGGGCTATTGCTACAGTGCTTCCAGGTTAAACACTTCCGCTGGCCACCAAAATCCTCAAACACGAACATCATTGAGCAGCAGGAAGAGCGTGTTTTTATCGATTTCAAAAAGCATTTAACGCGGTGACATAGTGCAGACTGCTAGCGAAGTTACGAGCATATGGAATAGGTTCACCGATTTGTGGCTGGCTGGAAGATTTCCTAAGTAATAGAACGCAGTATATTTTTCTCGGCGGCGAGTGTTCATCAGAGACGAGTGTATCGTCAGGCGTGCTCGAGGTTGTGTGATAGGACCGCTATTATTTTATACCTATATAAATGATCTGATGGGCATAGTAACTTGTAATTTGCGGCTGTTTGCTGATGACGCTGTGGTGTATGGGAGAGTGTCGTCTTTAATTGACTGTAATAGCATACAGGATGACTTAGACAAAATTTCTAGTTGGAGCGATAAATGGCTGCTAGCTCTCAATGTAGAAAAATGTAAGTTGATGCGCATGAGTAGGAAATGTTGTTGTTGTTGTTATGGTCTTCAGTCCGGAGACTGGTTAGATGCAGCTCTCCACCCTACTCTATCCTGAGCAAGCCTCTTCATCTTCTCATAAGAACGGCAAACCACATCCATTTGAGTCCGCTTACTATATGCGTCTCTGGTCTCCCTCAGCGATTTTTACCCCACACAATTCCCTCCAATGCTAAATTTATGATTAATCGATGTCTAAGAATATGTCCTACGAAACAATCCTTTCTTTTAGTCAGGGTATGCCAAAAATTCCTTTTCTCATCAATTCTGTTCAGTACCTCTTCATTAGTTATGCGACCTACCCACCTAATCTTCAGCATTCTTAAGTAACACCACATTTCAAAAGCCTTTATTCTTTTCCTGTCCGCACTGTTTATCGTCCATGTTTCACTCCCGTACAACGAAACACTCCACACAAATGTCTTCAGAAAAGACTTCCATACACTTAAATTAATATTCTATGTTAGCAAATTTCTCTTTTTCAAATTGCTTTTCTTCCCATTATCATTCTGCATTTTATATCCTCTGTACTGCGACCGTCATAAGTTATTTTACTAACCAAGTAACAAAACTCATTTATCACCTTCATTTTTTCGTTACATAATCTAATTCCTTCAGCATCGCCTGATTTTCTAAGACTGCATTCCATTATCTTTGTTTTGCTAACAATCCCATAATGTTCGAATACAGCATTAGTAGTGAGCTTCGTGATTCAGTCGCGTCGTTCAAATATTTAGGCGTAATATTGCAGAGCGATATGAAATGGAACTAACATGTAAAGACAGTTGTAAGGTGGACGACCGATTTTGGTTTATTGTGATAATTTTAGGAAGATGTACTTCATCTGTAGATGAGATCACGAAAAAAACGCTTGTACGACCATGTCTTGAGTATTGCTCAAGTGTTTGGGACCCGCAGTAGATCATTTTTAAGGAAGACATAGAAGCAGTTCAGAGGCGAGCAGCTAAATTCGTTAATGGTAGGTTCGACCAATATGACAGTGTCACGGAAATGCTCCGGGAACTCGAATGGCGATCGCTGGAGGAAAGACGAGGTTCTTCTCGAGAATTTCTCTTGCGGAAATTTTATGGGTCCGTAATTTGAAGCTGAGTGTAGAGCTATTTTCCTGCCGCCTACTTACATTTCGCTTAATGATCACAAAGACAAGATAAGAGAAATTAGGGCTCGTACGAAGACATATAGGCATTCTTTTTTTCCTAGTTCTATTTGGGAGTGTAATAGGAAAGGAAATGCCTAGTAGAGGTACAGCGTACCCTGCGCCACGTACCTTACGGTGGATTGCGGAGTACGTATGTTGGTGTAGATGTCTTGGATGCCTTGCAACGTGCTCTTCAGAAGAGATCTTAACCCCCTAGTGGTCTTACGGATTTATTGACAACCCTTCAGGACGTATGGTCTCAATATTCTCCAGCACTGCTTTAGACAATAGTCGAGTTCACGCCACGCCGAGTTGCGGTTATGCGTTCTCGGGAGGGCCTAAACGATATCAGCCAGGAGCACCAGTATGTTTGGTTCTTCACTGTATTTTTTCTAAGTAGTTCAGGTAATCAGCAGAACGTATCACATAGAAATTGTAGGTACATATTTATAATTGCTTGCATCTTTTTCAGATATATTGTAAAAACAGATGGCGTATTCAGCTCCTTTCATATGGAAATTAGTTTTTGAGGAAAAAATAAAAAATAAAATAGTATCCATAAAAGAGTATTTGTTACTGCAGGTGGATCTTTGTCGACCGTAAAGTTGTGCAAGCAGCGTCTGCGATTATATTTTGAGAGTAACAGGAACATCGACGCCGTCTCTGGGAGCTTTTCTGTTTATGACGGCGGTGTCTACCGGTATTCCAGTTTTATGGTGCCGGGCCTGGCTGTTTATTGCCGCTTTGAAGCACAGTTTATACTCTCACCTTCTGGAACAACAGTAAGCTCCACCCTTTGTCTGTACAAAGACACCTTTACGCTGTCCTTCCTTTTATCTGTGTGTCTTCTTGTGACAATTGATGTCGTATGGCGGATGTCTGCGTAAAATTACACAAACGTTTGCCATTGTATCCAAGATTTATTCTTTTGTGAAGTATTTCTAATTACTACTTTAGCTGAGGAAATTTCTGCCTAAAAGTCATTGGAATTAGATTAAGCAGATGCGCAAAAGTTGGAAACTTGGAACCTTCTTGGAGCCAGTGATACAGAGGGTACTAGGAAAGTTTTGCAGTTCGATTTTATTTACTTAATATGGATAGATGGATTAATATTTCCAAGTATGATGACTTAAACCCAACGCCATGAAGACAGAGACAGCCTGCTTTCATTTAAACAATAAACAGGCACACTATGCACCAATAATCACTTTCAGAAACCAAATGTTGAGATACAACGCTCAACCAAAATACCTGGGAGTAACGCTTGACCGCGCTGTCACCTTCAGAGCCCACCTGGAGAAGATAGCCTGCAAAATCAAAACAAGAAATAACACTCTCCAAAAGCTGACGACAAATGGCTGTGGAACGAATGCGATAACCCTACGGCCATCAACCTTGCTCTTGTCTATCCAGCGGTAGAATACTGCAGCCCTACGTGGTTAAATATCGCCCATACAAGAGCAGTAGATACTCAACTGAATAACACTATGAGGCTCATATCGGGAACCATCAAGTCAACATCCACCCATTGGCTCCCTGTTCTGTACAACATTCATCCTTCACACTTACGAAGACAGCTAGCACTGAAAAGAGAGTGGCAGAAATGCCTAGGAAACCGTCAACTCCCTATTCATCAAGACCTCATCTCACAATTTTGACTAAGGTCTCGTAAACCGTCAAGGAAATTGGGAGATTGTTTAGTATGAAACAATTTTAACATTTATGATCCTTAGCGCCGAGAATGGTCTACCTCCAATCTAGACCCAAATAATTTAATCAACGATTCGCCATCACGCCCGGCCAGAGTTGAGATACCAAGGAGATACTGGACATCACTCAAACGGTTCCGAACAGGGCATGGAAATTGCCACTAATGGAGGCATAGATGGGGCGTGATTGCTAGACCTGACTGCGACTGTGGACGCAACACGCCGGCCGCGGTGGCCGAGGGGACTGAGGCGCTTCAGTCACGGTCTGCACGGCCACTACGGTCGGGGGTTCGAATGCCCCCTCGGGCATGGATATTTGTGCCATCCTAGTTCGTAAGTAGTTCATAAGTAGTTTGTAAGTTTAGGGACTGATGACCCCGTAGTTAAGTCCCATAAGATTTACAAACATTTTGAACATTTTTTTGTGGACGCAACAAACAGACACTACGGCACATCGCCACTGATGTCCTTTAAGGAAATTCAAAGGCACCTTCCAAGACCTTCATTCGCGTAAAGGAGAAGCTGTCACTCGGCTGAAAGAACTGTGCATACATCCCTGAGCAGTGCAGTGATGCCAACAACACGGCCACCTTTCCGAATCATAGCAAATATTAATTTATTCCATGTGACTTAAATTATATATATATTATCAGTATTTTATCTTTAACCTGTATATATTGTACGTAAATATTTTAGGCAGGCATTGCTCAGTGTAACACTTGGCTGTGTCTGCCTTCTGCGTGCAACACGCTCAACAATTCCATTCGATTTGGAAAAACAAGGGCTATAATTTTATTCTTTACTTATCGGGATTTTCTGACAGCTGAGGGTCTGTCGTTATCTTGAAAGACTCAAATTTTGTTTTGACTCTTAATCGCCATGTCATAATAGCACAACCAAATCTCGTCACCTGTCAGGATGTTATTCACATAATGAGACTGTCACTTAGAAAACTTCTTTACATCTTTCACCAACAAGTCATACCTCATATCATCAATTGTTCTGTCATTGCGACACCCAGAGACAACAAAGTTTCTTCACTCGCAAATAATCATGCAAAAGCCAACGAATTGCTGGTTAATTTCGTCCTAACATATCCCCTATCCGCTTAAAGGTAACTCGTCTGCTTCTTCTATCGTTTTCCTTTCAACTTTGATGTTCTCCGCCTTAAATTACGATCGTGGTCTCACAGTCCTCTCAGCGTGAAATTTCCTCTTTACAATTTTCTTTACCATTTGAATATAGTTGTACGATGTGGACACGCATGACCAAGCGAAAGAGTAATTTTTTGAAATCACTGGTCTATTTTAAACCACGCATGACGTTGTACTGCATTGCCTTCCGAATCTCATATCGTGCCCACGGTGCCATTTCAAACTTACCTTGCTGATGAACGACTACAGCCACATACTTTGCACATCGGCTAGAAAGCATGTATGAAGTATTCTCAGAACGCAACAACAATCAGCCACTTGCGACGTATTGCAAAACTTTCCAAGCACCGTTTATAATTTTCTTTTCGTCACATGGAACAGAATGACCCAGGAACTCAAGAAATCTGTGGAACAAGTTTTATGGATGAGGAAACTAAAAAAAAAGGAAAATGGGTAACTAATATAAAGGGGGGCAAGATGGAAGAGAGAAGGAAATGGAAGATAGTAGGAGTTGAGGAAGGGAAAATAATGTAAAGTATAGGAAGCTCAATAAAGAATGAAGGAGAGAAACAGAACAGGCAAGAGAGATAGGGCTGAAAGTGAGATATAAGGAAAAACAGCAACTATAAAAGGAAAGAAAATATGATATGTTGTATAAATTAACTGCTGAACTAGTCTTTGAAGCAAAGGAAAGCAGTACAAGTATTGAAATAGAAAGATGTGATGGCATAATCGTTCATAAGCTGGAGGACGTGTTGGGAAGATGGCGAGAATACGTAGAGTGCTTATATGATCAAATACCGAAAAAAATTGAATTGGAAGAGGAGACGAGAGTTAGTGAGAGGACAAAGGATGCTGCTGCATGTTGGAAGGAGTAGTAGAAAAGGCACTAAAGGAAATGACGAATCACGAAGCAATTGGAACTGATGGACTACCAGCAGAGTTGTTTAAGAGCTTTGGGATTGCCGGCCGCGGTGGCCGAGCTGATGTTCAAAAATGTTCAAATGTTTGTTAAGCTTATGGGACTTAACTACGGGGTCATCAGTCCCTAAACTTACAAACTACTTATGAACTTACTTACGAACTAGGACGGCATAAATATCCATGCCCGAGGGGGGATTCGAACCCCCGACCGTGGTGGCCGTGCAGACCGTGACTGAAGCGCCTCAGTCTCCTCGGCCACCGCGGCCGGCGGCCGAGCTGACTGCGGCGCGCCAGTCACGGTCTGCACGGCCACTACGGTCGGGGATTCGAATCCCCCCTCGGGTATGGATATTTGTGCCGTTCTTAGTCTTAGTTCATAAGTAGTTAGTAAGTTTAGGGACTGATGACCCCGTAGTCAGGTCCCATAAGCTCTACAAACATTTGAACATTTGAGCTTTGGGACTAGTAGTGTAACAATTAACTTATCTTTGTAGTAAGATATCGAAAAAGGTGAATGGTCACATGATTTTCTCTCAGCAGTAATGATACTGATTTAGAGGAAAAGAAATGTGAGGATTTTCGAACTTTATATTTGATTTCTCACGCAGTAAAAGTTCTGCTACGGGTGATAAATAGAAGACTTCATGGAAGACTGGAAAAAAGTATCGCAGAGGGTCAGTTTGGGTTTAGAAGGCGGAAAGGAACGGGATGTTCTATTGGACTGCTAAGAATTATAGGCGAGAGATACGTTGAAAGAGGAAGAGAAGTGTATGCGGTTTTGAGTTGGAGGGTGCAATGGAATAAGTTAATGGAGATTGGGGGTTATTGGACTGGGGGTCATTGACTGGGGATCATAAGGCTGATTATGAATCTGTACCTGCAACAGAAAATACGAGTACAAATTGGGAATGAGATGACAGAGGATAGCACAAAGTGAGCCAAGGTTGCTGTCTTTCCCCAATATTGTTTAATATACACTACCCTCCATAAGTTTGGAAACACTTGGTAATTATAGACAATAAAAGCGAAATACAGTGTAAAAATTCATTTTTTTTTCAAACGTTCATGAAGCTCAAATAATACACAGGAAGATGCAATATTTAAATTTCCGATTCCTCACAATAGCCTCACTTTGCTTTTATCACTGCCTTGTACACTCTCGGCATGCGCTTCTTCAATTTTACCAAGTTTGAGTTGGAATTAATCTCCATTTTTATTGCAGGACCTCCCAGAATTGTGTCCCACTCATGATTTCCCGTCTTCGGATCCTCGTGTCCAGTTCCCCATGTTTTTCAGTATTTTTGGAACCATATAGTTCTGACACATGCGAGACGTATGTTTCGGGTCGTTCGGGTCGTTGTGTTACTGCAAGCAAACCCTATCCCAATAAGACGCAAACCATATGCCTTATCATGACGCTGGCGAATAGCATGATAATCCTTTTGGTTCATTTTTCCATCTCTCAAATCTCAGATTTTATTCCCTCGAAAGGATCCCCATACCATCACAGAACCCCCTCTATGCTTTACAGTTGGAATTACGCACTGAGGATTTAAGCGTTCATGGGGCACACGGCGTACAAATTATCAATTCAAGTAATAAGGCAGTCTAGATCGCAATTTCTTTTATTTCACTCGTAACTGGTTTCGGTCACTTGCATGACCATCATCAGATCACAACTGTAATGATACATACATATATTATTAGAGGGATAAATTATTTCTAAATTGAGTATTTACAATGAGTATAAAATATACGGTAATGTTGGCCACAGGTTGCTTTCAGCTGGAGCTGCCTAAGCGTTTAATGTTGACTGCTGTCCAAGTAGGTGAAGTCAAACTTTAAATACTGTAAGCTCCACCCTCTATTTTAACTGCTGGCCAATCGGGTATAAGTTCTAACGCAAGTTATACAAAATGGATTTCAAATTGCAACAAAGTAAATCATTATATAGAATGATTAATCAAGTCAAAAATTTTCGTTTGTTCGTTACGAGCATGTTGAATTGAATAACGTGGCGTACAGCCGTGATTAGAGCTACCAAAGTTGACAACACTTAATAATAATTTCATCATGTTGTATTTTCAGCAATGTGGTCTTCGTACAGCGTGTTAATCCACATAAATAAAATTCAGTTGGCCATGTATGTAAGAACATCACCTGAGAACGGTTCGACCGGTTAGTCTGACATTTTCTTGTTGTACCCGTAAAGAAAATTTGAGTAATATTGGGAAACTTGAGAAAAATTGAAAATGCATTTTTCATTGTTGGTTTGCGTGAACTCAACACAAAGACTCACGATTCCGACAATGCAGAGGGATAATTTTTTTATTCTATTCGTATCGGTCCTGGAAAAGTTTTCAGAAATAAAATCGCGAGAGTGTATAAAGAAATTTCGAAAAATTCGAACAAAATGCAAAAATCATAATTTTTGTGCAAACGCTCTACATATTGTGGTAAGTAAAACCTCCCTTTGAAAACTCCCACACTGCAGCAAATAAAATAAAAAATATGAGAAAACTGATGTTGCAAAACTTTCAGAAAACTTGACAGAAGCAGTTATCCAAATAAACCTTCTGAAAAAAAAAAAAAAAAATAGCAAACTGAACTGGTCTCAAAATTTCTGTTGAAAAAACAAAATTCATGACAAATGCAAAAAATGCGCCAAAATTCATAGAAACACACGATATGTTAAATAGAGCGAGTAAATAAATTTAAATGTCTTGGAGAAATTATACAACAGAATGGACTAGAAAAATCTGCAATAGATGTAAGAATTAACAAAATGGAAAGAGCATACAGTTTGACAAAAAAGATTTACAACAAGAAATGTATATCTAGAAAAACAAAACTAAAACGCTACACCACAGAGGTACGACCTGAATGTTTATATTGATCTGAATACCTAACAATAAACTATAAGATGAACAAACTAGGCCGCGGCGAAGAGGTCGAGCGCATTGAGGCGCTATGCTCCGATGTGCGGGGCCGCTCCCCTTCGGGGGCTCGAATCTTCCCACGGGCATGTCTGTTTGTGTTGTCTTTAGTATAAGTTAGTTTATAAGTAGTTTGTAATTTTAGGGACTGATGACGCCGCAGTTAAGTCCCATAAACTTAACAAACATTTGCACATTTTTTTTATATAAACTAGAGGTATTGGAAAGAAGGATTATGAGGATAATAATGTGTGCAATAAAAACTGCAGATGTTTGGAAAATAAGAAGTAATGAGATCTACAAAAATATAGAGAAAATATCTGAAGTAATGGCCAAACGAATATTAACTGGAAACCTCTACCGAATGGACGGAAACAGACTAATAAAATAAATACCCCTATATTTCTGGAAGAAGAAATCGACAATAGTAAGGGTTACAGAAGTAAGGAAAGATGTAGTAAGAAACAACATCAAATAATCAGAAATAGCAGAAAGAAACTGTTTAAAAAGATAAAATACTAAATTTGGAAGGTTTTCAAAGCTGAAGAAATAAGAAATCAGGAACAACATGGACGAAGAACGGAAGAGAGATCTTGAGGAGAAAATGAGGAATACTGGAAAAATAGGAAACAACAACAAAGGAAGAGGAACTGTTGTTGTTAACGTGATCCTAGTTGGTCAATACGATTGTAAAAAAAATTAAAAAATATAGCACGAGGGTGCTATGGAATTAGATTCAAGGGAATAATTCGACAACAGAACGGTTTACCCAGAGGATTACTACATGAAATTTCGTTGTATGTCTTACAAGATTTGAAAAACAAGATCTATTAGGGCCGATTTGAGTGGGCGTGGATACGACTCAAATATGAATGGGGAAGTGGGAGGTAATTTCCTATCTGACCAACATTAAGTTGTGGGCATCAGGCGTTGGGTCGGCATGGTGCGGTGTACGTGCGCGTCGGCGGCGGTCGCTGCATCATAGCTGACGCCTGCTCTGAGATTGTCAAGCAAAGTGGGCGAGCAGGTGAACATAGAGAGAGGAGGGTGAAGGAGATGGACCAATGGAAGATTCTGTAGGAAATGTTACTGTGAATTGCACGTTCCGTTGTTTACATCCGAAGGAAGGAAGAAGAAGATGTACAAAAACAAAGTTTCGTTTGCAACGGCAGTAAAATCCGTGAGAGGGGAGGAAGAGGTTGAGAAGGGCGAATGAAATGTATATAAAGGTAGGTAGGAAGGGTATAAACTATAAAGGAAGAGAGAAGAAGATGGAGAGAATGTTGGATAATAGATATACAGAGAACGGGATGAAGTTGACGGCCAGAGATAGGGGGTGAGGGAAGGAGGAGGAGAAGTAAGAGAAGAGCATAGGGTGGAGGCAGGAGAAGATAGACGGTTGAGAAGAGAGGTAGAGGGGAGGCGATGGAGATTGAGGTATATTCAATTCCCATGCATAATGGCCTTTGCGAAGCATTGGTGGGTTCAATGATTTCCAAATAAATTTGGGTGTGATATTTCCGATGCATCTTGTACGTTGGATGATCAGCAGCTTAATAGTGCTCAAATCTTCCTCTAATATTAAGTCTGTAGTCAACATGCCGTTTTCCGCTGTACACCACCAGCCTGTTCCGTTATTTCTGAAACGCTCCGTGCACGGACGGCGTTACGTGGCTCTTATAAAGAGCCCTGTATTGGGAGAGTACCGCCAACCGGGCGAGCGCCGCCATTGTAGGCCTATCTCGCAATAGTAGCGCTATGCACAGAGCCGTTAAATTAACATTTATGGTAAAGGGAACCGCTCTGTACATCGACGTGGTATTACAATACGTTAAGTAAACAATGAACGAAAGTTTTTAATCGTTTTATCACGTCTACTGCGAATATTGAGGAAAAATTGGTAATTTGAGATCAAAACCTTTATTTTTGAGCAAACTAGTTATAAAATTGTTTCGTGCTAAAATTTAAACCCTGTACCAAATGCACTGCTTTCGCAATAAGTGACGTTCCTGCTTTCAAATTAGCTAAAGATTGACGTTTTTATCTCTAATATATCGGTTTTTATCAAAGTAGATGTAATTAAAAAAGGTTGCTTTCCATTAATCTAGTGCCTAATGTTGATAGGTGTTGTGTGCTAACCTACATGTGATATTATCACATAACATTAACTGAGCTAACATTTTGGGAAGGTTTAAGTTTTTACACACTGTTGTCGCACTGCTGGGTACTTCAGTAAAATAAACCTTATCTTAAAATTCGAGTTTTGGAGATCTATTTAATGGGCGGTTCCATTTACCGCCCAAACTTTCGTAATATGCAGGCTAAGTATAAATACGAAATTCGTCAAATACGGCACATTATGTTAGATTTTCATGTATATGTTTTAAAAATATCTTTTCTCTTACATGTATTGTACGTCCAACATTGCTCGCAAGAAACTTGTATGAACAGATATACCTAGAAGTTTATTTGATATTTCAATACAAACTTACTTCGAAAAATTTTGCATTCTCGTATGGAAATGCATTTTTTCTTCCAATGCGGTACACCCACAATTCACGTCTTTTCTCACCTCTTTCGCCCTGTGGAATGCGTAAAACTTGGTACCTCGGACTGTCTTATTGTAACAATTCACTGCCAACACTGCGGCATTTTTCAACATATAAAAGTAGAAAATGCTATGTTGAGCTCTTAATTTAATACATAGTGAGTCTACACATTTCCAACACCTCTAAATGCTAAAATAACAGCTAGTTAAGTGAAATATGCCATTTACGCTGATGGACTGCTTAGGCCTAAAATAGCGGACGTGCCCTACCCGCGCTCAACTGACCAATAGCAGCCGGCGGTTGTCGGCAAGCCACACATAAAAGGTTGGCGCTACTCTCCCAATACAGGGCTCTACTCTTATACCGATGACTTATTACCGGATTCATTATCCCAGATGGAGTAGAAGCAATTCGGCGAGAAATCCTGCCTCACTCTCGTGCAACTCATGAAAGTGCAAATGAAATTACCGACACGGTCGCAGATTAGAGACTCGGCGGTTTGTCTTCGCACGCTTATACACTCCATAATTTTTCAGCAACGCAGACGGGGAAGACAGCGCGGGGCGCGCAACACGTGTAAGGCGTCGCCGAGGCGTGCTTTGCGAGCATTGTTGTCCCGGATGTGTGCCCTCGCCCCGGGATTAGCCACACCTGTGCGCGTGTGTGAATGTGGGAACGAATAAATGACGCACGCTCCGCACCGTTAGTCGCAGTGGCACCGCAGGTGAATGGCGACCCTCTCCGTGAGGTACGGCCGTTGTCGAGCCGTATGTCTGCGGGAGGGGGGAGGGGGAGGGGCTTTATGGTCGAGGGCCGCCGGCCATCATGTGGCCAGGGGAGCGAGGCGGACCGCAGCAGTGGTGGGTGTATCCGTCTGCCGCCGCTGGCTACAGGGCGGATGATGGATGGATGGGTAGGGTGTTTGGGCGCACCACAGCTAGGTCCTTAGCGCCAGTACAAATGCAATAGGCGTCCCGTGTGAACCGAGTACAGAGGAAATGAGTAAGGCAGTAGAAGTAACCCAGTAAACTACAGGCCTATTTCATTGACGTCAGCCGGCCGCAGTGGCCGAAGGGACTGAGGCGCTCCAGTCACGGTCTGCACGGCCACTACGGTCGGGGGTTCGAATTCCCTCTCGGGCATGGATATTTGTGCCGTCCTTAGCATTATCTAGTCCATAAGTAGTTTGTAAGTTTAGGGACTGATCACCCCATAGTTAAGTCCCATAGACTCTACAAACATTTGAACATTGACGTCAATTTGCAGCAGGGTTTTGGAACATAACCTGTATTCAAATATTATGAATTGTCTCGAACAGAACGATCTATTGATCCAAGGTCAACACGGATTTAGAAAGTATCGTTCATGCGAAACACAACTAGCTTTTTATTCACACGAAGTGATGGGTGCTATCGACAAGGGTTCGCAAATCGATTCCGTATTTCTTGATTTCCAGAAAGCTTTTGACACCGTAATTCACAAACGGCTTTTAATCAAATTGCGTGGTTATGGTATATCGCCCCAAATTTGCAATGGATTGGGGATTTCTTGTCAGGGTGTATCCGTCTGCCCCCGCTGGCTACAGGACGGATGATGGATGGATGGATGGATAGGGGCTTCGGGCGCACCACAGCTAGGTCTTTAGCGCCAGTACAAATGCAACAGGCGTCCCGTGTGAACCGAGTACACAGGAAATGAGTAGGCAGTAGGAGTAACCCAGTAAACTACAGGCCTATTTAATTGACGTCAATTTGCAGCAGGGTTTTGGAACATATCCTGTATTCAAAAATATTATGAATTATCTCGAACAGAACGATCTATTGACCCAAGGTCAACACGGATTTAGAAAATATCCTTCATGCGAAACACAACTAGCTCTTTATTCAGACGAAGTGATTGGTGCTATCGACAAGGGTTCGCAAATCGATTCCGTATTTCTTGATTTCCAGAAAGCTTTTGACACCGTACTTCACATACGGTTTTTAATCAAATTGCGTGGTTATGGTATATCGCCGCAAATTTGCGATTGGATAGGGGATTACTTGTCAGAGAGGACACAGTTCGTAGTAATCGATGGTAAGTCATCGACTAAAACAGAGGTGATATCGGGCGTTCCACAGGGTAGTGTTATTGGTCCTCTGCTGTTCCTTATTTACATAAACGATTTAGTTGAAAATCTAAGTAGCTCTCTTAGGTTGTTCGCAGATGACGCCGTCATTTACCGTCTAGTAAAAATCATCTGAAGGTCAAAACCGACTGCAGAACGATCTGAATAAGACATCAGTATGGTGTAAAAATTGGCAATTGACTCTAAATAATGAGAAGTGTGAAGTCGTCCACATGAGTACGAAAAGAAATCCGTTAAACATTGTTTACAAGATAAATCAATCAAAAGTGAAGGCCGTAAACTCCACAAAATACCTAGGAATTACTATTACTTCAGACTTAAATTGGAAAGAACACGTAGATAACGTCGTGGGAAAGGCGAACCAGAGACTGTGTTTTATTGGCAGAACCCTTAAAACATGCAACACAACTACTAAAGAAACTGCATACACTACGCTTGTCCGTCCATTTGTGGAGTATTGCAGCCCAGTGTGGGATCCTTATCAGGTGGGTTTGACGGAGGAAATCGAAAGAGCCCAAAGAAGGGCAGCTCGTTTCGTATTGTCTCGATACAGGGGAGACAGCGTTACGGAAATGATACAGGATCTGGGATGGGAATAATTAGAACAACGGCGCTTATCGCTGCGGCGTAGGCTACTTGCGAAACTCCACTCGCCAACATTCTCCTCCGAGTGCGAAAATATATTGTTGACTTCCACTTACGTAGATAGAAATGATCATCAGAATAAAATACGAGAAATCAGAGCTCGAACAGAGAGGTAGTTCACAAGTAGTTTGTAAGTTTAGGGACTGCTGACCCCGCAGTTAAGTCCCTTAGGCTTAACAAACATTTGAACATTTGGCAACAAAGAGAAAATGAGCTAAAGTAGTCAGACTGTGTAGGCAGCGAAACGAAAATACAATAACGGTGTTGAATGTCCGTAAGATAAGGTTTCCTACTAAACTAGACAGTTGTACAAGTAGTTAAAACACAATGCCGGAGAATCGTGGTCGACCGATCACCGGAATAACAATAATAATAGTAAAACATGAGTCAACTACTCTATAACACACTTCCAACCAGAAAACTTAGAGTACACTCCTGATAATTAAAAAAATTTTAAAACTTTGTTTACACTTGCTTCGTCATCAGCTAAGACATAGAAGTAGTTCAGAGGTGAGCAGCTGGATTCGTTACTGGTAGGTTCGACCAACGCGCGAGTGTCACGGAAATGCTCCAGGAACTCAAATGGGGATCGCTGGAGGAACGACGACGTTCTTTTCGAGAAATACTGTTGAGGAAATTTAAAGCGCCGGAATTTGAAGCTGAGTGTAGAACGAGCTTCCTGACGCCTGCTTACATTTCGCGTAAAGATCGGAAAGACAAGACAAGAGAAATTAGTGGTCGTACGGAGGCATATAGACATTCTTTTTTTCCTCGTTCTATTTGGGAGTGGAATAGGAAAGGAAATGTCTAGTAGCGGCACAGTGTACCCTCCGCCACGCACCTTACAGTGGATTGCAGTTTATGTATGTAGATGGTGATTCTGTTCCCTCTGTCTTACATCTACAAGATTGACCGCTGCCATCCCATCACGATGTAAAATAAACTTAGTTAATATGTGGCGTACAGTAATTTGGACGCCGCATGGATAACAAAACGGGGGATCCTCAAGAAGAAGTAAAAAGCTGTGCGTCAAAGGGCAGTGTCTGATGCGAAGGCGTGTCAGGGTCACTTCATGCCGCCTTCATGACTGGCAGGAGGTTCGTCACAGTTGGTTTAACCCTCCTCCCATAGCTGAAGGGACCTTTGCCGCGTCACAGAGACGACGTCCTGCAGGAAAATGGCATACTGTATATCACGGCCTGTGTAGGCCTCCTTGGCAATCCCATCAGACTTTTCATTGCTCCACGTGTCCTCTACTCCCGCCGCGGGAGGGAGTACAGTTAGCTAGTCATGTATAAGCTGCGTTATCTTCTTGGCTGGATACAGGTTCTCTAAAGATTGCAGTGCGCTAAGGGAATCAGAGCTTATAAGAAACCATGTGCCCCGAACACACAGCATTTGATCCAACGCCTCCAGAATCGCGTGTAGTTCTGTTAAGAAAACAGAGTAAGTACTTTTTAAAGTAATTATTTGTCCACCGTAAATTTATGTTGTTTATTTATACAACCAATTTCGGTATTAAATTAATATCATCTTTAGGCCATGTCATATCAGTAAAAATCGTCATATATACCGGTTTCTTTACATTTACCCAGCTCCTGAATAAGCATATGTCACCTCATACATGTGACAGAAACTGTCAACTGTCAGTATTAGAGGGCACATGCTGTTCCGTACAAGACACTGAGACATGTACCGAAACAACCAGGAAACGCGCAATCAGATTAAAACCGGCAATCTGATTAAAGCCCCGGAAAATGAATTTCCCACGATTATAAGAAGCTTATTTGCCATTTACGATGAGATTTATAAAGGTGATAATGACCTGCATAAATTCCAGTTCTATGATTTATCTTTGCTTCCGAGGTCCGAAAAGAAGAGACTCCGTTTAACACCTTTAAAGTTCTTCCAATTCGAGTTGAATATGAATTTTCAGAAACCGTTACAGTCCGTACTTTGGTATGAAGGTTTTTTCTGATCCTTGATCTTTGGGTAACGTCATTTGTGAAGAGTTTTTCAAAACTGTATCTAATCATCTACGGTTCACTACTTTTTGTATCAGAGTTTATCAAAATTTTATCAGTCAAAAGTGGCAGTTAAAGAAGTCGGTTTTCAAATACCGAAGTTACAGATGAAAAAGTTGAAAGAAAGACACTGTAAGCAACATGTTGAAGTAATCTATTAGCAAGATGTTCGTCTTTTAAATAAATTGGTCCATTAACAATCGTTTCAAGTGAGTTATTTATAAAAAAATATGTTTCACTGATTAGTTTCCAATGATAACCGTTAACAAAATACTTTCGTTGCAAATAAGCTGCTATTGATTTAAGTTTCTTAAAAAATGTTTTGGCAGTAGTGGTTTAAGGAGGAGGGGGGAGGTGATAAGTCAAAACTCCTCACCAGGTGTCAATGAGCCTGTCCACATCACTTAGGGTGGGCCCAATGTATCTTGGACTAATGTACTCTACGAGACAGTGCTCTCCAGGTCAAGGTTGTATGAGCAAACGACCATCACATGCGAGCAGGCAGAAGCTGTTTTCTTGCCTCAAGACCACGGCTCGCCATTTCCTCTCCCAAATAATCCTTTGACGGCACCAGTCTAGCCGTGCAGGTCGATGGCATACCGTGAGTGGAAGAAAGGTTAAGAGGTGCGCATACCCACAGTCTAGGGTGACCAGATGTCCAAAATCAAAATACGGGACACAAATTAGAAGTCGAATGCAGCCACTTTCTGTGAAACATTTTGTAAATACTATATCAATAAAATAGATTTGAGTTCAGAAATGTGGTCTATAGACAGCAACATACAATCACCACAACTTTTTGTTAACACTCGCACTTAAAAAAGCGTAAAAATACATTGCGTTACTAGTGGTGTAAATATTTTTTTGTTATGTACAAATACAGTAGGTCAATTTGCTATATCTCGCCTCGGAGATAATAACTGGAAGACACGGCCTGATACGGAAATTGCGTTTATTGACAAGCCCATCGACCCTGTGTGAAAGGACTGCACCTACACCAGAATCAGAGGCATCTGCCACGACAGTCACAGGGCGTGATGGATCAAAGGCCATAAGACATGTAGGCTGAAGCATGGCCTGTTTGAGATTGTGGAAGGCACTTTCACATGCCGTGTCCCGATTCCAAGTCATATTCTTACGTACGAGACGGTACAATGTTGCTGCGGTGGTTGATGCATGTGGAATGAATTTCCTGTGATAATTCAGGTTGCCCAATACGAATTGCAGCTGCTTGACGTTCGAAGGGGACGGTACATCCTGCATGGGTTGTATATGATGAGGCAACGGCCGAATACCCGTGGCGCTGAGAACGTGGTCTAAGTATTCGACTTGAGGGAGAAAAAATTGACATTTTTTTCCAAATTGCAGTGAAGGTTGGCTGTTTGGAGCACAGAAAAAAGGATATCCAGGTTGTCCGCTAGGTGATGAGCGGACTGTCCGGCAACAATGATATCATCCGGGTAGTTGGCAGTGCAAGGCACATCCCTTGTAAGAGCTTCAAGGAAACTCTGGAAACTCTGGGGCAGTCGCGATCCTAAAGGGGAGCCTATTATATCGGAAAATACTAAAAGGAGTATTGATAACCAGCAAGTTGCGGGACACCTCGTCTAAAGGAAGCTGTAAACATGCCTCCTTGAGGTTGATTCTCGCGACGAGTTTGCTACCATTGAGGCGAGTGAGGATCTCGTCGACCTTGAAAATGGGGTATGTATCAACAGTCGACTGGGCATTCATGGTTTTACTGAAATCACCACATACACGGATGGAACCAACTGGTTTGTCTACCAATACTATGGGAATTGCCCATAAACTGTTAGAGATAGGTGTTAAGACGCCAGCTCCCTGCAAACGTTTGAGCTCTGTCTGCAATTTGCGCGAATGGTACCGACTGGGCTTTGAAGAACCGGGCTACGGCCGTCGGAGGAAGCGTGATGTGTGCCTCAAATCACGGAATGATACTTTGTGTGAAGAGTCTGGAGATAGGAACTGGCAGATCGTGGCTGGATGCTCCTAGTGGTATCGTGGACTTCCAGCCCCAAGGCATCGCAAAGGTCAAGACCCAGCAGGTTCGTCGCTCCCGGTGTATCCACGACAAGGAGACGCATCCTGCAAGTTGTGGCGCCATGTTTGATGAGTGCCGTAAACTGGCCTTTAACCATCACTAAGTCATTGTTGTAACTTCGAAGGTTATGGGTAAATGGTTGAAGAGGGGGAGAACCCAAGCGTTCGTAAGTTTTCCACACAATGTGTCTACCTCGAAGTCGACTGGATAGTCATTGACCAACACCGACAGGGCTACCCGTTTATCGTGAACAGGAAGCACTGCATGAACATGGAGATCCCCCTGATAAGCTGTGCCTGGGTCGTCGTCTGAAGCAGGATCGACCTCAGTACAGTTAACTTGCATCACCCCCTGCGGGTTCGGGGCTAAGAATAGGCCCGCAGTATTCCTGCCTGTCGTAAGAGGCGACTAAAAGGAGTCCTCATACGTTTCGGCCATATATCTTTGGTCCCCTATGTGGGTTTGACCTTCCATTTATATAAATTTTCCCGGAGAGCGAACTATTTGGAGAAGGACACCTTACATAGTGCCATGGTGCAATGAGTATTCGCTGTGCAATTCCATTTCATGCACCCATTATGGAACGGCCTCATGGCTGCGGCTTTTATGCAGCCGTCGGACAGGTTATTTTGTCTCAGCGCAAGCCATGCCCGTTGTGCACTGACACCCTTGCACCCCAGTCATAATGGTTTACACTGCGCCAGAAAGCCAGCACGGTAGTCAACCCGTTGTGGTGGGGTCGTGTTGTACCCTCTTGGCTGTAGTGATCGCTCTACCGATGTATTGTGGTAAAAATTGGGATAATTAAGTATAAAATTTTTCTTTTTTCTAAACATGAAGTTTAAAATGTAATAACTCAGTCATTTTTTCATAAATTAAATAAATTCTAGAGTTTCATACTCATTTAATTATGATTTGTATGCTGTGGAAAATTCGTTGAAGAATCTCTCTTACTTATGAAGAAAAGTGTACCTAAAGCAATTAATGCAGCCAATGGTAACGGAAAAACTGGTCGAAATTCACATGTAAAACAAATTGCTTTTGTTATATTTTTCAACGTCCTTTGCTATCAGTGTGAATCCTGAATACTTCTTGGTCATGCTGACAATTTTTTATAAATTTATTTGAAAAAGAATAGACAGTGTTGCAGAAATTATTTCGAAAAATAAAGTCATAGTTCCGACTAACAGTATGGTTATTGTCAGTATAAATTTACACAAACTGAACAGGAAAAGGAGTGTGTACCACGTGATTAATGTTTCCTAAACCCACATTAGTGTTTTAAAAATAGCTTCTCGCTTTTAAGGAAACTTATCAATAAAATTTCGTGGTATAACACTATGATAACCAGTCCCATTAAGTACCTTACCGATTAAGTTAAATTATTATTAACATAGTATATCAGTATAAGAAACGATTGCATTCTATTGTGCTTAACAACAAAATACAGTTTTTACGCGGGAGGAGAGGCTCCTAGCAGTTAAACGGCGCGCTGTCAAAGGACGTAAAGTGTTATGGTTGAGTGAATCCATACCGCACGCCACCCGACTTATCAGCTGCAAGTACCCGGCTTTAAAATAAGGTTTTCTGTGTACGTGTACCAAATTTCACTTTATTTACAGAATGAAACTTTCACTCTGCAGCGGAGTGTGCGCTGATATGAAACTTCCTGGCAGATTAAAATTGTGTGCCGGAACCGGGACTCGAACCTGGGATCTTTGCCTTACGCGGGCAAGCGCTTTACCATTTTATTTTATTTTATTTATTTATTTTTTCCCTTTTTTATGGGTAGTTCTGTCCGCCGGCAAGCGCTCTACCTCTGAGCTACCCCGACACGATCCACGATGCCAACCCACAACTGTACTTCCGCCAGTACCCCGCCTGGAAAGTAGGAGGCGGGGTACTGGCGGAAGTAAAGATGTGGGACGGCCTGGTGAGTCGTGTCGGGGTAGTTCAGTGGTAGAGCGCTTGCCGGCGAAAGGCAAAGGTCCCAGGTTCGAGTCCCGGTTCCGGCACACAATTTTAATCTACCAGGAAGTTTCACTTTATTTGGTTGTCTGGATCTTGAGTTATAAGAGAACAGACAAAACAGACAACAAATGCGTCTCATAATTATAGAGATTCAAGAAACCTAATTTTGACAAAGCCGAAGTTTCGGCTGATTTCTAGCCGAAACCGAATCTGCGGCCGAAACAAATATTTTGGCGGAAACTGACGGAAACCTGAACCGAATATTCGGTCAGTCCTTAATTTGAACATTTGAAACGTTTTTGGTAAATATCGCGGAGGGAGAACGAGAGATGTATGCAGTAAGCACATTCAAAAGGATGCAGGTTGCCGTAGTGTTCATCTATTAATTGCAACGGCGTTGCCATTAACGTTTAACTGCCCTGGCGAATGTAGGAAACTCTCATACCCTGGTGCGGTCATTTTTGACTGCAAACTTTTTGGGGTTAAATAATTGTAAATGTCTGTTTGTTAATATACATGATTTATTTTCAAGTTTATACAAGTATAACGATCAGATTGTAAGCTAAACAAATTCATTTTAAAACAGAAGTAAGCACAAATAAATTATTTTAAATGATTTGAATTTTTGCTGACAATTTTTGTTTGTAATTGACACAAACTTTCGTGTTATTGTCCGCGTTTTTCACTTCTGAAAGCATGGTTCTTGCCATCTGAAAACAAAAAAGATGATTTTCGAATCACGTTTGTTGAAATTATTATGCCGAAGGTTGATTTATAATGTTTTACAAAAAAAAAAAATGTTTTTGATTATCTTTCCTAGACTTGTTTGCTGTGGACTTTACAATCTCCATTGTAGCACTTGGGGCATAAAGTCGAGTGCATGTCGCAGTTTTGTTCTTGGTTCAGGCAGAATTTTTTCTTTATCATACATTTATTCCTACGACTAAATATACACTTTCCAGCTGCCCTAACCACACGACCATCTACATTGTCTACAGGTTGATCATTATCTGAATTTTTAGATTGTGCACCATCTCCAGAACTATAATGCGCATCATATTCATCTTCTTGTTCGTTTGGGACAAAATCAGGGTCGTTATTGGAATTTTTACCAAATATTTCTGATCCACCATCGCGATCGGTTTCTTCCAAATCATCAACTGATAAGTCATCATTACTGTGAAAACTGTGACCTGCCAGCCATGTTACAACGTTCTATAAAACATATGTACGATTTACTTGCAAAATAAGTGTAATGAAGAACATATATCACTCAAAATCTAAAGTACTGCAACAGAGTTCAAGGCCCACACTGCTACCCTGGCGGGGTCAAATAATACCACGGAGTCCACTGGACAGTAAACGGCACACGGAAACGGACAGCCGAACATTACAGTACCGCTATCTGGTGGGAACAAAGACCTTGTAAAAAATAACTAGACTCACTAACGGCGCTGCTGTCGCGGGATAATTTGAACCTTCGGCCGGCCGCCATGATAGTGGTAAGCGTCAGATACAGAGGAGTGTTGTTAGGAGATAAATCGTGCATTATATAGCTACTACGGTATATATACCCAATTCATTGTCGCGTCCGTACTGTTTGACTATTGCAGTATACATGAAGCACAATGGTGCTCAGCGTTTAAATGCACAAATTGATTTTATATGTCACAGGAGTACAAGTAGCCCTACTACTTGTGTTCGGAGATAGTTACTATTGCTTAACAGGCTGCCAGTCAAGACAATATAGTATTCAATGAAATAAATAACAGGCTTTTACAATACTGGTAACTCTTAAAAACCAGCTACTTTATTTAGGTAGTACTGGTGAACAGGAAGTTCAAAAAGTTTCATTTTATGATTGTGTAAAATAACTATTGGGTCAGGAGATCAGTTACCTCACCGCAGTTTGAATTTTCATTTATGAAATTAATATTAGCAACTTGTAACGCAGAATTTAAAGGTAATCTGCTTTACATACACATATAACAACTGAAAGGGGTTTGCACATATGTGTGTAGTTCCATATATGAATGATACAAAGCCACATTGAACCCTATGATGACAGCTGCTGACTTTTGAGCAGTTCACGCTAGGGATGGGAAAAACCGACCGGTTAAAACCGATACCGGTATTTTAGTTTCGAATAACCGGTTTTTCAGTATTTATTTGGTGTCGGTTGTAACCGTTTTTTTTATTTATTGGCAAGAACCGGTAAAAACCGGTACGAGTACTTCCTGCAGTAGTGGTTAAAAATGTGTCTTTTGTAAATAATTAAAAAAAAATTAAAACTAGAAGACCCTAATATTTAAGGCTATTCCTAAAATTTCCACTGCTGTGAAATATTAGGTCATCGCAGTAAATAAGAAAAGTCATCGGTGATAATTTAAGAACATTCCCGGCAGTCAGAAACGCGCAACAAACGCGTGGCATAAGAACTTAAGAACTGGTGCAGCTATTGAGGCATCGATGCACCTGTTGCCGTGTGGCGTGGCCTATTAGACGACGCGCGTGCACCGGCAGTGTACGAGACTTGCCTCCGTCTGGTCATGCGGCAGTTCCTTGCTGTCGTCGCCAGACATCGGTTGTGTCTTAAATGGCACCATCCCGAGTGTGGAAGTATTTCACGAAGTACGGGAGCAGTGAGGTACAATGCTCCATTTGCTTTAAAAAGCTAAAACGGGTGGAGGTACTACAAACATGCTGTGTCATTTAAGGAGAAAGGATGTTTCTTGGAAGAGAATGTATATTCGATTCATATACCTATTATGTAAGCTTGGAATAATAACTTTTTATGTATTATCATATTGTTATGTTAACAAGTGTTATTAATGTGATTCCTTGAAAGCGAGGGGCTTTTTTAATAACCAATATGGGTTTAGGTAACATTGATCATGTAGTGCCTCGTGAGGTAGCCGTGTGACCTGAGGCTCCATGCGCGACTGCTCCACTCGGAGGTTCGAGTTCTCCCTCCTCCCTCGGTCAAGGGTGTGTATGTTGTCCTTAGCGTAAGTTAGTTTAAGTTAGATTAAGTAGTTTGTGTAAGTCTAGGGACCGATAACCTAAGCACTTAGGTCTCATAAGAACACACACCCATTTGAACATTCTTTGATCATATGATACACAGTTTTCCTAGTTCAATTTGCGTAGATTTACACTGACAACAATCATACTGTTAGTCGGAACTGGGACTTTATTTTTCGAAATACTTCTGCAGCACTGATTGGAGTTCATTTACTGACTGTAACTTATATAGTGTATATAACGTGATATTCGTATGCGCTGGCTGACAAGTCCAACTCACGGAGTGGTTGGCTCAATATTCGCAACTGCCGGATGGAAATACTAGGCCAGTAAATCTGTATGCTTCCTATATCATCTTCTACGGACTCCCGGCTAGGCTTACACACACTCAAGAAGGCGTAGTATTGGGAGGGGATCTTGCAAAATATGGAAAGACTAGTGATTTGTCGTATAACGTAAATTTACCTAAAATTTAACTAAATTTCGTAAGTTTCGGTTTCGGCCGAAACTAGAAGAACCGTAAATTCGATTTCGGTCGCAAAATATGTTTCGGTCGCAAAATATGTTTCGGTCGAACTCAAATGGAAATAATAGCAATAAAAAACCGAAAACCGGTTATTTAAAATATCGGTTATCTTGAGCAATTTTTACAGTGCGGTTAAACTGGAGATGAAAAGAACCGGTATAACCGAAAACCGGTTCTTTCAGCAATAACCGCGATACCTACTTCACGCTACTGTAAGGTATTTGGCTTACAGTATTAAAAATGCTAAATTCGTGCTAGATACCCTAATGCTACTGTTACGTGCACTTAGTTACTGAATTCACAAGGTAAGAAGCTAATTTACAATTATGTATCTGATGGGATATTTCATTTTCACAGTCGATTTTTAACATTACCTGTTTCAGGCAGCTCTTTTTCATTTTCTGATGGTATAAAATATGTAAATATTGGAGAATACAGCAGACACTCAAACAAAGACGCAAAATGTTGGGAAACTCTTCCGAAATTATGTTTGTATGAAACTGAAACCATCGTAGAATATACTGAGAAAGTGCCAAAACGCCGTGTCTGACGATAAATTCCGTTCATATGCTGCACTTGCAAAAAACTACATGTTATAGTTCCTTTTCTTTAGGAAGAGGAAACGCTGTTGGCCAATTTCTACACCGTAGGTGTAATAAAGTTACACACAACCAATAGTTGCTGTATAATCAAGGAGTCTGAAGCTGTTTTGTAGTTACATATTTAAATGAGACATAGTTTTCGCGACTAAACTCAAATGAATACTCTCTCTAATCAAAGGAAATTTAAAGTTCGCGCGGAAGTTTGCCACTACAATGGCCACCGAGGCGCTCTTCAATTTGTCCGCTGTTCGCAGTCGGCCGCTTACGCAATTGTGGGAGCTTGGGCGGGAACTGAGATTACATTAGCTGGTAGCTCCCCACCAAGCCCACACAATAGCGTAACCGGCCGACTGCGAACAGCGGACAAATTGAAGAGCGCCTCGTTGGCCATGGTAGTGGCAAATTCCCGCGTATGCTGTATTCTCGCATATTTAGATATTTCATAGCGTCAAAAAATCAAACAGGGCTGACTGAAACTGCTGCTATTAAAAATCGATTGTGAAAGTGAAATATGCCATCAGATACATTGTTAATACAGCAATCAGCCACTATCCGATTCCTTTAAGAACTCGAAGTATGCCATAACTTTTTCTTAACTAAGCGATCTAATATTAGCATTAAGCTATCTAGCAAGAAAATTTTTAATGCTGTAAGCCAAATACCTTAGAGCAGAGTGAATTGCTCAAAAGTCCGCAACTATCATCACAGGGTTGAACTTCACAACGTGCATCCATTGTAGCTATGTGCCGTTCATATTACACAGGTCTGCAAACCCCTTTCAGTTGTTATACCTATATGAAAAGCAGATTACCTTTAAATTCTGCATTACAAGTTGGTAATATGAATTTTATAAACAAAAATTCGAACTGCAGTGAGGCAACTAATTTCGTGACCCCAATAGTTATTTTAATGAAACTTTTTGAACTTCCTGTCCACCAGTATTGCCTAAAGTAGCTCCTTTTCAAGAGCTACCGGAATTATAAAAAGCCTGTTATTTATTTCATTCAGTCCTATTTTGTCTTGACTAACAGTCTGTTAAGCAAGAGTAACTATATCTGAACACAAGTAGTAGGGCTACTTGTTCAAATGTTTGTAAATCTATCGGACCAAACTGCATGGTCATCAGTCCTTAGCTTACAAACTACTTAAACCTAGGTAAACTAACCTACGGACAAACACACACACACCTACGCCCCAGGGAGTACTCGAACCTCCACGGCGAGCAACCGCGCGCTCCGCAGCGAGACGCTTTAGACCGCTCGGCTACTCCACCGCGGCGGGCTACTTGTATTTCTGAGAAAAATATAAATGGGAATACAGTATCCGATCTTTTTATTCCTTTCTTAAATTGATTTGCGTATTTAAACTCTGAGAAGCTCTTCATCATCGTGCTTCATGTACACTGCGATTGTCAAAAAATACAGACGTGACTATCAATTGTGTATATATCCCACAGTAGCTATTTAATACACGATTTACTTGCTAATAACACTCGTATGAATCTGACGCTTGCAACTACCGTGGCGGCCGGGCGAAGGTTGAAATTATCCCGCGACAGCAGCGCCGTCAGGGAGTCTAGTTAATTTTACAAGGTCTTTGCTCCCCACCATGTCACCTAGCGGAGAAATATTAAAAGGAAAACTCTTGGGGTCTAATATGACTCCGACAGGGCAATTAAAACCGCCGTTAGCCGAGAACAACCAGCGTCACGCAACTAGTGTCACGCTAGTCGCTGCAGGTTTCAGCAACGGCCCAACTGGTGGCGCAACTGTTGAACACCTGCTCCCTTCTCATCGAGATGCGGGCAGTCGACAGAATGGTTTCCTACGAAGAACTTCTCCTCCTTACACTTCTTTTAAAAAAGAAAAAGCGAAGTGTTACGAAAATGAGAAAACATACCATGTACGCTTCTCGACTTAGTAGAGCAATGTAAGATACACCGTTTGACGATATATGTGCGAATGACAGTAATTTTTTTTTGTTTTCTTCGAACGTCAAAAGCATCGTTTTACGAGTTGTTTGCGTACATAAAAGAAGATGTAACTGGAATCGATACAGAAGTAAACAAGTGTTTCTCAGCAGAATAAAAAGTGGTCCTCACACTGACGTAAGAGAGTCTTTAATTCATTCTTATATATTGCGCAGTTAACTTAAAAGCTGTACGTGTGTTGTGGAATGTTGAACCTATCGTTAAATCAGACAATAAATTGTTCATTAACACAGCTATTTGGTTTAATTATGGCCCTGATATTGATGTATAAGAAACAGTGCATTAAACGGATTATGTGCGCAACGGATATTTTAACAAAACAACTGTGACATGTAACCTTTTGAAACAGACACTGACTATACTCAAAAATTTTGACTGCGAGAAAGATATAAGAAAAACCACAAATCACTTTCTTAATGCTTGACTGTGAGAATTGATGTAGATCAGTTTCTAATTATTGAAATTTAAATTAACTATCATTTTACTATGGCACCAATAATGAAATATGTTCAATAATATTATTCAAATCAACACTCCACTAAATCAACTAATTATCAAATGAAGGAAGTAGGTTAATTTTCTAACTACGTAAATGAAATATGAAACAGGGTTAAGTTACTTATTATTGATAATCAGCATTACATTACCTACATAATACAACTTCTGACTTGCTGGCAAAGCAGCCTCTGCTCTACATCGGAGCCATACACACAACCCAACCGCTCTCTAAGCGAGCTGAACCACTAGTGCTACTCTCTCTCAGTGCGAGCTACAATGCTATGCAATACATGATCTTTGCCAGAGATGAAACTTTACACATATCGATACATACAGTAGAAGCGATATTATACATTTTCTTGCAAGCAAGTTACTCGATACAAAACAGGAGGCACAATATTAGATATTTTCTTATAAAAATAATTTTTTATGGACACGTTTCATCACCCCCCTCCCACCTATTAAAATTTTGTAGGGTGGGTGATGCCAATGGCATTGCCTAGCCAGCAAAATTACTGAATTTCAAGTCCAAAAATCCATTAATGACATCCAAAATATAACATGAAAAATATGAAAACCTGATAAACATTTTTATACAAGATATTCAAGATCAAAACAACAGATGGAGTTCATAGAAAATTTAAAAAATGTTACAGTCATAAATACATGCCATTTTACAGGACAGTACCATCAAAAGTCATGCATGTAGTGGTACACGATGTAACAGGGATAAGCAAATGTCAAAATGTACAGCACATCAGCAATAAATGGAATACATGACAAATATACATAATGATTAACATAAGTATATATAGAATTTCAGAGAACATAGTTTGACAAATGATATAGTGGAGAAAATGAGATAGCTAGAAGTAATAGACAAGTGAAAAAAAATACAATAATAAACATGAACATATACAAAGTTTTACAAAAGGTAGTTTAACTAATGTCATCATTCTTTAAAGAAAATGAGGTAATTACAAGTAATACACACAGTAGTGTAAGTTCCATGCGTCTAAATTTTGTACAAGAGATCAGTATTTTTGGGAACATAAAATGAACATTTGTATCTTGTGCACAATGTAGTCTATGTAAATTTTTAGTGCACTTAGTATAAGATAATGTGTCAGTTTTGTATTCTGTGATGCATTTAAAATGCCATACTTTCATGGATGCTAGAACATACATGTAAAATTTTTGACTACATAGGCTTCTGATCATGTACAAAATAATGTTACTGCTTCAGCACAATAGGATTTCAATATAACGTTTGTCAATCGAATAGGCACAATGACATTTCAGACTAAGTATATGTATCTATCAAGAGCACAATTTTATTTTGGTCACTGAATGTAAAAGAACCATGAAATATACCTAAACACTGGTAATGAACCTGTGGACAACGTTTGCAATGGGAGGCACTGAATAGTATATGCACATGAATAGCACATTAGCTCCTAACATTCATTTTAGGTCTGCACACGAACACAAAACACTGTAAGATTACACCACACTGTAGGCGGGCTGGCTGGTTGCATTGAAGTGGAAGTCATGGGGAAAAGGTTCTGATGTATTCCTCCATGCATCAGCATAGCCAAAATTAGAGCAAAATTATGGTGGTTGGCCAAGGCTGCAATGGACAGTACTATGTGGCCAAACATCATCCAAAAAACATCTTCATTAAAAGGCCCAAAATCAGTGGTGTATAATAACACGTCCATTGTTCTGTGTGCATTATGGAATCTCGTGTGCGAAATCGCCAGTTCCCATGCGTGTCCAAAGTACATGAAATAAAGCATTTTACACACAAATTAGTAACATAGTCATGATATTTCAGTTTACACTGAAAGAAAAGTCATTGATTAGAACATATCTACAGAAATATTTTCCCACAAATTCAAGTGGTACAGATGGGGTCATGGTATTAAACCATATTTTTACATTACAGGTAGGGTCTTGAAGACGGATACATTTGAATACTAATGAGTAATTTAATTCTTATATTAGAGTATCTAAAACATTAGTGTCATTTCATATAAGCACAAGGCTTTACATACTATGTACATATTGCTTTACAAACACATAATCGTATGAAATACATTGAGGGTGCTTGTCATCAATTTGGCATTAGGTCATGTAAAGTAAATTTGTTGTCATAATGAAATAACTTAAATTGACATTCCAATTACCATTAGTTCATATTTCTTTAAATTAATATATATCACTATGGTGGTGATTACATTACCACCAAATTATAACACTTAAATTACATAAGTTGCCATGGCCAGGCTTTTGTCTCAACTGAGCTACATATTTCATTGCCTTAAGGTATAACACATCAGGGTAGTTTCGTGAGAATATCAAAAGAGGTTCAAGTCATCAGGTCATGTCTGTGTCTGTCTGAGTCAACAGTAGGGTCAAACAAAACAATTAGTGCAAATTTTGGCACAGTAATAGATGTACATCACAGTAAATCATCCAATAACATAAACACAGACGTAATATTCGTTAGGCATAGCTGCAGATTTTCGTCAACAAGATCATCAATAAAATTTGGAAGATAGCAGTAAGCAAAAGCAAAATATCTCTGTGCATTATCTTTCTAGACTTAACTAGGCGAAATTTATGGCATAGCTGCAAGTTTGCAAGAGAGATGGCTGTGTGCAACGTATAAGCATAACCATACATTGTCATTGAGCTTCATTATAAAATTAATTAGCATAGTGGTAGGGCTTAGGTATATAATTAGTGAGCATAGCGGTAAGCTTTGATTACAAGAGCAATACGCATAGCTGCAAGCATAATTAGAAATATTCATTACACATAATTACAAATAATTACAGAGCATCAGAAGGATATGAATCTCACCAATCACACATGCCATTGAAGGCACAATGCATCAACATACAAAATGGTGCACATAAGCACAAAGAGAAAACACAAAAGGGCAGTGCGAGTAAGCACATAAGAAAAGAACAGAACATAGCATCATTAGCAACATAGCGATTCTCCTCATAATTGCTTCATAATCATTGTATAATCTCGTCCACATAATTACATTTATCAAACATCTTTGACTGTTACCAATACCTTCCTTACCATCATTTATCCATAAACAATAATGCATTTTAAAGACCACCATGACATATTGTGTATTGCCTTACTCATCATCCTCCATAATGTCCTTGGCTTACAAAATGCTTATGTCAACTCAAAATCTTCTTCACTCGCTCAGAACTTCGTAAGTTATGCAATTAGTAACACAGAAGAGAAATCTGATATTTTCTGAAACATAGGAACTTGATTAGATTACACAATCAAAAATTTCCATTAATTTTATTTGTCTTGCACAGCCACAGAGTTCGTTATATGCAAATTGCAAGATAATCAAAGTTTCGTATGACAATATCCCAGCGTAGCACAGAGCATAAGTATTCAGAGTTAGAGAAAAGTAACAGTGAGAAAAAGAGGTAGATAGAGCGCACTAAGGAAAAGCGGAAGAATAGTGACACTCAGCTCGAGAACGGGGCACCAATCGCCACTTGGTGTGTCCAAAACAGATTAATGGACTCTCTACCCCATCTTTATTCCTTGAAAATTTTAATATTGGAAATGTGGTGTATGCCTTTCGACTTGTGCGTCTTTAAAGTTTTTACCTCAACGACGTTGTCGTGGATGATACGTTTGATTCGATACGGACCATTGTACAGTAAGAAGAATTTGTGAATCATAGATCTTCCCTTGTGGGATAAGTGGTGGGATCTAATTAATACCTTTTGTCCTACATAGAGTTGTTTAGCATAACAATTACGTTGAGAGCGTTTCCTTTTTTCAGCGGCTTTCTTAATGTTTTTAAGCGCCAATTCAATGATCTCATGATGACGTAGTCTTCTGTGTTTAGGAAAAGGTATCAATTCCTTGATACGGTCGGGAGGTTGCTTGTTTTTCAGAACCAGAATTGGTGAAAGACCTGTAGAATCATTAGGAAGTTCATTTATAATATTTTGAAATGAAAGAAGATATCTATCCCATGTGTTATGTCGTCGGTAGCAATATAGCCTACAAAGTTTTCCAAGTTCTTTCATCACTCGTTCACAAGGGTTAGAGGCAGCATGATAAAGTGATATGAACACAGGTTTGATGTTTCTGCGCCGCAACATCCGTGCCCAATCATGAGAACGGAATTGAGGTCCATTATCGGAGATGACTTTATCTATATGGCCAACATCTTTTAGGAAGTTTTTGACAAAGGCGTTAGTTACTGTCTTCGCCGTGGCACGGCGGAGCGGAGTAAAAGATACAAATTTTGATGTGAGCTCAATAGCAACGAAAACAAAAGAGAAACCATTGTTAGTTCTCGGAAGAGGTCCAAACAGATCAACGGCTGCTAACTGCTTTAATTTTGAAGGTATAATCGGAAAAAGTGGAGCAGAATGCGATATGGTCGGCGGCTTTGCTTTCTGACACAATTTGCATCGAGATAACACATTGCGTATACGTTTCTCCATGTTGATGAAGTAACAAGAGTCGCGTAATTTCGCGAAGCACTTCTTGGCACCATAGTGTCCGTAACTGAGATGAATATACCAAATCAATTTGTTCACGGATTCCTCCGGAACACACACTAACCAAAATTGACTGTCAGGGGCTTTACGTTTGAAGAGAATGTTATTATGGATAATGTAAAATTGTCTGACGGAAACATTATATTTATCATGCCATTTTATTTTAATATCTCGCCAGTTTGGATCTTTATCTTGTTCTTTAGCAATGTCAGAAAATGTGGCAGATATGTAATTTTCGAAAGCATCTTGCTGCATATAGAGGATAGTAAAGTTATTTTCTAAGTATGCCTCTTCCGTCGCCTTGATGAGCCCAACAGGCGAACGAGATAGCGAGTCTGCAACGATGTTTTGTTTACCAGGAATGTAAATTACAGAGAAATCGAATTCTTGAAGGAACAAAGCCCATCGTCTAAGTCTATCATGGTTAAGTTTTGCCGACATGAGGAATTGAAGTGCACGGTGATCCGTGTAAACTTTAGTGTGTCTGCCAAACAAGAAATAACGGAATTTTTCGAATGCCCAAACTACTGCCAAAGCTTCAAGCTCAGTGACGGAATAGTTCCGCTCTGACTTGGATAATATGCGACTAGCAAATGCAATGGTTCTCTGTGTGGCAAAGCCATTTTCTTCATCCTCTTGAAACACGTGAACGCCAAGTCCGAATTTTGAACTATCGGTAGAAATGCAAAAGTTCTTAGACAAATCTGGATGGTGCAGAATAGGTGCGTGAAGGAGTGCATCTTTTAAGCAAAGAAATTCTCTTTGGGCAGCTTCATCCCAGAACCAAACAGTATTCTTTCCAGTTAATTCATATAATCTGGGAGTAGTTAGGTCTTTCAAATTTATAAAACGGCGATAGAAATTAATTAAACCCAAGAAAGCTCTTAATTGGCGTTTAGTGGTGGGAACAGGCATTTTCATTATCGCCTCTAACTTTTCGGGGTCGGGCTGGATCCCATCTTTAGAAATAATGTGCCCTAAAAATTTAATCTGAGAACGACCAAACTGTGACTTCTCTAAGTTGACAGTAATCCCGGATTGAGCAAACACTTCAAGTAAAGATGCCAACGTACTGTTATGTTTTTCCCAGGAAGATTCTGCAATTAAAATATCATCAACGTAAATTGTGATTTGTTGTTTTAAGTGCTCAGGGAGTGTGGCATTCATCGCACGGATGAAAGCAGATGAGGAGATGTTCAGTCCGAAAGGCAATTTACGGAACTGATAACAGTTTCCGAAGCAGAGAAACGCGGTATACTTCCTACAGTTGGGGTGCAGTTTCACTTGCCAAAATCTAGACCTAAGATCTAATGAGGATAAAACTTTGACACCATAGAATTTTTGTAACAATTCTTCAAGGGTTTGGGGTCGGTCGGTTTCAGGTAAAATGATAGTGTTAATTTGTCTGGAATCGAGCACTAATCGAATTGACTTATCTCTTTTTTCAACAATATGTAGGGGACTGTTATACGAGCTAACTGCAGGTTCAATTATACCTTGACTGAGCATGGACTGAATTTCAGCCTTAACTCTTTCCCTGTATACTATCGGAATGGGATATGGAGGTACAAAAAATTTATTATGTTCTTTGATCTTAAATTCATAGAGAAAATTTTTTATGGTACCAGGACTTGTTAGCGAATACACGGGAATAACGCCGCAAGATAAGGAACAATTCTTCCTTATCACGTTCTGAGGCACCTTCAACTTCTACTAATTTTTTCTTAATGATGTCAGAAATGAAGTCAATTCGCTCAGTCTCGAAATGTTTATCTGTTATATCATCATCAGGTTTGACATCCTGCGTCGCATTAGAAATAGATAAAAATTTTAAACAACTGGCACCTTCTTCATATCTGGTAATCCAGTCTTCGAATTTAATTTGAATGGCATTTTCCTGAACAAAAGCAATGGCACTAGCCGTATTGAAATCTAAAGTAAACTTGTACTTGTATAGGAAGTCCACACCTAATATTATCTGTGTAGTTAAGCGGGGGACAATCAATAGGTTGGCAGAAAAGGTATGACCTTGACATAAAAATTCTACGTATGTTTGCTGTCGAATTTCGACAGGTTTGCTAGAAATAACGCCACGAATTTTAGTGCAATGCAAAGGCAGAGTAGGACCGTTAAGCAAATTCTGATATTTCTTGAAAGTCACTTCACTGATTACTGATACTGGGCTACCAGAATCTAAGACAGCAGAAAGATTGATTTTGCCAATTTTCACAGATACAATAGGGTGAATTGGAATATCGAGACATTCTACCTTCTCTTCTAATAGTGCCTCTTTTATGTCATCTAACTGTACAAATTTTACGTCTTGTTCGGTAGAAGGTTCATAAGAAATTTCTTTGTTGAGACAAGTGTTACCAAGATTAATGAGGCTTTCACAAGATAAATGCTTTTCAAATCTTGGTTGTTCATCAACTTCGCATTCGCTATCATCGTCATTAGAAGACATGTAATTGTCTATCCAATCAGCAACAGAGGTGTGCTGCAAATCTAATTGTTCGAAATCATTTTTTGCTGTTCCAAGGTGACTGTTAGTTGCATTATTGTGTGGCAGTACTGTGTCCTGCCTTTCAAAGTACATGACCGGTCTGTCATATGCAATTTTTGGTTGATACTGTAAGAATTTTATTTCGTATATAGTGTCTTCCTCAGAGTCTGAAGACGAAGCTTCTGTCTCCCAACCTGAATTGTCGTCATTATATTGCTGATCGACAATTATCTCGTTTAACCGTTGGGCAGTATAACGTTTGTTCGATACCTTTTCATTTGTTTCGTTAAATTTGATAGTACAATTTTTGTTACTGTCATTACTTTCAGGAGTAACGGCTTTAGGTTTTGACACAAGTTGTGTCGGTTTTGCCTTATCACTTACTGAGGTGCTGCCAGCATCAGTATTGTGCACTTCCGCACAAACTACTATTCTGTTTTGTTCGGGAGGTTGTTCATCGTAATCTTTCTCTCTGTGAGGTAGTTCACAATGAACATGTTTCAGCGTATAGTTAGGATCACACAAATTCTGTACGGCCGAATTATTTGCCGTCGAGTCCGCTAGTCATACCTGACGCGGCCCCTTTTTTGACGAATTATAGTGTGGATTGGCAGATCTGATTTCAATGTTTTGCTCTTGTCTTTCTGGGGTACGCGATCTGCTTTGGCCCTGATTTGTGTTTTCGTATCGTGGAAGGCGATCACGAGAATTATCGCGTGTGCCCTCCCGACTACGCTTCTCAGCGTTATTGTTATCATTTTCAGTCTCGCGATCACTATCAGTATTGCGTCTATCACGCCAATTAGTATCATTCGAAGTATTGCTGTTATGATAGTAATTATTGTAGCGTCCTCCGCGACCAAAACCACCACCTCGGTTGCGGCCACGAAAACTTCCACGGTTAATTTCACGATCATGAAAATCACCGTTCTCATTGTCGCGACTTTGTTTGTAAGATTCATTAGTGAAAGAATTATTTTTTGGTTTATCGTCGTGCTCTGAATAACGTTTAGTACGCGGCGGGCTTTGTTGCGACCGGCGATCATATTTGTTTGTTTCAAAATATCGCCTGCGCGAGGAATTTTCCTCGTCTTCTTCCTCTAAGTCTTGTAAGAGATTTCTAAAGGCTTCAATATCATTCTTGCATCGTGCCGCAATGGCAATTTGACGCAAGTGTAGAGGCAATTTGTTCAAACAAATTCTGATTAATTCCGCAGGGCAGTAAGGTGCCGATAAAAATTGATTTTTGTATACTAAGTTTTGGAAATATTCCACTGGGCTCGAGAAATTTGATCGTTCAAAAGTTTTGAATGTCGCAATACTGTTTTTAACGCGGTCTTGTGCCGCTTCCGACCAGTATGCGGATAGAAATGAGCGTCGGAACTGATTCTCGCTATAGCACTCTTGTGCAATAGCTCTCATTCTGGTGGCTGGCTCGCCTTCCAGATAACCACATATAAATTCTAATCTGTGCTCAAGTGGCCAATTCGGGGGAAGACAATAATCGAATTGCTGCAACCACTCTTTAGGGTGCAAGTCATTCGGAGAGTTTTTAAATGTCTTGAATTTACGTACAGTCAGGAAATGCTTGTAGTCAAACGCTTCCTTTCGCCCGTGCGGCGTAAGTGGGCGTAAACTACGCACTGCGTCTTCATTGTTGTTACTACAAGGTACACTTCGTTCACGTACCAAGCGACCTACTTGAGTCGAATCATCATTGTCATTTTCGTTCAAATTTTCTTCTACATCTTCGTATGCATTTCCATAAGTGTGGTCAAATTTCCTCTCTATTCGCGCCACGCGATCATCTAATTTCCTGACCTCAGCCTTGTATTGCTGATTAATGGTCATTTGACCTTGTTTGAAACGGTCAAGGGCGAGATATTCATTAGTTTCATTAAACGGGGTAGGATGCGTTACATCAGAACTTTTGTCACTGTTATCACTGATTTGGGTAATTTTAACAGTAATATCCTCAAACTGTTTATTAATTTTATTGATCTGTTCAGTCGTGACTGACTGGAAGTTCTGCAGCTTTTCATCAATTAGATTACTCTGCTGCTTCAATTGAGCGAGTTCAGTAGTTTCCATATTTTCGACTCGTGACGCAAAGCTTTCCATATTTTCCACTCGTGACGCTAGGCTTTCTACTACCGGGTTAATCTCGTCGCGAATATCTTGTCTTATTTGCTGAGATTCACATTTGAAAGTATTGAGCAGTTGTTCCCTGAACCGGTTGTTGTCCTCATTTATTCTATTAAAACTACTTTGAATACTCGCAAACCTCGAATCGCACGTCTGTTCTATTTTCTCAAGTTTTTCATTTAATTTCTGAGATTGTAATTGATTATTGTCAAGTTTTTCATTTAATTTCTGAAATTGTAATTGACTATTCTCAAGTTTTTCACTTAGTTTCTGAGACTGTGCCTCATTTAACTTAGAGAGCTTTGACAATAAAATTTGCATGAAGTCATTTGGTAATACGTTTTCCATAGCTGTCGCACATGTATTTTTTGTAGCAGAGCTAGGCGGAACCGATGGATTATTTTCCGCAACCACGTTACAAGAATCGGAATTCTGTATTGTCGAATCCTGTACTTTGTCATTATCCATATTGTCTGTTCCTGAACTAATCTGTTCCGCGTTTTCGGACACGGTATTTACTGTCGTATTTGTATCAGTGCAGTGAGAAGACTCTTGTAAAAATTCAGCTTCTCTCCTTGCATCATTCAAGGTCTCATTTTCGGAAGCAGATTTAGCATCAGCGCGGACTCTCCTATTCTTCGACATTGTTAACAGAATTTTGCAGTAAAGTGACCAATAATATTTATTTTCACCTACTGCATATTTTTTGAAAATTACACACAGTAATTATGAGAGAACAATAGGCTGAATCGGGCAAGTGCAACATACAGTCACAATCGAGATTACGCGAACCGTTAATTATCACACGAGTTCCGCGGTACTAGAACTTTCATCACAACAAACATCAGACAATATAAAAGAGAGGCTTGTTCAGTAGTAATGCAATTATTTGTATATTCAATTCATCTACTATAAACAATACTACACAATCTCAAGAATGGTAAGTAACAGACTACAGAAACAATTACTATGCTACTGTTGCTACAACAGAGGATGGTGCTACAAAAATTAAATTAAGAGCCAAAAGGTAAGTTGGTTAGTGGAAAAGACAAACTAACTGAAATAAGACTACGTATCTAACTACGTCACGATCCTGTTTGTGAACTATCCTGGCAGAAAGGGCGCCAGATAAAAGCTGTACGTGTGTTGTGGAATGTTGAACCTATCGTTAAATCAGACAATAAATTGTTCATTAACACAGCTATTTGGTTTAATTATGGCCCTGATATTGATGTATAAGAAACAGTGCATTAAACTGATTATGTGCGCAACGGATATTTTAACAAAACAACTGTGACATGTAACCTTTTGAAACAGACACTGACTATACTCAAAAATTTTGACTGCGAGAAAGATATAAGAAAAACCACAAATCACTTTCTTAATGCTTGACTGTGAGAATTTATGTAGATCAGTTTCTAATTATTGAAATTTAAATTAACTATCATTTTACTATGGCACCAATAATGAAATATGTTCAATAATATTATTCAAATCAACACTCCACTAAATCAACTAATTATCAAATGAAGGAAGTAGGTTAATTTTCTAACTACGTAAATGAAATATGAAACAGGGTTAAGTTACTTATTATTGATAATCAGCATTACATTACCTACATAATACAACTTCTGACTTGCTGGCAAAGCAGCCTCTGCTCTACATCGGAGCCATACACACAACCCAACCGCTCTCTAAGCGAGCTGAACCACTAGTGCTACTCTCTCTCAGTGCGAGCTACAATGCTATGCAATACATGATCTTTGCCAGAGATGAAACTTTACACATATCGATACATACAGTAGAAGCGATATTATACATTTTCTTGCAAGCAAGTTACTCGATACAAAACAGGAGGCACAATATTAGACATTTTCTTATAAAAATAATTTTTTAAGGACACGTTTCAAACTATAATTGTAAAAAGTATTTATTAATGAATAGAGGAACAGGACATAGTTGTAAATAATTTAGCAAATACAGACAGCAAAAGCTTTGAACAACTTTATTTACTAATCAACAGTAAACTTTTGAATATTAAAACTTACAGTATTTTCCAAACTATTATTTTCCATAAAGGCTCGTTTTGTAAAACTCTCCCGTCTCACTGGGTAGGTGAATCGCAGGTGTGTGATTCAGCAGACAGTGATGACGATGCTGGTGATGGAGACAGGCAGTTTTGTTGGCGATTAGGGTCGCTTGACAGACTTCGTGCAAGTAGAAATTCAGAAGAATGCATTTGCTGAAGTGCATGTGGATAAATATTGGAAGACGGATATTGCTGTGCTGGGTGTACCTGTAAATGGGGTGCTTGATGGTAACTATTAGGAGGAAACTACCCGGGACAATGGAAAGGGTATGGCGTAGGAGGAAGGCCATGAGGTAGCCATTGTTGGTTATCGTGGGTTTGGGTTGTTGCAATGTGTGCAATTGTGTCAAATTTCAGTTTCCTTTCAGGAGGAACTTTATGAATATCCGATAGAAGGGAAAGAAGGAAGTCCCTGTCGTCATCTTTTTCATCTTCCATAGAATGTGCTTTTGCAACAATTTTGTTTTTTAATAGTGCAATGAGTTCATCGTCTTCGCTTTTACCTCTTTTCCTTTCTCCATTTTTTGGTTTATCAATTTCCGTTGGATTCTCACAATATGCTCAAATATTGAATAGTTATGACCTTTTTACGAATATTACTAAATCCTGTATTGAAGAAGTGAAAACTGACTTAGAACATTCTTTTCGCTTGCTGGTCTCTCCTCGAACTCTGAAATGAACTTCCTTAAAATACTGCACCAAGCACCCAGTTTCTTACTTTTGTTGGAATAGGCTTCGGTCGTGATATCCCAAAGCGCTGGTTTGCTTTCTACCTCAGCAATTAGGTCTTCGGTATTTATTTTAGCTCCGAAGGGCTTATTCAGCTCCTTGTTTTGTATCCCATCCTTGTCGCCACTTTTGTGTCCCAGCCCCGTCGCCACATTTGTGTCTCGTTTCCGTCGTAGGTGTCGGTGGCCGAGTAGGAAGACCGACACAGGAATAAAGGATGCACGCTTGTGCAGGTAGGAGGTGACCAGCCAGTGGGACAGTAGAAACTAGAAACACTAGAGTAAATTAGTACGAGATCTATATTTCTTAGAGACTTAGTAATACTGAACTTTTACATAGCTCAGTACTGCAGAATGCCGATACATAGTTGAACTAGAGGCCTGCCTAGTGCCTATCCGATAGCCAAGTCTTCACTAGTGCCTATCTGATTCCGAAGTGTTAACTGGTTCCTATCTCAGTCCCAAGTGACCGATGTCGTTCAGTGGTGGCCACGAGCGGAGTTGCAGCAGAGGGCGCTCGTGGCTGACGTCGTAAGAACGCCGCGCCGTGCGTGCATGGCGGCGCGCGGCGAAAGTAGGTGGCGCGCACTTGGGACCTGTGCGACACCACACTTTGAACTCTCTATCTCGGTCAACCGTACTTACTGTTTCCATATTCATAAAATACGGTAACACAGAGCAAGTACAGCGCACACAGTACTGCAGTTCACAAGCTACTGAATAACAGCTGCCAGAGCGACGCGCTAAAGTGTCGCCGCTAGTGTCCCACGGCTAATAGGCTCCTTTACATGTGCCGCAGTGCCCCGTGACGGCTCTGGGCGACTAGAAGTGTCCTGGGCAGTCGCCGGCCCCTGTATGGCACCGTTTGGTGTCTCGGCATCGCCACCGGTGTCCGCTGGTTAACAGGCGCCATAAGGCGCAATGCCCCGTGAGTCGCCCGAGACACTAGTGGCACCGCTATAGTCGAGCCGCCGAAAGAACGACTCTGACTGCTATGTACTAATAAAGCGAGAACGAACGAGAACAGTCACGAGGTAATGAAAAACACTCTTTTTCAGTTAAAAAGAAAAGGTTTAGAAATATATGTCGAGTTAAAACTTAGTACCAGTATTCCATTAAATATAATGTATCATTTAGTATCTAGCCAAAGTTCGCTAGCTGAAGAATTTTGTTTATATAGTTCATCTTCTATAACTATTTTCCACAGACTCGCTGTTATTACTCGGACACTGTATTGTGGCAGTCTGCCGAGAGGGTAAACAAATAAGGACTACCTACCACTTTACAAGTAGTAAAACCGCCTTTTCCAGTGAAATGATTTGTCTTTTTACATAAAAAAGAGTTTTTGTCCCATTCGTTTATGGTCGCTGTGACTGCCATAGTGTAGTGTCTGAGTAATATTATCAGATCAGTTTCGACAGCTAGTCTATTGGTCACAGAAGTAGAAATAAAATAACGTAATTTTTCAGTAAATGATCTTTGGTTGCGAAACAAACTATACATTAAAAATCAGTCGCGGCCATCATCATGTGCAATGCACCGCTGCTACGGCTACTATCGTCTCCTAATATTATTATTAATTCTTCTACCCGTTCTTCTAGTGTACCTTCTCGTTCCTATGCCTCTTCTAAGATGCGCCACGTATGTGTGACAACATAGTTCCATTTTGTGGGAGTAATACTGCCCAATGCTTCACGAACTAAGAATTCTACTTTTGAAAATGAAAAACATTTATTATTTCTGCAACTTACTGTGGTGTCACACAAGTCTAAAGTGCGCGCCACCTACTTTCGCCGCGCGCCGCCATGCACGCACGGCGCGGCGTTCTTACGTCAGCCACGAGCGCCCTCTGCTAGAACTCCGCTCGTGGCCACCACTGAACGACATCGTTCACTTGGGACTGAGATAGGAACCAGTTAACACTTCGGAAAAAGATATGAACCAGTTAAGACTTGGCTATCGGGTAGGCACTAGTAATCATCAGTAGGCAGACCTCTATCTAACCTATGTATCAGCATTCTGCAGTCAAGAACTATGTAAAAGTTAAGTATTACTAACTCTCTATGAAATATATATCTCGTTCTAATTTACTCTAGTGTTTCTAGTTTCTGCTGTCCCACTAGCTGGTGACCTCCGTACCTGCACACGCGTTCGTCCTTTATTCCTGTGTCGGTCTTATATTTCAACTCGGCAACCGACACCAAACATAACCGGCGGACGAGACACAAAAGTGGCGACGAGGCTGGGACACAAAAGTGGCGACGAGGATGGGATACAAAACTTACGATTTCACCTGAGCCCCACGATTTTATTGCATTGAAATGGCAATGTTAGGGTGGAAGGCGAACCCTAAAAGGATTATTCGGCTTTTGTTTTTGTAACACAACGAGACAAACGATGAACACGCGACAGATGCTTTGCAGCGACCTTGGGTGCCAGGGTGGCAATGCGGCACCGTTACCCCGGCAACGTTTACGAATTCCAGAGCTCATGTTGGTGGTTGAGTGGGGGTTGGAACACTTGCGGGGAGTGACACTTGCGGGATCCCGGGGCCTTTGGGGCGGCTAATAGCTTTTCCTGGGTACAGGCACACCAAGAAGTCTAGCACTGTCAACATAACACGAAACTTGTTCTAACTACATATTAATTCGTTGAATGTTCCTCCTGAAAACAAAACGGTATTTAAACAATGATAATGTTTGGAGAGTTATTAATACAGCCGGCCGCGGTGGCCGAGGGGACTGAGGCTCTTCAGTCCACTACGGTCGGGGGTTCGAATCCCCCCTCTGGCATGGATATTTGTGCCGTCCTTAGTTGTAGGTAGGTCATGAGTAGTTTGTAAGTTTAGGGACTGATGACCCCGTAGTTAAGTCCCTTAAGCTTAACAAACATTTGAAAATTTTATTAAGACATTCTCTTCTACTACAAGACGTCACACCAAAAAATGCTAAAGATAAATTCAATTTTCTATCACCGTCATATAGAACCATTTTTACTCCGAACTTGGCATAAACCAACAGGGAGAAACAAGTCGCAAGACTTCCAGGAAAAATGAAGCGAAATTGGCAGCGAATAGTTGGTTATAAATTGCATTGCCTGTTAACTGTATAAATATAAATTACGGAATACGCGGAACTCCTGTTTAGTACAGTCAAAAAGGTCTAAGGTAATAGTCAGTGGTTTACAATCAGATATCCGTATCACTCTCCTCCTCAAGAGGTCTGTGTGAAGATTTATATTCAGAATATTCAAGAAAAGGGCTACTGTGATGTTGAAACTACAAGAAGCAGCTCATTTACTCAGGAAGGGAAAACGTTATGGTGCCCGTAAATTTGAATGGCTGTATCTCTTGCAGTAACATTTATTTTTTGCTAAAATGTTAAAATCCAATATACCAGAATTTTGTTTTTCTAAACTCAGTGCCAATTTTTTTTTTTTTTTTTTTTTTTTTTTTTTTTTTTTTTTTTTTTTTTTTTTTGTCGAAATGTTTGCAGGAAGTAGTCGTGATGCGATTTCATACTTCTATGCATTAAATTGATATTATCAAACATGTAATTTGTGCCACAAATTGCGCGGCCGATCCGGTGGGCCTTTCCCTGAATATGGCACAGGTAGCGGCTGGAGGGCGTGGAGTAGAGGTGGTGTATCCCTACTTCTGGAACACCCTGTTCACTACCTGCAGCGTCCGGGTCTCCCCGCAAGTGTCTACACATTCCCTTTGCCCGCAAGTGTCACTCCCCGCAAGTGTCACAAACTCGTTGAGTGTTCCCCCCCCCCCCCCCCCCCCCCACCGCCACCATCTGCGGCCCACGTGAGCGAACTGGTCGTTCTTTCGTCGGCAAATGTTCAAATGTTTCTAGAGTCTATTGGGACTTCACTATGGGGTCATCAGTCCTTAAACTTACAAACTACTTATGGACTAACTAATCCTAAGGACGACACAAATATCCATGCCCGAGGGGGCCGCAGTGGCCGTGCAGACCGTGACTGGAGCGCCTCAGTCCCCTCGGCCACCGCGGCCGGCACTTTCGGCGGCACGACTATAGTTGCCCTCGGCTAATAGAGGCCTAAAGGGTATATTACACGGAGCGAATTTGGTCGCTAGTCGCTGGCGTATTTGGATGCAGCTGCTAAATTCGCTCAGTGTAAACAGGGACAGCGAACAAAGTCGCTGCTCCGAAACGCGAGCGTCTAAAGTTGAAGGGTGGGCTACTTTAGACGCTGTTCGCTGGCGTTTTTGGTCGCTGCCTTTTTTGGTCGCTCCATGTCATATACGGGAGCGTCTATAGTAGCCACCAGTCAAGTCAAAATGTCGAAGAAAATTGTAAATGCTAGCGTTGTGTTTCTCGCAAAAGTTTTAAAAGAACAATTAATGAACCAAAACAAAACGTAAAAGAATAAAAGAAAATGGATCAGAAGGTGGATTGCGAGGAGGGATAAATATGGTGCTTCTGCAAATCTTTTGGGTGAATTATCGTATGAAGTTCCTTCTGCCTACAGAAATATAATGAGGATCACATAAGAAAATTTTGATAGATTACTGTAAATGGTAGAGGATAAAATGAGGAGGATGGCGATCTCGCCAAGAATAAAATTTAAATAATCGTTATTTTTAATGTCCCGTAATACTGGAAAACTTCGATAAATTTTCAGAAATTTGATTACAATTCCACTTCATATTTTGTTTGGTGGGACACATAACTTTTAATATCTTTATTTACGTCAATGATCACAAAACTTCTCGTCGTTTTGACGACCGGTTTCAAGTCTACAACAAATCAGAAACAGAAGATAGATCTAGTATTAGACTACCTTATAAAACATAAATAATGTATTACAGTCATCAATATATGTAATATAACCATGTGGCATCATCATAGTATAAGTTATCTTCATTAAGGAATGTAACAACAGGTAAGATATATAATATTTTAACACGTTTTTTATATTGATGACTGTAATGCCTTATTCATGTTTTATAAGGTACCGTAGTCTATTACTAAATTTGTCCTATTTCCGATTTGCTGTAGACTTGAAAATGGTCATCACTGACCAAAATCGGTCGTCAAAACGTGATGATCGACGTAAATAAAGATATTAAAAGTAATTACGAAATGGATCACTGATACAAATTCGCGACCATGTCTCTCCTTGGGAAACAGGACTGTTTGATATCACCTAACCTCCAAAACAATGTATCATATACTACGTCGTGTTTCAATTGTTTTTACGAAGACGCTAGCGTCTGAATTCGCTGCGTGTCATTGCGTCAGCGTATTCATGCGCTATTCACCCATACGCCGAGCGACAACAGACGCCAGCGACTAGCGACCAAATACGCTCCGTGTAATATACCCTTAAAAGATGAAGAGGCTGCATCAAACGAGTCAGCGGACTGAATGAAGACCCCCCAACAACAACCAGTGGCAGCGCTAGACGAAAACTGGGCGTCGGCGAACTCGTCTTTGCGAGGCCCCTTTCATTTTTCCAGTAAGGAAGAAAATGTTAAATAAAATGAGCTTAATTATACATCAATAATCATTATACTAAAATTTTATTAGTATAATACGCAAGTATTATTGCGATGGCAAAAATTACAATAATCATATACAAATTAAAACAGAGAAAATTTTCGGCATTTCGTCTCACTGAACTTTTTAAAGATCACATCTTAATTAATATTATCCGCTATTTTGGCTTCAGTTGATACTACTGACAACGCTGATCGTGTTTCTTGCCTCACGATGCTTCTCAAGTAAATCTTAATCAATTTTAACTTTGTGAAGCTCCTCTCGGCCGAACCTGTACTGACTGGAACTGTGAGTGTGATTCTGATTGTTATATAAACATTTGGAAATACTTCTTCCAAATTGTTTTCTAATTTTGCAAGTATTTAACTAAAAATTACTTCGTTGCTGCACTCATACGGAAATAATTACGGAGAACTAAATAGCTGCCGGCCGGGAATGGCTGAGCGCACTAAGGCGTCACACCACGGTGAGCGAGATCGCTCTCGTCGGAGGTCGAATCCTATCCTTGGTTACAGATGTTGTGTTCGTCCTTTCGTTAAGCTAGTGTAAGTTAGATGCAAGTCATCGCTACATAACCTAGCAGTTGAAAAGCAAGAGAAAATCTGAATATAAAAGAAAATCTGAAATTTTAACAATGTTTTGCGAGGCCCCCACAGGCGCGAGGCCGTCGGCGGTTGCCGACATCGCCGACGCCTAGCGCCGCCACTGTCAACAACAACAACAGCCGTAGCACGCCGCCGGCCGCGCTGGCCTTGCGCACGCCTTGTCGGCCAGGTGCGGCTGCTGCTGCTGCTGCTGAGGCTACGGCCCAGTGACCCGGCCGCGGCTGGCGCCAGCCGCTGTGGCGCTGCGCGGCGTTCCCACGGCGCAGCCACGCACTTTCTCTGCCGCGGAGACGGCGCCGGCGCGACGCCCAGGGTCCGCGAAGACGGCAGCGGCAGCCGTGCTGCAGCCTCGCCGCCGTTAGCCGAGCCGTGCCGTGGGAGGCGAGGCTCATCTCTCTGGCGATAATTACGGGGCAGTGGCGGTGACGGGCGGTGAGATGGGCGGCGGCGGCCGGCAGCCGGAAGGCAAACGCGAGCGTGGGAGCCGCGGAGTCCGCCTGTCGCAGGCCGATCGGCGAACGGCCGTCCGCACTGGGTCACCGGCTAGCGGCGGCGCGGCGCGGCGCAAAAAGCAGGCGCTCGGTGCCGGCGTGAGACCGGAGCAACTACCCGCGACACGTCCACCTGAGAGACTCACTTCTAACAGGCTCACCTAGCCAGGCGGGGCCCTGTCTGGGCGGACGCTTATTACCGTAGCTGCTCGTGCGACCGGCATGAGTTTTGTGGTGTCGCACAAGTCCAAAGTGCGCGCCACCTACTTTCGCCGCGCGCCGCCATGCACGCACGGCGCGGCGTTCTTACGACGTCAGCCACGAGCGCCCTCTGCTACAACTCCGCTCGTGGCCACCAATGAACGACATCGTTTACTTGGGACAGAGATAGGAACCAGTTAACACTTCGGAATCAGATAGGCACCATTGAAGACTTGGCTATCGGACAAGCACTAGGCAGGCCTCTAGCTCAACTATGTATCAGAATTCTGCAGTACTGAATTATGTAAAAGTTAAGTATTGTATCAATTCTGTGAAATATATATCTCGATCTAATTTACTCTAGTGTTTCTAGTTTCTGCTGTCCCACTGGCTGCTCACCTTCGTACCTGCACAAGCGTGCAACCTATATTCCTGTGTCGGTCTTCCTACTCGGCCACCGACACCTCCGACAGAAACGAGACACAAAACCGGCGACGAGGCTGGGAAACAAAAAGTTTTTTTTCTACATTTGCGTCTACACCTTGTAACACGGGCACATCTACTGATAGAGGCTTTGGCGCCGACTTCCCTCGACCCACCGGTGGAGCTAACAAATATACCGACAGTATTTTCCTATTTTGGGACCGAGCGAGTTGGCGTAGTGGTAACGTACTGGACTCGCATTCGGGAGGATGGTGGTTCAAATCCACCTCCGACCATCCAGATTTAGGTTTTCCGTGATTTCCCTAAATCACTCGAGGCAAATGCCGGGATGGTTCCTTTCAAAAGGACACGGCCGATTTCCTTCCCCATCCTTAACCAAAACTCCGAGCGTTAGCTCTGTCTCTAACGACCAAGCTGTCGACGAGACGTTAAACCCTACGCGTCTTCCTATTTTGGAAGTTTTTATCTAGAATATAGCTACATTAAAGACGCCCTACCTCTTACTCGCTTAGCAATGGCCAGAGACATCTACAGCATCCTGCTACATCTACATCTACAAACATACTCTGCAAATTACATTCAAGTGCCTGGCAGAGGGTTCATTAACCACTTTCTTAACTTTTCTCTACCGTTCCACTCTCTAATAGCGCGCGGGAAGATAGAACACCTAAATCGTTCCGTTTTAGATCTGACTTCTCTTATTTTATTGGGATGGTCGTGTCTCCCTAAGTACGTGCGCCGGCCGCGGTGGCCGAGGGGACTGAAGCGCTCCAGTCACGGTCTGCACGGCCACTACGGTCGGGGGTTCGAATACCCCCTCGGACATGGATATTTGTGCCGTCCTAGTTCATAAGTAGTTTGTAAGTTTAGGGACTGATGACCCCGTATTTAAGTCCCTTAAGCTGTACAAACATTTGAACTTTTTTTGATGACCTCGTAGTTAAGTTCAAATGTTCAAATGTTTGTAGAACTTATGGGACTTAACTACGGGGTCATCAGTCCCTAAACTTATGAACTAGCTAAGACTAAGGACGGCACAAATATCCATGCCCGAGGGGGGATTCGAACCCCCGACCGTAGTGGCCGTGCAGACCGTGACTGGAGCGCCTCAGTCCCCTCGGCCACTGCGGCCGGCGTAATTAAGTCCCATAAGCTTAACAAACATTTGAAGTGGGTGGGTGCTAGTAAAATATTTTCACATTCAGAAGTAAAAGTCGGTGATTGAAACTTCGCAAACAGATCACGCCGCAATGAATAACGTCTTTCCTTTAATGATTTCCACCCCAATTCGTGCAACATTCCCGCGACGCTTCCCCCCCCCCCCCCCGTAACGTGATAGAACAAAACGAGCTGCCCTTCTCTGAACCTTCTCAATGTCTTCCGTCAGTCCCATCTGGTGAGGGTTCCACAACAGGCAACAGTACTCCAGAAGAGGACGCACAAGTGTGATGTAGGCAGTCTCTTTGGTGGAGCTGGTGCATCTTCGATGAAACGTAACCTTTGGTTCGCCTTCCCCACAATATTTTCTGTGTGTTTCCTCCAGTCAAAGTTGTTCGTAATTGTAGCTCTTAGGTATTTGGTAGAATCTACGACCTTAAGGTTTGACTGATTTATCGCGTAATTGAAGTTCAGCGGATTTCTTTTAGTGGTCATGTGTATTACTTCACACTTACCACAGCGCCAGGAACCTAATATTATGGAAATGAAACATCCCAATGTGCACTGGAGAGTGGTTAGGCGTACATTGAATGCGATCGACTTGGTACGTGACCGTGAACAATAAACAGATGACTAGAGAGAGACTCCACAGGATTCATCTAACTGATTCGCCAATGTGCGTGAAATGCGACGTACCAGACACTGACGAGCACCGATTACTTTGCGGGCCGGCGGAAGAGATCTCGTATTTTGTGCGCCAAATTCTGGCTTTTTTTTACGGGTGTCACCAGCTGCTGTCGATTCACGCATATTATTCTATCCGGACAATACCCACTACCCGAGAACAAAATACAATGCTGTCACGTGTATAAGACGCCACGCAATCCATTACTTGTTTGGAAGTGGTGTCATAGGGGTGACGGATTTCTGGAACTACCTCAACGTCACTGTGCAGTTTTGAAAAATCCGAAGTACGGTCAATATTTTTCGAACTTCTTAAAGACCATCTTTCACGATCCGCCCCGCAGCTGGATCATTCATGGCAAGAGATGACAATGAAAGGTTAAAAAAAAGACTTAATTCTGTGTTTATACCCGCAGAATTCCTCCTGATGCACTCGTAGAATGATGCCCAGATGGTGTCATCTGTAAGCTGCCAAACTCTTTAATGTTAGTTGGAAGAGTCGACCTGTTACAGTATCTCGCTATTTGTAGATGCGAGATATGGAACTATTTCTAGTTAATGGCAACGTGGTCTATAGAGTATGATTCTCGCTTGCGATTAAAATGCAGGAACATTGGAAGCACCAGTGACGTAGCCAGGATATTGTAAAAAGGGGGGGGGGGAATCCGAATGGTTATGTATGTTCTGTGATTATATAACTTATGGGACTTAACTACGGGGTCATCAGTCCCTAAACTTACAAACTACTTACGGACTAACTAATTCTAAGGACGGCACAAATATCCTTGCCCGAGGGGGGATTCGAACCCCTGACCGTGAGTGGAGCGCCTCAGTCCCCTCGGCCACCGCGGCCGGCCCGAATGGTTAAAGAGGAATTTACAAAGGCTCATGTTTTCATTTATTCTAAAAACAAACTTAGGCTAACATTTTTTATATTTTATGCACGTAGTTTGCGTATGCAAGAACTTCTTACAAATACGGCAATATTTGTTTCAATACAAGCCAGCAGAACCTTCAGTTGTTATTCCAAAGGAAGTCAGATTATCTGAATGAGAAGTGTTTCTTCGTATCTGAACGCTGGCAACGACACGGTTGCATATCACCAAGCTCGGTGCCTGTCAGCCACGACTGTAGCTCGGTGTTTCGCAAAATTTGCAGTAATTTTGCATTAGTATAAATACCTTACATATTCATTTAGGAATCGTAAGTCTATAATTTTATTTCCAAGATTATTGGTTCTTTGGTTCTCTTTGGTTCTCTTGGCATTGCAAAGTATCCATCCTCTAGATAAAATATTACTCTTAAACCTAACTTCAAAAAGTATCACACATACTGAGTGACGTGCCTTATGGTATTCTGAAATATTGTGACTCCAAATAACGACTCCACTGCTGTAAATAGATAAATAAGCTATTATAGTAGCACATGTATTTTAACTTACCATAACGCTAGTGGACAAATGAAAGTCGGTTTTTCTCTATTTTATTGTTATGAATCTACTCATAATTGGAAACTTATCTTAACAGCACAAAAGAAATAAATGGCAGCGGCAGCATTCCACTGTAGTGCTTAACATAGCAATAATGGAATAAGGCCAACAATGGTCAACGGCAAAAGGAGGACTGGGCAATAGCTGATGCTGTTATTCATGTATCGATAATTAAAAACTATAGAAGAAACTTCGAGAAGAGTTTAGGAACAAATGGGACATTGAGTGGCACAGAATAAAAAACGGGGGAAGCACAAAACCGTATTTTCCTACGATCCGACAACGTTTACTGATTAAACTTCCAATATCTCAGAATTTTACATCTATGTTAACAGGTCATGGGAAACTGAGAGCCTACTATCAGCGGTTCAAAATAATTGAAGACGGAACGTGCACATGTAACAGTGCTGTCCAAACTATTGACCTCGTGCTTTTTGACTGCTGCAATTTATTGAAAGAGAGGGACCATCTCAGGAAAAAAAAAAAAAAAAAAATAGCTGCCAAAGGAGGAGAATGGCCCGTCAGTAAATATGACTTAGTACATAAATTCACTACAGACTTTTACAATTTTTGTAATTCAATAAGTTTTCCTGATGTATAATATTGTTTGTTCCTTTGTAAACCCTGTCAACTTGTATACTGTGCTTGTGTTTGCAAAAATATTTGATGTAATGGCCTGAATCTAACCATCAAACATGTAATATTACTATGTAATGGAGCATGTTAAATAATAAATAAAAAAAATAAAAAAATAGATGGATTTGTTGACTGTCGATAGTGCGTATCCCTTTTTCGGCGTATGAATGATAACAGTATCATTCAGTTTCACTACACGGTAGCTAGGTCGTGTCTTATTTCATTTAATCTCTTCGGAGGTTCGAGTCCACCATCGAGCATGGGTGTGTGTGTTGTCCTTAGCATAAGTTTGAGTAGTATTTTATCGGTTAGGTGATGGGGGGGGGGGGGGGTCCGGACCCCCAAGACCCCCCTTTGGCTACCTCGTTGGAACCACTGTTAATTCATAAATGAAACAGACGATGAACTTTTGAAAATAGCACTGGATTTAATAAAACTTCAAAACACTTCAGTAAACATAAGTAATGGATACATCTCTCTGCGCCGCCATCTTATCACATGCCCTTTTTACACTGACATATCTCTCCAAGCAAGTGCTTTGCACTGTTTTATACACAAAGCAGACTGACACTGTCAATACGTCGTCTCTCCACCTAAGCTGTTCTACGTCACTTAGTTTTATACAACGGCAAAAATCTCAAATAATTTCTCTGGGAAAACTACTACTAATAAATATACTATTCTCAAATTTTCCATGTAATTTTACAAATACACAGTTTCAAGGTAACAGAACACTATGACGTTAAGATTTATAATCGAATACAGTGTAGTGATTTTGATAGTATGAAACCAGTGATTTAACAATTCTTAATAGTATCAATCTGATTAAAGTAGTGAACATAAAATTTTATTTAAAATTTCAATTTTGCAAATATGTGACTGTTTCGACCAAAATCGACATGGAAACCTGAATCAATCCTTAGTCTCCTAGTGACATAATAGGATTAAAAATCTTTTACGTAATTAAAGAGATCACAAATAGAGCGTCACATATGATTTATAGTCTAAGAGTGCTACATCTACAACATGACATAATTATGTAAGTAAATTGTTTATATTTTAAGTGAAAATATACTATGTACGTGGTATGTATCAGTCCCCAAGATATAATAGGTTAGGTTCTTAAAACACTGTTTAAAAGCTTTGCTTAAGATGAAATGAAATATTCTGGACATTAAGTGACTGGTATGGAACGAGTCAATAAAGCAGGGTGGTATCGGGTACTAGAATTGAGGATCAAATAGCTCGTTCCGTTATAACCTCCAAGCGGGATGGGTGTACCACTGGAGGGGAATCGACACCCAATCAAAAACAGGGCTAGGGTATTCTGTTCTCCGGACTTAGATTCCTCCAAAAAATGTCATGTTCAGAGTAACAGAACACAACCTGTTAATCAGAATCTTGTTAACGGGAGACATGTGCGAAGCGCATACTTTATCATTATTATTATTAAAGTGACCACTTGAGTCGTTCCAGTTCACTTTTTCTTTGAAGGTCGCAGTGCTCGGTTTCCTGCGTTCCGCCCAGTGCCTCTTCATCCGCGCCAATCTTGCCTTCTTCATTTCGTCTGAAATCTCCACGGGCTTTCTGTGTGTCATTTCTGCTGGAATTTAAGGGTGTTGATCTTCTCTTTGTCCTTAGCATCAGCAATTTTGAGGCCAACCACTTCGAGATCCTGTTCAATTTCTTTAACCCAATGTCCTCCTCTCTTCTTTCCGAGACTTCTCATCACCATTTGTCGTAAAATTCTGTTCTGTGGCAGTCTTCAGACGTGAAAGGAATAAGAGAGTCTTTTCTTCTCAATTCTTCTGGTGACTTGCTCAATCTCCCGATAGACAGTTTTATTGGGAAAGATTCTCTAGACTCAACCTGTTTTTTCTTATTTATACCAGGTGATCAAAAAGTCAGTATAAATGTGAAAACTTAATAAATCACGGAATGATGTAGATAGAGAACTAAAAATTGACACACGTGCTTGGAATGACATGGTTTAAAAAAATAAAACAAAGTAAAATATAGTACTGCTAGACGCATGAAAGTTCTCTTGCGCGTGTCGTTTGGTGATGATCGTGTGCTCAGCCGCCACTTTCGTCATGCTTGGCCTCCCAGGTCCCCAAACCTCAGTCCGTGCGATTATTGGCTATGGGGTTACCTGAAGTCGCCAGTGTATCGTGATCGACCGACATCTCTAGGGATGCTGAAAGACAACATCCAACGCCAATGCCTCACCATAACTCCGAACATGCTTTACACTGCTGTTCACAACATTATTCGTCGGCTACAGCTATTGTTGAGGAATGATGGTGAACATATTGAGCATTTCCTGTAAAGAACATCATCTTTGCTTTGTCTTAATTTGTTATGCTAACTATTCCTTTTGTGATCAGATGAAGCGCCATCTGTCGGACATCTTTCGATTTTCTTTTGTTCTAATAAAACCCCATGTCATTCCAAGTATGTGTATCAATTTTTACCTCTCTATCTATATTATTCCGTGATTTATTAAGATTCCAAATTTATACTAACTTTTTGATCACCCGGTACACGGTCTGACAATTAAACGCATACTACATCTACATACATACATATTCCACAATCCACTCAAAGGTGCGTGACGGAGGGCACTCAGTACCACTACTAGTAACTTGCTTTCCTATTCCACTCCCATAAAGAACGAGGGAAAAACGAATACTTGTATGCATCCGTACGAGCCCTAATCTTTCACATCTTATTCTTCTGTCTTTTTGCGAAATGTAGGTTGGCGGCGGTAGAATCGTTTTGCAGTCCGTCTGAAATTCCGGCCCTCTAAATTTCTTCAACAGTGCTTTTCGAAAAGTACGCCGCCTCCCCTTCAGTGACTCCCAGTCGACTTCCAGATGCATTTCGGTAACACCAGCACATTGTTCGAATCTACCAGTTACAAGTCTCGCCGCCAGATTCTGAACTGCATCTATGTCCTCCTTTTAACTGATCTGTTGGGGATTCCAAACACTTGAACAATACTCAAGACGGGGTCGTAAAAGCGTTTTATATAAGGTCGCCTTTACAGACGAATAACAACTTCACAAAATTCTCTCAATAAAGCGAAGTCGACCATTTGCCTTCCTTATATGCTCGTTCCATTTCATATCGCTGTGCAGCGTTACGCATAGGTATTTAACTGACGCGATTCTGTCAAGCAGCACAGCACTAATGCTCTATTCGAAAATTATAGGTTGTTTCTCCGACTCATTTATATCATCCTACATTTCTCTACATTTAGCTTTAGTTCCCATTCATCACCCCACCCCCAAATTTGATCCAAGTCATCGTGCATCCTACTAGAGTCATTTAATAACGACACCCTCTTCTACACCACAGCATTTTTAGAAAAGAGCCGCAGATTGGAATTCACTCTAACCGTCTGATCATTCATATAGATAGAAAATAATAGCGGTCCTATCACACTTCCCTGGGGCACCCCCATCTCTCTAATGAACACTTGCCATTGAGGACAACGTAATGTGATCTATTACTTAAGCAATCTTCGAACCACTCACACATTTGGGTACCTACTCCATAGTGTCGTACCTTCGGTAGCAGTGTGTAATGCGGACCGTGTCAAACGCCGTCCGAAAATAGAAAAATGTGCAGTCCGCCTGTTGCTCTTCATAAAAAAAATGTTCAAATGTTTGTTAAGCTTATGGGACTTAACTACGAGGTCATCAGTCCCTAAACTTACAAACTACTTATCAACTACTTACGAACTAGGACGGCACAAATATCCATGCCCGAGGGGGGATTCGAACCCCCGACCGCAGTGGCCGTGCTGACCGTGACTGGAGCGCCTCAGTCACCTCGGCCACCGCGGCCGGCTGCTCTTCATCCATCGAACGCAAGATGTCATGAGAGAAAAGGGCAAGCTGGGTTGCAAATGTTCAAATGTTTGTAAATATATAGGACTTAATTGCTTGGTTATTATTCCCTAGCTTACAAACTACTTAAACTAAGTTAAACTAACCTAAGGACAACACATACACACATGCCCTAGAGAGTACTCGAACCTTCGACGGTGAACGGCCGCGCGCACCGCAGCAAGGCGCCCCAGTGCATACAGCTATTCTGCCGCGGCCAAGCTGGGTATCGCACGATCTATGTTTCTTAAATCCGTGCTGATGCAGTGACAGAATCGTTTCCGTCTCAAGGACGTTCACTACATTATAACTGAGAATATGTTCAAGAATTCTACAGCAAACTGTTGTTAATGATATAGGTCTGTAATTTTGCCTTTCGTCCACACGGGAGTTACCTGTGCCTTTTCCAGTCTCTTGGTTCTTTGCGCTGGATTAATGATTCACGTTAAATGCAAGCTACGTAAGTGGCCAATGCCGCCGGGCACTCATTTTAAAACCGGATTGGTACCCCATCTGCACCTGGCGATTTGTTTTCTTTTCAACTCTCTCAGCTGCTTCTCTACGCCAGGTATGCCTGTTACTATTTGCTCCATTTGAGAGTTAGTGCGACCGTCAAATGGAGGACATAGTAACAGGCATACCTGGTGTAGAGAAGCAGCTGAGAGAGTTGAAAACAAACAACTCGCAAGATCCACATTGGGTACCAACCCTCGTGTTATCGAACGGTATGCCTAAGACATTGAAGACGCACAAGTAAAATTTTGTGTGGTGATTAGTAATAGTATAAGCTACTTCAAATTCAGTTTTCAAAATTGTTACCCTAATTTTGAAATTATTACAAAATTATAAATTTTAATACATCTAAAATTATTTATGTTCCTTTTCCTCGTAACCTATTAAACCAATCACTGTCAAAAATTAGCTGTGTTTTGCTTACATCCATACAAACAATTATATATAGGAAAATTCGAATATATTTGATAGATATTTATTTACAACATTTTAAATGTTTTTCGTGGAAATCGGGGTATTTTTTCCAATGAATTATCTATATATCTCTACTTAAACGCAACACTTCAATTTTTAGCTCTCTATCTTTGTTTGTTGTACTATGATAAATGTATGGACCCAATATGAACGCATTGTGCACGGATGTGCTTAAGGAAAATTTCATAAGTGTCAAAATATGTAGTTTTCGGGAAAATGAATTTAAAGATGAACACTTTTTTTGGTACACACAGAAATCACTAGAAGAAAAAGTATTACGTTACTTAAATTAAATGTGTATGGCCATGTAAAAATATTTATACGATGTTTTTCAATTATAGTTTCTGGTTTGTAAGTAACATTTCCCAAAATCTTCCCATGGTGGAACAGTAACAATACAAAAGTGTTGTTCTTATGACTGTAGAAGTTATTGTATTTTGGACTATTTCGTGTGAAACGTATGAAAACAAGAAGTTTTTGGTGCAAAGTTCAGAATAGTCCCATGATTTCCACATTTTACAGTCAAGTATCCCTGAAGACAAAACTTGCAAGTTCCTTTTGGCCGGTAATCTATCAAGTGACAACATAATGTCATATCTGTCATACCGTACATCAATGACTGTACAGGAGATACTGTTTCATTCTTCTTTCGGACTTACTGCCCATTTTGTGGTCTACCACGCCTCCTCTTCCCAATAAATATAAGCCCATTTTCAGTCTCCCATATAAGAACTCGTCAAAAATTTTCCATAATAATTGAACTTCAAGACTCTCTCTTTCCCTTTTATAAGAGTTTTCCATGTATGACGAAAAATAATGCACCTTCTCTGAAGCTCGAGCGCAGCAACAATTTCACTGCCCCTTTGTTTACATCATTGAAAACAACCACAGCATCATTTGTAGAAGCTTGACAACTGTAGTTGATGACAATATTGTCTTGCGACATGGCACTCAGAGACGCTTTATGATTGTCTGTTTTGCCGTCACCAAACTTCCTAAGTAGGTCATGAACTGCCAGGAACCTAAACGTGGGCTTGACAGCAATCATGATACATTTAGGAATGCATTTCTTGCGGGTGGAGTAATTGTTATCCCTCTTGGCCCTCCGTCAGTAATTCATTATTCATCCCTGTGAATCTGTGACATATTCAGTATCCCACACAGCAATTTCTTACTTTCCTTCCCACACAAACACACTTTATACCATATGACAGTCACAAATTTGCTTCAGTGAACTATTTATGGCTTTAGGAGGTAATCAAAACGAACACTTCCACGTGGGACAGCTATCGATAATAAGCTATTCAGTAATCGCAGAAAAGACCAGAGTAATAATACATCACAGACTTCTTGTCGTTCGGTTCGATTATTTGCTTGCCAGCCGCACATAATAATTACGAAGATCCAACAAAGGCAAAAGAAGAATTTAAAAAAAGTTTGCGATTGGATGTGTACACGGAAATCATCGAGCAACATAAAAAGTTTTTTCTCACATTTCATGCGATTTAGAAAATAAAACTTTGGAAAATAGTTGTCAAAATATTTCACTATTAACTGCAACAAAACTCAAAAATTGAAATATTCGGTCACTTTTGTACACATTCCTCTTTAAAAGAAAAGAAGATTCTTTCGAAAAATATCCGTTCTTTTTTCTAAATAAAGGTTTAGGATGAATTACAGGTAGTTTAAAATCAGTAAAACGGTTCGAAATGGTACCTGTTGGTGAAAACATCAAATTCCCAACAGGAGTCAAAACTGCGAACAGCTAAGAGTCTTGGAGGACATCTAATAGAAACAGAACTACACAGTACCTTGAACTATACCAAGGATGTAGAGATCTGCTTGACATCCCAGTACATGAAGGAGGCGCGGTTGCTCGCTGTAGGAGGTTCGAATCCTCTCTCGGGCATGGGTATGTGTTGTTATTAGTAGAAATTACTTTAAGTAGTTTTTAAGCCTAGGGACTGAAAACCACAGCAGTTAAGTCCCTTAGGTTTACTAACATTTGAACTGAAGGATGAGTGGGCTGCAGAAGGCAAAATATTAAGAAAAGTGTGGATGGAGAACCTGTCCAATCTAAGTTCTTCATTCTAGCTTTCAATAGTCCACAACTACCTGAGCATGTGAAGGTAGGTTTTCTGTGCTTAAATGTTCGGCTATATGTCCCCAATCCCATGTATTGTTTTAAGTATCAGCGCTTTGGGCATACTATCCTGGGATGCAAGGGAGGAGCCACTTGTGGCAAGTGTGGTAAAGCTGCAAATCAAAGGTTTGGCTGCACGGCACCTGCAAAGTCTGTTAATTGTTCAGGCCATCATCCAGTCTGGAGTACGAACTGTAGGGTTTTTTATGAGGAAAGAAGATACAAGAGATTAAAACACCTATGCGTATATGCTGAGGCGAAAAAGACATATACGGCAATGCAACCTCCTGTGATTGCCATCACCTTCGCTTCTGCTCTGCAAACGGCGATTGCCAAAGCTGATGCCTTCACAAAAATTATGGTTGTTAGTGTAGGCACCAACACTTGCAGTTGTCATTGTTCATGTAAGGCATCAGAAGTTCCAACGCCTGTAGCCCCACACAGAACGCCGAAAAAGCATGTGGTACTGTACTTATTACTTCAGAACCCGCAATCACTACGTGCAACGCAGTTGCAACCATGGCAACCACATCCACTGCATGCACTACTAAGCAATCTAACTCCAAACAACCTACCAGCTAGTCCCAATAACAGGTGAAACTAGCAATGAAACAGTCAGACTAAGTTATCATTCCTGATGCTTTGTCTGACCCAGCTCCTAATCTCATGGAACTGGATGGCCCTCAGGGCAAACATCTCGCCCCAATACTGAATCTCCACCAAGTTCAGTGTCTCTGCCTATTTAAAAAGAGGAAGATCCAACCTCTGTGACAGATGGCTCTCATACTGCAGAGGAACTTGCAGGGTTCCAGGACACATGTGGAGAAACTACGTCTATTCAATCAGGGTAGACCTATGTGTCTATGTCTACAGGAAACAAATTTTATACCATCTTACAACCCTGAGATACGTGGTCACGATTATAGAAAGAACGACCTTAGTGGTGAGAATGTTAAAGGAGGAGTGGTTGTTTTTGTCGACACAGTCTACCACTCCTATTCACTCCCCATTCAAATTGTCTTACAAGATGTTGCAGTGTGTGTCCATATGCATCATCGATTGACTGTCTGTTCACTATACTTCCCGACACATGACACACTCGTCGAGGAATCTCTTCATGTCCTTCTGACACAGCTCCCACATCCTTTAATCATTTGTGGGGGTTTTAAAGCACATAATGTGCTTTGGGGTTCTGCAACCGCCTGCTCCAGGAGTAGAGCTGTCGAACGGCTTCTATTGTCGTCTAGCACACATTTTCTGAACATCGCCCAGCCCACACATTTCTGTACTGCAATAGGGTCGTTCTATGATATAGATCTCCCTCTTTGCTCTCCAGCTCTTGCCCCCTATACTCAATAGGAAGTGGTTGCTGATCAGCAGGGCAGTGATCACTTCCCAGTCTGTATCCACCAGCCAGATGGAATTGATCCTGTTAGACTACTGCCACAATGGGTTTTGAGTTGAGCGGACTGGACACATTACAGTCGGCTTGCTGTATTGCACACCATGTCAGTGTCCACGAACGGGTGGATCATATCACCGAAACGATCCACCGAGCTGATAATGAATCCATTCCTCAGTCTTCAGGCCGACCGACAAGGCAGCCCATCCCCTGGTGGAACGACAAATGTCGTTTTGCTATCAGGTCCAGGCGGGCGCTTCTGCATCAGTTCAAGTTCCGGCCAACTGCAGACAACCTAGTGGCCTTTTGAATGGTGAGGGCGAAATGTCATAAAATTAATCGCGGGAACAAAGAGATATCTTGGCAACAGTTCCTGGCTTTCGTTAACCTTTCCATAAACAGATCAAAAGTATGGGATACCATCAGGAGGGAGGAGGGAAGTGTCTAGTGCCTGCTGTAATGGGTAATGGTACTCTCCAGACTAGTCCGAGAGACACTGCACGGACTATGGCCGTACAGCTACCGCCAGTCAAGACCCAGATTTACAGCGCCACAGAACGGCTGGGGAGGGGGGCAATTTGGACATCTGGTCCACCACACATGAGGATTATAGCCGCCCTTTCTCCATGTGAGAACCGGATTCTGCGTTGTCTGCGGCTCGTGACACATCCCCACGTCACGATGTGATATGCTGTAACACTTAACGAGACCTTTTTAACTTCATCTGACACCGAAACCTTAAGATGTCAGGCACTCAGATCCGTACCAAACGTTGTATATCGATAGAGTATCAACCGAAACTACTATATAATTTGTGATTTGTGCTGTCGTCCAGTAGAATGTGCATAAACTATAATAATAAGTAACAACTAACCTACGGAATAGAGCAAAAGCATATCTGTGAGGCATACTCACGTCACGCTTCCGTGGGTTAGTAAGTAGAGCATTAGATTGACGTGCAGAGGATCCTCTCTTCAAGCCCCACCTATGCCTTAAATTTTTTCATTGTTTAAACTACGGCACGTTGGAAATTGTTAAAAGGGGCAACGTGTTTCTCATATGTAAAAGGACTGTTTCCATTTTGTAGCAATGTGTTATTGGCAATTTACTATTGCTTCGTTTTATTTGAAAGTAGAAAATCTGTAGGGTTTATTCGTAGTTTCACTGAATAAACAAACATAATCAGAACAAATGAATAAAAAAACAACTGCATCACACATATTAATAGTAATAATAGTAATAACAGTAATAACAATAACAAAAATAATAGTAATGTTAAAAACAATAAGCGTAATTAAAATAATAACACTGTACAGGTTTCCTACTTTCAAATAAAACGAAGCAAGAGTAAACTGCCAATAACACATTGCTACAAAATCGAAACAGTCCTTTTACATATGAGGAGCACGTTGCCGCTTTTAACAATTTCCAACGTACTGTAGTTTAAACAATGAAAAAAAATTAGAGCGAGGTGGGGCTTCAACCCAGGACCTTCTGCACGACAAGCTAACGCTCTACCAAATAGCCGACGGTGGCGTGACGTGATTGCTCCTCACAGACACGCTTTTCCTCTACTCCTAGGTTAGTTGTTACTTATTATTATAATTTACGCACGTTCTACTGGACGGCAGCAAAAATCACGAATTATATAGAAGTTTCGGTTGATACTCTATCGATATACAACGTTTGGTGTGGATCTGAGTGTCTGACATCTGAAGGTTTGGGTGTGAGAGTCATGCCAATTCCTTGATTTACGGAGGGAGGCTATTTTAATTTCTTTTTCAAAACTCGGGAAACAGCACCCATGCCCAATCAGTTATTGTAACGTTGCCCTCTCTAGCTTTGTGGGAAAGACTTTGGAGCGGGCGGTCAACCGCATTTTTGTCTGGATCTTGGAATCCAGGCAGCTCCCTAGTCGCTTTGAGTGTGGGTTCAGGAGGTATCGTTCCAACTTCGATAATCTGGCATCATCGTCTGGGCGTATTTTGTGATATTGAGAAGGCCTGTGATACTACTTGGAGGCCTCTTATTGTCAAGCAGGTCCAGGAAGGGGGGTTTCGTGGTTTTCTTCCCATTTTTATTCGGTCTTTCCTTTCTGCGCTTTATTTTAGATCGCTAGTGAGCCACGCTGTTTGAGGAGGAGAACTGAATCCCTCAGGGTAGTGTTTTAAGTGACACTTTGCTTGACATAGTTATTAATAGTGCAACGGCCTTTGTTAAATGTGCTGTCCAGTGTTCTCTATTTGTGGATAACATTTCTGTTTTTTACCCTTCTTCCAGCCTTGCAACAACCACACGTCAGTTGCAATTAAACGCTTCGACGGTTTGTTGACTGGGCAGGGAAAACTGGTTTTCAGTTTTCATCCGAGACACCTGTTTGTGTTCTTTTCAAACGTTCACGTTTTTTTTTAACTTACTTGAACTAGAGATGAGCGGCGCTGTTCTGCCTTTAATTCTCCCTTTTAAAGATACAGTGAGGTTTCTGGGCCTCCCATTTGACACGAAACGTTCATGGTTGCCACACCTGAAACATCTGAAAACGACGATGTATCAAAATACTTGGTATTTTCAAATGTCTTAGTCACACATCATGGGGAGCAGATAGGATTTGTCTCCTCCCGTTTGATGGAGCACTTCCTATTTAATGATGCTGGACATCGTGCACCATGAAGGGAATCGGCTCGCGGCTGGAGCTTTAACCCCATTGTTTTGTTGCGGTCTTCAGACCGCAGACTGGTTTGATGCAGCTCTCCACGCTACCATGCTCTATGCAAGCTTCTTCATCTGAGAATACGTACTGCAACCTACTACATCCTTTTCAATCTGCTCACTGTATTCGTCCCTCGGTCTCCCTCTATGATTTTTACCCCACACACTTCCTTCTAATGCTAAGTTTACAATTCCTTGCTGTCTCAGAATGTGTCCCCAGAAAATCCTTTTCTCCCCAATTCTGTTTGTTGAGTACCTCGTAAATAGTTACACGTGATCTACCCATCTAATCTTCATCATTCGTCTGTAGCACCTCATTTCATCTTTTTGTCTGAACTCCTTTTCGTCCACGATTCACTCCCATACAATGCTACACTCCAGACAAATGCTTTCAGTAAGGATTTCCTAACACTTAAACTAAGATCCGATGTCACGAAATTTCGATTCTTCCGAAACGCCTTTCTTCCCATAGCCATTCTGTATTATATATCTTCTTTACTTTGAGCCATCATAAGTTATCTCGCCACTCAAATAACAAAACTCATCTACTACTTTTATTGCCTCATTACCTAATCTAATTCCTTCAGCATTGCCTGATTTTCTGACATAACAATCCGTTACATTTCTTTTACTCTTGTTAATGTTCATCTTATACCTTTCTTTCAAGAGAGTGTCCATTCCATTTAATTGCTCTTCGAGGTCATTTGCTGTCTCTGACAGAATTACCATGTCATCAGTAAATCGCACGGTTTTTATTTCTTGTCTCTGAACTTTAATTTCCTCTCTAAATTTCTCCTTACAATTCTTCACAACTTGCTCACTGTGCAGACTGAAAAATATTTGGGAAAGGCTACAACCCCGTCTTACTCCCTTCTCTACCCTTTCACGCCCTTCGCCTGTAATAATTGCTGTCGTCTTTTGTACAAGTTGAATGTAACTCTTATCTACCTATATTTTACCTCTGCTACCTTCAGATTCCGAAAGAGTGTGTTCCAGTGAACATTGATAAAAGCTTTATGCAAATCTATACATATTAAAACATAGGTTTGCTTTTTCTTAGCCTATCTTCTAAGGTACGTCATGTGAGTGTTGCATCGCGTGTTCCTATATGTCTCCTAAATCCAAATTGATCTTCCCCAAGCTCGGATTCCACCAATTTTTCGATTCTTATGTAAATAATTAGTGTTAGTACTTTGCAACCAAGACTAATTAAACTGATAGTTCTGTAATTTTCATATTTGTCTGCTGTCTTAGGAATTGGAATCACTATCTTCTTCTTGAAGTCTGAGGGTATTTCCCCATACCCGACTGTAAACCAGTTTTCACTACCTCCACAATTTGTGTAACACCAAATATTTGTAAATCTAATGGACTTCTTTGATTGCTAGTCCCTAGGCTTGCAAACTACGTAAACTAAACTAACCTAACCTAAGGACAATACAGACCCTATGATCAAGGGAGGATTCGAACCTCCAACGGCGACAAACCACGCGCTCCGCAGGCGCCCTACAGCTAGGGATGTTTTACGAACATTGATATTTTGACAATAAACATCGATAATTTAAACCACGATATATTGTCGATGCATCGACGACCGATGTCCACAACTATCGACATCGTTCAACAGTGGATTATTGACTCGGTTATTAGTTGCTCAGACAGTGTAGTTGCGATTGTAGTGAAATTACAGACGACGTCGCCATTTTCATCCTTCTCTGGCGTCGGTATCTTTTTCTTACGTCGACGTTTGGTGATTAATCAGATTTTCGGCCAGCAGGACCGGTTGGTATTGCCGAAGCTTCACCCTCCAACAGCAGTAGAATCGAAACTTTGACAGTGTTACCTAATCAGACCCCAATATCGTGCTGTCAAAACGTGAAATTTCTAAGCCGAAAAATCCGAGAGCGAAGCCAACGAGCTTGCAGTAATACGTAAATTTTCGTTTCAGCTAGGTTTGATAAACGTCGTCGATGAATATTCATTTTAAAAATACATGATTAAATTATCCTGAAAGATATGTAAAGTTGTTCTTTTTTATTAGTTTCTTCCCGTCGACAGCCAAGAAGAAAGATAACACATAAAAGAAGCACATTATTTCGCGTTTAATCAACAAATTGATGTAAATACCATCTCGAATCAGCACAATACATGGGGAAACTTCATTCCCAACTTCGTTTTCATTATATTCTGCTATTTTGCTGTGTATTTGTAGCCTAGTCAAAGAACAAACAAAGGCAAAAACTTCGCATTTTAATACTACATTGCAGACCCCGGTATTTTACGGCCACTAACGTAATGAGTATGTAGGGTTTTGTGAAGAAACAGGTGTCTTTTTTTTTTTTTTAAATATTCCTGACAACACAATTTACTTTTAACTATTAAGATACTGAAAAGTAAATCATTTCTGTGTTTTTACAGTAATATTTCTAAAACACAAGACAACATCGTTTTTCAGAGTGATGTTTTCATAACATCCATGCTCTCCGATAAAACATCGATGTCTGGACATCGATGTTTTTATCAGCGATGTTGCATCCCTATTACAGTCCTCGGCCACTACACCGCAGCTGTGTAACTCGAACCTCCGGCGGTAGCGGCCGTGCAGTTCGTGACATGGCGACTTACACCGCGCTGCTTTCTCTAAGTCTATACTCTGTAACACACTGAGGAATGCGTGGCAAATTGGATTTACACATCTACTAATAGTTGCTTGTTTTATTGCTTTCGCGTATCAAGCAACGGTATAGTGGTAAATTAAATGATTTCATGCATGCAGTAATTGCGATATTTGAACACATTTGGAGTGAGGCCACACTGCTTTATTGGGACACATAAGGCATGGACAAGAGCTAGCTCAGAAATGCACTGTAATTTGCACTCGTGCGGCTTTATTACAGGAGGAGAAGCCAAGTCTTCTCCCCACACTCCTAACTCATCAGAAATGTTTAGCACAGCGCAGCTGAAATAAAATGAACGTAAGTCCTAATTGAGAATATGCTATTAGACCTGTTATAAAACACATTATTGCATTTAATACAGTATCAGAGGGTCAGTCATTGTAAGACTTCATTACAACCGCCAAGAAATTTATTTTATGGCAGTACGAAGTCATGACGGTCACGCATTAGACGTATAACACACTTTAGCCGACGAGAACGGAACACTTGAGTCCAGGTATGTCTAACGTGGGTGCCATCTAATTGCGGCTACCGTACTTGCACAGGGAGACGAAAGATGCGGGGGCAAGAACATTCACGTGTCTTAATATCAGAAGAGAACTTAAAGAGTCGCCGCAAATTGCTGTTATGATGTGCGGAGACCACAGATAAGGGGCTTCGTGTAATGAAGATTCCAGCCGTAAGGCACCCACGTCGTCATTATAAATTCTTTACGTGGGATTGTAGGATTTGGACGCCGTAGGCTCTCGACCCTCAATTGCAGCGCCATACTTAACTGAAATGTTGTCGTTTATTTAGAATCTGGAAAGGCGTATTAAAAGAAGCAGTGCTGCATGTAGCTTTCTGCTGTGTAAACACACCGAAAGTTGCTTGGCCGTAAGCTGGCACTTAAGTAAACAGAAAGAAAAAGACAAATACACATGGAGGTACAAACATCGCTCTCCTACAGAAAAGTAACAGAGGAATTTGTCGTGCTTGTAAACTTCGATTATGCAGGGTAATTTACGAAGGTATGTAAATATTTTGATGTGTTATTCTGCAAAAAAACTAAAGAAAAAGTTCTTATAAACGTAGGACCACAAATGTTTGGTTACAGAAAGATTTTGCTTGAAATTTAGCAAAGTCGGTAATATGAAGCCATCTAAAAATTGTACGAGGTTAAAGTAAAGCACGGTTTCCATTTATTTTGTCGTTCTTGATCTGGTAAATGTGATAAAACAATTCCCAGACGTGTATCTGCTGCAGTAGTTTTCCAGAAATTCCAGAGATTATACAAGTTAATTCCAGAGATTAACAAGTGAATTTGTTCACTTTCCATTAAGAATGTTGGCAACCGTTAATAAGTTAGTCAATACACCTGAGGTATTACTTGCTTGCATTATGAAGGCGATAGTAAATGACATTAAGAATGACATAAATTTATCCATGTTATGTGGATTGTTTTGGGGTCTGCGACTGTATTATAAACTTTTTGAAATAATTTATACTGCAGCAGTGACTTTTTACTAACATTTTTATTAGAACGGTGCTAATAAAAATATTAGTATAAAGTGACTGCTAGAGTATAAACTATTTAAAACAAAATGAAGAATAACACCGTGAAACTGAAACTAGCAACAAAATCTATTCGTAAACGTGCAGCTAAATGCATTGAACTCGGTGGTAATTTCAAACTACATCACTTCCAATGACTATGGCAGTTATGCGAGAAGTGAAGAAACTTCGATTTCATCTACATCTACATACATACCCCGCAATGCTCCATAAGGTGCGTGACGGAGGGTACACTGTACCACTACCAGGCATTTCCTTTCCTATTCCACTCTCAAATTGAACGAAGAAAAGAAGAATGTCTATATGCCTCCGTACGAGCACTGATTTATCTTATCTTGTCTTTGTGATCATTACGCGAAATGCGGCAGGAAGATCGTTCTACACTTCGCTTCAAATTCCGGCACTCTAAATTTCCTCAAGAGAATTTCTCGAAAAGAACGTCGTCTTTCCTCCAGCGATTCCCATTCGAGCTCCCGGAGCATTTCCGTGACACTCGCACATTGTTCGAACCTATCAGTAACGAACCTAGCTGCTCTCCTCTGAACTGCTTCTACGTCTTCTTTTAAACTGACCTGCTGCTGGTCCCAAACACTTGAGCAATACTCAAGACGTGGTCGTACAAGCATTTTATACGCGATCTAATTTACAGATGAACTACATCTTTCCAAAATTCTCCCAATAAACCGAAGTCGGCTGTCTGCCTTACTCACAACTGTCCTTATATGTTCGTTCCATTTCATATTGCTCTTCAGTGTTATGCCTAGATATTTGAAAGACGCGAATGCATCAAGAAACTCACTACTAATGCTGTATTCGAACATTATGGGATTGTTTTCCTACTCATGCGCATCACCTTACATTTTTACATATAGCTGCTATTCTTCGCACCAACTAGAAATTTTGTTTAAGCCATCCTGTATACTATTTCAGTCAATGATGCACCACAGCATCATCAGCAAACAGCCGCAAATTACAAGTTACTCTGTCCGTCAGATCATTTATATAGATAGGAAATACTAGGAGTCCTATCACACTTCCCTGGGGCACGCCTGACGATACACTCGTCTCTGATGAACACTCGCCGTCGAAAACAACGTACTGCGTTCTATTACTCAGGAAGTATTCCAGCCAGTCACAAATCTGTGAACCTTTTCCATAAGCTCGTATCTTTGTTAGCAGTCTGCATTATGGCACCGCGTCAAAGGCCTTTTTCAAATCAAGAAAAAAAATCTACCTGTTGCCCTTTATCATGATGTTATGTGAAAAAAGGGCAAGCTGAGTTTCACATCAACAATATTCCTTGAACCCGTGCTGATTCATAAATAGAAGCTTTTCCATTTCAAGGAAATTTACTATATTCGAACTGAGAATATGCTCCAAAATTCTATAGGAAACTGATGTTAACGATATTGGCCTGTAATTATGTGGGTCAGTTCTCCTTCCTTTCTTATAAACGGGAGTCACCTTTTTTTCCACTCACTAGGAACTTAGCGCTGAATTAAAGATTCGCGATGAATGCAAGCTAAGTAAGGGGCCAATGCCGCAGAATACTCTTTGTAAAACCGAACTGGTATTCCATCCGGACCAGAGTTTTGTATTTAGCTCTCTTAACTACTTCTCTACACCGGAAATACCTATTACTATGTCCTCCATTTGGGAGTAAGTGAGTTGATCAAATGATGGTACTTTTGTGCGGTCCTACTGCGTGAAAGATTTCTTAAAGTTTAAATTTAGTACTTCAGCTTCCCTTTTGCTTTCTCCTATTACTGCCCCGAAAAGATCAACGAGTGCAACAGTCTTTGCTTTCTCAGTAGCTTTCTAACATTATTATTATACCACGGTCGATCTTTACAGGCACATATTTCTCTAACCCTTTATTTACAATGCATTTAAATTTAGTCCACAATTCCTCTACGTCCGTGGTACCGGAACTAAACGACGCCCATTCATTTTCTAAGTGCGTTCCTAACAATTGCTTATCGGCTCTTTCTAACAAAAATAGGCTCCTAGCTTTGTTGAATGGCTTATTAACTTTGGTCACCATTGACGCTATGACGATATCATGATCACTATCTCATGTCGCTACACAGACATCGTTAATAAGGTCAGGCCTGTTAGTAGCGCTGTGAGGTCTAAAATAGTTGCATTGGTGTGGGTTGCCGGTTTAACTGCTCAAGACAGTTATCGGAGAATGTGTCAAAAAGTAGGTTGCAAGACTGCTTGTCAGTACCGCCTGAACGTATGCTCATAAGCCACTCATGACGCAAGTCAATACCAAACGACGTCTCTCACTGAACGATTGAAAAGTGGAAAAACTTTGTGTGGAGTGAGGAATCACGGTACACAATGCGGCGATCCGATGGCATTGTGTGGGTATGGCGAATGCCTGGTCAACATCATCTACCAGCGGTTTAGTGCTAACAGTAAAATTCGGAGGCTGTGGCGTTATGGTGTTGTGTTTTTCATGGAGGGATCTTACATCCATTGTTGTTTGCGTGGCACTACCACAACACAGACCTACATTGATGATTTAAGAACCTTCTTGCTTCCCACTGTTGAAGAGTGATAGGGGATGGCGACTGCATCTTTCAATACGATCAAGCACCTGTTCATAGTGCACGGCTTGTGGCGAAGTGGATACACGACAATAACATCCCTATAATGGACTGGCCTGGACAGACTTGTGTTTTCAATCCTGTGGACCACCTTTGGGATGTTCTGAAACCCGACTTCGCGCCAGGCAGTGGCGCAACCAGGATTTTTTTTCGGGTAGGGCCCACTCGTATATAATGATATATTTTGACATTGAGTGCCGAGGCACACATATATTACATACATACATGCATACTTACATATACATACACATACAATTAACTGTGAAGCCTGTTATAACAAAAATAAATTTAAAAAAAACCCTATGACATTTCGGGGGGGGGGGGGGGGGCATGGCCCGGTGGGCCCATAGCTAGTTGCGCCTATGGCGCCAGGTCTCAGCGAAGTACATCTTTACCTCTCCTCAGTGCAGTACTCGGTGAAGAATGGTCTGCCATTACCCAAGAAACCTTCCAGCACCAGACTGAACATATGGCTACGAGAGTGGAAGCTGTCATCAAGACTGAGGATGGTCCAACATCATACTGAATGCCAGCGTTACCGATGGAGGGCGCCACAAACTTGTAAGTCATTTTCGACCAGGTGTCCACATACTCTTGATGACATGGTGTAGCTTCTACTACATAATTTGCGTCTTGGAATTTTGACGCAAAATTCACACTTGTCGTAAAATGCGAATTTTTCTGGTCCCTACTTATCAGTGTTGCCAACTTAGTGGATTTTCCACTAAAGCTGGTGGTTTCTACCGTCCCTTTAGTGACGAAATAGGGCTTCTAGGGCAGAATTTTTATGGTGAAGTAATAAATCTTGAGCGTTTGTTTTTGTTTAGGTTTCCTCTTATAAATGATTCTCTAAAACTGAAAAAGTACTTTGTTGCATGTCAGGTACTTTTTATTCGCATATCTATTACTAAAAGTACTGACACGATTAATGTACTATGTTTAACTGAATGAAGAACTAGGGGTATAAGACGTATTTAGATTTTTAATCATATGTATAAGAATGACGAAGGAGTAGGTAATATAATTGCTTTATACACTTAACAGGTGGTGATTGTACTTCGTAAATGGTAATTATTTGATCGAATGTTGCATATTCAATCACTTTGGGAGGTACCATCTCTGTTAAAAAGTAATGTGCGAATGAAGTGCCTATTTACAGTTGCATGGGTTTTTACAATTATTCATACCCAAATTCGAGAAAGTTGAAAGAAATATTATGTAATATGGAAAGAAATGTAGACAAAAATGTGGTATACAAAAATAATCATGCAAAACGTACAGAGTAGTTGGCAAAAAGTAAACAGGACCTGACAGAAAACTACGTGAATTAAATAATAACCGCACTCTCTGCTACTTTACAGGTTTTATGGAATCATCTTATGCACATATCTCGATGCAAGATCGCTCCATCTTCTCAGAAAAGAGCCTTACATTCCTCAATTTCGTGTCTCTATGCAGAATACTTTTTAAGAAACTACAGTTTTAAGAATACTTTTTAAACAGACTGGAATAATCAGTAATTTTTTTAAACAAACATACGTTTATTTTGTGCTTCATTTTTATCTTGTTGCGTCTCATACACGTCTTAAATAACAACCCCAGTACTACTATTGTTCCCTGCAAATGGCGGCGATCAGCTGCTTCAATTTCGGGACGGTAAAGGTTTCATACGTGTAGGCATAATTTCTCCGTACTTAATTACGACATACCTTACATTAAAATACGTGTTTTTCATATGTCTTGCAAGCGCCGTTACATTTAAGTTGCCAGCTTTCGTAATATTGAAGTATAAATAAAAAATCTACCAAATGCGGCACATTTGCTTCCGATCGCCTGAATTGGAGGCTACGCAACGCGATGTTCGTTTGTTGCAGACCACGTGATTACGTGGCTAGCGAATCACAGCACAAAAAAAGAGTATCGTCGTCAGCCAATGGTAACCAAACCTTACCTCCGCGCAACATGTAAATAAGAATTTTTAACGTTTGAAATTAAATATGCGGTAATGTTTTTATACACGAAACCGCGCAATGTTTACGAGATGTGAAAATTAACGTGTTAACATGAAGTTTCAATAATTTTATTATCGAAATCACTTGATTACACTTTCAGACAGACGATAAAATAAATAAAACATGCTGTACCTGTTCTATGGTTGACAGGTTCTTGTATGTACCCTTGTCCGGTTAGTAACAGTTTCTGGCCTCATAAAACGAAGATTTAGAATAGTTGATGACTGTTTCGTACAGATCACAGGGTAAATAAAATATGCTATACCTGCTCTATGGTTGACAGTTTCTTGTATGTACCCTTGTCCGGTTAGGAAGTTATTGGCCTCATAAAATAAAGATTTAGAATTAGTTGGCGACTGTTTCGTACACATCATAGGGTAAATAAAAAATGCTATACTAGTACCTGCTCTATGGTTGATAGATTCTTGTATGTACCCTTGTCTGTTCAGTAAAAGTAATTGGCCTCGTAAAATGAAGATTTAGAATCACTTTATCCTCTCAACTATATAGTACTACAGCATGTTTTACGTATTTTATATGTGCGAAACAGTCAACTAATTCCAAATCTTCATTTTACGAGGCCATTAACTGTTACTGACCGGACAAAGGGACATACAAGAACCTGTGAACCATAGAGCAGGTATAGCATGTTTTATTTATTTTATCGTTTGTCTGAAAGTGTAATCACGTGATTTCGAAAATAAAATAATTGAAACTTCATGTTAACACGTTAATTTTCACATCTCGTAAACAATGCCCGGTTTAGTGTATAAAAACATTACCGCATATTTAATTTCCAACGTAAAAAATTCTTATTTGCATGTTGCGTGGCGGTAAGGTTTGTTTACCATTAGCTGACGACAATACTCTTTTTGTGCTGTGATTCGATAGCCACATAATCACGTGGTCTGCAACAAACGAACATCGCGTTGCGCAGGCTCCAATTCAGGCGATCGGAAGCAGATGTGCCGTATTTGGTGGATTTTTTATTTATACTTCAATATTACGAAAGCTGGCAACTTAAATGTAACGGCGCTTGAAAGACATTTGCAAAACACGTATTTTAACGTAAGGTATGTCGTAATTAAGCATGGAGAAATTATGCCTACGCATATGAAACCTTTACCTTGGGGACAGCTGTCTCCCTTCCCCACTAAGGCGTGGTAGGGGCTTGGGCGAACCTCTCCGCTACTCGCATTATGTAGAGTCGTGGTCTTCATACAGGTCCTGCAACGTCCAAACAAAAGACGGGAGGCCGCTTCAGGAACGTCGAACAGAACGAGTACGATGGATGTGCTGTTGCGAACAGACGCGCGACCGGTGTTGCCGGGCTGGCGGGCGGACAGCGAACGGTTCGGCGCTGTGGCAGCGGCCGCCGTTCAGCTGTACGAGTAGCCGGACAGCCGCAGGGCCCGCCGCCACAGGTGCCGATGCGAGTGACCGTTAGGCTGGTCTACACGACGACACCTCTTTTTTTCGCCTGTTGTACTTTCTCTCTCTCTCTCTCTCTCTCTCTCTCTCTCTACCGTTTCTAAGTTTGTCTTCTCAAATATAGTGCCTAGCAGGCTGTTGCCACCAACATAATTCCTTGACTCGTTATTCAGTATGTTCGCAACAGAAGTCGTCTTCTCATCACTTGAAAACGGGAGTTGCCTGTTTTGTAAATTTTTAATTGTAATTTGGATAAATTGAAACATATGTAATGATAAAAAAAAGTAGAAGTCGACCTCCAACCACTACGGTCCGGGGTTCGAATCCCCCCTCGGGCATGGATATTTGTGCCGTCGTTAGTCTTAGCTAGTTCATAAGTAGCTTAGGGACTGATGACCCCGTAGTTAAGTCCCATAAGCTTAACAAACGTTTGAGCATTGGAACATTTAGGACCTCCATTACCCTTCTGCACTCCTTGTTCATGCGGAAATCGCTCATGAGCTGTCGCTCACTGCCGCGTGTAAGAAGCAAAAGAAATTTCATCCGTTTCGAATACGATGTCTCCAGCGATGAGTGCACGCGTATCAGCTGACAGTGCGCGCGTCCATAGTAGGTAGCAGCAACGAGCGGTGAAACGTTTAGCGGGAGAAGCGCCGGAGTAGGTAAGAAGAATAAAGAAATAGTATTCCTCCTTGTCCACTATAGTTCTCAAACAGTGCACATGGTGTGGAAGAGCGCTCTATGTAGCGTTACAGTATGAGAAGAAGAAAAGCATATAAACAATGTACCGAGACAGAAAGGGGTCATGTACGACTCGGAGCGAACTTCTTAGAGGCGGAGTGCTGTCCACTAAAAGTAAAGAAAATAAAGAAGCTCTTCTTTGTATGGTTACTTTTGCTTCCAAATCAGCACTTTGAGAACCGAAATGTCGACGCTTGAACTGATCATGGTGGTCGTAGGACAGTATTTAACATGAAACTTCCTGGCAGATTAAAATTGTGAGCCGAAAATGGGACTCGAACCTGGGACCTTTGCCTTTCGCGAGCAAGCGCACTACCGACTGTGCTATCCCGACCCAACTCACGATGCCGCTTCACAACTGTACTTCCGCCAGTACCTCACCTCATACTTTCCAAACTTCACAGAAGCTCTCCTACGAACCATGCAAGACTACTGGAAGAAAGGATATGGTGGAGACATGGCTTAGCCACAGCCTAAATGTTCAAATGTTTGAAACTTTTATCCATTGTGTAGGAACCTGCGACTGTTTATTGAAATAGGTTTCAGAAATTACAGCAACCAGTCGCCTTTTGTTTCTTCTTAATGAAGATTTATTTAAACCATTACCGGTTTCGAGCTGCCTAGCAGCTCATCTTCAGATGGTATAAAATATTACAAGTTACATTTCAATCTGTGGTAGGGCAGAAAACGAGAAAATGGTAAACACTAATTTTGGTAGGCAATACTTAAATTACAATAAGAGTTTGTCTTCAAGACATTACTTACAGTTATGCACTACATGTAAAGTGCATAACTGTAAGTAATGTCTTGAAGACAAACTCTTATTGTAATTTAAGTATTGCCTACCAAAATTAGTGTTTACCATTTTCTCGTTTTCTGCCCTACCACAGATTGAAATGTAACTTGTAATATTTTATACCATCTGAAGATGAGCTGCTAGGCAGCTCGAAACCGGTAATGGTTTAAATAAATCTTCATTAAGAAAAAACAAAAGGCGACTGGTTGCTGTAATTTCTGAAACCTATTTCAAATGTTTGTATAGTCTATGGGACTTAACTACGGGGTCATCAGTCCCTAAACTTACAAACTACTTATGAACTACTTACGAACTAGGACGGCACAAATATCCATGCCCGAGGGGGGATTCGAACCCCCGACCGTAGTGGCCGTGCAGACCGTGACTGGAGCGCCTCAGTCTCCTCGGCCACCGCGGCCGGCCCACAGCCTAAGAGATGTTTCCAGAATGAAACTTTCACTCTGCAGCGGAGTGTGCGCTTATATGAAGTCTGGAAAGTAGGAGGCGAGGTACTGGCGGAAGTAAAGTTGTGAGACGGGGTCGTGAGTCGTGTCGTGATAGCACAGTCGGTAGTGCGCTTGCCCGCGAAAGGCAAAGGTCCCAGGTTTGAGTCCCGGTTCCGGCACACAATTTTAATCTGCCAGGAAATTTCATATCAGCGCACACTCCGCTGTAGAGTGAAAGTTTCATTCTGGAATATTTAACATATTTCCGTATATAAGTCCTGGCGTGTTTAATTTTATTGTGTTCACAATCAATATATGCAAAATATTCGGCAAAAACTAGTTTTACGGTGTTGATTAGGTTGCGACACTCGTTGCATGAAATGAGTTGCGCGAAAAATAGTTTCCTGTATGACTGTTCACACGGTGTCAAAACCATACACTTCAGTTTCGTTGTCTTGTAAGTGCCATAGTTGTAGTAAAATAAAAGTTTCGGCAGCTGTAAAAGTTGCGGCGGAGCAATTACTTCTCTGTGTGAAGTCACTTCATAAGATTAAATATAAAAAGACTAAGAAACGCGTTTCTGTTGATGAATGTATTAAAAAAATACGTTAGCTAGGTTGGTCAGCGACCTTGCTGAAAGAGATTGTGGTTGAAGACCCTAGAAATTATTCATCATAGCAAGTCATCAGACCAGTTTAATTTTTTCAAACATAGTAATGCAATAAGGAAACGAGATACTGTTATGCGTAAAGCATTGTCAGCAGAACTGAAATGACATTACGTTTCTTGGCAATTGGGGATTCATATTCGTCTCTATAGTATCTGTATCGTGTTCCGAAACCCACAACTGGTTAACCATGGCGATGTGGACAGCGGAGTTTACTACGAAGGAACACGGAGAAATACAAATATTGTTGGACTAATCGATATAAAGCTGCATGCCAGCAGCGATAATTATTCAAAGCCGGCTGCATCAAGAAGAGAATGGTTACCTAACCACCTTCTTGCAGAGGGATCTGTATCGTAACAATATCAGCATGTTTAATAGTATTTATAAAAGAAAAATAAATGCGAATGTTAAAACTGTCACGTTTTAAACAAATATTCTAAAACAGAAGAATTCACATTAACAGATTTGTGTAAACTGTTCTTCTGTGTACAGTTTTTCTTAAAAAGGTCTGCTAAGTCAAACCACGGGAACATGAGCTTCTAAACTGGCTCTGATCCCCAGTCAGATGTTTTACTAGCCTGCATTTTGCAAAGTTCGTTTCTAAAGGTATTTCGAATTGAATGTATTTCAGTCTGCAAATTACCTATCGTTAACCCATCAATATCAAATTCACGAATGATTGCTTGAAGAGCAACAATACGCCGCTGCTTATTCAAGAAATTTTCATCGCTAAACTTCCATAAAAACGTAGAAGGTAAAGCAGTCAACAATCTGAAGATTGGTTTGAACACCACAGTGCTTTACTAGGCATGGTCCTGTTTGGATATGGTATGCTGCTGCTTTCCTCCACCTTCAAACTGACTTACCCAGCCAGTTATAGGAAGACCTACAGTTTAACGTGGGTTCCGAACCTCGATGCTACTCGGTATTTTTCATATCAGCAATACTGCCAGAGGTGAAAGAAGTGGAAAGTGACATATCAAAATCCTAGGACCTGGCTGGGATCGAACCCGCGACGTTTGGATATGTAGCCTGGCACTCTACCACTGTGCTACGGAGCCACACTAACCTATGCGTCGCATATATTTCGAGAAACCGAACAATTTCTTCTGTTCCTCACTTCATGATGGATTTTGTTGTGTTTTGGTTATCACCTAACCTAAAGACTCGCGAAAACTGCTTCGCCAAAGCTGGAAGGTGCCGAAACTGTTTAGTTTCGCCAACGAGTTGCGCCAACGCCTGCCGCGCATGCGCACTGGCCTTAGCGCAATTTCATGAAACGCAGTGTCGTCGTTTCATGAAATGAGTTGCGCGCAACTGGTTTCGTGTGTCTGTGGACACGGCGCCAATACCATACACTTCAGTTTCGTTGTTTTGTAAGTGCCGTAGTCGCCGTAGAATGAAAGTTTTGGTAGCTGTAAGAGTTGTGGCGGAACTATTGCTTCTCTGTGTGAAGTCGCTGCGTAGGACTAAACATAAAAAGAATAATAAAAGTGTTTGGGTTCGTGACTGGATTAAAAAGATCGGTTGCTGAAAAAAATTGTGATCGAAGAACCTAGAAGTTATTTTAATCAACTCAGAATGTCACGAGAGCAGTTTACGTTCCTTTTAAACAGAGTTAGTAATGCAATAATGAAACAAGATACTGTTATGCGTGAAGCATTGTCACCAGAACTGAAATTACAAATTGCATTACGTTTCTTGCCAAATAGATATCTCTACAATATCGGTACCGTGTTCTCAAATCCACAATTGCTATAGTTCGTTTGTATAGGTATTTTGAACTGAATGTACTTCAGTCTGCAATTCACTATCGTCAACCCATGCATATTTAATTCACGAATAATTGCTTCAAAAGCACTAACACGCCAAGGCTTATTGCTGAAATTTTCACCGTTAAAATGGCACAAACACCTATGCATCGCATATATGTTCAAAAACAGAATTGTTTCTTCCTTCCCCCCCTTTATGTTGCATTTTGTTCTGTAATGGTTATCACCTAACCTAAAAACACGCGCAATCAGTTTCGCCAAAGTTGGAAGGTGCCGAAACTAAACGTTTAGTTTCGGCAACGAGTTGCGCGAACGCCTGCCGCGCATGTGCAGTGGCCAGTAGCGCAGTTTCATGAAATCTAGTGTCGTCGTGTAAACTAGCCTTTAGTCTACACGACGACACTAGGTTGCGACACTAGTTTCATGAAATGAGTTGCGCGCAACTCGTTTCGTGTGTCTGTAGACACGGCGCCAGTTTCGTTGTTTTGTAAGTGCCGTAGTCGCCGTAGAATGAAAGTTTTGGTAGCTGTAAGAGTTGTGGCGGAGCTATTGTTTCTCTGTGTGAAGTCGCTGCGTAGGACTAAACATAAAAAGAATAAGAAACGTGTTTGGGATTGTGACTGGATTAAAAAATGACGTCAGTTCAGTTGCTTAGCGACCTTGTTGAAAAAAATTGTGATCAAAGACCCTACAAGTTATTTTAATCAACTCAGAATGTTTAGAAGGAACGTAAACTGCTCTGGTGACAGAGTTAGTAATGCAATAAAGAAACAACAAGATACTGTTATGCGTGAAGCGTTGTTACCAGAACGGAAATTAAAAATTGCATTACTTTCTTGTCAAATAGACAATTGCCAGAATTCGTTTTATAGGTATTTGGAAATTAATGTTCTTTAGTCTGCAATTGACTAATCGTCAACCCATCAATATTTAATTCACGAATAATTGCTTCAAGAGCACTAACATGCCGCTGCTTATTCCTAAAATTTTCATCGTTAAAATCGCAAAAACACCTATGCATCGCATATATGTTCAAAAACCGAATTATTTCTCCCCCCCCCTTTTATGTTGGGTTTTGTTCCGTATTGATTATCACCTAACCTAAAGACACGCGCAATCAGTTTCGCCAAAGTTGGAAGGTGCCGAAACTGTTCAGTTTCGCCAAAGAATTGCGCGAACGCCTGCCGCGCATGCGCACTGGCCAGTAGCGCAGTTTCATGAATCGTAGTGTCGTCGTGTAAACTAGCCTTTAGTGTCCGTTTCAAGGAGGCTTCTGGAGATGCCTTAACACTGAAAAAGTGAAGCCAGCGAAATGCGCTTTCCGGCATTTGTTTGTGCCCAATACACTGGGCGTACTGTGTGGTAAAGTAGTTCTAGACGTTGAATTGTTCGTCATTTCTAAGTAAATCCTCCGATATGACTACCAGTTTAGTGGCTTTACGTAAAGAGGGAATTATCACATAGTATTTTAAGCGAGATATCCTGGTTTTGGGCACAAAAGCATGGCTCCGTGCTTCAACCAATGACTGTTCTCAGCATAGATAACACCACCTCCCTAGAGTCTAACCTTCTTGCCGGCCGCGGTGGCCGAGGGGACTGAGGCGCTCCAATCACGGTCGGCACGGCCATTACGGTCGGGGATTCGAATCCCTCGGGCATGGATATTTGTGCCGTCCTTAGGATAAGCTAGTTGATAAGTAGTTTGTAAGTTTAGGGACTGATGACCCCGTAGTTAAGTCCCATAAGCTATACAAACATATGAACATTTTGAACTAACCTTCTTGGTCCGCTGACTCGTGCCGAACAAGTCTGGATCATCCGTCAGGCGCTCACCAGCAGTGATCAGTGCTCCGCGCGCCTCCTACCGCTCGCATGTACAGAGGGCTCCCTCGGATGGGAGGCGGTCTGTAGTGACGTGGCCGCGAAGGAATGGCCGTGCGTTTCTAGGCGACATGTCAGGAACTGTGCAACCGCTCCCGCCAGACGCTTCAGTCCTCCCTACGCCATGATTGTGAGTGTCTCCTTACGTTTGTTTAAGTGCACTTGTTAACACAATTAGGGGATAAGTTGAGGATCAGGGTTCTGAAAAATAAGCTAAAATCTAAAATGGTTCGATGTCTTTCTATCGGTTCTACGGAGTAGAGACAACAACATTACGGCAACCGAGATAGTTGTAATAGCAGAAATTTGCTGCAGAAGAGGTTGGTGATGACTTGTGTTTACTAAACGAATTAAACAAGTAGTTGGGTTCAGATATTGTAGTGATCAGGTACTGTAACGCGACAACAACGTGACTTCCCAGAAACTGTGGCATAGAGAGCCACAGGAAGATTGGAAACAGGACAGACACAGAGGGAGGTGGCTGCAGCTATTGGAGAGTCCAAAAGTGTAATTCTGTGGACCTGGACGCGATTTCAGACCACAGGAACCGTTAAAAGTAGGTAAGAGCAAGGTTGTAGTGTAATAGGTTACACTGCATGTCCTATACTCAATCCAAGATGTCCATTAAATTGGTCTTGTGGGGATGGTCAGCTTATGGAGGCAGTTGCTGTCTCGAAAATTCTGTTTGTACAGGATCAGGACCGCTCCCTGCACAGTCGTTGACAATCATGGAGAAATATATCAGCAAGGAGCAGAAAAGTTCCAGAGAAGACAAACTAATTTAACTAACAATATGGAATACAGCTTTCTTTTGTCTTGTTAGACAATTACTGATATTCAGATACTAATCATTCTACTGTAATGATGAGTTACGTATTACTAGGGTTTATATTTACAATAAACTCTTCAGTAATTTTGACCTTTCGTCGAATCATTTAAACAAATTAAATATTTCTACATCTACATCTACATACATACTCCACAATTCACCGTAAGGTGCGCGGCGGAGGGTACACTGTACAACTACTAGGAATTTCCTTTCCTATTCCACTCCCAAATTGAACGAGGAAAAAAAGAATGCCTACATGCCTCAGTACGAGCCCTAATTTCTCTTATCTTGTCTTTGTGATCTTTACGCGAAATGTGAGTAGGCGGCAGCAAGATCGTACTACACTCAGCTTCAAATTCCGGCCCTCTAAATTTACTTAACAGAAATTCACTAAAATAACGTCGTCTTTCTTCCAGCGAGCCCTAATTGAGTTGCCGGAGCATTTCCGTGACACTCGCGCATTGGTCGAACCTACTGGTAACAAATCTAGCTGCTCGTCTCTGAACCGCCTCTATGTCTTCCTTTAAATTGATCTGCTGCGGGTCCCAAACACTTGAGCAATACTCAAGACGTGGTCGCACAAGCGTTTTATACGCGGTCTCCTTTACAGGTGAAGTACATCTTCCCAAAATTTTCCCAATAAACCGAAGTCGGCTGTCCGCCTTACTCACAACTGCCCTTACATGCTCGTTCCATTTCATATCGCTCTGCAATGTTACGCCTCGATATTTGAACGACGCGACAGCATCAAGAAGCTCACTACTAATGCTGTATTCGAACATTATGGGATTGTTTTTTTCTACTCATGCGCATCACCTTACATTTTTCTACATTGAGAGCTAGCTGCCAATCTTCGCACCAACTAGAAATTTTGTCTAAGTCAACCTGTATGCTATTACAGTCAGTTACAGACGACACCCTCCCATACACCACAGCATCATCAGCAAACACCCGCAAGTTACAACTTACTCTGTCCATCAGATCATTTATATAGATAGAAAATAATAGCGGTCCTATCACACTCCCCTGGGGCACGCCTGACTATACACTCGTCTCTGATGAACACTCGCCGTCGAGAACAACGTACTGCGTTCTATTACTTAGGAAGTCTTCCAGCCAGTCACAAATCTGTGAACCTATTCCATAAGCTCGTATCTTCGTTAGCAGTCTGCAGTGTGGCACCGCGTCGAACGCCTTTTTGAAGTCGAGAAAAACACAATCCGCCTGTTGCCCTTCGTCCATGGCTCGCAAGATGTCATGTGAGAAAAGGGCAAGCTGAGTTTCACATGAACGATGTTTCCTAAACCCGTGCTGATTCATGGAAAGAAGCTTTTCTGTTTCAAGGAAATTTACTATATTCGAACTGAGAATATGCTCCAAAATTCTACATGAAACTGATGTCAACTATATTGGCCTGTAATTGTGTGGGTCAGTTCTCTTTCCTTTCTTATACACGGGAGTTACCTGCGCTTTTTTCCAATCACTAGGAACTTTGCGCTGAATTAAAGATTCGCTATAAATGCAAGCTAAGTAGGGGGCCAACGCCGCAGAATAGTCTTTGTAAAACCGAACTGGTATTCCATCCGGACCAGAAGACTTTTTCGTATTGAGCTCTCTCAGCTGCTTCTCTACACCGGAAATAACTATTGCTATGTCCCCCATTTCGGAATTACTACGTTGATCAAATGATGGTACATTTGTGCGGTCCTCCTGCGTGAAAGATTTCTTAAAGGTTAAATTTAGAACTTCAGCTTTCTGTTTGCTTTCTTCTATTACTGCCCCGGAATGATCAACGAGTGAATGGACAGTGGGCTTTGACCCGCTTATCGATTTTACATTGGACCAGAATTTTTTCGGGTTCTCGAAAAGATATTTTGCTAAGGTATGGCTGTGATAATTATTGTATGCTTCGCGCATCGATCTTTTTATAGACGCACGAATCTCTACTAACTTTTGCCTGTCATCATTTGCGTGTTCTTTTTTGAATCGAGAGTGCAACAACCTTTGCTTTCTCAGCGGCTTTCTAACATTATTATTATACCGCGGTGGATCTTTTCCATCCTTAATCGTCTTTACTGGCACATATTTCTCTAACCCTTTATTAACAATGCACTTAAATTTAGTCCGCAATTCCTCTACATCCATACTCCCAGAATTAAACGATGCCCATTCATTTTCTAAGTGCAATCGTAACATTTGCTTATCGACTCTTGCCAACAAAACCACGCTCCTAGCCTTCTTGATTTGTTTATGAACTTTGGTCACCATCGACGCTATGACGATATCATGTTCACTAATTCCTGTCTCTACACTGACATCGTTAATAAGGTGAGGCCTGTTTGTGGCTATTAGGTCTAGAATATTTCCATTGCGCCGGTTGCGCGTGGGTTGCCGGTTTAACTGCTCAAGACAGTTTTCGGAGAATGTGTCCAAAAGTAGCTCGCAAGACTGCTTGTCTGTACCGCCTGAAATGTAACTAGCGAGGTCCCAATCTATACTCTTAAGGTTGAAGTCTCCTCCGACTAATATTACATGGCCCGGATACCTATGCACTACCTGGTGTAGACTTTCTCTGTATGATTCTAAAACTTCTACAGCGGCACTGGGGGGGGGGGGGGTCGGTAAAAACACCCAAATATTAACTTTACTTCTTTTAGACCTGTTATACGTGCCCAGATAACTTCACAGTTACTTTCAACATCGATCTCAGTAGAAACAATATCTTTATCCACAGCGATGAACAGTCCTCCTCCAGTTGTATCCAATCTATCTTTCCGATATACATTCCACGCTTCGCTAAATATTTCTGAACTTGTCACATCATGATTTAGCCAGCTTTCGGTGCCTAAAACTATATGAGCGCAATAACTTCCATGCAGTGCGGCAAATTCGGGAACTTCGTTTCTAATACTCTGTAAGTTCGCGGCTAATATTTTTATGTTCGAATTTTTGTTCCGAACGTGGCCTGAATTCGCTGTTTGAATGCTGATAGGCGAGTGCTCATCAGAGTTAGCGCCTAGCCTAAAAAAACCCATGTGCAATTCACAAGTACTCTGCTACCCGAGTAGCCGCTTCCTTAGTGTAGTGCACCCCTGATCTATCTAGGGGACCCTACAATTCCCCACCCGATAACGCAGATCCAGAAATCTGCAGCCATGACTGTCGCAGAGTCGGCGAAGCCTCTGGTTCAGACCCTTCACTCGGCTCCAAACCAAAGGACCCCGATCAACCCTGGGAACAATGCTACAAATCGACAGCTCTGCTTGCACCCCGCGTGCGAGGGCAGCAGCCTTCACCAATTTTGCCAGCCGCTCGTAGGACCAGAGGATGTCCTTAGAACCCAAGCGACAAGCGTTATTGGTGCCGACGTGAGCCATGGCTTGCAGTCGACTGCACCCCGCACCTTCGATAGCCGCCGGCAAGGCCGCCTCCACATCTCGGATGAGGCCCCCCGGTAGACACACCGAGTGCACGTTGGAATTCCTTCCGGATCTGGACGCTATCTGTCTAAGGGGCTCCATCACGCACCTAACATTGGAGCTCCCAATAACTAATAATCTCTCCCCCCGTGCACCTGCTCGGACCCTGCTGAAGGAGTAGCCACACGCTCACTCACAGGACGAACATGCGCGGACGGACGTCCAGCCTCCACATTGGCCTTCCGCCTCGAGCGACGCGAACGCCGTACAAACCAACTGAAACAATTCGGACACAGAAGTTCGATTAAAATTATGGCCACAGCAGAGTTGCATCCATAAATTCGGAGCTAACTTTAATAAATACACAAAAGAAGAAGAACCAGCAAATAAAACAAAAAGGGAAATATGTATTGATCTCAGAAACATTTTGAAATACATGTTCAGAATAGCTTGTCCACGGTTAACATCAGCAATAGTAGATTATTATCTCCGGTTAACTGCCCGTCAAGACATGAGGCTGAATGCAACTCAGCTGCAACGCGCCCTCCCCGCAGCAACAGGCCGCCTAATATCAACACAAACATGATTGTGGTCTCTACGGAAGCAGATATATGGTACGTGCCCCATTAAAATCACGACACCGTTTAGCTCGCAGAAACTGGGCAGGTGAACATCAGAATTGGAGTCGTAATCAATGGCGCCTGGTTCTGTGAACAGATGGGTCAAGATTTTGGATTCATGCGGACAATTATCGTTTCCTCATCTGGAGAAAACGTGAAACTCGTAACAATACAGCTAATATGCAGGAAACATCTGAATTTCATGGTGGTGGACGAATGGCGCGGGCAGGAGTCAGTATTCCAGAATAAAACTTTCACTCTGCAGCGAAGTGTGCGGTGATATGAAACTTCCTGGCAGATTAAAATTGTGTACCGGCACCGGGACTCGAACCTGGGACGTTTCCTTTCGCGGTTAAGCGATCTACCACATCAGCGCACACTGCACTGCAGAGTGAAAGTTTTATTCTAGAAACATCTCTCAGGCTGTAGCTAAGTCATGTCTCCTCCATATCCTTCCTTCCAGGAGTGCTAATCTTGCAAGTTTCGCAGGAGAATTTCTGTGAAGTTTGGAAAGTAGGAGGCGAGTTACTGGCGGAAGTAAAGTTGTGAGGCGGCATCGTGAGTCGTGTCGGGATAGCACAGTCTGTAGTGCGCTTGCCCGCGAAAGGTCCCAGGTTAGAGTCCCGGTACCGGCACACAATTTTAATCTGCCAGGAAGTTTTAGGAGTCAGTATTAGTGGCCGTAGGGACCTTATGTCGTGCAGATTGGCGTATTGACTGCTCAGAGGAATAGAGACGAGATCCTTCGACCTTTTGTTGTGCCCTACGCTGGTGCCGTAGGAGATCTGTTCCTTCTTGTGGGCAGTATCTCTTGACCCACAGAGCTGCATTGGTGGTCTACATGCTTGAAGCTCAGGGAACTTAACGAATGGAGTGGTCAACTTGTTCACCGGTGTTAAGCGTGATCGAGCATGCCTGGGATGTACCTGGCAGACGCATTTCAGCCAGAGCATCACCTGGCACAACGGCTGCAATGGTCCCATTCACCATATAAGAGAGGAACGGGAATGACATTTTCATTGTTATGATGTAAGTCATGGAAACCTATAGTTCCTGAAGCGAAGAGTTGAGACAGCACACAAATTACAACTGTAACCATTATCTGAAAAAATACGTTACCATATTTATTTGTGTATGATATCTCATCTGATCTTCTGATAGTTTTGATCGGCGTAGTTTTTAACTGAAGGGACCGATGACGGCAGTAGTTTGCCCCCATTGGAGGTTACAGCGCGACTAGATATGTGCTGGGATTTGGCCGACCTTTCTACATCCACACCTACATCCAAACTCCTCGAGCCACCTCACCGTGTGTGGCGGCGGCTACTCTGTGAGCCATTACCACATCCTCCTATTCCAGTCGCATATGGTTCGAGGGAAACTGATTGCTGGTAGGGTTCGAATCCCCCCCTCGGGCATGGATGTTTGTGACGTCTTTAGTATAAGGTAGTTCATAAGTAGTTTGTAAGTTTAGGGACTGATGACCCCGCAGTTAAGCTTAACAAACATTTGAACATTTTGATTGCCGGTATGCCTCCGGTTGGGCCCTAATCTATCTGATCTTATCTTTGTTGTCGCTTTGCGAGAGTACGTTGTAGGCAGTAATACATTGATTGACTCTTCATGAGATGTACGCTCTCAGAACTTTAACAGAAGCCCGTACCGCGGTACAGAACGCCTCTCTTACAACGTCTGCCACTGTAGTTTGCTAATCATTTCCAGAGAGCTTTCGCGCTTACTAATGTAACGTAACGTAACGTAACGAAGCCTACTGCTCTCCATCGGATCTTCTCTACACTTTCTTTTAAATGTACCTGCTACATGCCCCACACTGATGAACAATACTCAAGCGTTGTCCGAACGAGGGTTTTGGATCCTACTTCGTTTGTTCACAGACTAAACTTCCTCAGGAATCTTGCAATGAATGTATCTGGCATCTGCCTGATCCACGATTAAATTTATCTGATTGTTCCTTTCAAAGTAACCCTTACATCTACTCACAGATCATCGATGGAAGTGACTGCTTCCAGTATTCGTCCTCCTATTGCATAGTTATATAATAAACGATCTTGCCTTCTGTGTATTCGCAGCACTTTACATTTGTTTATGTTGAGGTTGAAAGACGACCGTCTGTTGTATACCATATATTTTTTGTATATTTCTGTATAGTTATAATTTATATAATGTCGATAGATTATCATTTCGTTTAAAACTTGAACCCCACTCTTTTCAAGACTTGAGGAATAGCATTTTTATTTCATGTGTTAAAATATTAGTTAATATTGCTAGGTTTTACTTATTTTGTTATGTCAATAATTTATTATTACATTAATTAATGTGGCATAAAAGTGGCTTCTCCGCTACGCCACTTTCCCTGTGGGAATGTGTACTTGTCTTACTTTTAAGTGGATGTGCGAGAATCTACGGCTGTCTGATTGTGGGGAGTGGTAGCTCGCTTTGCATCGTTCTCTCTGGCTCAGACTCGATAGCTACTGAGGTTACCAAAGACGTTTCTACACCCTTTGGATACAGTCCAGTCGTCGAGCCTTCTCTAGGGCGAGTCTCTCCGCCCCCACCACCACTGATCTTGTTTTTTTCCCGCTTCCTGTGGCTTCCCGTGTCTCGTGGGCGCTCGGTGTCGTCATTTCTGTGCTGGTCTTCTGGTGAGGTAAGATTGTTTCTGCTCCTGTGTTTGGATATGGTAGCGTTTACTTGTCAAGCACGTTTAACTTAGACTCGTGAACTTAGAATCATTTTTTGGAATATTTTCTCCGATCGTATGCGGAAATGTGTTCTCGTTTTTCAATTCACTGATTTCCAAACGCGATGTGTGTGATTCTAGTTGCAGTATGATAATGGCTTGGTATGTTAAAACCTTTTGTGATCATGTGGCTGTATATGAACTCTGTGTAAATACTTTCTAGCCCGATTTCTAATAGGTGATATGTTCATTTTTGTACAGTACAAGTAAACATCTTCTCATCATTTCCTTCCGTGAGTGATATGTGTTCCACGTGGTTAGTTTATAGAACAAAGCCTTCAGCTTCCACTCTTGTTTATTCCATGCCCATCAGACAAGTAAGTATGCGGGTATCCTTCTGATTTCCACCAATATTTCGCGATCTTCTCTCCCCGCCTATTTGAATTTTGCTGTTTCTTCTCCACTCTGTTTTTGTCAGTAATTCTCTCTGGGCCGTGTACAAGCTCCTTCAATAGCTTCCTTATGAAATTCTAAACATTTCTATTGGTTGCATGCTGTAATTCTTAATTTTTATTTTTCCGACTTTGTAATTATTTAATTTTAGTGGTTTTTCTGAGACAGGACCTCATCCGTTTCTGTAATCGCCCCCTATCGCGTGTAGCTGCATTTCATTCGCTTCCTCATATAATTCTAAGCATTTCTATGGGTTGCATGCTGTACTTAATTTTCTTTATTTTTCGGAAACTGAATTTATTCAATTTTATCGGTTATCGGAACCACGTGGGTCCGAGTTCCGATTTCTGGGGTTTGCAGCTAGTCTCCTGAATTCACGCCACTTCTCATATGAAACCAGTACCTAGATCGATTTCTAACAGACTGCAATTTAAGAATCCACCGTGATTTTTTATAATGAACCCGATTTTCAACCACTTCACCTTCAGTGGAGTGCGTTCATGTAACGTAGCCGTGTGTCACCGTTAGCGTGTTTGCTCGCGGTCCAATTCAGATGTAATTTAACTTAGCTATACACACGTACCATCACAAAACAGGCACGACAGACCACAGCCAGCTTCAAAGTGGTTTTGTATATTGTGTTTTGTGCTACCTCCGACTTGCTGAATTTCGTCTACTATAGCGGCGCCTGCGTCCGCCTCGTCTAAGCTCGCTGATTTTTCTGAGTTTCGCTGTGGCATTGCGTGTGTGTGAGCGAATGAGTGTTGTTTGTGAATCCTTCCCCCCAGTAACATTAAATCATGTATAATTTAGGTTGTACACCGTCTGCATTAATCCATGTAAGAGATGCATTTTTATGGTGTTAACGAAATTGGTTCCCATTTTGCTTGTTTTCTATCGGAATAAACAAGTTTAAGTTGAGCATAATCCGTAAGTTGCCTATAAATTGTAGTTTTAGAGCACCTTCCCTCTTTTATTTAATATTGTTCTTCACAAGTGCTGAGAACAAGCTCAGATGCAATGTTTCTTATGTCTAAATTCCATTGCACCATAAATGTTTTCGTAGCCACCTTTCTAAGATAACTTTAATTGTGGTGGCTTGCTTAGTAATGTCTGTGTGTAATAACGTGTGAGCTGCTATGTATATTGACCAATGTAGTATTAACTTCCTTTTATTGAAGTAATTTGAAACGGGTCAGTTCTCAGTTTGGGCCAGGGAACAAGGTTTGTAGCAGGGAGTTATCGGTAGTTCACACGGACATTATTTGCTAATTTTAGTGATAAAACAAAGCTCTTGTTTCGTACAGTGGTCGACTTTTAAGGTACAACTGCCATTCCGTACACCATACACCGACACATCACAGATAATCCTATATTTCACTTCATTTCTCTAGTGTTACGATTTCTAGATATATTACAGTGCCATCCGCAAAAAGCCTCATGGAACTTCGTATGTTATCTATGACTTCATTTATATATACTTCGGTGAGGCACGCCTGAGATCAGTTTAATTCCTGATGGCTTACCCTGTGAGTTAGCGATTTTGTTGGCAGAGATAAATCCGGAAGAGAAGGTGCACGTTGAAGGGTGACTGTATCGTTTTGTATATCTCTGACACAATATCTCTGGCTCCACGAAGGATATCTTTGGCTTGGAGGAGCTCGCGTTTGAGCAGTCTGTGTTGCAGCAGAGTTTAAGTGCTTCGGACCGAGGAAAGGCTCTAGGAAGCTGTCGTCGTAGTTGAACGAGCATTATGGAGTGGAAATAATTTTTGCTAGTTTTATGATGGAAGAGATTGAACTGTATTTTATATATATGTGTATATATATCTAGCGAAGACTAGAGGTAAGCTAACTACAATTTCAATTCAGTATAATCTATGTTTGACCATCAAACAATTAAATAAAAACTATTGTTAACGAACTGCGAAACACTCCCAAAGAAATAATGTTGTTCTCTTGTAATTTTGTTATTTTGAAAGGAGAAGCGAAATGCGGATTAGTATTCTTGTAATTTCTTTTTGTTATTTTTGATTGCAACATGTTAATGGACAGTTTTGTAATATGATGAAGAGTGGTTTGTAAATTTCATTGTACTTAACTTCATGTCTTGTGACACAACATCTCAATACTTGAATCTTACCTAGATTGTCGACTTGATCATTTTCCAAGAAAACAGCCCCAGTAATTTATTCACCTTTTTCTTTAATCAGTATGAACACGGATTGTACTATCAGTTAGTTGAGTATTCGCATTGTACATAGCGAATCATGTAGCTAGTATTCCTTTGCAGTGATTTTGATAGCAGATTTGCAGCTGTGGTATAAGAAAGGTTTGTGTTAATTGTCAAGGAAATGACTTCAGGAGTCATCAAAGCATTTAATATTTTCGTTCAACGGTCGTGTGTGAATTCGTTGGTATCATATCACAAAGGATGAGGACACATTTTATTTATGAACTTAGTTACAAATCAGAAGTAGTTTTATTACGTAGGTTTGCTTTCCAGATAGCTTTCCATAGTGTGTTTACACAAGGGTTTAATCAGAGAGAGTTGTGCTGTGGAAAGAGAAGCAAAAAATTTAGTTTCAATTTATATATGCACAAGAAACAATCACGTTATGTGGTGCGTTGGAATTTGTTTAGAAATGTTATTAAAAAGACGAGTCAGATGCGTAAACAGGTTTTTTTACTAGTGCTGAATGAGCTCGTATAATTACGGCAAAGGTTTTAGATCTTTTATAAACCATTGTTACTTAATCATTACAATGACTTATCTTGAGGCCTGGCAACTTTGATTCAACAGTTATTCAAGTTTTACTGTGAGGCTAGATATCGCACAGGCAAACTTTATTTTCTTTACACAGATAATTCTGATTCAGGTTATGTCCTTATAGACTGGCAACCTGAGTGACACAAACAAGTTTCAATTATTTTAGTAACAACTCCCACTTAGATCTCAAGTTCAATTTTTATTATCTATTAGCAACTTTCACTAAGCAGAAGTATAGCTTTCAGCAGACAACAATAATAATACTATTTTTTAATTAACACTTTTCAACGTTCCTGAAATCGGCTATGTAAAGTAAGCTCTTTAGATAACATTTTTCAGGCGCTTTAAGTTACCAACACTAAAAGTTGATTCGTTGGCGATGATCTTATGACAACTTGAACGTTATTGCAAATAACGTCTTAACGGTTCAAGTGAGAGGAAAATTGAATAAACCGACTACTAGAGTAAAATACTCACTGAAACATTCCTTTTTAAGTTCAAAATCTCGCACCTTTTCGGAAGTAACTTCAGTTTGAAATTTTTTTCGACGTTTTGATTACGAAATTTGGTACAGATGTCTAAAGATATAATTCTTCATATTGCTCCACCGGCATATTCTCTTCGTGTAAATCTTTCGATGAATTGTTTGAGGTTGATAATTCATCTGGGGATCGACGTATCCAGTGAAAATCTTTTTATTAAGAAAACAAAAAATTTGAATCATAATTAATAATCAAGATCCACGATTATTGGAATTGGTTTCGTCATTTCCTAAGCACCCCTAAAAATACAAGTTTTTGCTGTAATGTAATTTAATTGAAAAGGTCTTCCAAAAACTATTAAAATAAAAATTGCATTGGCTCACTTACGCAAATATTTTGACCAAAAAGTAATTAAAAATGTAAATAATACAAACTGAAATGTTAAGAAATATTATTATTTTATATTTAATTTTCTATTATTTTATTGAGTGTTATATATTATTTTACTTTTATATCTTTAGTTTTGTATTATTTATATTTTCATTATTATTTTGTCTGAGGTCTTTGCAAAAATCTTTAAAGTACAAGAAAACATAAACTGGGACGTAAAACAGGCCTGTGCAATGACTTTTGTACTGGTAATCACAACAGTTGTAATGGGTAATTTCAGCCCTGTTGGTGATTAACAGCACACTCATCAAATTTTAACATATGGTCGGAATGTTATGTAGGCTACATTTGTATTTTTCTAGCATTTTTAAGCTTTTACTTAAATTCATATTATTCAAATTATGTTAATTTGTAATAATCAACAATCATTGCCGTTCATGTGTCTACTCATTACTAGACTGGCAAACTTCTCTCTGTGACTGAAGCCTGACGCCGCCATCTTGCTTCACCTCACGTCATAAAGTTTCCCTATGATTCTACTAGTTCTACTATGATCTTCTAATGTGAAATGACGTTGTAAGCTTTGTTAGTTCTTTTAAACATGCTCTACATTTTAGCTAGTACTTCCGTAGTAGTTGTATTTAACAATTTTGTTGTAAAATTGTGTTATGCGAAGAACATGTCACATACAGGTTAAGCAGACTGCAGTTATCGGAAAAACATTCAGAAGGATTAAGATACATGTTATCCATGACAACTAGAACAGTGTATCAGCCATACTATTAAAAGACAAGCCGAAGTTAATCGAAAATGGTAAGAGATGATGTTATTGTTGTGATATTCAGTCCGCAGACTGGTTTGATGCAGCTCTCCACACTACCCTGTTCTGTGCAAGTCCCTCCATCTGATAATACGTTCGGCAACCTACAGCCTTTTGAATCTGCTTACTATATTCGTCCCTCGGTCTCCCTCTCCGATTTTTACCCCATACGCTTCCTTCTAATGCTAAGATGACAATTCCTTGATGTCTCAGAATGTGTCCAACCAATCTATTCCTTATCTTAGTCACGATATGCCAGAAACTCCTTTTCTCCCCGATTCGGTTAAGCACCTCATTAGTTACGTAATCTACCCGTCTAATTTTCGTCATTGGTCTGTAGCACCACATTTCAAAAGCTTCTATCATACTTTTATCTGAACTCCTTATCGTCCACGTTTCACTCCCATACAATGCTACACTCCAGACAAATGCTTTCAGAAAGGACTTCCTAACATTTAAATTAATATTGAATGTTAACAAGTTCCGCTTCGTTAGAAACGCTTTTCTTCCCATAGCCATTCTGCATTTTATATCGTATTTACTTCGGTCATCAGAAGTTATCTTGCTACCCAAATAACAAAATTCATCTACTACTTTTATTGTCTCATTACCTAATCTCATTCCTTCAGCATCGCCTCATTTTCTGACATTGCATTCCATTACCTTCGTTTTACTCTTCTTAATGTTCATCTTATATCTTTCTTTCAAGATACTGCCCATCCCATTCAATTGCTCTTCCAGATCTTTTGCGGTCTCTGACAGAATTACTATGTCATCGGCAAACCGTAATGTTTTTATTCCTTCTCCCTGCACTTTAATGCCCTCCATTCCTTCACTGCCTGCTCAATGTACAGAGTTAACAACATTGGGGAAAGGCTACAACCCTGTCTTACTCCCTTCCCAACCTCTGCGTCCCTTTCCTGCCCTTCGACTCAAATAACCGCTGTCTGGTCTTTGTATAGGTTGAATATAATTCTTCGCTCTCTATATTTTACCCCTGATACATTCAGAATTTGGAAGAGTGTATTCCAGTAGACATTATCAAAAGCTTTCTCCAAATCGACAAACGCTAAAAACGTAGGTTTCCCTTTCCTTAGTCTATCTTCTAAGATAAGTGGTGATTTGAGTATTGCCTCCCGTTTTCCTACATTTCTCCTAAATCCAAACTGATCTTCCCCGTGGTCGGATTCCACAAGTTTCTCCATTCGTCTGTAAATAATTCGTGTTAGTATTTTGCAACGATGACTTATTAAACTGATAGTTCTATAATTTTCACCCTTGTCTACATTTGCTTTCTTTGGAATTGGAATTACGATATTCTTCTTGAAGTCCAAGGATATTTCCCCAGTCTCATACATCTTGCGTACCAGGTGATACAATTTTTTCACGACTGGCTCTCCTAACGACATCAGCAGTTTAGATGGAATATCATCTACTCCAGGGGTCTTTTTTCGACTCAAGTCCTTCAGCACTCTGTCAAATTCTTCTCGCAGTATCATATGTCCTATCTCATCTTCCTCCACTTCGTCTTCCATTTCTAGAATACTGCCTTCAAATTTCTTTCTTTTGTATAGGTTCTCTATATATTCCTTCCACAGTTCAGCTTTCCCCTCTTTGCTTAGTACTGGTTTCCGTCTGAGTTATTGATATTCATACAGCTGCTTTTCTTATCTCCAAATCTCTCTTTTATTTTCTTGTAGGCGGTATCAATCTTTCCCCTAATTATGCATTCTTCTACGGTTCTGAGTTTGTCCTCTAGCCACTCTTGCTTTGCCAGTCTGCACTTCCTGTCAATCTCATTTTTCAGTCGTCTGTACTCCCTTTTTCCTGCTTCACTTGCTGAATATTTATATCTTCTCCTCTCACCAATTAAGTTCAGCATATCCTGTGTTATCCAGGGATTTCAATTAGGCCTTGTCCTTCTGCCTATATGATCCTCTGCGGCCTTCACTACCCTATCTCTCAGAGCTACCTATTCTTCTTCTACTGTATTACTTTCCTCCTTTTCAGCCAATCCTCTAATGCACCCTCTGAAACTCTCAACCACCTCTGGTTCCTTCAATTTGTCCAGGTTCCATCTCAGGAAGTCTTCCAGCCAGTCACAAATCTGTGAACCTTTTCCATAAGCGCGTATCTTCGTTAGCAGTCTGCAGTGTAGCACTGCGTCAAACGTCTTTTTAAAATCGAGACAAACACAATCCGTCTGTTGTCCTTCATCCATGGCTGGCAAGATGTCATGTGAGAAAAGGGAAAGCTGAGTTTCACATGAACGATGTTTCCTGAACCCGTGGTAGTTCTTATAAAGAAGCTTTTCCGTCTCAAGGAAATTTACTATATTCGAACTGAGAATGTGCTCCAAAATTCTACAGGAAACTGATGTCAACGATATTGGATTGTAATTATGTGGGTCAGTTCTGTTTCCTTTCTTATAAACGGGAGTCGCCTGCGATTTTTTCCAATCACTAGGAACTATGCGTTGAACCAAAGATTCGCGATACATGCAAGCTAAGTATGTAAGTATGTTAGGCTAATACTTTAGTGTTTAATCTGCAAACTGGAGTTGCCTCGTCGAAAAGCATCTTTGAGAATAGTCTCGGGTTTACAGAGTTGTTTAAACAAACAGCTGATACAGCAGAGACAATCCCAACCAAGAGAAAACGATAACGTTGCAAGGGAAGAATCGCCACAAACAAGCTCCCGTCGCGAATAGTAAACGACAGCGTAATTGACCAGAGGTAGGAATAAGGAAATCTTGCCGGAAAGTGGAACTGCTGGAGAGCTGTAGACGTCATTTGCGATGTCCTTTCTCGCTGATATCTGATAAATGGGACGGGGAGGAGGGAATTTCACGGCGGCGGGTCGCAGCAATGTATGCCGGTCTGCGCGCGGCCGTTTCTCATTTCGGGCGCGCATCTGTTAACTCGGACAGCTTCCTGTGCGGCTATCGGGCGCGTGAGCGGCTGCCCTTGTACAGCAGCACCGCGACCACCGCCCAGCGGCGGGCCTTATACGTGCCCCGCGCAGTCCGCAGCAGACGGCAGCCAGAAATGAGTAATCGGGCAGACGTCCGCTCCGCGGCCCTCATTAGAGTCAACATATAAGGCCGCCACAGCCCGCCCTGCCTGCGTCTGCGTCTGCGTGCGTTGGCCGCGGGTGCATAAATATGGAGCGCGGGCAGCCGTACAGGCAAAGATGAGTCTCTCCTCCAGGACTCTGCGTGCTTCCGTGGAGGCATGTTGCTCGGGGTACGTCCTGTTTGCAAATTAGATCCCGAGTAATGTACTTTGCTGCATAGTCCAAGTGATTTTATTTGAGAGGAGTGTGTCCGCAATGTCTTTGGCAGAGGCGTACTTAGCTATAATTTACAACCGATCACTCAGCGAAAGATCTGTACCCAAAGACTGGAAAGTTGCCCAAGTTACTCCAATATTCAAGAAAGGCAATAGGACTGATCCCCAAAATTACAGGTCTATCTCATTGACGTCGATTTGCACGAATTGGGGTGGAAATCATTAAAAGAAAGACGTTATTCATTGCGAAGTTTCAATCACCGACTTTTACTTATGAATGTGAAAATATTTTGTTAGCACCTACCTACTTAGAGAGACATGACCATGCCAATAAAATAGGAGAAATCAGATCGAAAACGGAACGATTTAGGCGTTCTTTCTTCCCGCGCGCTATTAGAGAATGGAACGGTAGAGGAAAGTTATGAAAGTGGTTAATGAACCCTCTGCCAGGCACTTAAATGTGATTTGCAGAGTATCTATGTAGATGTAGATGAGGCGACCTCCGCGTGTCTCCCCTTGCGAGGCGAGTAAGCAACTGACTCCAGTTATGTTGCGAGTTGGGATTCAACATTATTACAATTAAAACAATGAATTAAATATAAGGAAAGGCACTGAATTAAAAATTCGTGCTGTGGCCGGGATTTGAACACGGGCACTCCTACTTACTAGGTAGGCGCATTACACCGCTCACCTAACACAGCGTTGCACCCAAAGCGAATACACGGACTGTCTTAAAACACGTCTCCCTCCACACCACATACATTAATTCTGCCTCATGTTCCCTGTGAAATGTGTCTCAAATTGCCAGGGCTCTCCTATATTGGAGTATCAGCCAAGCACAGAATGCGAATTGGCACAATCTCGCCTTGTCCCTCTGCCGAGGTGATATAAATATCAACATATAATACATATCCTTCAGACAATATGGTCTCGTTATACCAAAGATATTAAATGTAAGGAAAGTAATTGAATTAAAATTTGTGCTGTGGCCAGGATACGCATTTCACAGGGAACATGGTGGCAGAATTAAAGTATGTGGTGCGGAAAGAGACGTCCTTTAAGACAATCCGTGTTGTCACTTTGATTACAACACTGCGTTAAATGAGCGGTCTAAAGCGCCATCCTAGTGAGTAGGAGGTCCCAGGTTCAAATCCCGGCCACAGCACTATTTTTAATCCAATGCCTTTCCTTATATTTAATACCTTTGGTATAACGAGACAATATTGTTTCAAGGATATGTATTATTTGTTGATATTTAAAACAATCAATTTAATTCGTTATATTAATTACAAGAAAATACACTGTACTCACCCTCATCACAGTAGGTGCTGGAAATGATACCCTCTTTCTTCAAGGCATACTTCAACACCTTTACATTTATTTTCGAATACATTTACCAATGAAACTTCCTGGCAGATTAAAATTGTGTGCCGGAACCGGGCCTCGAACCTGGGATATTTTCCTTACGTGGGCTAGAGATCTACCACTTTTTTTTTCTCTCTGGGTAGTTCTGTTCATTGCGGACACTGATCGTATTTGTTCGTTTTCGTTCGTTGTGTTCTTGGCTCAGCTTTTTTATTTCAGAGGGCGTTGAGCCCTCTGACCGGGCGCGCTGAGCCACGGCGCCCGGCACCACTGAGCTATTCCGACACGACTCACGATGCCACCCTACTTCCGCCAATACCTCGCCTCCTACTTTCCAAACTTCACAGAAGCTCTCCTGCGAAACTTGCAAGACTAGCACTCCTGGAAGAAAGGATATGGTGGAGCCATGGCTTAGCCACAGCCTAAGCGATGTTTCCAGCCAGAATGAAACTTTCACTCTGCAGCGGAGTGTGCGCAGATATGAAACTTCCTGGCAGATTAAAATCATATCAGCGCACACTCCGCTGCAGAGTGAAAGTTTCAATCTGGAAACATCTGCTCGACTGTGGCTAAGCCATGTCTCCACCATGTCCTTTCTTCCAGGACTGCCAGTCTTGCAAGTTTCGCAGTTCTTTTGTGAAGTTTGGTAACTAGGAGGCGAGGTACTGGCAGAATTGAAGTTGTGGGACGTGACCGTGAGTCGTGTCAGGATAGCTCAATGGTCGCCGGGCGCCGTGTATTAGCACGCCCGGTCAGACGGAACAACGCCCTCTGTAATAAACAAGCTGAACCAACAACTCATCGAACATGAACGAACAAACAGAATCAACGTCGGCAGCGGACAGAACTACCCATAAAAAATGGGGGAAAAAAATAAAATAAAATAAAATAAAATGGTAAAGCGCTTGCCCGCGTAAGGCAAAGGTACCAGGTTCGAGTCCCGGTTCCGGCACACAATTTTAATCTGCCAGGAAGTTTCATATCAGCTCACACTCCGCTACAGAGTGAAAGTTTCATTCTGACCTTTACCAATGTTTCACATGTAATCGAATACAGATATTCAGTTATCGCTGTCTTAAGTTCGAGTGTTGTCTGCGCGGAGGCGACCGCCAACGCTCGTTTCTGACCTGCCCAACGACTATACTGCTAAATTGGTAGGGGAACGTGCGTAGTACGGAGCCTCTCTGACCACTACTGGAGGGAATTTGAATCAAGGGCACCACAACTGTTGACTGACTCTCCCCTTGGGATAAGGTAGGGAACGAACTGTATCAGCCAGGTACTAAACAACTGATACAGCCAGCCTTTTACTTTCCTTCACCGGAGGCAGAGGCAAGAGGCAAACATGAACTGAAACACGGTGGCAAAACAAACTGCCAGTACAGTAACTGAAGGTCAGTAATAAAAGAAATAGACAATAGTTGAAAGCGGGTCCAATTGACCCTTTTCAGTAGGTATGTCAGCAACGTGTTCTATCAGCGACAATAGTAGATTCCATTGCATAGTGTCTCTACAGCAGTATTGTCACTCTTTAAGTTCCAACACTCGTACATATGGTAAAGTATATTATTCAGATAATGGTTACAATTTTAATTGTTTATGATACAGTATGATGTTTTACTGTCTCAGCTCTTTACTTGACGTTTACAAGGCATTATAGTGAAAAAGTTATTCTCATAACTTCTAATATGGTGTGTATCACCTCGAACGGCCAGTACAGTTGCAGACCTGCATAGCATGGACAATATGATATTAGGCCATTCTTCCGCGAGTGTAAAACCCAGCTCCGCAACCCTTGTGGCAGATGCCGATTTGACTGCAATGCGCCTGCCAAGTGTATCACAAATATGCTCAGTCGAGGTTACGTCCGGTGAACAAGCTGGCCACTTCATTCGTTCACTTCCCTCAGCTTCAAGCATGTTGTCCACCAGTGCAGCTCTGTGGGGACGAGCGTTATCGCCCACCGGTAGGAATCCATCTCCAATGTCATCAGCGTCAGGCTCAACAAAAGGTCGAAGGATCTCGTCTCTGTTCCTCTGAGCAGATAAAGCGCCATTCTGAACGACATAGAGATCCCTACATCTCACACCATTCGTCTAACACTTTTATACGGTGAAGTTTTCTGCAACACGACAAGGATTGTTCCCAGTTCCACGTCCTCTCCAGGTGAGGAATCGATCGACGATTGTCCAGATAAACAGAAAACCTTGACTCGTCTGTGAACAGAACTCGGCGCCATTCGTTAGAATTCCATTCCTGATGTTACTCCGCCCAGTTTTTGGGGGCTAAACGGTGTCGTGCTTTTAATGAGACAGGCAGCATGGGCCTCCGTGCATAGAGGCCAAGTTCTTGAAAGCGATTTCGGGCAGCTTTCGTCCTGATGCTGCTTGGAGAGTGCGTTGCAGCTGAGTTGCATTCAGCCTCATGCCTCGACGGGCTGTTAACTGGAGACAACGGTCACCTCTAGCTGATGTTACCCAAGGGCGATCTTGGCCTCGCCATATTTTAACGGTTCCTGTTGTCTGAAATCATGTCCAGATCCTGGAAGTTACATTTTGGAACACTCCAATAGCTACAGGCAGCTCCCTTCGTTTTTGTTTGCACTTCCAACGTCCCTGTGACTATCAATGTAAATAGAAATATATAATCCCTTAGACGGATTTTAGTCTCGAATATCTCAAAAACATTAAAGATAAATCTGAAGCATTGTATTAAAGTTTGTGATGCGACCGGGAATCGAACCCGGACGTCTATGCTTACTAGACAGACGTCTTACCGTTAGACAACCAGCGATTAAGACGCCTGAGACTAGTCTAACCACGGTTTCCTTCACGTCACAAACTTTAATTCAGTTTCTGTGTTCCATAGAATATTGCCACTTCTGCCAAGGCTTCGCAAGCAGCGGAATAGCACCTTGGCAATGGACATATTGGAACGTTCCTCTCTAAGGTGATATAAATATCAGTCTAAATAGAAATGTATAATCCCTGAGACGGATTTTCGTCTGGAATATGTCAAGCACATTAAGGATGAATTTGAAGCATTGAATTAAAGTTCGTGATGCCACCGGGTATCGAAAGCGGACCTCCATGCTTATCAGGTAGACGTTTTACCGCTAGACCACCGCATTACTAGCGATTGAAGCGCCTCAGAATAGTCTAAGGACGATTTTCCCCACGTCACAAACTTTAATTCAGAAAATCCGTCTCAGGGATTATATATTTCTATTTACATTGATATTTATATCACCTTAGACAGGAATGTTCCAATATGTCCATTGCCGAGGTGCTATTCCGTTTCATGGAGAGCCTTGGCAGTAGTGGCAATATTCTATGGAACACAGAAACCGAATTAAAGTTTGTGACGTGAAGGAAATCGTGCTTCGACTATTCCGAGACGCATGAATCGCTAGTGATCCGCTGGTCTAATGGTAAGACGTCTGCCCAGTAAGCATGGAGGCCCAGGTTCAGCATGGAGGTCTGGGTTCGATTCCTGGTCGCATTACAAATTTTAATTCAATGCTTCAGATTTATCTTTAATGTGTTCCTGTGACTGGGTGCCATAGCTTCAGGTAAGCCACGTTTTCATGCATTGCACTACCTACACACTACTCTAGCTAAACCCAACTGCTTGTGTAATTCGTTAGGTAAGGTAAACACGAGTCAACACCAACCCCCTCTGGAGCAACTTTCTGTTATTACCAGTATCTCGGTTGCCGTAATGTTGTTGTCTCCAATCAGTAGAACCGACAGAAAGACGTCGAAGCATTCTAGTTCATTAGAACCTAGATATCTGAACTGATCCCCTAATTGTTTTGACCTATGAAGGTGTACCGACTGTCACGTTTCCCTGGTAGTGTACTGGAGCGACTCGTGACCAGCAGCTCGGCGCTCGTTGAGAACTACGTCTATGAAGCAGCAGACGCCAGGCGCGCTGGAACGCACGTGACATCCGTCAAGTCCAGTAGCCGTGTGGGGACGGAGAGTGTCGCGCTTCCCAGAAACAGCTCGGCCCCTGATTGCGGTGTCAGGCGGCGCCATGATGGATGGTCAGGTCGAGACGGCTGGCGCCAGCCTTCTGGACAGGGCGGGGCCACTGTGCCTGCAGCAAGCGGCGCGGCGCCGCGCCGATTTCTACGAGAGTGGAGGCCGGCAGTGCGCTTACTCTCTGCTGTCTCACGTTGTGCCCGCTGGTGGGGCGGCCTTTGCTGCTGACTGAAAACACGTCACGTGTCCTCTACAAGTGGCAACTACACTTCCGGAAGTAAGAACTACGACACCCTTACGACTTTACTGCGATAATAGAATCAGCAGTGGGGTACTTGGTGGAACGTGGAACCTGAATATAATAACTGAAGCAATCAAGATCGCCATTAACATTGCTACACCAAGAAGATGACATGCTACAGACGCGACATTTAACCGACAGGAAGAAGATGCTGTGATATGCAAATTATTAGCTTTTCAGAGCATTCGCACTAAGGTTGGCGCCGAAGGCGACACCTACAACGTGCTGACATGAGGAAAGTTTCCAACCGATTTCTCGTACACAAACAGCAGTTGACCGGCATTGCTTGTGAAACGTTGTTGTGATGTCTCGTGTAAGGAGGAGAAATGCGTACCATCACGTTTCCGACTTTGATCAAGGTTGGATTATAGTCTGTCACTATTGCGGTTTATCGTATCGTGACACTACAGCTCGCGTTGACCGCGATCCAATGACTCTTTACAGAATACGGAATTGATGGGTTCAGGAGGGTAATACGGAACGCCGTGCTGGATCCCAACGGCCTCGTATCACCAGCAGTCGAGATGCCTGTCATCTTATTCACATGGCTGTAGCGGATCGGGCAGCAACTTCTCGATCCCTGATGGGGACGTTTGCAAGACAATAACTATCCGCACGAACAGTTCGACGACGTTTGCAGCAGCAAGGACTATCAGCTCGGAGAAAATAGCTGCAGTTACCCTTAACGCTGCATCAGAGACAGGAGTGCCTGCGATGGTGTACGCAAGGACGAATCCGAGTGCACGAATGGCAAAACGACATTTTTTTGGGATGAATACAGGTTCTGTTTACAGAAACATGATGGTGGCATTCGTGTTTGGCGACATCGCGGTGAACGCACATTCTAACTGTTTATTCGTCATGGCCATACTGGCTTATCACCCGACGTAATGGTATGGGGTGCCATTGGTTACACGTATCGGTCACCTCTTGTTTGCATCGACGGCACATTGAACAGTGGCCGTTATATTTTAAGATGTGCTACGACCCCTCATTCGATCCCTGCGAAACCCTAAATTTCAGCAGGATAGAGCACGTCCGCATGTTGCAGGTAGTGTCCGGGCAACGTTTCACCAGGCAACACCGGTCAACTTCTGTTTGTGTATGAGAAATCGATTGGAAACTTTCCTCATGTCAACACGTTGTAGGTGTTCCTACCGGCTCCAACCTTGTGTGAATGCTCTGAGAAGCTAATCAATTGCATAATACAGCATCTTCTTCCTGTCGGTTAAATATCGCGTCTGTAGAGAGTCATCTTCGTGGTGTACCAATTTTAATGGCCAGGAGTGTATATCTCTGAATCCCTCGGCGCGATGCAATTTTCACAAAACCTGTACCCAGCCGAGAAGATAGCACAGCTCATTTATGATCGACTGTACGCCAACCAGCCACGAGGGAAGCAAGTGTCATTGTGCTTGGTACCAGGACAGGAGGGAATCCAGACCAATGAAACGGTGATCGTAGGCGTGCGGAGGCCATCATAGTGTGCTGTTCCATTTCAGGACTCCCTCTCTGTAGTGAGACACAAATTATAATCTTCAGATGGTTAAACGAACTGTTTGACCGTGGCGAACCTCCTGCCAGTCATTCAGGCGGCATGAAGTGACCCTTGCCACGCATCCACGTCGGGCACTGCCCTTTTACACACATCGTTATACTGTCTCGGGAGGATCCCGATGCAAATAACTCACTGCACGCTTCACTTTAACTGAATATACTCGTATTTTATATCATGCTGAGAGAGCAGCGGTGAATATCGGTAGTGCTCTGCCGTCTTCAGTGGTGACGTGGCGCGTGTAACCACAGTTTTAAAGTTTTATGAATTGTCCGGACTGTGGGCTAAGATTTTAGGCTGGACGTTATAGTGCTTTGGACAGAGCCTGGCTTACCCGTTTTATTCTGGTGATAAGCCAGCCTTGAATTTTTTTTATTGTGTTGTAACCGCTTGTATGACTGCCTCCTTTCACGGGCAAACCTAAAAAGGTAAAGTAGTAAACAATCCGAAGATTCTTATTCACAGAATATATGGCATCAACTATGATTGGGAAAAGCTGAAAATGTGTAGCAAGCCGGGATTCGAACCCGGCTCTCCTGCTTTCCAGGCAGTTGCGCTGACCCCTACACCACTGGGCACACAGTGATTATCGCACCTGCTAGGACTACCTAAGCACGCCTCTCGTCGAATACAAATTCCCAGCTTCACCCTACCCACAGTACTCAAACTCGTAGTTATGAAACTAATTCCTGTAAGAGTAAAGGCCAGAAACTTGCCCACTCCTCCCCACTAACGAAAGGATCATTGCCAATAACAACTGCAGTATAGAAGTGATGTTTGTTCTTTCGGAAAAGACGTCACATATATATATATATATATATATATATATATATATATATATATATATATATATATAATCCGAAGATTACTTTGAACACCACAGTGCTTCACTAGGCATGGTCCTGTGTGGATGTGGTATGCCGTTGCCTTCCTCCGACCTCCGAACTGAGTTACCCAGCCAGTTATAGAGGGACCTACAGTTTAACTTGGATTCCGAAACTTATATTGTCGATAGGCAACATTTTGAAATTTCGGTCAACTGCAAACAACGTTTGACTAGTTTCCCTGTTTCTCTTCCTGTTTCCCGCGTTTTATCCATTTTCTCTCTAATTGATTCACACTCGTGTCTTATTAGATTTGTAAGGGCGCCCAAAATATCTTATCCATCCATCCATCTGGAATTTATTTCTGCAACTTTCCCAGGCATAGCGGCATGGTGGGGCGAGTATGACGTCATGCGAGAAGGGATGTTCTTGGGCCAACTGGCCACCCGCGGGCCAGTATGGTAGCCAAGCCTGGTTCGTAGTGACAATAAGAGCTGCAGGCGCTTTTTACGAGTACGTGGTGTTGCTATGCGATATCGATGTTGAACCAGTGCTTCAGTTGAGCCGGTACGGGGCGGTACGGCGTACCGCATAATATTCAAACTCGCTATTAGTGTACCTGCTAAAATTCTTTCTTAAATCTGTAAAAAATAGACCAAATGTAAATCGTATAATGGATTTTGAAAAGAAAAATTGGGCCAGTATGGTAGCCAAGCCTGGTTCGTAGTGACAATAAGAGCTGCAGGCGCTTTTTACGAGTACGTGGTGTTGCTATGCGATATCGATGTTGAACCAGTGCTTCAGTTGAGCCGGTACGGGGCGGTACGGCGTACCGCATAATATTCAAACTCGCTATTAGTGTACCTGCTAAAATTCTTTCTTAAATCTGTAAAAAATAGACCAAATGTAAATCGTATAATGGATTTTGAAAAGAAAAATTGGAAAGTTTTAGGTTCGTTCGAGTTGCGATAATAACTGTCGAAGCCTTCAAATTGCACTTTCGCACAATTCCAATGGAATCTGACTGGCGGTCAAATGTTCGAATTAGCCAATGCAGAGTTCGGACTAGTCTGAACCGAGACAGAGGAAATGTTTCTTCCGACTCCAAGGCATTTAAGAACCTTGCTCCACTACATACGCAAAGTCTTTTGTATGCAATATCGTTGCCTATTCGTCGAAGAAAGCGAGTGCGAAACTCCGGCAATTCTTTTAAAAAGCCGGCCGCGGTGGCCGAGGGGACTGAGGCGCTCCAGTCACGGTGTGCACGGCCACTACGGTCGGGGGTTTGAATCCCCCCTCGGGCATGGATATTTGTGCCGTCCTTAGGATTAGCTAGTCCATAAGTAATTTGTAAGTTTAGGGACTGATGACACCGTAGTTAAGTCCCATAAGCTATACAAACATGTTCTTTTAAAAATTTAAGGGTCAGTACATAGCAACATTTTGACTTGATTCCATTGATTTAATCATGAAAAACTGCACGAGTTACGTATGCTTTCATGCTTAGCAGCCGCGGTGTAGTAGCCGAGCGGTCTAAAGCGTCTCGCTGCAGAGCGCGCGTTGCTCGCCGTGGTGGTTCGAGTCCTCCCTGGGGCATGGATGTGTGTGTTTGTCCTGAGGTTAGTTTACCTAGGTTTAAGTAGTTTGTAAGCTACGGGCTGATGGCCACGCAATTTGATCCGATAGATTTACAGACATTTGAACATTTGAACATGCGTAGCACGAAACGTTTTGATAACGGCTCACTGTCAAGATAAAATATTTACCGTAAATATTATGTTTACTTAAGTCTTTTTATTCACAGTGCGTCGCAGCACTAGTAGGAACTAAAATAGAAGCACATTTTAATATATTTGACCAATGCTTCGTCGACCGGTGGATGTGTACATGTTCAACAGTTGGTAAAGCTGACAGATTTGCTTCTTACGGCGGTAAACGCTTCGTTCCGTATTTAAAAGATACACGTAGTTCCATTGTCTGAATTTTGTAATGGTTTTCGTGTGATGTAAGTCTGCTTTTAATTCCCGGCAGCAACATGCATTCTTATTGTCTTCTGGATCGGCATTCCTGATTAGTTATCCTGATTAGTTACAATAAGATGTCGTCGTCCAAAGCTGATGGGTGGTATCCTCATCTACACGAATTATTGAATACAATAAAAATGAGTTTCAAATTTGTAAATATAGCTATATTTTGTTAGTGTATCCACATGCCTAAATTTCTACTTTCTTGAGTTTCCAAAAATCTTGATTTCACTCGTTTCATGCGTAATGAGCAGAGTACCGCCAAATTTTCTTTTATTTATTAATTTTTTTTCCGCCGAGCAGAGTACCGCCTAAAACGTTTTTACAACTAAAGCACTGTGTTGGACCTGGGGGCTGATATGGTTGAAATTATTATCATTTCTGCCGAATTTACTAACATAAATGTCCTGTGTATATGCACTTAGTGCCTTTACTCTTTAAAGGTTTACAGTTTCTTTTTTCTGAACGTAAGCAGGGTATTGATTTGATTGGCGTATTTTCCCAGTGTGTCCATGTTCGCTGCAGCATAATGAAAGTGGTCGGGTTCTGTTAGTAAACTGGTAATAGGTTAGGTATCCCGAGGCCGACAGAAATAGCTGTACGGATAGGTCGCAGCGTCTTGCGACAAATTAGCATACAAATCGTTCAGTAGTACGGTTCGCGTCGTGGTTTACTGCGACAGGGGGGCGCCGAAGTACTGCAGAACGTGCGGAGCAATAACCCAAAGAGAGGGGCTGTGCAGACCGCAGGAGTTACGGGCCAATTAGTCTACCACGGCCGAGGCGGAAGAGCCCCGGAGAGGACGAACCGCGCGGCTTCACTTAGTTTGGCCCGGGGGTGCGTAATTCAATTAACGGGGCAGTAAACTTGGTGCTTCACGCAGCTGTTATCTCTGCGCTGAGGAACGCAACTATACTTATGCATGTGTCGGTGATAGTCTTTGGTGACCTGTGACTTGTGCCTGAGTGAATGCTCTGCGAATACTTTTTCAGCTTCACCTCCAAACGAACAATCTTTATTCGTTTCGTCGAGTGGACCGCGCGCGACCCGGAGAAAAAATAAAGGTTAAGGTCGGGCCGATAATTTATCTAATGCGGCACTAAAAGTTGTGTTAGCCACATGTATAATTCACACACGGTATTTTTCTAGAAAAAAAGTACAATGTGTCGTTTTCAGGCTTCTCTAGAAGAGAGTGACTGCCACACACGTCATTAAGTGCTGGCTACTCGTAAGTTGAAGGAATTTTCACGTGGCTGGTAAAAGGGTACCGTCTCCACACAGTTGGATCACGTACTGCAGAGAGCATTGGAAGTGCATATTAAGTCAAACACACACAACACAGTCTCCAGTTTCAGCTTTCTCCAGAAACCTCTGTACTCAACAGCGGAGCTCACCGCACAGTATTAGAGGGCCTCAGATACGCTGGCGGATTAGACCAGGATACAGTCATTATTTTGACACGTTCACGATCGTCATTTTTGCTATGGAAGCACGCAGTGAACGATATCAATAAATACTTAGTGTACCAGATAATGGACTGTACTGCAGCTTTACAGTGTCGTAACGAGCAAATCACTTTGCTGTGGGTCAACGGGCCTCACGGCGTCGGAGGCGAAGAATTGTCGACGCTTTCACTAAGAATTCTGTCTGTCACACGCGACGAAGACTCAGCAACATATACAGACCTCCAAAACATGCGGCAGCAGATCAGAACCTTACAGAACAAAAAGAGGTGCCTATCTAGCCAACAAAGAGGAAAGTGTTACGCCCGAATGTGACCATAGATACTTGCACGCTCGGGGTAATCATTCGGTTAGTAACATAGGAAACGTTTGGTTATCATATTCCGCCACCGCTTCAACCACGGACGGTTCCGGCAACATCTCTACCGCCTACATCTGAGTGACTCGCCCCTGTGTATGTGTGATTCTGGCACAGGGGAAGACGTCGACCACATCGTTTTCGGCTGCTCACTGCCATACCACGCGACAACCGGTTCACTACAGTATTTGGTGCAAAGTGAACATCACCTTTCTACTAGTGTGCAGACAATGCTTATATATAATTTTTGTTAGCTGAACGCGTAGTGATTTAATTTGTAACGTACCACTACTGCAGACTGCATGAGTGGATTGCGTCAAAAGGCCATAATAAAAAATGAAGGATAATTTTTCTCCTCACACTTTTATCTAAAAATTAGGGAATTACTGTAACGATGGTTCGATGCCCATGTTTGTAATAATGGGGTGAAAAGGCAGTTACAGGTCGTATTTTATAATGAGTACCTTACCATGACAACGAAAATTTAGAAAGGTGTGTAATCATCTGCTCATATCCATTTCGACATGTCGAAACTATGTTAGTAAATCAGTCATGTTAGAACATTCAGTTCTATGCTGTTAAACAGGTTCTATCTCCTGTTAATGTAGGCGTGATGTCTGTCGCACAACCGATTACACTGACATAGGGAACAAATGGTCCGAAATTCATATTTATTGAGTTATAGACTTTAATGGTTCTTATTACTAAGGGGCTATGTGCTTGATATATAATTCAATACTCAGCTTTTATATTCCAACGATGACTGCGGGGGTTCTGCTTGCGCTGATTAACTAAACTGGGGTCTTCTTCGGTAAGAAGCTCATGAAAATGAAAACTCGTGATGCTCTTCCATTTTCGAAACATTTATTTCACAAAATTGCATTACACCTTGCCGACATGTCGTCTCTCGAAACTTCCACGTTAACCAACCACAGACTTTATTGCATAGACATCAACTCAAAACACTGGCCTCGCGCCACATTGTATGAGCTCTATATATACTTTTGTTAACAATTCTAACGGCAACTCTCTTTGTTGGATACAATTCAATACATTTAGTTACAATCACAAATTGTTGAATTATAACAAAATATATTCAGAATCGTACACAACAAATCAAGTTGACAAAACTGGAATTAAAGAAATGAATCTCTTTACACGTTTTCTTAGAGAAATATATCGTTTGTCCAAAACAGCAATATTAACAAATAAATTTACTAGAATCTATACTGACGAAACGAAGATCTATTCTAACATTCCCACAAGCATAAGACAGTGAGCATTACAGAAATAGGCTAGCAGATATTTCTATCTCTTTGTAATTATAAAGCTATTTACATAAGTGATTTTTCTAATTATTGACAAAAGTTCATTATTTATTTTTTATCGACACAACTAACGCATTTCATTTGTCCTAACACACTAAATAGTTCATCAGGAACCTGTATTCACAGTTTCTTTCACACAACTGTCTCTTATATTGAAGTTTCAGCTATTGAACTTTCTAGAATGTTCATCACTTAAGCACATTATGTGAACGTCGACATAAATTAATGTTCAGTGCTGGCAAAATAGTTTGTATGTAATCATAAATAATGTCATTACTACTCTTACATACACATGGTCCAAAATCCCATCTAAACTGACACAATTCGTTACAAGTTCACAATCTAGGACATTCTGTCTCTTGCTATTCCTCAGTTTCACTATAATAGTACATAGCGTTATATTACAAAACTGCATTGTATCTTGTGGTCACAATTCAACGAGACAGCCAGTGAAGCGAGGACAATTCCCACGTCACCAACATTGGAGGCCACCAGCAACCATTCTCTTTCTGTGTGTGGGTGGGATTGCCGAAGATCACCTGATACGATTTTATTTGCTTCACTTACGAGAAGAAGCTGATCGGGCTGCCAGAGAGGCTTGAAGAGTATCTGAAGTGACAATGTGCCCGATTCCCTGGCTGATGCGGTGCCACAATGCAGACTGCTAACGAAAATACGAGCTTATGGAATAGGTTCACAGATTTGTGACTGGCCGGAAGACTTCCTAACTAACAGAACGCAGTACGTTGTTCTCGACGGCGAGTGTTCATCAGAGACGAGTGTATCGTCAGGCGTGCCCTAGGGGAGTGTGATAGGATCGCTATTATTTTCTATCTATATGAATGATCTGATGAACAGAGTAAGTTGTAATTGCGGATGTTTGCTGATGATGCTGTGGTGTATGGGAGGGTGTTGTCTGTAACTGACTGTAATAGTATACAGGATGACTTAGACAAAATTTCTAGTTGGTGCGAAGAATGGCAGCTAGCTCTCAATGTGGAAAAAGGTAAGGTGATGCGCATGAGTAGAAAAAACATTCCTATAATGTTCGAATACAGGATTAGTAGTGAAGCTTCTTGATGCTGTCGCGTCGTTCAAATATCTTGGCGTAACATTGCAGAGCGATATGAAATGGAACGAACATGTAAGGGCAGTTGTGAGTAAGGCGGACAGCCGACTTCGGTTTATTGGGAGAATTTTGGGAAGATGTACTTCACCTGTAAAGGAGACCGCGTATAAAACGCTTGTGCGACCACGTCTTGAGTATTGCTCAAGTGTTTGGGACCCACAGCAGATCAGTTTAAAGGAAGACATAGAGGCGGTTCAGAGACGAGCAGCTAGATTTGTTACCGGTAGGTTCGACCAATGCGCGAGTGTCACGGAAATGCTCCGGCAAATCAATTGGGGATCACTGGAAGATAGACGACGTTCTTTTCGTGAATTACTGTTAAGTAAATTTAGAGGGCCAGAATTTGAAGCTGAGTGTAGTACGATCTTGCTGCCACCTACTTACATTTCGCGTAAAGATCACAAAGACAAAATAAGAGAAATTAGGGCTCGTACGGGGGCATATAGGCATTCTTTTTTTCCTCGTTCTATTTGGGAGTGGAATAGGGAAGGAAATGCCTAGTAGTGGTACAGTGTACCCTCCGCTACGCACCTTACGGTGAATTGCGGAGTATGTATGTAGATGTAGATGAATATCACGTCTTTGTTACGGCAGCGATCCCTGAAATTGTGGGAGCAAATAAGAAACTGCGGTTGCTGAAGCCCACTGTCCGTCCATGGCAATCTTTCTCCCGGCCTCTCAGGAGGGATGAAGTAGCCCTCACCCGCCTCCGCATCGGGCACTGGCCACTGCCCCCCCCCCCCCCAGGGTGCCCACAGTTCTTTTGTGGGTACGTGTGTGGCGCGCACGGGGCCCCAAGCCGGAGCAGCCTTTCTTCTGCCCCAGGCTGCTTCACTTTCCCTCCCGGTTTATGCCTTCGCCCGGAGACGGGCATATTTCGTGAGCTACGGTGGTTCTTGTTGTCGTTTTTCTTCCTTCGTTTCTTCCTTTCTTACCCTTTGTTTCTGTCTTTCTCTCCTTGTACTCTCCTAGCCTTCTTCTTCTCATCATTAGTCTCCGCCTCGGCGTTTGAGACACTTCGTTCCTTCTTTTTCCTCACTTCCTCTATTCTACTTCTTTCCTCCATGTGCGTGTCTGAAGGCCGACCCACGCATTATCATGCGTAGCAGGTGACGGGGGTAACGCGTAATTCCCCGCCCCGGGTAGACAAGTAGGGCACGTACGTACCCCCTGGTAAAGGCCAGGCCCAGAGAGGGGTGATTACCCGAGCTGGTACCTTCCGAACGTGCCGATTGGTCACTCCGTCAGTTCTCGGGAGGTGTGACCTGAGGTGTGAACAATCACCTAAGGCGGGTAAGCCCTCGGAGAGGGCCCCCACTAGGAAGGAGCGCGCCATCAGAGACGTCGGTAATCACGGGGGACACTTCTGCGATGACTTCCTTCTCTTGTTTAGTGACGTTGACCCAGAAACGAAAGTTCGATTCGCCTCAGCAAAAAAAGACTCTGTCTAATGTACCGAAATTTCTTGTTGTGTCTCGCACCGACGGAAAAGACTTTAATTCTGTCAATCCATTCGTTATACAGAAAGGTGTAGATGCAATTGCTGGCCCTGTTAAAACCTGTTCACGTCAGCGCAATGGCACATTGTTGCTGGAAGTGGACAGTGCCTTCCAAGCTCAGAAACTCATCCGGACTACACTGTTACACACGTTTCCTGTCAAGGTGGAAGCACATCGCACACTCAACTCGTCACGGGGGGTTGTCTTCACGAGATCCCTTGACGGGTTGTCTGATGAAGACATCCAATCCTATATGTCCGACCAGGGTGTGACAGCCGTCCATAGTGTAATGAAAAAGGTCGATAACCAGCTGACACCGACTCGTACTGTGTTTTTGACGTTCGACAGAGTTGACCTCCCGTCGAGGGTCAAAGCAGGGTATGAAGTCATCTCCGTCCGCCCTTATGTACCTAACCAACGCGCTGTTTTCAGTGCCACAGGTACAATCATACCCGTGAACATTGCCCAAATGCAGCAAAGTGTGTCACTTGTGGTAGGGACGCCCACGAGGGGGATTGCCCACCTCCATCCCCTCACTGCCTAACTGCAACGGTGACCATGCGGCTTCCTCTCGTGACTGCCCTGTATACAAGGATGAGAAGGTAATCCAGCAAATTCGGGTTACGGAGAAGGTATCAACATCTGCCGCTCGAAAGTTGTTGGCGAGTCGAAAGCCTACTGTCCTCCCAGCGGGTACATACAGTAAGGTCCTCACCTCAACTCGACCTACTAAGGATTCCAGTACCCAGACTTGTGATTTCACTTTCGCTGACACAGTTGTGCGATCCGCCAGCCCGAAGATTGCCCGTTCCACGTCCCCGCTTCCTCCTGCTGCTTCTAAGGTACAGTCGTCGTCAACCTCTAGTAAACCGCGAGCACCTAAACAAGATGCCCGGACCTTGAAAAAGGAACCCGTCCGTGAGGATTTTCTGCGTTCTCAGGCTTCCCAACCGTCGACTGCCACTTCTCACCGTCACTCTTCGAGAAGAGCCAACAAGAAAAAGAGTTCCTCTCCTTCCCCGCCGAGGCGTGACCCATCCGTCACGCCGTCCAACAGTTGCCGGCCTCGGCCGTCTTCTGTTTCACCGGGTCGCTCCGTCTGACGGGCACCCGGCCCTTTACCGGCGGTGGAAACTGCCCCTCCTGATCAACTCAGGGAGGTGGCAGGCGCGTCGTTCGAACCTATGGACCACGACCCTTTGCCCCTAGACAGCGATAGCAGTGCTCCCTCGAAATCCGGTCCTCAGCGGCCGTCGAGGTGATCCCGCTTGCTAGTTGGTTTTTATCCTTATTTCTTCTCTCATTTTTATCATGGCGCTACTTCAATGGAATATTCGCGGCATTCGTTCCAATCGGGAGGAGTTAAAACTACTCCTTCGGTTGCACTGCCCGCTTCTAGTCTGTCTACAAGAAACAAAGTTGCGTCCACGTGATCGTGCAGACTTTCCACACTACACCTCTGTGCGGTTCGACCTGCCACCCGTGGAAGGTGTCCCAGCCCATGGAGGGGTTCTGATGCTCCTTCGAGACGATGTCTATTTCCATCCAATTTCCTTGCATACTCACCTACAGGCAGTTGCCGTCCGCATCACTTTATCCACATTTACCTTCTCTCTCTGTAATATCTATTCGCCATCGTCATCTGCCCTTACTATGGCAGATGTGCTACACCTTGTTGACCAGCTCCCTTCACCTTTCGTGTTGGTAGGCGACTTTAATGCCCACCACCCCCTATGGGGCTCTCCGGCACCTTGTCCGAGAGGCTCCCTTTTGGTGGACCTTCTCCACCACCTCGATCTTGTCTGCCTCAACTCCGGTGCACCGACCTTCCTTTCAGACACAACACACACTTATTCCCATATAGACCTCGCAATATGCACTCCTCAGCTTGCCGGTCGGTTTGAGTGGTATGCACTCTCTGACACGTACTCAAGTGACCATTTCCCTTGTATCATCCACTTCCTGCATCATTCCCCATCTCCTCGTCCCACCAGTTGGAACATTTCCAAAGCCAACTGGGGGCTTTATTCTTCCGTGGCTGTTTTTCACGATCAGAATTTTCCCAACTGTGACAGTCAGGTCGACTACCTCACAGGGGTTATTCTCACCGCTGCTAAACGTTCCATACCTCGTACATCCTCTTCTCCACGTGTCCAGGTCCCTTGGTGGACTGCAGCCTACCGCGACGCGCTTAGAGCCCGGCGCCGTGCTTTACGCACCTTCCGCCGCCACCCAACTTTGGAGAATTGCATCAATTATAAACGTATGTGATCGCAATGTCGTCGTATCATAAACGACAGCAAGAAAGCTTGCTGGACTGCTTTTACTAGTTCTTTTAACCGTTTTACTCCCTCCACGGTTGTTTGGGGTGGCCTACACCGTTTATCCGGCATCAAGGTCCACTCACCGATTCCTGGCCTGACCGTGGAGAACGCAGTCCTCGTGGACCCCGCTGCTGTTTCCAACGCATTGGGCCGTTTCTTTGCGGAGGTTTCGAGCTCTGTCCATTACCACCCTGCCTTTCTCCCTCGCAAACAGGTAGAGGAGGCACGGCCGCCTTCTTTCCACTCTTTTAATCGTGAAAATTACAACGTCACCTTCACCATGCAGGAGCTAGACCGTGCTCTCGCCCTGTCCCGATCTTCTGGTCCCGGGCCCGATTCCATTCATATTGAGATGCTGAAGAGCCTCTCTCCTGCAGGCAAGTGCTTTCGTCTTAGTACCTACACTCGCATATGGACTGAAGGTCATGTTCCCATAAGTTGGCGTGAAGCCATTGTTGTCCCCATCCCCAAACCAGGGAAGGACAAACACCTTCCTTCCAGTTATCGCCCCATTTCTCTGACGAGCTGCGTCTGTAAGGTGATGGAACGCATGGTTAACGCTCGGTTGGTCTGGCTCCTCGAATCTCGCCGCCTCCTGACTAATATCCAATGCGGTTTTCGTCGACACCGCTCTGCTGCTAATCACCTCGTTACGTTGTCGACCTTCATTATGAACAACTTTCTAAAGAAGCGTCAAACAGTAGCAGTGTTCTTCGACTTGGAGAAGGCATATGATACCTGTTGGAGAGCGGGCATTCTCCGCACATTGCACACGTGGGGCCTTCGGGGTCGCCTTCCTCTTTTCATTCAAGCGGTTTTGGCGGATCGCAAGTTCCGGGTACGGGTGGGCTCTGTTTTGTCAGATACCTTTTGCCAGGAGAATGGGGTACCACAGAGCTCCGTCTTGAGTGTGGCGCTCTTTGCCATTGCAATCAATCCAATCGTAGATTGCCTTTCAGCCGACGTCTCCGGATCTCTTTTTGTTGACGATATCGCAATTTATTGTAGCGCCCAGCAGACGTGTCTCTTGGAGCGTTCCCTTCAACGCTGTCTTGACCGTCTATATTCCTGGAGCATCGCAAACGGCTTCCGATTCTCTACTGAGAAAACGGTGTGCATAAACTTCTGGAGATACAAGGAATTTCTTCCACTTTCTCTACATCTCGGCCCTGTTGCTCTCCCTTTCGTGGAGACTCGAAATTCTTGGGACTCATGTTGGATCGTAAACTTTGCTGGTCCACACACGTGTCCTACCTGGCTGCCCGTTGTGCCCGATCCCTTAACGTTCTTCGTGTCCTCAGTGGCACGTCATGGGGAGCGGATCATACCGTCCTACCTCACCTTTACCAGGCCATTGTTCAGTCGAAGCTCGACTACGGAAGCCTTGTATACTCTTCTGCACGGCCGTCGATTCTCCGCCGTCTCAACTCTATCCACCATCGGGGTTTACGTCTTGCGACCGGTGCATTTTATACTAGCCCTGTTGAAAGTCTGTATGCCGAGGCTGCTGTATTACCCTTGACCACTCGGCGTGACATACTCTTGTGTCGGTACGCATGCCGCCTGCGGTAGATGCCCAACCATCCATCTTACCGATTATTTTTTGACGACTCACTCGATCGCCAATATCAGTTGTCTGTGATTGCCTTGCTTCCACCTGGAGTTCGGTTTCGCCGCCTACTACAGCGGCTCGATTTTATCCTTCCTTCCACCTTTCGGTTGAGCGAATGCCCATTGCCACTGTGGCATCAGGCCCAGGTTCACACTCACCTCGAACTTAGTTCGCTCCCCAAGGAGAGCACTCCGGATTTGGTATACCGCTCGAGGCTTGTCGAACTCCGTTCGCGGTTTTATAATGCCATATTTATTTACACTGATGGTTCCAAGAGCACTGCCGGTGTCGGATCTGCCTTCGTCGTCGGGGACAACCGGTTCCAATACAAGCTCCCTGACCGGTGTTCGAGTTTCACGGCTGAGCTTTTTGCCCTCCACCTGGCCGTTTTGTACACCTGCCGCCACCGCGAACCTTTCTATGTCATATGTTCGGACTCCCTTAGTGCCCTGCAGAGTCTTAAGGACCCTTTCTCGAACCATCCTCTCGTGTATCGGATCCAACGCTCCCTCCAGTTGCTAGCTGATGACAGCTGTCACGTTTCTTTCCTGTGGGTCCCTGGCCATGTGGGAGTGCCCGGGAATGAGGCCGCCGACATAGCAGCCAAGGCCGCAGCTCTTTTGCCTCGCATGGCTACCTTTTGCGTCCCATCGGACGATGTTCAACGGGCTCTTCGCCGGAGTATCGTGTCGCAATGGCACAGTGCGTGGTTTTCAATGTACAACAATAAATTGAGAACTGTAAAACCGATCCCGACCGCTTGGAGGACCTCCCCACGCCCCTCTCGGCGAGAGGAGGTCATCCTGGCCCGGTTGCGGATCGGTCACTGCCGTTTCAGCCACCGTCACTTGCTATCCGCCGACCCTGCACCGCTGTGCTCCTGCGGTGAACTGCTGGCAGTGCGACATGTTTTACTGACTTGTGTTAATTTTAATCATCTCCGTGTAGCCCTTCACTTGCCGTCTACTCTGGAGGAAATTTTAGCTGATGACACACGAGCAGCTGCTCGAGTTTTGCGTTTTATCAACTTGGCCAACTTATTCAAGGATATTTAACCCTTTTAATTGTCTTTTATCTTTCGTTTTTAGCATCTTGTTGATGTTCTGACAGTCACCTTTTTTCTTTGAGATCATAGCGAATCTATGTTCTTGGCTGGGCGCTAATGACCATAGAAGTTGTGCGCCCTAAAAACACGCACAAAAAAAAAAAAAAAAAAAAAAAAAGACACGGCTTCTTATTCAGACAAGAGGATCCTCCGATCTGTGATACCTGCGGCGTGCAGATTACGATCCGCCACGTTTTAACTGAGTGTCATTTATATCACCCAGTGAGCGCGCAGGCGAATCTTGGTGGAGATTTGCCCACTCTTTCAGATGATGAGGAAGCGAGTGTGAGCAAAGTTTTATAATCTTGTGATATGTCTCAACTCTGCATTACGCTTTTAGGCTGGAGGTTTTAATATGTTGCAGATTGGCTGGCTAAACATTTTTAATTACTCTGGTCACATGTTACCAGTTGGATTGCTCTCCTTTATTTTATTTTGTTTGTTCACACTCCTTACTTTTTAACTTCTTAAATTTGTCAGGAGCTGAAGACGTAGATGTCGATTGCCCATAATCCCCTACCCATCCATCCATCCATCCCCAGGGGCAAAACTCCGAGGACCTAGATGGTCGAGAAACGTGACAATATCTTCCGATCCATCTTCCGAGGAACGTTAGGTATAGATGTGTCAACTGATGGCTAGAATGTGCAGGAGACTCGTCAAGCTGGTAGAACATACGCATTCTTGTAGCCAGAGGAATCTGTTCCACTTTTTCTGGAAGCAGATAGTAAAGGACGCGTTTCTTTAAGACGAGATTCCAAAATGTTCAAATGTTATGTAAACCTATGGGACCAGACTGCATTGGTCATCAATCTCTAGACTAGAAACAAACTACTTAAACTAACTTACACTAAATACAATAACACACACACACAAACATACACCCATGCCCGCGGGAGGACTCGAACCTCGCTGGGATGGGCCGCTCAGTCCGTAGCATGATAGGACTATATGGTAACATAACAGCTCCAATCAACTGATTCTGTATTAAACCACACCACACAATTACAGAGTAGCTGTCTTCAGAATGTGTCTCCTCAATAGTATGTGGTTTTTATGAGTGAAACACACAAATAATTATGAGATATTCTGCGAATTTTATTGGTTTACGAACCGGTTTCGGAGGTAACGTCACCATCAGGTAAACATATCAAGTTTAAGTTTCAAAGATCTTAAGTTGGTAGATATATAACCATCAAGAGAGACTAGTGATTTGGTTTATAACCAACGTGAGGGAATTATTATAATTCAAGTTGCGGTGTAAGTTCCTGACTGATAAAATACGTGAGAATAAAATTTTGACATCATCCTCAGAAATGTAAATTGAAATAATAAAAATTAGTTTAAAAACATTGACCAAAAACTTATCTTAAACAGGCCCAATGTCTTTCAGCATGCAAGCATTGTGAATATATGTTAAAATTTTTAACTGGTTAAATTAAACTAGAAAAAAATATCTTAAACAGGTCGAATGTCTGCAACATGGAAGCGTGTGACAAAGTTTAATGAAACATGTAAATATATGTTAAAATTTTTAACTGGTTACATTATACTATGGTTACAAGTAAAATGAGGCAACACAATTCATATCAGCTAAGCAATCAAACAATTGTGATTACACAAGGCTTTTATAACTTGGCTATGAAACAGTAGTAGAGGTATGAGACAAGTGGGTTGGAGACGGTGGTTTACATTGTCTGCGCGGGATTGTGATTACGCCTGCAGACAGAAGTGGTGAGTATGGGAATCGTGTGTGATCATTCATTACCAGGTTTAGAGAAGTGTACATATGTTTATTAATTTCCACTATTCAAAGAAGTTCATTTTCCTTCCTTTTTGTACATCATGTAGGACTTCATGTGTTACATTATAACTGTGGCCTTTTTTAGCAAGTGGTCTGCAAATGTAGAATTTTCTTGCCTAAGTTTCCAACTTGTGTGGGCTTCCTTTAGTCTAGTGCACATTACTCTGCCTGACAGGCCAATGTAGAATTTGCCACAGTAGCAAGTAATCTTGTATATTTCACTCTTTTCCTAGGCTGGAGGGTTATCTTTACCATAGCGTAGAAAATGACCAATGGTATTGTGTGTACAAAATAATGTTTTGAAATTTCTGCATTTGAGTTTCTTGACCACATTTACAGAAACCTTTCATAATATTGGATTGACCCCCATATACTATGGTCTTGAGATGTTGGGTGTTAATAATAGGCTAAAAAAGGAAGATAAATGTTGTTTCTGTTTCTTGTGCATTATAGAATATACCGAGGTAGGGGGTAGCCATTAATTGATGCTATTTGTCTAATGGAATTTAATTCCATTTGGAAACTTTCTTTACTCATGTGTGGCCGCGGCGGATTAGTTGTGCGTACTGGGGCGCCGTGCTGCGGTGCGTGCGGCCGTTCGCTGTCGGGGGTTTGATTTCCCCCTGCGGCATGGGTGTTTGTGTTGTCCTTAGGTTAGTTTAACTTTGTTTAACTAGTTCGTAAGCTAAGGAATAATAACCCCGCATTTGAGTATTATAGATTTACCAACATTTGAACATTTTACAGGGACTGATGACCTCGCAGTTAATTCCCATAGGTTTTACAAATATTTGAACATTTTTTGAACAGTTTACTCATGTGGATATCCTTCAGATCACTGATGTGAATTACGAGTGTTAGTGATGTCACGCCGGCCGCGGTGGCCGAGGGGACTGAGGCGCTTCAGTCACGGTCTGCACGGCCACTACGGTCGGGGGTTCGAATCCCCCTCGGGCATGGATATTTGTGCCGTCCTTAGTTGTAGGTAGTTCATAAGTAGTTTGTAGGTTTAGGGACTGATGACCCCGTAGTTAAGTCCCTAAGCTTAACAAACATTTGAACATTTAGTGATGTCACGACAGACAGGGGCTTCACCAGTTAAGAGTAAAAATGGAATTACTTGGCGATTTTCAAGTATGCAACCGCAAAATTCCTATCACCTATCTATAATTCCTGCTCGAAGGTGTTGAATGAGCTGTAAATGATCCGTATGTAACTCGCATATTCATAATGGCTGTCACTCTTGTATGCGGAACACCGATACGTACAGAAATTCTATGTGTTCTTGTTGAATGTCTGAGTTCTGCCGACTGTTCATTTAAACACTGTGGAATCTGATAAACAGCGGTTAGGATATCGTATACTCTAAAAGCACCAGCAGCGTTTTCATTGAGTTCAGCTACTTATGCTATCAGAGTCATTGTAAAATTTGGTGATATACATCTCAGTAAATTAGCTTACTACGCCTATTTTCATTCACTTCTTTCATACGGGATCATATTCTGGGGCAATTCAACATTGAGTAAAAAAGTATTCATTCCACAAAAGTGTGTAATCAGAATAATTGCTGGAGCCCACCCAAGAGCATCCTGCAGACATTTATTTAGGGATCTAGGGATCTTCACTGTAGCTTCACAATATATGTATTCACTCATGAAATTTGACATTAACAATCCGACCCAATTCAAAAGTAATAGCAGCGTGCATAGCTACAACACTAGGAGAAAGGATGATATTCACTATTCAAGGTTAAATCTAACTTTGGCTCAGAAAGGGGTGAATTACGCTGCCACAAAAGTTACCAAGTAGCATCAAAAGTCTGACAGAGAGCCAAAAAGTATTTAAAAAGAAATTAAAGGAATTTCTGAATGGCAACTCCTTCTACAATGTAAATTAATTTTTAGATAAAACTTTAAAAAAATTAAAAAACAACAAAAAATGTAATAAAGAATCCTTAAAATATTCATTGTCAAGTGTAGACAACATTTACTAAACTGACACGTTCCACATCATTACGAAATGTCGTATATATGATCTATGGAACAAGTATTAATCTAACTAATTACAAAACTCATACACAAATTTCATATCGGCATACTCAGAATTTGCAGAGACCCGCTTGGTTAGCCGTATGGTCTAACGCACCGCTTTCCGAGACGGGGAGGCGTACCAGCCCCGGTTCGAATCCGCCCGGCGGATTAACGAAGGGGGTCGGAGTGCCGGCCAGCCTGGATGTGGTTTTTAGGCGGTTTTCCACATCCACTTAGTGTGAATACCGGGCTGGTCCCCACGTCCTGCCTCAGTTACACGATTCATGAACATTTCAAACACTTCACACATTTAACACTATACACAGACATTTGGGGTACACATTTCCTCCCGGGGGGCAGGGAGTGGCGGCAGGAAGGGCATACGGCCACCCCGTCAATACTAGCATGCTAAATCTGCAATAACAAAGCCGACCCTGCTTGTGCGGGAAAAGAGCTGAAGAGAAAGAAAGAAAGAAAGATACTCGTAATTTGCAAATATGTGCGGCCCGTTTACACGGTACAGTACAGTATACGTAACCAACAAATCAAAGGGAAACTTCAATTTAAACTAAAGAACTTGAACATTCTACTGCAGACATTTGATAAGTACGCCTGCCGCAACCAACAGCAACCGGCGTACCAAAACTCGAAACGAAGAAGCACCTTATGGAGCGAAACAGAGAAATCTTCAACATTTTTAATAACGACCGGCCGAATATTCGGTTTCGGTTACGCCAATTTATGCGAGAATATTGGTTTCGGTCGCAGTTTCGGTTTCGGCCAGAAATCAGCCGAATCTTCGGCTTGGCCGACTTACGTTTTCTTGATCCGACTGATGAAATCCGGTCGTGTTCTGGATGGATTCAGTCAACAGTAACGCTTAACCTCAGTTGACGGTGCGCCTTGTAACTAACAGGAGTCTCTCCTCCCGCGTAAAAATTGTGAGTATGTTCTAGTTAAGGACAATATAAAGCAATCGTATCTTATAGTGACATTCTTATACTACGTTAGTAACAATTTAACTCACTCAATATTGTACGTAATGAATCGATTTATCATTTTGATATGCTGTAAAGTTTTATAAATGACTTTCCTTGAAAGTGAGGAGCTTTATTTTTAATAATTAGTATGGGTTTAGGAAACATTGATCATGTGGTACACACCTTTTGCTGTTCAGTTTGCGTAAATTTATATTGACAACAATCATACTGTTAGTAGAAACTGTAACTTTATATTTCGAAATACTTTCTGCCCCACTGATTAAAGCAGCTATGTATTCAGAAATTCCAGAATGGAGATATGTAAAGTTGTTTGTCGATTACCGATTCGAAAAACGGAAAGTGAAGATGTCAACGTAAAGCTAACGCTCTGAATAACAGAACCATAAAGGCTACTTATGTAAGCAAACAAATGATAACTTTTTGCGTATTTTGTATTATGGTAGTCATTTTGAGGCTCTGACATTTCACAGTATCTATTAAGGCAGGTTTCTTGTGTACCTAAAGACTGAAGATTATCTTCCTACAACAATGTATGCCGGACTGTGGAATTTGTGGTAGCTATATTGTAATCTCGTTATCTCGAGGTTAACGGGACCGGGATCAGTAATCGACCCTAGAAAAGAATACACGTGCATATGACCTTTTTTAAAACAAAGTTTTTTAAATAGTCATTTACATTAGCAGCCTAAAGGTTTTAAAGTCGTTTGACTATTTACTTAGCTTTATATGGTGGAGTGCTTTTTTCTGACTTACTTCCTTGTGATGTTGATTTGACTCCGAAGCATATGGTCTATCAGACCAATTGTGTGATTGGATTGAGGAGTTCCTGGATAACAGAACGCAGCATGCCATTCTCAATGGAGAGAAGTCTTCCGAAGTAGGACTGTCGTGGGTCCGTTGCTGTTCACGATATATATAAATGACCTTGCGGATAACATCAGAAGTTCACAGAGGCTTTTTGAGGATGGTGCTGTAGTATATGGAGAGGTTGTAACAATGGAAAAGTGTATTGAAATGCAGGAGGATATGCATCGAATTGACGCATGGTGCAGGGAATGGCAATTAAATCTCAATGTCGACAAGTGTAATGTGCTGCGAAAGATCCTGTATCATTTAGCTACACTATAGCAGGTCAGCAACTGGAAGCAGTTAATTGCATAAATTATCTGGGAGTAGGCATTAGGAGTGACTGAAAATTAAACGACCATATAAAATGAATCGTCGGTAAAGCAGATGCCAGACAGATTCATTGGAAGAATCGTAAGGAAATGCAGTCCAAAAACAAAGGAAGTAGGTTACAGTACACTTGTTCGCCCACAGCTTGAGTACTGCTCACCGGTGTGGGATCCGTATCAGGTGGGGTTTATAGAGTAAGTAGAAAAGATTCAACGGAGAGCAGCGCGCTTCGTTACAGGATCAATTGGTAATCGCGAAAGCGTTACGGAGATGATCGATAAACTCCAGTGGAAGACTCTGCAGGAGAGACGGTCTGTCGCTCGGTAGGGCTTTTGTCAAAGTTTCGAGAACATACCTTTACCAAGGAGTCTAGCCGTATATTGCTTGCTCCTACGTATATCTCGCAAAGAGATCATGAAGATAAAATCAGAGAGATTAGAGCCCACATAGAGGCATACCGACAATCTTTCTTTCCGCGAACAATACGTGAGTGGAATAGGAGGGAGAACCGATAGTGGTACTCAAGGTACCCTCCGACACACACCGTCGGATGCCTTGTGGAGTATGGATGTAGATGTAGAAGATGAAGGGACCACTTCGTGGCATTCGCTTCAGAACTGTTCCAGAGATTTGACATGCAGTAGACCGCTCCATTCGCACCATCAACAGAACAGGCTCCGCTAAGGGCGTAGTACGCCTTCCCCATCGCTCGAAAGGGGTTCTACATCACGCTAGTGATTACTTTGAAGGACATTAACAGGTGCAAATATGAAACACTTTTTTTGTCATTTGTGAATAACTAGTTACAACTATTTAAGATTCAACCATCGTACTTAATTATACAGGGTGAGTCATAAATGAGGAAACATATTTCTTGCAAAATGTCACTTACTGAGCTACAAACATAAATTCGTTTTCCGCATGTTCCTATGTCAATAAATGACCATGTAATTGAACGGTAAAAATCTGGATATATAAAGAGGACTTTTGTGTGTTATTGAGCTCTGACATTGGCGAAAGGGACAGATCTGCAACAGGGCAAGAGGATACAAGTTCCTTTTTCTATGTCAATTAGCCATGATACATAAAATTCAAATGTTCAAATGTTTGTAATTCTATCGGACCAAACTGCGTGGTCATCAGTCCTTAGCTTACAAACTACTAATACCTAGGTAAACAAACACAAGCGCACCCATGCTCCAGGGAGGACTCGAACCTCCACGGCGAGCAACCGCGCGCTGTGCAGCGAGACGCTTTAGACCGCTCGGCTACTCCACCGCGGCCATGATACATGATACCGGCCAGAGAAAACGGTATGGGACAGATGTGAGCGCTGTCATTGCTCGCAGTGTCACGCGGACCTTCCCTTGTCGCCACATGCCTCGTCCTTTGTGAGAGGCTAGACTACCTACAACACTCGCATGTTGTGCCCTCTGGCCGCCGGCCGCGGTGGCCGAGGGGACTGAGGCGCTCCAGTCACGGTCTGCACGGCCACTACGGTCGGAGGTTCGAATCCCCCCTCGGGCATGAATATTTGTGCCGTCCTTAGTGTTAGGTGGTTCGTAAGTAGTTTGTAAGTTTAGGGACTGATAAGCCTGTAGTTAAGTCCCATAAGCTTAACAAACATTTGAACATTTTTTTGCCCTGTGGCCGAACTGTTCCTTTGGCCAATGCCAGCACACAGTAACATCCAAAAGTTCACTTCACATTTGCAGATTTTTACCATTCAATTGCACTGTTATTTATTGACGTAGTAACATGAAGAAAACGAATTTATGTTTGTGGCTCATTGTGAGACAATTTGCATGAAATATTTTTCCTCATATATGACTGACCCGGTACCTGACAAATGTAATAAATATAAATATTTACCGACGTTTTGATATTGACTGATTACTGGATTTCAGTTCTCTGCTCCGAACATTAAAAGAAAATATACACTCTACTCATCCTCCATTTTGTTTTTCCAAATTGCGGATTCGTAAACAGCGTCCTGGAGGAACCCCCTTGTCCAGACTTTCGGTAAAATTTATAACATTTTCGACTTGTGGCCAGTGTTCCGGGACATCAGTCAGACCGCTGTGGGCCGGCAGAAGCTTCAGCGGTGCAGCGCAGGCAGAGGCGAGCTGCGCATGCGCGTGGGCGGGCCGCGCTGACCCTCGGGTCGGGGTCGCCGTGACTCACCGCGGCGGCGGCGGCGGCGGCGGCGGCAGCACCGTCGGCCCACGCCGGCCCCAACGGCTGCCCGCTTACGCGGCGCCACCAGGTAGCCAGGTAACGCGACTCCACTGTGCGCAGACGCCGCCACCGCCGCTCACTGCTCCACCGTGCCAGACAACGTGCCTGCCACAGGTCGCGGCAGTGGCTGCTCCCTGGAATTACTGTCACTGCATCACGCACTTCACATTTACACGTAACCAGCATCCGCTCCTTTCCTCATGCGTGCGCAGAGGCCGATCTCCCCTGCCTCTTCTCAAATAACCAAGTCTCTGGAAAAGATCGCCACTCAAAAACAATGGTGTCCCAGCTATCTTGTCCACCCAAAATATATCTGGAACAATAACAGCTATTGGAAGACGACTTTCACCGGTATCAATGTACTGCTGGGGCCCATGAATGTACATATTTCGAAACATTCTAAAACGAAAACAAATGTGTTTTTTAACACAAACTTATGTTTTTTTTTAAATGGACACCCTATATTTTTTCTTCAGCAATCCATAGCACGAAAAATCACATAAACAATGTAAACAATGGCGTTGATTGCATCGTTATATTCCAATTACATCCCGAGATATTGCGACGCGAAGTTGACGCTTGAAATACGCGAAACGTGCGGCTAGCGCATGTCCTGAGGCTCAGGCGAGAACCCCATGCTACTCAGGACGAGCGCTAGCCCCGCGTTTCGCGTATTTCAAGCGTCAACTATCTCGGGATGTAATTGGAATATCGCGAAGCAATCAACGCCATTGTTTATGTGACTTGTCATGCTATGGATTGCTCAAGAAAAAATATAGGGTGTCCATATAAAAAAAATAAATAAATAAATAAATAAATAAATAAAAAACCACATAAGTTTGCTTTCGTTTTAGAATGTTTCCAAATATGTAAATTCATGGCTCCCAGCCGTACATTGATACCGGCGAATGTCGTTTCCCAGTAGCTGTTATTGTTCCAGAGATGTTTTGCACGGACAAGATAGCTGGGACACCCTGTATATACAGGGTGTTTCAATAAGTTTGTTTGCCTCTGTAACTTATAAAATAATAGGTGACCGGAAATTTTAATGCGGTAGGTCTACACAAGAAATGTTACACTTTCTGAGGAGCTATGAACATAGTTTATTTGTATCATTTTCCAAAGAGTTACAGTACAAAGACATAATTTTTTAAATGGAACAATAGTTTTTTCTATCGTGCATTGGATTCGTTGCAACCAGCTGCGTACAAATCAATTTAAACTACATTCCTATCACTGTTACTTTGGGAGCTACAAACCTTCAAAGTTTCAGGAGCAGATACCACAAACGCTGCGCATAATGCAATGCGCCTTCTAAATGTGGTGCGGCCGAGTTGTAACGGTGTCACGGAGCGAGAAGCTTCCTCGATGCGCTGTTAGACTGCCGACTGTCGCCGCACACGGCCGTATACCCGACAGTTGGAGCCACACAAACAACCGGGGCTCAATATACCACAGTTACTGACATCGAATGACGATGGCATACACGAACAACGAGTACGTTGACATGTTGCTGACGCTCGGCGAGTGCCGACACGATGCCACTGAAGCAGCCACGGCGTACGCCATGAGATATCCTAGGCGAATAGCCCCGGCAGCCATTATGTTCTTACGTGCACAACAACGACTTCGGGAAACAGGCAGCTTGGTAATTCGCTGCAGTAACAGACGAAGACCTGCAAGAAATGAGGAGACGGAGGTGTTTGTTTTAGCTGCATTACACCACGATCCTCATGTCAGCTTACGAGCCGTTGCTGCAGTTGCTGGTGTCAGTCTCACTTCTCTGTGGCGTATAGTACACGGCCACAGATTTCGCCCGTACCGCCTGTCACTGACCCAGGAACTGCATGGGAACTATTTCCGTGCAAGAGTGGGCCATTCGTAATTTCACGCTAGAGTCTTTACAAAGTGTTATGTTCTCTGATGAGTCCACGTTCACAAATTATGGTGCAGTGAATCGCCATAACACGCACTACTGGGCCGCAGACAATCCTCGGTGGGTACGACCTGTCGACCGTCAACGTAGGTGGTCTATTAAAGTGTAGTGTGGAATCCTTGGGGATGAAATCATCGGTCCACACTACTTTCCTGGTACACTGACAGGTGAGTTACATCGCGCTTTTATAGCCGACAGTTTGGGTGGTCTACTTGAACATGTGTGTCTACACACGAGAGTCCATATGTGGATGCAGCACGACGGTCACCCAGCCCATTCTGCGCATGCTGTTGTGGAAGAACTAAACAACAGTTTTGCAGGAAGATGGTTGGGGCGCCATGGTCCTCATTCATGGTCCTCATTCATGGCCCGCAAGGTCGCCCGATTTAACACCAGTAGATTTCTTTTTGTGGGGATATCTAAAGGATCGTGTTTATGTCACTGAGCCCACATCCTCAGATGATCTAAAACGGCGCATCGAGGACGCACGTCGCTCCGTCACACCGGTGATGTTACATCTCGTCCGCAGATCCTTTCGACGGCGCATTGCATTATGCATTGAGGAACATGGACACACATTTGAACATCTCATGTAAATCAACTTCCCACCGTCATAACATGCATCACCCACCACACAGCCATGTATTATGTACAGCGTGTGGTATCTGCCCCTGAAACTTTGAAGGGTTGTAGCTCCCAAACTAACAGTGATAGGAATGTAGTTTAAATTGATTTGGACGCAGCTGGTTTCAACGATTCCAATGCACGATAGAAAAACTATTGTTCCATTTAAGAAATTATATCTTTGTGCTGTAACTCTTTGGAAAATGATGCAATAAACTATGTTCATAGCTCCGCAGAAAGTGTAACATTTCTTGTGTTGACCTACCGCATTAAAATTTCCCGTCACCTATTATTTTATAAGTTACAGAGGCAAACACACTTAGTGAAACACCCTGTATATATAAACGTCATTGATAGCTCGCCAGGCCATCAAAACCATCGTCTGCTTTTTTATAACATGGCCATACGCTCCCAACATCGACGACATCGATCAGGTCACATGATTGCCTTCCGTGTCCAGTCCTTTATGTTGGAACTAAAGTCTTTCTCTCTACCATCTCCGTATTGGGCCCGTGCCCGTCCCCGTGCCCGTACTAGTGCATCCCAAGGCCGCGTACTTGTCTGGACTTGGCCCACGGACTGAAAGACTCAGTTCCTCCTGAGGCTCTTCGACGTCAGTTCCTTACTGTCGTTGCGGCATTCCTTGGAAATGACCAGGTATTCACGGATGGTTCCATGGAATGGATCCGTGTTGGCTGCGCGTACTTTCATGGCGACCGTGTGGAACAGGGCTCCTTGCCGGTTGGCAGCAGTGTTTACACTGCGGGGCTGGTGACCATTTACCGTGCTCTCCAGCATGTACGGTCCTACTCAGGTGAGTCCTTTCTTATCTGTAGCGATTCCCTGAGCAGCCTGCCAGCTCTGGACCAGTGCTACCCGCGTTCTCCGCCGCTGTTAGCCATACAGGAAACCCTATCAGCCCTTGAACGGTCTGGACGGTCGGTGGTATTCCTCTGGTCTCCCGGCCACGTCGCTATCCCGGGCAATTAACGTGCCGACCGGTTTGCTCAACAGGCTGTTCATAGGTCTGTTCTAGATATTGGCCTAACATCTTCTGATCTCCATTCGGTGCTGCGCCGTCGGGTTTCGGAACTTTGGGACACTGAGTGGCGTACCTCGACTGAGCCCAACGAACTCCGGGCTGTAAAGGAGACATATATATATATATATATATATATATATATATATATACTTTTTAATTTTATTTTCCCAATAGCTTACCACTTATTCCCGTCCTTATTCATGACTGACGTTTGAATACCCTGCGCCTTCATCTTACGCACTCATACCAGTTACATATTTCGTCATGATTTCATCTACAACTGTAGTGGTGCTATTCACATTACAGAATAAAACTGGTCTGTTGTTCGGTGGAATAAAGGTAAGGCTGTTCTAATGATTGGAAAAACAGGGTCGCTACAAGGATTTGGTAGTATTGAGCCAGTTTAAGGAGGTCTGTTTCAAAAGCTACTCATTCAAAACTAATCTGGTGTTAAATGCAGCATTAATAATTGTCATCAGCTAGTAGTTAACACTCACAATAATTAACTTTCGAATCAAGCTGATTAAAGATTAGTTGAACACAGTTTTATTCATTAACAATATAATTCTTTTTAGTTATGGCCCTAATATTAATACTTGCACAGTTAATTAGGAAACAGTGTATTTAAACATATTGAAAGCGCATCGGATATTATGAACACAGCAAGAACAATACATAGTCTGCATAAGGCTCACTGACTACAATATAAATTCAACTGCGAGATAAATCTGGAAAAACACAATCCACTTTCTAATAATGCAACCGCAAGAATTTTTTTCGCTGACTGACTGATTGCAGAAACTTAGTATCTTGTTCATCTGTGTAGAATTGCACAACAATCACTATTATTATTAAACCTCACAGCAATAAAGAAATATGTTAATCAAACTTAGCTTAGTCAATATTATGCTTTGATTTTAATAGTCAATAACTTTCAATGAAAGGAAGAGGGTTAGCTTTCTAACTAAAAAAGTGAAACAATTATTATTAACAATAATGATTACATTACCTTATGATTGAAGAAGAACAAATTCTTCTCAGACTGATATATAAATGAATGATACAAAATCTTATAAAGACAGAACTGTGTCTGTAAAAATCAGATTTCAAAATTATTCCATCAGCTCGTACAAAAGCCGCTAACCAAAACACGTCCGATCAATACCAGATCTACACATAGACTCTCCTTCTGTTCACCTACTACTCACATACATAGTCTTTGACAGAGATGTTACACAATAGAGTAAACCATAGACGTAGTTCCTCAAAGAAGTTCATATAACATTTTACATCCAAATATCGATACAAGAGAGGCGAAACAATATTATTGAATTTGTACAGACGCGTTTCAAGAATAATATTCCACACTTAACGGATTTCTTTGTGGTTTCTTACTTCGTTTTTCTCCTTAAAATCACATTTCAGCCACATTGTTCATGTATCAACTATGTTAGGCTGATCACTGGTTACCTTTTTGATAGTCTCCATGCTTGGTTTACATATTTACGATGTGACAACCCTACCCCCCACACCCAAACTTTTTCTTCCTACTTCTTTTCCTATGCAGATTGTTAGATAGTGTATTGCTTATGGATCCTTCTATACTTGATGAACTGTTCCTTTTAAATTTGACATAGATGACTATGTTCTGTCATGCTTCCATTTTTGACTTTTGTTAGGTTAGCTTATCTACACTTTACTACTTAGGATTGTGATGTGGATGGTGAATTCTTGAGTATGGAACTTTTTTTAAAGTGACGTTACTTTGACCTCATGGAGTAATGCTAGTGCTTCACATTACTGAAATCCCCCTCTGTCAAGTGGACATACAATGACAATCCACATAAACGATTGCTTCCTGCGCCCCGCCCCCTTGACTCACAGATTTTTGAACTTGGTGTTACCTGGGCTTCATATAATAAGGCTGCTCTTTACATTACATAATCCCACCTCTATCATGTGGACATACAATGACTATCCACATTAATGATTTCTTTCCCCACTCCCCCCCCCCCACCCGGCATGCTCCCCACTCCTTGTTTCTAGTCACTTCTTGGCACACATGTTTATCTACTTAGTGTTACCCTGGCTTCATATGAGTAGGCGGTTGTTCACATTATATTAACCCTCCTCTATGTTGTGGACGCACAACGACAAACCACATTAATGATGCTTCCCCACCACCCACCCCTTTTCCCTTTTCAGGTCACTTATATATTTTCAGCATATTTTTTGGATTACATATTTACGATATGGTATATCCTACCCCCTACCATTCTCTTGCCATTTGCTTTTCTATACAGATTGTTAGATAATTTATTGCTCATGGGTCCTTATATTCTTGATAAACTGTTCCTTATAAATTTGACATATGACGATGATATTCTATCATACCACTGCTTTCGACTTTGTTAGATTAGGGTCTCTACACTCACCACTTTGGATTATTGTGTTGATATGCAGTTCTTGAATATGGAACTTGTGGTGTCGCACAAGTACAAAGTGCACGCCACCTACTTTAGCCGCGCGCCGCCATGCACGCACGGCGCGGCGTTCTCACGACGACAGCCACGAGCGCCCTCTGCGACAACTCCGCTCGTGGCCACCACTGAAGGATCGTCCACTTGGGACTGAGTTAGCAACCAGTTAGGACCTTCGTAATCAGATAGGCACCAGTGAAGACTTTACTATCGTACAGGCACTAGGCAGGCCTCTAACAACTATGTATCAACATTCTGCAGTACTATGTAAAAGTTAAGTATTGTTACATTCTGTGCAATATATATCTCTTTCTAATTTACTCTATAGTTTCTGGCTGCTCCCCTCCGTACCTGCACCAGCGTGCTATCTATGTTCCTGTGTCGGTCTCATTCCACTCGGCCACCGACACCTACAACGAGGCTGGGACACAAAAGCGGCGACGAAGTTGGGACACAAAAGAACTTTTTTATATTGGTGTTGCTTTGTGTTGATATGGAGTTATTTGAGAATGGAACTTTTTATATTGGTGTTGCTTTGACTTCATGGGGTAATGGCGGTACTTCACATTACATAGACCCCCCTCCCCCTATATCATGTGGACGTACAGCGATAATCCCCATAAATATTTCTATTTCCCCCGCCTTTCCTTTTTTGTCACCTATCTTGACCCATAGATTTTTCAACTTGGTGTTACCTGAGTTTCATATAATAGTTTTTCTTTTACATTAGGTGATTCCTCCTCTATCAGGTGGATGTACAACGACTATCCACAAATACCTGTGCTATCACGTAGGTTTTTCATCTTGGTGTTGCTTGGCTTCATATAATAAGGCAGGTCTTCACATTGGATTAACCCTTCTCTAGCATATTGATGTACATTGACAAACCACATAATTGACTAACTTATTTGCCCGTTCTTCGCAACGTCTGTTAAAGAGGGACATGTGTATATCATGGTTTTTAGGACTCCTGATGTAGGTCAGCAACATCAGTACCCTTATGGGATCGCTCTGTCAATAAACTCAATTCTCTTAGCCAAGATGTCAAATTTAGGTAGAAGTCATTGTCGAAAACGATGAATGTTCATAAAGTTTATCATACAAAAAGTGAAATTAATTTAAGCCCGTACTCTGGAACGATGTAATTTCAATATTGTGTTGTGTTCATAAAGTTAAGATTGCAGTATCTAATTGTCTGTTTGGCATAAACTTCTGAAAACACTTCTATCGTTGAGATGAGAAATACCAATAATAATAACAGCGCCATGTACTGGTTCTATGGTGATATACCATTTATCTGTAGCTTATCTGTTTATCTGAAGTATTAGTATGTTCCAGTGGGAACAAAGTAGTTGTTATGTATGCAGTGATCCACATTATCGAGAACTCGACGAATACTGAAAATCTACTAATTCAATCAACAGAGCAGTTCATGTCTGTTTCAATAAGACGTCATGGTGGTGTTAATGTGCGATAACGTAAGTCTGGGTAATCGTTGAAGGAATGGCGTCAGCTGATCGTCTGAATAGAACTTTCCATTAAATATAGTATTTCCAAAGAATTGTCTTGACTGTGTAAGCATCATCGACCACTCTTTCAGGTAATACATGTCCCAACTTCCTGCAGTGATTACTTTGTAAAGCACGAAGTTGAAATCAATCTTGTGTAATAGTACTTTATATTCAGAAGTCGGATTATAACTCTAAGTACAATTGTCTCTGCAAAAGAAGACATCTTTCCCTATCTTAATGTAGTCCGCACCAAAAGTAAGTAATTACAAATTTTAATCAAAATATTGTCCCGAACAATTATGTAAACAGAGAAGTTTCTGATGAGTTTGTCGCTCACGTGTGTATATATCTCTAGTGGCAGGCACAGAGCAGAAATATCTCTGGAGTGAGCATTCAGATGAGCAGAACAGATTTTGTGTCTTCAGCATTAAGATGGAAATGTCAACCGATATTGGGAAAAATCTACTAATCGCTGACTTTATCTTGGTCCTTTTTTGTTCGGTTAAGACGGATGACTATGTATAAATGGCCGTTTTTAGCGACGCTTCCTCAACTTTCTTGTTGCTTCTGTGACACATTTGTTTAGATATTATTTCATGTTAAGCGGTTGCTCTGCGAAAAGAAAGGTGGGCTTTCTTTGCAGCCAATGCGGTACAAACTAATCGTAAGACCAAATAAATGTGTAGAAAGATTGGATTTCTCTTAATATCACGTGATAATTCCACTTTAATGTAGAGAAGATGCACAGAAGCCAATGCTCACTACGTAGATAATTCTACTCTGTGTACAATTTAGTGGTTATTGTGGTGTCGCACAAGTACAAAGTGCGCGCCACCTACTTTCGCCGCGCGCCGCCATGCACGCACGGCGCGGCGTTCTTACGACGACAGCCACGAGCGCCCTCTGCTACAACTCCGCTCGTGGCCACCACTGAACGACATCGTTCACTTGGGACTGAGATAGGAACCAGTTAAGACCTTCGGAATCAGATACGCACCAATAAAGACTTGGCTATCGTACAGGCACTAGGCAGACCTCTAGCTCAACTATGTATCAGCATTCTGCAGTACTGAGCTATGTAAAAGTTAAGTATTGTATAAATTCTGTGCAATATATATCTCGTTCTAATTTACTCTAGTGTTTCTAGTTTCTCGCTGCTCCCCCCGTACCTGCACCAGCGTGCTATCTTTATTCCTGTGTCGGTCTCATTCCACTCGGCCACCGACACCTACGACGGAAACGAGACACAAAAGCGGCGACGAGGCTGGGACACAAAAGTGGCGACGAGGAGTGATAGGTGAACCTTGGACCAGCCCGCTAGCAGCAGCCAGACAGCAGCAGTCAGAGCATGCAGAAATTGCTCCCGCCCAGCCACCCTTATTATAAGATTTTTGGGGGAACTTATTCTGTTACGTGTTTTGTGGACTTTTTTGTTGCAGAGCGAACCCTCCTTTCATATTGAATTTGTGTTTTGTTATAATTTACTTGTATGCGCGGCGCCTAATCGGTCAGCATGGCCGCTAACCCGAACCCAAACTTAATGGAAATTATTCAGTTACAGACGGCGCAAATCACTCAACTCCTGCAAGCAGTGGCCCAACTAACGGCGCAAGCAGTTAACCAACAACAACAGCCGCCGCTTCAGCAACCCACACCTGCCGCCGCAACGCTTCCTACGTTTCGCCAGTACAACGAACATGAGGAAGAATGGAGCGACTATTTCGCACAGTTTCAAGAACTCGTCACGGGTCATCAAATAACAGGTCAGACAGTTAAACATTTCTTTCTCGCCGTAGTTGGCACCAAGACTTTCGTGTTACTGCAGAAACTTTTCCCGCAAGCATCTCCTCGTGATGTAGACTTTGAACAAATAGTAGATGCACTGAATGCTCATTATGAGAGAAAAGTTCTCGTAGCTGCGGCACGGTACCGATTTTTCAGACTTTAAAAATTACCGCAGCAGTCACACCAAGAGTGGATTACGGAATTGAAGGGCTTAACCCGCAAATGTAAATTTACTTGCTCTTGTGGACTTTCGTATAGTGTTGTGATGTTGAGGGAAGCGATTACGCAGAACATTCAGGACCCCAGAATTAGGGCAGCAATTCTAAAACAGTCAGACCCTTCATTAGACAGTGTACTGCAGCTTATAGAAGCGCATGATACTTTTGACTTAGCAGATGTAGAAATGCAAAGCCATAGTGTAAATTCAGTGCGCCGTAACGGACGCTTTCCTAGCCGTAGTTCTCAGTGTAGCACTAGTGATTCTTACAATAGTACAGGCCGTGCTGAACAGACAGTGAACAGTAGCCAGTGTAAAAGTGCGACACAAAGGTCGCCCTGTCGTGTTAGAAACAGTAATTTGAATACCAGGCGCCAACGCCCATTTCAGAAAAAGGTACGTAAGTCTTGCCCCCAATGTGTATCTCGCCACAAACGTGCACAATGCCCTAATCGCAACACGACCTGTTATCAATGTGGCAAATCGGGACATGTACAGTCAGTGTGTATGCAAAACAAAAATTCAAAGAACGGTGCCGCTAGGAATAGTGCTTCGCAAAGTGCGAGAACAGTGCATGCAGTAAATGTTATAGACACTGTGGAATTGAACAGTACTTTACTTGAATCTCACATGCAAGTAAGTTCTCCTGCGCCTACTGCAAAACTATGTAGTGAACCACGTCGCAAGCGCCGACGAGCGCGTAAAACTGTGCAACGGAAACGGGTTCGGGACAAGCTAAATGACTCTGTACAGTGTAATCCTGTAGTGAAACTAGTGCCTTCTGCAACTTCTAATTGTAATAATGCCCAGTACTGTGTAGCTAGTGACAGTAGAATTGGTGTAGGTACTCAAAGTAATTTTAGTGCAATAGCCTCGCAATGCGCGGACGCCGATCCGGCGGTAGTGACATCTAGTGACAGTGATATTAATCTATGTGCCGATTATGCGCCGCTTCCTACCGCACGCAGCCCGCACATGCGCAAACGCAGCAAACAAACCGTAGCAGACATTGCCCACATTCGCGCACCTGTTGTGCGCCAGAAGCACAAACTTTTTGTAAATCTCTCCATAGAAAATAAGACTGTGCAATTTCAGCTTGATACTGGTTCCGCTGTTACTTTAATGAATAAAGACACTTATGAACTGCCGGGTTCGCCAAAATTGTCCCCTTGTCAACAAGTGCTAACAGCGTACACAGGTCAAAATATTCCCGTGCTAGGAACGTGTAGCCTGCCCGCCTCTTTTCAAGGTGTAACGAAAACAGTTGCTTTTGTAGTTCTTCAAGCCAAATCTACACAGAACATTTTTGGACTAGATGCATTTGACTTGTTTGGCTTATCTATTCAAAGAGATGTGCTTCAAATTTCGTCAGTAGTGCCTCAGGACAAAATAAATGCATTGTGTGAAAAATATAGTGACTTGTTTTCGCCGGAATTAGGTTGTGCAAAAGACTTCGTGGCACATGTAACTTTAAAAGAATCTGCAGTTCCAAAATTTCGTAAAGCTAGACCAGTGCCTATCGCCTTGCGTGATACAGTTGCCGAAGAACTTAAACGTTGGCAAGATAGTGGGGTGATTTCTCCTGTTTCTGCGAGTCAGTGGGCCTCGCCTATAGTAATTATACCCAAGCCGTCGGGAAATCTTCGTTTCTGTGCGGACTTCAAATCAACAGTGAACAGTCAAACAATTATAGACACTTATCCCCTGCCCAGACCTGAGGAACTGATGGACAAATTAGGACAGTCTCGCTTCTTTTCTAAGATTGATTTAACAGAGGCATACTTACAAATTCCGCTTGATAACGAGTCAAAAAAGTTTTTCGTCATTAATACTCACATGGGCCTTTTTCAATTTCAACGCCTACCCTTTGGCAGTTCTTCCGCCCCCGCTGTTTTCAGCGTTTCTTGGAACAGCTGACAGTTTCTGTACCGTGTTGCTCGAACTACTTAGACGATATTGTGGTATACGGACGTACAGTTGAAGAACATTTAGCAAACCTGGAGTGCCTTTTCAAAGTGTTGACTGCAGCAGGTCTACGTTGTAATAAAGCAAATTGTTCGTTTTTTCAAACTGAAATAGAGTACCTAGGCCATGTGATTAATGCCCAAGGAATCCATCCCTTACAGTCACATCTTAGAGCAATCAAAGACTTGCCTCCTTCTAAGAATGTGCATGAATTGCAAGCAGTAATGGGAAAGCTTAACTATTATTTCAGATTTATTCCCAATGCGTCTCAGATTGCAGCTCCACTGCATCGCTTACGTAGGGAAAATGTTCCTTTTGTGTGGTCCAAAGATTGCCAAGTTGCCTTTGACAAACTAAAGTCTGCACTACTCAGTGATGCATGTTTGATTCCCTTTGACCCACAGAAGCCTGTAGTGTTAGCAGTTGATGGCTCATCGTACGGTCTGGGTGCAGTCTTGTCGCATCGTATTGGGTGTCACGATCGTCCTATTGCCTTTCCATCCAAGCTACTGACGCCGACGCAACAGAATTACAGTCAGATAGAAAAGGAGGCCTTAGCAATCATTTACGGCGTCACAAAGTTTCATCATTATCTCTATGGCAGAAAATTCTATTTGTTGACTGACCACAAGCCTCTCACGTCGTTGTTCTCACCCACAAAGCCAATTCCGCCACGAACGGCACAAAAGCTTCAGAGATGGTCCTTGATATTGTCTAATTATCAGTATGAGATTTTGTACCGAGCTACCACTAAAAACGCCAACGCGGACACGCTTTCCCGACTTCAAGTTGGCCACGATGTTTCCTTTGATTCTTCGGAAACGGCATGTTGTCAGATAGACTCCAGAGATGCTTCCGCGGTCGCAGACTTCCCTTTGAACTCTCGTCGGGTTGCACAGGAAACAGCTGCGGATGCAGACCTAAGTGTGGTAGCACGTTTTGTTCGCTCAGGGTGGCCTGCCAGAACCAAAGACATTGATCGGCCTCTGGTTCGACGTTATTTTGCACAACGTCATGCATTATCTTTATGTCAGGGTGTACTGTTGTTGCATACCGACAACGTCCAAACAAGAGTGATTGTTCCTCGTTCCCTGCAACGTGAAGTGTTACGCCTCCTGCATCAACGACATTGGGGTATTGTTCGGACAAAGAAACTGGCCAGACGTCATTGTACCTGGGTTGGTATGGACGCTCAGATAGAGAACATGACGTCACAGTGTCCAGTTTGTGCGGAGCATCAGGCGGCTCCACCGCAACGTTTCTCAGACTGGCCACGCCCCAAGGGACCATGGCAACGTTTACATATTGACTTTGCCGGACCTTTCTGGAATACGCGCTGGTTAATCGTTGTAGACGCTTTCAGCAAGTTTCCTTTTCTGATTGCCATGAACTCAACGACGGCGTCTAGTACAATCAGTGCCTTAACGTCAGTGTTCTGCATCGAAGGTTTGCCTGAAACTATCGTCAGTGACAATGGACCACAGTTTGTTAGTGCGGAATTTCAACAGTTTTGTCGTGTGAATGGCATTCAGCATATCACCACCGCACCTTTTCACCCTCAGTCCAATGATGAAGCAGAACGTTTCGTACGAACTTTCAAGTCTCACATGGAAAAGATGAAAGGTCAGCACTCCAGGCAGCAAGCTCTTCAAATTTTCCTGTCTACGTATCGGTGCATGCCACGTGACGGCCCGTCTCCTGCCGAGCTGTTACACGGCCGCCGTCACCGCACTCTCCTTCACCTGCTGCAGCCTCCCACGCACTGAGTCGGTTCGTATGGCGCTACGCGTTTTCAGGTTTCTACGCCGGTGCTGTACAGGGTGTTTGCTGGAAACAAGAAGAAACTATGGATGCCGAGCACCATTCAGCGCGTGCTCGGTCGCGATATGTATGTTGTACGTTCTTCCACAGGGTCGGAGCTGCGGCGCCACGCAAACCAATTGCGCTTGCACAGGCCGCGCGATCCTGTCTCCGGTTTCTTGATTCCAGACCCAGTTCACCGCCAGGGAGCACAGCCACATCGCTCGCCGCCGGGCCCAGCTTCCCCGGGCTACGAGCTCCCGATGGATGTCGACGCGCCTCCTACGCAGTCGGCCCCTTCGCCTCCGTCGCCGCCGCAGATGACAGTGTCACCGAGAGGGACTCCGAGACCGTGCGGGCCCCCCCAGCTTGGGCCACTCACCTCAGAAGAAGATGACCTGCTGAATCTGGGTGGAAGCGTGCGCCCTTCCGCTGGTTTTGGCGGGTTTCCCGGCGGATCGCAAGGTTTATAGCGGGGCGCGGACGGCGTCTCGATCCCAGCCTCAGCTACGACGCCCCGCCCAGGCCCTCCTCCCAGTGCCGTCGCCGTGGCCCTCAGTCCTACGCCACGACGGCACGGCGGTTTGGGGGGGAGGGGTGTGGTGTCGCACAAGTACAAAGTGCGCGCCACCTACTTTCGCCGCGCGCCGCCATGCACGCACGGCGCGGCGTTCTTACGACGACAGCCACGAGCGCCCTCTGCTACAACTCCGCTCGTGGCCACCACTGAACGACATCGTTCACTGAGATAGGAACCAGTTAAGACCTTCGGAATCAGATAGGCACCAGTAAAGACTTGGCTATCGTACAGGCACTAGGTAGACCTCTAGCTCAACTATGTATCAGCATTCTGCAGTACTGAGCTATGTAAAAGTTAAGTATTTATAAATTCTGTGCAATATATATCTCGTTCTAATTTACTCTAGTGTTTCTAGTTTCTCGCTGCTCCCTCCGTACCTGCACCAGCGTGCTTTCTTTATTCCTGTGTCGGTCTCATTCCACTCGGCCACCGACACCTACGACGGAAACGAGGCGCAAAAGCAGCGACGAGGCTGGGACACAAAAGTTATACCCGTCGAAAGATGCATTTCTTTTCTTTCCATGACACTGCAAAGCATATGGGATACAGCTAAAAAGTTTTTTTTTTGTTTTTTTTTTTTTTTTTGTCCTACCTGGGGTAAATGTTACTTGCCGTGGCAGCGGTTTAGTTTGCTATCGAGGGCAACGAACTATTCGCTTTAGGAGGATGATTAACTTACTGACCAGAGCAGCATAAATTGTTTATTTCATTGTGAACATAAAGAATTATTCCCGTCATTATACGTGACTGATTTTTGAAAAGCCATTCAACGGCCGTTGCCAACATATGAGCTTTCAACGCCGCCGTCGTAAATAAAATTGTATTCCTTTTAGTAGTGTATTACACCATAGTTATGATAATGAAAAAAAAAGAAAAAAAACAGCAACGCTAAAATTAGTTATTTGGTGTACTATGTAACTAATGTCGCCTCACATTGTCCTCTTCTGTACTATGGAGTTTTCGAGGCATTCCTAAACAGAACGCATTCAAAATGTAATGAGGATACACCGGAATCAAAAAGGGACCTACATAAATTCAATTTTCCTTGGAAAGAATCCTTATGCAAATTGTAGCATCGATAGATGCGAAGGAATGTCGTTATGTTTTAAATTCAAATGATACCCGTGGAAATAAGCACTTTTTTGTCTTTGTTTGGCATTTCAAGGCATGCCGGATACAGCTAGTAAAAAAATTATCTTTTATGTCATTCCTGGGTTAATTTTTACTTGTAGTAGCAGCTGTTTAATATGTTAACGTTGGCAACGAAATATTCGCTTTAGTGGGATCATTAATTTTCTGATCGGAACAAAATTAATTACTTATATCATTATCAACACCCACAAGGAAAGTACTTGGGCTCGAGCAAACACATATACACCAAAATCGTACGAGAGATAATGTAAAGATCTCTTATTGTACTAGTGATACTCCCGCATCTGCAAAACGCTACAGTCGTCCGTTAGAGGTCTCTGGTTGTGCCTTTCCACACTGCACTTTGACCTGTCGGTTCGCCACTAGGGACGGTGCTGTGTGCCTCCGAAGCTGCGTTTTATGACGTTATTTGTGTGGTGAAGAGTCAGATGGTGCGGCGATTGCTAATCAATCCTGATAATGTATTGGGATTGGTTGAGATGAAGTTACAAAGAACCATTCTTCGTGGAAATGGTATTAGTGTAGAAGATGAATCATTCCCATGCTTTCACGTATCTTTTATGGTACAGAAATATGAGTATAAGTCAGATACTATTGTAACAGTAAAACATAATGATGATAATAGGGATGATAATGACAAACAACTCATTGCAAGCGGTAGTGCTACGGTAAGTGCGGTAAGAGGCGATGGAAGCAGTGGCACTGAACAGCAATAGTCTTCCGAGAAGAACGTTAAAGTTGCAAATATCATCACGGCTTTTGATGACAATACGCTAGAGAAAATTTTCGATGATTATTACATAAGTTATAGTTAAGATATCTGCATTACGTATGGCGTCTACAATTACATCTACAGTGCTATCTAGAGCATTATTGCAAAGTTTTGCATAAAAACGATACCCACCAGCACATTGAGGGGTACGTAGAGATCATGTAAACAAACGTTCATACAGATATGTCTGCTCGAGCCCAAGTACTTTCCTTGTAAGAGTTATTCCCCTTATTCTACATGACTGATTTTTCAAAAAGGATTCAACGGCTGTTACCAACATCAATACACCGCACTGCTGCCGTAAGGAAAATCAATGCCCTTGTTTCAGTGTACACATTAGGATATTACGGAAGGGGGAAAGTATTAAAGACTCCCTCTTCATCTCATTCTACCTTGGTTTCCAATATTTCCCCTATGTTGCCATAAAGTAAGTGAGCCCCATTTCAGTTGTAACAATAGAGCAAAACACGCGAAAGACCTACTTGCTTCCAGCATCCTGAATGAAATATGCAGTCTCTAAAGATAAAATCCAGCAACCGGCAGTCTTATAAATTTGTGTCCGCAGCAGAGAAGGCGATGCGTATGTTGTTGGTTCGTGATCCTGAGACTGTAAAATTATTTAGGGAGGACTCTTCCTGTGGTGTGTGCAACAGGACCAGGTGTTGGTAGCAGAAGTTGCCACTTCCGTCTGTGTCGACATAATATCTTGTAGGATGTTACACAGCTGATACAGGTCATGTAACGAATGATGATGGCTGCATGGCTTTACATTGTTTCTTCACTCCCGCAGAAGGTACCCGTAGCTTAACTTTAATGTCTTGGAATTTTTTGTTCCGTTAGGGCGGTGGTTCCAAAAGTGGTCTATATAGACCCCCAGGTGTGTATTCCAACCTGAAAGTGGTCCACGTCAGTGGAAAAATAATTTGGGGGTCTATTTGTTGTAAATGGGTACACGATAGGAGTTCATATTTAGGAAGGTCGCAACCAAAGTTCAGAATTATTCCCACAATGCTGAAACTTGATCCTTTGTATGTCACTGATCGCTTCATGGGCTAAGCGAGGGGAATGGAGGAATTCTGTATTTTCGGTCTCCTGCTGCAAGCCCATAGTCAGATCTTTTCTATTTTATTTGTTTACTACCTTGAAAACCCGGCGTTGCCCGGGTATTTACTTATTTATTTATTCGTGCCTTGAGTTAGTACTTCTCCTATCCATTATCTCTCTGCCCATCTCTTTTTTTCTAAAATAATGTTGTATTTATCGGATAATATATAAGAAATAACGCTGTGTTGGATAATGTACAAATTTATAAGTGTAGTATCCAACAAAGAATGATAGCAGTCAAAAAACAAATGACATATAAAATTTCTACGATCTATTATTTATTAAATTATATGTTATACAGTTCATAATTTTTCAGGAATATATTCATTTGTATAAGTGCTGTATGTCAGTAAAATTTCTTGGGAATACAATTAATAGTAAAAAAGTAATAGATTAAAACTTGGTGCATGATATGGTGGTTTTCCATCAACGTTACTGTTTATGTTCTTAGTAGTGATACAGTTTAGAAGGTACATTCAAATATATGTTTGTATACTGTCTGAAAAATTTCCTGCGGCTACAGTTTGTAGTGTAGAAATTATAAATTGTAACGTCATACCAAATGCCGCAGTTTTAGTCCATGAACAGGGGAAAAGTAGTAAGCGAGGAACTTTTTTCCTTTCATAATTTTGCTGTGGTTGTTAGCGAGAAATAGTTCCATAAAAGTTTGAAATTACTTTTAAAGTTTGTTGTAAGTCGCTAAGTAGTCTCGTTTCATATACTGTATTCATAAATTCTCATCGCATTAGGTGGCAGTTTCTTGCAACTCCTGTTGTTAATGACGTTATACCATCTGAATCATGTGTCGTATGTCGTTCTTACCATTACAGAATTGGTGTCTCACGTTAAGGAAGATGTGTACCAAATTTGGTTGAAATCGGTCCAGTGGTTTAGGACGAAATGTGCATAAATGACGCATAAATCTGGGTATTCTCACGCGGTGCCCTCTCATTATTTATGACGTCATTTCTCCTTAGCTATGTGTCGTGCTCTTTTGTTTTTGGGTCAGGAATCTTCATGGGTATACGTGAACAGTTCACCAAAGTTTCATTGCAATCGAATGAATGGTTTATGAACACATAGAGGACATACAGACAAACGCTCATTATATATATATATAATTTTTTTGCGGAGGATCAGTCAATTACGACGTATTTATTCTAACTCGTAAAGCATTTTTTCACTCTAACCTTTTATAGTTAAAGTTATCAAAGTTAGTACCACTACATCAGGCACGAAAACACATTTGAAGTTAGGAATTCGTAAAAAATTAATACACAAAAGGCAGGGGGTCTGCACAGGTCAGAATAAGTTGGCAAGAGGTCTACGTGACAAAAACATTTGGGAAGCCCTGCTTTAGAGGAAGACTCTCGCCTGCACACTGGATGTGACTTGCAGCAATTAACACACAATGGTTGAGAGGTACATTCCGCACCTGGCCATGAGCTACAGTTCCCACAAGTAGCGCTGCGATTACACGCAACGGCAGTGCGACAAAATTCTTTGGCATGTGAAACATTGCAGTGGATTCGGAAAAAAGGAGCGAACTCTTAAGCGCAAGAAGGGATCCTTAACGTGACTGGACAAATCTTACGAGTTGAAAGTTAAAATGAATGCTCGTGTATTTTCAAGGTTTCCATTCATTCTATTCGTCACATTTAGCACTTCTGTGACGCCTTCAGCGGTCCTTTCCTGTTTTAAAACACGGATATCTTCGTCCATGATGTCTTCAAATGATACCATCCCCACGGCTGGAATTCAGCGTTTTCTGCAATTCAAAAATATTCAGATGTACGCTGAACATTCTTGCTCTCAGGAGTTTCTGTAACTGACAAGAAATCACATAGACTCTACAAACATTTGAACATTTTCAACCAGTGTTGCATGCTATCCTTTTGGAGCAGATGTACCGGGTGATCAAAAAGTCAGTATAAATTTTGAAACTAAATAAATCACGGAATAATGTAGAGCCGGCCGCGGTGGCCGAGGAGACTGAGGCTTTCCAGTCACGGTCTTCACGGCCACTACGGTCGGGGGTTCGAATCCCCCCTCGGCCATGGATATTTGTGCCGTCCTTAGGATAAGCTAGTTGATAAGTAGTTGGTAAGTTTAGGGACTGATGACCCCGTAGTTAAGTCCCATAAGCATTACAAACAAACAAAAAAAAAAAAAAAGTAGATAGAAAGGTAAAAATTGACACACATGCTTGGAATGACATGGGGTTTTATCCACCCCATATTGCTAGACGCGTGAAAGACCTCTTGCGCGCATCGTTTGGTGATGATCGTGTGCTCAGCCGCCGTTTTCGTCATGCTTGGCCTCCCAGGTCCCAAGACCTCAGTTCGTGCGATTATTGGCTTTGGGGTTACCTGAAGTCGCAAGTGTATCGTGATCGACCGACATCTCTGTGGATGCCAATGCCTTACTATAACTCCGGACATGCTTTACTGTGCTCTTCACAACATTATTCGTCGACTACAGCTATTGTTGAGGAATGATGGTGAAAATAATGAGCATTTCCTGCCTTGTCTTAATTTGTTATGCTAATTATTGGTTTTCTGATCAGATGAAGCGCCATCTGTCGGACATTTTTGAACCTTTTTTTTTTTTTTTTTTTTTTTTTTTTTTTTTTTTTTTTTTCTAATAAAACCCCATGTCATTCCAAGCATGAGTGTCAATTTTTGCCTCTCTATCTACATTATTCCGTGATTTATTAAGTTTTGAAATTTATACTGACTTTTGGATCACACGGTATAAAATAATTGTAGACGCCCTGGACGTCGCACGAGCAAACGCTGTCCACCCAGACTGGGGCCCCGCTTCCCCGGGTAAGCCTCCTACAACCGAGGTGCGGCAGTTTCCTCAGCGGTCGGCCGCGTACGACTATTTCGCCTCAACAGCCATGCATCCCATCAGCACGCAGCTCGCCTTACAAGGTGAGCTTTTTATCACCTTCGCTACCCAGACGTTAAAGCCAAGCTCCCCGGTCTTTGTGACAGCCGCGCGGGAAGGGCCGGGCGCGGTCAGAGGCGCTTTGTTGCGGCTGCTCCCTGTCGGACATGGATGTGTGTGTGTGTGTGTGTGTGTGTGTGTGTGTGTGTGTGTGTGTGTGTGTGTCTGTGTTATCCTTGGCATAAGCTAGTTTAAATAGTTTGTAAGTCTAGGAACTGATGACTAGTGCAGTTTGGTCCCATAAGTTTACAAATATTTGAAAATCTGAACCTGTGTGACAAACAACATTCCACAACTGCACGACGCGGTGCTCATTGAAACCTGTCCAGTGTTTAAGGTGTCAGATGAATAATGGCCCTGAGCAAACCCCCGTCTCAGGGATCCAGAGTCCGTCAAGCCCGTAGGTGTCAACTGAATGCTGAGTCTTATAAAAGGACCTAGGTGGTGCGGTTGAATGCGAACGGAAACTTATGCTGTAGCTACTAACAGGAAAACAGTGAAAGACGACCGTCTGTCGTCTTCCATATATTTTTTATATAATTGTAAAATATTTGATGTTGCTAGATTAGCATTTTCTTAAAACTAGAACCTCACTCTTTTCGAGGCATGAGGATAGCATTTTTATTTCATGTTTTAAAATATTATTAGTTAATATTGCTAGGATTTTGTTATTTCAATAATTTATTATTGTCCCTGTGAGAATGTGTACTTGTTTTACTTTTAAGTGGATGTGCGAGAATGTAATGGGTGCCTGAATGTGGGTAGTAATAGCTCGCTTTGCATGGTTCTCTCTGGCTCAGAGTCGATAGTTAGTCGTTACCAACCCCTGCTGATGATGCTACCAAAGAGGTTTCTACACCCTTTGGTTACAAGCCAGTCGACGAGCCCTCGCCAGGGGACGAGTCTCATATCCCCTCCACCGCTGTTTCTTGGGTTTTGCCAGTTTCCGGTAACTTCGCGTCCGCTAGCCGCTCGGTCATCACTTTATGCACGGATCGTGGTGAGGTAAGGTTGGTTCTGCTCTTGTGCCCGCGGAGATGCTAGCGATTCGTTGTCTAGCATGTTTAACTAAGACTCTTAGAATCATTTTTCGGGATATTTTTTTTCGATCGTGTGCAGACATGTGTTCTACTTTTTCAATACACTGATTTCCAACAGATAAACCTGGTGTATGCTTTACTAGTTGCAGTTTGATAACGGGCTGGTATACTCAAACCTTTAGTGATTATCTGGCGGTGTACGAATTCGCTGTAAATTCTTTCTAGCTTTGTGGGCCGCAATTTCTAACAAATGATATGTTCATTTTTGTACAGTGTACTGTGGTGTCGCACAAGTACAAAGTGCGCGCCACCTACTTTCGCCGCGTGCCGCCATGCACGCACGGCGCGGCGTTCTCACGACGACAGCCACGAGCGCCCTCTGCGGCAACTCCGCTCGTGGCCACCACTGAACGATCGTGCACTTGGGTCTGAGATAGCAACCAGTTAGGACCTTCGTAATCAGATAGGCACCAGTGAAGACTTTGCTATTGTACAGGCACTAGGCAGGCCTCTAACAACTATGTATCAACATTCTGCAGTACTATGTAAAAGTTAAGTATTGTTACATTCTGTGCAATATATATCTCTTTCTAATTTACTCTAGTGTTTATAGTTTCTGGCTGCTCCTCTCCGTACCTGCACCAGCGGGCTATCCTTATTCCTCTGTCGGTCTTATTCCACTCGGCCACCGACACCTACGACGAGGCTGGGACACAAAAGCGGCGACGAAGTTGGGACACAAAAGTGGCGACGAGGATGGGATACAAAATGTACAAATGTAAAATCTTTCTTATCGTTTCATTCTATGAGTGACATGTGTTCCACGTGGTTGGTTCTTAGAACAAAGTCTTCAGCTGAAAGAGAGAGAGAGAGAGAGAGAGAGAGAGAGAGAGAGAGAGAGAAGCAGACTTGGTATACCGTACAGATGATGTCGATTTCATTCGATGCCAGCAGATACCACCTGGGGGATAATAAATGTACTTATATGGTCTGAACGTCTCCCGCTAACAGACAGCGTTGTGACATAGCGACCACAGTGCCATCTGAGTGTGCCATTCGGGACAGATTGTGTACAGCCATAAGGGTGAGTGTGATATCAATGAGTGAAGAAAACATGCGTCATGCCATGATGACGCACTCGTATTTCGTACCGCCCACTCAGCGATTTTGAAAGAGGTCAAATTGTGCCTTCCGAGGGCGAGTTGGTATCAGAAGAATAGCAACACACGTGGGACGTGCTGCGTCTGTTGTACAACGATGCCGGTTGCAAGAGTTAAATGAACATCCACATTCCCTTAGACGAGCTTGTGGACGTCCACGCAACTTAGAGGTCCGAAAAGATCGTGGTAATATGAGGGCAGCGGTGGCAGATTATAAAAGTGCTACCATAGCACAGATAAGACGGTTTGTGAGCCCAGAAGTGTCAACACGAACTGTTGCCCAGCGAGCACAGACTAAGACAGAGAGGCCTTATAATGACAGTGAAATGAACCGCGACACCCAACCAACATGGCGGCCGAGCGCCAGGCGGCCACAGCTGCTAGCATAGGGTAGTTTACTGAGTTCGCTGTCTGTTAATTCCTATTCATATATTTTAAGGCGTTCCTTTTCTGACAGTCTATTTTTTACACGAATAATTACAAATTTCAGCTAGGGATAGCAAATATACTATTATATAAAATAGAAGCACAGTCCCTTAAACCTTTTACAACCCAAGAGTACTGAACGTATCGTCATGCCGTTTCTTTTAGTTTCTTCTTTAGAATTCTGGGTTAATCTTAGTGGTTATTTAATGTCAATATGGATATGTCGAAAACACAAAAAGAAGAATCATAATGTACTGCACGTTAGCTCTGGAGCGTAAACTATAAGAGCTAGTTTAAAATTGCAGAACTCATTGCAGGTCTCATAGTTTACGCTACAAAGGTCGCGGAAGTGGTAAACCATTATCCGTAAACGTGTTATTCCAATTATTTCTGTTTTATGTGTTGCTTGTGATATCACAGTTCTGTCGATACTTCACTCAACAGCAGTGGCGGCTACTCCTTAAGGACTCTGGGGCGGCGCCCTCCCAAAAATATCCAACACGGAATACGTACCAATCGTTAATCACAAATCGACTTGAATAATTTTCGTGTAGCAGCAGCCCGTGTATGTGAATGACCAATGTTTTTAGTCTAGGTAGTCTGCCAACCAGGCTCACCGAATGTTTTCGGAATGGGCTGACTGTCGGACTCTACGCGATCCGTCCGCGCCGTTAAAGGCTGGCTACGGGCGCTTGGGGTGAGTGGGGGTACTGGAGGTTGGGTGGGGGCAGTGTGCTGAACCAGGCCGCTTAGGACGGCGTCCGAGCCAAGGGCGCCAAATATAAAGGCGCACCGGCACCGGTCAGCCAGTTTCTAACAGGTGCAGTGCGTTTGATACTAGTATCAAGGTGCGTGTTATTGCCTAATTGTTTTTCTAGTTTCCTATTTAGAATGAATAATATAAATAGCGTAAACTACATTTTAACATTTGGTAGTAAACAATTGACTTTTGAAGGAAAGTTGGAATTAAAAAGGTTAGCACCACCGAGACATGATTTGAACATTGTACAGACACAAAATGCGTGTACAAAAGCAAAAGTAGTTTCACTAGGGAATTTAATCCTGCTTCATATAAACACACCAATATATAAGCCTACCAATGGTATTACTACATTTGTTGGTGACAGTCTTCTAAGTTCAGTAACATATGTTTGTCGTGACGAAGCATTTGTGTTCTCTGAACACTTACTTATATAGTTACACACACAACGAATTTACTTTATATTATTTTAAGGTACAGTTTTGGGTCTCTTGTGAAATCTAATAAAATGGAGTTACAAGGTTTTCATTGCCAGCAGAAAATGTTAAGAACGACATATTTGTGCGTAAATTTGTTCGTATTTTGGAATAGGAGGAAAAAGTCGTGTTAGATGAATGGTTAAATTACGTAACTAGCTAATAAAATTAATGCTATATTCTCCCCGTTCAAGAAATGTCCAGAAGGGACAAAATGTCGTGTACAATTGAAGAGACATGCCGCCCCTCCTAATAAACAGCCCACCAGCCGCCACTGCTCAACAGTAGTTATCTTGCTAGAGCTGGCTCGCTGTAGACGGATTCGTTGCTGGTAGACTGCTCCGGTACGGACGGCTACACTCGGTAGACTGAACGTAGGCTTCTGCTATTCTCCTTTGTACTTCACGTCGTGGCTGTGGATGCGCCGATCTAGCCGAGCCCTCTTCTTCTTATTGGCCGGCGAGTGAAGCAAGGCAGAGAGGAACATGGCTAGGAACTGTGACTGCAGCGAACGGATGGAGACGACTCTTCGCTCGCAGCTTCAGGCGGCATTGGCTTCGCTGGCAACGCTTGAGACTGCGGTGGGTGGGCGCCGCTGTTGTGGGCCGCTCGCGGGGGTGCAGTAGACGCCCTGTGCGTCTGTTGTGCCCTCCGATCGGCCTGCGGCTGTGGACAGTCACTGCCTGTGAGGGGGCCGCCTCCCAATCCGTGGTGGACTGGGAGGTTGGGAGGTCTCATCAGCGCGTGTCAGGCGGCGTAAGACTTTCTGGGGAACCGAAGTGGAGGCCTCCCCGGTTAGGTTTACGAACACATTCGAGGTTCTGCCCGTGGTAGAAGATGTTACTGACGCGGAGGGTGTCGCTTGCCCTATGGCCACTCCTCTGCCTGAAAGATCCGGACACTGACAGAGGGTAGGTTTGTAAGTAGTTGGGAGACACATAATCCCCAAAACTGGCAATCTTTTACAAAAATTCGCAATCTAGCGAGGACTTTTATGCGAGAAGCTTATAATAGTTTTCACAATGAAATCCTGTCGCGTAATATGTCAGAAAATCCAAAGAAATTCTGGTCATATGTGAAGTGCACTAGCGGAAAAACAAAACACAAACAGTACCTTCGCTACGAGATAGGAATGGTAATACTACCGATGACAGTACTACTAAAGCAGAATTGCTAATCACAGCCTTCCGAAATTCTTTCACCAAAGAAGATGAAGTAAACACTTCAGAATTCTAACCAAGGACAGCTGACAGTATGCGAAATTTAGAAGTAGATGTTCCTGGAGTAGTAAAACAACTAAAGTCACTAAACAACAACAAATCTTCCGGACCAGAATGTATATCAACTAGATTCATCTCTGAGTATGCTGATGCAATAGCTCCATACTCAGCTATCATATACAACCGATCATTCAGCGAAAGATCCGTAGCCAAAGACTGGACAGATGCCCAAGTTACTCCAATATTTAAGAAATGCAGTAAGAATGATCCCCAAAATTACAGGCCCATCTCAATGACGTCCATTTTCAATAGCATTTTGGAACATACTTTGTTCGAACATTAGGAACTACCTCGAAAAGAACGCCTATTGACCAATAGTCAACAGGGATTCAGAAACTATCGCTCTTGCAAAACACAACTTGCCCTTTAATAAGATGAAGTGATAAGTGCCATCGACAAGGGATCTCAAATCGACTCCATTATTCCGGATTTCCGAAAGGCCTTTGACACTGTACCTCACAAGCGGTTTATAATGAAATTGCGTGCTTATGGAATGTCGCCCCAATTGTGCGATTGGATTCACGATTTCCTATCAGAAACGACACAGTTCACAGTAATTGACGGTACGTCATTGAATAAAACAGAATTGATATCAGGCGCTCCTCAGGGAAGCATTATAGGTCTCCTACTCTTCCTTGTGTTTATAAACGATTTAGGAGACAATCTGAATAGCTCCCTTAGACTGTTGGCGGATGATGCTGTCGTTTATCGCTTATTGAAGTGAAAGCGATTTAGACAAAATTTCTACATGATGCGAAAATTGGCAATTAACACTAAATAATGAAAAGTGTGAAATAATACCTGAGCCGTGTAGCAAGGTCGATACATCGTGACTAACTTTCATGTATCTCTGGTGCTACGACAGAGGTCCTCTTTGGTTTGTTTTGAATCTGCCTGGCAACGGCGCGAGTGAGGTAGTTGGACGGTCGACGGGAAAAGGGAGCGGCAACGAGCCTCGACTAGACGTGGTTTCCGTGATAACTTCTGCTCTCCAGATCTCTCTGGGGCTGCTGGTTTTACCGAAAGACGGAGTGCTGCTGCCTTTGGACTTGCTAAAGACTGGGTGAGCGCCATAATTACCCTAGTGCTTTGGTGGTTTTCCACAGAGAGCCAGTGGAGTATTCTGGACCGTTAAAACTATTCCACGTGTTTTCTTTGTCCTGTAGTGGGAAGCTCTTTCTTCGATTCGCGTCCTTTTGCTCAAATAGTGCCTTCTTGGGGTGTTTATGTCGACTAGAAACGCTACGCTCAGTAACCCTATTGGATGCAATTTGTTTCCTTTTTGTATTTTATTGTTGTTGTTTGTTAAGCTTAAGGGACTTAACTGCGGGGTCATCAGTCCCTAAACTTACAAACTACTTATGAACTACCTTATACTAAAGACGACACAAACATCCATGCCCGAGGGGGAATTCGAACCCCCGACAATAGCGGCCGTGCAGACTATGACTGACGCGCCGCAGACCGCTCGGCCACTGCGGCCGGCGTATATTATTGCCAAGCGATGTTTCCCTGTTGATAAAACTTAGGTTCGGGCTACAGTACCCGCTGAAACTTTAAGTAACATGTTTCGTATGCAAAGCACCCTTTAGTATTGGTAATAATTTGTTAAAACTTTAATTTTCTTTTAAGGGGTCATTTCCTTTTACCTTATAAAATAAGAGGACGGTTGCTATTCAGTCTTTTATTTTGTACTATAGAGTTTGGGTGTGTTTTAGTCAATTATGTCTTGCTGACTGCCTGCGCGGCTTAGATGGATCTTGCGTGTGCGTGTTTTTCGGTCAACGCGCCGACCGGTGTTCTCACCTGTCGGAAGAAACTGTTCATAGTCATATCTTATATGAACGACATCGGTTTTGAAACTGTTATGTATAGTTTCTGATTCTACATATTAATCTGTGGTACAACAAATTGTTCCAAAGGGAGTTATCCTTGTAAGATTTACTGTTTGCCCCTTTTCCTTAAATAATTGTAAAGCTGTTTGCAATGCTGGGCCAACTTTAGACTACAGGTGTTTACTATTTACGTAGTACAAACATAAACGAATTCTGAGCAATTAAATTTAGTAATCTTGCTTGAATGTTCTCTGTTAATAGTATATTTGAATCATAGTTTCCTGGTGGTGAAATTATATTTGTAAAAATTTTATCCTTCATTAAATTTTAATAAACTTTAAACGAACAATGCTCAAATTTTCCCCTTTTCTTTTCAGTCCTTGCTAGTGTGTTAAACCGAGTGCACGGCTTGGGACGATAATGTCGTGTACCAATACACATGACCACTAAAGGAAATCCACTGAACTTTAGTTACACGATAAATTACACAAATCTTAAGGTCGTAAATTCGACCAAATACTATGAGTTACAATTGCGAACAACTTTGACTGGAGAGAACACATAGAAAATATTATGCAGAAGGCGAACCAAAGGTTACGTTTCATTGACAGAAGTCTTCGAAGATGCACCAGCTCCACCAAAGAGACTGCCTGCATCACACTTGTGCGTCCTCTCCTGGAGTACTGTTGCCCAGTGTGGGACACTCACCAGGTGGTACTGACGGAGGGCATTGAGAAGTTTCAGAGAAAGGAAGCTTGTTTTGTTTCATCACGTTACAAGGAGGAAAGCGTCGCGGAAATATTTCACGACCTGTACAGCCGGTCTGCACGGCCACTAAGGTCGGGGGTTCGAATGCCCCCTCCGGCATGGATATTTGTGCCGTCCTTAGTCTTAGCTAGTTCGTATGTAGTTTGTAAGTTTAGGGACTGATGACCCCGTAGTTAGGTCCTGTAAGTTCTACAAACATTTCAACATAAGCTACTGATCGGTAAATTTAATCATTTCACGTTCTCTGTATGCAATGTTTGACCAACAAATCGCCGGCCGCGGTGGCCGAGGGGACTGAGGCGCGCCAGTCACGGTCTGCACGGCCACTACGGTCGGGGGTTCGAATCTCCCCTCCGGCATGGATATTTGTGCCGTTCTTACTGTTAGCTAGTTCATAGGTAGTTTGTAAGTTTAGGGACTGATGACCCCGTAGTTAAGTCCCATAAGCTATACAAACATTTGAACATTTTGAACCAACAAATCGTGAGTCAATTGGAAAACTCTAACAGGCTGTACCAGTGGCGGCGCGTTCTATGTGTTCACTCGTTCATTGAACCACCGGAAAAAATCTCGTCGGGGAAAAAAAGTAAATAATAAATAAAATAAATAATGTTTTTAAACTATCGTTCTTCGTTTCGTTCTTCTGTCAGATCATTTTATGTGCAAATTGAAAGTCCACTACTGGCCATTAAAATTGTTACACCAAGAAGAAATGCAGATGATAAACGGGTATTCATTCAACAAATATATTATACTAGAACTAACATGTGATTACATTTTCATGCAATTTGGAAGAACAGAGCCTGAGAAATCAGTACCCAGAACAACCACGTCTGGCTATGATAACGGCCTTGATACGCCTGGGCATTGGGTCAAACAGAATTTGGATGGCGTGTACAGGTACAGATGCCCATACGACACCACAGTTCATCAAGAGTAGTGACTGGCGTATTGTGACGAGCCAGTTGCTCGGCCACCATTGACCAGACGTTTTCAGTTGGGGACATATCTGGAGAAAGTGCTGGCCAGGGTAGCATTCGAACATTTTCCGTATCCCGAAAGGCCCGTACAGGACCTGCAACATGCGGTCGTTCATTATCCTGCTGAAATTTTCGCAGGATCGAATGAAGGGTAGAGCCACGGGTCGTAACACATCTGAAATGTAACGGCCACTGTTCATAGTGCCGTCGATGCGAACAAGAGGTGACCGAGACGTGTAACCAATGGCACCCCAAACCATCGCGCCAGGTAATACGCCAGTATGGCGATAACGAATACACGCTTCCAATGTGCGTTCACCGCCATGTCGCCAAACACGGATGATGCTATAAACAGAATCTGGATTCATCCGAAAAAAATGACGTTTTGCCATTCATGCACCCAAGTTCGTCGTTGCGTACACTATCGCAGGCGCTCCTATGATGCAGCGTCAAGGGTAACCGCAGCCATGGTCTTCGAGCTGATAGTCCATCCTGCTGCCAACGTCATGAACTGTTCGTGCGGATGGTTGTTGCCTTGCAAACATCTCCATCTGTTGACTCAGGGATCGCGACGTGACTGCCCGATCCGTTACAGCCATGCGGATAAGCTTGCCTGTCATCTCGACAACACGAATACGAGTTGTAGCGCGGCCACTTAACATAGGCGGCAGCGGCCGTAAAGTTGCAATGCACATGCGCGCCTGAGGCTGAGATTATCTTCTGAACCCCCTGGAGGCAGCTTATGGGTGCTCCCGCGGTAGGGAATAGCGAGGGGAAAGTCCGCTTTTAACAATGCGTTGGAGCTGGTAGAGACGCCAGCTCCTGGCCTCTCGATCTATGGCGGTTACGCAAGAAAAGTCCCGAAGCAAAGACAACGGAGCTACTGCGCAACTTTCCTTGCACATCTGCAAATCCACCATTAAGGCAACATCCACCCTGCCGGCAGCGGTGGCCGAGGGGACTGAGGCGCTCCAGTCACGGTCTGCACGACCACTACGGTCAGGGGTTCGAATCCCCCTCGGGCATGGATATTTGTGCCGTCCTTAGTCTTAGTTAGTTCATAAGTAGTTTGTAAGTTTAGGGACTGATGACCCCTTAGTCGAGTCCCATAAGCCATATAAACATTTGAACATTAAAATTTGAACATCCACCCTTCTTATTTGTTGTTGGCGCATTGAAGAGTAGTGAAAAACAAGTCATATTTGTTAAAAGATCTTATAACTGTAAATTAAAGACGTATCAAGTGTAAAAGCCTTCAGAATATCCAGCTATGAATAATAATGATGTCACTACACTCCACTTAACAAGAATAACCGCTTTCGCCGTCTAAGGTAATGGATACGAAATCGATTGCAAACAGTTCTTTTCAAAATATACGGGAACAACAACGACTTTTGTATTCATTTCATTCCATTCCCTGATGGTGGTGGTGGCGGCTGGTGCAGCAACAGTGTTGAATATTAAAAAATGCTCAGTCTCTGTTGCAGTATTTTATTCTCCAATAACGCATTTCACGCTGTTAGCGCATCGTCAGACTGGAAAAAGACAAATGTTTTGTTACCGTCCGTGTACCTGGCGGGCAGCAAATCTAATGTGGCTAAGGTGAGTAAATTTGAAAATTCAGACTTACTTGTGCGGAGATGGAGCCACAGAACTATCTATTGCTGTGTAGGAGGTATCTTAACAATTTGTGTTATTGGGCGCCTGCAAAGAGGTAAACGTACAAAGTACGTAAGGGTTATTTGAGCTAAAATAACTAGGGACTAAAGGGGTGTGGTATGGAAATTAATGGACTGCTTTATATGATAAAACTCACCATAGCAGCAGAGGAGTCGCTGTCGCGGCAGGTCCACGTTTACAGCTGGTAGTATTCTTAATAACTACGGAACATAAATGCGACCGTTAAACAGAGCGGTATGGGTAGAGTTACGCCTGCGAGAATCAGCGGCTAGAGATGTTTGTGACGTGACTTGACGTGACGTGACTTTTGTATTCTTACTTGCCCCATATCTTTGGACGTTTTAGAGGGTAAATGACATTTATACTGTTCGCTGAAACACATATGTAACAGTAAAATCAGACATTGTCAGAACGAAGATGGGCGGTCTTATAATTAGATAAAATGCTTAAGAATTTTAAACAATTTATTTAAAATTATTTAAAATTAATAAAACTGGCCTAGACCGCAAAGTCTAAGTTTTTTTATAATATCTTTTAGTGGTGATCAGTTTCGACCTTTCGATCATTATCGAACCTGTAAACAAGCGAAATGGAAGAAGACATCAGAACATGACATCTTGACATACGGCTTTTACATGGTTGAATGACATATGACACCTTTTAAAGCATTTACAAACTTCCGTCTAAGGTAAATTTATAACCACTTATTGGAATGGCATACAAGAAATTCTAACCCATCTGGCAAAAACTTATTAACCACACAGCGTAAAGAATAATTTTCAAAAAGTATGAGGCGCTATGCCTATTTAATAAAAAGAGTGGAAACATTTGAAAAGAATGTTAAAAGTAAAATAGTTCTGAATGGCATAAAATAGTAACGTAGCACTGTATTCTACTTAAATGCTTAAGGCAAGAGTATGAAAAGCCAGCTATTACTGAAAACGTACCACTGTTCTTTGATTGAGACCGTGACACAGGAGTGAAACTAAGCGGTCAAAAAATTAGCAGTTCCATCAGTAAATAATATTTATAAATGATGACCAGTCAGAACATAAAATTGGCAGTTCCATCAGTTAAAATCTAAAATCTTGACCAGACAAAGCATAAAATACAGCAAATGCTGGTGGCGTTTGACGGTTGTCATTATGCTATTGAAAATTAATCACACGTATCCAAAAACTGTGGAAAAAAACAACATTGTCAAGTAGTAATATTTTTTTAAATGTCTCCTCAGAAGTGCTGCCTTCTTTGAAAGCTGGACTTCATGTGTGCCAAGTCTACTGATCATTAGAACAGCAGTTCTACGTTAGCAGGAATTTTGAGCGATCGCTCTTTTGCCCTACTCAGATGGTGGTCACCTTTACTATTGGAGGTCCCGCACCTTCTATTATGGTGGATCTTCAATAATTGCACGTGGAACTCTCACACGGGGCCATCTCGCGGGGTGTACTGTGCCCGTATATTAATGGTGCCTGGTGGTCGGTCGGAGGGTTTCTACTTTGCTTAGTAAGTTCCTTGTGTGCTTTATTATAAAGTCGTATATAGTGTCCATATGTAGCTCGTCATGCAACTCTCTCGTTCTGGACCATCTAGGGGCTCGTAGAATGGGTCGGAGGCACTTGTTTTGCAGTACTTGTAACATTTTTATATTGGTGGGACATGCCGTTCCCAAAGACGAGCATCCGTGTGTCGTGGTAGGCAGGACTGTTGATTTGTATAAACGTACTTTAGTTTGTGTGGTCATCTGGGTACTGTACAATAACGGAAACAGTTTATGGATGAATTTAACAATTTTTTCTTTCTTAAGTAAAATTTGTTGTTTAAATGTTAACTTATTATCGAGTTGCACTCCAAGGTATCGAACTTGTTGAGACCAAGGAATATTTGTATTGTTTATGTGTAGATTATCGCGTAGATCAGGTCGTCGCCTGGTGAACATTACCGCCTTGGTTTTGTCGGCATTTATCTTGATCACATTGTGATGTGTCCAGCTTTCAGTAAGCGTAAGCTGACGCTGGAGTCTGATGATGGCGGTGCCTCCCCCTCGCCTTCTCTGTCGGTCTCTCTAATATCCCACCATGTTCGGAATTTTGAAGGTCTGTGTTCTTCTCAAATGTGTTTGTCAGGAATAAGATATCAACTTTGCGGCGGGCGGGCTAGAAAGTCACAGAGTTCTTATTTTTGACACCTTCGGCGTCAAAATTACAAAATGTTAAGTCGCAGGTCCTGTGGATCCTCGCAGCTATTACGGAGCAAAGATTTGCATTACGCCGTCCACCAGGACCTTTATTTTTGATAATATGTCAGGTTCTGTGTTAAATTGACGGAAAGTTGTTTCGTCGACGAAGATTTGAAAAGAATGAGTGAATGTCTCTAACAGTCTCAAATATTCAGATTTCGGTTGGTCTTGAGTGGCATTTGATGTGTTCGCGGCGGTATGTTGTGCTCAAGGGATCTTCCAAGAATTCTTTTTTCGTAACACCGGGAGCTCTTGTGGATTCTGGATGTTAACCGTTTGGGGTTGATTTGTTTGTCGTCTCGACTGAAAGGATTGGGCTTGTGCTGTGTATATGCGCAATGCTTCTTGAAATTTTTCACACCCCCTCCAAAAAGCTGCGTTATCCTTGTTACAATTAACACACGTTGGTTTATGGCACGGTGGTTTATCGCAGTCTTTAGATAGGTGGTGTCCTGTACATCTTACGCAACGAGCTGACAGGTTGCAATAATTGGCTGTGTGGAAGAACCTCTGCCACCTTTTACACTGCGGAGGTCCATCTTTATTCCTATACGTTTCCACAGTTACTCTCGTATCGAGGATGTGTTTAATGTCATATATAGACTCACTTTCGGGTCCTGGCGGTAAGGAGACGCAGTAGACAGGTTGTGGGATCAATTTCTGTGTGGCGTCATCCCGTGATTTGGACTGAAACACAGTGGCACTGTGCAATCCCAGTTGTCGTAATTCACTTTCGACATCTGCTTCCGGCACTTCTACATCTACATCTACATAGTTACTCGGCAAATCACATTCAAGTGCCTGGCAGAGGGTTCATTAACCTCTTTCATAACTTTCCCCATCGCTCCATTCTCTAATAGCACGCGGGAAGAAAGAACACCTAAATCGTTCCGTTTTCGATCTGATTTCTCTTATTTTATTGGGATGGTCATGTCTCCCTAAGTAGGTGGGTGCTAGCAAAATATTTTCTCATTCAGAACTAAAAGTCGGTGATTGAAACTTCGCAAACAGATCACGCCGCAATGAATAACGCCTTTCTTTTAATGATTTCCACCCCAATTCTTGCAACATTTCCGTGACGCTTTCCCCCCCGTAACGTGATACATCTACATACATACTCCGCAATTCACCGTAAGGTGCGTGGCGGAGGGTACACTGTACCACTACTAGGCATTTCCTTTCCTATTCCAACAAAACGCGCTGCCCGTCTCAGAACCTTCTCAATGTCTTCCGTCAGTCCCACCTGGTGAGGGTCCCACAAGGGGGAACAGTACTCCAGGAGAGGACGCACAAGTGTGATGTAGGCAGTCTCTTTGGTGAAGCTGTTGCATCTTCGAAGCGTTCTGCCGATGAAACGTAACCTTTGGTTCGCCTTCCCCACAATATTTTCTATGTGTTCTCTCTAGTCAAAGTTGTTCGTAATTGTAACTCCTAGGTATTTGGTAGAATCTACGACCTTAAGGTTTGACTGATTTATCGCGTAATTAAAGTTCAGCGGATTTCTTTTAGTGGTCATGCGTATTACTTCACACTTTCCTTTATTTAGTGTCAATTGCCAATTTTCACACCATGCAGAAATTTTGTCTAAATCGCTTTGCAGTTGCTTTTGATCCTCAATTGACTTCACTAACCGATAAACGGCAGCATCATCCGCGAACAGTCTAAAGGAGCTATTCAGATTGTCTCCTAAATCATTTATAAACACGAGGAAGAGTAGGGGACCTATAACGCTTCCCTGTGGAACGCCAGATATCACTTCTGTTTTACTCGATGACTTACCGTCAATTACAACGAACTGTGTTCTTTCTGATAGGAAATCGTGAATCCCATCGCACAATTGGGGAGATATTCCATAAGCACGCAATTTCATAAGAAGCCGCTTGTGGGGTACAGTGTCAAAAGCCTTCCTGAAGTCCAGAAATATGGAATCGATTTCAGATCCCTTGTCGATGGCACTTAACACTTCATGTGAATAAAGGACAAGCTGTGTTTCGCAAGAGGGATACTTTCTGAATCCGTGTAGACTACTGGTTAATAGGTCGTACTCTTCGAGGTAGTTCATAATATTTGAACAAAGTATATGTTCCAAAATCCTACTGTAAATCGACGTCAATGAGATAGGCCTGTAATTTTGGGGATCACTCCTATTGCCTTTCTTGAATATTGGAGTAACTTGGGCAACTTTCCAGTCTTTGGGTACGGATCTTTCGCTGAGTGATCGGTTGTAAATTATAGCTAAGTACGGAGCTATTGCATCAGCATACTCTGAGAGGAATCTAGTTGGTATACAATCTGGCCCGGAAGATTTATTTTTGTTTAGTGACTTAAGTTGTTTTACTACTCCATGAACATCTACTTCTAAGTTTCTCATGCTGGTAGCTGTTCTTGGATTGAATACTGGAGTGTTCACTACGTCTTCTTTGGTGAAAGAATTTCGGAAAGCTGTGTTGAGCAATTCAGCCTTAGCAGTACTGTCATCGGTAGTATTACCATTGCTATCGCGTAGTGAAGGTATTGTTTGTGTTTTGCCGCTAGTGTACTTCACATATGACCAGAACTTCTTTGTATTTTCTGCAAGATTACGACACAGGATTTCGTTGTGGTAACTACTATAGGCTTCTCGCATTAAATTCCGCGCTAGATTGCGAGTTTCAGTAAAAGATTGCCAGTCTTGTGGATTCTGTGTCTTTTTTAAATTTTGCATGCGTTTTTCTTTGTTTCTGCAACAGTGATCTGACCTGTTTTGTGCACCACGGGGGGTCAACCCCCTCTTTTATTAATTTATTTGGTATAAATCTCTCGATTGCTACTGATATTATGTCTTTGAAAGTAAGCCACAACTGATCTACACTCGCATTTTTAGTTTTGAAAGACTAGAGACTATCACTCAGGAAAGCGTGAAGCGAATTTTTATCTGCTTTATTGAATAGATATATTTTTCTTTTATTTTTTGGTGCATTTGGGCATTTCGACATTCACTCTCGCTACTACAACTCGATGTTCGCTGATCCCTGTTTCTGTTTTGATGCTCTTTACTAGCTCAGGATTATTTGTTGCTAGGAGATCAAGGGTATTTTCGCAACCATTTACTATTAATAGTGGTTTCATGAACTAACTGTTAGAAGTAGTTTTCAGAACTAGTTCGGACGATGTTTTATATTTGCCGCTGGTTTTGAATACGTAATTATGCCAACATATCGAGGGTAAATTAAAGTCGCCACCGATTATAACAGTATGCTTCGGATACCTATTTGAAATGTGATTCAAGCTTTCTTTGAACATTTCGGCAACCGCATCGTCTGAGTCAGGGGGCCGATAAAAAGATCCAATTATTAATTTATTCCGGTTGTCAGGAATAACCTCTACCCAGACCAACTCACAGGAAGTATCTGTCTCAATTTCGCTGCAGGATAAACCGTTAGTAACAGCAATAAACACTCCACACCCTATTCTGTTTATTCTATCCTTTCTGACGACCATTTGGCCCTTTGAAAAAATTTCTGCCGAACTTATCTCAGGCGTTAGCCAGCTTTCAGAACCTATAACGATTTGTGCCTCAGTACTTTCTATCAGCGCTTGGAGCTCTGGAACTTTCCCAACACAGCTACGGCAGTTGACAACTGTTATACCTATGTTTTCTAGATTTGCTTTCTTCCTGTGTCTGACCTGCCCCCTTTGAGACTGAAACCCATTTTGTGTATTCCCGAGGCCCTCTAACCTAAAAAACCGCCCAGTCCACGCCACACAGCCCCCGCTACCCGTGTAGCCGCTTCCTGAGTATAGTGGACTCCTGACCTATTTAGCGAAACCCGAAAACCCACCACTCTTTGACGCAAGTCGAGGAATCTGCAGCCCACACGGTCGCAGAACCGTCTGAGCCTCTGATTCAGACCCTCCAACCGGCTCTGAACCAAAGGTCCGCAGTCAGTCCTGTCGATAATGCTGCAGATGGTGAGCTCCGCTTTCATCTTGCAAACAAGACTGGCAGTCTTTACCGCTTCTGATAGCCGCTCGAAACCAGAGAGGATCTCTTCCGATCCAAAGCGACACACATCATTGGTCCCGACATGTGCCACCACCTGCAGCTTGCTGCACCCTGTGCTCTTCATGACATCCGGAACGACCCGTTCCACATCTGGAATGACTCCCCCCGGTAAGCACACGGAGTGCTCATTGGATTTCTTCCCCTCCCTAGCAGCCATTTTCCTAAGGGGCTCCATCACCGCCTAACGTTGGAGCTCCCAACTACCAACAAGCCCACCCTCTGTGAGTGCCCGGATCTTGAAGGCAGTGGGGCGAGTACAGGACAAGCGACACCATCTGCGTCAGGAACATCCTCTGACACAGACAGCGCCTCGAATCTGTTGGCAAGACTAACCGGGGAGGCCTCCACTTCGGTCCTCCGGGAAGTCTTACGCCGACTGACACGCGCTGAGGAGACCTCCCAATCCACCACAGATTGGGGGACTACCTCCTCGCGAGCTGTGAGCGGGCTGGCCACAGCCGCAGGCTGATTGGAGGGCACAACAGACGCACAGGGCGTCTGCTGTATTCCCGCGAGCGGCCCACAACAGCGGCGCCCACCCACCGCTTTATTTTTTTCCAAGTAAGTACATCTGAGGACACAGATGTTTTATAAACAGTGAGCTTCGAAAAATATGGATCTGACACTAAACTGTTTATTAACGGCGAATCTGAAAAATATATACGCGAGCTAATAAATCAAAATAACAACAGAACTGACAACTAAACGCGGTTCTTAGTAGATAAACACGCGAGCACACTAAGGATTTAAGAACTGTAAAAGAAAGCACACACGAAATGAAAATAAGTCGCTTCTATTAAGAAGCCGGTTACCGTAAAATGTAGAGCAGCTGCTGGTCACGTGTGCACTGGCCGCCGGTCACTGAGCAACTGAAGTGTAGGATTACCAACCGCGAGTACGATCAAAACAAAACAAAAGCAGTGAGTGGCGTATTTACACTGCCGATGAATACACTGAACTGACTAGTTGAACGCGAATCTAAGTAAATATACACAGGAGCACGAAAAGTTTGATAAACACTGAGCTTCGAAAAATATGAAGCCAACACTAAACTGTTTATTAACGGCGAATCTGGAAAATATATCCGCCGGCACTTTGACGTTTCGATTTTGATGGGTATAGAACGTTATATGATGTACATGGAAAAATTGTAAAGCTGCTCTCTGTGTTCTATTGAGGCAAAATGATATTTAATTAAATCATTTTTATAGATTGCTTCTTAAGTTCTCTATCGAGCATCAGATATTTTCCAGTGTATTTAATGGTTATGGGTGGGACTTTCAACGGTTTCTCCTTCGGCTGAGCCGCACCAGATGTGGATGCGCCCTGATTTGTCGTGTTTGTTGGTGTGGGCGTAGCCTCCTCGTTGTCTGTATCGGTGCTCAATCGAGCAAATTTGTTTGACGTACTTACTGCGGACTGTTTCTTAAGTGTTGCAGTGGGGAGCTGTGTCTGTTTTCGCTTAGTCACGGACTTCACTTGTTGAAAACCTTGATTTCTGTCGTGTTCGTCAAGTTCCATGTCCTCAGGGCGGTTTTTCCCGTCCTGGGGGTTCTCTTCTGAAGAGTCGTCTGTGAGCCAAGGAAGCCCACATTGGGCTGCAAGTTCCATTGCTCTTAGGTGTCGGGTTCTCCGGTCCTGATTGGTAATAACCGAGTCCGTCTCTTGAACATGGTTTGTACTCGTTGCGCCTGGGCACCATCCGCTAAGCTCCTGAGCAGGGTATGTTGTCTAGCTGTGATGAACGTCGTCTGTGAGACGATTGTCTATCTATGGAAGTGTCCCTGGTCGCAGATGCTGTCCTTGACGGTGAGCCAGTCTTTTGCGTGGACAAACACTGGCAGTCCGCCAGTGGACGGGCACCTGATACGTCACCATCCGCTAAGCCGAGTCCAGCAGCGTGGTTGTTCATGCCGACACGGCCATCCAAAGTAACATCGGCGCCAAGTCCGCTCTTTCGTGAACGTTCACCACGGAACCGGGGGTGGCGGAAACTGGAAACGGGTTCTGATCTATCGCTGACACTGCGTACCACACAAGAATCAGCAATAAGTAACGTTGTCCCGACCGGCTAGTAACTACTATACTACAAACTATCGATACACACGCGATTTTCTCTATTAAAACTGATGACGGTGTCAAGTAGTAAAGATCAGACCATAATATATTGATGACATTGTCACCTTTGAGACGGAGCATACCTTAGCAAATCCATCAATCGTGTGTATCCGATGGCTCACATGGTCTGTACGTAAGTGCAGGCAGTAATACACATAAGCAAACACATTCGTTTGGATACATGTGTGAACGTCATTCCAATACACCGTCAAATATTAGTAGGCGCAGGCACGTTCGTGACTGTCAGAAATAAGCGTCAAGGGCCAACAAGTGGCACGCATGTGCCCATGCATTAACAAGGCAATACATCGTTCTTCGTTAAAATAAATATAGAATGACTTTGTATGAAACTGGGGAAAACATGTAATAAGTAAAACAGAACTAAGTGAATCTAAAAAATTAAATATTGAATGAAAACACTTAGGCCAGTTTTATTAATTTTAAATAAATTGTTTAAAATTCTTAAGCATTTTTCATATTTAACTGTTTGAGTAGAGGTGGGGGAGAGCAGCTTTGGTGCTTCGCAAGTGTAGTGTCTTTTCTTACGTCGTTTTCTTTAACAACAGTGAACGGTCAATCCGCAGCCGACACCATCAGTTTTAAATTGTGTGTTTCTCCGTGTGTGTGATGGGTTTCGTTTTAATTCCACAATAGCGGTCGGTCAAACCATAGCCGCCGCCCTGCGCTCATTTTAATTGTGTGTGTGCCACTGACCCTCGAGCAGCTGTTTTTATTCTCCACCATCGCCGTATCAAATCTTTTATGACGCCACTGTTTCGCTGCATTTTAAATACTTTGTATTATCTCCATTTAACATCTCCGTTTTATGTGTGTTTTATCTCCAAAATTTTATCTCCTTTATGTTAGTATATCTACTGTGTCAAATTTTGTTTCATTTCTGTAGGCTGAAGAGCGCCTGTGTGCGCTGCCAGCCCTGCCCTTGTAGAGGAACTGGAAAAAAAATATTAAAAATAAAATGAGCAGCTTTGCGCATGCGTAAGGTTAGGAGGGGGTGTTGCGTACAGTGCCACGTAACCCGAAGGTAGCTTGTCTCTTCATCGTAACAGTTTCATTTTGTTACAGTCACGTAACAGTATAATCAGTTACTGTGTTTTAGAGTTCATGTGCATATTCACATGTTCGTGGTGATTATTATCAAAGAAAAATGAACAACATTCAGTATCATTCAGAAACAAATTTTTCAACTTTAAGCTTAGTAGTGAAATAAAGAAGCTTGGTAAGCCGACGTGTCAACGACGTTGAAGCAAGTGCAAAAAAGCCGAGGTAAGACAATCTGCAGATCTTATAACGAAAATATATCTAACGGGAGGGGGGGGGGGGAGGAGAGCAAACCGTGGTGTTTTTCCCCGGCGCCACTCGCAGAGGTGCGCCAAATTAAATTATCTCCCTGGACGCCCCGCCCGCGGCGGGAAAGGCGGGAGGGGGGGGGGGGGGAGGCTAGGAAGAAGTGAATCCCCCCAGTCATCTGAAGCACCAGCTGGGTTCTACAAATTTTTATTTACAGTAGTAAAGTTGTATATGAAAGCAGCAAGAATGATTGCAGGCACTAATAGATGGGAACAAAGGCAGGAGGGTGTCCACAATGAGGAAATCAAAGAAAAACTGGGAATGGACACCATAGATGAAGCAGTTAGAGCGAACAGACTGAGATAGTGGGGTAATGTTACACGCATGGGAGAAGCAAAGTTACCTAACAGACTCATGAGCTCGGCAGCGGAGGGTAAGAGGAGTCGAGGTAGACCAAGAAGAAAGTACTTAGATTCGGTGCAGAATGATTTTGAAGTAAAAGGCATAACATCAGACGAGGCATCAATGTTAGCCTTGAATAGGGGATCATGGAGGAATTTTATTAGAGGTACTATGCTCCAGACTGAAGGCTGAAAGGCATAATCAGTCTCTAATGATGACGATGATGATGATGAGTAAAGTTGTAAGCTTACCATCCTCCGCTTTCCTATCAGTTGCCACCCTGTTCCGGCTATCGAAAGATGTTAAAGCAGATCTTAGTGCCCTGATTAAATAAACGACGCGTAACGGAATTCGCCTTACCATGGCCATACTATGGTAACTAATTGGATAGCAGTGGCAGTAGCTTTTCTCAACGGATGTGCCTACCATGATTTCGTATCTGAATATTATGCATAACAAACAAGGACGGGGAATTAGTTTAAAGCAGTTTTCCTTTTAACAAATTTACATTTATTCAGAGATCTTGTCGTTACTCAATTAAGCAAGAAAAATTATGGGACATTTCAGTTAAAACATTTAGAATACAATTACTATTTCGTGGAGCAACACTCGTTGTCTACTGGCTGGATTCCACAATCGTAGTGCCATGATGTAGTACCCACGTGACGACACACACATAAATTCAAAGTGCCACAAAGAAAATACCCACACGCACTGAGCCTAATCCACAAAGAACAGAACTCGTCCTAATTCCGTGAAAACGCTCCCAAAAATTTAGAAAATGGACTTCTGCTAACATTATGCGTTACTGAACCATTCCCCTACTAATCTGTTCCAAAATTGTCACAAATCACACACACTTCCAAATACATTACCCTCGGAGATCAACATATTCACGTCCATCCCTAGCCAGCCCAGGAAACATTCTGCCGAAATATGGCTGCCCTCTAGCGTAACCGCCCTTCCCGTTCAACTTTGAGCCGTGCTGCAATTCGCCAGTCACCTAACGGGACCATCCTGCCAACTTCAGAATCGTGGAGGAATCGCAAATCACAGACACCTATCGACCACGTCCCCCCAGGAGACCTCTTTGTCCAATACAGAAATCAAGTTGGCTAACCTTCTAACTACGAGCATCTCTGCCTTCCCAGCTGCAGCCTCTCACACACACACATTTGGTAAGATGGGGAGATGGGTGATGTGGAGCAAAGCTCCTTATGTGAGCGGGGTTCACATTATGCCTATAATAACAATAGCAACAATAATCATTATGCATTATTGTCTCCACTGCTTCCAGCAGTGAATGATTAAGGTGGCACGAAAGGTCAAACACAGAAATAAGAAAGTAATGTGCACAGAACACTGTGGCTTGCCTGAAACACGTATAAATTCAAGTAAGTCAAATGGAATGACACTACAGTATCGTTTCAGTGACCGCAAGTCTGGAAACAGCCATATCATGCTGACAGTTCTTAACATTAGATTCATTTCCTTATAGAAGAAAATATGAAGAGCAAAATGCCTCCCATTGCAAATCAATTGTTACGGTTTTCAAGAAATTATCGGCACGACCACATCTTGGTTACAGTGTAATGCCCATTCAGACAGCTAACAATTACCAGATATTTTCAAATGGGAACATGGGCGCGTAACGCGTTGTAGCAGAAGCCGCAGGCTGTGAAACGAATGTGGGGACGACGTTGTCAGAAACTCGAGCACCGCTACCGACGACCGCAGAACCACCGCAGGGCCGCTCGCGGTTACACCCAGTTATTGCCTCGGCTCGCCAAGCCTGCCACCCAGTCTCTAGCATGTCAGCCGACATCTCCTACACCGAACCAAGAGTGATGCATAACGCACTGCTAGACCTAAATGCCCAGGCTGAATCGTCCGCCATGTTTTCCCCAACATGGTTGGAATCGCGCTGCACTAACAGCGTGGAGGCGCATGACCAGCCATCTTTCACAAACGATTTCTCAAAAACAAATTGGTAGAAAATTTAATTTTTCCGCTACTTAAATCATTATATGTCAGCATTGTGACGAAATGCTCGTCATTTCGTTATTAGTCATACTCAATAAGAAATTCGCTTCGAAATAAGAGACTGCGCTACATTAGGAAAAGTTTGCAGTAAAAAAATTATAGGCAGCTATGACATTCCGTTTGGTGCTTGTTGTACCGTATGTTGCTGCGGATGAAACTTTCCTAATGGATTGAATTTTATTTTCAACTTAGGAGAGATCTTTATCGTTCACTCATACCGCTAAACTTTTTATTTAGCGCACTATTTCCGATGGCGATAAGGCCAGAAAGGATCATTGCGTATCTTACACACGGTTAGAGGTATCAAAATTATATTTTAACAAATGATAACATGCAAAGAGGGGAGTATTTTGCCACATGGTTACTACGCAAAACTTCATTAATTGTCGCGTTATTCAAGGAAATATATAATTGTAGAATGAAAAAGAGTAAAGTTAGTGATTTATTATTCGATTTGCAGATATTCCTTCGTCACTCACAAATGTTTATTTCTTTGCTTCTTGTCTATTGTATTTCAGAGGTACTACTCAATTTCCAAAACCTAATAGGAGTTACATTTCCTTAAGTTTAAAACCTAGCAGTAACAGAACGGAAGTTACTATATCTAATGAGGATTTTATGTGAGAATACTTGAAAATGACAGATAGCAAGCATCTCTTCACTAGCTAATGAACTGACTTGCTCTCATTTCTTCACATAATAAACCATTCTGTATTGAGATATTTAGAACATCCTTTTCATATAACTGAAAAATTGAAATTGAATATTGACGCAGCACTTTTGTAGTGTGCAACTATTAAATTTAATGGGTTAAAAGAAGTCAGTATCAGTATCTTCAAGTATGGATATTATGCAGCAACAATATGTGCCTAATTATTAGGAGTTCTAATACGGAAGACGAGTTACTACTAGGCGGGCGGGCGGATCCCAGTGCGTCATATTTAACTGGCATTATCTCAAGTTATACGTTTCTCACAGAGTTTCTGTTTGGAGAGGATGAAAATTTGATGTATTGTGAACATTTCATTCGCTTAATGTGTTCACCTAAGTTCCTCGCATGCCGAAATTACTGTAACGTCGTCAGAAAGTGCATGGACGTAAACTACCAGTATATGCTGTTTATAAATTACTGTCATAAGTAAAACTAAAATGAAAATGTGGTGTAGTTCTTAACGAACACATTGATGAAAGTTTCACGTTGATACAGTGAGTAGTTTGCGAGTGTGAGCGAGTTGAATGAAACGCGAGGTAACGCGTGAGCTTCATCCGGAACGTGGCAACTCCTACACCTTGGGGAAAAAAGGCGGATAGTTCAGGTCGGGTTCATAGGAGCCTAACGCACTGCCCTCCATACTTACACTCTTTATCTACAGTCGGCGTTCGGAAAGTAACTTCAGTTTGCTAACAATAATGTATCGATTTCAGATAACGCATTTAACTTCAGACAAACCTACACTGCTCAGAACAATTAAGGGATCAAGTTACATATCATACACAAAATACATATGGTAACGTAATTCATCTGATATTGGTTATACCTGTAAATTGAGAGATACAGTACGATATTATGCTGTCTTAACCATTTACTTCAGGCTTACATGACGTTTACTTAGAGCCACTTACAAAGGGGCTACTATACAAGTGAAGAAGATATTCTCGTTGCCCGATAATATGGTGTGTGATCACTTCGCACATCCAGTACAGTGGGAAAACTGCGTGGCATGGAAGTATGAAGTTGTCAATCAACCTTATGTGAATGCTCTGAAAAGCTAATCATTTGCATATCACAGCATCTTCTTCCTGTCGGTTAAATTTCGCGTCTGTAGCACGTCATCCTCGTGGTGTAGCAATTTTAATGACCAGGAATGTAATATTGCACTCAAGAGCCGCGGTGGAGTGTCCGGGCGTTCTAAGGCGCCTTGCTGCGGAGCGCCGTTGTTCGCCGTCGTAGCATCGAGTCCTCCCTCACGTATGTGTGTGTGTGTTGTCTTTAGTGTAAGTTAGTTTAAGTAGTTTCTAAGTCTAGGGGTTGATGACCATAGCAGTTTCGTCCAATAGGTTTACTAACATCTGAACATTTGATTTGTACTCAAAAGAAGTAACCAGTATTATTTATTCTTTAAACGTTAATTAGTATTTTAGGAACATGTTTTAATCGTCACTGAATGCGTACAACAGACTTCTGTTTCTTGTTATATGCTTTTTCTGAAAAATAAGGGATACTCGTCTTTTCGGGTGAAGCCTAAGGTCTCCATTTTACTTCAGTCTTTGTAACATAATCTCAACATATTAATGTACACTACAACATACTAAGACACCTCATTCAGGACGCACTAAGAAAAATGAAAAATACTTGAAAGGGGACAAAAAAGAAAAATAAATAAATAAATAAAAACACACACAAATACTTCCTAATTGACGTTCCTGGGCGTCACAGGTGTTTTGAGCTGTTCAACAGATCACCTAAAGCTCGAAAACCGATCGGGCAAATTCGCAAAAAACTAATACTGTATAAAAAATCCCTTAATAAAAGCTTTCTCTTAATCGAGTTACGACAGTACTCAGTGCTTCCTTCTCTCACGAGAGTTTATTGTCCTGCGCATTATCCTAGTCACAGATTCGTAACCTCTTCTAGGTACCGATTTCATAACTATAAATCAAGTTGATCGTCATCATTATTAACATAAGAATCAACACAAAAGTTTGTTCTATTTGATACATGAGTAGCCTTAAATCAAACCTGGACATCTCACCTAATGGTCGAAATTTAGTTAGCAGTCGATCCTAAAGGAAGTTTTTCCGCTCTGAAATCTGTCCCCCCCCCCCCCCCAAATTGACGTAAATGTGATAAATCGCACGTTAAATTTGACTGCTCATATCAAACGTGGACACCTACATAAGAGCTAGATATCAAATTCGGACACTTGTTGAATGAAGCAGTGTGCTCCAATGGAACACAGTATATGATCACATGACCTCGAAAATCAGACATTGCGACAGTATGTGCCAGGTACTAAAGTTTTTAAGTAATTTTTAATAGTATTATTACTAATTATCATCTTAAAGCGAGTAAAATGGAACAAATACATCACTAGCGTCCGAAGCAAAAGCTAGGAGGCGGTTGAGACAATCTGAAAAGTGGAACTACATTGTTCTATTGTAAGGTGTGTTGTACGGGATAATCACTTGTTGGAAAGAAGTTCGATGCCAGAAGGTAACGTAAGGATGTTTACGGATAAATCTGGAGACAGTTTCAACAGACCTTTTGCTAATAATTTTAGAGATTCAGTGCTATAACATTTCATTTTGTATATAAAATTAAAAAGATTATAATAATTTATTGTAGTTTTTATTTTTCCAATAAGTAATAGAGTTCAGAATTTAATATTTTCCACTTTATGTCGATATTCCTGTAATTTCCCAAATTATACACCTGTAAAAGATTCGCGTCAGCAGTAAGCGAATCTCTGTGTATCAAAAACTGACTTCTGAAAGCGTGTTCACGTCAAAAGCGGACACCTACACGTTTTGGTTTCAAAGACGGACGTCTGTATTTTCAAATATAATTTGAAGGTGCTTGAGTAATCAAATTGATATTAGCCATTTTCAGGTATAAATCTTCGAGTATTAAAGTTGTTAATGCTCAAATCAGGTTATAAATATATTAGCTCTACGTTTCGCAATAAAAAATGACCTTTATCTCAGTTTCTGTCAGACGACAGATGTTTGTCTTTGATAATAGGCTACTCATATCATAGTCATCTTCTTCCTCACTCATAATACTACATTTTTTGTGGATCAGCAGAACAGCAACACATGTCTGTGCAAGAAATCTTATTTAGACCACATTTGCCCGGTGGAGGAGAGTTTTATGGACAACAAGCAGAGTTCACAACTGAGGGACGTTGTTCAGGTCAACAAGGAACATCACACCTTACTGGCCCGTATTGTCCTTCGTCATTAACAGTCCAACCCCAGCCACTTCAGAGGTCCCAATATGTGCATTGTGCCATATTAGGACTTGAAGATGTGCTCTTTTTACGGCTGAGCGCAGAGAATCTTGTGTTGGGCGCATGCATGATACGTTGACTTGCTTTTTAGTGAAAAGTCACCATCGGAGTTCTCTCAGGGATGTAGTCTTCAGGATTCTTAAGAACACAGAGCTTATAAAAACTTCTAGAACTCGGATCGTTTCTTCGTTCAAATAATCTTTTCGCAGTGACGATAAAACTCAAGAACTCTCTCATCGGTGTCTACAAATGTGTTTAAAGAATTTTGTTACTGTTTTACCGTCAGCTCGTTTGTGACTTAACAGTTGATATACAGTAAGAACAGAAATCTCGCTAGTTTTAACTCCTGAGGCAACAAACCAGCTATCCAATGGAAGTTGAGGGTATCGATTCGTTGGGAGCTCTAGGACATCAGTATTAGGGGAAAATATCTTTACAGTTTCTGCTTCATTGAAACTTGCGAAGATTGTAGATAGTATTATTTTTATATCTGCTTCTTCTTGCGTCGTTACTAAACAGTAATGCATCAATTGGTGGCAAGGGACACTACAGTTTTTGTTTTTTCCAGTAACCATGCTGGTTTTCGAAGGGGAAGCACTGGAAACCTCCGTTGTTTTTATCGTGAGAAAGAATTGTCGTAACAGAAACATTTTGTAGGTTTTTGTTGGATTCTATATTGTACATAACAGGAGCCGGCCGCGGTGGCCGAGGGGACTAAGGCGCTTCAGTCACGGTCTGCACGGCCACTACGGTCGGGGGTTCGAATCCCCCTCGGGCATGGATATTTGTGCCGTCCTAGTTCGTAAGTAGTTCATAAGTAGTTTGTAAGTTTAGGGACTGATGACCCCGTAGTTAAGTCCCATAGACTATACAAACATTTAAACATAACAGGAACACTACCTTGTTGTCTTAGACGTCTTATTGCACATTTCAGGTTGATTCAAAATTAGCAAATGCTTGGAATTCTAAGAGACCAAACTACTCTCGTCATCGATTCCAAGACTAACAAACTAATTAAACTGACTTATACCAACGCCACCTAGATACAAGGCCTGTGCGCTGTCTGCCAAGAGTAGTCGTAACAAAGCAAACTATTTGCCTTATGAAGCGTTGTGTTGAGTTTGGGAATACGTATACATTGCACAATGTGTTGCAGAATGTTTTTCGTGTTATCTATGTGATTCTCCGTGCAGAATTTTGCTGTTATGAGACAAAATGCCTAATATGAATCGTCCGATTCCAATATCGGTAAGATATCTTACTAATAGTTCATAAATATCCTATACCATAACAAATGTGTCTGTGAATCTCATAAATAATATTAAGAACATTCTAAAACACAGTGCGCAACGTGTATGTATTACCAAACTCAGCAGAACGCCAAATAAGACAAATAATTGGCTTTTGTTATGACTACTTGTCAAGCCTTGTTAGGCCTTGTATCTAGGTGGCGTTGCTTATACTAAGGACAACACAAACACCCATAGAGGAGAGGATTCGCACTCCGACGCGAACGGCCTTGCGATTCGTAACGTGGCGCTCTATATCATTCCCGTGCGGCTCGGGTTGATTTCCGGCCGTGAGGGACATAAAATCTCAGAAGGTTGAGGTTTTTTTTTCTTTTGTCTTCTTTAAGTCCCACTACACCGACTTTTAGTTTCAGTTGTATTTTCTTTAAGCTTCAATTTATTTTTTGAGAGAGATTCCCAGATGTTAACTGTACCATTAACAGTTCGTTCACGTATGAAGTTCTCATGTTCCTTTAGACATAATTCTGCCATTACACAAAAGTCACACGGTGCATTATATGGAGTAATATTATGTGTAAGTCATTACTTGTGTATTCAAATGCATTGGTGTAATTTTTGGAACACTTAAAGACACCCACAACGTTCTTTCATAACGACTTGCTAATGTTTATGATACTTCGTGGTGAAGTGAAACTTTCATTGGTTCTTTACTATCAGAACAAATAATTGACAGTTCAGAATTTGTCAAGAAATATTCTGAGCTTTTGCATTTCGTGTGATTCTTAAGACACTACCTCAAACTTTTATTTTTCTTTGTCGCTGCTCAAGTACTGCATCTCCTCGTAAAGAACAGTAGCTATGGAATATCACTTTCGTTTGGAGCCCAGCCATCTTTCAATTGTAAACACATTTCATACTCATTTTAACGCAACCTTTCCATTTCAGCTTTGTTCCATGCTCATAGTGCAAAGTAGATAACATGTAAAATAAGTATTTATAATAAAATACGGGTTGTAATTTAATTTAGAAACTAAACCTACACTTGTATTGAAAGAGACACAGACGGAGGTTTTTTTTTTGAAATTTTAGCCGAAACAGTCACATTCACGCAAGAGGTGCTACTAACATGATGTGTAGAATGTAGTTAGACCTTTCTTTTTAAAAATATAAAATTAAAATCTGAAGTTTAGCAGCGAAGTTAAGGGGAATAAGCGAGCGATGAATCATGATCTTTCCCAAACCCGAGCCCGCTCCCCCTCCCAGTCGTGGGTCTCTTATGACCACCATCACGTTTTACATTCCCCACCTTATAAGGAAAAAAACTGATACCAGCCACAATAATATATCATTAAGTTGCACACGGCATAAAAAAATATTGCCAGCGTACTTACCAGACCTGGCCCTTGCCGACTTTTGTCATTTTAATTTCCAAACTTGAAGCCCCGCTGAAAAGACTATTTGCAACGATAGACGATAAAAGCAAATTCGCAGGCGGTGCTTTGCGTGATCCAATAACGGGCGTAGCAGAACTACTTCCGCAAGTGGAAACAGCGTTTGCGGCTTTGTATAAACTGTGTAGGAGAATATTTCCAAGGAAACCATGCACATTAAGTAAAAGGTAAGAGTAGGAGAATTTTGTGGACGAAGTTCTGAATTAACTGATCTGACCTCGTATGTTTGCTTACGCTGAAAACGGACAAACAAACATTTTTGACAATCCACAGGCTTTTATGTCAATAATGATTTTCTCCTGAAAATACATTTTTTCTAACTTTCCATTCATTCTACATCGCCAAAGGAACTATAGGCGTAACTAGGATATGATTTCTGGAGGGGCCTGCAACAAACGAACATCATAAAAAATGACGTCAACTTTTAACAGTAGCATTCAAATCAGACATCCATGTCACTCGATTTTCTTCGAAAGAACAGATGCTGTCAAGGTTACAATCGTAGTTCCGTAAACAAACGAAAACCTTTTCCCATGAAGGCACTGATCGTGTTGCCTCACAGTGTGGTACATGGTGATACAGTTATTTTCGTAATAATGAAGAGTTCGTAAAGTCACACCTGGAACAAAATAAGCCGCGGCGGAGTGGCCGAGTGCATTGAGGCGCTATGCTGGGATGCGCGAGGCCATTCCCCGTCGGGGGTTCGAATCATCCCCTCGGGCGTGGATGTTTGTGCTGTGTTCAGTATAAGCTAGTTTATAAGTAGTTTGTAAGTTTAGTGACTGATGGCCCCGCAGTTAAATCTCATAAGCTTAACAAACCTTTGGAACAAAATGAAATTCTCCCTGTAAGCCAACGATAATGCGATAATATAGTCTAAATTCAGGACCATATGATCAGCTATTGCCGAAACAGACTGCCATTGCTATAGTTGTTCCGATTTCTCTTTATCCTAATGGCTCCTACATCTTCTCGCAACTCCTCAATAGAGTTCACATGGTTTGATACTGCACTCAATCTTTTTTGAAATATGAAGAAATTGTCCGTTCCTTGCAGACAGAGAACCTGATCATTTGACATAATGATTACATTTATGCTCCTTTTTAATTAAATTTGCTAAAATTTCGGGACGAAGTTGAACCCCTAAAACCCCCTCTGGCTATGCCCATAACAGAAACGTAGAACAAGGTAGATATTGATTTGACTTATGTATTTTCTCTGTGAGTATGTCCGCCTCTGTAGCTCAGTGGAAGTGTCACTGACTACCACGCAGGAGGCCCGGGTTCGATCCCGGCAGGGGACTGGGTGTTGTGTGTTGTCCTAATCATCATCATCTCATCATTATTGGCAGGTTAGTCGTCCACGTGGCGTCAAATAGAAAGACTTACACTCAGGCGGCCGAACAATCCCGTAAGGGATCTCCCTGCCAAGTAAGCCATACACTCATTTCCATTTCTGTGAGCTTAACTGCACAAGAATTCATCTATTTCATTTACATTTTATTTCATATCAGACTAACAAGGCGACCACATGGGCATAGGATTTTTGAAATGTTTTATATTTAAGGAACGTAGAGTTCAGACGTGAAATAGTAGTCATTCGAAGCCATTCGATAAAACTCTCAAAAATTGTCGGGAAAATCGATTTTGAAGCTCAAAAATCTAATTTAAATAGCTGTTATGGTGCCAACTATTTCCATTGTCCGATAGCATTTTCCCCCTTGCTGGCGAGGTAGCTCAGCGCGCTCTTAGAGAGCTCGATGCCCTCAGTAATAAAAAAAAGCAAAATAAATAAATAAAAAATAAATAAAAAGGAGCCGAGAACACAACGAACAACCTAAAACGGGCGACCACAAATGACCAATCTACACGAAGAAAAAAACATAACAAAAAATTGGTAGCGTTGTAGATTATCCATCAAATTAACATACGTTCAGTGGTTCGAATGTCGTTCTAATCTTATTATTATTTTTTTTAAATTTATTTGTTGTGTTCGAATACTTCAGCGTTTTGAATATAAATTAACGTAAAACATTTTATGATCTCTAACTCCACGTGTTGCGTCAACTATTGTTTGTAACTATGTAGACGCACGGAGCACATTGGCATCACCTAACGATGGTTGGGTAGATAGACTGCGATGGAAAATCAATTAGCAGCTATGGAGACGGCTTTCTAAAAACACCATCGTTATCCTTCAGAAAGTGAACAAAGGTCACCTCGCCAACTGACAGTGGAGACAACACGTACGCCGCGGAGGAGTGGCCGAGCGCATTGACGCACTATGCTCCGATGCGCGAGGCCGTTCCCCGTCGGGGGTTCGAATCCTCCCTCGGGCATGAATGTTTGTCTTGTCTTTAGTATAATTTAGTTCATAAGTAGTTTATAAGTTTAGGGACTGATGACCCCGCAGTTAAGCTTAACAAGTATTTGAACAGTTGACAACACGTACTGTAAAAAATGTAATTTGCAATTTTTTAATTTGTTTACATTCTTTAAATAATAATAATAATTATTATTAGTGAATGTCTCCATGGGAGAACGATAAGCTGGTGATTTATCAATATTTCTTAAGGTTCTTCTTATTTTCCCCAATATTTCTTCATTTTCTCCCCAAAGGCCATCTTTCTTTCTTCGGTCCACTTTGGTCAGTATTGTTTTTGTGCCGTCTCTGAATTAAACTTCCACTTGTCAATTTTTCTTCTGAATGTATCCCTGTCTGATGTGTTTGTTATGTCAATTTTTGCTTTGGTCAAATCCTCCTTAACTTCAATTACCCACGGTGTTGTTGCTTTAAGTGATATCACATAGTCCAGTAGACGTTTAGTTAACCTGTTTCCAGGTGATCATTTGTCTCTTTCTGATGTCAGTTTCCATATTTGATAGTTTTTAGGTTGCTTCGATGGTCTGCAGTCTATATCCATCTTGTGTGTATCGTGGTCCCAAATTTTTTCTAATAATTTTTCTCTCTATTTTCTTAATTTCTTGTAAATCTAGTTTTCTATTTAGTGAGAGCGTTTCACTTGCATATATAACTGTAGGTTTGATAACTGTGTTGTAGTGTCTGATTTTAGTTCCCTTGACAGGCATTTTTTGTGTATGTATGTTTTGAACAAGTCCGAATGCTTTCTTGATTTTCTGTAATCGGTTGTTTTGTGCTATTTTCTCGAGACCTGTTGGTTCAATAACTTCGCTGAGATACTTAAAGTGTTTGACTCTGTTGATTTCACCATAATTTGCTTTGAGTTTCGGAATATTTAATTTGGAGCAAATAAATTCAGTCTTCTCAAAGGAGATTTGCAGACCAACCATTTCAGCACATTCTTTGAGGATCTCAATTTGTTTTATTGCGGTTTCTTCACTGTCAGTTATAATTACTAGGTCATCTACAAACGCTAAATAAGGGATGTTCAGTTTTCCTTTACCTCTTCCTAGTTCAATTTGCTTCTAGAAGTTTTGTTTCCTTAGTTCGATTTCCCATTCTTTCATTACTTTGTCTAAAACTATATTGAATAATAGTGGCGAGATCCCATCTCCTTGTCTTACTCCTGATTTAATTAAGAATGGTTCAGAAATTTTATCTATGAATTGATTTGGATTCTGTTAGTGTTTGTTCAATTAATTTTCGGATTTTGGAGTCTAGTCCACGTTCTTCGAGAATAAATAATTATAAATAATAAATAATTATTATTAACAATCTTTAAAAAATGTATAAAATTAAAAATAAACGAAAAAATGCATTTTTATGCAAAAATTACGATTAGATATGTATTAATTAGATTGTATTTGATGAATTTTATACATAAATTGTTGAAATATTCGAACATACTGAATAAGTAATAGTATTAGGGCAGGATCCCAATCACCAAACCTATGTTAATGTGATCAACAAACTACAAGACTAACATTTTTTTTCAATATCATCTTCTATTTGTGTCAAACATTGTCTATTACTAACATCTGAGTATTTCTGGTGATTATTCTATACAATAATATGCGTTTAGTTTTTAAATATTTAATGTGTACAGGTGTTGATGTTGTGTTTTAGGTATATCCAGAGATCTTCTTTGCTTCTATTTTTCAAGTTCTAAAAGTAATTCAACGTTTGCCCTTTCAGCCAGTTAACAGCTATCCATTTCATTGCCAAATGAGCTACGCCGACTATTGGAGTAGTTGGCACCTAAACAGGTATTTAAATCTGGTTTCAAAATTTCAAAATCTATATTCTCAAGACATTTTGGACAGTCGCATCGAATGACTTTGGCTGTTTTCTATTTGAGGTGTGAACTTCACGTTCCATAAATATAAAATATCAGATACGCTTGTGGTCGCCTTGTAAGCCACAACGGAGTGTGAGAGATTTTAACATTTATGTTTTTACGTTTTTAATAAGTGACTTAAAATTGGGTTTCTTTTGGGTACAACCTTGTACGTATCCGCTACTTCCGTAATAAATTCGATACACGTATGCCTCAGACTACGTGCTATTACTCTCGGGGCAAGCCTACCTTTATAATGGTTTCCAGTACAGTAGTGAACAGTTCTGCCGGTTGGAAAAGAAGTCGGCAATTTACCAGCGAAAGAGCACGCAGGGTTGCCTGCAATGCGACGCGGAAGAAAAATTCCCTTATTCCAGTAACGGCTGGTCATTGATTACGCAGAGAGAGAGAGAGATCGCTACGGCACGATCGGAGAAATCAGAACGGGCACTTGAAATGAAGGGATTTCATCTCGAGTACTGACCTCGCGAATTAAGGCCAGACAGACGGCGAGTAATGCCAGAGCATGCTCGCTCGCACGACCCGGGCGGTCTTACAGCCAGCTGCCGCGCAGGCGCAGTAGATGCAGACGTGTGCCGGCGCATGCGCAGAGCCGCCGCGCTGGAATGCGCATGCGCGTAGTCGGCCCCGCTTCCGGATAACGGCGCCGCTCCCGATAGCCCGCGGAAAACTCCGAAACGCGAGCCGCGATCCTCTTTTATTTTTTCGCTAATGGGGCGACGCGGCGATTGCGGCCGTGTCGCTGCGCCGACCGCAGCGCGCATGCGCGCACCGCCCGATCGCAATCGGGCGCCCCACTTAAGGGCTCACCTGACGCCACGTAATTTATGTAACCACCGGGAATGGCGGATGCCGGCACGGAGCGGCCAACGATTCTCACGCGCGGCCGCTGATTTGGGGGGCAGGCGGCGCGCTCTTTGCTCGCCTTATCGCCGAGATGGGCTCCGGAGCTTCTTTCCAGGCCGATCGTCGGAGGTGTCAGAAAATAACTACGCCCCTAGCAGCAGAAGGCTGTTTCCGAATCGTGAACACGTACCATTACGAAATAAGTGCGACTGTATGCGGTATCGCGCGAGTTCGCTTCCAGCTCAATGCACGTACACGTGTGATCGGATGTAATCTGACGAAATCTGCTGTAGTGGACCTCGTTACATTTCCAGAGTTCTCCTCGCCGAATACAGCGAACGACAACACAAGAAACTGAATACTCTCGGAGCTTCACCATTGAAGAATTAGGAGCGGCTCTCAGTGAAGTTAGAACGGGTAAGGCTCCTTGTTATGATGGAATACACCCTGAATTCCTAGCTCGGTCTGGGGAGGTAACGAAGAAATCAGGCGCAGACAAGCAGTGGCGGCGCTAGACGAAACTCGTCGGCGAACTCGTCTTTGCGAGGTCCCTTTCATTTTTTCATTAATGAAGAAAATGTTAAATGAGCTAAATTATACATCAATATTCATTATACTAAAATTCTATTAGTATAATATACGAGTATTATTACAATGACAAAAATTACAATAAACAAAAAAATTAGAGGAGCTTTCCACCTTTTCGTTTCACTGAATTTTTTAAGACTACATCTTAATACTAGCCGCTATTTCGGCTTTAGTTGATAGTACTGAGAACGCAGATAGTTTCTCTTGGATCATTGTGCTTTTCAACTTAATCAATTTTAAGTTTGTGAAGCTTCTCTCGGATGACGCTGTACTGACTGGAACTGAGCATGATTTTGATTGTTATATAAACATTTGGATATACTTCTTCCAAATCTTTTTCTAAAATGTAGTGAAGATATTGTTTTGTAAGTATGTAACTAAAAATTGCATCACTGCTGCACTCATACGGAAATAAATACGGACAACTAAATAGCTGCCGGCCGGTAATGGCCGAGCTCACTAATGCATCATACCACGGTGAGCAAGATCGCTCTCGCCGGGGGTCGAATCCCACCCTTGGGTACGAATGTTCGTCAATTGGTTAAGCTAGTGTAAATTAGATGTAGGTCTTCGCTACATAACCTAGCAGTTGGAAAGCGCCGTTAAACATCAAATATTTTTTTAAAAGAGACAAAAAAGCTAAAATTTTAACAATGTTACGCGAGGCCCCCACAGGAGCGAGGCCGTCGGCGGTGGGCGACGTCGCCGACGCCCAACCCCGCCACTGCAGACAGGTGTGAAAATTACAGAACCATCAGTCTGTGAAGTTATGGTTGCAAAATTTTAACATGAATTATCTACAGGAGAATGGAAAAGCTGGTAGAAGCTGACCTCGGGGAAGATCAGTTTGGATTCAGGACGAACGTAGGAACCCGGGAGGCAATACTCACTTTACGTCTTATCTTAGAAGATAGATTAAGGAAAGGCAAACTTACATTTTTAGCTTTTGTAGATTTGGAGAAAGCATTTGACAATGTTGACTGGAACACACTCTTTCAAATTCTGAAGTCAGTAGGGGTGAAATACAGGGAAAGGAGAGTTATTTACAACTTGTACAAAAGCCAGACCGCAGTTATTAGACTCGAAGGGCATGAAAGGGAAGCATCAGTTGGGAAGGGAATAAGACAGGGATGTAGCCTTTCTCCGATGTTATTAAATTTGTACATCGTGCAGGCGGTGAAGGAAAGCAAGGAAAAATTTGGAATAGGGATTAATGTTCAGGGGGAAGAAATAAAAACATTGCGTTTTGCTGATGACATTGTAATTCTGTCAGATACAGCAAAGGACCTGGAAGAGCAGTGGAATGGAATGGACAGAGTGTTGAAGAGAGCGTATAAAATGAACATTAACAAGAGCAAAAGAAAATAATGGAATGCGGTCTTAGAAAATCAGGAGATGCTGAAGGAATTAGATTAGGTAACGAAACAATGAAGGTGATATATGAGTTTTGTTACTTGGGTAGTAAAATAACATGCGATGGTCGCAGTACAGAGGATATAAAGTGCAGAATGGCAATGGGAAGAAAAGCATTTTTGAAAAAGAGAAATTTGCTAACATCGAATATTAATTTAAGTGTAAGGAAGTCTTTCCTGAAGGCATTTGTGTGGAGTGTTGCCTTGTACGGGAGTGAAACATGCACGATAAGCAGTGCGGACAGGGAGAGAATAGAGGCTTTTGAAATGTGGTGTTGCAGAAGAATGCTGAAGATTAGGTTGGTAGATATAACTAATGAATAGGTACTGAACAGATTTGGTGAGAAAAGGAATTTTTGGCATACCCTGACTAAAAGAAGGGATCGCTTGGTAGGTATAGTAAGCAGATTCAAGTGGATGTGGGTTGCCGTTCTTATGAGGAGATGAAAAGGCTTGCTCAGGATAGAGTACGGTGGAGAGCTGCATCAAACCAGTCTCTGGACTGAAGACCATAACAACAACAACAACGAAGAAATGGTTGACCAAGTTTTATTCATGCATACCAACATTGGACTGTCTGCCAAAAGCTTTTAAAATTATTAAAATAGTTCCTGTACTGAAACCAAAGAAACCATGAGATCAAGCTGAAAGTTACCACCCTGTCGCTCTTCTCAGCTGCTGCTACAAACTCTGTAACGGCAGCACCTCAACAGGCTGAGTCCACGAATTTAAGAAGTCATCTCACCAGAACAGGCAGGTTTCAGATCCAATAGGAGCTGCACAGACCAGGTTCTGTCTAACAACTTATATTGAGGCACAAAAACTTGTCAAACTTAGAGAAGAAAAAGAAATATATATTTATTTCATGGTCATCACAAAGTGACGTACAGTGACGTACAATGTCCTAGCGGGTCTCACCCTGGCGTTCACCAACTCGGCACCAGACATGGAGGTCCAAAGGGTCTGTATTTCATACTTCTGCCCAGCTCTCCTCTCACAAAGCACCGTACACCGCCCTTAGATTCTTATTGTATTTCTCCAGATGCTCTCGCCCAGACGACCCCAGCATTGGTGGCGCCAGCGAGATAGCAGTAACGTGTACGAAAACACTTGGATGGCTCAGTCCTACCTGCTGTAGCCTTCGGCTGCAAGGCCTCTTCCGAAAACTGCTGCCTCTCCGAATAATAGAGTCAGCCTCGTGCTCGCCACCGGTTTGCTGTTAGCTCTGAACGCGTATTTCTGCCCTCCCCCCCAACCCCCCCCCCCCCCCATTCACCGCTACCTCACACAGCCAAGTAACAGAATATTCTCTTTCGCCACAAGTTATTAAAGAAAATCGATGGGTGTTTGTGTTGTCCATAGCACAAGTTACTTTAAGTTACTGGAAGTAGTTTGTAAGCCTAGGGGCTGATGACCAACGTAGTTAAGTCCCTTAGATTTACAAACATTTGAACATTTTCTACTTCATTGACTGAGAAATGCTAAACACAACACCACGTAGCTTATACGAACATATTTTCTTCAAGTTCAGTGAAATATTTTAGAAGTGTCCGGCATAGAGCCTTAGATTGTGCTACTTTGAGCTGGCATTCCGTTCTTGTTTACATCGATATGTGCATTAGAAACAAAAATCTTGTGTTTTCTTTACTTATTGCTGCTTTTCTTTGCTGTCCGAATAAAGAAAAAAAAAAAAAAAGCGCAAGAAAAATATATATTTATGTGATAAAAATCACGTACTATGTTTAATTCTTCCGAAATTGGTCATCTAGATGAAAGTTTGAAGCGATCTTGGCTTGCATTGAATAATGACTGTCAATATGTGAGGGTTGTTTGCCGTCTTGCAGTAATCGTTTGTTGTCTGCTGTGACAAATACAGCACATCGGATTTTTGTACGCACTTCCCTGAATCTGCCTCTATTACGTTATTGAGAAAGTTTCAAAATGTATTTCAAACACTAAAACAAAAAGAATATTAGTGTACAGGATATAAGGTGTACGGTCGTAGAGGCACGCTGTGCCGATGTTGGCAACAACCGTTGAATACTAACTGAAAACCTAATAGGACAGAATGAGGGTACTTGCAATTCTCACAGTTCTGGTGTCACCTCTGCCTACAGAACATTCGTGTTTCACACGTAAATTGTCTGTAGTGGCACGACATAGCCGAACGAGTGAGATCGTAGGCACTGAGATCCGCTTGAGTCGAAGTTGGCTGATATTAGTTAAATACCGCTTTTGGAATCCGAAGCTGAATTATCTCGGGGTCCGCGACTTGCAGCTATCGATGCGCACAGCCGCCGCCTAGCCGTCGCGTTGCTGACATTAGGAGCCAGCACAGTTTTGGTACAGTATTGCGTACATTTGCTAGCTTTTCAAGGGGTATTCACGTTTTCGGACTATTGAAAACGTTTGGTAAACTCACAGAAATCTGATTTCGGAATATTACCCTCAACTGCACCACGGTTTCCAGTTAAATGTGGGTTGTCACTTTTGTGTCCCGACTTCGTCGCCGCTTTTGTGTCCCAGCCTCGTCGTAGGTGTCGGTGGCCGAGTGGAATGAGACCGACACGCTGGTGCAGGTATGGAGGGGAGCAGCCAGAAACTATAAACACTCGAGTAAATTAGAAAGAGATATATTGCACAGAATGTAACAATACTTAACTTTTACATAGTACTGCAGAATGTTGATACATAGTTGTTAGAGGCCTGCCTAGTGCCTGTACGATAACAAAGTCTTCACTCGTGCCTATCGGATTACGAAGGTCCTAACTCGTTGCTATCTCAGTCCGAAGTGCGAAGTGCGAAGTGGCCGATGTCCTTCAGTGGTGGCCACGAGCGGCGTTGTACCAGAGGGCGCTCGTGGCTGTCGTCGGAAGAACGCCGCGCCGTGCATGCATGGCGGCGCGCGGCGAAAGTAGGTGGCGCGCACTTTGTACTTGTGCGACACCACACCCCTCCCCCCCAAACCGCCGCGCCGTCGTGGCGTAGGGCTGAGGGCCACGGCGACGGCACTGGGAGGAGGGCCTGAGCGGGGGCGTTACTGGTGGGACGGGCGTCGTAGCTGAGGCCGGGATCGAGACGCCGTCCGCGCCCCGGCATCCGCCTTGCGATCCTCCAGGGAACCCGCCGAAACCTGGGGAAGGGCGCCCGCCCCCGCCCAGAGGGAGCAGGTCATCTTCTTCTGAGGTGCGTGGCCCAGGCGGCGGCGGCACGCACGGTCCCGGAGTCCCTCTCGGTGACGCTGTCCTCTGCGGCGGCGACAGCGGCGGCGACGACTGCGTCGGATGTACGTCGACGTCCATAGGGATCTCGTAGTCCGGAGACGAACGATGTGGTTGTGCTCCCTGGCGCAGAACTGGGTCTGGAATCAAGAAACCGGAGACAGGATCGCGCGGTCTGTGCAGGCGCAATTGGTTTGCGTGGCGCCGCAGCTCCGACCCTGTGGAAGAACGTACAATAAACATATTGCGACCAAGCACGCGCTGAATGGTGCCCGGCAACCATGTCTTCTTGTTTCCAGCAAACACCCTGTACAGCACCGGCGTGGAAACCTGAAAACGCGTAGCGCCATACGAACCGACTCGGTGCGTGGGAGGCTGCAGCAGGTGAAGGAGAGTGCGGTGACGGCGGCCGTGTAGCAGCTCGGCAGGAGACGGGCCGTCACGTGGCATGCACCGATACGTAGACAGGAAAATTTGAAGAGCTTGCTGCCTGGAGTGCTGACCTTTCATCTTCTCCATGTGAGACTTGAATGTTCGAACGAAACGTTCTGCTTCACCATTGGACTGAGGGTGAAAAGGCGCGGTGGTGATATGCTGAATGCCATTCGCACGACAAAACTGTTGAAATTCCGCACTAACAAACTGTGGTCCATTGTCACTGACGATAGTTTCAGGCAAGCCTTCGATGCAAAACACTGATGTTAAGGCACTGATTGTACTAGAAGCTGTCGTTGAGTTCATGGCAATCACAAAAGGAAACTTGCTGAAAGCGTCTACAACGATTAACCAGCGCGTATTCCAGAAAGGTCCGGCAAAGTCAATGTGTAAACGTTGCCATGGTCCCTTGGGGCGTGGCCAGTCTGAGAAACGCTGTGGAGGAGCCGCCTGATGCTCCGCACAAACTGTACACTGTGATGTCATGCTCTCTATCTGAGCGTCCATACCAACCCAGGTACAATGACGTCTGGCAGCTGCTTTGTCCTAACAATGCCCCAATGTCCTTGATGCAGGAGGCGTAACACTTCTCGTTGCAGGGAACGAGGAACAATCACTCTTGCTTGGTCGTTGTCGGTATGCAACAACAGTACACCCTGACTTAAAGATAATGCATGACGTTGTGCAAAATAACGTCGAACCAGAGGCCGATCAATGTCTTTGGCTCTGGCAGGCCACCCTGAGCGAACAAAACGTGCTACCACACTTAGGTCTGCATCCGCAGCTGTTTCCTGTGCAACCCGACGAGAGTTCAAAGGGAAATCTGCGACAGCGGAAGCATCTCTGGAGTCTATCTGACAACATGCCATTTCTGAAGAATCGAACGACACATCCTGGCCAACCGGAAGTCGGGAAAGTGTGTCCGCGTTGGCGTGTTTAGTGGTAGGTCGGTACAAAATCTCATACTGATAATTAGACAGTATCAAGGACCATCTCTGAAGCTTTTGTGCAGTACGTGGCGGAATCGGCTTTGTGGGTGAGAACAACGACGTGAGAGGCTTGTGGTCTGTCAACAAATAGAATTTTCTGCCATAGAGATAATGATGAAACTTTGCGACGCCGTAAATGATTGCTAAGGCCTCCTTTTCTATCTGACTGTAATTCTGTTGCGTTGGCGTCAGTAGCTTGGATGCAAAGGCAATAGGACGATCGTGACATCCAATACGATGTGAGATTACAGCGCCTAGGCCGTACGATGAGGCGTCAACTGCTAACACTACAGGCTTCTGGGGGTCAAAGGGAATCAAACATGCATCACTCAGTAGTGCAGACTTTAATTTGTCAAAGGCAACCTGGCAATCTTTGGACCAAACAAAAGGAACATTCTTCCTACGTAAGTGATGCAGTGGAGCTGCAATCTGAGAGGCATTGGGAATAAATCTGAAATAATAGTTCAGCTTCCCCATTACTGCTTGCAATTCGTGCACATTCTTAGGAGGAGGCAAGTCTTTGATTGCTCGAAGATGTGACTGTAAGGGATGGATTCCTTGGGCATTAATCACATGGCCTAGGTACTCTATTTCAGTTTGAAAAAACGAACACTTTGCTTTATTGCAACGTAGACCTGCTGCAGTCAACACTTTGAAAAGGCACTCCAGGTTCGCTAAATGTTCTTCAACTGTACGTCCGGATACCACAATGTCATCTAAATAGTTCGAGCAACAAGGTACCGAAACTGTCAGCTGTTCCAAAAAGCGCTGAAAAATAGCGGGAGCGGAAGAACTGCCAAAGGGTAGGCGTTGAAATTGAAAAAGGCCCATGTGAGTATTAATGACGAAAAACTTTTTGGACTCGTCATCAAGTGGAATCTGTAAGTATGCCTCTGCTAAATCAATCTTAGAAAAGAAACGAGACTGTCCTAATTTGTCCATCAGTTCCTCAGGTCTGGGCAGGGGATAAGTGTCTACAATTGTTTGACTGTTCACTGTTGATTTAAAGTCCGCACAGATACGAAGTTTTCCTGACGGCTTGGGTATAATTACTATAGGCGAGGCCCACTGACTCGCAGAAACAGGAGAAATCACCCCACTATCTTGCCAACGTTTAAGTTCTTCGGCAACTGTATCACGCAATGCGATAGGCACTGGTCTAGCTTTACGAAATTTTGGAACTGCAGATTCTTTTAAAGTCACATGTGCCACGAAGTCTTTTGCACAACCTAGTTCCGGCGAAAACAAGTCACTGTATTTGTCACACAATGCATTGATTTTATCCTGAGGCACTATTGACGAAATTTGAAGCACATCTCTTTGAATTGATAAACCAAACAAGTCAAAAGCATCTAGTCCAAAAATGTTCTGTGTCGATTTGGCCTGAAGAACTACAAAAGCAACTGTTTTTGTTACACCTTGAAAAGAGGCAGGCAGGCTACATGTTCCTAGCACGGGAATATTTTCACCTGTATAAGCTGTTAACACTTGCTGTGACGGCGACAATTTTGGCGAACCCAGAAGTTCATAAGTATCTTTATTAATTAATGTGACAGCGGAACCAGTATCAAGCTGAAATTGCACAGTCTTATTTTCTATAGAGAGAGTAACAAACAGCTTGTGCTTCTGGCGCACGACCGGTGCACGAATGTGGGCAACGTCTAATACATATTGTTTTCTGCGCTTGCGCGGGTTGCGTGCGGTAGGAAGCGGCGCATACTCGGCACACAGCGGATTAACCACACTGTCACTAGATGACACTACCGCCGGATCGGCGTCCGCGCAATGCGAGGCTACTGCACTAAAATTACTATGAGTAGCTACACCAATTCTACTGTCACTAGCTACACAGTACTGGGCACTATTACAAGGAGCAGTCGCAGAAGGCACTAATTTCACTACAGGAATGCACTGTTCATAGTCATTTTGCTTGTCCCGAACCCTTTTCCGTTGCACTGTTTTACACGCTCGTCGGCGCTTGCTACGTGGTGCACTATATAGTTTTGCCATAGGCGCAGAACAACTTCCTTGCAATTGAGATCCAAGGAAAGCACTGTTCAAGTTCACAGCCCGTATAACATTTACAGAATGAACTGTTCTTGCACTTTGCGAAGCACCGTTTCTAACGTTACTGTTCTTTGAGTTTTTAATTTGCATACACACAGACTGCACATGCCCCAATTTGCCACATTGATAACAGGTTGCGTTGCGACTAGGGCAATGAGCACGCTTGTGGCGAGACACACACTGGGGGCAAGATTTACGTACATTTTTCTGAAATGAGCGTTGGCGCCCGTTATTCAAATTACTGTTTCTAACATGACGGGGCGACCTTTGCGTCGCACTTTTACACTGGCTACTGTTCACTGTCTGTTCAGCACGGCCGGTAGAAAAATAAGAATCACTAGTGCTATACTGAGAACTACGGCTAGGAAAGCGTCCGTTGCGGTGCACTGAATTTACACTATGGCTTTGCATTTCTACATCAGCTAAGTCAAAAGTATCATGCGCTTCTATAAGCTGCAGTACACTGTCTAAGGAGGGGTCTGACTGTTTCAGAATTGCTGCTCTAATCCTGGGGTCCTGAATATTCTGCGTAATCGCATCCCTCAACATCACGTCACTATACGAAAGTCCACAAGAGCAAGTAAATTTACATTGGCGGGTTAAGCCCTTCAATTCCGTAATCCACTCTTGGTGTGACTGCTGCGGTAATTTTTTAAGTCTGAAAAATCGGTATCGTGCAGCGGCTACAAGAACTTTTCTCTCATAATGAGCATTCAGTGCATCTACAATTTGTTCAAAGTCTACATCACGAGGAGATGCGAGAGGGAAAAGTTTTTGCAATAGTACGAAAGTCTGGGGGCCCACAATCGATAAGAAAAGGTTCTTCACTCTCTGACCTGTAATTTGATGAGCCGCGACGAGTTCTTGAAACTGTGCGAAATAGTCGCTCCATTCTTCCTCACGTTCGTTGTACTGGCGGAACGTCGGAAGCGGTGCGGCGGCAGGTGTGGGCTGCTGATGCGACGGCTGTTGTTGAGTTGCCGTCAACTGCGCCACTGCGTTGAGAAGTTGTGAGATTTGCGCCGTCTGTAACTGAATAATTTCCATTAAGTTGGGGTTCGGGGTAGTGGCCATGCTGACCGATTAGGCGCCGCGTATACAAGTAACTTATAACAAAACACAAATGCAATATGAAAGAGGACGCTCTGCAACAAAAAAGTCCACAAAACACGTAATGAATATGTTCCCCCAAAATTCTTAGAATAAGGGTGGGTGGGCGGGAGCAATTTCTGCGTGCTCCGACTGCTGCTGTCTGGCTGCTGCAAGCGGGCTGGTCCAAGGTTCTATCACTCCTCGTCGCCACTTTTGTGTCCCGACTTCGTCGCCGCTTTTGTGTCCCAGCCTCGTCGTAGGTGTCGGTGGCCGAGTGGAATGAGACCGACACGCTGGTGCAGGTATGGAGGGGAGCAGCCAGAAACTATAAACACTCGAGTAAATTAGAAAGAGATATATTGCACAGAATGTAACAATACTTAACTTTTACATAGTACTGCAGAATGTTGATACATAGTTGTTAGAGGCCTGCCTAGTGCCTGTACGATAACAAAGTCTTCACTCGTGCCTATCGGATTACGAAGGTCCTAACTCGTTGCTATCTCAGTCCGAAGTGCGAAGTGCGAAGTGGCCGATGTCCTTCAGTGGTGGCCACGAGCGGCGTTGTACCAGAGGGCGCTCGTGGCTGTCGTCGGAAGAACGCCGCGCCGTGCATGCATGGCGGCGCGCGGCGAAAGTAGGTGGCGCGCACTTTGTACTTGTGCGACACCACAGTCACAAGTGTTTAGAATCAGATACAGTTATCTTCGACTTACCTGTCACTTGCTGTAGGAGTGTATATTCTGTTTTGTATGTAATGTTCTTTAAATTTGATCTGTGTTCAATGTGAATTTTGCTTTCAACTTTGTTAATTGGACTTCAAGGAATAAAACTAAATTACTTTACTTAAGTCATTAAAATTTGTTAGTCCCCTTTACACAATTTTGGATGGGTTTTCTTACTTGGAAATGAAAGTATAAATTCATTAACTGATAGATGGTGGGTCAGCCACGCCTATCCTTTAATATCAAGTGAACAAACCATGTTCATTCTACATTTGCATACCGTCCTTCCTCTCCCGTCCCTTACCTTTCATTTTTCAACACACCCACCATAAACCCATTCAACATCCATCTGAATCTGCTTACTACATTCGTCTCTTGGTCTCCATCAGCGAATTTTTCTCCCACACACTTACCTCCAATGCCAAATTTACGATTCATTGACGCCTAAGAAAGTGTCCTACCAGTCGATCCCTTCTTTTAGTTAAGGTATGCCAAAATTCCTTTTCTCCCCAATTCATTAGTTACGCGATCTACCCACCTAATCGTCATCATTCTTCTGTAGCACCACATTTATAAAGCCTCTATCCTCTTCCTGTCTAAATTAAAAAAAATGTTCAAATATTTGTTAAGCTTAAGGGGTCAACAGTCTCTAAACGTACAAACTACTAATGAACTATCTTTGACTAAAGACGACAAAAACAACCGTGTCCGAGGGGGGATTCGAACCCCGACCATAGCTGCCGTGCAGACTGTGACTGGCGCGCCGCAGACCGCCCGGCCACTGCGGACGGCTCGGTCTCCTTTTAGACTTATATACTTCGATGAGGATTTTCGGTTGTGCACCCCAAAAGACTGTCGGCCGAAGGACCGGTCTTCGCCTTTTTTGGTGCAGATTCTTCCTTGGTAACCCATTGTTTGGTTTGTTCTTTGGTCTCAGGAGTATAGTAATGTATTTATGTTTCATCTACAGTGACGAAACGACTCTGTAATTCCTGCAGATTTTTCCTGAACAGCTGCAAACCTTCCTTACAACACTTCATACTATTACGTTTCTGGTCAAGCGTGAGCAATCGCGGCACTCATCTTGCGCATAACTTTCTTATGTCCAAATTTGTATGCAAAATATTATGGACCCGTTCATTAGAGATGCCCACAGCACTAGAAATATCATGCACCTTAACTCCTCTGTCATCCATCACCATATTATGGTTTTTATCAATGATTTCTGGAGTCGTCCACTACGGTCGGGGGTTCGAATCCCCCATCGGGCATGGATATTTGTGCCGTCCTTAGTTTTAGTTAGTTCATAAGTCGTTTGTAAGTTTAGGGACTGATGACCCCGTAGTTAAGTCCCATAGACTATACAAACATTTGAACATTTTGTATCTGGAGTCGTAACCTCCACGGGGCGTCCAGAACGTTAAACGTTACTTGTGCCCATATGACCATACCGAAAATTTTGAAACCACTTATAAACTGTTCTAATCGAGGGTGCAGAGTCACCATAATGTTTATGAAGCTTCTCTTTAGTCTCCTGAGGTGTTTTGCATTTCATAAAAAAATGTTCAAATGTTTGTAATCCTATGGGACCAAACTACGTTGGTCATCAGTCCCTTGTCTTACAAACTAATTAAACTAAGCTAAACTAACTTAAGGTCAACACACACATCCATGTCTGAGGGAGGATTCGAACCTCCTACGCCTGGAGGCCGCCGCCGAGCCGTGGTGGAGTAGCCGAGCGGTCTAAGGCGCCTCGCTGCGGAGCGCGCGGTTGCTCGCCGTCGGAGGCTTGAGTCCTCCCTGGGTCATGGGTTTGTGTGGTTGTCCTTAGGTTAGTTTACCTAGGTTTAAGTAGTTTGTAAGCTACGAACTGATGACCACGCAGTTTGGTCCGATTGATTTACAAACATTTGAACATTTTGAGCGGGAGGCCGCGCGATCCGTATCATGGCGCTACAGACCGCTCGGCTACTCCCGCGCGGCTTTTGCATTTCATAAAGTAATGTTTAATCACCACAAGAAATTATTTTTCGTCCATTCTTCTACAATCACTCAACTTTCTTGATTCACACGTATGCGAAACTCAAAGGAATAAATAAATAAATAAATAAAAGATCAATATGGCTGAAACTTGGTGTTAGTTCTTTCCAAAAATGCTACCTAACTAAACGGACTTTCCACGGACTTTTCAAAAGCAATTCGAAGAGAAAAATGAAACCACCGATTTCATTGTTATGTGGAGCATAGTACACTTTACAACAAATTCGGGGATCGCATCAACTGCCAGTGTTTAGCTGTTCTTATGACAAAAGGCGACTGCACCTGAAACGAACGCCGGAATTTGGTTGGCGCACGCATTAGGGGGGCAGATGAGAGCTGTTTGTTTGAAGTGCTACTGAGTACAGCTCAGACCTCATTAATGCTTTTCAGCTTTCTCCTCGTAAGTATTATGAATATCTCCAATCAGATACAATCTTCATTGCACGTACTCGTAGAAATGCCGAGTGACAGATGAGTCGGAGATCGCGAAATAAGACGCAATTTGAAGACAAATGGCTGTCAGTCAGACATAAGTATTATTAAGTGCCCCCATCCGGCTTCCTGAGTACAATCAGGACGATTAATAACACTTTTGTGAAACGAGTCGTGCCGAGTGAAAGGCGGGGCGACTATTAATTCCTCTCCCAACGGCCGAATACGACGCACGGAAATCCCCAACGATTGGGAACTGGGAAGCAGAAACTAAACAACCATTATACATCCTGAGTAACACGTGTGTCTTCGCTACTGGCATTTTCTAATTGGGGTTTTCCTGTAACAGCCGTACTAATATTTCTACGTTTTTTGCCAATGAGATTTGTGTAGAAGGCAAGGTAGTACTAATGGAAGGTTCCAAATGTATATTATGAAAAGTAAGCAAACGGTCACTGCGGACAGTTTGTGTATGTAATATGGAGAACACACGCGGAGCTTCTGTTTAGCGAGGTTGTTTTTATGAGTAAAATATGTGCCCTAAAATCACTTTCCTGGTCTCTTACGAGGAAAGCGAGCATTAACATGAAAGCTCATACATTCCATCTAAACTGAAGCACATAAAAAAAATTACCTGAACACACATCAGTTGTTAAAATATTATTGCCAAAGCACATTACATTCAAATGATATCTTTCCAAGTTTTGTACGTGTTTTTCATTAGCTAGTTGTTTCCACATGAATAGTCAACTAATTCCAAGCGGTGACTACCAACCATTGTTCAAATGGTGTTTGGTTCCAAGAGCATCTGCAAAGATGTTTTGTTTACTCCTCTGTCACAAGAGCATCTGCAAAGATGTTTTGTTTACTCCTCTGTCACAATTGCAATTCCAAGGCAGAACTCAATTCTGAATCCGTTATATTCATTTCTGAAATAATATTACCAGGCAATATTAGGATCTTCGGGTTTTCTCTTCACGAGACATCTACATCTAATCTACATGGGATACTCTGCGAATCACATTTAATTGGCTGGCAGAGGGTTCATTGAACCACCGTTATACTATTTTATCTCCCATTCCATTCTCGAATAGTACGCGGGAAGAATGAACACCTGAATCTCTCCGTTTGGGCTCTGATTTCTCGTATTTTATTCTGATGATCATTTCTACCTATTTAAGTGGGAGTCAACATTATATTTTCGCATTCGGAGGAGAATGTTGGCGATTGTAGTTTCGTAAGTAGCCCACGACGCAGCGATAAGCGCCGTTGTTGTAATGATTCCCATCCCGGATCCTGTATCATTTCCGTAACGCAGTCTCCCCTGTATCGTGACAATTCGAAACGAGCTGCCCTTCTTTGGATTCTTTCGATGTTTTTAAGGGTTCTGCCAATAAAACGAAGTCTTCGGTTCGCCTTTCCCACGACATTATCTACGCGTTCTTTCCAATTTAAGTCAGAAGTAATTGTAATTCCTAGATATTTTGTGGAGTTTACGGCCTTCACATTTGAATGATTTATCATGCAAACAAAGTTTAACGGATTTCTTGTCGTACTCATGTGGACGACTTCACACTTTTCATTACTTAGAGTCAACTGCCAATTCTTACACCGTGCAGATATCTTATTCAAATCGTTCTGCAGTTGGTTTTGAACTTCAGAAGATTTTACTAGACGGTAAATGACGGCGTCATCTGCAAACAACCTAAGATAGTTACTTAGATTTTCCCCTAAATCGTTTATGTAAATTAGGAACAGCAGAGGTCTAACAACACTACCGAGATCACCTCTGTTTTAGTCGATGCCTTACCATCGATTACTACGAACTGTGTCCTCTCTGAGAGGAAATCCCCTATCCAGTCGCAAATTTGGGGCGATATACTGTAATCACGCAATTTGATTAAAAGACGACCACAAAGAACGTTTACAGTCCACGGTCCACTGTGATCAGGGACTAAAATAATGGGGCCCTATCTACGAAAGGCACACTTTCCTTTGAGAAGGACCCGCACGATCAATATTGACTAGTAGAGAAGGAATTCTTTCTTTTCTCCTTCTAAGACTCGGGCGTCTCACACAGCCTCGCAACAGTACGAATTTAAAACCTTATCAAAATATGTAAAATTACTGGAAAGATATCTTCGAAACTGTGTTTATTAACAGGTTTCTTAAAAAACTGGCAAAAGTAAAATACATTCAAATGCTCTTGGTTTTGTGTCCAGGTATCCAATAAAGAAATTCAAGCTCCTTTCCAAACTCTAAAACTCTTATTTATTATTTTACCAGAACTCCTCATGACATTGCAATTTCCTTGCGAAGCCCTGTGTGAAGTCAGACATCCGCGCCACCGCACGGAGCTCAAAGTAACACCTCAGACAAGGAAATATAGAGAAACTAAATAAAGAAACAAAATTTTGATAAAACACAGTACATACAGTTCCGTACAGTAAATGGAATGACACCATTAATAAATATAGATTTTGATCAGAAGTCTGTAGCAATGATAGAATATTCCAAATTTTTTAGGTGTATGCATTGATGAGGAGTTGAACTGGAAAAAACACATTGAAGATCTGCTGAAACGTTTGAGTTCAGCTACTTATGCTATTAGAGTAATTGCAAATTTTCGTGGTATAAAAAAGGTAAAGCAGTCAACAATCCGAAGATTGGTTTTGAACACCCCTGTGCTTTACTAGGCATGGTCCTGTTTGGAGGTGGTATGCCGTTGTCTTCCTCCGACCTTCGAACTGACTTACCCAGCATGCTATAGGAGGACCTACAGTTTAACGTGGGTTCCGAACCACGGTGCTACTTGGTATTTTTCACATCAGCAACACTGCCAGAGGTGAAATTAGCTTACTATGCCTATTTTCATTCTCTGGTTTCGTATGGCATCATTTTCTGTGGTAATTCATCATTGAGTAAAAAGTATTCATTGCACAAAAGCGTGTAATTGCTGGAGCCCATAGAAAGATCATCCTGAAGACACTTATTTAAAGAGCTAGGGATCTTCACAGTAGCTTCACAGTATATCTATTCACTTATGAAATTTGTTATTACGAATCCCACCGAATTCAAAAGCAATAGCAGTTTACATAACTACAACACTAGGAGAAAGAATGATTTTCACTATTCAAGGTTAAATCTAGCTTTGCCACAGAAAGGGATGAATTATGCTGCCACAAAAGTCTTTGGCCAGCAACAAAACAGCATCAAAAGCCTGGCAGATAGCCAACTAGCATTTAAAAATAAATTAAAAGTATTTCTGAGTGTCAACTCCTACACTATAGATGAGTTTTTAGATATAAATTAGTAAATCTGAAAAAAAGTAATAAAAAGATAAAAATAAAAAATAAATAAAAGTAAAAAAATAAATTAAAAAAAGTATTGTGTCATGTAATATTTAGTACAAAGTAATAATTTGTAAAGACACCTTTCAATAACCTGACACGTTCCACATCATTACGAAGTGTCGTATTCATGATCTATGGAACAAGTACTAATCTAATCTAACATATTACAATTTCCTCCCAAATAATGTTTGCCTCCCTTGTTTTTTAATGTTTTAGCTCAAATGCAAGCTACTAACGTGTTACTATTCTTCCGTTTCTGGCAATACAAAAGATCTCAAATGTATGTACCCTTACGACTTCCAACCCAAATTCTCAAATTGTAGCACACTATGATGATAGTGCCTAATGTCCGTTAACAACCACTTGCTCGCTCGCAGCCTATACTGCATTTTCGCAAGAGATCAATGCACCCTCAATGAAATTGTCAATTGCTTGAAATGGTGAGTTTCCTGTTGGGCCATATTTACAATTATTGATTTGTTGTCTGTTCTTTCGGACGTGCAAGAGGAATTAATGGGCATGGAGCACTGCCATCGTAGTGAGCTAAAAGTTAAAAATTTTGCTTTGGAAGGTAAGCGTGCCTGGATAGCCTCATTGATTAAGGCGACCGCTGGCCCGAAGCGAGAAATCCGGTTTCGAATCCCGGTACACCACAAATTTCCAACTTTGCCGATGGATTTATTTCAATATTCTGAAACGGTCGAATGTGTAAGTATTTTTAATTTGTTAATTTCTAATTGTAAGCCCTTCAAGGACATCTGATATTAGAGTTCCATTTGGTATACGTTATTTATACGTACGGGTTACTATGCTGCCTAAAATTTGGTAACATCAAATGAGCTGTTCGGTTGGAATGCTCCGTTCTGTCTCTCAATTTTTTGTTGTACGTACGTTTCAAACTATGTATTCCTCTTGCTCCTTGCGTTTTCAGGTGGTATGAAAGTACATTGGAAAGGCTAACAGAAATGGGACGTTAAGTAAACGACAATAGAGTTTCAGCTGTTGAAATTCGAGTTTTGAAAGAATACAAGGACTTTAAAGTGCCAAAGTCAACGTTACTACCTTATTTGTATGTATTGTGAAAAGTAACGATGATGTAACACTCCCTTGGGCTACGTCAGAAATTATTTTTACTTCTCTTCATTGACAATTACGTGTTGTGTCTACAACAACTTTTTAATCCAATCCTACCGTTTACTCGATATTGCGTACGCTTTCACTGTCACTTAATTAGTCTATCAACTAGCAGACATATTTGACAAAGAAACTTGTATAGATAAATAGGACTGAGTTATAGACTGTGTTACTAGGTATCTTTTTTTTTGTCTCTTCTCTTGCCATTTTAACATCTATTTTAAAGTAAAAAATGAGCATAATGATTGTGATTCCTTATTGCTACAATCATTTGCCTTAAAAGATGAAATTACATGGAGCTCTAAAATCTCAAATAATATTGTAATATTTGTTAATGAATTATCCCAGAGAGAAAAGTTGTTTCAAATGAATTTTCACTGTGAATAAATAGATTTTTGACATTTTCTATTAATTTCGACTGTAGAAAATTAAGTCGATTGTTCATCTCCTTTGTGAAAATCAGTATTATAATAGTGATTAAGTGCAGCCTAACTTGATTTGATGTTAAAATGCTGGAACAAACCGAAGTAATCGGCCTTTGTGACAAACGTATATTTGGGTGAAAATTACTCGAGGGAATTTGCACTTTTTGCCTAAATATTAGAAGGGACATGCCGATGAAATAGTTTGGAGTTATTTTTTTTTCAATATCCACTTCCATAGGTCATCATCATTTTTGTTCTACCCAGACGCAGGTCTTCAAATGATAGCTCTCCATGCTGTCCTGTTTACCGCTTACTTCAGTTTGCGTCTTTTCCACTTCCCTTTATGTCGTCTATAAATTTGTATCCTCCCTCTTGATCGTCTCCCACAAATTAGTCCTTCTAAAGCATCTGTTATTAAAGACTCTCGTCCGAACGAATATCCCATCCAGATCCTCTTCCTTTCTCTTATACACTGCAGCAATCTTCTCCTCTCACCAACACTTTACGATGCTCTTTCATTACTCATTCTTTCCATCCAGTTTGTCTTCTCCATTCTCATTCACATCCACATCTCAAAATCTTCCAGCCTGTTTCCATCCTATCGCCTCATTGTCAATGTTTCTGCCCCATAGAATGGCACACTAAAGACAAAACACCTACCAAGCCTTTCCCTCAGATCATTATCAAGTTTGCCAGAATAATAATCTTTTCTTTCTGTTGAATACCTCCTTAGCTACAGCAGTGATGGTTTTGACATCTTGATGTCATCTCAGATCTTCAGTGATCATACCCCCCAAGATATTTAAATGTTCGGTCTTGGTTTACGGCTATTTGATCGATATTAAAATTTGCCATTTTCCTTCTTTAGCCAATCACCATACTCTTTGCTGTGGTGATCCTCTCCCACATTCAACATGAGCCTCACAGAAATCTTTTAGCACATTATTTGCAGTTTTCTCACTTTCTGCCACCAACACCATGCAATCAACAAATCATAGGCGTTCTGTTCTTTTCCCACCATAGGTAACGACGCATACAGTAATATGGTAATCTTTTGTCGTGATAATTTGTTTGTGAATACTAGACACTAGTCGCAAGAGAACAAAAGATTTTACTTTGAATTATCTTTCATAGTAACACGTAGAATATAAACCTATACTATCTATCCTCTAAACATTGAATTTTTTAACTCCTAGTTGCAGTAGTTCCGTCTCAAGAGTAGCACTGAGAGAGAACTACAGCAGTTGATTAGAAAAACCTTAACAGCGGCAGCTTAAATAATAGAAGTTAACCCTAAACATTGTGTGCAGAAACATCCAAATTCAGGTATTATTAGTTATTAGAGAAACAAAATAAGTTTAGATTCTAATTTTGTTTCTATGGAACTGCTGCTAATTAATTGTATGTAAAACTATTATCCACATGATTATTTGTGTCACTGTAAGATTAGACAATTGCTGTGGGAACAGCATTCAGTCTAAACATTTCTTTACTGCTCAGTATTCTTCGAAAGTCTCTGAATATCCTTCAAGTCCACACTTTCACTTGACGAAACTTTTCGCAAATATTATGTTAGCTCAGCTATCCATAATAAAGTTCTTTCTAATCAGCTGCTGCTCTTCACTCTCAGTATGACCTATGAGACGGAACATATAGTGCAAGTAGCAATACTTTAAAACAAAATCCATGTTTAGAGGAAAGACAGTATAGCTCTATGTTTCACGTTTTATTATGAAAAATTGCTCAGAAAATAAACAATTTGTTCGCTTGCGACTAGTGCCTAAATCTATTATCACGGAGAATTGTCCTCGCCTGTTTTAACTTAAGCGATTGCACTCAAGCACTCTTACATATAATTTAGAAAAAGTCTGTTGTGTTGCAATTTTTATTTTAAACCATAACTAGCTATTTATTTTACCATTCCTTTGTTGTAAAAATTACATTAATTTTCCGTCATGACCGGTAAAAAGATATTCTAGTTGAGTATTTTTCTGTAGTGCTGAATCCTGTAAAACGATTTTTATCTAACTTTAGGACCTGAGAAATTTTGACACTGACTCGGGAATACTCATTCTCATGGACTTCAAGTGGATAATATGATGTTCTTATTTCAAAGTCAGTATGCAACATCTGATCTTATGCAGCACCTTCGGTCCCTAACTGTTCAATTTGAATTTTAACGTGCCCAGCAATATGAGTAACAGTTTTTTGCGACCGACATTCTATTCTGCAACATAATTTCATGTTCATACTAAAGATTACATATAATCTAATTCCTAATTTGTGGCTAATGTACCTAACCCTCTATTGCAATATATCAACGAACTATTAATTTACAAATAATATCAAAAAACAATTGTTTGTGACGGTGCGACCACATTGCAGTACACACGGTCTGGCTATATGGAGCTGGACTAAATTTAGTGCCATTTTATTTCCAGAAAAAGTAGACAATTGTAATTTTTTCATTGAAATTGACTTCCTAGCAAAACGTCATGCAATAGAGGGTTCAACCTGCAATGTACTGCCCTTTTCAGTGTATAACGTAAATACATCTGAATCACACTTTGCTGTTCTGTAGACCTATATTCTGCTCTGCAGCCAAGGTAGTGGAATTTGAAGCTAAAGCGCTTACATCTACAAACATTCAATCAAACATACGGTATTGTTTAGTTTTGCAATCATTTGTGTCACTATGTCGTGTGTTAGGCTGGTGTATCTACTTACAACTCCACTATCATTTCGTGAACTGACTTCAACTGTCGAAGCACTAAAATATTCAACGACTGGATTTGCGAATTCGCTCTCTGCTATTGGACCAAACCCATTTTCTGAACTTAACGTGTCCGTAATGTAGGACTGATTTCAGATGATTAGTATAATAATAAGTAATTCGAAATAAGTGAAATTTTACTGCATTTATTCTAAGTATTGTTGACAAACAGTCACAGATCTTGGCTATGCATAATGTAAAACCAGTGATCTCTATACTGCTTGGATGCTGAACTTCAGCTGTCTTTCTGGTCAGTTATAGATGTTCATATTGTACTGTCACCGAGTGTTATCTTCAATATTTCGACAGTCCTTAGTCCATAAGTATGAATATACGTAGCTTAAGATGTTTCTTTCAGAAGGTCCGGCTAGTCCGTGCCCCATGTTAAAGGAAATAATATTTGAAGATCCGACTTGTCTTCGAAGTTCTCTTCGTGAAATTATTAGAACATCTGAAAACTGACTTCTTTTACTGCTTAAAGACGAACTCTTCTTTAAGGTTACATTCAGAACTAAGCTACTACATTAGCTTAACATGATTGGTTTTGATGCATACCGAACAGAAACTCAATAAGGACTATTACTACTACATATAAAACAAATGATAATTACAGAGGTAATAGAGCTTCTTTCTTCCATGGCATTTTGCAGTCCTTCTACGCCATACAAGTGAGCTCATATTCATACGCCAAAACCTGCGGAAATAAATTCCGTCTAGCAGAATTGTCTCACACAGTGCGAAACCCGTTATAAAATAAGCTTATAAAATAAGCTAGGAACTTTTTGTGTCCCAGCCTCGTCGCCGCTTTTGTGTCTCGTTTCCGTCGTAGGTGTCGGTGGCCGAGTAGAAAGACGGACACAGGAATAAAGGATGCACGCTTGTGCATGTAGGAGGTGACCAGCCAGTGGGACAGCAGAAACTAGAAACACTAAATTAGAACGAGATATATATTTCTTAGAGACTTAGTAATACTTAACTTTTACATAGCTCAGTACTGCAGAATGCTGATACATAGTTGAGCTAGAGGCCTGCCTAGTGCCTGTCCGATAGCCAAGTCTTCACTGGTGCCTATCTGATTCCGAAGTGTTAACTGGTTCCTGTCTCAGTCACAAGTGAATGATGTCGTTCAGTGATGGCCACGAGAGGAGTTCTAGCAGAGGGTGCTCGTGGCTGACGTCGTAAGAACGCCGCGCCCTGCGTGCATGGCGGCGCGCGGCGAAGGTAGGTGGCGCTCACTTTAGACTTGTGCGACACCACAGAACCAGTAGAGTACAATGTTACACTACAATATTTCATGTCTTACCAATTTGAAATAGGGCTGTAACGAAATGGTACTAGACAACGTAAATAAAATATATCCCACTTCGGCTCCTGTTCCAACTTACTAGGTGGCATGTTGACATGAAACTCACAACAAAACGTAAGGAAGAAATTCTGTCACGTAAAAGTGATAGAAACTTGTTTGCCAAATTAGAACATAGCCGGCAATACAAAACGACGTGAAAACATATGAATGTGCTGGCACGCTGTAGGGCTATGGTCAGAGACCAGAGTTATACATCGAGTTTGTCTTAGGGATCACCCCAGACAGAGATCAGTGAGTAAGGGTGTGGTGTCGCACAATTATGAAGTGCGTGCCACCTACTTTCGCCGCGCGCCGCCATGCACGCACGGCGCGGCGTTCTTACGACGTCAGCCACGAGCACCCTCTGCTGCAACTCCACTCGTGGCCATCACTGAACGACATCGTTCTCTTGGAACTGAGATAGGAACCAGTTAACACTTCGGAATCAAATAGGCAGCAGTTAAGACTTGGCTATCGGATAGGCACTAGTAATCATCAGTAGGCAGGCCTCTATCTATGAAATATATATCTCGTTCTAATTTACTCTAGTGTTTCTAGTTTCTGCTGTTCCACTGGCTGGTCACCTCCATACCGCACAAGCGTGCATCATTTATTTCTGAGACGGTCTCTTTCTACTCGGCCACCGACACCAAGACCCCCGGTGGAAACGAGACACAAAAGTGGCGACGAGGCTGGGACACAAAAAAGGTTTCAAGTCAAAGGTGAAATCGCTAAAACAAAGCATCCGGAATTTCAGTCACAAATTCTTACTCCACGTAGGTGCTGACATGAAACAAAACATAAAACAATTTATAGTTATGTGCCTCGGTTGCGCAGTGGTAGAGTGCCAGACTAGGAATCCGAAGGTCGCGGGTTCGATGCCTGCCAGGTCCTAGGATTTTGTCTGTCACTTTCCACTTCTTTCACCTCTGGCAGTGTTGCTCATGTGAAAAACACCGAGTAGCACCGTGGTTCGGAACCAGGGTTAAAACAGTAGGTCCCACTATAACTGGCTGGGCAAGTCAGTTCGAAGGTCGGAGGAAGGTAACGGCATACCACCTCCAAACAGGACCATGCCTAGTAAAGCACTGTGGTGTTCAAGCCAATCTTTGGATTGTTGACTGCATTACCTTTACCTTAACAAAACATATTATTACGTACTTAAAATATTTTGTCAGAGTTAATTCGACCCTCTATTGGGCACCATAGAAACACTTAAAACAGATTAAATTGAAACACTTCTCTTTAAAAGAAACGTGTGTAAATATATGTGATTCCCGATTGTTCCAATTGTTAAATTTGAAAATTGTACACTGAAGAAAGCAGATCATACATGGAGCCCTAATAACGTCAAAAAGTGGAATATCTGTTAATTAATTTTTCCGGAAAATATTTTCAAATGAGATTTTAAGTGTGAAGAAATAGATTTTGTCCAGTTTTGATTGAATTCAACATAGAAACATAGCTACTTGGCCAGACTGTAATCATTAGTAACTTTCCGTGCCGGCCGCGGTGGCCGAGGAGACTGAGGCGCTCCAGTCACGGTCTGCACGGCCACTACGGTCGAGGGTTCGAATCCCCCCTCGGGCATGGATATTTGTGCCGTCCTTAGTTGTAGCTAGTTCATAAGTAGTTTGTAAGTTTAGGGACTGATGACCCCGCAGTTAAGTCCCATAGACTGTAAAAACATTTGAACATTTGAACATTTAACTTTCCGTCTAGAATGTTTTTACATGGTGCTCTCCTGTTTCTTTCAACGAAGGACGTTACTCGGACGAAAAAACAAAAATACCGCAACAAGCAATAATTAAACATTCTAATTCATAATAAATATTGTTATAATAGAATGCAGAATATGCATCATCGTAAAGGAAAAAATGTATTATTTCTGATGTGAATATTGTACAAAAGCCTAATTTGCTTATGCTCCGAGTATATTACAAATGCGATGATGGTTGATCACTAATATTACATATGAAGTAAAAAGTTTACCGAAACATCTGATTATTATACGTGGTCTCACAATACCTTTATTTCCAAAGCTAGTGCCAGAGATAGATAATGACAAAACAATCCGTACTTTTTGTGAAACGAAAAAATGGCGTGAATAATTCCAGATATTAACGTACTATTACATTAACGATATTGAAGACTAAGATTTTTGCATAATATGAGATGTTGGAAATTGTACTATTTCAGTTTTACAAATATAACTGTCGTAAAAAATTCGTCTGTAACTAGCTTTCGTAAAAGTTTCTTTACTAAATTTAAGCTGTTTTTCCAAGAATGTAACAGTCGCTTTGCCAGAAAATATATCTATTACACGTAGCATGGGATTTAATAAAGGAACAGTAATATTAACATTAAATATAATCGTAGTATATTTTTCAAAGTGAAATGTAAACAACATGTAAACACAAGAAACGTTCCCCGTCATTTTTATACATATTAGGAGTATTCTTTGTGTTCCTTTATTTTACAAAAGTCCCATACCTCACGGGAATTTAGTGTGTAACAGACTCCGTTTTTCGAGACCATGGTCATATCGTTAGTGACCTTTGTGTAATCTCTAACCATTGTATGTAAGGACGTACAATACTTGTTGTAAATGTCATACGTCTTCTCTATGCTGTCTTGAGCTATGGTGTAATCGAATTCACTGTGCTACCTTTTCAGGACTCATTGTCATTATAATGTTTTTGAGATAGGTTAGGTGTCCAGCCCTCTTGATTTGTAACCTGTTTGAATTCGGAATTTCATGGCACTGAACAGGGATTTATGATTCTGCTTTCTCAGTGCCATTTCAACGAATACAAACTTTTTGTTTACTGTTATTTCATTGCCCATTGGTATCTCTAAATTGTCCGCAGTAACTAAGCAAGCGATGTTAATATATCTTTAGGCCGTCTCAGTTCTTTAGGCTTTTAGAAATTTCGGTTTTATTGTTGTTTGTCTCATTGCTGATGAATTTATTTGTCATGGCATTCAAGAGACATTTTATCAGGTTATCTCTTTGAGAAGACCTTTTTTAATTAAGTATAGATTATTTATTTCGTAAATAATAATTTTTAAAATATTGTTAACAGTAATAATAGCTATAGTAAGTAAGCAGAGGCATCCACCAAGATTATCCCAAGTGCAGCAGTGGTAGATGGTACAGCATAGGTGAGAGAAAACTCGACGAATGGTGAAAGTCTGCTAAATCAAGCAATAGAGCAGTTCATGTCTGTCTAAATAAGACGTCATGGTGGTGTCAATGTGCGATAAAGCACGTCGGGTAATCGTTGAAGGAATGGCATCAGCTGATGGTCTATATAGAAACTTTCCAGTAAGTATAGTATTTCCAGTGAATTGTCTTGACACTGCCACTGCATGCATGAAGCACTTCCAATAGGATCCATCCTAATCCGTCTACTAGCGATCATATGCGAGCATCTTGTGCAAGTGTACGCGTCTACACTATACGCGGACGGCGTGACCGGTGCATCATGGATAATCTCGTAAGCTCTCACTTTCCGAGTAGAAAGGGCTTAAGTGGCTGAGTCACTATGAATGTACACGGGCACGCGCAGTTTGGTAAAAACATGGCGGCTACCGGCCGGTTGGCCACTCTCAAAGAGGTATATAAACAACATAGAGAGGCTACAGGCAAGTTACAGCGCTCTGGGTGGCAGCACTAAGCAACACCGGGCGCCATATTTGAGAACGTCAGTTTGAAGCTGCAGCTTAAGCAGACGCTTCTGTTTGTAATATAAACTAACGTGTGACCGCTATTATTAGTAGTAAATAATGCCCAGTGTATGTTCGGCGTACAATTTCATCAACTGCAGTGATAAAACGGAATATCATTCATAAAGAAAGAGATATGTAATTATATAGGTGGTTGTGTATCATCGCGTATTTATCTATAAACATTCATTATACTTAACTTTCGCATTTACCAAGTTTCAAAATTATGTTTACTTCACGACCATCAAAAAACAAGGCAGAGGACGGATGTGTTTGATGTGTTTTAATGTAATGGCAGTTGTTTATATAGCGTACAAAAGCGTATTAACCATTGGGTAATTAGCCTACGTATATGAACTGTAATTAAACTATTCTTTATACAGATTTTCATTGAAAAAGAAGGAGTTGCTAACCCAATGGGTAAATAGTATGAGGCGTGATAAGTGTCAGGCTACAAAGTATACTTACATATGCTCTTGTCATTTTGAAGAAAAGTTATGAATGCTACCACAGATCGAAAGCGGCTACTTGCAAATGCCATACCAACACTATTTTCGTTTCCTGAGCACCCACAGAAACCAAAAGCTGTAAGGAGAGTACCAAGGAAACGTCAAATTGTGGAGAGCTTGATAAATACGTAATGTACTTCAAAGCATGAAACATCATTTGAACAGAATAAAGGTAATTAAAGATTTCAAAGAAATTCGCCTGTATTTATAGGGAAGATATGTAGGCAAATACAAACGATAATTGACATTATAGTAACATCAAATAATGCAGCAGTTCTAGATTGTAAACATTACACTTAGGATGCAGTAGTAAACGAGAAATGCTATTAGTAGTGGGAATTACTTTCCGAAATGCGTCGCCCAGAAATTAAGGAAAAATCAAAACTGGCAATGATTAATATAAACCCTGTGATTCAGTTGTTAGCAGACGCCCAGTAACACCTGGCGTGTCACTGACGTTCTCAAAAATGGCGGCAACCTTTCCAATTGGATTCAATTATGGCGGCGCTGTGGCCAGCCTATGTTGATTGATTGCTTGATTTTCTCAGGGAAGCCAAACCAGTCTTGGTCCAACCTGCCACTGCCCGCACCGAAACTAAGTTTATTGTGCGGTATCGTTCCCTGTATATCTAGTAAAGCCAATCAATGCCCTTGAACAGTGCAAGTAGTTCCTTTACCAGTTCTTTATTAGACACAGTTTCTTCGGGTTTGGTTGTCCCAAATGTTCTGTGCCTTTTACTCTCCAATACAATGCATTCGAAGATTAGATGTGATGTAGTTTCATCACCGTCATCACAGATCCTACATTTAGGTTCTTCTTTTGTTATTCCCATTGTATGTAGGTGCTTTTTGAAACCCTGTGACATTCTGCAATAATTTTAGATCTTGTTGCAGGAGCTGGCAGTGTTCTCAGGGCTGCCTGGCTGTCTGAATAGATAGGCCAGTCTATGTTGTTTATATAGGTCTTTGGGATCCATCCTATTCCGTCTACTAGCGATCGTATGCGTGTATCTTGTGCAAATTATACGCGGTCAGTGTGGCCGGTGCATCATGGGTAATCTCGTTAGCTCTCACACTTCCCGTGTAGAAAGGGCTTAAGTGGCTGAGTCGTTATGAACAGGGAGGGGGGAGGGTGAAAGTCATATAGGGATTTACGGTAACACGATGTTGGTTCGCTGCCAGGCCACATAGAGCGCTGCGATATTTCATTTCGCTTTCCTATTGGATGATTTACGCTTTACAGTCCTCCATATTTGTTTTGATTCGTAGGTGGTGTTCTGTGCTGAGGTTCTATAGCAACGTCTTCCTAATTGTGATCTTCTGTGTGCATTTTGTGAGTTTCATAAATTTCATTTATTTGAACTGTACAGAAGTTCCATTTAATATGACTGAAGATGCATAAATAGTAATCAAAAGAAATAAAAATAAATTGGTTTTTGTAGACATTACAGTAGGCCTACATTATTGTTTGCAGGACAGTGTATATGGCTGTAAAATTATTTATTTGTACAACCTACCATTCCTCTTTTGGTCACATGAGTGGATATACTTGTGCCTTAGCGTATGTGAAAACTGAAAAATCATTTACATAGATGTATGCAATATCAGATGATTTTTAGTCTGACATGCGCAAAATTACATTTATTTCCATGTGATAACGCCACACGGCGAAAATCGCAGTTCCGAGTTTTAGAAACAAACTATTTTACGGTCAAAAAGATGACCACGACATCACTTACGAAGTTTGGCCGACTGTAAACAACAGCCACATCAATTAATTGATTTAAATTTCTCGTATATATTATTTTGCAAGGTCACAAAAACCTTTCTATGAGGTCCATCCTCAAAGAATAAATGAAAAAGATTGTCAACTAACACCAATATAACGTTTTCTCATTCGTGTATGAAGAAGTAAACAAATGGATTTTCGCGCCACATTTTTCGGATTGAAAGTTCACTTCCAGGCCGCTAGTAGCGCTGCTGTCGTCCTGTGTTTCCAAAAAATGTTCAAATGTTTGTACAGCTTATGGGACTTAACTACTTACAAACTATTTATGAACTACTTATGAACTAGGACGGCACAAATATCCATGCTCGAGGGGGGATTCGAAACCCCAACCGTAGTGGCCGTGCAGATTGTGACTGTAGCGCCTCAGTCCAAAAATGTTCAAATGTTTGTATAGTTTATGTGACTTAACTACAGGATCATCAGTCCCTAAACTTACAAACTACTTACGAACTAGGACGGCATAAATATCCATGCCCGAGGGGGGATTCGAACCCCCGACCGTAGTGGCCGTGCAGACTGTGACTGTAGCGCCTCAGTCCAAAAATGTTCAAATGTTTGTATAGTTTATGGGACTTAACTACAGGATCATCAGTCCCTAAACTTACAAACTACTTACGAACTAGGACGGCATAAATATCCATGCCCGAGGGGGATTCGAACCCCCGACCGTAGTGGCCGTGCAGACCGTGACTGGAGCGCCTCAGTCCCCTCGGCCACAGCGGCCGGCCCTGTGTTTCCGTGTGATAACATGGTCTTTGCACTTCTGTTATTTTTGGTGTTCTGTGGCTATGAATGTGCACGGCCGCGCGCAGTCTGGTAAAAACATGGCGCCTGCCGGCCGGTTGGCCACTTTCTCCCTATAGCTGCGAGTTTCCGCGTCGCCTTTTGTTCACCTCCCGACACGTCACAAAAACAAAAGTGCGTAGGGCAGCTGAGGGGCAACGGGTGCGGTTAGGCTGGTATTACACTATCAAATTATTTGTCAAAGAATTGGACAAAGAATAATTGGACGTAGTGTAATGGGAACATCGTCCAATATTTCATCCAATCTAAGGCCTCGGCCTAGATTTGATCAAAGAAATCGCTCGTCTTCTGTTTCCAGCAGTGAGAAATGTGACCGCTTGGAGCACTAGTAGTATACAGCTTCCTTGCCACTATTTGGAGGTTAAATATCTGACATTACTTGGACATAACGTTCGTATTCGTAAACATGGCTAGTAGTGGAATGTTTGTGTAGTGTTTTCGAGCAACAACAAAATTTAAAAAAAAATCAGATGGGGCGTTGTATAACAGGTGACAAGACCAATTCACACTGTCCGTCACGTCAATTCGCGTAGCCCCAATACCCTGCGGCAAAAGTGAGGTTGAGTTACAATCCGTGATGTAAAAAAGTCATTACATACTATCGGAATTGAAGAAGTAATACCCCTAAATCTTAATACGGCCGAAGCAGATTTTAGAATGTATGATTTTGGTAACGAGGTGTGCTAAGTTCTGGGAAATGAAACAACTTTCAAAACATCGACATCTGTTTGCAAGCGAATCTATGTACATATAAATACGTCAGCCAATTTTTGTAAGGAAATAAATAGAGCCTATTTACTTTATCATCAATGTTTCCCCCCTTACATTGTTAATAATGTCATAAACAGTTTAGATTATCCTTTTTGTCAGTGCTCACATTTTTCCATTTAAAACGTTATTTAATGAAACTTGCTTTATCAACTTAACAGTCTTATTCCTATACACTGTTTGAGTCAGCCTTTTTGTTACTGTATTGCAAACTGTGAAGCATGAAGAGCGACAAAATAATTACCAGTGAACGGCCTGGCTGTTCTGCCAACGGCATAAAAAAGGAAAATCCTCCCGGTCCCGTAACAAATTTTATTTATCTCGCTCTGACACCCACTGTTTCATCCAAGTGCGTTTCCTTTTCTTTTTTCCCTCCTTCTAAATGCAGACACAACGCAACTACAGTATAAACAATAGCTGAGCATTACACCGCCATTTTGAAGCAAATTTGACAAAATATTGGCTGATAGTGTAATACCCCCTTTTGCGTTTCATCCAATTTCTTTGTCAAAAAATATGACCAATATTTCATCCAATTTTTTCGTCCAATTCTTTGTCCAATAATTAGAAAGTGTAATACCGGCCTTAAGAGGCGAGCACTGCGCATGCGCCGGAGGTCGGCGGCCCGCAGATATACGGTCCCTGTAAACACGGGTCGGGCTGCACCGCTTGCGAACCGGCGGTCGGCGGTCGCCTTACACTCGCGCCAGTACTTAGCCGTTGTTCGCCGCTGAGCTACGGCGACAGCGCGAGGCCCATCGATGCGGACGATAACGCTTATTTTATAGCCCGTAATTATTGTTGCCGAGTCGATAGCAACGTGCTATTAGTAGACTTATTCGCATTCGTAGAATGGAACCGGCGTCCGGCTTAATGGCGGCCAAATGGAATTTAATGGTGACAGCCGGCGAGCGGCCGTCGGGCGAAGCGCTCGTTCCCGTACGGCGGTGGGGCAGGCCTCTGGTGGAAGGCGCAGCCCGCCGCTATGGCGCTTGTTTCCCCAGCGAGTAACGACTGTCGCCGCGGCGGGTGTAAGTAGCAGTATCGCAGATACAGGGGCAGATTAACAGAGGCCGAGACAAATGGACTGTGTAGTCGGTCGAGTACCGAGAAGGGCTGCCCCCACCGCCGCTTCCGCCTGCCCCGCCGCTCGTAGGTCTCGCCTAATCGCATCGGTGTGCCTCGTAAAGTGCGCCGCGACGATTTCATTACAGACGAAGAGCGATTCGGCACGGCCGTTCGATTGTCGATCAGCGGTGTGATTGCGCGGCGACCGAACGCCGCCGAGCGGCCGGTTGCGGCTGAGGTATCGAACGGTCGCGAGGTAATGGGCGCGGGCGACTGCGGCGATTTAGCGATCCATCTCCGCTCGGGAAATTGCAGGCTCTGTACGGACAATCTTACAGCTTTATCAGGGCGCCTGCGGGGACCGGTGTATATTCCGGCTACAGATGAAATTCGGAGCCGAGTTCTCAGCAGAGAGAAACGTTATGGCTGCGATTACTGTAAGGACCGGACGATCGGCGGTGGCCGGTGCCTGAAATGACGGGGTTCGCTACTCTGCGACATATTCGGATGATAAGTTGTTACAAACCATTTTATACTTCGGGCAGCCACAGCTGAAATACATTGTAAATCAGTTGTAGAAAGTAATATAAACAACTAGCTTAAACCCGCGGCTCCGCTCACGTGTTGGTTGACTATGATAGATAAGCTATCTTTCAGTAGTGTGCTATGAAATGAACGATGAAATGAAATACAAAACCTTCTTTAGAAACAAACTTTTTTAATCAAAATTATCAGGAAAGTAAGTAGTGTATATCAAATCACACGTAAAAATGCACTCGTCTCGATGAATCCAATCACGAAATTCGACAATAATGATTCTAACAATATCAGTGATCGATCAGTTGATGTAATACGCGAAACGTGAAATCGATTTTTTAAAGACGTGTATTAAAAGAAATTTCTTTTTTACTGATTTATTTATTTATTCTTATATTTCCTTATTCGTATGCTTATGCTTACAGAGAAAGAGTTGAAGACATTGTACCACGCATAGACCAAAGATATGAGCTGTGGCATCCGTTTCGCTGTATGAAGCCTCCTTGCTACGTCATCGCTGGCCTTCAGTCCGAATTTATTTATAATTTGACGACTTTCAACCACCATATCTTCCACCCCCTTATATCTATCGGCATGGAACTGCTATGATGTACAACGGGACACTTCGGACAACAATTACACACAGACCATTCTTTTGCGTTCTGTAGTTTTTGCTGCAGAGCGAAATATTAATACACACACACACACACACGCACGCAGAATTTTATATACTCCGATAACTTTCTATCTCATTATACTCCACCCTTCTGTCATTATCAACCCTCAAGCCACACTGCAACCAATAGAACCATTTTCAAAGAGTAAATATAATTTTCAAAGAGTAATTATTGTTCCTAATTTTGCGTTATATTCTTCAAATTACTAAATATCTATCAGATCGCTATAAAACCGTGCCTAAAGCCTTCCCCAGGTATAAATTAATAACTGTACAAATATTTAGGTCTCTGCGTCTTGTCGTTCGGACGTCATAAGCGTACGCCGAACAGACATTCAAATTAATATATACATAGATAAATAGCTATCCGATCGCCATAAAACCGTGCCTAGAGCCTTCCCCCGGGAGGGGTAGTAACTGTACAAATATTTAGCTCTTTATGTCTTGTGGTTCATGCGTGATAAACGTACACCGAACAGACATTCACATTTATAGATATAGATTAGCCCGTGTTTCCGCGCTGTCTTGTTTACAGATTCGTTCATATCGTCCATCCCGTGTCTGTTCGTAGATGACGAGTATTGGGGGCTTTCCACAACGATTTCTTCAACGACGACAATACGTATTCAGAAGTATTGCACTTCTGAACATATCATATACTATCAGTGCACATGAATACTTTTCATAGTAAGTAATGTCAGTACGCATCAGTTATATTACCATACTCTCTGCCAAAGAATATTAATTAACACGTCAGTTCTTTTATCACAGGTTTGAATGACAACAAAAATTTTTAAGACCTAACATGCACCTAATGGTTTCTAGGAATTTTCAAACTTTGAGAATCATAACACGGACCACGACTCCATAAAGCTTCTGGTTTTGTCAAATACTTTAATAGCATATGACGCACACCATTGGTATAAATCGTTTTACTTTAGATTCCAGGGATACTGAACCCACCTCTACGTTCACCTTTAAAATTTTAAACAGTAATCTTGCTAATTAACACTCCTCTTGTTACGCTTCCCTTTACGGTTACGCCCTCTAAATTCTAGCTTACGATGATTCTTCATTCATTAGGTATACGCAACCGTTGCCCACATAGACTTTTACTGAAGGGAGTCCCTTGTAAAATTAATTAACATCTTTGAAGAAAACCTCAATAAGACCCGGCAAACCATCATGAACGTTGGGACACGCAACAAGTCAAACCACCCCATGTAAATTAAAAGGTTAGTTTTTATCAGGTTTTTTAATTTGTAAATACTAATAGTTATAAACCCTATGTATAACATTTTTAATACAGATACCTGAAGATGTACCTTTAACGGTACGAAACCGGTAGTAATGCAATAAAGGCGTATAAAAACAGCTAAGGCTGACTGCAATAATTCATAGAAAGACATCCTGATTGTATACATTACTTTATAGAATTGATTTACAATATTCGGATGAAAAAAATAATAAAATAAAAATTGCCAAACATTCCTGACAGGCAACAAAAACTAACATGGTCTAAAAACAATAAAAAAAGGTCTATAAATTAAAAAAAATAAAAGAACAGTAGTTCAGCCAGAGTTAACATCGCAAGCAAAACTCTATTTATAGTCACTCATAAAGACAGAACTGACAAATTACTAAAGGTAGAAGAACAGGTAGGACTTCATAAATGATGGACAGAAATTTTAACAAAAAACCTACTTAAAATAAAGCTATTCCAAAACAAATTAATCTAATATATAAAAATGAAGCCGCGGTGGAGTAGCCGAGCGGTCTAAGGCGCCTCGCTGCTTCTGCTGTATATAAAGTTTCAGGCCTTAGGACGACAGTTTGGTAATGTCTTAATGTTGAGTTCCAGCACCACAAATTTTAATTTAATGCTTCAGATTTATCAATAATGTCTTTGACATATTTAAGACGATAATCCGTCTCAGGGATTGTTTAAGTGTAATAAATTGATATTTATATCTCCTTAACAGGATTGTCCACTCCCGTGAACCACAGACATTGCCGAGGTGGGGTGGCTTGCGTGCCTCAACGATACAGATAGCCGTACCGTAGGTGCAACCAAATCGGAGGGGTATCTGTGGAGAGGCCAGACAAACGTATGGTTCCTGAAGAGGGGCAGCAGCCTTTTCAGTAGTTACAGGCGCAACAGTCTGGATGATTGACTGAGCTGACCTTGTAACATCAGCTAATGTGGCTTTGCCACACAATTACTGCGAACGGCTGAAAGCAAGCGGAAACTACAGCCGTTACTTTTCCCGAGGACATGCAGCTCTACTGTATGAAAATATGATGATGGCATCCTCTCGGGTAAAATATTCCGGAGGTAAAATAATCCCCCATTCGGATCTCCGGGCGGGGACTACTCAGGAGGATGTGATCATCAGGAAAGACAGCACTGGCATTCTACGGATCGGAGCGTGGAATGTAAGATCCCTTAATCGGGTAGGGAAGCTAGAAAATTTAAAAAGAGAAATGGATAGGTTGAAGTTAGATATAGCGGGGATTAGTAAAGTTCGGTGGAAAGACGAACAAGATTTCTGGTCAGGTGAGTACAGGATTATAAATACAAAATCAGTTGGGGGTATTACAGGAGTAGGTCTGATAACGAATAAGAAAATAGGAATGCGGGTAAACTACTATGACCAGCACAGCGATCGCATTATCGTAGTCAAGATAGATACGAAGCCAACACCGCGCACGGTAGTACAGGTTTATATGCCAACTAGCTCTGCCGATGACGAGGAGATAGAAGAAATATATGAGGAGCTAAAGGAAATTTTTCAGACAAGTAAGGGAGAGGAAAACTTAATTGTTATGGGAGACTGGAATTCGGTAGTAGGACAAGGAAAGGAAGGGAAGATGGTAGGTGAATATGGTCTGGGCAAAAGGAATGAAAGAGGGAGCCGCCTGGTAGAATTTTGCACGGAACATAATTCAGTTATAACAAACATCTGGTTTAAGAATCACAAAAGAAGGTTGTATACGTGGAAAAGACCAGGAGACACAGGGAGATACCAGATAGATTTTATAATGGTAAGACATAGATTTCGGAACCAGGTTTTAAAGTGTAAGACATACCCAGGGGCAGATATAGACTCTGACCATAACTTGTTGGTTATGAACTGTAGGCTGAAACTGAAGAAACTACAAAAAAGTAGGAAAATAAGGAGATGGGACCTGGATAAATTGAAGGAACCTGAAGTTCTTAAGAATTTCAGAGGGAGCTTTAGGCAACAATTGACAGAAACGGGGGAAAATAAAACAGTAGGGGAGGAATGGGTAGCTTTGAGAGATGAAATAGTGACGGCGGCAGAGGACAAAATAGGTAGAAAGGTAAGACCTACAAAGAATCCTTGGATATCACAGGAGATACTAAATTTAATCGATGAAAGGAGGAAATATAAAAATGCAGTAAATGAAACAGGCAAAATGGAATACAGACGACTAAGAAATGAGATTGACAGGAAGTGCAAAATGGCTAAGCAGGAGTGGCTAGAAGGCAAATGCAAGGATGTGGAAGAATGTATAAATAGGGGAAAAATAGATACAGCCTACAGGAAAATAAAAGAAACATTTGGAGATAAGAAAATCAGCTCTATGAATATCAAGGACACTGATGGAAAACCAGATCTCAGCAAAGAAGGGAAAGCTGAAAGGTGGAAAGAGTATATAGAGAAGCTCCATGAAGGAAATGAACTTAGCGGCAATATTGTAGAAAGGGGAGAAGAAGTAGATGAGGATGAAATAGGAGATACTATACTGATAGATGAATTTGACAGAGCACTGAAAGACCTAAGTTTAAACAAGGCCTCTGGAGTAGATGATATTCCCTCAGAGCTACTGAAGTCTCTGGGAGAACCAGCCATGACAAAATTGTTTCATCTGGTGTGTAAGATGTATGAGACAGATGAAGTACCGTCAGACTTTAAGAAAAATGTTATAATCTCCATTCCAAAGAAAGCAGGTGCAGACAGGTGTGAAAACTACAGAACTATCAGTTTAATAAGTCATGGTTGCAAAATATTAACACGAATTATTTACAGAAGGATGGAAAAGCTGGTAGAAGCCGACCTCGGGGAAGATCAGTTTGGGTTCAGAAGAAATGTGGGAACACGGGAGGCAATACTCACTTTACGGCTTATCCTAGAAGATAGATTAAGAAAAGGCAAACCCACATTTCTAGCTTTAGTAAATTTGGAGAAGGCTTTTGACAATGTTGATTGGAATAAACTCTTTGAAGTTCTGAAGCAAGCAGGAGTAAAATATAGGGAGCGTAAGGTTATTTACAACTTGTACAAAAACCAGACAGCGGTTGTCAGAGTTGAAGAGCATGGAAGGGACGCAGTGGTTGGAAAGGGAGTAAGCCAGGGTTGTAGTCTTTCTCCAATGTTATTCAATTTATACATTGAGCAAGCTATAAAGGAAAGCAAGGAGAAATTTGGAGAAGGAATTAAAGTTCAGGGTGAAGAATTAAAAACATTGCGGTTTGCCGACGACATAGTAATTCTGTCAGATACAGCAAAGGACCTGGAAGAGAAATTGAACGGAATGGACAGTGTGCTGAAAGATGCATATAAGATGAAGATTAACAAGAGCAAAACTAGGGTAATGGAGTGCAGTCTAAGAAAATCAGGTGATACTGAAGGAATTAGATTAGGTAACGAAGCAATAAAGGAGGTAGATGACTTTTGCTACTTGGGCAGTAAAATAACAAATGATGGTCGCAGTACAGAGGATATAAAATGCAGAATGGCAATGGGTAGAAAGGCGTTTTTGAAAAAGAGAAATTTGTTAACATCGAATATTGATTTAAGCCTAAGGAAGTCCTTTCTGAAGGCATTTGTAAGGAGTGTTGCCTTGTATGGGAGTGAAATATGGGCGATAAACAGTGCGGACAGGAAGTGGATTGAGGCTTTTGAAATGTGGTGCTACAGAAGAATGCTGAAGATTAGGTGGGTGGATCGCGTAACTAATGAGGTACTGAACAGAACTGGGGAGAAAAGAAATTTCTGGCATACCTTGACTAAAAGAAGGAATAGATTGGTAGGACACATTCTTAGACATCAAGGAATTGTAAATTTAGCTTTGGAGGGGAGTGTGTGGGGTAAAAACCGCAGAGGAAGACCAAGAGATGGATACAGTAAGCAGATTCAGACAGATGTAGGTTGCCGTTCTTACGTGGAGATGAAGAGGCTTGCTCAGGATAGGGTATTGTGGAGAGCTGTATCAAACCAGTCTCCGGACTGAAGACCACAACAACAACAGGATTGTTCCAATATGTCCATTGCCAAGGTGCTATTCCGCTGCATGGAGAGTCTTGGCAGTGGTGGCGATTATCTTTGGAACACAGAAGCTAAATTAAAGTTTGTGATGTATAGGGAGATCGTACTTAGACTGTAAAAATTTTTGTTTTTTATAATTTAACAGTATCTTGATAAATGAGTGTAAATGTCTATGTCAGCTATTCTGAAATATGAATACTGGTATTGAAAGAAACAGTGCATATTCACTTGTAACCTCCCACTCATGGATTTTGGTGTTTCTAAATACACAGTTGCCTCTTTTGAACACATTGTTGCCATTTATTACTTTGTTGCTCCACCTCGCGCCTTAATCATCGCTTGCCACTGAAGGTATTGAAAGAATTAATTTTTTCGTATACTCCTCACTCAGTTCCTGAAACCACATACGCACGAGGGTCTCCAACAGCTCTGTTTATTCCGTGGCTTCTTTTTGGTGATAGCATTTCCCATAACTTCCCAACAGTTCTCAATACAATTGTGATCAGGGCTATTTTCAGGCTACTCTAATACTCCAACCCGATTTTGTCGACGGAAAGATTTTACCTGATATGTACAAATACATGATAATTAACCAAGAAAGTCATCTATATTAGTCATAGGACTCACCTTCAAATATGTATGACAAGGAGCGGAGTCATCCTGAAAAATGCAATTGGTCTCGAATAGTTGGCATAAGTTTCCTTTCAAGAATGCTTATGTAGGCATCTGCGTTGACAGTGATACTGGTGAAGACGAGAAGACCTACTCTGTGACTGGAAATGCAGCCCCCACAACATCTGTCCTTGTGGGTGTTTGACTGTATATGTTACGCATGATGGCAAATATTCTCCAACTTTCTTTCGACGCACGAACGCTTTTCTATTTGAACCATGGAGATTAATTTCGCACTCATCTGAAGAGATTACTTTGTTCCACACCTCTGGTGTCCATGTCGCATGTGCCTCTGTCCATTTTAGTCGCTGTTGTCTCATTGTCTTGGTCAATAAAGGCTAGGACGACGGGCCGAGAGTCCAGCTTCCAGTAGTCTATTTCTCACACTTCCACTGGTTACTGAGATGTCGCACATTTCTTCTCAATCTCGCTTTAGTCACCACAGTCTAAGAAATACGGTCATGACACTCCCGCAGAGTTTTGTTATACACTAGTACAGTAGCGTTCCAAGCGGCCGGCAAACTACATTTCTCAATACTATATTGTAAGGCGGCCAACCGTTCCGGATTCTGCGGGACCGTCCCGCATTAGAAAACTTCATAAAAGTGTCCCGCAAAATGCCTAATTTGTCCCGTAAGTACCGCATCCCGGTAATTTTTCACATTCCACCGGCTGCTGATTAATCCCACGTATCGTAAGCATTACGAATCAAGATATGAAGATTAATGACAGTGATTATGTGCAGTACTTTTGTTGTCTAGAAAAGAAATAAATATTTAGTACGACTAGATGGAAAACCTGTAGCTGTTATCGCGGGGTGGCCACTCTTAATTCTCTGAGATTGATAACGATCTCAGTAACAATAGTTTCCAAATGAAACATTCCGGGGGACGCCCGAAGTACAACGGACGGTGTTTTTGGTTGCACGTTAGTCCGCGCTGACTCGACATTGTTAATTTGTGTTTGCGGGTTCCGTATAGAGATTTGTTTATTTTACTTAGTAATGCCGCCGACTATTACAAAAATGGGGGAAAAATTGTCAACTGACCAACGACTTGCAAAAGGGGTACCTTTTTTTTTACAGAAGTGTACACCACTTTCAGAAGTGCGGCGCAAAACGTGTAATGAGGTGTCCTCAGTTGCTCACAGTAGTAAAAATGTCATCTAATATCTGAAAAAAATAAAAGGGCTCAGACTCTCAACTTATTTCTGTCAGGGAAACTTCGCTGACTAAAAAGTACTTGTAAGATTCGAAGGTTTGTGGGTTTTCCTCAATGTAAGTCACTATCAGACTTTTATATCAACGTAATTGATTCAAAAAGTGTTTCAAAACAAGTTTCGTTGCGGGAAAACTAAGTGCTAAGCAGTAATAAAGAATGTAAAAGCTTCTTTTTCTTTAGCAAACCTTTAGACAGAACTTCAGAACAAAAGGCTTTCTATTTATTAGTATCTGTACAGACATTTCAAATTACAAAGACCTCAAATTATATCCAATATTAGTGCGATACTTTCATCCAAAGACTGGAATTAATGTAAAAATGTTATAAATCCTGAATTTCCTGGTGAAAATGCAGATATTATATATCATTCTTTAATGGACATACTGGAAAATCAATGGGGGAAAGAGAAAGATAGTGCTAATAGACATTTTGTCGGAGTTCAACGTGAATGACAAATGAAAATCTTTCTTCAAACTTCATGAGGGAGAAATAGAGTTGGCATAGGGTAGGCAGCACATATTGCATACAGCTCTACACAAACATCAGCAGATTTGTTTCCAGTGGACGTCGAATATATTGTTACGAAGATTAATTCGTACTTTTACACAGTGCGTGTAGAATTTTTGCGAACACAGAAATGCAATACAAAAGTATCCTGGGATATAGTGAAACACGATGGCTTGTACTGTTGCCTGCATCAGAGAGAGTCCTGTCACTGAGTGGCGTGCTCACAGTACCCATACACATCCTCGAAACGTCCCGCATTGGGATTTGCAAAAGTTGGCCGCCTTACTGTATTGGATGATTGCGAATAGTCGCGTCTATATTGTTTTTAACGTACTTTTTAAATTAGGGAACGTATGTGGTGCGTAACATAGGTAATAACTTAAAAATAGCTTCTTAGGTTTTTTATAATACCTGACAAGGTACTAAACGGTACACTGCAGTACAGTTTATATACAATTATCTTTCAATCTACAGACTTTTACTGAATAATTTAATTTTCTATTAAAAATAAAAAATGGCTCGGAACACCAGAAGATTTGCCCTTTGGAGAAAGATGTCGCTTTACTCAGGAATGGTAGGTTCCAAAAAGGGTAAAGTCTAGATCGCTAGTAAATAATTTTATTTCGACGACCGGTTATGATGGTCTCTGCCATCATCTCCTGGTCAAAAATGTTTTACGTAGCCGTCATGTTGTGATGTCAACAGTTGTCGTATAAAATAATTTAAAGTGCACAGGTGTATTATGTCATTGTAGTAAAAGTTTACGTATCAGTGTAACTTACAATAAGATCCTACTGTCACTTATTTTGTGTCCCAACTTCGTCGCCGCTTTTGTGTCCCAGCCTCGTCGTAGGTGTCGGTGGCCGACTGGAACGAGACCGACACAGGAATAAGGATAGCCCGCTGGTGCAGGTACGGTGGGGAGCAGCCAGAAACTATAAACACTAGAGTAAATTAGAAAAAGATATATATTGCACAGAATGTAACAATACTTAACTTTTACATAGTACTGCAGAATGTTGATACATAGTTGTTAGAGGCCTGCCTAGTGCCTGTACGATAGCAAAGTCTTCACTGGTGCCTATCTGATTACGAAGGTCCTAACTCGTTGCTATCTCAGTTCGAAGTGACAGTCCTTCAGTGGTGGCCACGAGCGGCGTTGTCGCAGAGGGCGCTCGTGGCTGTCGTCGTAAGAACGCCGCGCCGTGTGTGCATGGCGGCGCGCGGCGAAAGTAGGTGGCGCGCACTTTGTACTTGTGCGACACCACAACTTATACTGATATGTAAACTTTTACTGCAATGACATCGTGTATCTATACACTTTAAATTATTTTATACAGCAGCTGTTGACATCACAAGATTACGGCTGTGTAAAACATTTTTTGACCAGAAGATGATGGCAGAGACCATCGAAACCGCTCTTCAGAATAAAATTATTTACTAGCGATCTTGGCTTTATTATTTTTGGAATCCTTCATAATATTGGATCGCCTCCTCACAATTACTCAGGAATGTTAACGTTTCTTCACTACGATTCCAGTACAATCGCTAAGGTTGGAACGTAATAAACGAATATAGAATGCAATAACTACAGTATTTAACATAATAAATCAGCCTTCACAGCTTTAGCTGCAGGAAAAACGTCACAGACATCGCAAGAAAACGGGAAAAGCAATAAAACTGTTTTCAACAAAGAAGAATCTAATGCCACTATTGTTGCTACAGGTGAACCACAAACGGGAAGAATCTTCAAAACATTATACAGATGGACGAAAATACCAGCAGATATATTCAAAATCTTTATTAAACTTTGAGAGACCGGTTTCGGTGCTTCACTACACCATCTTCAGGCTCCCGTTGTGTGATTAACATTAAAAGCACATTTGGGATGGGTAGCCATTAAATCCGGTAACCATAAATTTCTTGTTCTATTCATGTTACACCCTCAACGACGACTGATCATCAGTCGTCATTGAGGATGTAACATGAATAGTACAAGAAATTTCATCAGTCGTCGTTGAGGGTGTAACATGAATAGAACAAGAAATTTACGGCTACCGGTTTTAATGGCTACCGAGCTCAAATGTGCTTTTGATGATAATCATACAACGGGAGCCTGAAGATGGTGTATGAAGCAACGAAACCGGTCGCACAAAATTAAACAAAGATTTTGAATATAGCTGCTGGTATTTTCTTCTATCAAAATAATCTAATCAGCTGCGTCACAAATCCATCCAGTATGGAGAGAATTGATCTTCAAAACAAGGGCTTCATAAGCTAAGGTAATCACACTATAAAGAATATAAGCATCTAAGAAAGACGAGTGAAGCCTAAAAATGTCAGTTATTATAATAAACTCAGCAACGAATTGATAAGCGTCAAAAACCGTTGTCATACTAAAAACAGATAATAGATATTTCTGTTTATATTCTACTTACTTTCACCAGAGGAATAAGCTGCAAATATACAAATATTCGTTAAGTATTGGTTCATGACGAAGTTCTTCGTTATACCATTGAACCAATTATTTTCGTCTGTTTTTACATTATGTATGTCTCTTGATATTTTACTAATGCTTGTAACGGAAAAATTATAGTAACTGTTTCGTTAATTACGAACACAAATAATTATAAGCAAACATCAGTCCTTCGGTAGCTTTCCCACCACTAGGAGCGCTAGTGTCGTAGTAACTGTCAGTTGGTAATAACTTTCACACCAGTGGGTGTCAACTGTATATGTTAGACTGTACTTAGTTCAGTTGATGACTGGTGACTATCGTTGAGCGAAAGCCTGTCCTGTTTGGCAGTAGACGCCCTTTTCCAACCTCTTCCTTTCTCATGATCAGCTTGCCCTTTATTCACATGAAGTGTTAAGTGCCATCGACAAGGGATCTCAAATCGATTCCATAATTCTGAATTTCCGGAAGGCTTTTGACACTGTACCTCACAACCGGCTTCTCATGAAATCGCGTGCTTATGGTATATTGCCCCAATTGTGCAATTGGATTCACGATTTCCTATCAGAAAGGACACAGTTCGTAGTAATTGATGGTAAGTCATCGAGTAAAACAGAAGTGATATGTTGTGTTTCCCAGGAACGCGTTATAGGTCCCCTAATCTTTCCGGTGTTTATAAACGATTTAGGAGACAATCTGAATAGATCATTCAGACAGTTGGCGGGTGATGCTGTCGTCTATCGGTTAGTGAAGTCAACAAAGGATCAAAAGAAACTGCATAGCGATTTAGACAAAATTTCTACATGGTGCGAAAATTGACAATTAACACTAAATAATGAAAAGTGTGAAGTAATACACATGAACAATAAAACAAATCCGCTGAACTTCAATTACGCGATAAATCAGTCAAACCTTAAGGTCGTAAATTCTACCAAATACCTAGGAGTTACAATTACGAACAACTTAGACCGGAAAGAACACATAGAAAATATTGTGGGGAAGGCGATCCAAAGGTTACCGATTCGAAGATGCAACAGCTCCACCAAAGAGACTGCCTACATCACACTTGCGTGTTCTCTCCTGGAGTACTGTTGCCCATTGTGGGACCATCACCAGGTGGGACTGACGGAAGTCATTGAGAAGGTTCAGAGAAGGACAGCTCGTTTTGTTTTATCTCGTTACAAGGGGGAAAGCGTCACGAAGATGTTGGACGATTCGAGGTGGAAATCATTAAAGGAACGACGGTATTCGTTGCGGCAAGATCTATTTGCGAAATTGCAATTATCGACTTTTACTTCTGAATGTGTAAATATTTTGCTAACACCCAGCTACATAGGGAGACATGATCATCCGGAAAAAAAGAGAAATTAGATCGAAAACAGAACGATTTTGGCGTTCTTTCTTCCCGTGCACTATTAGAGAATGGAACGCTATAGAAAGGTGATGAAAGTGGTTAATGAACCCTCTGCTAGGCACTTAAATGTGATTTTCAGAGTGTATATGTAGATGTATTTTTCCAGCAGTCTCGAAATCGTAGAGTGATTAAATCATGTCTTAGGAGCTATCTCTCTGGTGGTGATACCAACAGACGAATAAGCAAGTTTAGTAGCTTTCTTTTGTAGTGTTAATTGAACTGACCTGCCCATTTTCTCACTGTCAAGTCTCAACTCAAAATGACAGTATAAACACTGGTTTCATTGTAAAACAAATGAGAAGGACAAATAATAGTGTTTTGATGGAAAACTTGCCTGAATAAGTCAGATTATTAAGGCAAGAATATGTCAACAGAGTTTAGCAACAGTGGGACTGGTATAACCTGAAGCAAACTGCTGTGAAAGACAAAAAGACGAAATCTGCGCCCACCTCGACGTAAAACATTGAAAAAACGCAGCCTCACCCATATCTAAAAGGCAATCCTAGAAGTGTTTTTAATGATTAAAATAAGACAGTCTAGATCGCAATTTGTTGCGTTTATTACTGGTAACCGGTGTCGGTTCAACAGAACCATCTTCAGGCCTGTGGAACCTTGTTGGTAGACGGTGGCGGTGGCCGGAGCAGGCGTCAACTGCAGTTAGTTACATAGCTAGCAGTCTGTTTCTTGTATCATAGCCTATCGCTTATGAGCAGACCATTGGGTGTCATACAGGTATTTAACAAAAATTATCTTGTCTTTGAGAGCTCTGACAGTGGTCCACGATCAAACAGATGAAAATGTGATGCATTCTTAAAATTTCGTTCGCAAATTGTGCTAACTCAACTTCAATAACAAAAACGTTTCTCGCACGAAAATTTTGTAACAACATCAAAAGTATACATTTTCGTAAAAATTCCACATTTAGTCTTAATAATATGCTGCTGCAGCACGAACTAATATGTAAACATAGGACAGTTCTTCCTGAACACATGGATGTCTACTCCATATTAGTACACTGAATAACGATTAAACACTTGTTCTGTGCCGGTCTTGACACATGTGGAACTTACTTAAGCAGGAGAATGAACTTCCTACTGAGAGCACATACTTCGAAGTTTTATTCATACGAAATAGAAAACTTACTCACAAGGACACCACACTGATATCGGATTTTAGAATTTTTTTATACTTACGGTACGTGATGTTCGAACTCAGATAACAATCAACCAAAGCCATTAGACGCAACGCTCAAAAATTGTCGAGAAAATAGACTTTGAAGTTTTGCAAATATACCTAAGTACCAACTACCGAATCAACTGCAGCATCTGTCGGTATAGCTCAGGTTGTAGCGTTGTGTGTGGTCTTAGAATCGTAGGGTAGGTGATTCGAATCCTGCCGTGAATTTTTTTTATTTATTTCTTGTTTTTTGTTGTGTCACACAATTTTAATATCTAATAGTAATATTTACGAAAAATGCACGTGTTTTTGTATACTCATAATTTTCTATATTTTGTAGAAGGTTGTTAACAATGATGGTTCCAATAAAAAAATAATAAAAAAATAAAATAAAATAAAACCAAAGTTAAATTTTTTTCAGTATTAGTTGATGACGGTAGTCTTTCATTATTCAGTTTGTGTAGAGCTGTTTTTCGAAAGACATCTCCATAGTTACTAATGGCTTTCCAAGTAACTAACCTACTCAACCATCGTTTTAGGTAACAAAGTGTAAAGTTCGTCAACATATACAAAAACTGACACAGCACATGGAATTAGAGATCTCAAATTGTTTTATATAACTGAATTCGAAAACAAAAAACAAAATAAGTCACATCGCGGTTCGAACCATCGACTCTATGGTTGTGAACGACACCGACAGATGCTGCAACTGTTTTAATTTTTGTTACTTACGTGTATTTGCAAAACTACAAGGTCGATTTCGCCGAGAATTTTTGAGAGTCGTGTCGAATGGCTTTGGCTGTTATTTAACTTCTGAACTTGATGTACCATAAATATAAAGAAACTAGCAGAAAACCCGGCGTTGCCCTGGTAGTCATTTATTCATTTCTGCCTTGAGCTAGTTCTTCTCCTATCTTTTTCCTCTCTGTTCATCTCGAGTTTTTTTTCTAAAATCATGTTATATTTATCGGAGAATACATAAGAAATAACGCTGTCTTGGATAATGTACAAAATTATACGCGCAGTATTAAAAAAAAAAAAAAAAAAAAAAAAAAAAAAAAAAAAAAAAAAAAAAAGAAAAAAAAAAGAAAAGAAAGATAGTAGTCAAAATGCAAGTGACATATAAAATTTGCAGGATCTCATAATTATTGAGTTAAATATTGTACAATTATATAATTTGTCAGGTATATATTCATTTGTGTTACGTGCTGTATGTCTGTAAAATCTGTTGCGAATACAATTGGTAGTAAAGAAGTAGGAGATTGAAACTTGTTGCATGATAGGGCGATTTTCTATGAACGTTACTTTTTATGTGATCATATCTCACGAACTCCATGTCGTAATGATATGGTTTCGAAAATACATTCAGCTATATGTGACATACTGTCTGTAATATTTCCTGCGACTACAATATTTAATGCAGAAATTATAAATTGTAACATCATACCGAATGCAGTTGTTCTAGTCCACCAACAACGGAAAAGTAGTAAGCGGGAAACTTTTTTCCTTTAACAATTTTGCTACGGTTGTCACCGAGAAAGAGTTCAATAAAGGTTTGAAATGATGTTTAAAGTTCGTTGCAAGTCTCTAAGTACTGTCATTCTCATGCAGTATGTGAATAAAGACTCGTCGCATTATTCAGTGGTTTACGTTTTTGCGCATCTCATTGTTTATGACGTCATATCTCTTCAACAAGATGTTGTATGTGATCCTAACACTTACGGAGACTGTTCTCATGGATTGAAACTTACGTGTGCAAAATTTCATAAACATTAGAAGAAAACTGTAGATTTGTACAAAAAACAAGCCCACAAATATATGGACACTCTGCTTTATAGTCCTGGCCATTAAAATTGCTACACCACGAAGATGACGTGCTACAGATGCGAAATTTAGCCTACATGAAGAAGATGCTGTGATATGCAAATGATTAACTTTTCAGAGCATTCACACAAGGTTGGCAGCGGTGGCGACACCTACAACGAGGTCACACGAGGAAAGTTTCCAACCGATTTCTCTGACACAAACAGCAGTTGACCGGCGTTGCCTGGTAAAACGTTGCTGTGATGCCTCGTGTAAGGAGGAGAAATGCGTACCATCACTTTGATAAAGGCTGGATTGTAGCCTATCGCGATTGCGGTTTATCGTATCACGACATTGCTGGTCGCGTTGGACGCGATCCAATGACAGAATATGGAATCGGTGGGTTCAGGAAGGCAATACAGAACGGCCCAATGGCCTCTTATCTCTAGCAGTCCATATGACAGGCATCTTATCCGCATGGCTGTAACGGATCGTGCAACTATGTTCCGATACCTGAGTCAACAGATGGGGACGTTTGCAAGACAACAACGGTCTGCACGAACAGTTCGACGACGTTTGCAGCAGCATGGACTATCAGCTCGGAGACCATGGCTGCTGTTACCCTTGACGCTGCATCACAGACAGGAGCGCGTGCGATGGTGTGTGCAACGACGAAACTCGGTGCAGGAATGGCAAAACCTCATGTTTACAGATGAATCCAGGTTCTGTTTACAGTACCATGATGGTCGCATCCGTTTGGCGACATCGCGGTGAACGCACAATGAAAGCTTGTATTCGTCATCGTCATACTGGGGTATCACCCAACGTGATGGTATGGGGTGTCATTGGTTACACGGCTCGATCACCTCTTGTTCGCATCGACAGCACTTTGAACAGTGACCGTTACATTTCAGATGTGTTACTACTCGTGGCTCTACCCTTCATTCGATCCCTGCGAAACCCTACATTTCAGCAGGATAATACACAACCGCATGTTGCAGGTCCTGTACGGGCCTTTCTGGATACGGAAAATGTTCGGCTGCTGCCCTGGCCAGCACATTCTCCAGATCTCTCAGCAACTGAAAACGTCTATTCAATGGTGGCCGAGCAACTGGCTCGTCACAATACGTCAGTCACTACTCTTGAAGAACTGTGGTATCGTGTTGAAGCTGCACGGGCATCTGTACCTGTACACGCCATCCAAGCTCTGTTTTAGTCAATGCGTAGGCTTATCAAGGTCGTTATGGCGGCCAGAGGTGTTTGTTCTGGGTACTGATTTCTCAGACTCTATGCACCCAAACTGAAAATTTAATAACATGTCGGTTCTAGTATAATATAGTTGTCCAATGACAATCATTTGCATTTCTTCTTGGTATAGCAATTATAGTGGCCAGTAATGTATATAAAGATTCTAAAAACCGATACCCATGTGGTCTCCTTGTCGGAGAAGGTTCCTTTGCTCTCAGAATCTTTCCTGCAGCATGTGCTCTTACTTATACATACAGCCCAATGTAGCAGGAAGTTTGATATCTGTGTCTGTTGCAGAGTGAAAATGTCATTCTGGAAAAATAGATGCTTCGCGTAGAAAGTAGTGGAGTGAAAACTTTAATTAAAGTGCGGGCAGAGGCTCGGCTGTGTAATTTCTTTGTTTGCCGCTGATTAATGAAGTGTCAAGAAGTGCGCAGCCGCAGCGCGCACGCGTCGCTGAAGTACGTCGACAGCGGACGAACGCGGCGGAGCCGTCCGTTCGGATTCTCATTAAAGCGGCAGTCGGCGCGGCGGCCGAATATTGCCGTGCGGCGCCATCTGCGCGTGAGTCAGCAGTCGCCGACGCGCGGACGATTGTATTGTCACGGCTTTCTGGGAAGCTGCGAGCGTGTTTACTGCCGCCTGTCCCGCGGCCACGCGCTGCGGACGCGGGCGGGTCCGACCCGCGCGTCGATTGAGCTGTCAGCCGTAAATCACGCCGCCTGATTGCCGCGGGGTTGGCAGGCCTGGGGGAGCCGTCAAAACAAGTGCCGGCGCGGAATGGCGGCCGCCGCGCCCGCGGGGCGTCGAATCTCGCGCCGCAGCGCCGCGCGGCGGACAGCGCCGGAACGACCCTGCCTCCGTGTGACGGGCTCCGTAATGGTTACCCACATTCCGAAGGCAACGAGATATGGACTATGAATATTGCTCCTTATTGTTGCCGTCCGAGAGGAGAGCATGGATGAGCATGCAGTAGCGGCTCGTCGGCGACGAAGTCGGTAAATCTACTGTAAGCAATCGACTCTCTTGTTTCAGATGACTGCTTGGGACTAAGACTCTACCCAGCCACAGATGGCAACCAACCGCCACCTTCTGCCTCCATAATTTTCACCTAATCCTCCACAATCGTTCTGTATGTCACACCCCAACCCTCAAATACTTTGGTCTCACCCTCCATCGACCGTCTCCTGCACTCCTCATCTCCGCACTGTCTGACAAAAAGCCATGTTCCACCTCAGGCCAGCTGTGGAGCCTCAACCCCTACACCATCCTCTACACCTACAGATCCATCATGTTTCCCATCTATTGAAGCTTCCATCCAGCCTGGGTCTCTACTCTCCCTACTTACTGCAATACCCTTCAAATCCTTGAATGTCATCCACAGTCGCAGAAAGCCATGTCCCACCTCAACCTAACTCCTCTGAGGCCGGCTGTGGGGCTCAACCCCTCCACCATCGTCTACACCTACAGATCCATTGTGTGTCCCATGCTTTGGAGCTTCCATCCAGCCTGGGTGTCTTCTCCCCATACCTACTACAATACCCTTCAAATCCTTGAATGCCATGCACAGTCTGACAGAAAGCCATGTCCCACCTCAACCTAACTCCTCTCAGGCCAACTGTGGAACCTCAACCCCTCCACCATCCTCTACACCTACAGATCCATCATGTGTTCCATCCTTTGAAGCTTCCATCCAACCTGGGTCTCTACTCTCCATACCTACTACAATACCCTTCAAATCCTTGAACGCCATGCACAGTCTCGCAGAAAGCCATGTCCCGCCTCAATGTAACTCCTCTCAGGCTGGCTGTAGGGCCTCAACCCCTCCACCACCCATTGTCTGTCCCATCCTGCTGTGGGGCCTCAACCCCTCCTCCATCGTCTACACCTACAGATCCATTGTGTGTCCTATCCTTTGGAGCTTCCATGCAGCCTGGGTCTCTACTCTCCCTACCTACTACAAAACCCTTCAAATCTTTGAACGCCACACACCATCTGACAGAAAGCCATGCCCCAACTCAACCTAACACAACTCAGGCCGGCTGTGGGGCCTCAACGTCTCCACCATCCTCTACACCTACAGATCCACAATGTCTCCTGTCCTTTGGAGCTTCCATCCAGCCTGGATCTTTCCCTACCTACTACAAAACCCTTCTAATCCTTGAACGCCATGCCCTCCATCTCACCTACCACATACGCCTCCCTTCCCCCATGCAGATCATCTACGACCTCATCCCCTTCTCCCATCTCCTACAGTTTCATGAACACATCGGGCGCCTCTACATCTCCCCCAAAAAAGAATCACGCAATCCACTGAACTACCCCTTCCTCACCAATCCCAGGCTCTTCCACGCCTTCACCATTGCATTCCTCTGCCCCTCTACCTGCACTCACCCCACATCCTATCTCAGGCTAACTTCCACCACCTCCCCCTCCCGGAAGACTCCCTGTGTCCTGTGCGTCCTACCAACCACAACGCCCCTTCTCTGCCTTCTCTCCTCTTCCATTCCACTGCTTGGCTATCCCCCTCCCATCCCTTACGGTCCTATTCCACTGCTCTCCTACCACATTCCGCCCCCTCCTCCTGCACTTCATACCCTTCCACACTCTCTTCCCTGCAGGGTCCTCAGAACAGCTCAATCGAGTTTTTAATCAGTGTCAGTGTGTCACCTAGTGCATCAGTGTATCCACTGGTCACAAACAGGTGTCGCATATGTCATTTTAACATGTCTCCAAGTGTTTTCCGTCGAGTCACTTGCGCTGGTTTCTAAATGTGCTTTTAATGCCACAATGGCTCAACATTTTTTAGCTTGCTATATGTTTTTATCATCTGTCTTGCTATGTGGTCACCAACCTCTCCCAATTGTGAAAGATCTTAAATACTCCATATTTTAACTCCATGCCAATGTTTTATTATTCATGTTCATTGTTTTAATTTTCTTGCAGCTGAAGTGCGGCGTATCATGCTGCTGACAGCCTGTACGTTAGTGTGAAATAACAATAAAGGAAAAGAGGAAAAAAAATGAAAGAAAAAGAGATGCCAACTATTACGTATATCCCATGAATGTTAATGCATATCCACATAAGCAAGCTGTGTTGGGTTGGGTTGGGTTGGGTTGTTTGTTTGGGATAGGGGGACTAAACTACTGAGGTTATCAGTCCCCTGGTGAGGAGGGGAAGGAGTGATGATAGGAAAGGATGGGAGGGGGAAAGGAAATGCTGTCTGGGAAGTAAATAAGGAAGGAAGACTGCATTAGCTCGGGGCCCCGTGCTCGCCACCCACAGCAAACTGTGTACATATTTTATTTTATCCTTGATATACCATTTGTACATTCAGCAAACAAAATGTCGAGCCCTCCAGCAACAGTATAAATGCAACATCTTATCTGACCAGAACATGGTACCATCTTGTGTTGAAATAGTTCATCTGTGAACATAAAATTAATTCTCAAGCTCGTCAAAACAATATTTCATTTTATTTAATGTGAGATCGCTTTCCCTACACTGAGCAAATTAATAATAATAAAAATAAATAAATAAATAAAAAAGAAAAACTTTATTTGTGGCAACTGAGACCTCAAATTTAACATTTAAAGGAAAAATGAGGGGGAAGTAGAAGTGCTGGGGGAACCAATAAAAGCAATTGCTACTTAACAGTCTATTAGAAATAAATAGTTGCTTAAAAGGCACTCACACACTCCAATATCTTAAACTGGCAATGTCCCGGTAAGTTAGCAACCATTTGGTCAGAACGTTAACAAGGACCAAAATTCGAATCTCAAGTAAAGACTTAACGGCAGCTTTAAAATTTAAACCAGCGAGACACTTTCAATTTTCTTTAAAGCCCACAATTTCAATTTTTGAATGAACATTTAATATACTTTTTAAAAAATCGCAGATAAACCTGCAAGTTTTACTAAAGAACCAAAACTTCCAATATTACATGAACAATTTTAAAGAATGACAGATAAACCAGCAAAGTTTCTTCAAGGATCAGAACTTACAATTTTACTTGATCACTTGAAACAATTTTTTAAGTTACACAATAAAACAATAGTTAAGCTCCAAGTATGACGAAGTCCTGAGAACACCTACCACAAGGGTGCAGTATTTAAGGCTAGGCAGGTAGTAAACAGCTACAGCTGATAAGCAGCGACTACCATTAAACACAAACTGCTAACAAGCCTTTAGAACAAAAGATATATGGGATGGTAGCTAGATCCTAGCGCGATGAGACAAAAGTCTGACTGCAGAGAGCTAACCCCACACATGAACTAGTCAAGACAAACGACATATGGCCCCTTGCAAAGTTTATGCAGTTCATGCAGTTATGGAATAAACACAATTATGTACCAAAAAAATAAAGAGAATCAAGATTAGACTGCTGAAATATACCGTCTCGACGAGCAGTATTCTGACGAGGGGAGGAAAATTCACGCCAGCGCCCTGGGCAGGTGACTGCCACAGGAGCTGCTTCAGAGCAGAAGATGCGCTGATTGCACTTGGCAAATCCAAAAACAAGAAGATGGGTAATCTATGGACAGCAAACAGATAGGGCATGCAGCAACACACCAAACAGCACCCCGAACGAGGTCGACATGGAACCCACTATCACCAGAAGAGACTCAGGAAAGGAAGGTGCCTCGTAAGGTGTGAAAAGAAAGCAACTTATAATACGTTCCGAAGCGGCGAAGATGATGCTACTGCTGAAATTGACGTGTTAGACAACAATTCATGCTCCAGTGAGCCAGCGTAACACTCTGAAGAGTACAACTCGTCAGTGTCTTCTCTCCACGTCGAGAATATGATCATCAGTCGTGGCCATCAGTGTCATCCAGGATATGACAGCTATGAAAGTGCCGGCGGACATCCGACGCTACCACAGTCACTTTCCGCTCACAGGGCCTCTAGGCGGCCTGCAGACACTTGCTAACACATTGATGCATTCACCACGACTCAGCCCAGTGCAGTGCAAGCTGGATCCTTAATGTCGTGCATGGGTAGAATCCGCGCAGTATAAGGTGAACGATGCGCAGAGACACCTTTTCGTCGAAAGCGCAGGACGAGCTCATTCCTTTCTTCGGAAGGGGAGGCTGTATCAGTCCACCACCGCCTGCTGGCCAGTGAGCTGGGAACTTCCCCTCCAGCGCTCACTTACTGCCCTGGCAACTATCCCCACCACTACCGCTCTCTGCATGCTTCCCCAGCCGTCTCTGCATCTACCGGCTAAACTCTAGCCTCCGATACCGCTTTGACCAATAACGTCACATATAACGTCATGCATAAACACATGTTTACCACAACACGGTATCGGTAGTTAGATTTCACCTAAATAGGTCAAATCTACTTAATGATACCATGACTTCAAAATACATTTAATAATTAGGTAATGGTAAAGAAAGCTTGCACTCGAAGTTGTAAGGCCTGAAATTATATATTTATGTCGAACATACAACTGTAAATCGATTGTTTCTGAACCGGAGATTCGGGCGATACGTGCTCTCACATACTGAAAAAAAAAAAAAAAAAAAAAAAAAAAAAAAAAAAAAATTCTTCTTTAACCTATACTTAACCTTCTAAGGGGTACGCTACAGATAACTTTTTGAAAGTGAAAGTTAGGGTGTCTTCAAAAATATCAGCTACGTAAACAGTGAATACCGGTATTGAAACCACACACCGGGTAGAATGACGTAAAACACGACGTCATTGCTCAAAGCAGTATCGTAGACTAGATTTAACCCTATCTACCGTCCAATTTAACTTGCGTGCACTCTGTGCGACGGGGGTTGTAATTAGTCCATTTTTTACACTAACCTTGTGTTACTGTACCTTTCTCTTTACGCTAATTATTGAAATATGTAACATTTTTCTTTGTAGATCTTTATTTATTTTGATTTCTGTGCCTTTGGGGACACATCAGGGGTGATGGGCTCCTGGGGTTGTAGTACATTCTATGTTTATATGAAAATTTCGGGATTTTAATGTTTATTGGTGCAGCTTGGCTGCTAAAAAGTGGTTTTACGTGTTGGGCACGGTCAGGCCACGCAGAGCAGAGACGCTCTTGGGGGTCTCCCCCTCCCACCAACTTTCGCTCGCCTTCGGGGAAGGACGAGAGGGGCTGGCTTGACCTGTTTGGCGCCGACGCTACAGGCGGCGGAATATACCTGGCAGAATTTTTTTAGAGTGTGTGGGGTGCTTTACAAAATGTTGGACCGCGGTTTGCGGTAGGCGATAGCGGGGACTGCCTTTTTAGTCATTCGGACGTTTCGCAAGAGAGGAATTTGCTCTGGACCCCGGACTGTTTATGGAGACGTATTGCCCTTTGGCGTTATCTAAAAAAAAAACTTCCTAGAAAGCAGCAGAGTTTGAACACAGGCAGTGTGACAAATGGTTAGGTTGAGAGGAAAGCTTTCTGCCCATCTGGCCCCACAGGGGTTTGGCTCCAGCGGCTGTATATATAGCACAACGTTAACATTTTTAGGTCGTGTGACCGTAGCTAGGAGCAAGCTGAAATTCCTTGCCGAGCATTTACCCTGGGAACGGTGAAACCCGTGGGAAGCTTTGGTGGCGTGGGCGGAGCCTCTTGGCAGCCGCAGAGAACGCTTCCTGATTCGGCAGATTATTTTAGAATGACAGCTAAACAATTTGTTAACGGCGCTACGCCATCCGATTGGTTTGACTATTAGCCGTTAGCAGATATTGGTACGTCTTTTCGCGCGTGGATGTGGCCGCCCGGCACTTGCCGTGAGCTGCGGCAGAGCGCGAGGATGTACGAAGACTCCGGTTTCAGCGTCTGAAGTGGACGGAGCTGGAGAGACTCCTGTGTGAGCGTCCGAAGTGTTCGGACCTCGGAAGACTCCTGTTTGTGCGTCCGAAGTTTACGGAAGTTTACTCCGTTTAGATTCGCGGGGAGGACATCGTCTTAAACAGTCCTTTGGTGTGTGTGATTCCGAAGATTCGGACCTTGTAGAACTTGTGTTTACTTCACGGACGTTACATTGTCCTGTGGTTACGCTGTGAGCGGCCACAGTTTAGTTTTCGTTTTGTTAGAAGTCTCTATTTGAGCATTCACGCCTTTGCGAATCGGGCATTGTTTTTACAGATCTTATTACGCAACTGACTGATCGATTTGTGCCATGTGGCCTTTGTGTCACCTATGCAAAATATTGATTAGTCTACAAGCGTGATAGAATCGCACAGCAACTGCCTAGCGACGCCGACGTCAGTGACGCTGTGTTAAGTTACATGTTGACCCTGCTTAACAGGTCACAGCAATTACGGTCGTATAAAAATTTCAGCTCATCCGCTCCCACCGCCTGCTGCCTGCTAGCCTGAGACGCTGCCGTCAATGATCATCTGTGTGGGTAAGGTGACGCACTTTCTGGAGAGTTATATGAATCAGACTTGTTGGATTCTGTCCCTTATTTTATTCTTTTGAGATCTGCCTATTTACTTTGGGGAGCTTAGGGCCAACGATAATTTCAACCCCCTGTGTAGCCAATCTAATAGCATTCTGTTTTGCAAAACCTCCGACCTTTGACTCAGCCAGTCATTTTTGTGACTCTATATTTTAACATTTATAAAAAACTTGTTTGAATACTATTATCTGTTTTACATGATACGAAATGCCATCTAATTTATTTTTTGTATATATAATTATAATAAATTTATTTTAAGTAGATCGTCTTTCATTTAAGGACATTCCTTTTTTCACTATTTTGGAGGGGAAACAGAATAGTTTACAACTCTAAACAGCCAAGCATCGACAACCATAACAACGCCCTTAGTGCCAGCAAGCGAAATCGCAATCGATACTAACATGCCATAAGACTTACAAGCGTGAACAATAAGAATAGAACGCGCTGCACATTAGATTGTCGCCAGAGCTACATACGGAATTGCTCATCAAGAAATGCGACTTAAGTAGGTGTCTGAAGGTAGATGTAGTGACGAGATAAAATTAGGACCAAGAGATATCTTAAAATATTCAATGTTTGTAATCCTATGGGACCAAACTACGTTGGTCATCAGTCCCTAGTCTTATAAACTACTTAAACTAAGTTAAACTAACATAAGGGTAACACACACATCCAAGCCAGATGGATGCCATGGTGATCAGTAAAATGATCTATTAATCAGAAACATAGCAACATCCATTTGCAGGCACTTGAAATGCAACAACGTGAAGTATGCATCCCAGCCAGGTGTAATTCAACCCATGTGGTTGAACAGATGAGAGTGGCCATGATTAGAGTATCAGCGCAGCCGCACATCAGGAATACCAACTATAAGCCATATACAGGGCGAGCCACTTAAAACTGTTTTTCGGAATATTCGGGAAATACAAATCGGATTTTAAAAGAGTTGCCATAAAGTTGTTCACCTCGAAGAGGGACACAGATTAACGCAAATCATGAACCCCCGCACCTTTCCGGGGCTAGTGGGAACTGACTTTGAAATCTTATAAAGAAAACTTTTTTAAAGTCTGTAAACCTGTTGGACCAAATTGCTATGGTCATCAGTCCCTAAACTTACAAACACCTTAAACTAACTTACACTTAAAGACAACACACACACCCAGGCCGCTCAGTCAGTAGCATAACGCCTTAGACCACGCGGCCATTCCGTACGGCCCTATTTTTTTAACTCAAATTTGGGTTCTCAGTATAAAAATGTGTAACTTTCCTATGAAACATTCGTGTTGTTGTTTGAATTATTTAATATCAGCAAGAGAGGAAGGATGCTGCCATCTACTGACTGAAACACATCTCCTCTGTTTAGTGCAATGTGGGGGAAAAATATTACATATGTGATGGGGAATGGCAGACACAATATAAGAAATCTCACTCGCATATCTATCATTGCTTAACCTTCAGGACAGCATTTAAATGAATAAACACATGTGAGTCACACTTTCTAAATATTAAATATGATGGAGTTTGTAAATTAAAAAAAGAACGTGATGAATCTTGATACTTATAAGACGCATTTGTTGTCTGTCTGTCTGTTCTCTTATAACTCAAGATCCAGACAACGAAATAACGTGAAATTTGGTACAAATACCCAAAATTACATGGGTAAGATTCTTAAACAGGTTACCATTTTTTTGGAAAACCAACCGGAACATTTGAGAAAAAGTGAAAGTGTGTCCGTGTCAATCTATATCTTCCCACTGATCTTGATGAAATTTTGCACACTTGACCTTCAAAACAAGAGAAAGGGCACGGTCTACATAAAATTTCGTTCAGTGCATGGTAAAGGGTACTTATGGATTTCGCCAAAATCCACAATTTTGCTCCGATCTTGATGATATTTTGTAGACTCGACCTTGAAAACAAGATGAAGATTACAGTCTACATAAAATTTCGTTCGGTGCATGGGGGAGAGTACTTTACTTACAGACTTCGATTACAATCTCTATACATAAAAGACGCTTTTGTTGTCTGCTTGTCTGTTCCCTTAATTTTAAACCCGGGTAAAGCGGGGTACTTGCAGCTAGTTACAATCATAAAAAAGAGCATGTCACACGAAATTATGAGGAAACAGTACACAATGAGACAAGATAAAGGTCCCGTCAGGCCAGCACTTGATTCGTTGGTTAGCACAAGAAGGAATGAACAAGGGATTTGATAAGAAAACTCACAATCCATTAGTATTAAATTACACTAGCATCGCAATTATCAAAGTATGGGGTTTTGATAGGTCAGCAAAGCAATATGGATGGAGGTATAATACCGCAGCTTGACGTGGACAGTGGATGGATATCAACTAGCTGTACTTCAGATTACAAGGGCCACGAATTCTAGAAAACAACCAACAAACCCAATAGTGTGCCGGGCTGCAAACACATTACCAATACGACATGGACGACGATGTGGCGCCTGCTGTTCCGACGTGGTGTGATGCAAAGTCGATTGCAAACAAAACCGAAAAATTATGGAGCCGCGTACACCGCTATTATTGGTAGTTCTATCGTGGGCATGTTTCTGCTGTCACTTGCCAATAAAACGGCCTGTGTCTGAGCTTCTTAGAGCAATCAGCATGCCGGTCAGTAAAAGATGACTGACTAAAAGAAGAATAAAATGCCCCACTTCCTTCACTACAATTGTGATGGAAGTGATCTGGAGAACTGACTGTCGGGACAGCCACTTTCTATGAAAACGTTAGTAGGCCTTGTAACGAGGCCAAAATTTATCACAAACTGAGTAGGCACTAAGCAAAAACCTCTAACAAATCCAACTAGGCGCGGATCGTGTCCTTATCTGCAGCGCAAATACAAAGTGTACAGAATATTTCTGGACACTTCGAAAGTTTTGCTGCACAACATCAGAGCATACAGAGCACGTCTGAACACCTCGAGCAGTCCAGAAGAAGCCTGTCTGAGAAACTACTCCACTGCTCTCTGCCCACAAGGCATGCTTCTTTAGACAAATTCCCTCCCAAAACGGGCGCATCCAATAGGAGCCGGCAGTTTGAGAAACCCGCCTACAGCACCCGTCGAGACATCCACTCGAGGTGCCGCGGAGGAGAGGCCGTGGAGCATGCGTTTGCTCGCCGTCGGAGGTTGCAGTCCTCACTCGGGTATGAGTGTGTCTGTGTCGTCCTTAGGTTAATTTAAGGTAGCTTAAGCAGTTTGTAGGCCTAGGGACCGATGACCAATGAAGTTAAGTCTCATAGATTTACAAAAATTTGAAGATTTGAATCCACTTGAGGTTAAACTTGGAGTGACACTGAAAACTTTCCTGCAGAGCCTGTCGCAGGATGTGATAAACAGGGTGAATCACCTAAGACTTGCACCGCAAGTATTGCGGAAACGGAAAATACGATTGATGTGCCGTTTTCACAGAATGGATTGGTAGTCAAGGGCTCGTATTTTTAGTCAACAAACAGATTGTAATATTACTTAGAAAGCGTGTTTTAATGCAAACATACAGTTATTTAAATGGAACAATGTTTTTTTTTTCTATCGTGAACTGGAATTTTTGACACCAGCTGTGTACAAAGAATTTTGAATGACATTTTCATCACGTTTAGTTTGGCAGCTACAAACGTTCAGAGTTTCAGGAGTGGAGGCTGCGATATCGTAGCTAACTGGCTGAGTGGCTAGCCCCTGGGGCACAGCCCACTGTCTCATGACCACCAGACAGTCAGATACGCTGCCGTAGCCTCCGCCCCCAAAACTTTGAATGGTTGTATCTGCCAAACTAAACGTGATAAAGATGTCATTCAAAATTCTTTGTACACCGCTGGTGTCAAAATTTCCAGTGCATGATGGAAACAACCATAGTTATATATGAAAAATTGTATGTTTGCATAAAAAACACTTTCTAGGTATTTTTAAAATCTGTTTATTGGCTACCAATACGAGTCCTTGACTACCTATCCATTCTGTGAAAACTGCAAGTCAATCGCACTTTCCGTTTCCGCAATATTTGCTGTGCAAGTATTAGGTGATTCACCCTGTATATTTGGTGTGAGAGTGGCTGGTGGCATCTCCTCGGGCTCATTCACCTACATGAAATGGGAGGCCGTTGCTTGGTTGCGTAAGCGAGGGCTCTGGCGAAGCTATGACGATTTCACGGTACGGTGCCTATTGTCATCAGGGCAGACTCTTGGGTGGTCAGTTCGTAGAAGACGACCTCCCTGAACCACGCGACCACTGGCTTTGAAGGCATGTTGCGGTTGTTCACAATGGAGTCCCTCACGCTCCTGACTTGGTGCCGACCTCCCAATGTGTTGGGTGGGCCAACGTGTGCTGTTCTGATCAGCAAAAATCTCGCCATCCAGCTGCCAATGAAAAATAATATCCCAGAACCAACTGTCTGGCGTTATGAACATGGTACAAATGAAAGCGAAGAACTGCAGTGTCAATATACAAGAGGTGATATCAGGCATCTTTCATGGTTTTTAATTTCGAGATAGGTGGCACTGTAATCGTCAAAAATGAAACTGAGATGAAAATTGTTGAAATATGCTAATATCTAAAACAAATGCATATCAGATTAGGAAAATAAAAGTACAGTTTTTGTTATTTCTGATAATGCTATCATGTGACATCTCCCACAGTCGAATTAAGTGCAGAGAGCGATCATGCTCTTAGTCTATGGTCAGACTGGTTATTGTATTTCAATGCTTGAGACTGTACATATCTCTCCCCTACCTAGTATAATACCCACCAAATCCTTGAGTGCCATGCCCCCTGCCTCACCTACCATGTATGGCTCCCCTCACCCATGCAGATCCTCTACGATCTCCTCCTGTTCCCTCATCTCCTGCAGTAACTTGAACACATCAACCGCAAAACAGATTGCTGTAACCCTCTGGTCTACCCCGTCCTCGCTAATCCTGGACCTCTGCCACGCCTCCACCACTGCATCCCTCCCTCCCTCCCTCCATATGCACACTCCACATTCTCTCCCAGGGTAACTTCCGCCACCTCCCCCAACCGGATGCTTCCCTCCGTCCTGAAATCTATCCCTCTCAGCAACCCTGACCCTCTCCCTGAGGATGCAACGCCCTCTCTCCCCCTCCTCTCCTTTTCCTTCCCACCACGGCTTTCTCCACTCCCACCGCTGGGGTCCCTACGCTCCCTCCCCACCATTTCCCACCCCTTCCTCCCGTGCTTCCCACACTCCCCCTCTCTTCCTCTGTGGGGTCCTCAGTGCCATCGTTTAAACAGTGCTACATCCAGTGCTTCAGCGTGTTTTAATCAGTGCGTCCACCGCCCAAGAAAAAGTGTTGCCACCGTATATTTCAACCAGTGTCTCCGAGTGTTTCCTTATGTGTCAAGTGCCCAGTTATACACTGTGTTTATGTCGCCAACGTGGCACAAGGATTTTAACTGTCTACATGTTTTTATCGTCTGTCAACTGCGTATTTTTTTCAGGGATGTTAAGGATTTTAATACTCCATATTATAACGCCATATCATTGTTATTTTAATCTCTCCATTCCCTTTCTTTTATTAAATTCTGCCGGCCGCGGTGGCCGAGGAGACTGAGGCGCTTCAGTCACTGTCTGCACGGCCACTACGGTCGGGGGTTCGAATCCCCCCTCGGGCATGGATATTTGTGCCGTCCTAGTTCGTAAGTAGTTCATAAGTAGTTTGTAAGTTTAGGGACTGATGACCCCGTAATTAAGTCCCATAACCTTAACAAACATTTGAACTTTTTTTTTTATTAAATTCTCTCGGATGAAGACCAGGTCTAAGCTGCTGACAGCTTTCTGCCTGTATATTTGTATAGTTAGAATGAAAATAACAATAAAGGAAAAAAAGTACGCATCTCTACACAATTGATGGGCTTGCTGCATAAACCAGGTAAGTCTATTTCTGGTCAAAAATAAGATATTATCGACATAAGATCTAACATCGGAAAGTGCATCTTTTGGTACAAGAACCAGACTTTTACGGACTTATCTGAATGAGATATGCATGGTTGCCAACAGACACTATAAATGAGCTTTTCAAAATTTCACAGTATACAATATTCCAGTACAGATATGCTCACCAATACATATTTAAAGCCAGCCATAATCAACATATGACTGTTATGTCAGAGTTTGTACCACTAAAGAAGGCAATAAAAGGTGACATTACCTTCCCAGAGGAATCACTGCATGGTTGTCCTTTACCTCTTAAAAGGCACAAATATGATGATGTCATGAAATTCGTTAGAAATTACATTCCTAGTGCAGATGTGGGTTTCTATGAAAAATGTCACCCTCTGCAGGAAATGACGATGGTGAACACAGCCTAAATGTAATGGAGTAAGAATATTTTAAAATGACCTTGAAGTACTTTAACTGAAAATAAGTAGGTCAACAAAATGTTCTGAGACTGTACATTTTATATTGAGTTAATGATAATATCCTTTAAAATTACATTGTGACAGAATAGTTTACGTGATAAGGCATGCAAAACTTTGTATAATTTTTCTGACAAAAGATATTGTAAAATGACTGGTAATTCAAAAATGTTCAAATGTTTGTAGAACTTATGGGACTTAACTACGGGATCATCAGTCCCTAAGCTTACAAACTACTTATCAACTAGCTAAGACTACGGACGGCACAAATATCCATGCCCGAGGGGGGATGCGAACCCCCGACCGATCGTAGTGGCCGTGCAGACCGTGACTGGAGCGCCTCAGTCCCCTCGGCCACCGCGACCGGCGACTAGTAATTAATAAAAAGTAAATTATGATCCATTATTTGTTGTTATTTTGTTTTCATGTTATGTATCTCCGATTTTGGATGCATTATTTCAGATTTTAAAGTCTTTGGTGCGAAAACCAGATAAGTCCAAATATTTATAATTGCGAGTTTCATTTATTTACGCGTATATTTTTAATTTCAAAATTTTATACATTGCACATAAAATACAGGGCTATGAGTCAGTGGCATTCTCTAATATAATTTCTTGAAAATACATACATTCTGTAGATGTCAAACTTTGCTTTTCAGTTTTCTCAGAATGTTTATTCTATGACTTGCCTAGTTCTTGCAGCAAACCCTTCAAGGACTGCAGAGAGAGAGAGAGAGAGAGAGAGAGAGAGAGAGAGAGAGAGAGAGAGAGAGAGAGTAGGCATTATTTCGTCGTACTTTGAGTTAATAGTAGGAGAAAGTTTAAATTTACCACTTAAGCAGCATTTACATACGTCTTTCATTCATCTAATCACTACTGTTGGATGGTCATTATAATCTTTATTGGAATCATAACGAAACGCTTCTTGACATCATTCATGTACAGCACCTACAGAAATTATCAGTACTTTAGCTTCCAACGGTTGATTTAGGCGCTCCAGTTTGTGTATTTGTTTCTCTTTTCTTTGTAATTTTCCCCTTTTCTATGTGTAAGGGGAGACCGGAGCACGTTGACCATAGGGGCAGGATGGTCCAGTCGAATTAGGTCATACAGTAGACGCTGCATCGTCTTAAGAATCAACCAGAAAGTAGGTAGCACTGTCCCTCTCCTTATATAGGGCCAATATCGCACGCGGCAAAGTTTTGGACAAGTTATAGCCCTTTGTTGCCTTTGTGCGTGTTTCAGTAAAATTTTACTCGCCAGTTAATGTGTGTTATTTAACTTTTGCTTGCTTTAAGCGCAGTGGGGTGAGTCGTATAATAAAAGGTCGTGCTTTAAGGATTACTTATATATTGACGGTGTTATGCGTCACTAGTCCAAACGCTATTTATTGATATATTCTGATTTGAGCAAATTCTACTGAGAAACATCATAATCTATGAGGATAAAAATCACCGTTCTCGTCGTAGCAACGGTTGCCATGATATATTAAAAATACTAAGTGCCACTTCGCCTATCGTTGATTTTCAATTTTGCATCACAAGTCCATCTGCGACAAACAAACCGTAGTTCTTAAACAGTAGACTAAGCGCCACCCGCCGGTCTTTAGTGATGCTAAACGGAACTTGTGGCAGCGCTGGTTGACAACATTGGCTGTGTGCTCCGATCTATCAAAACACGTCGTTATCTTTTTCTGTGAACTATGTAGTGTTTACGGACGTAATACTAGATTTCATGTTGTAATGTCGTGAAGTTTATGGTTAACAGGTGCGAGATCAAAAGATCGTCATATTCACGGCGAACTGAGAAGTCAGAATCTCTTCCATTTCCTTGTTTTCGAAACATGAGTTACGACTCTGGTTTAAACCTTTGTTTTGTTTGTAGTATCATAAAAATGATCCAAAATTATAAAAGAATGAAAGAGGAATGATTTCTGAAGATACGATGCTAAGAGCAGTTTTAGAAGTAAAAGGAAAAGGTACTGTGCTAAGTACAGACAGGCTTCATGTCAGTTTGCATAGGTAATTGAAACTCAAGAAACAGAAAATGAATTTCAACCTCTCCTATTGGAGCAAAGCATTGGAAAAAAAATACTGAAGAAAAATTAGATCACAGGCTAGAAAAAACCTTTTTTCAAAAAGGAAAGATGTTGATAATGATGATGATGAAGAAGAGTGACAGTGCCTTTTTGAAACAGTCAACTGGAGAACAAGGAATTCAGTTCACGAACTGTAAGCGTTGGGCTCATCAGAGATGGGTGAAGAATAAAATCCGTGGACTATTTTGTTAGTGTTAAAACTGTGCTGATCCTTTGGAGCTAGACATTGATTAAAGTTGACTGGTGTATTAACACACTATAAATCGTAATAAGTGTAATCTGTCCTGTTGTTATAGTCCTCAATGTTAAGCATTTAACTCAATATTAAACTTGATATTATGTACATTAAAGTATATTTCTTGATAACTGTTAGTTTTATTTTAATTTGCTAGTTATGGTTACCAAAAGACTATATGGGTCAACGTGCCCCAGCCTCCGGGCCAACTTACCCTGAGGTAGGGGCAGATGGGCCCACTTGACGTATGTCCAGAAATTTTTTCTAATACTTCAACTGATTTTTTCATGCTTAATAACTGCCATCCAGATTCAGTAAACACCTATATAATATTTAACAATTTAAATAGATCAAATAAATTAATATTAACAAAAATATTAAAATATGGCCCGGTCTCCCCTACCATATAATATTCAATCTGCTCTTAGTCTGATTAACCTGCCTCATTGAATCAGTCTCGGGTGGACTTCTGTTTCATGCACAGTACCCTTTTACGCAGGGTTATGTGCCTTTTGGATAAGTATCGAGAAGGCGAAATGTTTTTCTTGCGCTTTGAAACCTTTTTTACGGCTTTTTAAATTTTTAGAACAATTCAGAATATTGAATCGCACAAACGTTGAATTTTATATACGTCGACCACTTTCATCTACCATATGTCTCGCCCCCTTATTGCGCCATACTTTAAACCGCTCTGGTGCACAATGGGAGACTTAGAACTACAGCCACAGACAGACAGCAACTGTCTTCATTGTGTAGTGTTTGATGCAAAGCTATATATTGTCACACACCGTGGAATTCACGTAAGTCGATAACTTTGAACGCCTATATTTCCCACCATCTTATGGTCATCAACCCTCAACCACCACAGTGCAAATTGGAAGACTGATAACTACTAACACCTAACAAACACTATTCGTCTGTGATGTGTAGTTTGGACTGCAGAGTGAAATATAGGCAGAAATATCACAATTTTCTTGTATGTGGTACAGTCAATAAGTTCTGAGACTGACAGAACACACTGGAAGCAGATGTTCAAATGTTTGTAAATAAATGGGACTCAGCAGCTTGGTTATTAGTCCATAGCTTACAAACTACTTAACCTGAGGTAAACTAAGGTAAGGACAACACAAACACCAATGCCCGAGGGGGGATTCGAATCCCCGACGGCGGACGGCCGCGCGCACCGCAACACGGCGATCTAGTACGCGCCGCTAATCCGCCGCCGCTGAAGCAGATGTACAGCCATTGTTGTGACGGTATGTTGATTGTGCCTGTCGGACCTTAGCGTGTCACAGTTTGAGAAATAAGTAAACATCAAGTTCGGTCACAAATTAGGCAAAACCGCAGCTAAAATGTTTGAAATGATGCAACAGGTGTAAGTTGATGCCACATTGTGTCGCAGTGTCATGTTTAGGAGGCACCAACGTTTTGTGCAAGGACGGGACAGTGTGGAAGATAATGTCCATACTGGTCGGCCACGAACACTTCCAACGGTTCGAACGATCAAGGAAGTTGTTACATTGGTGCACGCTAACCTCTTCCAATCGGTAGACGCTCTCGCAGCAGCAGCAGCAGCAGTAGTGGTCAGCGATGGTAGCTGCCACAAAATTCTGATGGAGAACGTCAACATGTCTCGTTTTACCCAGCACAATGTGCCAAAAATTTTGTCGCAAGACCAACAAGATGATGGCATGATTATTTGAGGTAGCATCATCAGTTGTGTGGACGATGATTCGATGTTTCTCAGCCGGATAATAACTGGAGACGAAACACAGTGTTTCCTTTAGTATCGACAACTGAAACGGCAGTTGGTACCGTGTGCAATACTCAGAGTCACATGGGTTCCTATCGTCCAGGCGTCAAGTCTCAGAACTTCTTAGCAGCACCATATACACTACTGACCATTAAAATTGCTACACCAAGAAGAAATGCAGTAGATAAACGGGTATTCATTGTTCAAATATATTATACTAGAACTGACATGTGATTACATTTTCACGCAATTTCGATGCATAGATCCTGAGACATCTCTACCCAGTACAACACCCTCTGGCCGTAATAATGGCATTGATATACCTGGGCATTGAGTCAAACAGAGCTTGGATGGCGTGTACAGGTACAGATACCCATGCAGCTTCAAAACGATACCACAGTTCATCAGGAGTAGTGACTGGCGTATTGTGAGGAGCCAGTTGCTCGTCCTCCATTAACCATACGTTTTCAATTGGTGAGAGATCTGGAGAATATGCTGCCCAAGGCAGCAGTCCAACATTTTCCATATGTGAAATGTAGGGTTTCACGGGGATCGAATGGAAGGTAACACTTCTGAAATGTAACGGGCACTGTTCAAAGTGCCGTCGATGCGAACAAGAGGTGACCGAGCCGTGTAACCAATGGCACCCCATACCATCACGCCGTGTGATACGCCAGTATGGCGATGACGAATACATGCTTCCAATGTACGTTCACCTTGATGTCGCCAAACACGGATGCAACCATCATGATGCTGCAAACAGAACCTGGATTCATCCGAAAAAATAACGTTTTCCATTCGTGCACAAAGGTTAGTCGTTGCGTACACCATCGCAGGTGCTGCTGTCTGTGATGCAGTGTCATGGGTAACCGCAGTCATGGTCTTCGAGTTGGTAGTCCATGCTGCTGCAAACGTCGTCGAACTGTTCGTGCAGATGATTGTTGTCATGCCAACGTCCTCATCCGTTGACTCAGGGTTTGATACGTGACTGCACGATCCGTTACAGTCATGTGGATAAGATGCTTGTCATCTCGACTGCTAGTGATACAAGGCCGTTGGGATCCAGGAAGGCGTTACGTATTGCCCTCCTGAACCCACCGATTTCTTATTCTGCTAACAGTCATTGAATCGCGACCAACACGAGCAAGAATGTCACGTTACGATAAATCGCAATCGCGATAGGCTGCAATCCGACCTTTATCAAAGTCGGAAAAATTTATCCTCCTTACACGACACATCAATACAACGTTTCACCAGGCAACGCCGGTCAACTGCTGTTTGTGTATGAGAAATCGATTGGAAAATTTCCTCATTTCAGCACGTTGTAGGTGTCGGCACCGGCGACAACCTTGTGTGAATGCTCTGAAAAGCTAATAATTTGCATTTCACAGCATCTTCTTCCAGTCGATTAAATTTAGCGTCTGTAGCGCGTCATCTTCGTGGTGTAGCAATTTTAATGGCCGGGGGTGTATATAAGGAATATACGTCGCTAATAAAAACCGAATGGTGCATCCGCACAGCATGGTAGCACATTAGATTGGAAGAATTTTATATGTACAATAAACAGGAGCGAAGATAATCTCCCTCACAGCGATATGTATGGAGCCAGTTTTCTAAGTCGCTCATAATGCAACGTCTATTTTAACCGATGCTGTAGAAGTCTCTTAATAACAGTATGCAATAGACGGCTACCTACTAGCACAGCCAAGATTGGCTGAAAGTGGGTGGTAGTGGAGAAAAGTCTGTCAGTATGGACCCAAAATATTACTGCATGTCTTTCCATACAAAACTAGCCCTTGCCTCGGTAGTGGCCAGAGAAGTATTTAAGTTACACTCCGGTACCATTTTAATGAAGAAATACAAAATAAGCGCACGGTGTTATTTTAAGTGAACAGACGAAATTCGGCGTTCATTGTTTCTGCGTCGAAAACTGAAACGGAGTTGAAACAATCCACCAATTGAATGAAAGAAGAGGGGAGGCTGGAGCATTCTACAGGTTGTTTCAAGAGTTGCGGCAGGATGACACGAAATTCTTCAACTACGAGTACTTCAGAATCTCAGTGACTTCCTTTGACTGACTCCAGGAGTGGTTGAAAAATACCAGTGCAAAATTACCAAAATGGGGAACTGTATTAAGACTATAGAAATGCTGCTAAGAACACTGATATAAATTTGGAATAATCTCTTTCAAACTAATTTTAAAGATAACAGTACTTTCTGCTTTAAACGGTACAGCAGTCAACAATCCGAAGATTTGTTTGAAGACCACAGTGCTTTACTAGGCATGGTCCTGTTTGGAGGTGGTATGCCGCTGCCTTCCTCCGACCTTCGAACTGACTTACCCAGCCAGTTATAGGGGGACCTACAGTTTAACGTGGGTTCCAAACCACCGTCAGGCCAGAAAAAAATAAATAATAAAAAAATAAAGAACACTGATATAAAAAGAAGAGACTCAAAAAATTGGGTATGATTCCTGCTCAGGGTGCAGAAGGTCTCTGGTTCAAATTTCGGGCGAGACCTTGATTTCATTGTAAAAAAAAAAAAAAAAAAAAAAAAAAAGTAACACAGTGGCAGATTATGAATCTAAAGGTAGCGAATTCGATTTCCGATAAGTCAAAGGATTTTATCTGTCACTTTTCACTTTTTTCACCTCTGGCAGCGTTGCTGATGTGAAAAATGTCGAGTAGCACCGTGGTTTGGAATCCACGTTAAACTGTAGGTCCCCCTATAACTGGCTGGTAAATCAGTTCGTAGTTCCGAGGAAGGCAACGGCATACCACCGCAGAATAGGACCATATCTACTAAAGCACTGAGGTTGAAATAGGTTTGTATGGAGATACAAGAAATTATGTTGGCCATAGACGGTGGCACTAGATCGTGTTGTAGACCGTGTTCTGTAAAAGGGTGGTTCTAGACGGTAGTCCTAGACGCCACAAACTGAATATTATGTTGGTACGCCTCCTTAAGTTGGCAGTAACCGCCAAAGATATACATGTACCTCGTTATATTCCCTTTTGTTTGCGCGCTCGGCTGTAGATGCGAGGTGGGACAGGACTTCTGAGTTGTCTGTGGAAGTGTAAGGACGCAGGTCCATTTTGTGAATCTGTCTGCAGTGGCGGCAGATACTGATAATACAGAGATATATTATGTGATGAGTCAGGCATCTCTCACATTACTTCATTATGAAAAGAAGTCAATACGACGTATTGATACTGTACTTATATATATATGTAGTTTCTTGCAAAGTTAATTGTACAACCACGACGTTAATATCATTGTTGTTTGATCTTTCTTGAATGAAATTGCCTCTTTTTTTAAAAAATTTGAAGTTCTCCTTTCAGTAGTTAATACCTACATCCTCATAGTAAGTTTGAATACTTACGCTACAGGGGTATTGATTTTTGAAGTGTGATGGTATGTATAAAAAATTGTCAGATAAAAAATCGTAACAGAAGTGTCCTTTTTGTGAAAGAAACTGTGGTGGTCCGTTGCGTAGCAAAGAAAGATTTTAGAACAGTGTAAATTTCTTTACTGTAATTCATTTGCAACGGAGTGCTCTGCTGTGTTTGTCATTCTCATGATATTCAGATTAAGCTGTATTATCAAATGCAGAGGAATAATAAAAGGGTCATTATTAAATCAGATCTTGTGTTGTAATACGTAACTGTGACGATTCCATTTAATGAGCTTGAACGATTATTTGTGCATAAAACATTTCAGGTGTACGTATTTAACATATCTATACAATACTTTGAATGCATATAAATGTTACTTGCGAGTCAAAGGGGATCGACACCTTCGTACATTGGAAGAGTGAAGAGAAAATTGAAAAGTGATGAAACAGAGGTTTGATTTGGGGCCGCAACATTTGGAGTGCGTTATTCATGGCCGCCATCTTCAAATCCGACATTTTTGATTCAAGTCGGTTTTTTTAAATAAGAAGAGGGGTGTATGAAACATCAAATAACACTCGCTTGAGCTCAGGAATTTAGTGATGTTAAAAGCTGTGTGTGTGTTGTGGATGGCCGGCCGCGGTGGCCGAGGTGACTGAGGCGCTCCAGTCACGGTCAGCACGGCCACTACGGTCGGGGGTTCGAATCCCCCCTCGGGCATGGATATTTGTGCCGTCCTAGTTCGTAAGTAGTTCATAAGTAGTTTGTAAGTTTAGGGACTGATGACCCCGTAGTTAAGTCCCATAAGCTTAACAAACATTTTTTGTTGTGGATGTTGAACCCATCGTTAAATCAGTCAACAAATTGTTCATTAACACAGCAATTTGGTTTAATTATGGCCCTGATATTGATGTATATATGCTATTAAATAAGAAACAGTGCATTAAACTGATTATGTGCGCAACGGATATTTTAAACACAAAACAACTGTGGCAAGTCACCATTTGAAACAGACACTGACTATAATCAAAAATTTTGACTGCGAGAAAGATATTAAAAAACCAGAAACCACTTTCTTAATGTTTGACTGTGAGAATTTTATGCAGATCAGTTTCTGATTATTGAAATTTAGTATCATAGTCAGTTAACTATCATTTACTATGGCACCAATAACGAAATCTGTTCAACAATATTATCAAAATCAATACTGCACTTTAAATCCACTAATAACTAATTATCAAATGAAGGAAGTAGGTTAATCTTCTAACTACGTAAATGAAACAGGAAAGAAAGGTCAAGTTTGTTACTTATTATTAATAATCAGCATTACATTACCTACATAATACAACTTCTTCCTAATAACATCAAATGCAATTACCTTCATTCCAGCGGTGTTATAATACAATACAATATATATTCCAAATACAATGAAATCGACTTGCTGGCACAGCAGCCTCTGCTCTACATCGGAGCCATACACACAACTCAACCGCTCTCTAAGCGAGCTGAACCACAAGTGCTACTCTCTCTCAGCGTGAGCTACAATGCTATGCAATACGTGATCTTTGCCAAAGATGAAACTTCACAGAGTTAAGTACACATATCGATACACACAGTTAAAAGCGATATTATACATTTTCTTGTAAACAAGTTACTCGATACAAAACAGGAGGTACAATATTAGACATTTTCTTACAAAAATATTTTTTATGGACACGTTTCATCACCCCCCCTCATGCCTATTAAAAATTTTCTAGGGTGGGTGATGCCAATGGCATTGCCTAGCCAGCAAAATTACTGAATTTCAAGTCCAAAAATCCATTAATTACATCCAAAATATTACATGGAAAATATGAAAACCTGATAATCATTTTTACACAAGATATTCAAGATTAAAACAACAGATGGAGTACATAGAAAAATTCAAAAATGTGAATGTCATAAATACATGCAATTTTACAAAACAGTACCAACAAAAGTCATGCATGGAGTGGTACATGATGTGACAGGCATAAGCAAATGTCAAAATGTACAGAACATCAGCAATAAATGACAAATATACATAATGGTAAACGTAAGTATATATATTGAATTTTACAGAATATAGTTTGACAAATGACATAGTGGAGAAAATGAGGTAGCTAGAAGTAATAGACAAGTGGAAAAAATACAATAATAAACATGATCATATACAAAGTTTTACAAAAGCTAGTTTAACTAATGTTATCATTCTTTTGAGAAAATGAGGTAATTACAAGTAATACACACAGTACTGTAAGTCCCATACATCTAAATTTTGTAACATAGATCAGTATTTTTTTGGAAACATAAAATGAACATTTGTATCTGTTTCGGCATAATAGCATTTCAACATAACTGTTGTTAATCGAATAGGCACAATGACATTTCAGACTAGAGGGTATTGACTCATTATAGTACTGAAAGCATATGTATCTATCAAGAGCAAAAATCTTATTTTGGTCACAGAATGTAAAAGAACCAAGAAATATATCTAAACACTGGTAATGAACCTGTGGACAACGTTTGCAATGGGAGGCACTGAATAGTATAAGCACACGAATAGCACATTAGCTCCTAACATTCATTTTAGGTCTGCATACGAACATCACATTATCCTAGCATTCATTTTAGGTCTGCACACGAACAGCACATTATCCTAACATTCATTTTAGGTCTGCACACGAACACGAACCACTGTAAGATTACACCACACTGTAGGCGAGCTGGCTGGTTGCATTGAAGTTGAAGTCATGGGGAAAAGGTTCTGATGTATTCCTCCATGCAATTCGACAACCAAGTGTGCTCCAACCAACGGAGCTATTAGCAGACTGCATCAGCATAGCCAAAATTAGAGCAAAAAGGTGGTGGTTGGCCAAGGCTGCAATGGACAGTACTATGTGGCCAAACATCATCCAACAAATATCTTCATTAAAAGGCCCAAAATCAGTGGTGTATAATAGCACGTCCATTGTTCTGTGTGCATTATGGAACCTCGTGTGCGAAATCGCCATTTCCCATGCATGTCCAAAGTACATGAAATAAAGCATTTTACACACAAATTAGTAACATAGTCATGATATTTCAGTTTACACTGAAAGAAAAGTCATTGATTAGTACATGTCTACAGAAAAACTTTGCCCCAAATTCCAGTGGTACAGATGGGGTCATGGTATTAAACCATATTTTTACATTACAAGTAGGGTCTTGAAGACGGATACATTTGAACACTAATTGGTTATTTAGTTCTTATACTAGAGTATCTACAAAATTAGTGTCATTTCATATAGGCATAAGGCTTTACATACTATGTACCCATTATTTTACAAACACATAATAGTATGAAATACATTCAGGGTATTTGTCATCAATTTGGCATTAGGTCATATAAAGTAAATTTGTTGTCATAATTAGAGCGATTAACATGAAGTCATTTCAAATAGCTTAACATTTCAATTACTAGTTTACATCTCTTTAAATTGACATACATCACTATGGTGGGGATTGCATTACCACCAAATTACAACAATTAAATTGCATACGTTGCCATGGCCAGGCGTTTGTCTCAATTGAGTTACACATTTCATTGCCTTAAGGTATAACACATCAGGGAAAATTCATGAGAATATCAAAAGAGGTTCAAGTCATCAGGTCATATCTGAGTCTGTCTGAGTCAACAGTAGGGTCAAACAAAACAATTAAGGTAAATTTTGGCACAGTAATAGCTGTACATCACAGTAAATCATCCGATAACATAAACACAGACGTAACTATTTGTTAGGAATAGCTGCAGATTTTCGTCAACAAGATCATCAATAAAATTTTGAAGATAGCAATAAGCAAAAGCAAAGTATCTCTGTGCATTAACTAGACTTAACTAGGCGCAATTTATGGCATAACTGCAACTTTGCAAGAGAGATGGCTGTGTGCAACAACGTATAAGCATAACCATACATTGTCATTGAGCTTAATTATAAAATTAATTAGCATAGTGGTAGGGCTTAGGTATATAATTACTGAGCATAGTGGTAAGCTTTGATTACAAGAGTAATAAGCATAGCTGCAAGCATAATTAGAAATATTCATTACACATAATTACAGAGCATTAGAAGGATATGATTCTCACCAATCACACATGCCATTGAAGGCACAATGCATCAACATACAAAATGGTGCACATAAGCACAAAGAGAAAACACAAAAGCGCAGTGCGAGTAAGCACATAAGAAAAGAACAGAGCATAGCATCATTAGCAATAGAGCGATTCTCCTCATAATTGCTTCATAATCATTGTATACTCTCGTCCACATAATTACATGTATCAAACATCTTTGACTGTTACCAATACCTTCCTTACCATCATTTATCCATAAACAATAATGCATTTTAAAGACCACCATGACATATTGTGTATTGCCTTACTCATCATCCTTCGGAATGTCCTTTTTTTTCTTTTTTTACTGCTTAATTGGCTTACGAAATTCTTATGCAACTCAAAATCTTCTTCACTCGCTCAGTAGTTCGTGAGTTACGCAATTAGTAATACAGAAGAGAAATCTGATATTTTCTGAAACATAGGAACTTAATTAGATTAGTCAATCAAAAATTTCCATTAATTTTATTTGTCTTGCACAGCCACAGAGTTCGTTATACGCAAATTGCAAGATAGTCATAGTTTCGTATGACAATATACTAGCGTAGCACAGAGCATAAGTATTCAGAGTTAGAGAAAAGTAACAGTGAGAAAAAGAGGCAGATAGAGCGCACTAAGGAAAAGCGGAAGAATAGTGACACTCAGCTCGAGAACGGGGCACCAATCGCCATTTGGGTGTCCAAAACAGATTAATGGACTCTCTACCCCAATTTTATGCCTCGAAAATTTTAATATTGGAAATGTGGTGTATGCCTTTCGACTTGTGCGTCTTTAAAGTTTCTACCTCAACGACGTTGTCGTGGATGATACGTTTGATTCGATACGGACCTTTGTACAGTGAGAAGAATTTGTGAATCATAGATCTTCCCTTGTGGGATAAGTGGTGGGATCTAATTAATACCTTTTGTCCTACATAGAGTTGTTTGGCATAACAATTACGTTGAGAGCGTTTCCTTTTTTCAGCGGCTTTCTTGATGTTTTTAAGCGCCAATTCAATGATCTCATGATGACGTAGTCTTCTGTGTTTAGGAAAAGGTATCAGTTCCTTGATACGGTCGGTAGGTTGCTTATTTTTCAGAACCAGAATTGGTGAAAGGCCTGTAGAATCATTAGGAAGTTCATTTATAATATTTTGAAATGACAGAACATATCTATCCCATGTGTTGTGTCGTCGGTAGCAATACAGCCTACATAGTTTTCCAAGCTCTTTCATCACCCGTTCACAAGGGTTAGAGGCAGCAATATCATTCTTGCATCGTGCCGCAATGGTAATTTGACGCAAGTGTAGAGGCAATTTGTTCAAACAAATTCTAATTAATTCAGCAGGGTAATAAGGTGCCGATAAAAATTGATTTTTATATACTAATGTTGGAAATATTCCACCGGGCTCGAGAAATTTGATCGTTCAAACGTTTTGAACGTCGCAATACTGTTTTTAACGCGATCTTGTGCTGCTTCTGACCAGTATGCGGATAGAAATGAGCGTCGGATCTGATTCTCGCTATGGCACTCTTGTGCAATAGCTCTCATTCTGGTGGCTGGCTCGCCTTCCAGATAACCACATATAAATTCTAGTCTGTGCTCAAGTGGCCAATTCGGGGGAGACAATATTCGAATTGTTGCAACCACTATTTCGGGTGCAAGTCGTTCGGAGAGTTTTGAATATTTTGAATTTACGTACAGTCAGGAAATGCTTGTAGTCAAACGCTTCCCTTCGCCCGTGCGGCGTAAGTGGGCGTAAACTACGCATCGCGCCTTCATTGTTGTTATTATGAGGTACACTTCGTTCACGTACCAAGCGACCTACTTGAGTCGAATCATCATTGTCATTTTCGTTCAAATTTTCTTCTACATCTTCGTACGGATTTCCACAAGTGTGGTCAAATTTCCTCTCTATTCGCGCCACGCGATCATCTAATTTCCTGACCTCAGCCTTGTGTTGCTGATTAATGTTTATTTGACCTTGTTTGAAACGGTCAAGGGCGAGATATTCATTAGTTTCATTAAACGGGGTAGGATGCGTTACATCAGAACTTTTGTCAGTGTTATCACTGATTAGGGTAATCTTAACAGTTATATCCTCAAACTGTTTATTAATTTTATTGATCTGTTCAGTCGTGACTGACTGGAAGTTCTGCAACTTTTCATCAAATTGATTACTCTGCTGCTTTAATTGAGCGAGTTCAGTGGTTTCTATATTTTCGACTCGTGACGCAAGGCTTTCCACGTTTTCGACTCGTGACGCAAGGCTTTCCATAATCGGATTAATCTCGTCTCGAATATCTTGTCTTATTTGCTGAGATTCAAGTTTGAAAGTATTGAGCAGTTGTTCCCTGAACCGATTGTTGTCCTCATTTATTTTATTAAAACCACTTTGAATACTCACAAACCTCGAATCGCACGTATGTTCTATTTTCTCAAGTTTTTCATTTAATTTCTGAGATTGTTTCTCAAGTTTTTCACTTAATTTCTGATATTGTTGAGATTGTAATTGACTATTCTCATTTAGCTTAGAGAGCTGTGAGAGTAACATCTGCATGAAGTCATTTGGTAATACGTTTTCCATAACTGTCGCACATGTATTTTTTGTAGCAGAGCTAGGCGGAACCGATGCATTATTTTCCCCAACCACGTTACAAGAATCGGAATTCTGTATTGTCGAATCCTGTACTTTATCATTATCCATATTGTCTATTCCTGAACTAATCTGTTCCGCGTTTTCGAACACGGTATTTACTGTCGTATTTGTATCAGTGAAGTGAGAAGACTCTTGTAAAATTTCTTCTTCTCTCCTTGCATCATTCAAGGTCTCATTTTCGAAAGCAGTTTTAGCATCAGCGCGGGCTCTCCTATTCTTCGACATTGTTAAAAGAATTTTGCAGTAAAGTGACCAGTAATATTTATTTTCACCTACTGCAAATTTTTGAAAATTACACACGGTAATTATGAGAGAACAATAGGCTGAATCGGGCTAGTGCAATATACAGTCACAATCGAGATTACGCGAACCGTTAATTATCACACGAGTTCCGCGGTACTAGAACTTTCAGCACAACAAACATCAGACAATGTAAATGAGACTTTTTCAGTAGTATTGCAATTATTTGTATATTCAATTAATCTACTATTAACATGGCTACACACTATCAAGAATGGTAAGTAACAAACTACAGAAACAACTACTATGCTACTGTTGCTATAACAGAGAATGGTGCTACAAAAATTAAATTAAGAGCCAAAAGGTAAGTTGGTAAGTGGAAAAGACAAACTAACTTAAAAAAATAAGGCTACGTATCTAACTACGTCACGATCCTATTTGTGAACTATCCTGGCAGAAAGGGCGCCAGATAAAAGATGTGTGTGTGTTGTGGATGTTGAACCTATCGTTAAATCAGTCAACAAATTGTTCATTAACACAGCAATTTGGTTTAATTATGGCCCTGATATTGATGTATATACTATTAAATAAGAAACAGTGCATTAAACTGATTATGTGCGCAACGGATATTTTAAACACAAAACAACTGTGGCAAGTCACCATTTGAAACAGACACTGACTATAATCAAATATTTTGACTGCGAGAAAGATATTAAAAAACCAGAAACCACTTTCTTAATGTTTGACTGTGAGAATTTTATGCAGATCAGTTTCTGATTATTGAAATTTAGTATCATAGTCAGTTAACTATCATTTACTATGGCACCAATAACGAAATCTGTTCAACAATACTATCAAAATCAATACTGCACTTTAAATCCACTAATAACTAATTATCAAATGAAGGAAGTAGGTTAATCTTCTAACTACGTAAATGAAACAGGAAAGAAAGGTCAAGTTTGTTACTTATTATTAATAATCAGCATTACATTACCTACATAATACAACTTCTTCCTAATAACATCAAATGCAATTACCTTCATTCCAGCGGTGTTATAATACAATACAATATATATTCCAAATACAATGAAATCGACTTGCTGGCACAGCAGCCTCTGCTCTACATCGGAGCCATACACACAACTCAACCGCTCTCTAAGCGAGCTGAACCACAAGTGCTACTCTCTCTCAGCGTGAGCTACAATGCTATGCAATACGTGATCTTTGCCAAAGATGAAACTTCACAGAGTTAAGTACACATATCGATACACACAGTAAAAGCGATATTATACATTTTCTTGTAAGCAAGTTACTCGACACAAAACAGGAGGTACAATATTAGACATTTTCTTACAAAAATATTTGTTATGTACACGTTTCAGTGTAATCTGTTTTTGTCTATCTTGTACAGTTTAGAAATTATTAATGTTCAAAGTTGGGAAATTATCTTCATACCAACTGCTACAACACATGTACATGTTCTACATGTTGTCCATCCTGTCCAATGTTTCCCAGCTTTGAACATTAATAACTTCTAAATGTACAAGATAGACAATAACAAATTACACCACAAAATTCCTGAGCTTAAGCGAGTGTTATTTGATGTGTTTACACCCCACGCCCTATTAAAAAAAAAAAAAAAAAAAAAAAAAAAAAAAAAAAAAAAAAAGGCCCTTGAGTCCAAAATGGCGGATTTCAATATGGCGGACATGAGTGACATTCACTCCAATAGTTGCGGCCCCACATCAAACCTCTCTACCCATGATCACTTTTCAAGCCTCGGTGGAGTAGCCGAGCGGTCTAAGGCGCCTCGCTGTGGAGTGCGCTGTTGCTCGCCGTCGGAGGCTCGAGTCCTCTCTGGGGCATGGGGGTGTGTGTTTGTCCTTAGGTTAGTTTACCTAGGTTTAAGTAGTTTGTAAGCTACGGACTGATCACCACGCAGTTTGGTCCGATAGATTTACAAACATTTGAACATTTTTTTTGAAAAAAGTGAAATGTTTAATGTGTTGCAAGAAGCCTTTACATGTAAAATAAAGTGTTTCGATTTTTTTCCTATGTAACATAGAATGTGGACAGGTAAGGGTTGAATAATTCGTGTGAGGTGTTCTTGTATGTACAGGAAGATTGGAGTTCAGCTCCTGGGATCTCTGAGAACTGGCTGCCTCCCCGGCCGGCGGTGGCAGCGAGTGCGAAGCGCGAGTGTCGGCCGCGAGATGAGATCTGCGGGACCACCGGTGCTCTGCGCATGCGCCGCGGCCGCAGATAGATAGCCATCGCGTCTGCGCATGCGCGCCGCCCGCGGCCGCCATAACGAGAAACTAGATTAGCGACAGGTGCGCCGGCGCGCCGCGGCGGAACGCGCGGAATGGCCGTCCCTCTCTCTCTGCTTGTGCCTCATCCATCTCGCGGCCGATTTGAAGCCATCAGCCACTGCGTCAATCTCTCCATCTGACAAGCGGAGGCCACAGACACGGGCGGCCTACTCAGTCGGCTGGTATTTCGATGTGGCTTCTGTGTCGACAACCCTTTCTCCCTTTTCTAAGAATCATCGTTATACGCAATCGACTCTGAACTGATGGTATCGATAGTTAATTCAAAATCGATTAGTTTTCGTCCTTATAACTACCACAATAGTGTCGGGGAAAAATGAGTACTCTTGGAAAGAAGACATCGATTTCGATCCGTTGTCGGAAGATACCACCTACAGGATAATAAATTTACTGATAAACTAGATAGACTAATGGGCTCAACCAACACCACGTAGAGACAAGGCCTGGCAACAGCCCGTGCAACGTCACACCAAAGAGGCAGCAGCCGCCAGGTGAATGGCTGACCGCTAGGGCACGCCCACTGCCTCGTAGCCTGCAGCCAGTAAAAATGGTTCAAATGGTTGTTAAGCTTATGGGACTTAACTACGGGGTCATCAGTCCCTAAACTTACAAACTACTTATGAACTACTTACTAACTAGGACGGCACAAATATCCACGCCCGAGCGGGGATTCGAACCCCCGACCGTAGTGGCCGTGCTGACCGTGACTGGAGCGCCTCAGTCCCCTCGGCCACCACGGCCGGCGCAGCCAGTAAGCAGGCGGCTGCAGCCTCTTCGGTGTGACGTTGCACGGGCTGTTGTCAGGCCTTGCCTCTACGTGGTGTTGGTTCAACGAACAGATAGTGCAGTGACATGGTTGCGAGAGTGACATATGTGATTACGTTTTATTGGGGACTGTATACATCCATAAATGCTCACCCACACTGAGTTCGAAACATTGTTCAAAAATGTTCAAATGTTTGTAAAGCTCAAGGGACTTCACTGCAGGGTCATCAGTCCCTAAACTTCCAAACTACTAATGAACTAACGTATACTAACGACGACACAGATCAGTGGTGGCCGCGAGCAGGGTTGCAGCAGAGGGCGCTCGTGGCTGACGTCTTATGAACGCCGCGCCGAGATTTGGACGCCCCAGCAGAACGAGAAACCAAGCGCGCCCCAGGAAAAAAAAAAAAAAAAATCCACTTCCTTTTGAGGTATATGGAGGCCCCCCAAGACCGGTGGCCCGGGGCGGTCCACCCCCTCGCACCCCCGCCCTCTTTAGTCCGCCACTGTTGTGAAGTGTTCTTTTTATAACCTCCATCATTTAAACTCATTCGAAATATATTAAATATGCTAATTATGAAGTAATTAATGTAATCCTCGAAACACTGTAGCTAATAAAATGTTGTACAACAAATGTGCAAACATTTTTATTTTATTAGGTTTTTTTATTATTTATTTATTATTATTATTATTATTAATTTTTTTTTTTGGAATTGGGTTATGTGTGTATACTATTGTAGTCGGTCTCGTCCACCACATCTGCTGGTTTTCCGTGTACTTGTGGGGGTGTCTGAGTTTATGCTGTGGTGATACAATTTATTGAAGAACTTGGGGGCTTGGAGGTGTTTGGGTTCACCAGCTCTTCTCATGCTGAAGTTCGTACTTGTTGTAGTTGTGGTTCTGTGTACTGATTGTGATATCAGAATAAAAATGAACTATGGGAGGACGTATGTGACTTCTTTCCCATTAGGAATGCGCCAGAAAGACAACAGAGAACCTTCAGGCTTTTGCCTTACGGCCAAGTTAAAAACTTTGGGAAAAACCTTGGCTAGGAGCAATTTCATGTGTACTTTACCTAACTAGCACTTTAATTAAAGATGTCTGTGATCTGACAGATTATTTACAGAGTAAATGTGCACGTCTGTTCTTCTGACTGGCAAATTTGTCAATTACTCTGTTGTTGGAAGTTTGGAATATCACTGTCTTCCTCCTTGTGAATTCAAAAACTGGTAGTGAGTTCAACCTTTCCTGACACTTACTGTCCCCGAGGAAGGTTTTGATTTTTTTTAAGGTGCTCGAAGTGCGCTCTGCTTCTGCTGTTGAAATTGGTGTAGTTGGCCCAATTTGTAATGTTTTGTGCACTTCAGGGAATGATTCTTCAAAGGAATGTTCTACAATTAAAGTAAGCAGCTCAAAAACCGATGTAATACTTCTAAATGCAGCATTATGAAAAATCAATGACAGTTCATTTTTCAATTTATCGCAGCAAGTAAACGAACTTTAGTTTAATGAAAAAGTATTGACCAACGTGGCTGGAATGTTCTCTAAAAGAAGCTTTTTTTTTTTTTTTTTTTTTTTTTTTTTTTTTTTTTTTTTTTTATCAGTAATTTGGAAGCTGCGAAATACTTGAGAATTTTGAATTTTCCTTTCAGTTGGTTGGTCATAATTTCACACACTTCTTTGGTATCTGCTGTCAGATAAACGTTTTCCTGGAGGAGCAATACACTCATCATCAGAAACTCGAAACCGTTGAATGTTCTCTCGTATTTCAGATACAGCACACTCGAAATGACGTAATGCATTGGATATGGTAACGGCATTTGCACTCTGCCTCTGAACTGTTTTATAGGAAATATTAACGTGCTTCATGATATCAAATGTTTGTTAAGCTTAAGGGACTTAACTGTGGGGTCATCAGTCCCTAAACTTACAAACTACTTATGAACTACCTTACACTAAAGACGAAACAAACATCCATGCCCGAGGGGGGATTCGAAACCCCGACCGTAGCGGCCGTGCAGACTGTGAGTGGCGCACTGACGCGCCGCAGTCCCCTCGGCCACCGCGGCCGGAGTTTCATGACATATCAGAAAAAAATTCGGAGGAACAAAAAGAGTGGATTGTGAAGTAAATTTCTTAAGGCGAATGCTTCTCTTGTTGTTACATCATCCCAGGAATCCTCTTCTTCAGTCTTTTCAAAACATTCCGCTAAGTGCAATTTGTTTTCTTTGACAGTATTTACAATGCGGGACTGGAAGTTCCATCTAGTTGATGAGACTGAAGGAATTCCCTTGTTGCGGACTGCCTGTAACAAATCACTTCGCTTGGGAGAGGAAGAAAAAAACGTAAAATCAGTAAGGCACTTGACGTAGGTGCTAAGGGCCGGGGGTCGCCGGCCCCGAACTCTGCGAACCTGTGGCACAAGGTAACATATTTTGTATGTGCCTTTGGACAGGTGCGCGAGGGGTGAGGAGTGGGAGCGCGACAGGTATACAACCAACGCCACCTAGAAGACAAGGCCTCACAGCTGGCCGTGCCTACGTCACACCTAAGGGCCCCAGCCAACACCACGTAGAGAGCAGGCCTACGCGCTATCGTGCGACTTCAGGCAGAGTAGGTTGCGCGCGCATGGCTGATGGGTAGCCGCTGGAGCAGGGCCCACTATGGCGAAGCAGCCAGCCAGTCAGCTATGCGCGCGCAACCTACTCTGCCTGACGTCATACGAGAGCGCTGCGGCCTTCTCTCTATATACTCCATTCACCGAAACGAGAGACGTACTGTAAACACAGAAAGGCGCGTAACGGACAACGCTGCCGTCGAGGGGTGAACAAGGCAGGGGCGAACAGTCAGCGTGGCCGTCTCCATTGCAGGTGTGAGCTCGCTGCTCGTTAGTGCGTGTTCTACAGCGGCGATTTCAGGATCTATTAAGTTCATCTTTAAAGACGCTTGAAAGACTAGTTGAACCTTCGAGAAGTGGTTCTAAGGTGTTCTTACACGGCTTGCAGTTACTGTTGTTGATAAAGTGCCGTACCATTATCGTAGAAAAGAAAAAGTTCCCAGTGCGAATTCCAATATGCACGAAATATCAGAGTGGCTAAAATCCAAAAACCTCGATTTTGAAGACGGTATGTTGAAAAAATAACTTTTAGATATATTTCAAAATTACAGAACAGCGCACAAAGAATACGCGATAGAAGAAATGGCGAAGAATGCAGGGAAAACTGTCCTTACATTATTATTTAAGAAAACTGCTCCAGTCACTTTTACTTGAAATGATATTTATTCCATGAACCGGTTTGCAAACCGTTTCAAGTTCATCATCAGATGGATCATGTTGCAATAACATTTTAAGCGTCATGTTGGATGCTGGCTCTGTGGTGGGAAGACGGAAATTATTTTAAAAAACTCGAATTGCACATTGCTTAGGTCTGTTTTGGATTTGTAAGATTTCGTGAAATTTTCTGATCTACTTACTGCTACTGTATGGCCGGATTTTTGTGGTTAATTTCCAATTCTTTCGTCTTCTTTTGTTTAAGTCACAATAACACATCACTTTTTCTGTTGGGTTCTAACTGTACTATAAACAACACTTTACCAGCGTCCATCATATGCTGTTACAGCTGCTGTTATTTACAAACGTCTTAATTCGAAAGATATAACACTCTTTGTACAGATAAGTTTGTTTTGAGTATGATATAGTCGATTATTTGGAAAGTAATTTTGTCAATAATAAACTGCAAAAGTGAATAATAAATAAATACTGTCTGCATTGTTTCCATAGCTTTTCTACTTAGTATGTATGTATACAATCAGTTAAAGTACAAGAATAAAATTCGTATTATTGCTATGTTTAATTTATACACTATTTGTGTTCCAGAATATTAATGTAGACTAGGTTCTATTTATTGTGTTTAAAGACAGTATGAATCTGGTTGCTCTATTATTGTAGGATTGAAGGGGTAGGTATTTAGATGTGGGTAAAGCAATTATGTATTTTTTCTTTAGTACTGATTTTACCTTATCAGAAAGCATATGAAAGAGTTGATACAGTCGCAGTAAGTAGATCAGAAAATTTCACGAAATCTTACAAATCCAAAACAGACCTAAGCAATGTGCAATTCGAGTTTTTAAAATAATTTCCGTCTTCCCACCACAGAGCCAGCATCCAACATGACGCTTAAAATGTTATTGTAACATGATCCATCTGATGATGAACCTGAAAAGGTTTGAAAACCAGTTCATGGAATCAATATCATTTCAAGTAAAAGTGACTGGAACAATTTTCTTAAATAATATTGAAAATAAGTCACGGGTTCTGAAACATCCGTAATGGATAATCTAAATAAACTGTTCTTACAATTTCTCCGTACCGCTGTGAATTAAACACCATCGAGTAAATATGTGCCAGAATCAAACGCTATGTTACAGCGAAAGACAAAAGATAAAAAATGCCGGGATTTAAAGAACTGCAAGAAGAAGCAGTAAAAACAGTGACTGCAGAAGTTTGGAACAAGTGCGTCCTCCGTGTCGTCTTTTTAGTTCAAAGTCAAATGTGGAAACTGTAGAGGAGAGAGAGAAGAGCGGTTTGGTATAAACCTCAATGAAAATATTTCAAATTTGACAGAATGAACGTTGCTTCGCCGTCCTTTACCATTATCATTACTGGTAATATTATTAAAAATTGTGTATGAATGGAGCGTTTTGTTAGCAACCTGTATGAGAACAAACCTGTTTTGACAGAATGAACTCAGTTTCATCGTACATTTAACATTATTGTAACTGGTTGAATCTTCCGTGTCGTGCTTTATTTCGTTACATTGTTGTCCAGGTTTCTCTGGGTCCGCTATGACGTCAGCTTGGCAGCCAGCCGACGCCTCCAGCTGCAAAGCGTGCGGCAAGGATTTTGTACACCTCTTGGTATCAGGTGAACACTGACTGCTTTCTCTGGAAACGATCGTAGTCACTCACGTGACACTGCTTACGTTTCGTCCCAGCTCTCGGTGAACGGACTGTAGTGGTGTTGCCCCGGCCTCCAGCTCATTGGCCGGCAGCTACGAGGCGGTGGGCGTGCCCCAGCGGACAGCTAGGGAGCTGCCGGCCGGGGCCTTTGGTGTGACATAGGCACAGCCAGCTGTGAGGCCTTGTCTTCTAGGTGGTGTTGATCAGCCCGTTTCACTGGGGTCCGCTCTGCCGGCCCCAAGCAGCACTAAAGGCACCCCACACATGAGCGACGAATCGCTGCAATTCGTCGCAGGCGACATCGCTGCAATCCGTCGCTCGCCTCCACTTCACCACACATAAGCGATTTGTCAAGCAATTTCTACGAGAATTACGAACTCGTATGTGTAGGCAAATTCTGGAATGGAAAAGGATCTTTTATTTTTAATAGCAGTCATAGTTGATTTGTGCATCCTGACGAGTAGTACTTTAAATCAAAAATTTTAGAAATGGGAATTGTAATTTATTATACTTGTTTTGAATCCGTTTTCTTCAAAATGTTCAAATGTTTGTATAGCTTATGGGACTTTACTACTGGGTCATCAATCCCTAAACTTACAAACTACTCATGAACTAGCTAATCCTAACGACGGCACAAATATCCATGCCCGATGGGGGATTCGAACCCCCGACCGTAGTGCCCGTGCAGACCGTGATTGGAGCGCCTCAATCCCCTCGGCCACCGCGGTCGGCCCATTTTCTTAAGATGTTTTGGTTACGTTACACTTTTAGAGCCGCGGAGTGGGTTGTATACATCTTTCTGGTGTAAAAATACGTTCTGTTTTTCGTTTATTAGTCCTCAATTCCTGTTTATTGGTCAGTCTTATAGTTTACATTCAAGTAACTAAGCTACAGAATTCGTTTTTATCTCTATGCGTCTACAGAAATGTTATAAATAGTCGTACTGCTGACTACAATGACTATAAATTGTGAAAGAGAGAGCTAGTTCCTATGAAACGATTAGGGTCTTCACTACACCATTGTTGATTTGCCCTGAGTAATTAAATACCCTTTTAATATTATGGTACGTATTAATCATTGTGTGTCGAACTTAAAAATTTTAATAAAACCTGCAATTATTTAATAAATAAATCAAAATCATCAGGCAGAAATCAAGTGTTTATTGGCTTTTACTATGAACGTCCTACCAATTCCAGTGCTATGAGCATAAGCTTTAAAACGCGGATGACTGCAGAAATTCTAGGGTGCACTTTGTATTACTTCTTAATAGAAGTGAAAACGCTGGCCTACATTGCTCAGAGTAGTTCGTGATCCCCAAATAATTATTCATTGTAACGAAAAGTTATTATTGGACGTGGAAAAGCGAAACTAATCACAAACACGGTTGATAACTAAAGAAACGAGTTACAGATATATTGACACACATCACTCCTAAGCATCCAGGCAGCCATATTGCATCAATGAATCGCTTGCGATCTGCCAGATTGCTTGGGATTTCCATGAGATCAGCGATCGGCGACAGATCGCTGCGATTTGTCCACACACGTGCGATCTATGAAGCGATCGGTCACCCATGCGATGGATTGCTGCGATCCGTCGCTCGTGTGTGGGGCCCTTAAGGCGAGTGGCGAGGAGGGGAAAGGAAAACAGCTCTACAACGTCACTGCGACTGAAACGAGGTCAACGAAAAAGACAGGCCCCAGCGCAGACGCCATCCCACGTAAACATGGTAGTTCCGAGCCGGTTCGATAGTTAGCTGATTGACCGGCTGCTGGGGCGCAGCCCACTGCCTCACAGCTGCCAGCCACTGAACTAGCGATCGCGCCGGCTCACAAATACCTTGTTTACGTTGCATGACGTCTGCGCTGGGGCCTGTCTTTCCAACACCACCGAAAGAGAAGCCGTGGCACACTCGTGCCACGTCACGCAGAGCAGGTCGCTCTCGCGTACCAGAATGGCTGGCCGCTAGGACGTGGTGTGTCTTGCCCCACCGGCCAGCCACTGAGCTACGCGGTAGCGACCTGCTCTGCGTGACGTGGCTCAAGTGCGCCGCGGCTTCTCTTTCAGTGGTGTTGGTCTTTCTCGTTGGCCTCAGACTGCAGGGGCATTTAAGGGCTAGCCAGCGCCCTCGGCTGTCGGCACAGCTGCGTAATGAAGGGAGGGGCGTCCACTGGGTGGGCCCTCAGCTATTATGCGGTCAGAGACAAGCAAAACAATTTGTTCGTGTTATTATAAATGAAGTTAGGATGTTGAAGGGGTCATGTGAACCTCCAACTATTTACTATAATACTGATGATGTTATGGTGGGGCCGGGCCCATGTGGCCCTTTAGAACGAGCCGCCCCTGGTGAGTAAAGATAAAAGAAACATTTTTGTGTGTCCTGTTACCACGAACTGCTGCTACGTAGCGCTAGTGTTTGCTTGTACTGCTGCTCTCGTGGTTTCCAGTGTTTTGTGAGGTGCGCTGTAGGAGGGAGGGAACATCATTATATGAGGGAGAGCATTAGCTGTGGAACGTGCACTGTGCGACGAACAAGAACAAAGCAAATAAATAAAAATAAAATAATAACCAAAAATGGTGTGGGACTCGGTACCAGCAGCACTGACATTGATGTGAAAATAAAATCTTTTGTGTCACAATGCAGGCAGTAGAAAAAGAAAATTGCAGAAAGTAAAAAATCAGGAAAGGTGTGGGGGGGGGGGGGAGGGACTCCATGTACAATCCAATGTGGTTTGGTTATAAAATTTTAAAGAGCCTGGACATACCACAGCAATCATTCAGCTGGGATCCCATTTACTGCTGTGGATCTGCGATGTTTCAGTGATATTAAAATAAATGAATTACCTTTATATAATCCTTCAAACAAACCTTGACAAACCGCAGACACTTTTTTATGTATGAGGCTTTGAAAAATGAAATAAATATACCAGACTTTTGAACGAATTTCTTGTTGCAAGAAACGGAGGGTTACAGGAAGGCCGGCCGCGGTGGCCGAGGTGACTGAGGCGCTCCAGTCACGGTCAGCACGGCCACTACGGTCGGGGGTTCGAATCCCCCCTCAGGCATGGATATTTGTGCCGTCCTAGTTCGTAAGTAGTTCATAAGTAGTTTGTAAGTTTAGGGACTGATGACCCCGTAGTTAAGTCCCATAAGCTTTACAAACATTTGAACATTTTGTTACAGGAAGCCTTTGTTTCACTGGGATTGCCTTCCTGAAATTCGTGTCTTTTTTTTTTCTTTTTCTTTTTTTTCAAATAGAACAAAGAAAACTAGCCCTGTAATATGTAGCAAAATTCAAAAATCTGAAGGCCACATATTTCTGAAATTACGAAAGCCAGAACCGTTTTCCATGTTCAGTTCACAGAGCTGTCATTCCCATCACGACTTTTATAATATGTTTTCATCCGCCACCGATGACTACGTAATTCTTTGGAACTTCTTTATTTATCTATCAATAATAACGAGTCTCCACATGCTAATGTTTTTTTCTTTTTACTTGACCTAGCCGCTGCGGAGTGGCGAAACGCATTGAGGCGCTTTACTACAATGTTCGAATCCCCCCTCGGGCATAGATGTTTGTGTCGTTAGTATACTGTAGTATAAGGTAGTTCATAAGTAGTTTGTAAGTTTAGCGACTGATAATCCAGCAGTTAAGTTCCTTAAGCTTAACAAACATTTGAATTTACCTTGACCTAGGTTAGCTCTGAGACTTCAGTCTACATCTGCATCTACATGGGATACTCTGCAAATCACATTTAAGTGCGTGGCAGGGATTTCATAGAACCACCTTTATACTATTTATCTCCCATTCCATTTTCGAATAGCGCGCGGGAAGGAAGAACACCTGTATCTCTCCGTTCGACCTCTAATTTCTTGTATTTTATTCTGATGATTATTTCTACTTATGTAAGTGAGAGTCAACAATATATTTTCGCATTCGGAGGAAAATATTGGCGTTTGGAGTTACGTAAGTAGCCCACGCTGCAGCGATAAGCACCGTTGTTGTAATGATTCCTATCCCAGATCCTGTATCATTTCCGTATCGCTGTCCCCCTGTACCGTGACAATACGAAACGAGCTGCCCTTCTTTGGATTCTCCTCCGTCAAACCCACCTGATAAGGATCTCACATTGGGCAGCAATGTTAAAAATTACGACATTATCTACATCTTCTTTCCAGTTTAAGTCTGCAGTAATAGTAATACTTGGGTATTTTGTGGAGTTTACGGCCTTCACTTTTGATTGATTTATATCACAAACAAAGATTAACGAATTTCTTTTCGTACTCATGTAGACGACTTCACACTTCTCATTATTTAGAGTCGATTGCCAATTTGTACACCATACTGATATCTTAACGTATTTAGATCTTCAGATGATTTTACTATACGATAAATGACGGGTTCACCCGCAAACAACCTAAGAGAGATACTTAGATTTTCTCCCAAATCGTTTATGTAAATAAGGAACAGCAGTAACGCATATACACGCACAAGCTCTCTGTAGGAGACGATATGAATTCAAATGTTCGTCGCCAGTGTAGTCGCGGAGACGAACAACGAACATTGTTGTCAACATTGGTTGAGAATAAGTTGAAAACAATGTTGCGAACAAAAACATGTACCGAACTTCAGTGTAAACGAGCCTAAAGGCTAACACACAAATCTTGAGATGCCAGCAGTCAGATCGATACCAAATGTTGTATATCGATACAAAACTTCGATATAATTCGCGCTATGTGCTGCCGTCCAGGAAAATGAGGTTAAACGGAAAGTAGTAAGTAACACCTGTTGTACGGTTTAATTTGATTTGATTTTTTCAGGGAAGCCAAAACAGTTTTGGTCCAACCCGCCACTGCCCGCATCGAAACTAAGTTTATTGTGCGGTATCGCTCCCTGTATATCTAGAAAAGCCAACCAATGCCCTTGAACAGTGCAAGCAGTCCCTTTACCAGTTCTTTATTAGACACAATTTCTTCGGGTCTGGTTGTCCCAAATGTTCTGTGCCCTTTACTCTCCAATGCAATGCATTCGAAGATTAGATGTGATGCAGTTTCATCACCGTCATCACAGATCCTACATTCAGGGTCCTCTTCTGTTATTCCCATTATATGTAGGAGTTTTTTGAAATTCCCATGGCCTGTCAGCAATCCAACCATGAGTCTAATCTCTCTCCTGTTCAGACCCAGGATGGCAGAGCTTATTTTAAAACATGGCTTGGGCATCATTACCTTGCCATGTTTTTGTTGATGGACTGGTCCAATATTCTACGTGCTGTCTTCTGAGCCAGTTACGTAGCTCCAATTTGATCATTGCCTTGGTGATTGTCAGGACAGGTTCCGGTCCAATAAACGGAGTCTCTGCCCCCATCATAGCTAATCTGTCGGCATGTTCGTTGCCACTGATCCCCGAGTGGCCAGGGACCCACAATAGGTTCACTCTATTGCTTTCCCCTAGCTCCACCAGAACCCTGTGACATTCTGCAACAATTTTAGACCTTGTTGCAGGAGCTGCCAGTGATCTCAGGGCTGCCTGGCTGTCTGAATAGATATAGATTCTACGATCTTTGTAGCACCTACGCAATTGTCCTCCAGATTTCTGCCTGGAATACTGAGGCCAGTTTCCCTAGAGAGATGACGCCCTCCAGTCTTGGCTGCACCCCATATACCCCGGCCCCAACACCTTGGTCTGATTTTGACCCGTCAGTGAACCAGACAATATCCCCCGTACGATGTCGAACTATTTTCTCCCACTGCTTCCTGCTTCCAATTGTTATATTGAAAGACTTGTTGAAGCAGTATGGGGTTATAATATAGTCGGCTGGCATTTCCCCAACCTTTCCTATATTTACCTCACTCACTATTTTAGTGTGTGATTCTGGATATCCCAAAGAGTTCCAGTTGTTGCCAGTTTTGAGTCTGTATGCACCAGCCGCTGTCTCCATCTTGACCCAAAGGTGTAATGGGGGCATATCCAGCATGGTTTCCATCCCAGCAGTTGGTGTGCTGCTTTTTCCGCCTGTTATGGCTAAGCAGGCTAATCTCTGCACCTAACCAAGCTCCTTAGCAGCAACCTGCTGTTCTACCTTCTTCCACCAGACGACCACCCCATATGTGATCCTGGGCCTAATCACCGTGGTGTATATCCAGTGGCTCAGGCCCCAATTTTTGCCACAAGCTCACCTGGTACTTACTAAAGTACCTTTTGCCTTGGAGCAAATATTCCTAATGTGAGGGGTCCATGTCAGTTTCTCATCTAGGTTAACTCCTAGATATTTCACTGTCCCCGTCACAGGTAGCGCTTCATTGAAAAACTTTAGATTCCAACTTGAATGTCGTATGTTTCTTTGTGAATGGGACAATAACAGCCTTCTTAGGAATAACTCCCAGATCCTGTTTTCTGCACCAGTCTTGCACAATGTCCAATGCACCTCGTGCCATATTCTTCACTGTTTCAGCAAATTTGCCAAGTATTATTATGACAAGATCATCTGCGTATCCTTGGCAAAAGTACTGCCTAGAGTTTAATTCTCCAATGAGATCAATCACCACTAGATTCCACAATAAAGGGGAAAGATCTCCTCCTTGCGGGCAACCCCTAGTGGTGTTGATTACCATTTTTTCATTCATCATGGTAGCTTCTACCTTTCTTCCACTGAGAATGGCCCTAGTCCACCTACATGTAGTGGTCCCTAGGTCATGCACCTCTGCTGCCCTAACCATGGAATCGAAGGTCATGTTGCTACAAGCCCCCTCGATGTCCAGGAAGATACAGAGGGCTGTTTCCTGAAAGTGTAGTGCTTTCTCCACCTTCCCAACGAGTTGGTGGAGAGCTGTCTCACATGATTTACCTGGCTGATATGGATGTTGGTTTGAATGTAGTGGAGCCCTACTTAACCTCCTTTCTCCAACATGCACATTAACCAGCTTTTGCAATGTCTTAAGAATGAAGGAGGACAGGCTGATTGGTCTCATATCCTTGGCCTTGGTATGATCAATTCTCCCTGGTTTGGAATGAAGACAACCTTCACTGCCCTCCAGGCATTGGGAATGATTCCTGCTGCTAGGCTAACCCTGAATAACCTGCATAGGAATCTAATAAGATTTTCTCCCGCTTGTTGCAGGAGAGCTGGAAAGATTCCATCGGGGCAGGTGACTTGATCGGTTGAAATGTTCCCACCGCCCATCGGACCTTACTGAAACCGACACACTCCTTGGCCAGATCTCAGTCCTCTTTGCGAATACCTGAGAACTGTTGTCTCTCAGGAATCGCATTCTGGTCTGAGTTATCCCCCAGAGTATATTGAGGAAAGTGAGTCTTGAGGAGCAGTTCCAGCGTTTCATGTGCTGTCTTTGTTACTCCCCATACTCCTTCCTGAATGTTCCTCCTGGATTAGTTGGTGCCCTAGTGAGGATTTTATGAAGTCTCGCTTGAGTAGCCGTGCCCTCCACTTCCTCACACAATACCTTCCAGGATGCCTCCTTTGCTCGTCTGATGGCACGGTTGTAATTGACAAGGGCCTCACGATACTTTGCCCATGGTCCTTTGCGCCTCGCAAGGTCCCAGTCTTCGTACCTGTTTCCTTTGCATTTCCAGGTTATTATTCCACCAAGGCACACTCCTATTTGTGCACTTCTTGGTGATTGTGCAATTGTCCTGGTATGAGGTCACTATAGCAGAGGTTATGGCCTCTGCTACTTCCTCTGCTGGATTCCTTATCGAAGTTTTAATTTCCTATAGGCTGAAGTCAAGGTCTCTCCTATATGTCTCCCAGTCCGTTTTCCTGGGATTCCTATAGGCCATGGTCTGTCTGGTTCCCATTTCAACCTTGAATTTAATATACATGTGATCTGATGAGGATGGCTCCATAACCACATGCCACTGTTTGACATAACTTCCCATCATCATGGAACCAAAAGTTATGTCAATTACTGTGGTGTCGCAAAAGTATGAAGTACGCGCCACGTACTTACGCGCGCGCCGCCATGCACGCACGGCGCGGCGTTCTTATGACGTGAGCCACGAGCGCCCTCTGCTGCAACTCCGCTCGTGGCTACGACTGCTGCATCGTTCACTTAGGAATCAGATAGGCACCAGTTAAGACTTGGCTATTGGATAGGCACTAGGAATCATCAGTAGGCAGGCCTATATATAAACTATGTATCAGCATGCTTCAGTCAAGAACTATGTAAAAGTTGAGTATTACCAAGACTCTATGTAATATATATCTTGTTCTAATTTACTCTAGTGTTTCTAGTTTCTGCTGTCCAACTGGCTGGTCACCTCCGTACCTGCACGCGCGTGCATTCTTTATTCCTGTGTCGTCTCTTTCTACTCGGCCACCGACACCCACGACAACCGGGGGTAACGAGACACAAAAGTGGCGACGAGGCTGGGACACAAAAATGACTTCTTCCCTTCTACTATTCCTGAATGTAGGTTCATCACCCCTATTCAGGATCTCCAAGTTGTTAGATAGGAGAAATTCAAGAAGGTGACCACCTCTACTGTTGGTGTCCTCCTTGGCATCACATCCCACCAACAGTTCGTCACCTTGCCGATGGCAGGCTTCCGTCAGTCTCCTCACTTCCAAAGAAGGAGGAGATCTGTCTTCGTAAAGAAGGTATGCTGAGGCCAAAACAATTTGCTTCGTGATACCTTCCTCACGTTGCTGCATCCTTATGGTCACCAGGTCCCTGGAACAAAAATCCATCATTGGTGTGAAAGGTATTCCATTTCTAACATAAATGCATGTTCTGGAGTTTTTTAGATTTTAGCATAAATTAGTTTACCTCCAGTACCACCGGGGCCTGATACACCCCCTTTGTATATACTCTACAGGTTTCCTACTTTCAAACAAACGAAACAAAAGGAAACTGCCGGTAACATGCTGCCATAAAATCCGAATTATTTTACAAGTTAGGAACACGTTGACCCGTATAACAATTGCCAGCGGACTGCAGTGAAAGAAAAGGTACCATGAGCTGGGCTTGAATCCAGGACCCTCGGTGTAACAAACTAACGCTCCACCAACTTGCCCACAAGAATGTGACGTGATATTCCTTGACAGGTGTGCTTTTTTTCTACTCCAGTGTTTTCAACCTGTGGGTCGCTTTTTTTGTTCGGTGGATCACCGTCAAAGGAGGAAGGCGTTGAACCATAAGACAATCAGCCAGGATCATACCTGAATACTAGGTGTTCCGTAATGCAGAAACATATCCCTAATAAAAATAAAATCTATTTGATATTACACTCATTTTGTGAGTTGTTAATTACTTGAATATCATTACAAACGATTTCTGTAAGCATACTAGACACATAGATAGTCAGTTTAAGTGCTTACATCAAAATTATTGCAGTGTTCATAAAAAAACTGTTTATGTATAAATTCTGCCATTAAAGTTTTCTATTGTATATAAAAATTTTACAGAATTGTATTAAACAAAGTGTTATACGAAATTCACTATTTTACTAGATTAAATTTACGCTCTCTCCAAAGAGCACAGTTGCTATATGTTGGGATGTATTGTAATATCTTTGTCACATTCTCGTGAATTTCAGCACTTTCATGTATGACTGATGGTGATGCCTCAACTTGAAAATAAAAGATGTAGGCATTTAGTGTCGTTTTACTTATTTTAATTGTTTGGAACCTAGATGGAAACTAATCACTTCCTAGATAAGCGAAGGCTAATGCTATTTTGAATCTTTATTATTTTCTTATATTTAATGCATTGATACAGACTTTCTTAAATCACCTGCAATTGCCGGCCGCGGTGGCCAAGGGGACTGAGGCGCTCAAGTCACGGTCTGCACGGCTACTACGGGGGGGGGGGGGGGGGTCGAATCCACCCTCGGGCATGGATATTTGTGCCGTCCTTAGTCTTAGCTAGTTCATAAGTAGTTTGTAAGCTTAGGTACTGATGACCTCGTAGTTAAGTCCCATAAGTTCTACAAACATTTGAACATTTCACCTGCAATTAATTCAGTCACGACAGCATGCATATATAAAGTATCGTGTTAAGGTGGAACGAAAAAGAATAAGTAGAATCACTGCGTTAACCATTCGATGAAATCTCTATTAATTTGGTCTGAAGCGTGGGACTTTTGTAGACGTCACTGCGCCACTAATGGAGTGCAGTTGCATTACGCATCACTGAATTTCCGTGTTGCATCCTCCAGAGCTTCGGAAAACACGGCTTCGTTCGAGCACTGAGTAATTTCGCCTGTCAATGCTACTTTACAACATCAAAGCGGTGCTCTTTCCTTCCTAACCTAAAGCTATGATTCGCTTCAGCAGGAAACGAAGGCAACGACACCGATCTCAGACTCGACACAATAGAGCAGAGGCGGCCACACAATCGGCTCGCTGGCAAGCAAACCACTCCCTCTCGCCTGAACGTACCTTGACCCGCTACGCCGCTAGAAGGCGCTGAACACAACGCACCGACCCTCAACTTGTGATATTGGGGGTGGTCCCAAGACTAGTGGAATAGCAAAGGAAATGCCTAATAGTGGTACAGTATAGTCTCCGCCACGCACCTTACGGTGGATTGCGGATTATGTATGTAGATGTAGAAAAAGTATTTTTTACCATGTGGCATATACTGCAATAGCAGGAATTTCGTGTCTGGTTTTGTACGTCCTTATGAATGGGTACTATTTTTATATCTTAAGTGCTGTTCCACTATTTATTCAAATAGGGGTTCAGGCCACCTGTAGCAGTCCTTTGGGGGTGTTTGGCTGCCCCAATCGATGAATGAATGGTTTCTCCTGTTGTCCTGTGCTGTCGTAGAGTTGTCGAGCTACAAAGCGGAACCATTCTTGGACGAGAGGCTCAAATGTTTCAAATGTTTGTATAGTCTATGGGACTTAACTACGGGGTCATCAGTCCCTAAACTTACAAACTACTTATGAACTACTTACGAACTAGGACGACACAAATATCCATGCCCGAGGGGGGATTCGAACCCCCGACCGTAGTGGCCGTGCAGACCGTGACTGGAGCGCCTTAGTCTCCTCGGCCACCGCGGCCGGCACGAGAGGCTCCTGCGCCACTTCATGTAGATAGCGATGTGAAAATGTTCGCGACACGTGAAAAACTCGACGTAAGATCTTGTTTTGGAGCTGTTGTACCCTCTGATGCGAGTCAGTGCCGCGTTTCCCCAGACTTCACATCAATAGTCCATATTTGGTCCAATGAGGGTGCGGTAGAGATGCAGTCCGCAGGAGACCGACAGCTTCGATTTTTCGTCGATCAGTGGATACAGAACTCCTGCTCACTGCACCGTTTGTTTATGCTCTTTATTAACGTGTTCTTTCCAGGTCAGCTTCCTGTCACTGGTCACACTGAAGTATTCCCCGAATTTATCCATTCTAGTAGATGTCCGAAGAGATGTACATTCTGGACATGTTGATCCCGTTTCCTGGTTATGACCATTGCCTGTGTCTTCACTGGGTTGAAGCCCACCCTCAAATCTGAAGCCCATCGTTCTATGTCGCCACAGGCATCCTGTAATCTTGTGTAAACTGCCTCAGGTCTTGGCCTTTTTGTACGTAGCGCTATATCATCTGCGTACATGGCCTTGACGACTCTGGGCGACGTCGGAAAGTCTGCTGTGTACATTGTATATAACACCGACCCTAAAACCCTTCTTGCGGAACACCCGCCGCTATTGGTCGTACCGTAGAGATCCTGTGTCCTACATGGACGACGAAAGTTGTTCCTGCGAGGTAACTCGTGATGAGCTGAACGAATGTTGCAGGGACGTCTTGATGGTAGAGCTTGTAAAGTAATCGTCTGTGCCAAATACTATCAAAGGTGTTGGTTACATACAACGCAGTACTCCCGATTATTGAACACTTGAGTAACTTCTTCCACCACTCTGAGAAGCTGGAGCGTCGTTTAGTCATGTCTTTCGAAACCAAACTGCTCATTTGGTATGTTGCTCTCTGTCTGTCTTCGGAGTCGATCAGGGGTATCTTTTCGAAGAGCTTGCAGATTGTTGGTAGCAAACTAATTGGTCTGTAATTTGCTGTGTCAGATCTGTCCTTTCCGTGTTTTGGCACTGCCACTAAAACTGCACGCGTCCATGCTATAGGGTACTGTCTACGTGTAACGATTGTGCTGAATAGACCCGCTACATAGCGGATTGCTTATCTTAGGAGTTGCCGTAGACCCCATCCATCAATATTTTCATGTACATGTGCGTTATTCGTCGGTACGTGCAGAAGATAGTCTGCTACTTCTCGTTCCTATGTCCGTGGTATGGGTTCGTCTTGCTACTCTCCGTTAATGAACACAAGTCTATCCTCAACGTCTTGAACATGTTGGTCTTTGAGGGGTTGATCCAATGGTCGGAAATTCGCTCCACACACTGTAGCCCGTGCATTTGACTTAGCTTCTGTGGCGTATGCACTACCTTGTTGTGGAGTCATTGGTGGCCTGACGCGAATAAATGTTTGAACCAGTCTCCACTGTCGATTTCTCGCATGTGGCTACGTTTCATACTATGATGTATTAGGAAATTCGATAAACTGGAGCTGCAGATTGTCTATAACCGTATTACACATCTTTGGAGTGTTGGTAGAAAAGAAAAAAAAGGTAGAATTAAGTTTTCTTTGCATTTCACTATTGACTACGTGCGAACCATGTTGAGTCTCGAAAAAACAATATGTTTTAAATAAGGTATAGAAAAAGAGGCAAAATCAGAATGTAGAACGAGTTTAGGTATGAAAAAATTGTTGTGTCGACTACTGCGTGCCATTTGGCCCTTCGTGGTGAGCCTTATTAGGAAATACACTAGGATGATTGTAGAGCCCTATTGAAACGGTGACGCCTTTGTTCCCAATCGATGCAACCCACAATACTGCCCTCGTACTCGCTCTGAGTCTGATCTCTAGAAAATACAGATTACCACTGTCGTACCTTCGCAGTTCGCACTCTGGAATCCCGACGCATTCGACAGTATGCAGTTTAGATCGACGTTCTCTGTGATTTCCTTAGATCGTTCCATTCCAGGCAAATGCTGGGATTGCAGTCTTGAAAGGACACAATCGATTTGTTTCTATATCCTCGAAACGTTCAGAGCGTGTTCTTCATGTCTAATGAGGAAATTTTACACACTAATCTTTGTTCCTTTCGCACAATTTCTGCATTACCGCTGTTGTCTCGCTACGGGTGTGTAGTAGGATACGAAGATGGTTGCTTATAACTACTCTTAAAATTCTGCATTTTCATAATAGCGTCAGTACCCGGCGTTGGACGGACGGACATGTCTCCATTCTTTTGTTATTTCATCTCTTCGTTCTTCAGTGTCCATCAGTTCTTCCCCTATCTCTCTTCATTTCACCTGTATATGAAGCCAAATTCGGTTTGTTCTTTCGTACTCATGCACTGTCGTGGCGTCGCTATTCGCCATTGAAAAGATTTATATACAGATACATAGTGTGTCACGTAATTATTCATGATACAGACTATTTTTGTCGTCGTTCACTTTCAGCCAAATTTGTACAGTTGTTCGGTTTCAATAGAACATAATTAACTCGTTACCGCACGTTATCATAGGGACTCTCAAAAAGTTTCCATTCGAAGACCGTAAAGTAGACAATCAGTGCGCCTAGTAGGGAAAATGGCCATGGGCTTTAAGACGATCATTGAGCACCTCCTTTTTTGGTGCCGAGTCATCCCACTGACGAACCTGTTAGGTAAGTCACCGTGTTGTGCTGGTAGGAGAAGTCCGCAACTGCTCCCTACACTTCCTCGTCCAAAGCGGGTCAACAACTTCACGGTATTGTTTTACAGGATTGCAGGCGTGACAGTCGCATCGGAAGAGATCAACACCATCGGTCAGAAGCTCGAGCAAGTATCTTTCCATGATGGTAACTGATTCTTCCGACGGTGCTTGGTAGCCGGCCGTGGTGGCCGAGCGTTCTGCGGCGCGTCAGTCACATTCCCCATGTCCACCACGGTCGGAGGTTCGAATCTCCCCTCGGGCATGGATATTTGTGCCGTCCTTAATATTAGCTATTTCATAAGCAGTTTGTAAATATAGGGACTGATGACCCCGTAGTTATGTCCTATAATCTCTACAAACATTTCAAAATTTTTGGTGTTTGGTAGAACAAATTCATTAAGAAAATTAAAGTACACAATTTTGTGTTTGTTTCTTATGTGTATCGATATTCGGCTTCTTCGGTCATCATCAGACATTTACTGAAGTCTAGTCAAAGAACTTGCGTTGTCAACAAACCAGAAGAGATGTTACATGCAGAGAAGTAAATTATCACCTTTGATGGAGCATATACAATGTAAATAAATATCTAAATGAAATTTGTAAATTAATAGTAGTGCAAAAAAGAAATATTGATGCTATACCCCGAGAAACACTGCAAACATAACAATCATGGCAACAATGACTACGCTGAATGAAATTAAATGAAATGAGAATCTAAAATTTGAAGGGTTGTTCAAAACACAAGGTGACACAAAACCTAAGAAATATAAGAATCGGTGGATGAGGCTGTAATTGTGATTGGCTACTTATTCTGTACAGTAAAGAGCACAGTTTTCCCCTTAAACTACACTTTGTCATTTCTCATAGAGAACCACTAATCTACCTTTCAAATGTTCAAATATTTGTAAATTTAAGGTAATTAACTGCTGCAACGACAAAACTATTTAACCTGGTAAGATGTGTGAGACAGGCGAAATACCCTCAGACTTCAACTAAAATGTAATAATGCCCATGCCAAAGAGAACAGACGCAAACAGGTGTGAAAATTACAAAACCATCAGTTTAATAAGTCATGGTTGAAAAATTTTTACACGAATTATTTACCGAAGTATAGAAAGGCTGATAGATGCCGACCTCAGGGAAGATCAGTTCGTATTCTGCAGAAACGTAAGAACACGGGAGGCAAAACTTACCTTACGAATTATCTTAGACAACAGATTAAGGAAAGGCAATCCTACATGTCTAGATTTTGTAGATTTGGAAAAAACTTTTGGCAATGTTAATTGCAATACGCTCTTTCAAATTCAACCAGGTAAAATATAGATAACGGGAGTTTCTTTAGAACTTTCCAGGGAAATGTTATAGGGCCCCTACTGATCCTTATTATTATAAACTATTAGTTGTCGGATGATGCTGTCACTTTTCCGTTAGTAAAGTCACCAGAAGATAAAACTATAAGATTTAGATAAGATATCTGCATGGTGCAAAAATGGCAATTGACCCTCAATGAGAAGCGTGAAGTCATCCATATGGCCACTAAAAGAAACCCGTTAAACTTCATTTACACGATAAAACACTCAAAACTACAGGCCGTAAATTCAACTAAATACCTAGCAGTAACAATTACGAACAACTATAATTGGAAAGAACACATAGAAAATATTGTAGGGGAAGCGAACCAAAGATTACGTTTCGTTAGCAAAACACTTATAAGATGCAACACTTCTACTAAAGAAACTGCATACACTACACTAGTGCGGCCTATTTTGAGTATTGCTGTGTATTGTGGGATCCCCACCAAGTGGGACTGACAGACGATTTAAAGAAAGGTCAGAGAAGGGCAGCTGATTTTGTACTATCGCGAATAGGGGAGACAGGGCCACAGAAAAGATGCACGAGTTGGTGTGCAAATCATTGATAGAAAGGTGTTATTTGTAGCGACGCGATCTATTTTCGAAATTTCTGTCACCAACTTTCTCTTCCGCATGCAAACATATTTTGTTAGCACCCACCTACATACGAAGACATGATCATGAAAATAAAATAAGAGAAATCGGATCGAAAATCGAAACACCTTTGTGTTCCTTTTTCCCGCGAGCTATTAGAGAATGTAACTGTAGACAAACATCATGAAAGTGGTTTAATGACCATCTGCCACGCACGTCAATGTGGCCTGCCGAGTATTTGTGTACATGTAGAACTTGTACATTAACCAAACACCTGTTATTAGAGTTGACAGACGAGAAAGGGACACAGTGGTCGGAAGGCAGTAAGACAGGGTTGTAGCCTTTCTCCAGTGTTATTCAATTTGTACATATGAGCAAGCTGTGAAGGAAAGCAAAGAAAATTTTGGAGAAGGAATTAGAGTTCAGGGGTAGTCGTTACGACGACCGGACAGTATTCTTCAGCTGCATTATTATATTTAATAAAAATTATTTAACAAACAGTAGTCCAGAACAAGCCTACGGTGAGCCACCTCTCATCAAATGGAACCTTACAATTTACACACACACGCACCAGACATTGAATTTTACAAGTAATTCAACATGATAATATTGAACTAAAGGAAACAGTTCCTAAGATCAGTCTTTTCACCATTAATAACGGAGCCCAACAAATAGTCCTCAGAGCCCTGACTTACAAACCCATATGCCTAATACCAGAGGGAGTTGGAAAATACGTTTCCCCTGTCGACTGTGGGCAGAGTTTTGTATGAAAGGAAAAATTAGACTGAGACATTAAAGATGAGACATATCTTTATTTCTCTATATAATTTCCAAGTACATTGAGACATTTAACAAACAGTTTTATAAGGGTCAAAAAACCGTTCAGGAAAAATTCAGAGCGTTGCATAAGGAAGAAGCGATTAAAGGCTATGGACGAAAGTCGACACAGCAGGTTGACGCGCACGTGGAAGACGCCGATACAACATTGGGTAGAGGTCGACCATGGATATGGCAATGACTTTCTGTCTCCGATTGTGACGGGAGATGAAACGTGGACTCACCATTACAGGCCTGAGTCGAAGGCGCATTCATAGAGTGGAAACATGCGGCATCACCTGTCCGGAAGAAGTACAGAAGCAGGTAACGTGCTACTCACGGTTTTCTGGGACCAAATGCTTCTTATGTATGTAATGCTTTGACTTTTTTCGTGGAAGGCTTTTTGAAGCATATAAAGCTGTATGACAAATGTGTCAATGTACTTGTAAATTATGAAAAAAAGAATAAATAAATGAAAATAAAGATACGCTTTTCTTTAATGTATCATTCTATTTTTTTTTCCTTTGATACGCAACTCTGACTGTACTCGACAGAGGAAACTTATTTTCTAACTCCGTAACTACAGTAGGAATATTACTCCTGACCATGTTATCATAAGTGTTTAATAACGGACACGCCAGAATCACAATCAACAAGGGTAGTTAATATACAGGGTGAGTCATAAATGAGGAAATCGAGCAAATTGTCACACACTGAGCTACAAACATAGCCGGCCGCGGTGGCCGAGGGAACTGAGGCGCTCCAGTCACGGTCTGCACGGCCACTATGGTCGGGGGTTCGAATCCCCCCTCGGGCATAGATATTTGTGCCGTTCTTAGTCTTAGCTAGTTCATAAGTAGTTTGTAAGCTTAGGGACTGATGACTCCGTAGTTAAGTCCCATAAGTTCTACAAACATTTGAACATTTTTTTAGCTACAAACATAAATTCGTTTTCCGCAGGTTGCCATGTTAGTAAATAACAGTGCAATTGAATGGTAAAATCTGTAAATATGATGTGAACGTTTGGGCGTTACAGTGCGCCGACGTTGGCCAAGGGGGCAGATCGGTAACAGGGCACAAGTTCTTTTCAATATACCAACTAACCACAATACACAATCCCGCCGTCGAAAACGGTACGGAATAGATGTGAGCGCTGTCGTTGCTCGCAGTGTAACGCAGGCCGTCGCTTGACGCCGCATATCTCGCCTTCTCGTGAGCGGGTAGACAACCAGCAATACTCGCATGTTGTGCCATGTTGCCGATCTGTTCCCATGGCCAATGTCGGTGCATGGTAACACTCAAGAATACACTTCTTATTTCCAGATTTTTATGATTCATTTGCATTGTCATTTAGTGACATGAGAACGTGCGGAAAACGAATTTATGTTTGTAGCTCAGTGTGTGACAATTTGCACGAAATATTTTTCCGCATTTATGGCTTACCCTGTATAGATACTTTCCATAGTGGCGACAACACCGCAATTCTTATAAAAATACAATCTTTCTATTATTAACAGCAGAGCAGGCAGCACTTCAATTCCTAAAACTTAAATATAGTATGCATGTTTGTAAATCTATCGGACCAAACTGCGTGGTCATCACTCCGTAAAAATTTAAATATGCTCGCCCATAATAGCTCTTGTTAACAATCTAATGCACTGAAAGAACTTCACCTTTAGAAATGAAACTAGACACAGTTCTTGTAACACCAGGGGTGACTTTTCACACACATATCTGGCGAACCTTAAGGGTAGGGGTTGCCCACATGTACAGATCTCACTAGTAAGACGTGTGGCCTCTGCCTTCACAAGGCCAAGTGTCTTTAAAGGAGTACCGTACTTTAACAGTTAGAGAAACGCTCAATCTTATTTTTACTTTTATAGTGTACAGGTACAGCATTAGAATTGAGGAGCGTCACTACATTAACAAGGCGAGCAGACATAACAACAAACATGATCACCCAAACTCCTGCCTAGAATCTTCAAGAAGAGGCAAACAGGGCTCCGCAATCTCGCGTCAGGGAAACTTCCAGAGATCCTGATTCCTGATCATTAGTAGAAGTTCTGCACTATACGAGATTGTATTCAATGAATAACGACCATGCCCTCTCGTCGTCCTCATGAGCTGTCTCTTTTACTTGAATGCCAGTCTTAGACTACTCATACCCTGCCGGTCAACCGCCAAAACTTATGCCGTCCTCTCACGGGACGTCGAAATGCACGTGGAGGAGGAAGTGGTGACTTCGCAGCGTGGAATACCACGTTCCACTACCCTCCGAAGCGTGGAATGATGGATCTGGTATGTTAGATTTTTGCTTCGTGGAGTGCAACGTGGTCAATGAGAAGCTACAAGCAGAACTTTCGAGCCGCCATATTTCAAATGAAACTCCGTATTTCGTGCCTTCTTTCGGTATAGCGTGCGATGTATGAATATAACCTATTTTAAAGCGTCAGAAAATTGAGGAACTTGTGAAAACGCGTTATTTTAGACATGATTTGTTACAATAAATTACGGGAAACTACATTTTCATAGCTTTAAAGCTTATCACATTTAACGTGTCAGTGTTACAATTTGTACACCCTGAAAGAATATCGTTCCTTTGCTATGTATAACTCCACTCTATCAAATCAACGTCTGTGTGATGTAATGTCATACATAAGTTAATAATTATAACATGTATTAGATGCATAGTGTGCCTCAATAAAGGGCATCACGGAAACGTGCAGAAATACGGTAAATGGTGGCGTCGCAGGCTACATAGTGGAGATTAAACGTGAGCGAGGTTCATGTCTGCATACACCCGAAACTTTTCTGGTTGCTAATTTAAGTATAATATCCGATACTCGTTATTATTTCTTTTTAAGAGGACGTATTAGCGAAGTGGATAGCGTCATGAACTATGGACAAAAAGAGATGTAAATAGCAGCTTCGCATCTACACTCTCCCAGAAATTTTAAAAGATTTGTTTTAATTTTGGCTTATATAACTTATTTGTTAATTTAATGCAATTATAATATCCAGTATTCTAAGTTATTTATTAGAAACAAGAACTAACTCTGTCCACGAGAGAATTTATTGAGTTTTCCGTGCTAGGGGACAGGAACCAATAAATTTAAAGACAATACCCTGCGTTACCGGGTTTCCCCGGTGGTGTTTGAATTGCGTTGCAGTTCAGTACAGTGTTGGAATAGTTCAGTTTCACAAGTCCAAAGAGAGCACGGCTAGCGCGTGTTTACGGAAGCAGATACAGGGAGGAGGAACGGTGTTCACGTACACTACTAAAAGAAAACAATTATCAGAACGGATATGGTCGAGCATGAGACGTTGTCTCGCGTGTACGAACAAGTAAAATGTGTGAAGTAGAATCTATTATCTCTGACGGAATGCGAAACTGAACATTTGAATAAGCAGTATATGTAGAACGTGGAAAATGGGAATATAAGAGCAAGACAAGTGATGCTGATGTAGATGATCGTTTTTTGCCAGAAAAGTGATTTGGTCGTACATTTTGTTAACAGTTTAAACTGCTTTCAGATAAATGTACCAGCTATGTGATTCTATTAAAAAAAAATAAAAAAATTAAAAAATATAACGTGCTTTTTACGTACATCCATCTCTGTAAACGCCATTGGCGGCTGGTGCTTCAGATGACTGGGGGTTCACTTCTTTGAGTGCCGAAAGACAAATTTCGCGCACGTCTGCGAGTGGCGACAGTGGAAAGCGCCCTGGTTTGCGTTAAAATGGCTGCATAATGTCTTATCTCGACTTGTTTGTGCTAGCTTCAGCTAAGGCGACGGCCTACCAAGCTTCTTTATTTCACACTCTAGTTCCAAGCGTAAGACTGAGTGATTTGTTTCTAAAAGATACGTTGTTTAGGTTTCTTCTACAATACACACGAAGAACATGTGAATATTCATATCAACACTAAACACGGTAGATAACTGATTACACTGTTAAGTGACTGTAACAAAATAATATGTTATGATGAAGAGACAAGCTACCTACTAGTCACGTGACACTGTAATCAGCAGCCCCTTCTAACCTTACGCATGCGCAAAGGCTGCTCTCCCCCACCTCTTTTCAAACAGTTAAATATTTGTTTCAACGAAGAGAATAAATATCATTGACCCTAAAAATCGGACCACATTTGCTAAAATGTCCAAAGTCATGTGGGAAGTAACAAGACAGAAGTCATTGTCGTTCCCCTCTCTGTTAAAAAAATTGCTTGCAGTCGATCTAGAACCTACTACATTCGACGGCGCAACGCGATGCCTCTAAACCACACAGCTATTCTTGCTACAAAATCAAATGATCAAATGTTTGTAATTCTATCGGACCAAACTGCTTGGTCAGCAGTTCGTAGCTTACAAACTACTTAAACTAAAGTAAAAGAACCTAGAGACAACACACACACACACACACACACACACTCTCTCTCTCTCTCTCTCTCTCTCTCTCTCTCTCTCTCTCGCGCGCGCGCGCGCGCACGCCCCAAGGAGGACTCGAACCACCGACGGCGAGAAACGAGGTGCCTTAGATCGCTCGGCTACTCCACCGCCGCTATACTTGCTACGTGGAGAGTAATGACTGCTTTATTATTCATGATCGGATCTTCTGAAGGCTTTTACAGTTGACCTCTCTTTAATTTGTAGTTATAAGATATTTTACCAAATATGACGTGTTTCTGATGAATCTTCAATGCGCCAAAAACAAATATGAAGGGAGGATGTGGCCTTCATGGAGGATTTGCATGCGCAAGTCGAGGTGCACAGAGGCTCCATTGTCTCGCTTCGGTACCATTCGTGCGTAACTGCCAGAGTTCGAGCAGCGAGGAGCTGGCGCCTGTAACCGCTCCAACGCCAATGTTAAAAGCGGCGTTTCCCCTCGCCCTCCCTACCTCGGGAGCGCCCATATGATGCCTGCAGGAGGTTCAGAAGAGAATTTGAACTTCAGTCGCGCATGCGCATCGCAAGACTGCGGCCACTCCGCCTATATTAAGCGGCCGCACTACGACTCGTATACGTGCTGTCTCCGCGACGTAAAACGTTTCTCATGCGATAAAAATACTCTGATAGAAAAACGAAACGAAGAATGGTAGTTTAAAAACACTTCTTATTTTGTATTTTTTTTTCCATGACGAGCTTTTTCTGGGGGTTCACTGAAGCAGTGAACTCATAGGACGCCCCGCCACTGATAACTCCCATGAAATACGACGGACAATATGACGTCTTCATCTCTCTACGGAAGAGAGCTGCCTCCCTTCCCGGATAGCCATGTGGTGAGACGTTGGTAGCGTTTTCCCACCATATTGGTGATCGTTCAGACACACGTTGAGAGTATCTGGTATGCTTGATACTACCCGACACGTTAGGAAAGCGTCGCCAACGTAGGGTTCGCAAGTTGTGCCGTCATCTACATCTACATCTACATGGGAATTCCGATGATCATTTCTACCTATGTAAGTGGGAGTCAACTATACATTCTCGCATTGGGAGGAAAATGTTGCCGTTTCGTAAGTAGCCCACGCGGCAGCGATAAGCGCTGTTATTGTAATGATTCGCATTCCTGTATCATTTCCGTAACGCTGTCTCCCCTGTATCGCGACAATACGAAACGAGCTGCCCTTCTTTGGACTCTTTCGATGTCCTCCGTCAAACCCACCTGATACGGATCCCACACTGGGCAGCAATACTTCTAAAAAGGACGGACAAGCGTAGTGTATGCAGTTTCTTTAGTAGTTCTTTTGCATCTTTTAATGGTTCTGCCAATAAAACACAGTCTCTGCTTCGCTTTTCCTACGACATTATCTACGTGTTCTTTCCAGTTTAAGTCTGAAGTAACAGTAATTCCTAGGTATTTTGTGGAGTTTACGGCGTACACATTAGATTGATTTATCTTGTAAACAAAGTTTAACCGATTTCTTATCGTACTCATGTGGACGACTTGACACTTCTCATTATTTAGAGTCAATTGCTAATTTTTACACCATAGTGATATCGTATTCAGATCGTTCTGCAGTTGGTTTTGATCTTTATATGATTTCCCTAGACGGTAAATGACGGCGTCATCTGCATCAACCTACGAGGGCTACTTAGATTTTCCCCCTAAATCGTTTATGTAAGTAAGGAACAGCAGAGGACCAATAACACTACCCTGTGTAACGCCCGATATCACATATGTTTTAGTCAATGCCTTACCATCGACTACTACGAACTGTGTCGTCTCTGACAAGAAATCCCCTACCCAGTTGCAAATTTGGGGCGATATGCCATAACCACGCAATTTGATTAAAAGCCGTTTGTGAGGTACGGCGTCAAAAGCCTTCTGGAAATCAAGAAATACGGAATAGATTTGCGAACCCTTGTCTATAGCACTCATCACTTCGTGAGAGTAAAGAACTAGTTGTCTTTCAATTGAACGATATTTTCTAAATCTGTGTTGACTTTGGGTCAATAGATCATTCTGTTCGAGATGATTCATAATATTTGAATACAGATTATGTTCCGAAAACCCTGATGCAAATTGACGTCAATGAAATAGGCCTGTAGTCAGTGGGTTACTCCTACTGCCTTTCTTGAATATAGGTGTGACCTGTGCAACGTTCCAATCTTTTGGTACAGATCCTTCTTTGAGAGAGCGGTTGTATACGGCTGTTAAGTAAGGAGCTATCGCTTCAGCATAATCAGATAGAAATCTAATGGGTATACAGTCCGGCCCAGAAGACTTGTTCTTGTTAAGTGATTTAAGTTGCTTCACTACTACCGATGATATCTAGTTCTACGTTACTCATTACAGCCTCTGTTCGTAATTCGAAATCTGGAATATTGGTTTCGTCTTCTTTGGTGAATGAGTTTCTAAAAGCTATGTTTAGTAAGTCTGCTTTAGTAACGCTCTCATCGGCAGGATCGCCATTACTATCACGCAGTGATGGTATTCTTTGTGTTTTGCCCCTAGTATATTTAACATATGACCAAAATCTCTTTGGGTTTTCAGGAACTCGCCATGTCGGCCACACTCGTTCAGATACACGCAATCGAGATATCGATCTGAGCCGACATGTCTCACCTCGCTTCGTTTAGACGCGTGCCGACGCTGTGCCCGCGCGGAAAGCTTCACCGACGCGACGCCCTGCTACGTGTCTTCCTTTTGTTGGCGGGCAGTGTCGGTATGCAGTGCGGGGTGCGGAAGCTTGGCTCCGGTGCACGGTGAGCACTCGCCGCTGAATACCGAGAGTGCCGCCGGAAGTTACCAGAGGGTGGATTTAGGTCGACTATCGAGTTTTGTGGTCGAATCATGGCACTCGGATCACAACATAAACGTAGACAGACGACGATTTGTGACATTTGTTTGCAACTCGTTTCACTCGCATTTGATGTTAGGTTCATACCTTATCACAAACTCGTAAATCACTGCTTATTCGGAAATAAACTACGAATTTTTTAAGGGATTGCCAACAGTTGTTTTTAAGTTCACATTTATGGTTCCAGCGTGTATTACTGTATGCTACAGGATGTGTAAAGAAAGTAAAGCAGGATCATATCAGTATGTTGACGACGGAATATGTTTTACTCAAAAATAAGTGTTTCAAATGTTTGTATAGCTTATGGGACTTAACTACGGTGTCATCAGTCCCTAAACTTACAAACTACTTATGAAGTAGCTTACACTAAAGACGGCACAAATATCCATGCCCCAGGGGGGATTCGAACCCCCGACCGTAGTGGCCTTGCAGACCGTCACTGGCGCGCCTCAGTCTCCTCGGCCACCGCGGCCGGCTAGGTTTTACTCTTCTGTAATGACTCGTTTCCGTGCATTGATGCAGTAAATTTTCGATATGTGCTCAATTATGGAACTTTACAACCCGTATTGTGAAACTAAATGCTCGGTGATGTGACGATGACATTTTTCTCAGGCATGTCTGACAATTTAAAATTGTTATGTGGTACGTGAAAATAGACTTTTTTGGACAGAAATCGTAACTGTGAATTACAAATAGCTCATGACAATCTAATGTCCTTAAAATGATATTTGACTTATCCTCTAAAAATGAAAACGATCAAGCAGACACCTATAAATGTCAATGGTACTGTCCTCTTTTCACTGATAGTAACTAAAGTTGTTTCTGCCTGATTACGCACTCGGAAATCGGCACATATTTGGCTATAAACAGCCAACTGTTTGTGAAAAGGCAGAATTGAAATGTCACTTGCAGGTTACTCATTTCAGCCGCAGTGATTAAAACTTACTTCTTAGGTTCCCGCAAAATAATCGGAAAAAATACCTACAGAATACTTTATAGCAGACTTGTAATACAGTTAAGACTATGATCCCAGATTCTGTTACGAAAGAAAAAATATTTTAGTTTCCGAACCAAACTTTTTCCTTAGTATATAGTATGAGTTACTGCACTTAACCACTAGACCAGAATATTACCATATCTGTATTTGTAATACTTATATTCTTATGTTTTTCTTTCGGTTTCATCGTTATTGCTTCACTGATAGATATTTGTTCTTCACCTTAAGTAAGGTGAGCGTCTGTGATAAGTGTTCAGTCTACTATCTACATCCGCAATCCACCGAAAGGTGCGTGGCGTAGGGTACACTGTACCACTACTAGACATTTCCTTTCCTATTCCACTCCCAAATAGAACGAGGAAACAAAGAATGCCTATAAGCCTCCGTACGAGTCCTAATTTCTCTTATCTTGTCATTGTGATCAATACGCGAAATGTGCGTAGGTGGCAGCAAGATCGTACTTCACTCAGCCGTCCGCGGTGGCCGAGGGGACTAGGCGCTTCAGTCACGGTCTGCACGGCCACTACGGTCGGGGGTTCGAACCCCCCCTCGGGCATGGATATTTGTGCTGTCCTTAGTTGTAGCTGGTTTATAAGTAGTTTGTAAGTTTAGGGACTGATGATCCCGTAGTTAAGTCCCATAGACTCTACAAACATTTGAACATTTGTACTTCACTCAGCTTCAAATTCCGGCCCTCTAAATTTCCTCAACAGAAATTCACGAAAAGAACGTCGTCTTTCCTCCAGCGATCCCCAATTGAGTTGCCGGAGCATTTCCGTGACACTCGCGCATTGGTCGAACCTACCAGTAACAAATCTAGCTGTTCGCCTCTGAACTGCTTCTGTGTCTTCCATTAAACTGATCTGCAGTGGATCCGAAACAATTGAGCAATACTCAAGACGTGGTCGTACAATCGTTTTATACGCCGTCTCCTTTACAGATGAAGTACATCTTCCCAAAATTCTCCCAATAAACAGAAGTCGGCTGTCCGCCTTACTCACAACTGTCCTTACATGCTCGTTCCATTTCATATCACTCTGCAATGTTACGCCTAGATATTTGAACGACGCGACAGCATCAAGAAGCTCACTACTAATGCTATGGGATTGTTTTTCCTAATCATGCGCATCACCTTACATCTTTCTACATTGAGAGGTAGGAGCCATTCTTCGCACCAACTAGAAATTTTGTCTAACAAGGAAAGTACATGGGCTCAAACAGACATATATGTATGAACGTTTGCTTGCAGGATCTCTACGTACACTTCAATGTGCTGGTGGGTGTCGTTTTTCTGCAAAACTCTGCGATCATGCTCTAGATAGCACTGTAGATGTAATTGTAGACGCCATACATAATGCAGATATCTTAACTATAACTTATGTCATAATCGTCGTACATGTTCTCTAGCGTATTGTCATCAAAAGCCGTGATGATAGTTGCAACTTTAACCTTCTTCTCGGAAGACTGTTGGTATTCACTGCCACTGCTTCCATCGCCTCTTCCCGCACTTACCGTAACACTACCGCTAGTAATGAGTTCTTCGTCATTATCATCCCTATTATCATCATTATTTGTTAGTGTTACAACAGTATCTAACTTATGCTCATATTTCTGTACCATAACAGATACGAGAAAGCATACGAATGATTCATCTTCTACACTAATACCATCTTCACGAAGGAGGGTTCTTCGTAACTTCATCTCAACTAATCGCAATACATTAGCAGGATTGATTAGCAATCGCCGTCCCATATGACGCTTCACCACACAAATAACACCACAAAACGCAACTTCGGAGGCACACTGCACCGTCCCTACTGGCGAACCGACAGGTCAAAGTGCAATGCGGCATGGCACACGCAGAGGCCTCTAATGGACGACTGCAGAGTTTTGCAGATGCGGGAGTATCACTAGTGCAATAAGGGATCTTTACATTATCTCTCATACGATTTTGGTGTATATGTGTTTGTTCGAGCCCAAGTACTTTCGTTGTAAGTACCGTTCAGATACATCGGTAACGTGCTTGTGGACACAACAGGACTTAAGATTGCGGTGAAAGTGGCTCATCTTATGCAGTTTTTAAATGCGGTGGAGTATCTGGAATGCGTATTTGAGTAATACTCAAATACAAATACGAAAATATGCCAAACACGACGCGACAGCTTTGCGAACGGCGAAAATGAAGGTCACACCGTATTTGACGGATTTCGTATTTACACTTTCGTAATATGAGAGTTAGCAGGATAAATGAAACGGCGCATTAAAGACATTACCGAGACGCGTATTTTAAGTTAAAGTTTATTGAAATAGAGTTTACAGAAGTGCTACTTCGTTAGATTAAACATTAGAAGGCTAACATTTTTATCAAAATATTCTGATAATATTTGCAAACAACTTTGAAAATTAACTTTTTAAGCTACATTAACTTACATGAAAGCAGCAGATGTTTCGTTATCAGAATTTTAACCCACACAATTTAAATCCAAGAAACGAAACGAGCCGAACGGCCTTCTCGAAACCTCCGCGGCTTTCGGTGCAGCGCTCGAAATTTCGGTGGCCGTTTCGGGCGGTAGCAGGCCCCAGAAGCGTACAGAATAACCATTTTCACTACCGAACCGAAATTGACGTCACCACCGAGAAAAACACACCGAACCGAACGGTACGAAAGATACAGAATAGGGGCCCTGGGCGAGGCGACCGCAGCCGCAGCCGCAGCCGCGCCCACGTTGGCAGACGGCAGACGGCTAGGTAGCAGTAGCGGCGGCGTCTGCAGATGTGGCGATGGCGGCTAACGAGGCGCTGACGGACGGCCGCTGACAGCTGAATGGCGCGCACGTGTGGTCCCGCAGGTCGGCTGCACGTGGGCGCACGTGGCTGTCAGGACGCGCCGCGCCCACCTGCCTCCCCAAACACCTGCAGCCGATACACCAAACGGGACACGCCACATCGCGACTCTCAAACGCCAAACGCTGTACATCCGACGTTCATTGATCATTTCGGGTCCCGTAAACTGTTATCAAATGTCTATTCGAAAGGGGCAGACATTGGCGATGGTCCGCAACTAAGGTCTTCACTCAGGAGACTGCTTTGATGCAGCTCTTCACCCAACTCCATCCTGAGCAGGTATCGACCACTTCTTTTAGTCAAGGTATCCCAAAAATTACCTTTCCCCAGTTCTGTTCAGTACCTCCTCATTAGTTACGCGATCTACCCACTTAACCTTCTGCATTCTTCTGCAGCACTTGTATGATACATCGTATATAGAACAATGTCTTTCCTATGAGAGTTATGATTCTAATATCGCTGGTATGCAGCAGCAAGAGTGGAGCAGTGAAGCTCGGTAGGCAGTTGCAGGAATGTAGTTTATATAGGTAGAAAACTTAGCTAAGAAAGTATTTTGTGACAGATGCATGGCGGAGCATACTTCTCCTACAGATTCACGAAATCTACAATTTAATTGCGATCTTCACGAAATTTCGCACGCTTGACCATCAAAACCTCAAGATTCATACGTTACATGGGGGACGGTACTTTGAAAAATAAAAATGGATCCCTAAATACCTTGGTCACGCCATAACCTGAGAACGGCTCGACCGATTTCACAGATCCTTTTGTTGTTGTTTTCGTTATTCTCAGAACAAGGGTTGTATGAAATAAAACTGTAATATCTAAGAACAACAAAGTGAGCTTTCCATGTGACCCTGTGTTTCTATTGCATAGAAATCTATAGTTTTGTTGCGATATTTGTGAAATTTTGCAGACTCTACCTTAAAAACAAGAGGAATGTCACTGTCTGCATAAAATTTCGTTCGGTGCACGATGGAGAGTACTTAACTTAGGGAATTTCACAAAATGCATAGTTTTGCTCCAATCTTTATGAATTTTTGCACACATGACCTTTATACTAAGAGGAAGATCTCTGGGTACATTAATATTTCTATGGTACTTAACAGAGGTACCTTGCAGAAAACTTTGCTGAGAGGGGGAAAGGTGGAAACGAACAGAGAGATGGGAGAGAATGAGGTTGATGCAGAGAGAGGGGGGGAGGGGATGTGGACTACGAGAGTGTATGATAAATAAATGGCCGGGCAACGCCGGGTGTACAGCTAGTAGCTTGTAAAGATAATAGTGGAAACTCCCTGGCATTTACATGCATTTGTCAGGCGACACCGCTAGCAGTGCCATCTGTCAGTTCGAGTTGTATAGCCTACTATGCTATGCTTGCCTTGACGTCTGTGACTCCGTACTTTATTTCGCTGCGTACCAAAGTTACATTCCAAGACTTAACATCTGTTTCTCTATCTGTGTTCAATGTTAATTCATTTAAAGTGTAGGGCTAAAGATACTAAAACAGTCGGTTCTGTACAGTCCATTTCGATGGAATTCGAACTGAAAATAACACAATACATGACGTAAGTTTTAAGTCTATATCATAGTTAGACTGTGCCTACAAATGTACCCACTTTCTATGAGCATTAGGCCTGTTTGCGAGTTACTTTTCGAAGCTCAAGAATAGTCTTTTTGAATTTTTATAATAAGCAATCATTTTTCTTATTTAGAAATGCTTTAATAAGATATTGAAAATATTTCTTAGCCAACAAGTAGCAATAACTATTACAAACGGCTCCTAATTCGGATCACTCATTTATGAGTAAGCAAACCATCTTTAGTCTAACCCCGTAAGTTCTTTCAATGAAACACTGACCAAAATTATGTCTAAACAATTTTGACATTTTTTTATGACATACTGTGAGCACAACCATTGGGGAAAAGCATTTTGTTTGAGTCATATGTCTTCATCTGTATACAGAAGTACGCAACTTAATGCTAACTGTCATTATAGATTCCAGAGATATTTTACATTTCTCATGTTCCAACCCACTGTATTCGCAGCCCATAATATATTTCCTCTCATTTGTTTCAATAGTCATCCCTTCACTGATACTTTTGTGTCCCAACTTCGTCGCCGCTTTTGTGTCCCAGCCTCGTCGTAGGTGTCGGTGGCCGAGTGGAATAAGACCGACACAGGAACAAAGATAGCACGCTGGTGCAGGTACGGAGGGGAGCAGCCAGAAACCATAAACACTAGAGTAAATTAGAAAGAGATATATATTGGACAGAATGTAACAATACTTAACTTTTACATAGTACTGCAGAATGTTGATACATAGTTGTTAGAGCCCTACAATAGCAAAGTCCTCAATGGTGCCTATCTGATTACGAAGGTCCTAACTGGTTGCTATCTCAGACCCAAGTGGACGATGTCCTTCAGTGGTGGCCACGAGCGGAGTTGTCGCAGAGGGCGCTCGTGGCTGTCGTCGTGAGAACGCCGCGCCGTGCGTGCATGGCGGCGCACGGCGAAAGTAGGTGGCGCGCACTTTGTACTTGTGCGACACCACACCCCTCCCCCCCCCCCCCCAAACCGCCGCGCCGTCGTGGCGTAGAGCTGAGGGCCACGGCGACGGCACTGGGAGGAGGGCCTGGGCGGGGGCGTTACTGGTGGGACGGGCGTCGTAGCTGAGGCTGGGATCGAGACGCCGTCCGCGCCCCGGTATACACCTTGCTATCCGCTGGAAAACCCGCGAAAACCAGCGGAAGGGCGCCCGCCCCCGCCCAGAGGGAGCAGGTCATCTTCTTCTGAGGTGCGTGGCCCAGGCGGCGGCGGCACGCACGGTCCCGCAGTCCCTCTCGGTGACGCTGTCATCTGCGGCGGCGACAGCGGCGGCGACGCGTCGATCTCCATCGGGACGATCTCGTAGTCCGGGGACGCTGGACCCGTTGACGAACGATGTGTTTGTGCTCCCTGGCGGTGAACTGGGTCTGGAATCAAGAAACCGGAGACAGGATCGCGCGGCCTATGCAGGCGCAATTGGTTTGCGTGGCGCCGCAGCTCCGACCCTGTGGAAGAACGTACAACATACATATTGCGCCCGAGCACGCGCTGAATGGTGCCCGGCGTCCATGTCTTCTTCATACCAGCAAACACCCTGTACAGCACCGGCGTAGAAACCTGAAAATGCGTAGCGCCATACGAACCGATTCGGTGCGTGGGAGGCTGCAGCAGGTGAAGGAGAGTGCGGTGACGGCGGCCGTGTAGCAGCTCGGCAGGAGACGGGCCGTCACGTGGCATGCATCGATACGTAGACAGGAAAATTTGAAGAGCTTGCTGCCTGGAGTGCTGACCTTTCATCTTCTTCATGTGAGACTTGAACGTTCGAACGAAACGTTCGGCTTCACCATTGGACTGAGGGTGAAAAGGTGCAGTGGTAATATGCTGAATGCCATTGACACGACAAAACTGTTGAAATTCCGCACTAACAAACTGAGGTCCATTGTCACTGACGATAGTTTCAGGCAAGCCTTCGATGCAAAACACTGATGTTAAGGCACCGATTGTACTAGAGCTGTCGTTGAGTTCATGGCAATCACAAAAGGAAACTTGCTGAAAGCGTCTACAACAATTAACCAGCGCGTATTCCAGAAAGGTCCGGCAAAGTCAATATGTAAACGTTGCCATGGTCCCTTGGGGCGTGACCAGTCTGAGAAACGCTGTGGAGGAGCCGCCTGATGCTCCGCACAAACTGTACACTGTGATGTCATGCTCTCTATCTGAGCGTCCATACCAACCCAGGTACAATGACGTCTGGCCAGTTGCTTTGTCCTAACAATGCCCCAATGTCCTTGATGCAGGAGGCGTAACACTTCTCGTTGCAGGGAACGAGGAACAATCACTCTTGCTTGGTCGTTGTCGGTATGCAACAACAGTACACCCTTACTTAAAGATAATGCATGACGTTGTGCAAAATAACGTCGAACCAGAGGCCGATCAATGTCTTTGGCTCTGGCAGGCCACCCTGAGCGAACAAAACGTGCTACCACACTTAGGTCTGCATCCGCATCTGTTTCCTGTGCAACCCGACGAGAGTTCAAAGGGAAATCTGCGACAGCGGTAGCATCTCTGGAGTCTATCTGACAACATGCCATTTCCGAAGAATCAAACGACACATCCTGGCCAACCGGAAGTCGGGAAAGTGTGTCCGCGTTGGCATGTTTAGTGGTAGGTCGGTACAAAATCTCATACTGATAATTTGACAATATCAAGGACCATCTCTGAAGCTTTTGTGCCGTTCGTGGCGGAATTGGCTTTGTGGGTGAGAACAACGACGTGAGAGGCTTGTGGTCTGTCAGCAAATAGAATTTTCTGCCATAGAGATAATGATGAAACTTTGTGACGCCGTAAATGATTGCTAAGGCCTCCTTTTCTATCTGACTGTAATTCTGTTGCGTTGGCGTCAGTAGCTTGGATGCAAAGGCAGTAGGACGATCATGACATCCAATACGATGTGACAGAACTGCACCCACACCGTACGACGAGGCGTCAACTGCTAGCACTACAGGCTTCTGTGGGTCAAAGGGAATCAAACATGCATCACTGAGTAGTGCAGAATTTAGTTTGTCAAAGGCAACCTGACAATCTTTGGACCATACAAAAGGAACATTCTTCCTACGTAAGTGATGCAGTGGAGCTGCAATCTGAGAGGCATTGGGAAGAAACCTGAAATAGTAGTTAAGTTTTCCCATTACTGCTTGCAATTCATGCACATTCTTAGGAGGAGGCAAGTCTTTGATTGCTCTAAGATGTGACTGTAAGGGATGGATTCCTTGGGCATTAATCACATGGCCTAGGTACTCTATTTCAGTTTGAAAAAACGAACACTTTGCTTTATTGCAACGTAGACCTGCTGCAGTCAAAACTTTGAACAGGCACTCCAGGTTTGCTAAATGTTCTTCAACTGTACGTCCGGATACCACAATGTCATCTAAATAGTTCGACCAACACGGTACAGAAACTGTCAGCTGTTCCAAAAAACGCTGAAAAATAGCAGGGGCGGAAGAACTGCCAAAGGGTAGGCGTTGAAATTGAAAAAGGCCCATGTGAGTATTAATGACGAAAAACTTTTTGGACTCGTCATCAAGTGGAATCTGTAAGTATGCCTCTGCCAAATCAATCTTAGAAAAGAAACGAGACTGTCCTAATATGTCCATAAGTTCCTCAGATCGGGGCAGGGGATAAGTGTCTACAATTGTTTGACTGTTCACTGTTGATTTGAAGTCCGCACAGAGACTTGGGTATAATTACTAAAGGCGAGGTCCACTGACTCGCAGAAACAGGAGAAATCACCCCACTATCTTGTCAACGTTGAAGTTCTGCAGCAACATTATCACGAATTGCGATAGGCACTGGTCTAGCTTTACGGAATTTTGGAACTGCAGATTCTTTTAAAGTTACATGTGCCACGAAGTCTTTTGCACAACCTAGTTCCGGCGAAAACAAGTCACTATATTTGTCACACAATGCATTGATTTTATCCTGAGGCACTATTGACGAAATTTGAAGCACATCTCTTTGAATTGATAAACCAAACAAGTCAAAAGCATCTAGTCCAAAAATGTTCTGTGTCGATTTGGCCTGAAGAACTACAAAAGCAACTGTTTTTGTTACACCTTGAAAAGAGGCGGGCAGGCTACATATTCCTAGCACGGGAATATTTTCACCTGTATAAGCTGTTAACACTTGCTGTGACGGCGACAATTTTGGCGAACCCAGAAGTTCATAAGTATCATTATTTATTAATGTGACAGCGGAACCAGTATCAAGCTGAAATTGCACCGTCTTATTTTCTATGAAGAGAGTCACAAACAGTTTTTGCTTGCGGCGCTCGACAGGTGCGCGAATGTGGGCAACGTCTGCTACGGTTTGTTTACTGCTCTTGCGCGGGCCGCGTAGTGAAGTAAGCGGCGCAGACTCGGCACGCAGCGGATTAACAACACTGTCACTAGATGGCACTACCGCCGGATCGGTGTCCGCGCAAGCATGCGAAGCTACTCCAGATTTACTAACTACTGCACTAAACTTTCGAGTAGCTACATCAATTCTACTGTCACTAGCTACACAGTACTGGGCACTATTACAATGAGCAGTTGCAGAAGGCACTATTTTCACTACAGGAATGCACTGTTCATAGTCATTTTGCTTGTCCCGAACCCTTTTCCGTTGCACTGTTTTACGCGCTCGTCGGCGCTTGCAACGTGGTGCACTATATAGTTTTGCCATAGGCGCAGAACTACTTTCTTGCAATTGAGATCCAAGGAAAGCACTGTTCAATTCCACAGCCCGTATAACATTTACAGAATGAACTGTTCTCGCACTCTGCGAAGCACTGTTCCTAACGGTACCGTTCTTTGAGTTTTTAATTTGCATACACACAGACTGTACATGTCCTGATTTGCCACATTGATAACAGGTTGCGTTGCGACTAGGGCAATGAGCACGCTTGTGGCGAGACACACACTGGGGGCAAGATTTACGTACATTTTTCTGAAATGAGCGTTGGCGCCCGTTATTCAAATCACTGTTTCTAACACGACGGGGCGACCTTTGTGTCGCACTTTTACACTGGCTACTGTTCACTGTCTGTTCAGCACGGCCTGTACTATTGTAAGAACCACTAGTGCTACACTGAGAAATACGGCTAGGAAAACGTCCGTTGCGTTGCACTGAATTTACACTGTGGCTTTGCATTTCTGTCTCTGCTAAGTCAAAAGTATCATGCGCTTCTATAAGCTGCAGTACACTGTCTAATGAGGGATCAGACTGTTTCAGAATTGCTGCTCTAATCCTGGGGTCCTGAATGTTCTGCGTAATCGCATCTCTTAACATAATGTCACTATAAGAAAGTCCACAAGAGCAAGTAAATTTACATTGGCGGGTTAAGCCCTTCAATTCCGTAATCAACTCTTGGTGTGACTGCTGCGGTAATTTTTTAAGTCTGAAAAATCGGTATCGTGCAGCGGCTACAAGAACTTTTCTCTCATAATGAGCATTCAGTGCATCTACAATTTGTTCAAAGTCTACATCACGAGGAGATGCGAGAGGGAAAAGTTTTTGCAATAGTACGAAGGTCTGTGGGCCCACAATCGATAAGAAAAGGTTCTTCACTCTCTGACCTGTAATTTGATGAGCCGCGACAAGTTCTTGAAACTGTGTGAAATAGTCGCTCAATTCTTCCTCACGTTCGTTGTACTGGCGAAATGTAGGAAGCGGTGCAGCGGCAGGTGTGGGCTGCTGATGTGACGGCTGTTGTTGTTGGTGAGCAGCCTGTGCCGTCAACTGCGACACGGCCTGCAGTAGTTGAGTGATTTGCGCCGTCTGTAACTGAATAATTTCCATTAAGTTTGGGTTCAGGGTAGTGGCCATGCTGACTGATTAGGCGCCGCGCATACAAGTAAATTATAACAAAACACAAATGCAATATGAAAGAGGACGCGCTGCAACAAAAAAGTCCACAAAACACGGAACAAATTATCTTCCCCCAAAATTCTTATAATAAGGGTGGGTGGGCGGGAGCAATTTCTGCGTGCTCCGACTGCTGCTGTCTGGCTGCTGCAAGCGTGCTGGTCCACGGTTCGTCTATCACTCCTCGTCGCCACTTTTGTGTCCCAACTTCGTCGCCGCTTTTGTGTCCCAGCCTCGTCGTAGGTGTTGGTGGCCGAGTGGAATGAGACCGACACAGGAACAAAGATAGCACGCTGGTGCAGGTACGGAGGGGAGCAGCCAGAAACCATAAACACTAGAGTAAATTAGAAAGAGATATATATTGCACAGAATGTAACAATACTTAACTTTTACATAGTACTGCAGAATGTTGATACATAGTTGTTAGAGGCCTGCCTAGTGCCTGTACAATAGCAAAGTCTTCACTGGTGCCTATCTGATTACGAAGGTCCTAACTGGTTGCTATCTCAGTCCCAAGTGGACGATGTCCTTCAGTGGTGGCCACGAGCGGAGTTGTCGCAGAGGGTGCTCGTGGCTGTCGTCGTGAGAACGACGCGCCGTGCGTGCATGGCGGCGCGTGGCGAAAGTAGGTGGTGCGCACTTTGTACTTGTGCGACACCACAGATACTGATATCAGCATACATAATAAATAACAGTGTCTTCAGCAGTCATTTCACTCACACATCACTTAATTTGATTAGGAACGCTGCTGCATATATTTGAATGTCTGTCTTGAAAAGGACAAAATAAAGTATTGACCATAACTTTCCTTATTGTAGTGTGGAATTGACATTGTTACTTCGTTTCCGTCTTATAATACTAAAGATATTTTCAGTGCAATTCTGAGCCAATCTTTCTCTGAACGGAACACTAAAACCAAATTTCTTAGTTCTATTCACCACAACACAATGGTTGTGATATTATGTATCCTTTGACGTATGTAACAATTCTATCTGTATATAGCACATATATTTCCTCTTCCAACCATTTCCTACTTCCATGAAGTAAGCTTCCGAATCAAGACTCGCCATATACATCGAGTGTCACTCCCAGCTGTAGTTCACTAGTCACGCCGCTAGGAGGTGCTAGGAACCCCTGTTGCACTTTTCTGTGAAGAGTTTCCGCTATTGTCTTTATAAGCTATCTAGTTGCATTTTATATTCCATAGAGCCCACAGCGTGATAAAGGTCAGCAAGCGACATAATAATAAAATTACCCAAAACGATGCCATATACTAATTTTTATTTCAACACGACGGACCTGTTTCACTATCTGTGTCAGCTAACTAGACATAACAATAAGTGAATGTAAATGCTCTATATTGTTATACTATACTGTTGTGGTCACCAGTCCACAGACTGGTTTGATGCAGCTCTCCATGCTATCCTGTCCTGTGCAAGTCTCTTCATCTGAGAATACGTACGGCAACCTACATCCTTTTGAATCTGCTTACTGTATTTGTCCCTCGGTCACCCTCTACGATTTTTACCCCACACGATTCTATCTAATGCTAAGTTGACGATTCCTTGATGCCTCAGAATGTGTCCCACCAATCAATCCCTTCTCTTAGTCAGGATATGCCAGAAACTTCTTTTCTCCATAATTCGGTTAGCACCTCCTCATTAGTTACGTGATCTACCCGTCTAATTTTCATCATTCGTTTGTAGCACCACATTTCGAAAGCTTCTCTTTTTGTCTGAACTCCTTATCGTGCACGTTTCACTTCCATATGATGCCACTCCAAACAAATACTTTCAGAAAGAACTCGGCCATCAGAAGTTAACTTGGTACCCAAGTAACAAAACTCATCGACTACTTTTACTGTATTATTACCTAATCTAAGTCCTTCAGCATCGCTCAGTTTTCTGATGCTACATTCCGTAACCTTCGTTTTACTCTTGTTAATGTTCATCTTATACCCTCTTTTCAAGACATTGTTCATACCATTCAACTTCTCTTCCAGATACTTTGCGGTCTCTGGCAGAATTTCTATGTCATCGGTCAATCGCAAAGTTTTCATTTCTTCTCCCTGCACTTTAATTCCCTCTCCAAATTTTTCCTTGCATTCCTCCACTGCTTGCTCAATGTACAAATTGAACAACATGGGAAAAGGCTACAACCCTGTCTTACTTCCTTCCCAACCTTGGCGTCTCTTTCATTCCCTTCAACTCTAATGACCGCTATCTGGTTTTTTATAAGTTAAATATAAACTTTCGCTCCCTATATTTTACCCCTGGCACCTTCAGAATTTGAAAGAGTGTATTCCAGTCAAAAGCTTTCTCCAAATCTACAAATGCTAAGTACGTAGGATTGCCTTTCCTTAGCCTATCTTCTAAGATAACTCGTAATTTGAGTATTGCCTCCCGTGTTCGTACATTTCTCCTAAATCCAGACTGATCTTACCCATGCTCGGATTCCACACGTTTTTCTACTCATCTGTAAATAATTCGTGTTAGTATTTCGCAACCATGACTTATTAAACTGATAGTTCTGTAATTTTCACATTTGTCTGCACTTGCTTTCTTTAGAATTGAAACTACTATGTTCATCCTGAAGTGTGTGGGAATTTCCCCTGTCTCATATATCTTACTTACCAGATGGAACAATTTCTTCATGACTGGCTCTTCCAAAGATATCAGCAGTTCAGACGGCATATCATCTACTCCAGGGTCCTTGTTTCTACGTGAATCTTTCAGCACTCTGTCAAATTCTTCTCGCAGTATAGTTCCTCCTATCTCATCTTCATCTACTTTATCTTCCATTTCTAGAATACTGCCTTCAAGTTTATTTCCTTTGTACAGGCCTTTTATACATCCCTTCCACCTTTTAGCTTTTCTGTCTTTGCGTAGTACTGGTTTTCCATCTGAGTTCTTGATATTCATACCGCTGTTTTTCTTGTCTTCAAATATCTGTTTTATTTTCCTGCACGCGTATTAGGCGTATCTAGTTTTCCCCTAGATATACATTCTTCCACGGACTTGCATTTCTCCTCAAGCCGCTCCTGCTTAGCCAGTCTGCACTTTCAGTCAACTTCATTTTTCAGACGTCTGTACTCCCTTTTGCCTGCTTCAGTTGGTGCATTTTTATATTTTCTCCTCTCATCAGTTAAGCTCACTATATCTGTGTTATCCAGGGATTTCTATTAGTCCTTGTCCTTCTGCCTATATGATCCTCTGCGGCTTCCACTACTCTATCTCCCAGAGCTACCCATTCTTCTTCCAATGTATTACTTTTCCCTGTTTCTGCCAATACTTACCTAATGCTCCCTCTGAAACTCTCAACCACTTCTGGTTCCTTCAATTTGTCCAGGTTCCACATCCTAACCTTTCTATCTTTCTGCAGTCTCTTAAGTTTTAATCTGCAGTTCATAACCAAAGAGTTATGGTCAAAGTCTATTTCTTTCCATTATAACGTCAAACTGGTACCGTCCAGTGCCTCCTGGTCTCTTCCACGAATATAGCCTTCTTTCATGATGATTAAATAAAGTGTTGGTGATCATTAAATTGTGCTGCACAGAATTCTACCAAGCGATCTCTTCTTGCATTTCGTTTTACCAGTCCACATTCACCTACTTCATTTTTTCTCTTCCTTGTCGTACTACCTTGTTCCGGTCCACTATCACAATCAAGTTTTTGTCTCCCTTAATTTTTTTTATCTCCTTATACATTTGTTCGATATTCTCATCATCGGTAGAGCTAGTGAGCATATAAACTTGTACTACTGTGGTGTTAGTTTTGTGTATATCTTTGCTATGATAATGCGTTCACTATGCTGTTCATACTAACTTACCCGAATTCCTATTTTTTTATTCATTACCAGACCATCTCCTGCGTTACCACCAACTGTTTTTGAATTTATAACCCTGTACTCACCTGACCAGAATCCTGTTCGCCCTGTCACCGAACTTCACTAATCCCTACCATATCCAATTTTAATCTATCCATTTCTCTTTTGGTATTTTCTAACTTACCTACGCGATTAAGGGTTAGAACATTCCACGCTTCGATCCGTAGATTGCCTGTTTTGTTTTTCTTAATGACGACATCCTCCTGAGTAGTCCCCGCCCGGAGATCCGAATGGGGGACTATTTTACCTCCCGAATATTTTACCCAAGAAGACGCCATCATCATATATATTTATACAGCAGAGCTGCATGTCCTCGGGAAACGTAAGGACTGTAGTTTCCCTTTGCTTTCAGACGTTCGCAGTAACTGTGTGGCAAAGCCACATTAGCTGATGTTACTAGGCCAGCTCAGTCAATCATCCAGACTGTTGCCCCTGTAACTAGTGAAAAGGCTGCTGCCCCTCTTCAGGAATCACACGTTTGTCTGGCCTCTCCACAGATACCCCTCCGTTGTGGTTGCACCTACGGTACGGCTATTGTATCGTAGAGGCACGCAAGCCACCCCACTCGGCAATATCTGCGGTTATGGGGGTAGTAGACTATACTATAGCATAATAATTTATTGCACCTAAATACCACCCACTTTATACCGCATGTCACTTGAAAATGGCACGCAAGCCGAAACAGGACTGTCGTGTTTAAATAAATATTAGTATATAGCAGCGTTTTGGTTAATTTTATTATTATGCTATTTGGTTGCAAGCGAGTAGTTGGCTAGTGCGGTCGAGCTAACCAGCAGAGGTTTTGAATGAGGCTCTTAGGCCTTTTTTTTCATTTTTTTTTTCATTTTTATGCGTGTGAAGTACGTTTATTGGCAATAAATGTCAATTTTAACAGTCTACATTGTAGTTATATATTCGAGAATACCCAGTCATTTATTAAGAGGAATATGTAGTGCAGATGAAGTGATTATAAAGGAAGAGATTAACAGCAATTAAATACTACCTTAGTTGTGAGTTATTTACCACGCTTTACGAGTAGGTAGGGAGCTGGCACACATTTCAAAAGCCCCTATGCTCTTCCGGTCTAAACTATTTATGGTTCATGTTTCACTCCCGTACAAGTAATACTCCACACAAATGCCTACAGAAAATATTTCCTTAAGCTAATATTAATATTCCATGTTAGCAAATATCTCTTTCTCAGAAACGCTTTTCTTTTAATTGCCATTCTGCATTTAGTAGCCTGTGTACCGCGACCATCATATATTACTTTACTGTCCAAGTAACCAGACTCTTCTACCACCTTTATTGTTTCGTTACCCAAACTAATTATTTAAGAATCGTCTGATTTTCGTGGACTGTTTTCCATTACCCTTGTTTTGCTCTTATTTCTGCATCCTAAACTTTAGTTGTTTCTCCTAATTTCTCCTTGCTTTCCTTACCAGTTTTCTAAATGTACAAATTGAATAACATCGGAGAAAGCCTACAACGCTGTCTTACTCCCTTCCTAAGCACTGCGTCCATTTCATGCCCTTCAGTTCTTGAAACTGCTGTTTTGTTTGTGTACAAGATCTAAATAAACTTCCGTTCTCTACATCTCACCCCTGTTGAGTTCAGAATTTGAAATACTATATTCCAATCAACATTGTCAAAAGCTTTCTCTAGCTAGAAATGTAGCTTTGCCTTTTCTTAATCCATCTTCTAAGATGAGTCGTAATGATAGTATTCTCGCCCATATTCCTACATTTCTCCTAAGTACCAAATGATCTTCCCCGAGGTCAGATTCTACCAGACTTACCAATCTTCTGTAAATAATTCGTATGCAAAATTTTGCAACCATGACTTGTTAAAATGACGATTCTGTAATTTACACACCTGTCTGTGCCTGCTTTCTTTTGAATGGGGATAATTACATTTTTCTTAAAGTCCGAGGCTATCTCACGAGTCTACTCCACACCCGCAGAGAGAGTAGCATGAGTGACAGCGCTAATGATTGGCTGAGAGCCCAGGACTCAGTTTCTATAGCTCCGTACACACAATTCAACTACAAACTGACATTTTAACTACGAGAAATGGGCACATGTTAAGTGAGACTGAACAGTTCTAATTTATAGGCGTTCAAATAGATTGTAAGCTAACGTGGAAAGTCCAAGTTCAGGATATTCTTCAAAAACTGTGATAACATAGTTCGGTGAATGGTCCTGTAACATTTACGTACATGAACTATGAACTACAGTTGCCTTACTGTCTACAGAAACAGTCAAGACACATAACTATGCGCAGATGAGCTCTGTGGTACATGTCCTAGAAACTTTGCACGAAGTCTTCCTTTCACATGGTGTTCAAAAACTCTCGTCACGTTTTGTTGAAAGCCACCGATATCGTCAAACCTCTTTCCTTACAAAGTCAGTTTGAGTTGAGGGAATAGGATGAAGTATGTAGATTAAGATCCGGCTAGTATGGAGTATGTTGAAGTTGCACGACATTATTCGAAGACACAAATCAATGTCGTCAAACGGATCCTGGCAATAAAGGGGGTCGTGCAACCTAAACATACTCCATACGTTAAACGTCCTGGCAGACAAAAAGTGTGTGCCGTAACCTGAATTCCAACCTGTGACGTTTGCCTTTCACGGGCTAGCGCTCTACCGACTGAGCTATCCCGAGACGACTCACGATGCCGCCTCACAACTTTACTTCCGCCAGTACCATGCCTCCTACATTCCAAACTTCACAGAAGCTCTCCTGCGAAACATGCAAAATTACCACTTCTGGAAGAAAGGATAGCCGCGGTGGAATAGCCGAGCGGTCTAAAGCATCTCGCTGCGGAGCGCGCGGATGCTCGCCGTGGAGGTTCGAGTCCTCCCTGGGGCATGGGTGTGTGTGTTGTCCTTTCGTTAGTTTAGTTTAAGTAGTTTGTAAGCTACGGACTAACGACCACGCAGTTCGGTCCGATAGAATTACAAACATTTGAACATTTCTTAAAAAAAGGCTATGGTGGATACATGGCCTAGCCACAGTCTAAGGGATGTTTCCAGAATGAAACTTTTCAATCTACAGCGGAGTATGCACTGATATGAAACTTCCTGGCAGATTAAAATTGTGTGCCGGAACCGGGACTCGAACCTGGGACCTTTGCCTTTCGCGGGCAAGCGCTCTAGCGACTGAGCTATCCCGACATGACTCACGATGCCGCCTCACAACTTTACTTCCGCCAGTACTTCGCCTCCTACTTTCATTCTGGAAACATCCTTTAGGCTGTGGCTAAGCCATGTCTCCACCATATCCTTTCTTCCAGGAGTGCTAGTCTTGCACGTTTCGCAGGAGAGCTTCTGTGAAGTTTGGAAAGTAGGAGGCGAGGTACTGGCGGAAGTAAAGTTGTGATGCGTCATCGTGAGCCGTGTCGGGATAGCTCAGTTGGTAGAGCGCTTGCCCGCGAAAGGTAAAGGTCCCAGGTTCGAGTCCCGGTTCCGGCACACAATTTTAATCTGCCAGGAAGTTTCATATCAGCGCACACTCCGCTGCAGAGTAAACGTTTCATTCCGGATACTCGATACTCGCCGGATCTCAATCCTCCATACTTCTTCCTGTTCCCTCGACTGAAACTCGCTTTGAAAGAAAAGAGGTTTGACGATATCTCTGGCATCCAACAAAACGTGACGAGGATTTTTGAACATCATCTGAAAAGAAGATTTCGTGCAAAGTTTCTAGGACATGTATCACAAAGCTGTCGAGCTCATTGAGGTGCTATGCTACGATTCGCGAGGATATCCCCCTTCGGAGGTTCGAATCGCCTCTCGGGCATGGATGTTTGTGCCGTCTTTAGTATAAGCCATTTCATAAGTAGTTTGTAAGTTTAGGGACTGATGACCCCGCACTTAAGACTCATAAGCTTTACAAACATTTGTATCAGAGAGCTCATCTGTGCATACTTGTGGGAGTTGACTATTTCGAAGAACAGTAAGGTAACTTTAGTTCGCAGTTCGACTACGTTAATGTTATAGGACTTTTCACCGAACTTTATTGTCAGAGGTAGTAAGTGCTGCTTTGTTTACCATTAGAATAGTTTAGGAAATCAGTAGTAGTTCAAAACGAAAAATAGTCTAGTTTGTGTATGTTCATTCGCTTATGACGTATGGTGTTAGTTTTTGGGAACCTCCCCTGATTTAAAAATAATTAAATAAATAAAAAGGGCGGTTCGAGAAATATGTGGTACAAGTTCGCAAATATCTTGTCAACCCTTGTTTAGTAGCCCGGGAATTCCGTCATTGGCCTCTCAATACACATCCTCTTTAATGTTGCTTGTTGTTGATAATAGTTGGTTATTTCCTAGAGTTACCAGGTTTCAGTCTGTTAATATTAGGCAGCAGTCGAATCGGCATTTGGATCATCCTTTAGCAGAAAGGCGTGCATAAAGAACTTAGGTGGTAATCCCCGCACTTTCAAGCCTAAACTGAAAGGTTTCTTCAAGGATCACCTTTGTATTCTGTCGAGGAATTCCTGGAAGAATTACAAAACTCAGCTAATTTCTGACTTTTTTGTGTCTTCTTTTCATTTATGCTTCGATCTGTCCCGTCCTTACAATTTCTTTGCGTATCACTTTTTCAATTACTACTCCTTTGTTACAACCTAATGTATTGACTCGTTCTTTGATCATGGAGGTTTCCTCCTCATTTCACTCCATCGGTACGTCATAAATATCAATAAATAAACCACTCTGATGCAGAGGCGCCGTGCATTTCAGCTAACGACCAGCAGTGGTCTAAGGCTACACCTACACACACACACACACACACACACACACAAACACAAACACACATACACACACGCACATACACACACGCACATACAAGCACGCACGCACATCATTCCAGTTTTAGGGGTTCGTGACCCTTTCCATAAAAACGGAACAGTGATAAACAAAGACATCATTGCAGTTCTCTCTATTCCTCATTAAAAAATAAATTAACATTTTCAATCCGCGTTCCAGATTAGATCAGTAGCCATAATACCCAGGAACACGACTTCTTGCAGAGGTGCATTACTGTATTCGTCTTGGCATACTGTCCGCTAGATCAAAGGACTGTTGGCCCAGATTGTTCCAAACATAAAATATATTGAAAATTATGTTCCTTGATAAGATAACGAATCAGGTTCCCGTTGAATCGGCGAAGAGAGGAACCTATAAAAGACACCAGTAGGAAGAAAGGGCAATGTGATAGGACGTGTGTCAAAATATGAGGCAATAATATTCATGGCGTCCACCCTATGAGCCACAGACATTGCCGAGGTGGGATGGCTTCAGAGCCTCAACGATACAGATAGCCGACCGAAGGTGCAACCATAGTGGAGGGTTATCTGTGGAGAGGCCAGACAAACGTGTGGTTCCTGAAGAGGGGCAACAGCCTTTTCAGTAGTTACAGGGGCAACAGTCTGGATGACTGACTAAGCTGGCCTCGTAACATTAGCTAATGTGTCTTTGCCACACAGTTAATGCGAACAACTGAAAGCAAAGGGAAAATACAGCCGTTACTTTTACCGAGGACATGCAGCTCTACTGTATGAACATATGATGATGGCATCCTCTCGGGTAAAATATTCCGGAGGTAAATTGTCCTCCATTCGGATTTTCAGGCGGGGATTACTCGGGAGGATGTCATCATCAGGAAGACAACACTGGCATTCTACAGATCGGAGCATGGAATGTTAGATCCCTTAATCGGGTAGGGAAGTTAGAAAATTTAAAAAGAGAAATTGGTAGGTTGAATTTAGATATAGTGTGGATTACTGCAGTTCGGTGGAAAGAGTAACAGGATTTATGGTCATGTGAGTACAGAATTGTAAATACAAATTCACTTGGGGGTTTCACAGAAGTTGGTCTGATAATGAATAAGAAAATAGGAATGCGGGTAAACTAACATGAGCAACACACTGATCGCATTATCGTATTCAAGATAGATACGAAGCCAACAACGACCACAATAGTACAGGTTTATATGCCAACGAGCTCTGCCGATGATGAGGAGATCGAAGAATGTGTGAGGAGGTAAAGGAAATTATTCAGACAATTAAGGGAACAGAAAACTTTATTGTGATGGGGGACTGGAATTCGGTAGTTGGAAAAGGAAGGGAAGGAACAATAATGATAAAATGTCTGTAAATCTATCGGACCAAACTGCGTGGTCATCAGTCCGTAGCTTACAAACTACTTAAACCTAGGTAAACTAACCTAAGGACAACACATACACCCATACCCCAGGGAGGGCTCCACGGCGAGCAACCGTGCGCTCCGCAGCGAGACGCTTTAGACCGTTCGGCTACTCCACGGCGGCAAGGAACAATAGTAGGTGAATATGGACTGGGCAAAAGGAATGAAAGAGTAAGCTGCCTGGTAGAATTTTTCACGGAACATAATTTAATCATAACAGACATCTGGTTTAAGAATCACTAATGAAGGTTGTATACGTGGAAGAGACCAGGACACACCAGAAGTTACCAGATAGATTTTATAATTGTAAGACATTAAGACATAGATTCCAGAACCAGCTTTTAAACTTTAAGACATACCCTGGGGCAGATACAGACTCTGACCATAACATATTGGTCATGAACTGTAGGTTGAAACTGTAAAAACTGCAGAAAGGTAGGAAAGTAAGTTGATGGAACTTGGATGAATTGAGGGAACCTGAAGTTCTTAAGAATTTCAGAGGGCAACAGTTGGCAGAACTGGGTGGGGGGGGGGGGGGGCGGGGAATAAAATGGTAGAAGAAGAATGGGTAGCATTGAGAAATGAAATAGTGAAGGCAGCAGAGGACAAAATAGGTAGAAAGGCAAGACCTACAAAAAATCCTTGGATATCACAGAAAATACTAAATTTAATTGATGAAAGGAGAAAATATAAAAATGCGACAAATGAAATAGGCAAAATGGAGTAAAGGCGATTAAGAAATGAAATTGACAGGAAGCGCAAATTAGCTTAGCTAGAGCGGGTCGAAGGCAAATGCAAGTCTGTAGAAGAATGTATAACTAGTGGAAAAATAGATACCGCACACAGGAAAATAAAAGAGATATTTGCTCAAATGTTCAAATGTTTGTAAATGTATCGGACCAAACTGCGTGGTCATCAGTCCGTAGCTTACAAACTACTTAAACTAAGGTAAACTAACCTAAGGACAACACACACACACTCATGCCCAGGGAGGACTCGAACCTCCGACTGCGAGCAACCGCGCGCTTCGCAGCGAGGCACCTTGGACCGCTCGGCTACTCCACCGCGGCAGAGACATTTGGAGACAAGAAAAGCAGCTCTATGAATATAAAGAAGTTGGATGGAAAACCAGTTCTCAGCAAAGAAGGGAAAGCTGAGAGGTGGAAAGAGTATATAGAGGAGCTCTACAAAGGAAATGAACTCCGTGACTATATTGTAGGAAGGGAAGAAGAAATTGATGAAGATGAAATAGGAGATAATATACTGAGAGAAGAATTTGGCAGAGCCCTGAAGGACCTAAGTCGAAACAATGCCCCTGGACTAGATGGCATTCCCTAATAACTACTAAAGTCTCTGGGAGAACCAGCCATGAGCAGTCTATTTCACCTGGTGCGTAAGGTGTACGAGAGAGGCGACATACCTTCGAACCTTAAGAGAAATGTAATTATCCCCATTCCAAAGAAAGTAGATGCAGATAGATGTGAAAATTAAAGAACCACCAATTTGATAAGTCATGGTTGCAAAATTTTAACACGAATTATTTACAGAAGGATGGAAAAGCTGGTAGAAGCCGACCTTGGGGAAGATCAGTTTCGATTGAGGAGGAATATAGGAACACGGGAGACAATACTCACTTTACGGCTTATCTTAGAAGATAGATTAAGGAAAGGGAAACCTATATTTCTAGTTTTTGTAGATTTGGAGAAAGCTTTTAACAATATTGACTGGAATAGACTCTTTCAAATTCTGAATTCAGCAGTAGTAAAAAAGGGGAACGGAAGGTTATTTACCACTTGTACAAAAACCAGACATCAGTTATCAGAGTTGGAGGGCATCAAAGAGATGCAGAGGTTGGGAAGGGAGTGAGACAGGGTTGTAGCCTTTATCCAATGCTATTCAATTTGTTCATAGAGCAAGGTATAGTGGAAAGCAAGGAGAAATTTCGAGAAATAAAAAACATTGCGTTTTGTCGATGACATTGTAATTCCGTCAGAGACAGCGAAAGGCGTGGGAGAGCAGTTGAACGGAATGGACATTGTGTTGATAGGTGCGTATAAAATGAACATTAACAAGAGAAAAACAAGAGTAATGGAGTGCAATCTAAGAAAATCAGGCAATGCTGATGGAATTAGATTAGGTAACGAAACAATAAAGACGGTAGGTGAGGTTTGTTCTTGGGCAGTAAAATAACATGCGATGGTTGCAGCACAGAGGATATAAAATGCAGAATGGCAATGGGAAGAAAAGCGTTTATGAAAAAGAGAAATTTGTTAACACTGAATATTAGTTTAAGTGTAAGAAGTCCTTTCTGAAGGCATTTGTGTGGAGCGTTGCCTTGTATGGGAGTGAAACATGGACGATAAACAGTGTGGACAGGAAGAGGATAGAGGCTTTTTAAATGTGGTGCTACAGAAGAATGCTGAAGATTAGGTGGGTGGATCGTGTAACTAATGAAGAGGTGCTAAACAGAATTGGGGAGAAAAGGAATTTCTGGCATACCTTGACTAAAACAAGGAATCGACTGATAGGACACATTCTTAGGCATGACGGAATCGTTATTTTAGCATTGAAGTGTGTGTGGTAAAAATGGCAGAGGGAGACGAAGAGGTGAATACAGTAAGTAGATTCAGATGAATATAGGTTGCGGGTCCTATGAGGAGATGAAGAGGCGTCCTCAGGAAAGAGTGGAGATCTGCATCAAACCAGTCTCACTGAAGACCATGACAACAATATCTGTGGTATTGGAGGGAATAGTAGAGGTCAAAATAGCAGGGGAAGACGATTAGAATATAGCTAGAAAATTGAGTACGTAAGTGCTAACACTGAAGGAAGAGGTGCATCCACATCCACATGGTGCATCCACAAATTAAAGATTTTGAGCGCTAGTGTCGTTCAACTTTCAGTGGGTAATAACTTCACAGCAGTGAATGTCGCGACAGTGTATGTTAGATTGTGGTGTTAGTTTGTCGATCAAGGAGTTAGAAGCCCGAACAAACCATCCACAAGGATAGTAATAAAGAAGAAATAGTCGCGATTGAAGAAGCAGAGAGCAGACTGTGAGAAAGAAAGAGGCAGAAGCAACGAAAGAGGAAAAGAATGGAACATAGGCAATGGCAGAAGAAGGCAGCCAAAATGGAGAGAAGGGCATGAAGGTGGTGTCAGTGGGAGACACAGACAAAAGAAAGTGCTGATGGGAGGAATATGAGACAGTGGGATACATGTCTAGACAGCGGCATTAGAGGGGAGGTGATTTGTTTCGATGAAACCCTCTCTACGATGAGAGACTGGGTAAGTTAAGAGGATTTAGCATGTCCTAAGAGCGCGAGTATGTTCGCATGCCATAATTTTTGCTGAGGAGAGCGGAATGAGAAATTGAGCCACTTAGTTCAAATGTTTATAAATCTATCGGACCAAACTGCGTGGTCATCAGTCCGTAGCTTACAAACTACTTAAACCTAGGTAAACTAACCTAAGGACAACACACACACCCATACTCCAGGGAGGACTCGAACCTCCACGGCGAGCAACTGCGCGCTCCGCAGCGAGACACTTTAGACCGCTCGGCTACTCCACCGCGGCAAGCCAGCTAGTTCCCCACTTTTCTGTCAGTTTTGTTAGAACAGGAAAGTATCATTTTTCATCTGTTGATATAATTTTCCAGGTTTGTATCACGAAACTGTCTGCAAAATGTGATGCGAATGTGGTTGGTAGTAAAGACATAATAAATTACAACCTCAACTGTGATGGAGCGGATCTACATTCATTTCACTGCGTATGACGTCATATCTTCTGAAATATGTGTCATACTATGATACAGATTATAAAAAATAATCTCTGTAGCATTTATAGTGATTATAATTAGGACTAGTGTAGAAGTAATAAATTATAACGTCATGCCGAAATCCGTTGTTTTTGAGCGTGAAAATCGGAGAAGTAGTAAGCGATTAACTTCTTTCATTTCATCATTTTTCTGGTGTTATCAGTAAGAAATATGAAATTATTAAGTCACTAAGCGCTCGCGTTCTCAGTTCGTTTTATATTATCCTGACAGAATGCATGTCAAACCTCAATACGTGTTAACTATTGTAATATTACATATCTTATGAGTTTGGTTCGTTCAGTAGACGGTAAAAAACAATGTTTCCGAGCAATGAAAAAGTTTTATTTCTTGTATGACTCAACGTTTTGGGCCAGAGACAACCCTACGCGCACGAAGTAATGAAGTTACGTGAAGCTGCGCTTGAATGGCCGAGCGCTCTAATGCGCCTTGCTGCGGAGCACGTGGTTGCTTCCCGACGGAGGTACGAGTTCTCCCTCGGATATCAGTGCGTGTGTTGTCCGTAGGTTAGTTTAAATACTTTGTAAGCCTAGGGACTAAGAACCAGAGTAGTTAAGTCTAATAGATTTACAAACATTTCAACATTTTGAATTACGTGAACTTTTACTAAAACAGACATTACTATTCCTACATCTCTCTTATCAGACATATTATTAATATTACCCTTCAATACGAGCAATAACAGTTTCACTTATTTATACAATAATTATATGTAATAGTGGAACACACACATACAACATAGCCTACATAAATATTATGTATAGATTACGTATTAGCCAAGCACGCACCTAGTATATTTAGAAAACTTTACTTGATAGATTATTAAATATGCTTAATTAAATACATATTTTCGTTGTAATGGTATACCAGCACTGCCATACCGTGATATACAACCCCACAGAAAGAAATGTATTTGAAACTTGGTAATTGGGAGAAATCAACCGACTTTGATTTTTAAATCTTTATTTAAGAAGATCCAGATTTAGGCTAGCTGCTAGCTAACATCGATACAAACATTTCATAACAAAATATTACGTATCTGGACTGAGACATGTGAGTATGAACGTGTACAGTACAGCCTACAGGGATATACGTAACATTTTATTATGAAATGCTCGCATTGGGATTGGCTAGCCACTTGCGAGCATGTGGATCTATTAATAATGATTCAAAATCGACTACCAACAACCGATTTTTAAATCCATACTGACGTGAGGCGTGCTTTCATCCTACATAAAAGGTAATTTTATGTATACATTTGTCACAAACATTTCAAGTAGAAAGAAGAATATGAAATAAATTTACAAGTGCATATTTCTTTCCAATATTATAGTTCCGCTCATTCTTGTTGCTACAATATTTCTTATTCGTCACAAGTCTTCATTTTATAAAAAAATTAAACAGTAATCGGACGAAACATAAATGTGTTTAAGTTTTCTACTTTTGCATTTGTATCTAAACTGTAAAATTAAAGAGAAAACTGTTACCAGATTCGTAAATTAGAAAGAAGACATAAAATATACTTCAGGGAAGGCTACGTGTAATCGACGGAACACTAAGAAGAAGGAACTGTTCTACTAAAGAAACTGCGTAAGTTACACTTGTGCGTTCTATTTTGTATTATTATTGCGCATTGTGGGATCCACACCAGGTGGGATTGAAGGAGGATATAGAGAAAAATTAGAGAAGGGCAGCTCGTTTTTGGATTTTCGCGATATAGGGGACAGAATTTGTACGAATTGGGGTGAAAGCCATTAAAACAAAGGCGTTATTGGTTGTAGCGAGATTTATTTGCGAAATTTATGTTACCAACTTTCTCTTTCGAATGCGAACATATTTTTTAGGGCCCACATACAGAGGGAGATACGATCATTTTAACAAAATAAGGGAAATGAGATCGAAAACGGAAAGGTTCAGATGTTCCTGTTTCCCACGCGCTATTGGAGAATGTAACTGTAGAGAAATATCATAAAAGCGGTTTGATGAACCCTCCGCCTTGTGCTTAAATGTGTAAATATGATTAGTGGAGTATTTATGTAGATGTAGACACGACAGCCGACTTTAATCGTTGGACAAAGGGACCATGGCGGTAGCGCTGTTATGGTTAATCTGTATTTTTGTCTTTTTATTAGTTAAAGTTACAGTTAAAAATCTTTACGCTTATGTGCGTGTAACTGCATGTTATATTTTACGTATTTGTGAGTCATGCGAGTAAGTTCTGTAAATTCCTAGAACATGTAAATCCTACGTTTGCAGCTAAGCATCAGAAAACGATCTGGAGTCCGCGTACGGAGATTCACAACATCAACTGATGAAGTTACGACCGTGTGAGATGGCTGCAGGATCCTTGTCAGATCTGCTTTCTAATTCCTCGCTGATTACAACGTCTCAGGATGTTTGAAACACTCTTTAATGTTTAAATGAGAGTTTTGTAAAGTCTTTTCTTCGTTAATTCTCACCTTGATTACGTGTACAGAGTCGCGAAGACGTCTTCTTCTTTCTTGTTGTTATTATTCTACGAGAAGAGAAACGCGTAACGCGAATTTGTCTTTGACTATTATCTTTTATTACATTTACTTCCTTTTAACTGATACAAATCAAATATCAAATTTCCTGTCCATGTATCGGAAAACTAACCTCATTCCGTCACCAACAGAAAATCAAGACCGAGCGAGTAAACAAATCCAGAATAATCATATAATCTCAGAATAATCATATAATCTCTTTGATATAATAAACTCTGATCAGTACAATCGCAGCACTGTACTTTGATAGATACTTTCGAAGCACTGTATTTTAACAATCTGTGGATATCCAAAATTCCTCTACAGCGCCACTAACGAATTGATAAGCACCAGCCTTCGGATGGCTACGACTGCTAAGAAGACTGTTGTGGGAGTAGTAATGAACAGTGGGAAATCCAAACTGATGTCGGAAAAAATGGTTTGATGGTTGAATGTCTAACCCATGCTGAGATAAAATAAATAAAGGAAAAGTTTTTTTTTTTTTTTTTTTTTTTTTTTTTTTTTTTTTTTTTTTTTTTTTTTTTTTTTAATTCTATCGGACCAAACTGCGTGGTCATCAGTCCGTAGCTTACAAACTACTTAAACCTAGATAAACTACCCTAAGGACCACACACACCCATGCCCCAGGGAGGACTCGAACCTCCACGGCGAGCAACCGTGCGCTCCGCAGCGAGGCGCTTTGGACCGCTCGACTACTCCACCGCGGCGAGGAAAAGTTATTCATATGGTATGTGGTCCTGTTGACTTACACTTCTCAAAGTTTCTGTTGTCCTTCCGAGCTACAGTGTGTCCCGCAACGCTCTGACCAGTTGCGGGCGGCGACGAGACTTTGTGTCGTGCAACACAACAGTCAGAATCATTTCTTCCCAAAAAAGTAGCTCTCTTAGGTTGTTTGCAGATGACGCCGTCATTTAACGTCTAGTAAAATCATCTGAAGAACAAAACCAACTGCAGAACGATCTGAATAAGATATCACTATGGTGTAAAAATTGGCAATTGACTCTAAATAATGAGAAGTGTGAAGTCGTCCATATGAAAACGAAAAGAAATCCGTTAAATTTTGATTACTAGATAAATCAATCAAAAGTGAAGTCCGCAAACTCTGCAAAATACCTAGGAATTACTATTACTTCAGACTTAAACTGGAAAGAACACGTAGATAATGACGTGGGAAAGGCGAACCAGAGACTGCGTTTTATTGGCAGAACCCTTAAAAGAAGCAACAGAACTAAAAAAGAAACTGCATACACTACGCTTGTCCGTCCATGTTTGGAGTATTGGTGCATAGTGTGGATCTTATCAGGTGGGTTAGAGGGAGGACATCGAAAGAGTCCAAAGAAGGGCAGCTCGTTTCGTATTGTCACGATACAGGGGAGACAGCGCTACGGAAATGATACAGGATCTGGGATGGGAATCATTAGAACAACGGCGCTTATCGCTGCGGCGTGGGCTACTTACGAAACTCAAATTGCCAACATTCTCCTCCGAATGCGAAAATATATTGTTGAGTCACACTTACATAGGTAGAAATGATCATCAGAATAAAATACGAGAAATCAGAGCTCGAACGGTATTCTTTCTTCCCGCACGCTATTCGAGAATGGATTGGGAGATAAATAGTATAACGGTGGATCGATGAACCCTCTGCCAGCACTTAAATGTGATTTGCAGAGTATCCCATGTAGATGTAGATGTAGAATAGAATGTTCGAAACTTTCTCGAAGGCCGCTCCCGTCAATTTTATTGTAAGACGCACGCAGAATATCACCAAGATACAGTCGGCGCATGAAGCAAAATTAATTTATTGCTCAGAGTGCCAACACCATAAATACTACTATGTACTTACGCGCCTGATACATTGCAAACTTCGTCTCCTGTCGCGCCTAGTGTATAACATACTAGCTTAAACCCGCGGCTCCGCTCACGTGTTGGTTGATTATGATAGATAATGCACGAAACGTCAAATCGATTTTTTAAAAAGAGATGTATTAAAAGAAATTTCTTTTTTACTGCTTTATTTATTTATTCTTCTATTTCCTTATTCGTATGCTTATTCTTACAGAGAAAGAGCAGTAGACATTGTAGCACGCATACACCAAAGATATGGTCTGTGGCACCACGTTTCGCTGTATTGAACCTCCTTGCTATAGAGTCGCAAACGTCATCGCTGGCCTACAGTCCGAATGTTTTTTTTTTTTTTTTTTTTTTTTTTTTTTTTTTTTTTTTTTTTTTTTTTTTTAATTTGACGACTTTCAACCACCATATCTTCCACCCCCCTTATAACTATGGGCATGGAACTGCTATGGTGTACAACGAGAGACTTCGGACAACAATTACACACAGACCGTTCGTTTGTGTTCTGCAGTTTTCGCTGCAGAGCGAAATATTAACACACACGAAATTTTATATACACAGATAACTTTCCATCCCAATAAACTCCATCCTTTTATCATTATCAACCCTCAAGCAAGAATGCAACCAATAAAACCATTTTCAAAGAGTAAATATAATTTTCAAAGAGTAATTATTGTTCCGCATTTCGCGTTATATTCATCAAATTATTAAAAGTTTATCAGATCGCTATAAAATTGTGCCTAAAACCTTCCTCAGGTATAAATTAGTAACTGTACAAATATTTAAGTCTCTGCGTCTTGTCGTTCAGACGTGATAAGCGTACACCGAACAGACATTCACATTAATATATATAGATAAATAGCTATCCGATCGCCATAATACCGTGCCTAAAGCCTTCCTCGGGTAGACATTAGTAACAGTAGAAATTTTTAGGTCTTTATGTCTTGTGGTTCAGACGTGATACACGTACATCGAACAGACATTCACATTTATAGATATAGATTATAGATATAGATGAGTTACTACTACTTTTTTTAGAGCGGGCAGCCGTGTGGGCTGGAATTTAAAATCTGCACCCGCGTGGGATGTAGGCACGAGGCATGTGTTGCCATATATGGCCATAGTGTTAAATGTGTTAAGCTAAGATGTGTTTCCATTAAAGAAAATGAAAGCAGCTAACTACCTTTCGCAATAAATCGCAAAGCATATCTAGTGCAGTTCCTTAGAAATATTTCTGTATTCACTGAAAGAATTTATGCTCACCCTGTTCTTTTTACTGGGACGTATAATTATGCGAAAGGATTCTTCATTTGGAAAAGTTGCAACGGTCTTTCTCCAACCGTTCTGTGACACAGTTGCAAACACCTGTCTTTCAGGACTGCGGGCAAGTTTTTTCCTGTCCCGCACTGTAACTCTCGGAGCTCGTTAAGTGAACTTTATCAAAGCACTGCTGGTACCGCTGCAGCCTTAAGCGGCTGTGAATCGAAAGTGTGCCGCTTAATGCCGCCTGACAGCTCGATCGCTTTTTGTTACTTCACACGTACGCGCCGGCACAATCGCGGCACCAGTGGGTGTGGCTTTATAGTCGCAACACACTCGCACACGATCAGGTAGTCACTCCTAACTTCATAAAACCGAGTTTAATATTTCGTCACGATGTTACTCCAGCGGGTAAGTTTTTGCAGCTCTTCTATATCACCTGTGTCTGCCCCTTTTTCTACGCAGTGGCGAGGGCAGTAATCTAGGATGCGAATGTACTAGCATAGCGCCACTGAAACATGGAGGCGGCGCTCTCGTGTGTAATTTCACGCATTGTATTTGCATAAGGTGTCGGCACATTTAAACACATGCAGCATGCACATTAGGCAACTAACCCGCTACGAACAAATATGGAAACACGGAAATGTTTCCACGGTACCGCTTATTATCTACCCAGACAACGTTTTGTTTTATTTTGAAGAAAACTGTTGAATATATGAGTTTTATCTAGCCCCGGAATATTTATACTGACAAAACGACGAAACCTAAACGGATTGTACCACTGTACGCGCTACGTTTAGTTTCAGATTTCTCTTTGAATTTCATATCATTGCAAGTCGCTTTTTCGTTCAGTTAAATGAGGTGTGGAAAATCCTTCGAAGGATGAAATAACGTTGTAAAGTATAAAAGGTAAACTGATTCTGCAAAACAGAGCATGTCTTTATAAGGAACGTACGAGAGGAACGACTTTAGTGCGTACAACAGTGTCAATTATTAATTTAGCTACAGGGTTGATTTAATTTGATTTGATTTTTCCAGGGAAGCCAAAACAGTCTCGGTCTAACCCGCCACTGCCCGCACCGAAACTAAGTTTATTGTGCGGTATCGCTCCCTGTATATCTAGTAAAGCCAACCAATGCCCTTGAGCAGAGCAAGGAGTCCCTTTACCAGTTCTTTATTAGACACAATTTCTTCGGGTCTAGTTGTCCCAAATTTTCTGTGCCTTTTACTCTTCAATGCAATGCATTAGAAGATTAGATGTGTTGCAGTTTCATCACTGCTACAGGGTAGTATGTGTCAAAAATGAAACTGACGGTAGACGGGATCGAAATAACGAGATTTCGTGTAGAAATGTGCGGTCAGGAATCATGATTTGAGCCGGTACAGAGCGTTGAACAGGGCGTTGGATACAAGGGTTTCGACAGCACGACTCATTATGTCGCCGCCACGTATTAGCCGTGCGCACTGGGGCGCCGTGCTGCGGGTTAGATTCCTTCCTCGGGCATGGGCGTTTGTGTTGTCCTTAGGTTAGTTTTCCTTAGTTTAAGTAGTTTGTAAGCTACGGACTGATGGCCAAGCCGTTGAGTCCGATAGCTTTACAAGCATTTTTGATTCATTATTTCCCGCTCGGATCTCAAGCAGCATGCACGTTTCACCAATGCAGAGCTGACCGACATATATTTCATGTACGGGGCTGCACAAGGAAATGGATTGGCTGCTCAAAGGATGTAACGGGGAGTTTCCTGGATAAGCATCAGCCGGATCATCAAATTTTAGAGAGTCTTCTTCGGGAGTTATGCTCTTGTGGATCGTTTTATGCTTCCAGTATTGGAGCTGGCATTATAAGATTTCACAGAACTCCTAAAGTGAGACAAAGAATATTAATCACAGTAGGGGATAATCCTTAGACAATACAACGTAAGCTTTCACGGCCGGCATCAACTTCATTTAAAACTTCCGGGCTCATAAGCAGTGGTCGATTTGTAAAACTTTCCCCCGGCGTTTCATCTTCGGCTGCGGAAGACATCTTCAGAGGTAGAGTGGCGAACTGCAGCCGAAGATGAAACGTTGGGGGAAAGTTTTAAAAATCGGCCACGGCTTATGAACCCGGAAGTTTTAAATAAAATCCTTAGACAGGTTTGAGAGGTGTAGGACGTACATTGGATGAGTCATCAAAGTGTTTTGAGGGCTTTGGGTGAAACTGTAATGGATCCGTACCATTTACAGAGAGGGCAAGTACTAACATATGACGGTTATCTTACACGTCTCATCTTTTGTTCATTGGTACCTACAGCAGACTGCAGCTAATCACACCTTCCTTGCCGATGTTTTATTTACTGACTACCTGTAAACCCGGCGTTGCCCGGGCGTTTATTTATCCTACACTCTAGTAGTCCACATCCCCTTCCCCCCTCTCTCTGCATCTATCTCTTTCTCTCCCATCTCTCTGTTCGCTTCCACCTTTTCTTCTCTACAAGGTACCCTGTCTCAAGTACTATACAAACACTTATGTAACCAGTAATCTACCTCTGGTTTCAAAGGTCGTGGCTGCAAAAATTCATAAAGATTGGATCAAAACTATGCATTTTGTAAAATTCCTGAAGTACCCTCCACCACGCACCGAACGAAATTTTATACAGACAGTGACATTCGTCTTGTTTTTAAGGTAGAGTTTGCAAAATTTCACCAATATCGGAACAAAACTGTAAATTTCTATGCCACAGAAACGCAGGGTCACACTGAAAAACATACATTGTTGTTCTCAAATATTCCAGTTTTACTTCAAACAAGCCCAGAAGAAAAAAAAAAAAAAAAAAAATGGAGAGAGAGAGAGAGAAAAGAAAAGAAAAAAACTGTGAAATCGGTCGAACAGTTTTTTAGTTCTGGTGCGAGCAGGGTAATTAGGGATGCATTTTTACGTTACACCGTATGAAACGTAAGGTAGACGGTGAAGGTCAAGCTTACGAAATTTGGTGAAAATCGGAAAGAAGCTGAAGACTGCATCACAAAATACTTTCTTAGCTAACGTTTTCTACCTATAAACTATATTCCTGCCAAATTTCATCTTCATAGGTGAAGTAGTTTTCGAGATTTCGTGTTTAGTCAGTGAGTGAGTGAGTGTCCTTTCGCTTTTATAGACAAAGAGATTAAGAAAACAGATTGCTTAATTTTGGATGAAAGAGAAATTAAGGAAGACTTGCAGACAAAAATAAATAGTAACATGCAACTCTGTAATGCTAATTTTAAGTGATACAAGGAAATGCCTGATACGACAGTTTTACGGCATCTACAGCGAAACTGTTGTGAGCGGTAGACCTTCTTTTAGTGTCATCATTTTGTTTGTGGAGGGGCGGCAATCAGTTTCAAAACGCCCCATAAACTTCCGAAATTACATGCAAACTTTGTTGCAGGTCTCTAACTACTCCCATTTTCCAATAATTGAAGCATAAATCTAGGTATTGACACGCGGGCCTCTCATTATTTATGACGTCATATCTCCTGAGATATGTGTCGTCCTCTTTTGTTTGTGGATCAGGAACCTTCATGGGCGTTCGGTGAACAGTTCACCAAAGTTTCATTGCAGTCGAATGAATGGTTTATGAACACATAGAGAACATACAAAGATTCTTTAGGTGATCAGGTTTGTTTAACATCTATAATTCTCACATGTGGGCTCATGGTAACCCACAAGGCACAATAGCAGTGCGTTGCAAGAATGGTTTTCCATGTATGTTTGGGCAGGCATTGTAATAATTACTTACAACGGAACCTCCCCATGGCAACATCTCAGATTTCGTTATAAGTTGGCGCAGTGGATAGGCCGTGAAAAATGGAAGAAGTTGTATGGAAATATGAAAAACGGCAAAATATTAAAACCGAACGGTCCATGGGAAATATAGGCAACGTCGATCACAATCCCAGTATCGGAGCGCCGTGATCCTGTGGCTAGCATGAGCTTTCCCTCTAATGTAAATTTCAATATTTTTTATTTTCGAGGAATTATGATCTGTCCGTCCGCTCATTAAGTGTCTGCTCGCTGTAATCAGTTTAGTGTCTGTGTTTTGCGACCGCACCGCAAAACCGTACGATTAGCAGACGAAAGAAAGTGCCTCTCCAACGGGAACCTAAAATATTTTATCACAAGGTGATACGTCAACCAGTTTCTTCACCGGAAAACACATATGATGGGATACTATATGACACTGATGACCGTATGTGCGTCATATGACAGGAATCTCTTGTCGACCCACCTAACTTGTACACTTGGTGAATGGTTAAAGAGATTCTACCTTGACCGATGTAGGTTTTCTTGTGGATGTGATAATCACTCCCAGAAAGTGATGAAAACATAAAGCGTTTGTCACATAAACTGCAACAAATGAATGCAACTGTTTCACAGTCGCACAGTTTCCACTATGCTCTATCAAAAAATATGGTTTAACGTTTTCGACTGTCAAATCCTCAGTATGTCCAAACCAATCACGTTCCCATACTACGGCGCTGTTACCCCTCATCAGACGGACGGACGGGCAGATAATAACTTTCTGAAAATGAAAAAATTAAAAATTTCGCCTGTGCTAAGGCTCGAACCAAACACCTGCCTCTCCGCAACTCCACAGCACTCCTGTGCTCACAGCTTGCTCAACGTTGATTATCTTTCGCATGGACAGGTTTAGTTTTCATATTTTCCTTATTGTTTTTCATAGTTCCGCAGAACTTCTTCCTGTTTTCTTGATCTGTGTTCAGTTTTTCACGGCCTATCCCTGCGCCAACTTATAACTAAATCTGGGTGGGGGAGGGGGGGGGGGGCGATAGGGAGGTTCCCTTGTTAGTAGGACCGTACATTTTACTTTGTCGTTTAACTGTCCACACATACAAAATATTCCTACTGGAGATCTTATCTGAACTTCTGGACCATGTTCCACTAGGTGCTCGCATACGAATGCAGTTCCAGCACGATGGAACCTGTTGTGAACTTCAGCCGAAACATAAGGATTCACCTGGACGCAGTGTACGGCCACAGTCTAACACATACAGTCACGACACTTCCACAGATTTTTATTAAACACTACGACAGCAGCGCTCCAAGCGGTCGGAAAGCTACATTTGTGAATACGATATTGGATGCGTATGAATAGAATCGTTTATATTAATTTTAATTTACTTTTTTTACATTAGGGAACGTATGTAGTGCCGTAAAAATACGTAATAACGTAATAATAGCTCCACATTTGCCTTTCTTAGGTTTCCTGTACACCTTTACAAGGTACGAAATGATACATTACAGAACAGTTTATTTACCATTATCTTGTAACCTATAGGCTTTTACTGAATAATTCCAATTCCTATTAAATATAAAAGGAAACACTACAAGACCTGCCCTTTGGCAGAAAGATGTCGCCCTTCCACTAAGGAACGTTCACGTTTACTCATTACAGTTTCAGTAAAATCAGTGAGGGTCGTACGTTGGAAACGTACATGGAATGCGGTAATTACTGTATTTAACGTACCAAACCAGCCACCACAGCTGCAGCTGAAGGAAAAACGTCATAGACATGGCAATAAAACGGAATAAGCAATGAAACTGTTTTCCAAAGAAGATACCAATTTCACAATTGTTGCTACAGCTAAACCACAAACAGCAAGAATAATAAAAAATGACTTTTTAAGCTAATGTAACTACACTCAAAAGAATTTGCATGTATAAGAAAGACGAATGAGGTGTTAAAATGTGCGAATTATCAGACTCCACATCGAACTGATACACGTCAAAAAATGGCTTCTCATTGTAAGAACAGACCACAATAGAAATACATGGTTCTCCTATATTTATATTCTGCTTACTTTCTGCAGAATAAGCTACAAATATAAACATATTCGTGAGTATTTGTTCATGACGAAGATGTTCGGCTGTTTTTACATTAATTTCCATTTTATGCATGTCTCTTGATGTTTTACTAATGCTTTTAACGTAAAACGTATAGCAACTGTTTCGTTAATTATGTACAAAAATAATTATAATCAAACGTCACTTCCTCGGCGGCTTGTCCACCGCTAGGAGCGCTAATGTCGTTGCAACTGTCGGTTGGTAACAACTTTCACAGCAGTGAGTGTCACGACTGTCTATGTTAGACTGTGGTACGGTCAGCAGTGGATAAGACGGGGCGGACCAGTTGCCTGGACACCCCGCTCATCCGATTTAATCTGCGTGGTTTACTTCCTTCGGGGTAATATTAAAAGCCTGGTGTATGAGAGTCCCGCCACACCTGAAGACCTAGTTGCCCGCGTGCCTGTTGCTGCTGCACATGCGGTCGACATGCCTGACGTCTTTTCTGATGTACGCCGATCCATGCGCCGTCGCTGTGAATCTTGAGTCGCTGTTGGTGGCCGCTCTTTCTATCACATCTTGTAAACTATCAATAAATAAAATTTTTTGTCTTTACTTTTCTTTTCAGTTTTTCTTCCGTACTTCTGAACACGCTAGCGCTGTAATAAGTCATTACCGACCTCACATTCCTATACGAAATCTGCTTATTTCGGTCCCCTATACGCGCCGTTTCATTTCTGATATATATTTTTGGATCACCCTGAATAAACAATTTCCTACGACCTAAATTCTTCTACAGTTTTCAATTATACATTGTTATTCCTTTTAACTCAATAACGATGACGGTGCGGTTAAATAAATCTCAAAAATAATTGGTGTCACTATGACTGCCAGTAGCGTAACTAGGACTTGGCTTTGGGGGGGGGGGGGGATAGATCTGCTTGACGAGCTAAATTTTAGTCAGTTTGCAGACAGACTACCATCTACCACCCCCGTTGAAGATTAATTCACTCCCATCCAATGAAAGCTTATGGTAAAACACCCGCCGGCCGCGGTGGCCGAGGAGACAGGCGCTTCAGTCACGGTCTGCACGGCCACTACGGTCGGGGGTTCGAATCCCCCCTAGGGCATGGATATTTGTGCCGTCTTTAGTATAAGGTAGTTCATAAGTAGTTTGTAAGTTTAGGGACTGATGACCCCGTAGTTAAGTCCCATAAGCTTAACAAACATTTGAACATTTGTAAAACACCCCGAGTTTCCAATCTTTACCTTTACCTGATTGCAGTTATACAATTTCTTTCTTCTTATCTTTTTGTTTTTTGTTTTTTTTGGGTTCTGGGGTGGGGTTCTATCCCCCTCATACCCCCCCCCCCCCGTATTTACGCCACTGATGACTGCTGCTAATATTACCATCGACACTATGCTTCTACTACTTTGTTTATGTGTATCTGATTACAACATTTTTTTTTTTCAATCGGTGATGTATTTTGATATAAATATGCAATCAGTTATTTTCGGATACTCGTAATTTTTCCAATAACTTCTTTCCAGCCGCTGCCGGCTCATCTCCAGACGGGTATGTTGCAGTAACATTATAATTCAGTCTATGTGTCTCTCGACGCAGATTCGAGTTCTTACTCGAGCACGAATGTGTCCTTAGTGTAAGTTAGTTTAAATAGTTTGTAAGTCTAGGCACTGATGACAATAGCAGTTTGATCCGATAGGATTACAAAAATTTGAACCTAACAAGGGGAGCACACTGGTATCGAATGTAAGGTGTTTCACTACGTCTGTTTGCCTCTGTAACTTATAAAATAATAGGTGATGGGAAATTTTAATGCGGTAGGTCAACACAAGAAATGTTACACTTTCTGCGGAGCTATGAACATAGTTTATTTTATCATTTTCCAAAGAGTTACAGCACAAAATATATATATTTTTTAAATGGAACAATAGGTTTTTTTTCTATCGTGCATTGGATTCGTTTGTGCTGTAACTCTTTGGAAAATGATACAATACACTATGTTCATAGCTCCGCAGAAAGTGTAACATTTCTTGTGTTGACCTACCGCATTAAAATTTCCCGTCACCTATTATTTTATAAGTTACAGAGGCAAACACACTTAGTGAAACACCCATATATGTTAGAAAACGGAAAAAAAGAATCTGTCACAGTGGGATTCGAAGTGCAGACTCTATGGTTGTAAGGTCAGAATGCTACCACCTAAGCAACACCGACAGACGCTGCAACTGTTTTAATGATTGGTACTTACGTTATTTTGCAAAACGTCAAACTCAATTTCCTCCAGAATTTCCGAGAGTTGGTCGAATGGCTTTGGCTGGTTGTTATTTAAGTTCTGAACTTCGCGTACCCTTTTATATATTCGGTTAATGCCATCTTCGACCAAAATATTGGTTTCGGCCGCAATTTCGGTTTCGTCAAGAAATCAGCGCAATCTTCGGCTTGGCCTAATTAGTTTTCTTGATATGATGAATTCCGGTCACGTTCTGGATGGATGCAGTCAACAATAACGCTTTACCTCAGTCGAAGGCGCGCTGTTTAACTGCTAAGAGTATCTCCTCCCGCGTAAAAATTGTACGTATGTTGTAGTCAAGCAATACTATTGCAATATTATGCAATCGTATCTAATAGTGATATTCTTATACTATGTTAGTAACAATTTAACTTATTCGGTATTTTACATAATTTAACGGGTTATCATATTGTTATGCTGAAAAGTTTTATTAATTGGTTTCCTTGAAACCGAGTAGTCTTTTTAATAGTTAATATGGGATTAGTAAACTCTGATCATGTGGTACACACCTTTGTGTAAGTTTATAATGGCAACCATCGTACTGTTAGACGGAACTGTGACTTTATCTTTCGAAATACTTTCTGCAGCACTGATTGAAGCTGCTATCACTTCCTGCTAAAATGTATGCAGGGCTGTGGAATTTGTGGTAGCTATCCTCGGTTGCACAGTGGTAGCGTGCCAGACTCCAAATCCAAAGGTCGCGGGTTCGATCCCCACCAGGTCCTACGATCTTTGTCTGTCACTTTCCACGTCTTTCCCCTCTGGCTGTATTGCTCATACCGAGTAGCACCGTGGTTCGGAACCCACGTTAAACTGAAGGTCCCCCTATAACTGACTGGGTATGTCAGTTCGAAGGTCGGAGGAAGGCAACGGCATACCACCTCCAAACAGGACCATGCCTAGTAAAGCATTGTGGTGTTCAAACCAATCTTCGGCTTGTTGACTGCTTTACCTTCTTTTTTTATACCGTAATTCGAGCTGAACGAGACCACGGGATCACTTCGAACTATCGAAATTAACGCATGAAAAAGAAGAAAATCGACTCCGAAAAGAATACACGTGAAAGCAATATGACCTTTCCAAAATATAGTTTTTAAATAGTCATTTACATTTGGAGCCTAAAGGTTTTAAAAGTAATGAAATAAATTGCAATTTGCGATGTTATGGCTTCACTGTATGAGGTTTAGATGGAATACCAAACTGTGGCGAATGAAAATTTGTGGCCGGCCGGGATTCGAACACAGGATCTCCTGCTTACTAGGCAGACGCGTTGACCACTCCGCCACCGAGGACACAGTGACAAGCCCGACTGCAGAGGACTGTTCCCTGCACGTCTCCCGCCACACACAAATCTCCATTCGCCACGCTGTGTCTTTCCTATACCACAGCATCGGTGGCGGAATGGTCAAGCGTCTGCCTAGTAAGCAGCAGATCCCGGGTACGAATCCCAGCCGGGACCAAATTTTCATTCGCCACAGTTTGGTATTCCATCTAAACCTCATACAATGAAGCCATAACATCGCAAATTGCGATTTATGTCAATCATTTGAACGCTGTAATTCATCAAAAATGTAAATAAAGGTTTTAAAAGTCTTTTCACTATTTACTTCGCGTTATACTGGTGGAGTGCCCTTTTCAGTGAAGACAGAATGTACACCCAATTGTTTTTTTTGTGATACTCCTTTTTATAGGAAACTCGTAATTGCGAGACTCGAAATATCGAGAGTCGACTGTATCGAGTTCAATTTAGTTATTGTCAAACTTCCTTTAATTTTTTTTCTATTTTACGTAGAAAATGTCACAACGAGGAGAAAAGGATGCAATTAGGAAATTATTTAATAAAAGTACTGTCGATTTGTGTACACTTGTTCGCCTCCCATGTCATCTTCTACTCCTGATTAAGCTTACACGCACTCAAGAAGGGGATCTTGGAAAAATGTGGAAAAACTAGTGATTCTTGGAGTAAGGTATATATACACAAATGTTAACTAAATTATACAAGTTTCGGTTTCGGCCGGAAATTGAAGACGAGCCGAATATTCGGTTACGGTTTCGGCCACAAATCGTGTCTCGGACGGACTCTAGTTGCCAGTAATGTATTACATGCATATGGAGAAACCAGCTTTGTCAGCAAGATAGGAAATTACTGGCTACACAGCTCAACGTTAAATGATAGGTCGAGGAAATTAAAGCCGAAAGGGAATAGGCAAGCGGTTCAAGACGCCTTGTCAGAGACACAGCGAGGTTGTTCCCTACGGAGGTTCGAGTCCTCCTTTTAGCATGGTTTTGTGTGTGTTGTCCTTAGGTTAGTTTACTGTAGTTTAAGTAGTTTGTAAGCTAAAGGACATACTATTAACAGGTGCAGATCACTGCTATAATTAATATTTTTATTTATTGCACAACAGCTGTTTCAGCAGATCGCCATTTTCAAGTGCCTGCGATTATGTAAGAATAACATTAATTACTTTTTGGGTATTGTAAATGATGTGTTACATACGTAAAAATTTTCTACTTACAGCTATGGTGGTCTAGCGTCATATATGACATCTGGAATAACTGTTATTATATAATCATACTTTATAGCAGTATATTATTTGCATTTAGCTGCTGTACTTTTTGCAGCCTGAGATGTTAGTAAGGTTTTAATTTCATTTTTTGTATAAATACAGCTGCTGTGCAATAAATAAAAATATTAATTATAGCAGTGATCTGGACATGTTAATACTATGTACTTTAGAGATATTTACTTCACTGCGGGCCCAACAATCAAGAAGTTAGTTTGTAAGCCTAGAAACTCACGACCATAATAGTTTGTTCACACAGGTTTAGAAATATTTGAACAGTTTTTGGGGATATTAAAGAACTAAAGACAAGAGAAGAACAGCTGTTTTTGTGCTCTATTTGTATAATGCTCATAAATGAGACCATCATACTCATTAATGCTTGTTGCTTTTATTCAGAGGCTGTGGGGGACATGTATTCCTGGATTTCGTTCTGTTAGACGTGATTCGAGGCGCTGGTAGGTATTTGCCTGCATAATACAGCTTACTCTCAGAATGCTCGAGGTAATGCTTATTTACTGCTTAATGTAATGCTTTACTGGTGTTCACTTCTTAATGTTGAATATGATAATTTTTTTGCCTACTTTAGTTTACGGTAGGAACACTAAAACTGGGCCTTTGGGATCGTCTTTTGATTGCTCGAAATTTAAATGAAAATAACGGCTTAACTATTCATCTGACACGAAACTTGAATAACCGAATTTGTAGAGGAGAAAATTCTCTACAACTTTGCTCTCTTTTTTTTCGTATCTCGTATCGTTTCAGTGATATTTGAAAAAATAACGGCGACTTTGTGATGTCCGTCTGTCTGTCCGTAACGTGTGCCCACTTTTTAAGTCGAACCGTTCATCCGATCAACACCAAATTTTACAGACAGAATTGTAGGTCATCAGAGACCAGAACCTCATTTTTCAAATATTTCAGACAAATTATACGTTAGTAACGCAAAAAAGCAATTTTTAATGTAATTTTAATTACAAATAAACCGTTCATCTGACACGAAAATTGAATAACCGAATTTTCAGAGGAGAAAATTCTTTACAACTTTGCTCTCTTATGTTGTTTCTTTTATATCTCGTTTCGTTTGAGAGATATTTGCAAAAATAGTGGAGATTTAACACGCTCCATTGAATTAACGAAAACCAGCCGTTAGGAGATGTCACGTTACATTCCTCGCCCAGAACTCTCTCTGGCATACGCCATCTTGCGTTGCGTATTTAATGATTTTCTTATTGAAACTTACACGTTGTCATTTCAAAACAACGGCGCTGATAAATGATAATCTAGTGTCTAAAAATCTCATATTAGCATCAGTTAACAAACTGCCATCAATAGAACGAGATTAAAGGTCGCTTGTTCTAGTTGGTAGGCCGTAGTGTAGTGGGCAGCGCGTTGGACTGTAATGCTCATGGGTAGTGGTTCAGAACCCTCCACTACCCAAAAAATGTTTTTCTCCTGTTTTCATAACGGGGTTTCGGGCACTCTAATTAATTAAATAGAGCTATGTTCTTCAATGTTTAGAGTTGTGCATATGTAAGAATGCTCCCTCTAAAATGCGTGTTTGTTCTATTTCGTGAACATGCAGTGAAATACGTAACAACGAACTGAACTATGGTCTTCTGAAGCTTTTGCACAACAACGGAGAGGATACTGTGATAATGAATATTATAAACAACGTGCAGATAGTGGTAGTTACAAGTAAACGGAGTCCTAGATTTCAGTGGCAACTGTTGTTTCTTAATGAAACGGAAGGAAAGTGTATATATTGCAACAAATTCCCAGTTTTGGTCCACTTTAGGTTACGGTAGGAACAATTAACAGACGAAGAAACACTGAAGACACTCTATAAAACCGCGGCGGCAAAGTCACACTATTAATAGACACCGATGCACTAAAGACTGGAATCAAATAATTTTCGTTGTTTGTTAAAATACGCCCAGAAAAAATATTACGTGTTGGGTGGATAGATATTATCAAGATAGTAGAGCCGGCCGCGGTGGCCGAGGGGACTAAGGCGCTCCAGTCACGGTCTGCACGGCCACTACGGTCGGGGGTTCGAATCCCCCCTCGGGCATGGACATTTGTGTCGTCCTAGTTCCTAAGTAGTTCATAAGTAGTTTGTAAGTTTCGGGACTGATGACCCCGTAGTTAAGTCCCATAAGCTTAACAAACATTTGAACATTTGATTTGAAAATAGTAGAGTCGTAATCGTATCACCCACAATTTTTATTATTTACATTTTCATTATTTTTGTCCGAAATGTTTGCAAATAATTATAAAACTACAAGCATATCTAAAGTGGGACGTAAAACACGTCACTGCGATTTTTTTCCCCAGGAATTCACCACCATTTGACTGAGATATTGTTTATTTCCACGACCAGGTTTTGGCCTTAGGCCATTATCAAGGGTTGAACTCTTCAGACAGGCATGGCAATGACGTTAAAAAACTTGTCAACTTGTCTGAAGAGTTCCAGCACTTGATAATGGCCAAAGGCTGAAACCTGGTCGTGGAAATAAACAATATGTCAGTAAATGGCGGTGAATTCCTTTGAAAAGTTTTACATGACTGATGGCCAAGATGCATACAAAATCAAAAATTGTTTTTATAATTCATGTAGCAAACTTTTAACATTCTCGATTCTCTCATTAACCTTGAACTAATTTTGATCACATTGGACATAATCACGGTTTTAGACAAAATAACGTATCATATCGACGCGACTGGAAGTGCTTCTGGTCATGGAGATACTCGTTTACCCTGCAGAATTCTATTCTTAATCCAAAATTAACAACTCAGGAGCTGCCCTGGTACAACCATTAGTACTGGCATAAAATGTGAATAATCGGAAAATTGATTTCTCATTGTGTTAAAAATTTTGTCTTAATGAATATCTATTCCAGACGTGACCTTTGCATCTCATCAACGACAAATAATAATCTTTCTTGACGTATCTATTATTCATTTTAAAATTTCAATTTTCTTACTCTGAAGGCTTATTTGTGAAATGTTAAAAGCGACAAATAAAGAACAGAAAGAATTATTAAATAATAATGAATAACGTCAAGCTCTCTACGACGTGAAGGTAAAAATCAAAGAAAATATGGCAAGGTGAACAGCAGAAGAAGACGTAGCGCACTTTAGTAGTATCATCTCTGGTTTGCGGTTACGTACACCATATACGGAGGGCTCTCAGACCACGACTTGAGCTTTTGTTGCTCGCCAGTGGTGACTGAAACAAATTGGCACACCTCCATATGTCACGTCACTACAGTTTAACCTGGCGTGAAATCGAATCCTGTATTCTCTTACAAGGTACATCTTTCACCTCCAACTCCGGCAACCGCAGAAAGCCTTGCTTACAGAACCCTAGACCATAAAAAAATATCAAAGAAAGGAGAGAAAATAGTGGTCTTCGTAGTTTCCACACAAAATGTTGCATTGTACCACAAGTAACATCGTAGTAGAGAAACACAATAGCGTAGGAAGGACGATCAGCGTGTAACGTGCCGTCGAGATTGTGGTCTTTGAAAACGGAGCACGAGATCGGAGAATTTCTTCAGGGATGGGGAAGAAAATCGGCCGTACTCCAGCTAGCATTGTCTGGTGTGATTGAAGGAAAATTATCTAAATTTCAGTTTGTGCTTATTAGAAATTCAATGAGGAATCACAATGTTCTTTCCTATCTCACTTACAAAAGAAATAGAAGACGCCAAAGCTCGGAGTCACATAGCCACCCATCACACATATACGTAACTGAGACCCAAGCTGAAATCAGTGTACAAGCGCTTGTACATCAGAAAGAATTCTACACGTTCAGAAAGAGTATCAAAATACCTTCGGGGCACAGTGAGTACAAACAAATGTTTACTGATGCAAGTGATTCGGACGATAAAGATTTTATAATCGCATTGGCACAACTGCAACTAGTATCCACAGATAATTTATTACAAAGAGAAGTGGTGATGTGTAATAAATCCTGCACCTTTATCGCCTCGTTTTTGTAGACTATAAGGCTACAGTTTTTATCTGAAAATGTAGAGTCTACTTTAGACGAGAAAAAATAGATTAACGGCAAAATTACGTCTCTACTCTCTTTTTCGACCGTTTTGGAGGAAAAGAAATCATAATAAAGTTTGAAATGGTTAAAAAATGGTTGATCTAAAGGACTGTAACGCTAGAACTAATTACATCATCTCTACACAACTAAGTGTACGGAACCATATTAAAAAACAGCATCTCAATTTTTTAAATAGTATGGTGATTAATTTGCATGTCGAATTATTATCTTTACAAGCATGATGCTTTACTCTGAGTATTTGCTTCATCCCGGATATAAAACTGGTACCTCAACAATTTTCAATGTAAAAATCACAGATAAGCAAACTAGACTCTCTCTTTTATTTTTATTTAATTTAATTTTTTATTGCGAGTGGAAGATTGTAATCGTGATTTGTCACTTTTAATTTTTATATTATTATATATTACTATATATTAATTATAATATAGGATTCTATCCCCATGAAACACAAACATTGCCGACGTTACGATATCTTGTAATTCAAAGATACAGATAGCCGTACCGTTGGTGCAACTATAGTGGAGGGGTATCTGTGGAGAGGCCAGACAAACGTGTGGTTCCTGAAGAGGGGCAGCAGCTTTTTCAGTAGTTACAGCGGCAACAGTCTGGATGTTTGACTGAGATGGCATTGTAACATCAGCTAATGTGGATTTGTCATACAGTTAACGCGAACGGCTAAAATCACGGGGAAAATACAGTCGTTAACTTTTCCCGAGGACTTGGAGCTTTACTATATGATTACATAATGATGGAATCCTCTTAATTAGAAAACTGTGAAGGAAAGCAAGGAGAAAGTTGCAGAAGGAATTAAAGTTCAGGATGAAGAAACAAAAACATTGCTTTTAGCTGATGACATTCTAATTCTGTCAGAGACAGCAAAAAGACCTGGAAGAACAATTGAATTATATGGAGAGTGGGTTGAACGGAGCGTATAAGTTGAACATTAGCAGGAGAAAATCGGAGATAATGGAATGTGGTCCAAGAAAATCAGGCGATGCTGATGGAATTAGATTAGGTAACGGAAGAATAAAGGTGGTAGATCAGAGATCAGTAAAATAACACATGGTCGCAGTACAGAGGAAATAAAATGCAGAACGGCAATAGGAAGAAAAACAACTTTGAAAAAGAGAAATCTGCTTATACCGAATATTAATTTAAGTTTAAGGAAGTGTTTCCTGGTGGCATTTGTGTGGAATGTTGCATTGTACAGGAGTGAATCATAGTTCAGTCATGAAGAGGATAGAAGATTTGAAATGTGGTGCTACAGAAAAATGCTACAGATTTAGTGGGTAGATCGCGTAATTAATGAGAAGGTATTGAACAGAATTGGGGAGAAAAGAAATTTCTGGTATACCTTGACTAAAAGAAGGGATCAATTGCTAGGAAACATTCTTAGACATCAAGGAACCGTGAATTTAGCGCTGAAGGGAAGTATGGGAGGTAAAAATCGCTGAGAAAGACAAAGAGACAGAGTAAGCAGGTTCAAATGGATGTGGGTTGCCGTTCTGATGGGGAGATGAAGAGGCTTGACCAGGATAGGGTAGGGTGGAGAGCTGCATTAAACCAGTCTCCAGAGCAAAGACGACGATAACAGCAATGTAGAATTCACAATCATTGGCATCAGAGATTATTACACACTGATTTCAATAAATTTCCAAACAATTAGGATAAAAGAGGTCAGTCATGTTGGGTCTGCTATTGTGAATTTGAAAATTTTAATAGAAATTCATAATCAGCACCATCAATATATAACAATTTTCATTTATATCGACATATTTTTTTATTTTTATTTTTGGCCAACTTTTGTGTGATCCACTTTACTGCGAGTGGAGGAAAGCCCTAGAAGAGAGAGGATAGAGGGTGAAAAGACCTATATATTAATCTGTAAGGAGAAAAACACACACTGGCCAAGAAGTTTATATATTATGACTATTACATGCATAGTGATGGAAGACTATGATAAATAGTGAATGAACGATATGGAGGAAATTTCGTGGGATATTTTGTGATGACTACGTTAACTGCAGATTGAAAGGAAGGCTGTACAAGTCTGCGGTGAGACCTGGGATGTACTACGGTGCACAAACTTGGCCAGCCACAAAATCACACGAGAGAAATATGAAGGCGCAGAAATGAGAATGTTAAAGTGGCCGTTTTTGGTTCAGTAAATTAAAAAAGGGGATAATAACGACTTCCGTTTATTTAAAAATAATAGAAAAATAATCGCGTAAAATTAGAGAATTACGATGACACAAGTCTGGTGGAAAGCAAAAATGTTGATCGTTCAGGAAGCTTTCGTTGCAGGAAGCGTTCTCAAAATGTTCAAATATTTGTAAACCTATTGTACCAAACTGCTATGATCTTAGGACAACTCGAACCTCCGACGGCGAGCAACCGCGCGTTCGGCAGCTAGGCACCTTAGAGCACTCGGCCACTCTACCGCAGCGGAAGCGTTTTTATCAGTTCCCACAGCTGCCCTCGCAAAATGTTTTGTCTCGCCGAAAATTAAATTAATATCGCATGCTTCACCGATAGTAAATCTCCCTTCCACCCTAACGTGTAACAGAGTTGCAACAACGTCTGCTCAGGTTACTCGACGACTATCGTCGATCGGCGTATCACAGTGACTCAGCCACGCAGGCAGTAGTTGGCTGCGTGTTCACGAATCACGCTCGTGATATCAATACGCGCAGCGGTATGTAACACGAACCAATAGCTAACGTACGTGTACTGCTAAGTGTCTACTGCTCCAAAAACATTATCCTCAGATGAACACTTTGTTCTCGGACAACAGTAGGAAATTGACCAACATGTTACTGGACTCTTTTGTTTAGTACACCGAGATGAACTGTGTGAATAGTTTTGAGGCTTATATAGTTCACAACCTGTACAACACGGTATTTAAAACCTTAAATTAAGTGCAGAGGGGAACGTTTTGACTCATTCTTGGTAAAAACTGCTTTACGACAGAGCGACGTTCTATCACCAATGCTTTTTGATTGTGTATCTGAATAGATAATGACGGATTGGTGCAAGGGCAATCCGAAGAAGAACATGAAGGTTAGAACAAACCAGAGCTAATATAAGGTTGAACTGTTTAGGATTTGCTGATGAACTCGTTTTTCTGGCCTGCAACATTCGAGGAACCAAACAAAAATCATTGCAGGGAATATCTTTGGCCTCAAAATATTTCTAAAAAATGGAAATGATGCTAACCAAATAACCACCGGAAAAAAAATCAAAACTGGAGAATACGACACAAAAACTGTTGAAAAGTTTAAATACATGGACGAAATAACGCAATCTGAATGAGGAACCGTCATGGCAGAGTAGAATCAAATGTTCAAATGTTTGTATAGCTTATGGGACTTAACTACGCGGCCATCAGTCCCTAAACTTACAAACTACTTATGAACTAGCTAACACTAAGAACGGCACAAATATCTATGCCCGAAGGGGGATTCGAACCCCCGACCGTAGTGGCCGTGCAGACCGTGACTGGCGCGCCACAATCCCCTCGGCCACCGCGGCCGGCAGAGTAGAATCAGCTAGTTAATATCAATAACACATATAACAAAAATGTTCCTTAATAACAACAAAATGGAAATACTACAACACAGTCTCACGCGGGCAGTAATATATGCTAGCGAAAGTATATGTAAAACAATCAACTATGTAGCAATAGCTACATTAATCAAAATAGGAAAAAGGTCCATACATAAATAAAAAATATGGAAAAGACAAAGTTTGGAGAATAGCTTGAAATGACAAAAATTATAAAGAACTATAACCAGCGACAACTACAATGAAGAAGAGACGGATCTCTTTACTAGGACATGTCATAAGGAGAACGAAATATAGGGCTAAACAGCAGGAGAATAATTGAGAAGTAATGAAATAGTAAGAGTGGCATTCGGTGGATCATAGATATCTCGGAGGACACGATGAAACTACAGATTACAATGGATAATTCGAAAGGCAAGACAGACGCGCTCAAGATATTTCAGGAAAAACAAATCGCACTACCAATCAAAATACGAATTGGAGACTGGCAATGGCGATTTCGGATAAGGAGAGAAGGGTAGGGTCTGAAAGAATGAAAAGTATTGTATCAACAAAATATAGAACCTAATTTATAATAATAAGTAAAGTGATCCAATGTTGGCCGTAAAAGTGAAAGGAAATATATAAATAAAAATCTGAATTCCAGAAAAATAAAATAATTAAAAACTGATTGTGTGTTTTCTGACGAGTTTTCAAATAGTTAATTTTGTGTTTGCTTGAGGAGGAGAGGGGGGCGTGCGGATTGTATGGTTGAAGAGGTGAGTTCCCGCGCCTTATATTTTAGAAATTCGGCATTGGGGTGCCAACCGGCGTGCATATTAGAATGTCTTGTGGAAAACGTTTTGAACGTGAAGACAGAGACGTAGCCAGGATATGATTTCGGAAGCGGTTTCCAATTATTTGGTCTTTGTGTACTTTTAATAAAACTGCAAACGGTGCAAATACTGAATATTCTGTGTCATTGGATTCATTCATAAATAACAATACTGCTACCAGTCACGATGTTTCACTTATTTAGCACGACGCCTTTCGAGGAATCATTCCCATCCTCAAGTGCGTTTTTTGTGCTGTTTCACATTATTTACGATGTTTTGAGTTTTTGAGTTTCTGCTTCATTCTGGTGTCATTTCTGTAATATATAAATATGCGCGATTTTACTTTATGGCTGTCTTTGTATGGAGTTAATGGCGGATTATTTTTTAAAAAGCCTTTTACTTACAGTTTTCGCCTTGTCCATCTGTGGCTGGTCTCACACAACTCATTTTTGCACATGAGTACATAATTTGCAACAAACATACATACGAATAAACAGTTACAGAGATGTTCTAAGCTTACGTTTACCAAAGATACATTTTCACAGAGTATGTTACAAAGGAATCCTTTGGCCGTTATTACACTGTCATATTTTTTTTGTCAAAATTTTACATAATATATTTACATCATAAAAATTTGATAGTGTCATAGGGAACTTTGACATATCTCTGCTTTTTTTTAAGCATATCTAGTACCTCGCAGTAGATTTGATCATAAAAAGACGGTTGTATTTTGTTCACCGCAATGCGAATGTAACCGCTCGGAGCGCTAGCACCGCTGTAGCTCTTGGACCGCGCATATTTGAAAACTAGCCTCCTTGTTTGAAAACATGACGTCGAAGTTTAGTTGTTGTGTGCCGTCTTCGACAAAATTAATCGAACTTTCTTAAGCAGACGAAGCACTAGACACCCTGAATAAGAACAGATTAACCATTTCATTGCCAGTGTTGTACCTGGACAACGTATTAAAAGTTGGTTTATATCGTATTTTTTGCATCAGTCCTTAAAGTTGCATTTTTGTTGATGAAGAACTTGCTTCTGGTACGACATTTTGTCGCTCGGTAAGGCGTGTAGCCACTTCTGATGCATTAATCGGTCCGTCTTGGAGGTTGTGTTGGGTTACTGTTTGTACGTTGCTGAGAGTATGGGCGTGAGCGTGGTTACTTTTATTTTATTCCAACAGTGAATTGACTTGTCTTTGGTGCTGCGACGAAGATTATGCTAGCATTATTGATCTGGCAGTATTAACTATCAACAAAATATCGTCAATGTAATAAAATACCTCGATACAAACGTCCGTGTTGTACATGAAATTTGACAGAAAAATCAATAGTTAGACCAAAAATTTTAAAACATGTATTTTTATGTTTACTCCATTGTATTACTAAAGAAACTGAATTTCAATTTTTCCAAAGCTGATTTCATAATGTGAGACAGAGAGAGTTAAGCAGACTGTAAAGTTACAAGAGAATGGCAGAGGTACTCAACGGAGAAATTCGTCGTGGGTGTACAGTCCAGAATATTCAGAAGAAGATTAATGGCCTCGTGTGTTACATCAACTACAAAATTAATAGAAATATATGTAGCAGATTTTTATAAGCTCTCCTGTAAGAGTACACCTGTCGCTGTATCTTACAGTTTGATTTAACGTAATGTATATATTGTCTTAAATTTGTTCATTTCACGTATTTTCATTTCTTGTGTGCTACATATATTTCTTATGTAACGTCATTTTCTATATTGAATCATTTAGTGTAAACATGTACTATATGTGTAATATGTGAATGCACGGACATTCTTATGCTGTAAGTTGGCAATGCGCCAGAGAAAATGTTGAACCTGTTGTAAAGACTGTCTTTGGTACAGAAGTAGTAGCTGTGAGTGTCGCGCTGCTGAAGCAGTCGCGGAGCGGACTCGCTATAGTAAACACATAAATGTTTTGTTGATGGTGCAGAGGTACGGTAGGCGCAGTGTGGCGCGAGTTTAATGCAACTGCAATAAGCCTGAGAGACGTACTGTTTAATGTACTGAAGGAAGTGCGAAACAAGTTTATTTATACTCGAAAGTGATCAGTGTAATCTTTTTTCATGTGTACAAGAAAAGTAACTGTTTGGTTATCAAGTCTATTGTCACCGAGAGTGATCGTTGTTGTAATCACGGAGATTAGAAGGTGTATCGAGGTGATATCAATGCATGGAGATTTCAGCCAGACGAGCTGAACAAAGAGTTGTCGATAAAAATAATTTGAACCAGCAGTAAGAGTACCTATTGTAATCATATCTGTCTTGTATGGACTTCATGACGAAGACGACGAAAGCAGATGAGTACTTTTGTAACATTTTATTTTGTATGCATGTAAATGTGACAACCCAATCAGAATTTTGGTTCAATTATACATGACTTATTTTGAAACCAGTCTTAATTTTGTAAGTAGTTGTAGTCACCCCATTATCACCATTATCACATTATGTTGATTATGCAAGCCTGTACATTGACTAACAAGTTCAATCATTTTCAAAGTAATTACGATCAGTTTTAAAGAAATTGCTAGACGAGTTAAAGAATTGCTAAACGTGTTACAACCACAGAGACTAGTAGTTAAAGTGCAGTGCTGTTCTAAGTTTAGCAACCAATTATTAAGCCAAAGATTTAAACTTCCAAGAGAGTTTGCAAGTAAAGTAAAGTTGGTTTCATTTATGTAGAAAGTAACCAGGCTAACAGTAGTCAAAGTATTATAGTTGATTAACCAGACTTGACGGAAGTAATTTTTTTTATGAAATACGTTAAATGGCAAACTCTGCTCAGCCAGTTAGACGCGTACGCTACCCAGGCCCTGGAACCAATTTACCAAAAAATAATTCACGTAAAGTTTTATAAGGAACTTGAATGCTTTAAACAATATTATCAAAATTATTGGGAACTTTGACTGTAGTATTTGTGAAGCTCATTGCACCACGGAGTTTCACTGTTCAAAAATGTTTGTTAAGCTTATGGGACCCAACTATGGGGTCATCAGTCTCTAAACTTACATACTACTTATCAACTACCTTATACTAAGGACGGCACAAATATCCATGCCCAATGGGGGATTCGAACCCCCGACCGTAGTGGCCGTGCAGACTGTGACTGAAGCGCCTCAGTCCCCTCGGCCAACGCGGCCGGCAGTTTTACTGTACTGAGCTATTATCATTGCAATCAGAGTCTATCTGCTATTACGATTTTGATTATAACACTAACACGCCATCACCACTACATGAATTCTGACACATTTATTAGTGAAGTTGTGCTGTTCGTGAATGGTAAGAGGTGCTAGTTGGAGGCTGTAGTCAATGCTAAGTCAGATAGGGCCAAACTTAATTAATTACCACACTTACTGTTTCAAGTTAATTAATATCATTTTTTATTTTATTCAAAATTTTAACTTTCACTGTGAAAGTGTTGTTGCGGCCCATTAGTTGTGATTTGCTGCAACATTCAATAACGAAATTATTATTACTAGAGTATATTATTACGCATTCTGAATTTTAGATTTTTTGACGACCTCCAAAAGGCAATTTTTTTACACTCCACTCTTCCCAAAATAATAATAATAATAATAATAGATGCTGTTCCTGCTCTGTTGTTGACAGGTGCTTGTATGTGCTCTTGTCCGGCCAGTAAGTTAATCCTTCTCGTATAGCGAACATTTCGTTGCCAACTTGAGACCGTTAAGCCGCCACGCCATAAGTAAAATTTATCCCCAGTAGCAAGAAACTGCCGTGTCACTGTAAACCTGTCTGTGGTGCCGCACAAGTACAAAGTGCGCGCCACCTACTTTCGCCACGCGCCGCCATGCACGCACGGCGCAGCGTTCTTACGATGTCAGCCACGAGCGCCCTCTGTTACAACTCCGCTCGTGGCCACCACTGAACGACATCGTGCACTTGGGACTGAGTTAGGAACCAGTAAAGACTTCGGAATCCGATAGGCACCAGTGAAGACTTGGCTATCAGTTAGGCACTAGGCAGGACTCGAGCTCAACTATGTATCAACATTCTGCAGTACTATGTAAAAGTTAAGTATTGTATAAATTCTGTGCAATATACATCTCATTCTAATTTACTCTAGTGTTTCTAGTTCTGGCTGCTCCCCTCCGTCCCTGCACCAGCGTGCTATCTTTATTTCTGTGTCGGTCTCATTCCACTCGGCCACCGACACCTACAACGGAACGAGACACAAAAGCGGCGACGAGGCTGGGACACAAAACTGTCTTCTGCCGATATAATCTTCTCACGTGCGTACACTGATTTTTAATGTGTGGAGTCACTTTACTGAGTAAATACCGATACGTTGTGTCATCCACTATCCAGTAATTTGTAGGCCTATATGACACGGCATCCCCTGCTTGCAGCTCCCGCAACACGAAATGATTTCCACTGTTTCACCCAAGTAAGCCCTCTTTTTTCTTCAAAATGCAGTTTCCGTAGTAGCAATGGCAGTGCATGATAACATGTGTTTACTGTCAGCCATATTGAAATATGATCAAAAATATAACGACAGTGCAATACCCCTTTTTAGCGTCACGTCAAAGATTTACAACAACAAAATATTACGAACTTTTGATGATATTTTTATGTCAAAGATATGATCAAAAATTTGAGCGTGTAATACCGGCCTTAGCTGGATTTTATCAAAGACATTATTTCCATAGAGTATGCTGCATTTTTATAGAGGATACTTTACTTTGTTTCATTGTCTTAATTTACGCATATTTACAATGGTGCTACATTTACAGTTATTATCATTTATATTTTAGTATGCTATCGAAACATCGGAAAACATTTACTGATTCACTTTCCATTTTTTTTAAATTTAATATTTTATCTTCATATTTTCTATAATGTGAATACACTTCAGTTCTTTATATTGTTCCATTTCATGTCCTTTGTCTAGTCGGTGGAGTACTTTGAGATTCTGCTCAATTTCTCTAAATGGGTGTCCTGTATTTTTTATGTGTGTTGCTATTACTGATGTTGTGTGTTTGTTGTTTATGTAGGCTTTGATGTGTTCTCTGTATCAGGTGTTTATATTTCGGTCTGTTTGTCCTATGTGTGAGAACAGCCGCAGATGGACCAGACGAAAACTGTAAGTAAAAAGCTTTTCAAAAAATTCCGCCATTAACTCCATGTAAAGATAACCACGAAGAAAAATTTATTTATATATTACAGTAAGGACAGCAGAATGAAGCAGGAACTCACACACTCAAAACATCATAAAAAATATGAAACAACACAAAAAACGCACTTGATGATGTGAATGATTTCTCTGAATGCGTCGTGCTACATAAATAAAAAATCGTGACTGGTAGCAGTATTGTTATTTATAAACAAATCGATTTATCTCACAGTCGCAGGCTTTCAGAAAAAACATTTTCTAATGGATAAACTCAAAATACTGCGTCATATTTCAAAAATAAATGTTCGTAGAGCTATTGGACCAAACTGCTATGGTCATCAGTCCCAAGACTTGCAAACTGCTTAAACTAACTTATGCTAAGGACAACACACACACACACACACACACACACACACACACACACACACACACACACCTATCCCCTAGGGAGGACTCGATCGTCGGCGGGAACGGTCGTCCGGTGCGTAGCATGACGCCTTACATATGGATAGGTAGATGCGGATTGAAACACGGATGGCAATCGGAATGACTGCGTGAAGTCTTCAATAACTTGTGAAGTATTATCAGAGAACCTAACTCAAACGTTTGCGGTACGAGACAATTGTCAACAGCAAAATATGAGTCTGCATATACCCTTTCATAGACACGAACCTTGATTCATTTTCGTAGGAATGTTATGGTCTTCAGTCCGGAGACTGGTTTGATGCAGATCTCCACCCTACTCTATCCTGAGCAAGCCCTTTCATCTCCTCATAACAACGATAACCCACATCCACTTGAATCTGCTTACTATACGCGTCTCTTGGTCTCCCTCTGCGATTTTTACCCCACACACTTCCCTCCAACGCTAAATTCACAATTCCTTGATGTCTAAGAATGTGTCCCACCAATCTATCCCTTCTTTTAGTCAAGGTATGCCAGAAATTTCTTTTCTCCCCAATTCGGTTCAGTACCTCCTCATTAGTTACGCGATCCACCCACCTAATCTTCAGCATTCTTCTGTAGCACCACATTTCAAAAGCCTCTATCCTCTTTCTGTCCACACTGCTCATCGTCCATGTTTCACTCCCATACAAGGCAACACTCCACACAAATGCCTTCAGAAAAGACTTCCTTACACTTAAATTAATATTCGATGTTAGCAAATTTCTCTTTTTCAAAAATGCTTTTCTTCCCATTGCCATTCTGCATTTTATATCCTCTGTACTGCGACCATCGCATGTTATTTTACTACCCAAGTAACAAAACTCATCTACCACCTTCACTGTTTCGTTACCTAATCTAATTCCTTCAGCATCGCCTGATTTTCTAAGACCGCATTCCATTATTTTTGTTTTGCTCTTGTTAATGTTCATTTTGTACGCTCTCTTCAACACACTGTCCATTCCATTCAACTGCTCTTCCAGGTCGTTCGCTGTCTCTGACAGAATTACAATGTCATCAGCAAAACGCAATGTTTTTATTTCTTCCCCCTGAACTTTAATTCCTATTCCAAAATTTTCCTTGCTTTCCTTCATCGCCTGCTCAATGTACAAATTGAATAACATCGGAGAAAGGCTACAACCCTGTCTTACTCCCATCCCAACTGATGCTTCCCTTTCATGCCCTTCGAGTCTAATAACTGCGGTCTAGCTTTTGTACAAGTTGTAAATAACTCTCCTTTCCCTGTATTTTATCCCTGCTGACTTCAGAATTTGAAAGAGTGTATTCCAGTCAACATTGTCAAACGCTTTCTCCAAATCTACAAAGGCTAAAAATGTAGATTTGCCTTTCCTTAATCTATCTTCTAAGATAAGACGTAAGGTAAGTATTGCCTCCCGGGTTCCTACTTTCCTCCTGAATCCAAACTTATCTTCCCCTAGGTCAGCTTCTACTAGCTTTTCCATTCTCCTGTAGATAATTCGTGTTAAAATTTTGCAACCATGACTTATCAAACTGATGGTTCTGTAATTTTCACACCTGTCTGCACCTGGTTTCTTTGGAATGGGGATTATTACATTTTTCTTAAAGTCTGAGGGTATTTCACCTGTCTCATATATCCTACACACCAGTTCAAATAGTTTTGTCATGGCTGGCTCTCCCAGAGACTTTAGTAGCTCTGAGGGTATGTCATCTACTCCTGGGGCCTTGTTCCGACCTAGGTCTTTCAGGGCTCTGTGAAATTCATCTCTCAGTATAATATCTCCTATTTCATCTTGATCTACTTCCTCTTCCCTTCCTACAACATCGTCTCTCAGTTCATTTCCTTTGTAGAGCTGCTCTATGTACTCTTTCATCCTTTCAGCCTTCCCTTCTTTGCTGAGAACTGGTTTCCCATCTGAGTTCTTGATATTTGTAGAATTGCTTTTCTTGTCCCCAAATGTCTCTCTGATTTTCCTGTAGGCGGTATCTACTTTTCCCCTTCTTATACATTCTTCTACAGATTTGCATTTGGCTTCTAGCCACTCCTGCTTAGCCATTTTGCACTTCCTGTCAATCTCATTTTTTAGTCGTCTGTACTTCACTTTGTCTGTTTCATTTACTGCATTTTTATATTTTCTCCTTTCGTCAATTAAATTTAGTATTTCCTGTGACATCCAAGGATTTTTTGTAGGTCTTGCCTTTCTACCTATTTTGTCCTCTGCTGCCTTCACTATTTCATCTCTCAATGCTACCTGTTCCTCTTCTACTGTTTTATTTCCCCCTGTTTCTGCCAATTGTTGCCTAAATCTCCCTCTGAAATTCACCAGAACTTCACTTTCCTTCAATTTATCTAAGTCCCATCTCCTTATTTTCCTACCTTTCTGCAGTTTTTTCAGTTTCAGCCTACAGTTCATGACTAACAAGTTATGGTCAGAGTCTATATCTGCCCCTGGGTATGTCTTGCAGTTTATAACCTGATTCCGGAATCTATGTTTTACCATTATAAAATCTATCTGATACCTTCCAGTGTCTCCTGGTCTCTTCCAAGTATACAACCTTCTTTTGTGATTCTGAAACCACGTGTATGTTATGATTAAATTATGTTCCGTGCAAAATTCTACCAGGCGACTTCCTCTTTCATTCCTTCTGCCCACTCCATATTCACCTACTATTTTTCCTTCTCTTCCTTTTCCTACTACCGAATTCCAGTCTCCCATCACAATTAAGTTTTCCTCTCCCTTAACTGTGTGAATAATTTCCTTTAGCTCCTCATATATTTCTTCTATATCCTCATCATCGGCAGAGCTAGTTGGCATATAAACCTGTACTACTGTTGTCGGTGTTGGCTTCGTATCTATCTTGACAATGATAATGCGATCACTGTGCTGCTCATAGTAGTTTACCCGCATTCCTATTTTCTTATTCATTATTAGTCCTACTCCTGTGATACCCCCAACTGATTTTGTATTTATAATCCTGTACTCACCTGACCAGAAATCCTGTTCATCCTGCCACCGAACTTCACTAATCCCCACTATATATAACTTCAACCTATCCATTTCCCCTTTTAAATTTTCTAATTTTCCTACCCGATTAAGGGATCTAACATTCCACGCTCCGATCCGTAGAATGCCAGTATTGTCTTTCCTGATGATAACATCCTCCTGAGTAGTCCCCGCCCGGAGATCCGAATGGGGGACTATTTTACCTCCGGAATATTTTACCCGAGAGGATGCCATCATCATATGTTCATACAGTAGAGCTGCATGTCCTCGGGAAAAGTAACGGCTGTAGTTTCCCCTTGCTTTCAGCCGTTCGCAGTAACCGTATGGCAAAGCCACATTAGCTGATGTTACAAGGCCAGCTCAGTCAATCATCCAGACTGTTGCCCCTGTAACTACTGAAAAGGCTGCTGCCCCTCTTCAGGAACCTCACGTTTGTCTGGCCTCTCCACAGATACCCCTCCGTTGTGGTTGCACCTACGGTACGGCTATCTGCATCGTTGAGGCACGCAAGCCACCCCACCTCGGCAATGTCTGTGGTTCATGGGGGTGGTTTCGTAGGAAATCACTAAAATATTGCTGACTGTAACATGTGACTGACACTGTAGTTGTTAACCGTGGTGTTGAAAAACAGGTTAGATCATTGAAGCACAATGCAGTTCCACGGTCGGATACGATTAGTGGTAGATTTTACATAGAACCTCCGTCGGATTTAGTCCCCCTCTTTATCATAATGTACCGTGGGTACCTTGAGCAAGGATTTGTTTCCAGTGATTAGAAAACATGGATGTCACACATATCTATAAGGAGCAGACAAATTAAAAGAAGACACCTAGAAAAACTTCGTAAACCGGTCATTATTTCAGCGTTAATCACCACAAGTGTTAACTCTAAGCAGCAACCGAATATTCGGTTTCGGTTTCGGCCAGTTTCGGGCAAAATTTTGTATTAGGCCGCAGTTTCGATTTCCGCCAGAAATAACCCGAATCTTCACAGTTTTTCCTGTTGAGTTTGCGTAAATTTACCCTCTCAGCGATCATACTGTTAGTGGGAACTGTGACGTCATTTTTCGAAATACTTTCTCCAGCACTACTGAAGTCAATTAACGTACAGAAACGAATCCTAGGCGTGGTGGATTATCCGTGCGCATTGGGGGGCGGTGCTGCGGTGCACGCGGCCGTTCGCCGTCGGTGGTACGAGTCCCCCCTCGGGCATGGGCGCCTGTGTTGTCCTGGATTAGTTTACCTTAGTTTAAGTAGTTAGTAAGCTACGGACTAATGACCAAGAAGTTGAGTCTGATTAATTTACTAACATCTGAACATTTGAACGAAGCCTATTAGTCATCAGCATTATACGACGGTTGGAACTTAAATAGTGGCAACACTGCTGTGGAGACACTATGCAATGGAATGCACTGTTGTCGCTGATAGCACACGCTGTTGACACACCTACCTTACCACGAGCAAATGGACTCGCCCGTTCCACGTCAGCGGCGTGCGCACAATCGAAGGAAAAACAGTCACTTGTGAGCGAGTGGTCTAATGTAGCAGTGTCACAATGTTACATGGGCCACATCGTACGAGCCAAAGAAACGCCAATCTAACCAAAGGCGTCAGTATGGGTCGAAAGTCGAAAGTACGTCAAGGCCCCAGAATTGTGAAGGTTACGGTGAATCTCGTGTACGGCAGACCGTCAATGCACAGTATTACTGAAACTTCGAGGCAGATCAAAACTGTGTGCCGGAACCGGGACCTGTGCCTTTCGCGGCAAGCGCTCTACCGACTGAGCTATCCCGACACGACTCACGATGCCACCTCACAACTTTACTTCCGCCAGTACCTCGCCTCCTACTTTCCAAACTTCACAGAAGCTCTTCTGCGAAACATGCAAGACTAGCACTCCTGGAAGAAAGGATATGGTGGAAACATGGCTTAGCCACAGCCTAAGAGATGTTTCCAGAATCAAACTTTCACTCTGGAGCGGAGTGTGCGCTGATATGAAACTTCCTGCAAGATTAAAATTGTGTGCCGGAACCGGGACTCGAACCTTTGCGTTTTGCGGACAAGCGCTCTACGGACTGAGCTATCCCGACACGACTCACGATGCCGCCTCACAACTTTACTTCCGCTAGTACCTCGCCTCATACTTTCCAAACTTCACAGAAGCTCTCCTGCGAAACTTTCAAGACTAGCATTCCTGGAAGAAAGGATATGGTGGAAGCGTGGCTTAGCCACAGCCTAAGGGATGTTTCCAGAATGAAACGGCGTACACTCATTTTATGATGTTTTGAGTGTGTGAGTTCCTGCTTCATTCTGCTGTCCTTACTGTAATATATAAATAAATTTTTCTTTGTGGTTATCTTTACATGGAGTTAATGGCGGAATTTTTTGAAAAGCTTTTTACTTACAGTTTTCGTCTGGTCCATCTGCGGCTGTTCTCACACATAGGACAAACAGACCGAAATATAAACACCTGATACAGAGAACACATCAAAGCCTACATAAACAACAAACACATAACATCAGTAATAGCAACACACATAAAAAATACAGGACACCCATTTAGAGAAATTGAGCAGAATCTCAAAGTACTCCACCGAAAAGATTGAAAATTTCATTCTGTAAACATCCCTTAGACTGCGGCTAAGTCAAGTGTCCACCATATCCCTTCTTCCACGAGTGCTACTCTTGCTAGTTTCGCAGGAGAACTTCTGTGAAGTTTGGAAAGTGGGAGGCGAGGTACTGGAGGAAGTAAAGTTGTGGGGCGGCATCGTGAATCGTGTCGGGATAGCTCAGTAGTAGAGCGCTTGCCCCCGAAAGACAAAGTTCCCAGGTGAAATACGACCGTCTGTCGTCTATGATATATTTTTTGTATATTTCTGTAAAGTTAAAATTATCATTTTGTTAAAATTTGAACCCCACTCTTTTCAAGGCTTGAGGAATAGCATTTTTATTTCATGTGTTAGAATATTAGTTAATATTGCTACGTTTTTCTTATTTTGTTATGTTAATAATTTAATATTATATTAATTCATGTGGCATAAGTATGGCTACTCCGCTAAGCAACTGTCCCTGTGAGAATGTGCAGTTGTTTTACTTTTAAGTGGGTGCGAGAATCTATGGCTGTACTAATGTGGGTAGGAATAGCTCACTTTGCATCGTTCTCTCTGGCTCAGTGCCGATAGCTGCTGATACTACCAAAGAGGTTTCTACACTCTTTGATTACAAGCTGGTCGGCGCGCCCTCTCCAGAGCGAGTCTCGCACTCCGTCCCCACCACCGCTGTTTCTTGGGCTTTCCAGCTTCCGGAAGCTTTTTGCAACCCCGTGGCCGCTCGGCTCGCCATTCTGTGCTGGTCATCTGGTGAGGTAAGGTTTGTTCTGCTCTTGGGTTGGGAGAAGGTAGCGTTTCATTGTCTGGCACGTTTAACTTAGACTCGTGAACTTAGAATAATGTTTTGGAATATTTTCTCCGATCGTGTGCGAAAATGTGTTCTCGTTTTTAAATTCAGTGATTTCCAATAGATAAACGCGGTGTGTGTGATTCTAAATGTTCAAATGTTTGTTAAGCTTATGGGACTTAACTACGGGGTCATCAGTCCCTAAACTTACAAACTACTTATGAACTACTTACGAACTAGGACGGCACAAATATCCATGCCCGAGGGGGGATTCGAACCCCCGACCGTAGTGGCCGTGCTGACCGTGACTGGAGCGCCTCAGTCACCTCGGCCACCGCGGCCGGCGTGTGTGTGTGATTCTAGTTGCAGTTTGATAACGGCCTGCTATGTTAAAATTTTATGTGATCATGTGGCGGTGTATGAATGTGTAAATACTATGTAGCTTTGTGGATCCCGATTTCTAATAGGTTCATTTTTGTACAGTGCATGTAAAAATCTTCCTTCCGTTAGTAATATGAGTTCCACGTGGTTGGTTCATAGAACAAAGCCTTCAGCTTCCACTCTTGTTTGTTCCAGGCCCATCAGGCAAGTAACTATGCGGGTATCCTTCTGATTTCCACTAATATTTCGCGATCTTCTCCCCCCGCCTACTTTAATTTCGCCGTTTCCGACTTGTAGTACGCACTCTGTCTTTGTCAGTAATTCTCTCTGAGCCATGTACAACCTCCTTCAATAGCTTCCTTATGTAATTCTAAACATTTCTATGGGTTGCATGCTGTATTTCTTAATTTTATTTTTCTGACTTTTCACATTTTTTGTGGTTTTTCGCCGGCCGCGGTGGCCGAGGTGACTGAGGCGCTCCAGTCACGGTCAGCACGGCCACTACAGTCGGGGGTTCGAATCCCCCCTCGGGCATGGATATTTGTGCCGTCCCAGTTAGTAAGTAGTTCATAAGTAGTTTGTAAGTTTAGGGACTGATGACCCCGTAGTTAAGTCCCATAAGCTTAACAAACATTTGAACATTTTTTTTTTGTGGTTTTTCTGAGAAAGGACCTCATCCGTCTCTGTAATCGCCCCCTATCGCGTGTAGCTGTATTTAATTCGCTTCCTTATATAATTGTAAGCATTTCTATGGGTTGTGTGCTGTAGTTAATTTTCTTTATTTTTCGGAAACTGAATTTATTCAACGTTATCGGTTTTCGGAACCACGTGGGTCCGAGTTCCGACTTCCTGGGTTTGCAGCTTGTCGCCTGAATTCACGCCACTTCTCATATAAAACCAGTACCTAGATTGATTTCTAACAGACTGCAACTTAAGAATCCACCGTGATTTTGTATAATGACTCCGATTTTCAACCACTTCACCTTCAGTGGAGTGCGTTCATGTAACGTAGCCGTGTGTCGCCGTTAGCGTGATTGCTCGCCGTCCAATTCAGATATAATTTAACTAGGCTACACACACGCAACATCTCAAAACAGGAACGACCGACCAGAGCCAGCTTGAAAGTGTTTTATGCTACCTCCGATTTGCTGAATTTCTCCTACGATAGCGGCGCCTGCTTCCGCCTCGTCTCAGCACGCTGATTTTGGTGAGTTTCGCTGTGGCATTGCGTGTGTGTGAGAGAATGAATGTTGTTTGTGAATTCTTCCCCCCAGTAGCGTTAAATCATGTATAATTTAACTGGCACCGTCCGCGTTACTTGATATAAGAGATGCATTTTTATTGTATTGCCTCCCCTATTTTGCTTGTTTTCTATCTGAATAAACAAGTTTAAGTTCAGCATAATTCGTAAGTTGCCGATAAATTGTAGTTTTAGAGCACCTTCCCTCTTTTATTTAATATTGTTCTTCTCAAGTGCTGAGAACAACTTCAAATGTCTAAATTCCGTTGCGTCATAAATGTTTTCTTAGCCACCTTTCTAAGGTAACTTTAACTGTGGTGGCTTGATTATTAATGTCTGTGTGTAACAACGTGTGAGCTGCTATGTATATTGACCACTGTAGTATTGACTTCCTGTTGTTGAAGTAATTTGAAACGAGTCAGTTGTCAGTTTGGGCCAGGGAACAAGATTTTATAGCAGGGAGTAAACAGTAGTTCACACGGACCTTATTTGCTAATTTTAGTGATAAAACAAAGCTCTTGTTTCGTACAGTGCTCGAATTTTACAGGTTAGAGTCCCGGTTCCGGCACACAATTTTAATTTACCAATAAGTTTGGTATCAGCTCACACTTCACTGCAGAGTGAAAGTTTCATTCTGTTAAAATTATGTTTACAACCAAGTACGATGAGAAGCAACCAACAAGGAAGGCCATTTACCACTGGCACAACAAATTCGTTCAGACACTTTGCTAGTGCCCGGCAAAGAGAAGCGGACTGGCCATTCATCTTCGCCGACAGCACTGCCACTGGATTTTACCTGGACTTGTTGCAGCAGCGGCTGATGCCTCAAATGGAACCGACCTCTCCGTTCATCTTTCAGCAGGATTGGGCTCCACCCTAATTTCATCGTGAAGTTCGTGGCTACCTAAACACGAAGCTGCTGTATCGATGGATCGCCGTGCTGCAGAAGGCGACAGCTGTTTCATGAAATGGCCTCCACGACCACTCCACGTGACATTTTTCTGTAGCGACGCATAAAAGATCCGCTGTATATGCCACCTCTAACGCGTGACGTAGCTGAGCTCCGGGAGAGAATAGAAAAGCGACTGCCACAGTCAACGGTTCTCAATGGTTCCATACTGGGACGGATATGGCAAATGTTCAAATGTTTGTAGAACTTATGGGACTTAACTACGGGGTCATCAGTCCGTAAGCTTATAAACTACGTACGAACTAGCTAAGACTAAGGACGGCACAAATATCCATGCCCGAGCGGGGATTCGAACCCCCGACCGAAGTGGCCGTGCAGACCGTGACTGGAGCGCCTCAGACCCCTCGGCCACCGCGGCCGGCACGGATATGGCAAGAATTCGATTACCGTACTGACGGCTGCCAAGTCACTCACGGTTCGCATATCGAACGTTTCTACAGAAACTTTCAGAGTTTCTCTTCAAACTGCAACATGTATTACATCTGTACAATGTCAAGTTCATGTGGAATAAATAACTGAAAGTGTTCCTGGACTTAATGTTCACCACGTGGGCTTTACTCTGATAAGAAATCATGTCATATAGTATTAGCGTTATCAACATTTCGGTAGGGATTTGAAACTCGGAAACCCTGCTCTGGCTACGCCCGTTGTAAGGAAAGGGTTGTGGTGAGTGAGTGAGATTGATAAATTAACCTAAGGATCGATGAGAAAATGTGTTTAACACGTTGTGAAAGTTGGTAGCGTGTCTTTTACTGATCTTAAACTCGTGCTATTGTTACGTTAATCTCGTAAAATTGCAAGTGAATGAAATTTAATTTTGATCAATTAACAGATCAACTAGTGTCATTAAGCAAAACTATGGCCTTATCTGACCACTTCACAAAATATCACTCACCTTTACCTTCCTTACAGTCTCTTTTGGGAAAGCTGCACGCAGCAGATAGCTGAAAGTAATTCCGCGTATGTTCAATGCGTGCGACATGCTATTAATTTTTACACGTATCGTTGTAATGTTGATTAGTTATTTTCTATATTAATCAATGTCAGTTGGTTGGTAAGTAGGTGCTACCCAACCACTGCACTTAATATTTCTATGATTATTCTCCCCTTTGAAAAATTGTAAATTTACGTAAATTACACTTTGAGAAACGTTTTGCTTTCATAAACTAAAATGATCTGTCAGGAAAGGTAGATTTTGGCGGTGTCAAGAATTGTTGAACGCAGCCACTACTGTGTTCACTGAATGCCTACACATTAATTTTGCCGGCCGCGGTGGCCGAGGGGACTGAGGCGCTCCAGACACGGTCTGCACGGCGACTACGGTCAGGGGTTCGAATCCCCCCTCTGGCATGGATATTTGTGTCGTCTTTAGTATAAGGTACTTTATAAGTTTAGGGACTGATGACAATGTAGTTAAGTCCCATAAGCTATACAAACATTTGAACATTTTGAACACATTAATTTTGAGATTGTTGTTATTGTTTTGCTCTTCAGTCCAGAGACTGGTTTGATTCTGGTTTCCACTATCCTGAGCAAGCCTCTTCAACTCCACATACGAACGGCAACCTACATCTGTCTGAATCTGCTTACTGTATCCATTCTCTTGGTCTTCCTCTGCGGTTTTTTCCCCACACACTCCCCTCCAACTATAAATTCACAACTTCTTGATGTCTAAGAATATGTCCTACCAATCGATCCCTTCTTTTAGTCAAGGTATGCCAGAAATTCCTATTCTCGCCAATTCTGTGCAGTACCTCCTCATTAGTTACGCGATCCACCCACCTAATCTTCAGTATTCTTCTGTAGCACCACATTTAAAAAATACTGTATCCTCTTCCTTTCCGCACTGTTTATCGCCCATGTTTCAGTCCCATACAAGGCAACACTCCACACAAATGCCTTCAGAAAGGATTTCCTTAGGCTTAAATGAATATTCGATGTTAACAAATTTCTCTTTTTCAAGAACGCTTTTCTACCCATTGCTATTTTGCATTTTATATCGTCTGTACTGCGACCATCATTTGTTATTTTACTGCTCAAGTAACAAAACTCATCTACCTCTTTTCTATTTCGCTACCTAATCTATTTCCTTCAGCATCACCTGATTTTCTTAGACTGCACTCCATTACCCTAGTTTTGCTGTTCGTAATGTTAATCTTATATGCACCTTTCAGCACACTGTCAATTCCGTTCAACTTCCCTTCCAGGTCCTTTGCTGTCTCTGACCGTTTTGTGTCCCAGCTTCGTCACCGCTTTTGTGTCACGTTTCCGTTGTAGGTGTCGGTGGCCGAGTGGAATGAGACCGACACAGGAATAAAGATAGCACGCTGGTGCAGGTACGGAAGGGAGCAGCCAGAAACTATAAACACTAGAGTAAATTAGAACGAGATATATATTGCACAGAATTTATACAATACTTAACTTTTACACAATTCAGTACTGCAGAGTGCTGATACATAGTAGAGCTAGAGGCCGGCCTAGTACTGCTTCCTAGTGCCTATACGATAGTGCCTATACTGGTGCCTATCTGATTACGAAGGTCCTAACTTGCTGCTATCTCAGTCCCAAGTGAAGGATGTCGTTCAGTGGTGGCCACGAGCGGAGTTGTAGCAGAGGGCGCTCGTGGCTGTCGTCGTGAGAACGCCGCGCCGTGCGTGCATGGCGGCGCGCGGCGAAAGTAGGTGGCGCGCACTTTGTACTTGTGCGACACCACACCCCTCCCCCCCAAACCGCCGCGCCGTCGTGGCGTAGGGCTGAGGGCCACGGCGACGGCACTGGGAGGAGGGTCTGGGCGGGGGCGTTACTGGTGGGACGGGCGTCGTAGCTGAGGCCGGGATCGAGACGCCGTCCGCGCCCCGGCATCCGCCTTGAGATCCCCCAGGGAACCCGCCGAAACCTGGGGAAGGGCGCCCGCCCCCGCCCAGAGGGAGCAGGTCATCTTCTTCTGAGGTGCGTGGCCCAGGCGGCGGCGGCACGCACGGTCCCGGAGTCCCTCTCGGTGACGCTGTCATCTGCGGCGGCGACAGCGGCGGCGTCGCGTCGATATCCATCGGGACGATCTCGTAGTCCGGGGACGAACGATGTGGTTGTGCTCCCTGGCGGTGAACTGGGTCTGGAATCAAGAAACCGGAGACAGGATCGCGCGGCCTGTGCAAGCGCAATTGGTTTGCGTGGCGCCGCAGCTCCGACCCTGTGGAAGAACGTACAACATACATATTGCTACCGAGCACGCGCTGAATGGTGCCCGGCAGCCATGTCTTCTTGTTTCCAGCGAACACCCTGTAAAGCACCGGCGTAGAAACCTGAAAACGCGTAGCGCCATACGAACCGACTCGGTGCGTGGGAGGCTGCAGCAGGTGAAGGAGAGTGCGGTGATGGCGGCCGTGTAGCAGCTCGGCAGGAGACGGGCCGTCACGTGGCATGCACCGATACGTAGACAGGAAAATTTGAAGAGCTTGCTGCCTGGAGTGCTGACCTTTCATCTTTTCCACCATTGGACTGAGGGTGAAAAGGTGCAGTGGTAATATGCTGAATGCCATTCACACGACAAAACTGTTGAAATTCCGCACTAACAAACTGAGGTCCATTGTCACTGACGATAGTTTCAGGCAAGCCTTCGATGAAAAACACTGATGTTAAGGCACTGATTGTACTAGACGCCGTCGTTGAGTTCATGGCAATCACAAAAGGAAACTTGCTGAAAGCGTCTACAACAATTAACCATTCCAGAAAGGTCCGGCAAAGTCAATGTGTAAACGTTGCCATGGTCCCTTGGGGCGTGGCCAGTCTGAAAAACGTTGCGGAGGAGCCGCCTGATGCTCCGCACAAACAGTACACTGTGACGTCATGTTCTCTATCTGAGCGTCCATACCAACCCAGGTACAATGACGTCTGGCCAGTTGCTTTGTCCTAACAATACCCCAATGTCCTTGATGCAGGAGGCGTAACACTTCTCGTTGCAGGGAACGAGGAACAATCACTCTTGCTTGGTCGTTGTCGGTATGCAACAACAGTACACCCTGACTTAAAGATAATGCATGACGTTGTGCAAAATAACGTCGAACCAGAGGCCGATCAATGTCTTTGGCTCTGGCAGGCCACCCTGAGCGAACAAAACGTGCTACCACACTTAGGTCTGCATCCAAAGCTGTTTCCTGTGCAACCCGACGAGAATTCCAAGGGAATCAAACATGCATCACTGATTAGTGCAGTCTTTAATTTGTCAAAGGCAACTTGGCAATCTTTAGACCATACAAAAGGAACATTCTTCCTACGTAAGTGATGCAGTGGAGCTGCAATCTGAGACGCATTGGGAATAAACCTGAAATAATAGTTCAGCTTTCCCATTACTGCTTGCAATTCATGCACATTCTTAGGAGGAGGCAAGTCTTTGATTGCTCGAAGATGTGACTGTAAGGGATGTATTCCTTGGGCATTAATCACATGGCCTAGGTACTCTATTTCAGTTTGAAAAAACGAACACTTTGCTTTATTACAACGTAGACCTGCTGCAGTCAAAACTTTGAAAAGGCACTCCAGGTTTGCTAAATGTTCTTCAACTGTACGTCCGGATACCACAATGTCATCTAAATAGTTCGAGCAACAAGGTACAGAAACTGTCAGCTGTTCCAAAAAGCGCTGAAAAATAGCGGGGGCGGAAGAACTGCCAAAGGGTAGGCGTTGAAATTGAAAAAGGCCCATGTGAGTATTAATGACGAAAAACTTTTTTGACTCGTCATCAAGTGGAATCTGTAAGTATGCCTCTGCTAAATCAATCTTAGAAAAGAAACGAGACTGTCCTAATTTGTCCATCAGTTCGTCAGGTCTGGGCAGGGGATAAGTGTCTACAATTGTTTGACTGTTCACTGTTGATTTAAAGTCCGCACAGAGACGAAGTTTTCCTGTCGGCTTGGGTATAATTACTATAGGCGAGGCCCACTGACTCGCAGAAACAGGAGAAATCACCCCACTATCTTGCCGACGTTTAAGTTCTTCGGCAACTGTATCACGCAAGGCGATAGGCACTGGTCTAGCTTTACGAAACTTTGGAACTGCAGATTCTTTTAAAGTTACATGTGCCACGAAGTCTTTTGCACAACCTAGTTCCGGCGAAAACAAGTCACTATATTTGTCACACAATGCATTGATTTTATCCTGAGGCACTATTGACGAAATTTGAAGCACATCTCTTTGAATTGATAAGCCAAACAAGTCAAAAGCATCTAGTCCAAAAATGTTCTGTGTCGATTTGGCCTGAAGAACTACAAAAGCAACTGTTTTTGTTGCACCTTGAAAAGAGGCGGGCAGGCTACACGTTCCTAGCACGGGAATATTTTGACCGGTATAAGCTGTTAGCACTTGTTGACACAGCGATAATTTTGGAGAACCCAGAAGTTCATAAGTATCTTTATTAATTAAGGTAACAGCGGAACCAGTATCAAGCTGAAATTGCACAGTCTTATTTTCAATGGAGAGATTTACAAAAAGTTTGTGCTTCTGGCGCACGACAGGTGCGCGAATGTGGGCAACGTCTGCTACGGTTAGTTTGCTGCGTATGCGCGGGCCGCGTAGTGAAGGAAGCGGCGCAGACTCGGCACGCAGGGGATTAACAACACTGTCACTAGATGACACTACCGCCGGATCGGCGTCCGCGCAATGCGAGGCTACTACAGAGTCACTAACTACTGCACTACACTTTTGAGTAGCTACTTGATGTCTACTGTCACTAGCTACGCAGTACTGGGCACTATTACAAGGAGCAGTTGCAGAAGGCACTATTTTCACTACAGGAATGCACTGTTCATAGTCATTTTGCTTGTCCCGAACCCTTTTCCGTTGCACTGTTTTACGCGCTCGTCGGCGCTTGCTACGTGGTGCACTATATAGATTTGCCATATGCGCAGAACTACTTTCTTGCAATTGAGATCCAAGGAAAGCAGTGTTCAATTCCACAGCCCGTATAACATTTACAGAATGAACCGTTCTCGCACTCTGCGAAGCACTGTTTCTAACGTTACTGTTCTTTGAGTTTTTAATTTGCATACACACAGACCGCACATGTCCCAATTTGCCACATTGATAACAGGTTGCGTTGCGACTAGGGCAATGAGCACGCTTGTGGCGAGACACACACTGGAGGCAAGACTTACGAACATTTTTCTGAAATGAGCGTTGGCGCCCGTTATGCAAATTACTGTGTCTAACACTACAGGGCGACCTTTGCGTCGCACTTTTACTCTGGCTACTGTTCACTGTCTGTTCAGCACGGCCGGTAGAAAAATAAGAATCACTAGTGCTATACTGAGAACTACGGCTAGGAAAGCGTCCGTTGCGGCGCACTGAATTTACACTGTGGCTTTGCATTTCTACATCTGCTAAGTCAAAAGTATCATGCGCTTCTATAAGCTGCAGTACACTGTCTAATGAGGGGTCAGACTGTTTCAGAATTGCTGCTCTAATTCTGGGATCCTGAATATTCTGCGTAATCGCATCCCTCAACATCACGTCACTATACGAAAGTCCACAAGAGCAAGTAAATTTACATTGGCGGGTTAAGCCCTTCAATTCCGTAATCCACTCTTGGTGTGACTGCTGCGGTAATTTTTTAAGTCTGAAAAATCGGTATCGTGCAGCGGCTACAAGAACTTTTCTCTCATAATGAGCATTCAGTGCATCTACAATTTGTTCAAAGTCTACATCACGAGGAGATGCGTGGGGAAATAGTTTTTGCAGTAATACAAAGGTTTTGGGGCCCACCACGGACAACAAAAGATGCTTAACAGTCTGACCTGTAAGTTGATGAGCCGCGACGAGTTCTTGAAACTGCGCGAAATAGTCGCTCCATTCTTCCTCACGTTCGTTGTACTGGCGGAACGTCGGAAGCGGTGCGGCGGCAGGTGTGGGCTGCTGATGCGACGGCTGTTGTTGAGTTGTCAACTGCGCCACCGCCTGGAGAAGTTGTGTTATTTGCGCCGTCTGTAACTGAATAATTTCCATTAAGTTTGGGTTCGGGGTAGTGGCCATGCTGACCGATTAGGCGCCGCGCATACAAGTAACTTATAACAAAACACAAATGCAATATGAAAGAGGACGCTCTGGAACAAAAAAGTCCACAAAATACGTAACAGAATATGTTCCCCCAAAAATCTTATAATAAGGGTGGGTGGGCGGGAGCAATTTTTGCGTGCTCCGATTGCTGCTGTCTGGCTGCTGTAAGCGGGCTGGTCCAAGGTTCTATCACTCCTCGTCGCCACTTTTGTGTCTCAACTTCATCGCCGCTTTTGTGTCCCAACCTCGTCGTAGGTGTCGGTGGCCGAGTGGAATGAGACCGACACGCTGGTGCAGGTACGGAGGGGAGCAGCCAGAAACTATAAACACTAGAGTAAATTAGAAAGATATATATTGCACAGAATGTAACAATACTTAACTTTTACATAGTACTGCAGAATGTTGATACATAGTTGTTAGAGGCCTGCCTAGTGCCTGTACGATAGCAAAGTCTTCACTGGTGCCTATCTGATTACGAAGGTCCTAACTCGTTGCTATCTTAGTCCGAAGTGACCGGTGTCTTTCCGTGGTGGCCACGAGCGGGGTTGCAGCAGAGGGCGCTCGTGGCTGTCGTCGTGAGAACGCCGCGCCGTGCGTGCATGGCGGCGCGCGGCGAAAGTAGGTGGCGCGCACTTTGTACTTGTGCGACACCACACCGTGTATCCTTCTTTTTCGAGCAATGCAAGCTGCAATTCTCCTATGCAGACGATCGTAGAGGTGTCGAATGTATTCTTGGGGAATGGCCTGCCATACAGTTTCGACCTGATGATTCAGTTGGGCCCGATTTCGTGCTGGTCGTGTGTACCGTGCAAGATGACGTTTCATCCGGTCCTAAATTTGCTCAGCTCAGTGGAGGCCCGATATGGCTATCGTGCTGGCCATGGTAGTTGACGTACACCATGAAGAGCACGTTGGGTGGTACGGGATACATGTGGAATTTTCTGTCCTGTTTAAAAATCGTTATCACCTTGTTGTTGCATCAACGGGAGGAAGACGGGTTCAATGGTCGTTTCAATGAGCTGTACAATGCTCAGTTTTTTCTGTTGACGGTTACCAGAGGAAAATGGCTCGTGTAGTATGCAGCTCCTTACTCCTTGGTGCTGGGTGTGCCTCCAGATTTTCGTGCTCCGCTGCACGGTACCTACACACGCGTACGACCGTCACTGCCACCGGGACCGCGGTGGAGTAGCCGAGCGGTCAAAAGCACCTCGCTGCGGAGCAACATCACCTAGAGACAAGGCCTTACAACAGGCCGTGCCTACGTCACACCGCGGTCGCCACCTCACAGGCTGGCCCAGCCACTGGGGCACGCCCACCGCCGCGCAGTGGTCGGCCAGTCAGATGGTGACCGCGGCCTCTAAGTGTGACGTAGGAACGGCCTGTTGTAAGGTGGTGTTGTGCGGAGCGCGCGGTTGCTCGTCGTGGAGGTTCGAGTTCTCCCTGGGGCATGGGTGTGTGTGTATGATGTTTGATGTTTGTAAAGCTTATGGGACTTAACTACGGAGTCATCAGTTGTGTGCGTATGTCCGTAGGTTAGTTTACCTAGGTTTAAGTAGTTTGTAAGCTACGGACTGATGACCACGCAGTTTGGTCCGATAGATTTACAGACATTTGAACATTTTTTGAACTGGCACCGGGACAGAATCGGCTATCATCACTGAAGACGAGACACGTCTCCATTCGTCCCTTCATAAGCGCCTATCGTGACATCACTGGAGGCGGACGTTTTTGGAGGCCTGTTTTGGAGTATTGCTGCCCAGTGTGGGATCCTTATCAGGTGCATTTGATGGAGGACATCGAAAGAGTACAAAGAAGGGCAGCCCGTTTTGTATTGTTACGATACAGGGGAGACAGCGTTACGTAAATGACACAGGATCTGGGATGGGAATCATTACAACAACTGCGCTTATCGCTCCGGCGTAGGCTACTTACTAAACCCTAATCGCCAACATTCTCTTCCGAATGTCAAAATATATTGTTGACTCCCACTTACATAAGTAGAAATGATTATCAGAATAAAATTCGGAAAATCAGAGCTCGAACGGAGAGATTCAGGTGTTCTTTCTTTCCGCGCGCTATTCGAGAATGGAATGGGAGATGAATAGTATAAAGGTGGTTCGATAAACCCTCTGCCAGGCACTTAAATATGATTTGCAGAGTGTCCCATGTAGATGTAGACTGAACGATGTTTGGCGTGCGTGGAAGATACCGTAACTGGACCTTTAATTATGCTTCATGCTGTGGGTAGCCAAATCGTACAATGGGCGTTCTCAGCTGGTGATCATCGAGGGAACATTGAACAGTGAACGGTACATTGAAACCATCATTCAACCAATCTTGCTACTGTTAATGCACCAACAAGGCGATATCCTTTCCCAACAGACAATGCACGTCCACACGTGTCCCGTACAATCCAAAATGCTCTTCAAGATATACGTCAACCATCCTGGGCAGCCCAATTCGCAGATTCCCACTGAGGATGCCTTGGACCAAATGAAACGTCATCTCGCGCGGTCAGCATGACCAGCACGAAATTTGGCCCATCTGGATCACCAGGTATAAATTGAATGGCGGGCCGTTATCCTAGATTACATTCTGAACGTCTACGATCGTCTCCATGGGAGTACTGTAGCCTGCATTGCTGCAAAAGGAAAGTGTACACAGTACTATCGTCGACAATGTGCACGCACTGATGACTGTATTCACGTGCGTATGGCTGTCTGTGTGATCGTGTGTTGTATGCAGCTTCAAGAACGTGTCAATGAAATTTACCTCTGCTGGGTCGACGAAATCGCGGTGTTCTCTTTTTATTTTCGATGGGCGTATTACTGTCAAACCTAAAGGGGCCCCCACACGTTCAATAATATTGTCAATATATTGACAATGCGTCAATATATTAACTGTGGGCGTGTGATTATTGACGTATTGTCAATATCGTGAATATTGACAGAGCAGTATTGATGGTCCCAAAAATATATTTCCGGTTTGACAATATTCGTTGTTCAGATGTTTACAAAAAAAAAAAAAAAAAAAAAAAAAAAAAAAAAAAAAAAAAAATTCAAGTGTTTGTATAGTCTATGGGACTTAACTACGGGGTCATCAGTCCCTAAACTTACAAACTACTTATGAACTACTTACGAACTAGGACGGCACAAATATCCATGCCCGAGGGGGGATTCGAACCCCCGACCGTAGTGGCCGTGCAGACCGTGACTGGAGCGCCTTAGTCCCCTCGGCCACCGCGGCCGGCTCAGATGTTTACAGTGTTTCGCGAGACAGCCTCAGAGCGCAGCGTCCATCGCATAACTACTGCTTTTTACTGTTTAGATTTGCCGTTTCTATCTCGATACGCTTTGAATGAATCTCAATCGGGCACGAAATGTGAGTAAATAAGTGATGGCACAGTTAATCGTATGTTATAGGAGCAATCCATATCTCTAAACCCAGACTTCTGTTGATTACATGGAATGAACGATAATGGTTTTTAGCAATTACTTGAAATTTATCTCCTTCAGTGTCTGCAAGAAAAATAGGGGAAGTTAAAAGGAAAAAAACTTATGCGATTGATTTGCATGTTTCGATGAGAATTTTACTAATCGTGTTAGCAGACATAATTGCATTGAAATTTAAAACGACCTTCTTGTGGCCAACATTCGTGAAGTTACACTCAATATTTCATCAGCTGGGATTGCGGGTCTCTTAATTACGTCTTGTTTTCCGATTATCTCGTGACATAAGTAGTTTGTCGTATGACTGTAGACTCATTCGAGAATATTTTAAGAAATCTTTCGTTTCAATTTTTCGGATTTCCGTCGGCCGGTTCACTTGCGAAAAACCATTCCTTTTGCTTTTACTACTCACGAACCCAATTACCTTTTTCGAAGCTCGCGATTGCCTCTCCTTTATTTTTTTTTTCTTTTCACTTTCCAACCATATAATTAAAGCACACACTTTCTTACTGTCTGACATATGTTATTGCCTTCACGAAATCGTACCGCCAGTTGAAAACAATGACAATATTATTGATGGTGTGAGGACCACTGAAATGTATTGAAGGTTTGACAATATATTATTGACAGTATTATTGTCAGTAAGTATTGACTGTGTGAGGGCCCCTTAAGATCAGTCTGTCCAATTATTATCAATAAGCTTCTTTACTCAAGTCAAGGAACGGGGGTAGTATTCATTATACCGCAGAATAGGGAGTATACTGAAGGAAAAGCTGGGAGCGACGCGTTTGATCTGTATGTATTCAAGCGTTGCGCTTGACGCCATATTGAAAGATAGTAAACGCGAAGCTATAGCCACCTAGTACTATGGCTGGAAATGGACTTTTTACTAACTACAGCTAATCTCATAGACTTTTACGAAAGGATACGGTTTTTCATTATGATCTCTATTTTGCGCTGTGTTCTTGGACCTAATTGTAATGGAACAAAAGGAAGTAGGCCTACATTTTAATACAACTACGAAAATGTGCGATAGAACCAATGAACGTTTTATTTGGTGCTTATCTCTAGAAAAATACCAAGTAATGAGATATTATGTTTGGAAAATTTGCTAATTTTCCAAACATAATATCTCGTTATAAGAAAGTGACTTTACAACTGCCAGGTTTTATTTGACACGAATAAATTTGGACAATAAATGCCGATGGTGTTCTGCACCTAATTGCCGCAATAATTCTAATACAAATAAGGATTTTAGCTTCTTCACCTTCCCAAAAAATGTTAAACGGAAAGTGAACGTCACTATATATTTAGTAAAAATCAGATGTTATCAGTTTCGAATCAGAGCAATGTCTGCATTGTCATTAAAAGTACCCTTTCTTCTTCTCTTGACGAAAACTCTCACTGTTGCTGTAGCAATTCAACAACATCGAAATGTTGAAGTAAATTTATATCTTATAATTACAAGTTTCACGTTCGGGTGAAAAATATAAAATGAAAGTCAAAGAATAGTTAATAGTTCGTAAGTAACGGGACTCCAATCTTTTGGGTGTGCATTCCCTTTTTCTTTTGCCCATATAGGCGAGATATAGCAGGTATTTTTAAGGCTCAGCTACCTGCTCGTCTTCACATAATTTGATGCAAACGGTAAAATTTTACTTACGGCAGCGGAGGCGTAGTGTGCTAATGATATCAACGGCCGTTAATTCCTCTTCAGATATTCAAACAAATAGAATAAGGGGAATAATCTAGCTGTTCTTGCTCTATGGTTGGCAGGCTCTTGTATCTACTTTTCTCTGGTCGGTAAAGTAATTGTCCTCGTAAAACGTATATTATGTTGCCAACATTAAAACATTACTTCTCCACCGCTGTAAGTAAAACTGAACCATATCAGCGCACACTCCGCTGCAGAGTGAAAGTTTCATTCTGAAAACTGAACCTGTCAAAACGATGACACTCATCCTGCCTCCTCCCCTTGTTAGGCCGGGCGCACATTGAGACGCAGACGACGAAGGGCAGTGCAGGGCAGCACAGCACAGGTTTCTGTGACTGCCGGGTTTAGATGCAGCAGGCCAGGGCATCACAGCTCGTCTCGCTGCGGAGCGCGCGGTTGCTCGCCGTGGAGGTTCGAGTCCTCCCTGGGGCATGGGTGTGTGTGTATTTGTCCTTAGGTTAGTTTACCTAGGTTTAAGTACTTTGTAAGCTACGGACTGATGACCATGCAGTTTGGTCCGATAGATTTACAGACATTTTTTGGCAGCACAGCTCCTGCCTCCGTCTGGGCCGCACAGTTCCCAGAACACAGATTGTTGTTTGAGTGCTGCGCAGGCTACGTGCTGGGCTGGGGTACGGTTTGTTGCCCCACTGTCCGCTCGCTGCCAGTCTTCTCCAGCTGCTTACCGTGCGTTTTCACGAATCTCTGTTTGACTTGGAGGAAAACGTAACTGATGCAGTTCCCCCGAACCTGGTTTTCTACGATACGAATCACAATGACTACATGAAAACCAAATTAAAACAACAAATTTGGGTTTCTATTGCAAAAGATCTGGATATGCAGAATGGTACGTATTATGCTGTATTACTTCAGTTTTATTCATGTACATCATGTTAATCAAAGCAACGTGGTTTCATGATTACTGGGAACTTCACTTTATGTCCATGACTAATTTGTCTATACAAATTAGAGTCGTATAAACGTCAGTATTTTCCTTTTGTAATGCTGTCTGTTTGCCGAGATGCTCTACCAACTGGGTTACAAAATTACTAAAATTCTCTTTCACGACGAAAGTACTTAGACCACTTCTACTATTGTTAGGTATCAAAGGAAGCTCTTGTTCAGAATGTGGAGGTACCTGTAACTTTTGTCTCCATAAGTTCTTTGCCAACGTAAGACTAGAAAAAATATTCCCATCGCTAAACCTGCCCATTAACCCCACATCAGTAGTGATACACTTGTAATTTGCATCGAGGGTAGCCATTAGCACTACAGAATAGGTAAGCCAGTAGTCGAAGACTGATGAACCACTGGTTGCTGACTTCTTAACCAGAATATCTTTTCCATCAAGAGCTCCGATACAGTGTGGAAACTGCCGTCGCTGTTCGAAATATTCTCCGATTGTTTTTTGTGTCTGTGCTGTTGGTTGTGGTAAATATAGTGGTTGGATGGTGATTCGTGATCCACATCGCATGTGACACTGCATAAACAGTATCTTACACAATTCGTTCGCTCATTCTGTAGCTGTGGAAAAAAATTTATTTAAGGAAAATGCATGGAATGTGCTTTAGATGTTCTGTCATCATTATCACGTACAGTATTAAGTTTATGCAATTAGTACACAGACTACAGAAATAATACTAATAAGGTGAGGGCATTGAGATTACATAAACTTTAAATTTTTGTATATAGCTGTAATCAACCATTCACTGACTATAATATATATATATATATATATATATATATTCTCATTAGCTCGTGAACCTCGTGGAATTGACTCTGGTCTAAACGGAAGTAGTTCGGGAACTGTTCATCAGAAAACTCTAATGTCAAAGCGAATTAATCATGGGTGTTTATCTTTTCATGTTACTGCTTTCCAGTCTGATTTCTAGCGCTGTGAAGCGTTACATACAAATATCAGCATGTCCATTGCCTCTTCAGAATCCCACTCTGAACAAGGTTCATAAGTGCGCCCATAACTGTACAAGGAAACACGGTGGCCGCGGAGGAGCGACTGAGCACATTGAGGCACTGTGCTATGATGCGCGAGACCGTTTCCCGTCGGGGGGTCGAATGCCCCATCGGGCATAAATGTTTGTGCCGTCTTTAGTATAAGTAGTTTGTAAGTGAAGTCCCATAAGCTCTACAAATATTTGAACACTCTCTCTCTCTCTCTTTTTTTTTTTTTTTTTTTTTTTTTTTTTTAACTCGGTACACTGGTTCAACAAGGAACTACAGTGCGACAATGGCTAGGGCTAGAAACTGTCTCCCAATACGCGCAGACGCTGTGTCGCAAAGTGGTTCCTTCGCTTTGCTGCCCTGCCCTGCATCAGCTGCGTCCCAATGTGCGCCTGGCCTTAGATGCAGCAGCGCAAGTTGCGGCACAGGGCAGGCCAGGGCAGCGCAGATGCTGCTTCCGCCTTGGCGGCAAAGTGTCCGGGACACAGATTGCTGCGAGGGTGCCGCGCAGCACTGGCGGCAGGCAGAACGCGTGCTACCGCGGGCTTGGGATGTCAGTCTTCTCCAGATCCTTATCGTGCATTTTGAGCAGTCTGTGTTGCAGATGCAACTTGGTTGCATATGATGGCTACATGAGAACCAAATTATAACAAATATTGGGTTTCTACTAAGAAAGATGTGGATATGCAAAATGGTAAGTATTATGCTTTATCACTTCATTTTGATTCACGTACATCATGTTAAATATCAAATTAAAGCGCTGTCGTGACTTCATGACAGAACTTCACTTTGTGTCCATGACCTATATGTCTATTCAAATGAAAGTCGTAATAAATATCGTTTTATTCTCTAGTATTTTCCTTTTGATATGCTCTTCCAACTGTGTTAAGATACTCAGTTAACTTCTCCCTCACAAAAGTACTGATAGCAATCCTACTATTGTTGGGCATCAATGGAAGTAGTTCACTGTTTGGCATCACAATATTATCATCATTTCCATTGCTACGGGCAGCTACATCACTTCTCAAGTAGATGTGTAGCACACATGCCGCCTTAACGACACCATCAACCATATTTTGTCTCAAGTTGTTCTCTGATGGAGTGAAATCATGATGCTACAATTCCAAAGGCGCATTCACATGTTTGTCTGAGTCGCAAAAGTCTGTAACTAAAAACTTTACTTCTATAATTACCTTTAACGCTTCTATTTCGATGGGGCTCATTAAATTGTCTAATAAAGGAAAGGCCTCATTCCCCACAAAGACATAAGAATGCTCTTGTTCAGAACTTGGAGGTAACTGTAAATTTTGTCTCCATAGCTTCTCTGCCAACGTATTACATGAAAAAAATTTTCCCATCGCCACTCCTGTCCATTGACCCCACATCAAAACTGATGAACTTCTTGTTTGCATCAAGGGAGGCCATTAGCACTACATGATATTTAAGTTTGTAGTTGAAAAATGATGACCCACTGTTTGCTGGCATCTTAACTACAATATGGTTTCCGTCGATATTTCCGATACAGTGTGGAAAGTACCATCGCTGTTCGAAACATTCTCCGATTGTTTTCCACGTCTGTGCTGTGGGTTACGGTAAATATAGTGGTTGCATGGTGTCCCACATCGCAGCTGAGGCTTCATTAACAATGTCTGACACAATTCCATAGCTCATTCTGTAGCTGTACGCAATATTTTTGTAACTCTCTCCTGAGGCTAAATACCTGTGGGGGAAAATGTATGTAAGGAAAAAGCGTGGAATGCGCTGTAGATGTTCTGTCATCATTATCACATATAATATTAAGTTTACATAATACACAAACTGCAGAAAGAAAACTAATGGCAGGGGAAGGTAAGAACATTAACAGCACATAAAATTTAAATTTTTGTATACAGCTGTGATACAACCATCTGCTGACTCTGACACAGATTGTCACTGGGCATTACATCCTTCGGAAAATATATATTTTCTCACCAGCTCATGAACGTAGTGGAATTGACTCTGGTTTAAACGGAAGTAGTTCGTGAACTGTTTATCAAAAAACTCTGATGTGAAATCGAATTCTCCATAGGTGCTCCTCTTGTTCATTTTACTGCTTTCCCATTCTGATTTCTCCCGTTTTGAAGCGTTATGTAATGACATCAGTATGTCCATTTCCTCATCAATCCCACTCTGAACTAAGGTTCATGAGTGCACCCATAACTGTACAAGCAAACACGGTGCACAGGTTCAACAAGGAACCACTGTGCGACAATGGGCATTAACTGTCTCCAAATATGCGCAGACGCTGTGTCGCAAAGTGTTTCCTTCGCTGTGCTGCCCTGCCCTGCCCTGCATCAGCACTTCGAATACTCGAACGAAGTAGCGAAACTTATCTAGTCCGTCTCGCTGCCACAGAATGGGGAGTGCCCCACGATTACTATCTTTCAAGATGGCCGACTCCACGCATGTGCACTAAATTTTGGACGACAAACTTCAGCGGGAGTTTCCTTTCTGTACACTCCCTATTCTGTGATTATACAGTGGATGTAGACGTGAATCACTACGACTGAAAGCGTGAGAAAGTCGGAATTATCAGCAGGTTTCCCGACTTCTGTCACGTCGTATCCGTGTCAGCGGCGCGTCACTTTCTTCCCGCAAGATCGTGTTTTTTCCAAGACTTGGGGAAAGGAGGACACACACATACACACATGCGGTGAGGTTGGCGAGAAGCAAAATTCGCACTTCCTGCGGCGCGGTGTCGCCGGCGAGTCGGGTGCAGCGGCGGGTTTCGCCGGCAGACAGGGGGACGTGGGAAGGGGGACGCGCATGCGCACCGCGGCGAGGGTTCCCACGGGAGGCGCCGCCTGCGCCGCGACTAGCAGCTACTGCGGTCGCGTGCCACTTGCCGCCAGACGGCAGGCGGCCGTCCCGGAAGCGGCGCACAGTGCAGCGCAGCCAGTGGTTCTGCAGCCAGTAGGTCTGCTGCTCCCACGGCGCGGCTAGCGGCTAGCAGCGGGAGAGTCCCGCCACGCCACACCTAGCGGCCAGCGGACTGCCGTTTGTCACCTGGGGGCAGACGCCCGCGCGTGCTGACTGCGCCGTGGGAAGCGGGCCAGCCGCAGCGCAAATCTGCCAGCTGCCAGTGCCCAAACCTACATAGTCCAGTCACTGAAGGCATTGTAGAGCGCATGGAATATGCGAGAATTTTTGGTTCAGGACTTTGTTAGGGATAGTTAGGAGTAGGGATGGCGGTTATCGCTGAAACAACCAGTTTTCGGTTATACCGGTTCTTTTCATCTCCAGTTTAACCGCACCGTAAAAACTGCTCAAGATAACCGGTTTCTTAAATAACCGGTTTTCGGTTTTTTATTGATATTATTTCTAGTAGAATTCGACCGAAACATATTTTGCGACCGAAACAGAAACCGTAATCGTCGGTTCTTCTGGCTTCGGCCGAAACCGAAACTTACGAAATTTAGTTAAAATTTAGGTAAATTTACGTTATACGATAAATCAATAGTCCTCTCCATATTTTGCAAGATCCCCTACCAATACTACGCCTTCTTGACTGTGTGTAAGCCTAGCCAGGAGTCTGTAGAAGACGATATACGAAGCATACAGATTTACTGGCCTAGTATTTCCATCCGGCTGTCACGAATATTGAGCTAACCACTCCGTAAGTTGAACTTGTGAGGCAGCGCATACGAATATCTCGTTATATATATTGTGTATATGAGCTACAGTTAGTGTTGTAGAAGTATTTCGAAAAATAAAGTCACAGTTCCGACTAACAGTATGATTGTTGTCAGTGTAAATGTACGCAAAATTGAACTAGGAAAGCTCTGTACCACATGATGGATGTGAGTTCTTATGAGACCTAAATACTTAGGTCATCGGTCCCTAGACTTACAAACTACGTAATATAACTTAAAAGAACGACAACATGCACATCCATGACCGAGGGAGGACTCGAACATCCGACTGGAGCAGCCGCGCAGTCCTTGTCATGGAGCCTCAGACCGCAAGGCTACCTCGCAAGGCACCACATGATCAATGTTACATAAAACCATACTGGATATTAAAAAAAAAACCCTCGCTTTCAAGGAATCACATTAATAAAACTTGTTAGCATAACAATATGGTAATACAGTAAAATTTAGGATTCCGAGCTTAGAGTAAATCACTTACATAATAGGTATTTGAATGAAATTTACCTTCTCTTCCAAGGAACATTATGGATGCTTTCTCCTTAAATGACTTAGCATGTTTGTAGTTCAAATGTTTGTAAAGTCTATGGGACTTACTACGGGGCCATCAGTCCCTAATCTTACAAACTACTTATGAACTACTTACGAACTAGGACGGCACAAATATTCATGCCCGAGGGGGGATTCGAACCCCCGACCGTATTGGCCGTGCAGACCGTGACTGGAGCGCCTTAGTCCCCTCGGCCACCGCGGCCGGCGGGGACGATTGAAAATGTTCAAATGTTTGTAAATCTATCAAACCAAACTGCGTGGTCATCAGTCCGTAGCTTACAAACTACTTAAACCTAGGTAAACTAACCTAAGGACAACACACACACCCGTGCCCCAGGGAGGACTCGAACCTCCGACGGCGAGCAACCGCGCGCTGCGCAGCTAGGCGCTTTAGACAGCTCGGCTACTCCACCGCGGCGAGAACAATGCTGATGACGTGCGTATACGGTTCCAATATAGCCCGCTCAGATTTTTCAAAGAAGCAGGATTTCACCCAAATGGCTGCACCCCCATGCAAACAGAGTGTAATATCAGCAAGCTTTGCAACCAGATGCTAGGACGAAACTTTCTGTGTTCTTTGGCAAATGAAAGGAGAAAAATCAAGTGTTGTCTATAATTTCTATGGAAAGCTACTTGTTGCAGCAAACCGCACAGTAGGTGTAGCACAGTCCCTTTGAAATAATTATTTTTTATTCGCGATAGTCTTAAAGCTCACCGTCTACAGTTTTACTAGCACTGTCTTCTGTCTCTAGTTCTATTTTTAAAATTTTTAACATTTCCTTATTTTGAGTCATCAGTTCCACGACTGATTCGATTGTGTGTACCATGAATTCCGAATGCCTGTTCTCTTTCAACCTCTTCATTGTAGTGTTAGAACTTAAACCCAAACTCCTTAATTTGTGGATGCACCATGAATTTCGGGTCCTCTCCTTTTTCAACCTCTTCCTTTAGTGTTAGCACGTACTCAATTTACTAGCTATATTCTAATCGTCTTTCCCTGCAATTTTGACCTCTACTGCTCCTTCTAACACCATATATACTGTTGTTATGCTCCTCAGTCCGGAGACTGGTTTCATGCGGCTCTCCACCCTACTCTATCCTGAGCAAGCCTTTTCATCTCCTCATAAGAACGGCAACTTACATCTATTTGAATCTGCTTACTGTATTCATCTCTTGGTCTCCATCTGCGATTTTCAACCCAAAATTAAAATAAATTTACGATTCCTTGATGTGTAAGAATGTCCCACCTTGTAGTCAAGTTATGCCAGAAATTTCTTTTCTCTAGACTTCTGTTCAGTACCTCCTCATTAGTTTCGCGATCCACCCATCTAATCTTCAGCATTCTTCTGTAACATCTCATTTAAAAATCCTCTATCCTCTTCCTGTTACACACTTTGTCGTCCATGTTTCACTCCCATACAAGGCAACGCTCCACACAAATCCCTTCAGAAAGGACTTCCTTGCGCTTAAATTAATACTAGATATTTATAAATTTCTCTTTTTCGAAAATGGTTTTCTTCCCATTGCCATTATGCATTTTATATCGTCTGTACAGCGAACATCATATATTATTTTACTGCCTAAGTAACAAAACTCATTTACCACTTTTATTGACTAGTTACCTAATTTAACTCCTTCAGCATCGTCTGATTATCTAAGACTGCATTCCGTTACCCTTGTTTTGCTCTTGTTACTGTTCATTTTATACGCAGCTTTCAACACACTGCCCGTTCCCTTCAACTGCTCTTCCAAGTCTTTTTCTGTCTGTGACGAATTACATTGTCATCGGCAAAATGCAATGTTTTTATTTCTTCGCCCCGAACTTTAATTCCTTCTCCAAATTTCTCCTTGCTTTCCTTTATAGCTTGCTCAATGTACAAATTGAATAATTTGGGAAAAGGCTATAACCCTGTTTTACACCCTTCCCAACCTCTGCATCCCTTTCATTTCCTGCAACTCTGACAACCACTGTCTGGTGTTTGTACAAGTTGTAAATAACATTCCGTTCCGTATATTTTACTCCTGCTGATTTCAGAATTGAAACAGTGTATTCCAGACAACATTGTCAAAAGCTTTCTCCAAATCTACAAAAGCTAGAAATGTAGGTTTGCTTTTCCTTAATCTATCTTCTAAGATTAGCCGTAAAGTGAATATTGCCTCTGGTGTTCCTACATTTCTCCTGAATCCAAACTGATCTTCCCCGAAGTCATCTTCTACCAGCTTTTCCATCCTTCTGTAAATAATTCGCGTTAAAATTTTGCAACCATGACTTATCAAACTGATGGTTCTGTAATTTTCACACCTGCCTGCACTTGCTTTCTTTGGAACGGGCATTGTTACATTTTTCTTAAAGTCCGAGGGTATGTCGCGTGTCTCATACATCATACGCACCAGGTGAAATAGTTACGATATCAGTATAATTTAGACTTCACGCCACAGTGGCATGAGCAGACCGCTAGGATAGATAGTGGCGTTATGGAAGGCAAATTGTTGATTTCCAGTTTTCGTTCATATTTTTAATGGTACATTTCATATTCTGATCTATTTTGTACCGTAATTTACATTTACTTTTCATCGGATATTTCGCGTTCAATTTTAGACACATGAGTTTCAGAAAATTGGGGAAAAGTAATAATCGATGTAAAGAATCTACTTATTATACAGGAAAATAGTTAGATATAAAAACAATTGTAAATACAGGGTGTCTCACGAAAGACGCCTGCCAGGCGTCCGCGGATCGCGCGGTACGGCTCCCGGCCGCCGCCATCGCATCCGCCGGCCACGGCAGTGCCCGATTCTCGGACTATTGTGCCGCGGGTGCATACACTGAGTTAAAGTCTAAAAAACATTTCCATCTGAGTAACCTAAGCTTACGTTCATTTACAGTAGATGTTCAAAATGATGTCCCTCTATGGAAAGTGCGGCCTGACATCTCTTGAACACATTTACGAACACTCGACGAATTTCGGCCGCCGAAATCTGGGAAATATAGTATGTCTGAGAAAATAAATTATTTCAAGTAAACTCTATTTTTAAACTCAATTTAAAAGTCTCTGCTGAGGTTCTGATAAAATCCTGAAGGAGAAGAGTTTATTTGTTTCTTACCAGTACAGGTGGTGTTGATGCAGCGCTTAATGGTCTGCAGCTATAAAGCTTGTATTCATTTTTGCACAAGTAAGAGAGTCTTGGGACTGAGTCTCTCTGAACCGAACGGATAATCCACAACCCAATCTGGAATTGCCAGCAGTTATGTGTCAGATGTAACAGCCAATTTTACCATCAATTTCAGGTAAAGTCCCGTGTTTAAGACCTGCAGGTTCATAATTTGAGATGATGTAGCTCCCACAGGCTACCTTTGTACTCAACAGAAATTTCATGTTGAAAGACGACCGTCTATCGTCTTCCATATATTTTTTGTATATTTCGGTAAATTAATTTATTTATTTAATTTATTTAATGTTGCTAGATTATCATTTTGTTAAAACTTGAACCCAACTCGCTTCAAGGCTTGAGGAATAGCAATTTTATTTCATGTGTTAAAATATTTCTTAATATTGCTAGGTTTTTATTATTTTGTTCCGTTAATAATTTATTATTATATTTATTAATGTGGCATAAGTACGGCTTCTCCGCTATGCCACTGTCCCTGTGAGAAAGTGCAGTTGTTTTACTTTTAAGTGCATGTGAGAATCTATAACTCTCTAAATGTGGGGAGTAATAGCACGCTTTGCATCGTTCTCTCTGGCTCAGTGTCGATAGCTGCTGATACTACCAAAGAGATATCCACACCCTTTGGTTGCGAGCTAGTTGGTGAGCATTCCCTCTGGCACAAGTCTCACTGTCTGTCTCCACCACCTCTGTTTCTTGGATTTTCCAGCTTCCAGTGGCTTCCCGCGTGTTGTGGCCGCTCGGTCTGGTCATTCTAGGCTGGTTGTCTGGTGAGGTAAGGTTGGTTCTGCTCTTGTTTTTGGAGATGGTAGCGTTTCATTGACTAGAACGTTTAACTTAGATTCGCGAACTTAGAATCATTTTTTGGATTATTTGCTCCGGTAGTGTGCGGAAATGTGTTCTTGTTTAATATCAGTGTTTTCCAATAGATAAATGCGGATTGTGTGATTCTAGTTTGATAACTGTCTGATATGTTAAAAACTTCTATGATCATGTTTCGGTGTATAAACTCTGTGCAAATACTATCTAGCTTTGTGGGGCCTGATTTCTAATAGGTGAAATTTTCATTTTTTACAGTGCATGTAAAAATCTTCTCAGCCTTTCCTTCCATGAGTGATATGTGTTCCACGTGGTTGGTTCATAGACCAAAGGCTTCAACTTCCACTCTTGTTTGTTCCATGCCCATCAGGCAAGTAGCTATGCGGGTATCCCTCTGATTTCCACTAATATTTCGTGATCTTCTATCTCAGCTTATTTTAATTTTGCCGTTTCTTCTCCAACTTGTAGTGTGCCCTCTATCTTTGTCAGTAATTCTCTCTGAGCCTTGGGTTGCATTCTGTAATTCTTAATTTTTTCCGACTTTGTAATTATTTCATTTTTGTGGTTTTCTGAGACAGGTCCTCATCCGTGTCTGTAATCGCCTCCTATCGCGCGTAGCTGTATTTCATTTACTTCCATATATAATTCTAAGCATTTCTATGGGTTGCATGCAGTAGTTAATTTTCGTTATTCTTCGGAAACTGAATTTATTCAATTTTACCGGTTTTCGGAACCACTCGGTCCGATTTCCCGACTTCCGGGGTTTGCAGCTAGTCGTCTGAATTCACGCCACTTCTCATATAAAACCTGTACCTAGATCGATTTCTAACATACTGCAACTTAAGAATCCACTGTGATTTTGTATAATGAATTCGATTTTCAACCACTTCACCTTCAGTGGAGTGTGTTCATGTAACGTAGCCGTGTGTCGCCGTTAGTGTGGTTGATCTCGGTCCAATTCCGATGTAATTTAACTTGGTTTTGTATATTGTGTTTTGTGTTACCTCCGACTTGATGAATTTCGCCTGCGATAGCGGCGCTTGCTTTCGCCTCGACCCAGCACGCTGATTTTGGTGAGTTTCGTTGTGGCATTGCGTGTGTGTGAGCAAATGAGTGTTGTTTGTGAATCCTTCCCCCCATTAGCGTTAAACCATGTATAATTTAGCTTGGACACCGTCCGCATTAGTACATGTAAGAGATGCATTTTTATTTTTATTTTTATTATTATTTTTTTTTAGCCACCTTTCTAAGATAACTTTAATTGTGGTGGTTTGCTTATTAATGTCTGTGTGTAGTAACGTGTGAGCTGCTCTGTATATTGACCACTGTAGTATTAACTTTCTATTATTGAAGTAACTTGAAACGAGTTAGTTCTCAGTTTGGGGCAGGGAACAAGGCTTTATAGAGGGAGTAACCGATAGTTCACACGGACCTTATTTGCTAATTTTTAGTGATAAAAGAGGGCTCTTGTTGCGTACAGTGGACGACTTTTAATGTCCAAGATATCAAATAACTGTAGACGAATGCAGAACTTACTTTTGAGTTAAAACAAGTAATGAGCGTTCGTGATGCATCCATTAACAATCCATATAGAAGGCTACCCAATCCCGCTATCCAGAATACTCCCAACTTCCACCAGCAAAGGACAAACACTATCTCTTCCTATCAATTACATTGAGGTTTTATACGTTCTGAAAATTACTTTACGATCAATTTGTGATTAATGATCATGCTTTCGATACATATTAAATATAGCATACATTCTAATTAGTCTTGAAATTAATTTACTATGTGACTAAATCTTTTATTGGTAAATACATGGTTAACAAATGTACCTATGTGACGTACAGTACTGACAGGTAGCTTACAAGTCCTACCGCATAAGCACACACCATTACAGGGCCTCCATCAACGGTGTATCAACCGTGGGGGGAGGGGGGAGGGGGATGGGGCAGTCCCCCCCCACTTCAAACATTGGGGGGGGGGGGGGGAGGGCGAGACACGTTTTCTGCCCCCTAACTCTCCCTCCATATTCACTTGTTTTTTACTTCATCTTTAGGCAGAGCCAGTGATTAAACTATGCTGCCGTCAGTAATTACGGAATTACGGGACAGTATTTTTCTTCGCAATCATTTTTACACTACTGGCCATTAAAATTGCTACGCCAAGAAGAAATGCAGATGATAAACGGGTATTCATTGGACAAATATATACTAGAACTGACATGTGATTACATTTTCACGCAATTTGGGTGCATAGATCATGAGAAATCAGTACCCAGAACATCCACCTCTGGCCGTAATAACGGCTTTAATACACCCTGGCATTGAGTCAAACAGAGCTTGGATGGCGTGTACAGGTACAGATGCCCATGCAGCATAAAAGTCGACCACTGTACGTAACAAGAGCTTTGCTTTTTCACTAAAACTAGTAAATAAGGTCCGTGTGAACTAGTGGTTACTCCCTGCTACAAAGCTTTATTCCCTGGCCCAAACTGGGAGTAGACTCGTTTCAAATTACTTCAATAACTGAAAGTTAATACTACAGTGGTCAATATACATAGCAGCACACACGTTATTATACACAGACATTAATAAACAAGCCACCACAATTAAAGTTATCTTAGAAAATAAATGTTCAAATGTTTGAATAGCTCATGGGACTTAACTACGGGGTCATCAGTTCCTAAACTTACAAACTACTTATGAACTAACTAATACTAAGGACGGCACAGATATCCATGCCTGAGGGGAGGATTAGAAACCCCGACCGTAGTGGCCGTGCAGACCGTGACTGGAGCGCCTCAGTCCCCTCGGCCGCCGCGGCCGGCGTTATCTTAGAAAGGTGGCTAAGAAAACATTTATGGCGCAACGAAATTTAGTCGTAAGAAACATTGCATCTGAGCATGTTATCAGCACTTGTGAAACAATATTAAATAAAAGAGGGAAGGGGCTCTAAAACTACAATTGATAGGTAACTTACGGAATATGCTGAACTTAAACATGTATATTCAGATAGAAAACAAGCAAAATGGGGAACCAATTTTGTTCAAAAAATGTTCAAATGTTTGTTAAGCTTAAGGGACTTAACTACGGGGTCATCAGTCCCTAAACTTACAAACTACTTATGAACTACTTACAACTAAGGACGGCACAAATATCCATGCCCGAGGGGGGATTCGAACCCCTGACCGTAGTGGCCATGCGGACCGTGACTGAAGCGCCTCAGTCCCCGCGGCCGCCGCGGCCGGCGCCAATTTTGTTAATACAATAAAATGCCTCTCTTACATGGATTAATGCGGACGATGCCCAGTCTAAATTATGAATGATTTAACGCTACTGGGGGGAAGGATTGACAAACAACACTCAATCTCTTACACACACGCAGTGCCACAGCGAAACTCACCAAAATCAGCGTGCTGAGGCCAGGCGGAAGCAGGCGCCGCTATCGTAGGCGAAATTCAGCGAGTCGGAGGTAGCACAAAACACAATATACAATAACACCTTGAAACTGGCTCTGGGCTGTCGTGCCTGTTTTGAGATGGTGCGTGCGTATAACAAGTTAAGTTACATCTGAACAGAAAACGCGAGCAAACACGCTAAGGGCGGCACACGGCTACGTTACATGAACGCACTCCACTGAAGGTGAAGTGGTTGAAAGTCGGATTCATTAAACAAAATCACGGTGGATTCTTAAGTTTCAAGCTAGGTACTAGTTTTATAAGAGAAGTTGCGTGAACTCAGGCGACTAACCGCATACCCCGGAAGTCGGAACTCGGACCCACGTGGTTCCAATAATAATTGAATAAACCGATAAAATTCAATAAACTCAGTTTCCCTAAAAATAAGGAAAATTAACTACAGCTTGCAACCCATAGAAATGTTTAGAATTACATATGGAAGCTACTGACGGAGGTTGTACAAGGCTCGGAGAGAATTACTGACAAATCAGAGTGCGAACTACAAGTCGGAGAAGAAACAGCGAAATTAAAATAGGCGGGGAGAGAAGATCGCGAAATATTAGTGGAAATCAGAAGGATACCCGCATAGTTACTTGCCTGATGGGCATGGAACAAACAAGAGTGGAAGCTGAAGCCTTTGTTCAATGAACCAACCACGTGGAACACATATCACTCGTGGAAGGAAACGATGAGAAGATTTTTACATGCACTGTATAAAATGAACATATCACTTATTAGAAATCGGGCACCAAAAAGCTAGAAAGTATTTACACAGAGTTCATACACCGCCACATGATCACAAAAGGTTTTAACACCCCAAGCCGTTATCAAACTGCAACTAGAATCACACACACCACATTTATCTATTGGAAATCACTGAATTGAAAAACAGGAACACATTTCCGCACACGATTCTACAAAACATACAAAAAATGATTCTAAGTTCACGAACCTAAGTTAAACGTGCTAGTCAATGAAATGCTACCATCTCGCGGATACCAGAGAAGAACCAACCTAACCTCGCGAGATGCCCAGCATAGAATGGAGATCCAGTGGTCATGACGCAGGAAACTGTTACTGGACGCAGGAAGCCACAGGAAACTTGAAAATCCACGAAAACAGCGTTGGTGGGGGACGGATACCGATACTCGCGCTGAAGGGAAAGATTTGCTAACTATCCCGCGACCAAAGGGTGTGGAAACCTCTGTGGTAGCATGAGCAACTATCGATACTGAGCCACAGAGAACGATGCAAAGCGATCTATCACTCCGCACATTCAAACAGCCATAGATTCTCGCATATAGCTTTATGTTCTGCAGTCAGCAGGGGTACTCGAGTAGACCTTCGAATCCGTAACCCCCTATCGATGATGTTTCGTTATTGGTTCTACCGCTGACATTTGTTAATGGACCAGCTTTGTAATTCGCTGCAATTTGTGGAAACGTTGAACGTTTGTCTTCAGTCGTCGTTGGTACTCTTCTTGCTAGATCTTTCTCCGGCCACAGCGATATCGGAGATTTGATATTTTACCTGATTCACTTTACACTCGTAAAATAGTCGTACGGGAAATTCTCCACTTCGTCGCTACTTCGGAGATGCTGCAGCCTACCTCTCGTATCCTTTAGTATTAATGAATGTGAGAGTTACCGTCTCTTTAAAATAGCCTCTCATTTCAAGACCCACTCATTAATTTAGTTAGTTTATAACTTTTTTTGAATAGGGGTATTACTTATTTGATGAACATAATTGTGTCTAATTCCATCTAAGAGTTTGAATTACGACAGATACATTCTTTCATTTACACATTAATTTACATCAATTTATTCAATTTCTTGTAGTCAAATGCGTATCCGTTGCCAACATCACTTTTAACAATTACATTGATTAGTTCCCATAAGTGACACCACTTGCCATACATTTTTCAGTTTTCATTACTTTTTTACCCTCTCCCCCTTTCCAACAGGACTTCTCAGATTTTCGCTCAAATTATGTATACAGATAATAAAAAGCCGATGACCAGTAATACTAAACTGCGGAACGCTGTATTAAATATTTCAGCGCAAGCCACTGAAAAGTGTTGCCTTCGCCATTCTTTGTTTGTGGCTATGTAGGATTATGTTCAAATGTCTTTAAATCTATTGACCAAACTGCGTGTTCATCAGTCCGTAGCTTACAAAGTACTTAAACCTAGGTAAACTAACCTACGGACAACACACACACACACATGCCCCAGAGAGGACTCGAACTTCCACGGCGAGCAACCGCGCGGTCCGCAACGAGACGCTTTAGACCGCTCGGCTACTCCACCGCGGCCCCTAGGATTCCATCCACGCCCTTCATCAGTCTGGACGTTCGGCGACGTTCGTCTGGACGCCAGGACACGTCGAAATTCCAGGAAACGAACTGGTCGATAGGCTTGCGAAGCAGGCTACTAGTAAACCAACTATGAATATTGACATCCCAGTAGCTGGTTTTCGATCACTTTTCGCCAAAAAGTGGCTGGGATTTGGAATTCAGAATGGAAACTCTTGACTGTACCGAGTAAATTTCGGGTCGTCAAGGAGGACACGGATGTATGGAGGACATATACGCGAGCCTTTCGCAGGTAATCTGTCGTCCTTTGCCGGCTCCCCACTGGCCACACCTGGCTTACAAACGGCCACCTTCTCTGTCGAGAGGACCCTCCTCAGTGCCGTTGCGGTTTGCGATTGGTAGTAGCCAACATAATGTTTCACTGTTCAAACAACTTACGGGTATGCTGCCGGGTGACGTCGTCGACAACAGCCGATGTTTCGACTGGAGGACACCTTGCCATTCTCAAGGCACAACTGCACTCAAGGAAGCAATGTGCAAGCGTATTTAATACCTCGGTTTGCAAAGGGTAAACAAGGAAGATAACACACACAGTACAAGTCACTGCAGATTCAACACAACCAATGATGACCAAACATAAAAAATATCGATAGTGACTGTTAACCAACAGGCGAGGCAGCATTAATATTGTCCCTCTGTTTTTTGACGAGAGACGATGCCGGATTCCAAGCAGAATTTAAACAAAAACCACCATCTCTGTTTATAAGGTCACTTGCTAATTTTATTTCAACAGCTTCATTAATAACACTATCCCAATAGGTGGAAGTGCATGCCAGAATCTCGGTGTTGTTGTATTCCATAGGATGACCGGTGCAAAGACAGTGTTCTGCAACAGCAGATTTGTTTGCCTGTTGTAAGCGCGTGTAACGTTTATGTTCAATACACCGGTCTTCCACAGTCCTGACTGTCTGACTTTATAAGGAGAACATTACTAACTTAGTACTTTTCCGTTGTTCATTCAGTAAAACTATGGTATTCGGCATGAAGTTATAATTTATTATTTCTACATTACTAATTGTACTTGCGTGACAATTTCCATACAATATACACATATACCACTGAATGTACCTTCGAAATCATACAATACTACAACACATTGTTCATGAGACATGAGATCATAAACTCTCTTAGTGACATATTTTGCAGACACTATACACATATAACACTGAACGTTGCTGCTAAATTGTACTGTAGTACGATTCATTGTTCAGAAGATGTACGTCAAAAACAATGAAAGGCTTGCAAATCAACCCCCTCACGCATGAGGTAATTTATAACATTAAACTCCAATTGCAACTAATTCCACGGACAGTTTTCCAATGTGCCACTCTACGCACCTGGAAAATTATATTATTGTCAGATACATAGTTCAGGAGATATGACGTCATAAAAATTGACGAAATCGAAATGAGTAGATAACAGGGTAGAAAGTCATGGACAGAGATGGAAGAAGGAGATGGAATAAAAAAGAAAAGAGTAAATTCGCAAGCGCGATACCCCGGGAACTAATGCCAGCATATCTTATGAAATATGACGATTTTAAGTACGAAAAATATATCGGTTACTTGTAATTATTTGCAAGATGAATTAATTTCATAATAAAACTGTAGTAGATAGTAACGATTTTTTGCAACGACGTAACATAGAGAACAGAGAATATTAAGACAGTATCATCAAGTGACAGGTAATACTAGTGCATCAAACTGATAATCTCATAAAGAAATTGATTAATTTAGTTGCTGCATATCATCTTTTCTAGTTTTAATTTTAATTTTTTTTCCTTAAAGTGTATAGCGCTGAAACAACAGGCGAAAATTTATATGTATTTTTAAGAGTCTCTCTAGCATGAAACACGGTAGCCGAATCACCGAGCAAAACGTCGGACCAGCTGTCTCGCAGTTGTGGGTTCTACATTAGAAACTATATTAAAAAAGTTAATTTCCAGGTAATATTAAGTTATAACACTAGCAGATAAGCTACGTCGCACGCGACACTGAAGGTATAATATATACCTGCTACAGTTTTCACCCGAAATTCATATTACAGCTACCTCACGAGTGTTGTGACGGGAGAAATTTACAGGGTCATTAAGTAAATAACCAGGAATTGAAATTATTAAAATTAATTTAGCCATCGAAACGGTCCTCGGGAAATCCGACGCAGCAGGTTGCTATTAGTTCTGCAATTCCGCCAGGGCGTAATTAACCGAAGAAAGATTAACGAACTGGGCCTCAGAGTCAGGGACGAAATTTCACACACTACACTGAAGAGCGGAGAGTCTGGAAGCGGGTGCCCGAGTTTAATACCGAAACGTCAACTTCGTCTCTAATTTATCCCACTCGCCGTGGGATGTTATTCGGTTTGCTGTTCCAGAAACGGGTTGCGGCAGGGAGTGTGCAAAAGGAAGAAATCGAGGTGAACTGGGACGCACTCTGCGCATAGGAAGAGATAAGAATATTGTGGAGGAATGCAATCGGCCGCATGTGCAGGGCGACATTTTGTTAATAACTCATTCTGCTCGCCTCCAAGTACGAATAACATCTCATAAGGGAATTAAAAAATCAACCAACTGATCCTTGACCGGAATATAAAGCGCGTAGGTATTCGGTATGCAAATGAGCGCTGACGGAAAAACTCGGCGTATCTAGCGGTGTATCTTCTCTGCTTTTTGTGTAGCGACGTTTAATTATAATAATTTAACGTATGTTTATTAGCGGGAAGTGAACTTTCTGAAGAAGAACTGATGTAGTTATCAGCGCAAGCATCGTCGTGGAGGGTTCGTCCGGCGTAGCGGTTTGCCTGCGTTAGCTATTAGCGTTCTATGGTTTGCGACTTCTTATGCGCCATAGAAGTACATTTACGCCATGTTACTCTACTCATAATTCACTCACATTTATTTGACGTTGTTAGGCTTCTATGGGCATCTAATTGTCGACTAAAACAGTGTTTATCCTACGGAGCTTCACGTTAATTACATACGCAACTTATAGTCGTATTATGACAGACATTTAGTTCTGTAAATAATACAATGTGACTAACCTATCTATAATCTCTATATATAAAAGGAAGTGTCCCGATTGACTGGCTGACTGATTGACTGACTGACTCATCATCGCCCAGCCCAAACCACTGGACATAGAAACTTGACATTTGTGGAGGGTGTTGATCTTACTCTGTAGGCGTCATTTAAGAAGCGATTTTTCGATATTCCGTCCGTAAGGGGGTGAAATAGGGGATGAAACGTTTTTCGAAAATACGTAGCAATTTAGGCAATTTTGAAGCTAGAACTACAAAATTTCGGATTTTAATTCAGGGTTCGAATTTAAAGGACACGTGTTTCGGCATTTTTTGAAATTCGACAAATAAGGGGGTAAAATAGGTTACGTAAAAAATTGATTTTCAAAAATATGTTTCTGTTAACTCAAATTTTAAGCTACGAAACTTCGGATATGGAATATGGTCAGGATTAAAAATCCACGATTTTTAGTATTTTTGGAAATTCAACAAGTAAGAGTGTTAAATAGAGGATCAAAAATTCTTTTTGGAAACACGTTGCTACTGATACAATTTCGAAGCTAGAGCTGCAAAAATTGATATTTGTATAGTTGGTTAGAAGTTAAAAAATACGTGTTTCGGTATTTTTGGAAATTCAACCATCAACGGGGTTAAATTGGAGAGGGGGTGTTTTTCGAAAATGTCGGTATTTAGACAATTTTGAAGTTAGAACTACAAATCTTCGGATTTGGATTCGGGGTTCGAATTAAAAAGACACGTGTTTCGGTATTTTTTGAAGTTCAACCAATAAGGGGGTAATAGAGGACGCAAAAAATTGATTTTCAAAAATATGTTGCTGTTAACTCAAAATTCAAGCTATAACTACGAAACTTAGGATATGGACTCTTGATCATAATTAAAAAGACAAGTGTTTCGGTATTTTTGGAAATTCAACAACTAAGGGGGTAAAAGAGGGGATCAAAAATTCTTTTCGAAAACACTTTGTTGTCAAGACAATTTTGAAGCTATAGCTACAAAAATTGGTATTTGTATTGTTCGTTATGATTTAAAAAATACGTGTTTCGTTATTTTTCGAAATTCAACCATACAGGGGGTTAAATTGGAGAGGGGTTGTTTTACGAAAATCTGTTGCTATTTAGGCAAAGTTAAAATTACAAATTTTCGGATTTGGATTCGGAGTTCAAATTTAAAAGACATGTGTTTCGATAGTTTTGGAATTTCGACCAATAAGGGGGTGAAATACGAGATGAAAAAAATTGATTTTCAAGAATATGGTGCTGTTAACTCAAATTTCGAACTATAACCACGAAACTTAAGATATGGATTCTTCATCAGGATTACAAAGAAACAACTGGTGCAGACCAACCGGCCTACGTATGCGAAGCAGCGGGGGTTCGGCTAGTTACTTACTATTTATTTAGTACCGTATTATAACACACTGATGAGATTATATATTTAACTGTATCATGATCTGCAGGTAACCAAATGATAGTTTTTTTCCGAATCAACATGCGTCCATTTCAAAGAGACCACGGGTGGTACCCACAGATACTGCTCGTTGATTGTTAATGAGAGCCGATAATTATATAGAGAGATTCTATCGAAAATGATATCTATACTATCTGGATGTTGAACTTCAGCTGTCTGGGATTGCCAGTTATAGATGTCCATGTTTGGTTTGTTGCCAAATTGAAATATGGCTGCTACGAAATGTCTCTAGAACACGAAAAGGAAGTGCGTTTCGAGTCTACTCCCATACAAGCTTATTAAATCACGTATTGACACAACGTCTAAAACAAGAAGCAAAGAAGCAATACTTTGTCACTTACAAACTGATAGTAATTCGTTTTCCCAATTGCAACACGACAAAATCATACACAACACATCATATGGCAGTGCAGGCATGCAGTAGTTCTCTGACAACAGTTATATGCATAGATGAGCCCAATTTTTTCCACATATTTCTCGTAGGAAAAACTGGTACGTATTGAATAACAGAAGACGTAAATTTGACACTCGCGGATTAGTACAATCGGTAGCTTACTGTGTAGGGTACCGTTACGATAAATTTGTTTTATAGTACATTAAAAACTGACCATTTGTTAAAACGTTATGGAAAAAGGGGGATTGACTAGGAAAAATGAGTTTCATTTGTATTATTTCAGACAATCTGAACTGATTTCATTATTTCCTAATGATTTTCGCATTGTTGAAGATACTAGACTGAAACTTTTTTTTTCATTCTGTGGCATAAAATATTTTAGATGAGATCTTTAGGGAGAAATCCAGAACCCATACTTCCAAAATGACGTTTGGAAGCACCAAAGAAAGAAATCATGTTAAAACATTTTCTAAGCAGCCTTTTTTCCAAAATAGAAGACATGCTAATGCATTCTGCCCACGAGTTCATTAATCCACCGCTCGACTAATACATCCCAATCCTGGTTAACTTGCGTAGAGTTATTCGTTGGTCAGGACGTGCGCACACAGCAGGTTTTGCTATAAAGCTATGTATAGACTTCGATTACGGCACTGTCGAGTGTGGTTTTCTTGTAGTGGCAAGTTTGGTGATACCATGCTTGTTGGCCAGAGATATTTTAATGCGTGGGGGGGGGGGGGGCAGTTGTCGACCGGATTAGTTTATCATGAATTCGTGTATCAGGGACAAACGGTGCCACAATCCCTGTTGGTGCGCACCCATTGCTCAAAACGAAACCAGTGTGTTGCCTCTCCCTCCACATTCCCATACAGTTCCCCTGGGACAGTTTTTCTTTTTTACTTCCAAAGTTGAAAACTCCGTTCACAGGACGAAGATCTGCGACGATAGACGATATAAAAGAAATTTCGGAGCCAGCTTTTCTCTTAACAGCATCATTACATTGAAATATTATTTCAACTGAGCCGCCATTTTAACTGTTTCATTAAATGCAATTTAATGTTAAAAGCTTGACTCACATTCGGGAGCAGAATACAGTCAATCTCAAGTTTTGATAATACTTCCAATAAATCATGTGTTTATGACTAAATCTGCATTTATATGACAAACGTGCAAAATGTCTCACCTAACTTTTATCAAGAAGACATCGTTTGCACCACCATTGCTTCCGAGGGTGGTAATGGTTCCATCTGGGATTACAACTTCAAATTCAGTTAGGGAGGGGGGTCCACCGCATAACTGCAGAAAAGACTTTAATATATGTGTTGGAAATCAAACAAGAGACTTATCAAGACTTCTCCGCCGTTGGGAGCGGTTATCAATTGTGGCGAAAACACAAAATGTTAAAATACTTTTAAACCTTTTGCACAAAACTGCTACTCAGCTTCTCCACTCGCTGTGTCCACCGGAGGTTCGAATCCTCTCTCGGGAATGTGTGTGTGTGTGTGTGTGTGTGTGTGTGTGTGTGTGTTTGTGTGTGTGTGTGTGTGTGTGTGTGTGTGTGTGTGTTCAATTTACTCCAAGATTGTTCACTTGGATTCATATCGGGGGAGCACGCGGACCAATTCAGTCGCGCTATTCTACCGGCACGAATCATGAAATCGTTAACGATGTCTGCTGGACGAAGTCGGGTGTTGTTAGAGTAGCAATAGCGCCCAAATCCCCACTTGATACCCGCCCAGAACATCTGTGTCCGCTTCGTTCCTATACTTGATTGACGGTATGCATCTGGGTAGACCTCTTAAATACCCAGGCTGAATCGTCTGCTATTTTTCCCCCAACGTGGTTGGAATCGCGCTGCACCAACACCATCGAGGCACATACCTGTCATCTCCCACAAACGATTTCGCCAAAACTAATCCGAAGAAATATTTAAATTTTACTATAACTACCTATTTCTATGTCAGCATAGTGATGAAGTGCCCATCATTTCGTGAATACTCACAGCTAGTAAGGTACTGGCATTGAAGTAAGAGATGCGCTAACCTAGGAAAAATTTGCAATGAAACAAAAAGGGCCTGTTATGATCGTCCGTTTGCTGCATGTTACACCATATGTTGCTGCGGATGAAATTTTCGTAACATATTAAATTTTATGTTCGTCTTAGGCGAATTCAATTCGCGAAAATTAATTTTATGTGGCGAATTCACTTCCGAAGGCGATAACGCGAGATTGTAATATCGCGTATCTGATACACAGTTAGAGGTATCAAAAGAATAATTTGGCGAATCATAAGATACAAAGAGGGGGGTATTTTTCCATATGGTTACCACGCAAAACTTCATTAACTATCGCGTTATTCAATTAAGTGTAGATTTTTTTCAATAAAAGAATGTAAAGTTATGGAGTTATTAATTGACGTACCGGTATTCCTTCATCAGTCACAAATGTTTACTCCTTTATTTGCTGTCCAACGCGTTTCGAAGCCCACTTCCTTCAGTTTCTCGACTAGCACCAAAAGAAATAACGAGGTGAACTATATTTCGTAAAACGACATTAGAAAGAAAATTATCTCTCTGGTTATATTATTATAGCGACAGCTGTTTCGGCCTAAGGCCATTTTCCAGCAATTTATCGTTCTGCTACGCTAATTGTACACATGTACTTATTGCTTGAAGCTATTACAAACTTTTAATAAATCTTTATAAAGCTCTTATTTACTAGTATATGACAGTTTCAACGAATGCATATTGCTCATTTCATTCTCTTAATATATTCACCTAACTTTAATAGCAAGAAAGTTCTTCGCATGTCGAAAATTCCGTAACGTCATGAGAAAATGTATTTTCGTACCCTCTTAACAAATTATTGCCGCAAATAAAACTAAAATGAGAATGTAGTGTAGGTCATTACGAACATATTGACGCTAGTTCCACGTTGATGTCGTAAGTAGTTTGCGAGTATGAGCAAGTTGAAGCACGTGCTTCGTCCGGAACATGTCAACTCTTAAGAGCTCGCGGAAAATTTGGCGGACTGTTCAGTTCGGCTTTATAGGAGTCTTACCTCTGGGGTTCCGCATTACGATGCCCTCCACAAAGATTTTTGGCGGTTATATGGTATCCGACATACGTGTCAATCACCCATCAAGAGGCATTTGCATCAATTTTCCATAATCTATTCTTGGTGCCTTGTTGTCCTGAAAGGCCATTATCTCAATTTGGAGTACAGACTCTGAAAGATTCTGAAAGGCAAAAATTGAAGCCACAACTGTCCACTGTTTCGCTGGGGAAACTTCAAGAGGCTATTTTAAACATCGCGACAGCTTCTTCACCTATGAAAATCCGTAGAATTTTGCTGCAATTTCCCTCTTAAGACCTCACAATTATTTTTATACATAAAAATTTTGAAGTGAGAAAAATCTTTCTGAACGAATCTAGCTTGCTACGGAATGTAGATATATTTTGTTTTAGATTACGTATTAATTTCCCATTTCCTTGTATCTTGACATTCCACGCATGTTTCAGAATGCCTTTCAATAAAGCCACAGCTAGCGTGCTGCGTTCGTTTCTTAAGAACTCCAAATAGTTTTTGCTTATTGTGATCCAAACTTTCTAAGAATGATGTTACTTCTTCTTCTATTTGCCATAAACGTTCAATCACTTGACCTTTACTTAGCCAACGAACATTGTTCTACTGCAGTAAGTGAGAATGCGAAAATAACATTCAGAAAGGATCCCTTTGAGCTACCATTACCGAAGAGCATAATGAGAACTCAAAAAATTAGCTACTTTTATCAACCTGTCCAGTGACTTACTTCTTTCCGTATCAGACTATGATTTCCAGTAAAGGTTGCCTGGTGAATTATTACACTGATAAAGTAGCAGCCGTCATTTTTCTCTTTGCTTCTCTAACTACTCATCACTGGGTACCCGTCAGTCGAATGAGGCAATAATTTATCATAACTGATGTTTTATTTTGCCATGAGGTCATCAAAAGTCTTGAATAAATCTTATTTTTGAGTCTTGCCTATCAACGGCAGTATTGTTAGCAATTCTTACTTTCAACATCCAAAACTCGCACGAAAATCAACAAAGTTTCATGATTCATCTAGTGATATATCGCATAAAGAAGCCTTCTACGGAAATTCCAGAGGCAGATGTATTGCGTACGAGGCAAACTGAAACAGCTCCAGGCCTATCAAGCAGTGTAGAAGAATATTGTTCGAGTCAAAAACTTCGTATTTTCACAATCAACTTTACTCGTTATAGGACGCAAAAGACATGTTAGAAATCTAGATAATAACTAAACGTTCCGTACAAGATCGCAACTACTGATGAAGTGGTTATAAAATTTGTGTAATTGATTTAGATTCATTATGCCCAAAAATTTGTTATTTTATAGTCCACACAGTTGTAAAGTGTTTACAAAAGATGAAAATATGTGTATATTTATTAACAATATATAACTCCTTAATTCTTCTAGAACCGGGTGGACATCGCGGGCACAGAAGTCCAGGTGGGGCCATATTAATCCCGTTTCCTTTTACTTAGGTTGTTTTAGCAAAACCTCCATTCTCATTGACGGATGGGGCGGTACTGGAAAAGAGATTATCTGCAGGGAAATTGTTTTCCAGTATTTCACCGATTAAACAATACTCTATATTGTCATGGCAATCCCATCTGGTACCAGGAGGTTTAAAACAAATAACTTTTATTTCTGACCTGATTTATTTAAATGATAATATTTCACCGCATAGTTGATTAAGTACTTTAGTTTACACTGTCGGAGCATTAATAAAACAGAAAAACTTGTAGAGAACATGGAGGGGACTCGATAGATGAAATTTTATAACGGAATCAATGTCCGGAAACGTCATACAATGACGCTATGGGCCTTTATTCAACTCCGGTACTTTGCAAAAAATCTCTTCTAGTGCAAGTTCCTTGCTTTTCATATTTCGGGATGAGGTAATATGGAAGAAAAAAGCAGGGTAAAGGGGTCTCCAAAGTACAAGCTTACGAACTATGAACACTTGACTAGTAGAAAAGGTGTATTCCGCGATATGAAGACCTGCTCACAGTTGGTAGGGTGTGCATTTTATAGGCCAAGATTATTGGCCATCTTATTCCATAGTAGCGGAATTTGGAAAGCTAAGACGTTGTAGTAGAAGAGATTCTATTCACACTATCGACGAGGAATAAATGCTCACAGTATCATTGGTAGGGATTTCAGGATGCGGCTTCCTATATAAGACTTGATCTCTGAGTCGTCTCTAAAATTTTTCTAAGCTTGTCGGTGTTTTTTAGAAACACCCTGTAGATCCGTGTTCGAATGAAATATTTCTAGTTATTGTCGGTCCATAATATACAGGGTGATTTCATCATCTTGACGTTAAAGCCATTTTTATCCGTGTTTGCTTTATAAATGTTTCATTCCTTTTCTATGAGGATCTGCCTTAAACAAAACATTGGTTTTTGTTTTCATATCCATACATGCCAAAGTCAAAAGGATTATTGCAGATGTGGAGATGAAATTAAGCCGAAACTCGTGAAATACAGTGGAACGTCAGGTCTCAAATGATTACACGGGATAACTGAGAAAAGGCGTGGGAGTCAGGACAGGTTCCGCCTGACTGGACGAAAGAAGTAATCACGCCAATTTTCAAATAAGGGAACAGGAAAGATTGTAATAACTACAGAAGTATCTCTTTAATTAGTGTTGTGAATAAAATATTCTGAGGTATTGTTGAAAGGAGAGTGTGCGTTTAGGCCTCTTAGAGACTGTTAAGACCAGACCTTTCGCTTACGGCAGGTAATGAAGAAGTGCTATGAGTGAAACAGGCACTTGTATCTATGTTTTATAGATCTAGAAAAGGCTTATGACAGCGTTCCTAGGAGGAAGATGTTGACAGTTCTACAGGATTATGTAATAAGAAGCAAACTTCTACAGGCATTAAAGGTCTTTACGTAAAAACTGTCAGCAAACAGACAGGAAATTAATTTCACGGTTCAAGTTAGTTTCAGGGGTAAGACATGTAAGACATGCCTGTAATATGTCACCACTGTTGTTCATACTATTCGTGGATCATATGTTGAAAACAGTAGACTGGCAGGGTGGGATTAAAATAGGTGAAAAAAAGACAATGTTGCATATACAGGCCGTGGCGGAGTGGCCGTGTGCATTGAGGCGCTATGCTCCGATGCGTGAAGCCACTCTCCGTCGGAGGTTCGAATCCTCCCTCGAGCATGGATGTTTCTGTTGTCTTTAGTTTATAAGTAGTTTTTAAGTTTAGAGACTGATGACCCCGCAGTTAAGTCCCATAAGCTTAACAAACATTTTAACATTTTTGGCGTATGGAGAGGACTTAGTTGTGTTGGCAGATTCGATTGAAAGTTAGCAATCTAATATTTCAGAGCTCGATCAGAGGTGTAAGGGTTATGATATAAAAATCAGCATCTCCAAATCGAAAGTAATGTTTGTGCGAATGAGATTTAAACAGGTGGACAGTTTCAAGTACCTAGGATGTATTCTCACACAGAATAGCAACATAGTATAAGAACTTGAATCAAGGTGCAGCAAAGCTAATACAGGGAGTGCTCAGCTTAGATATACTTTGTTCTGCAAGAAGGAAGTTAGGATCAAGACTAAGATATCTGTGCAACGCTGTATCTAGTGACCAACTGCCGCGGTGAAGTAGCCGAGCGGTCTAAAGCGTCTCGCTGCGGAGCGCGCTGTTGCTCGCCGTGGAGGTTCGAGTCCTCCCTAGGGTGTGTGTGTTTGTCCTTAGGTTAGTTTACCTAGGTTTAAGTAGTTTGTAAGCTACGGACTGATGACCACGCAGTTTGGTCCGATAGATTTACAAACATTTGAACATTAGTGACCAACTTTGTTGTTTGGGATTGAAAGCTGGGTGGATTCAGGGTACGTTATTAATAAGATTGAGGATGATTGCAGGTACTAGTAGATGGGAACAATGGCAGAAGGGTGTCCATGATGAGGAAATCAAAGATAATCTGGGAATAAACACCATAGATGAAGCAGTCAAAGCAACAGGCTGAGATGATGGAGTCATGTTACACACATGGGAGCAGTAAGTTTACCAAAGAGACTCATGGGTTCGGCAGTAGAGGGTAAGAGGAGTCGAAGTAGACCAAAGAGAAATTATTTAGATTCGGTGAAGAATGATTTTGATTATCAAACGGGGAAGCAATGTACAGGGGATAATTGAAAAAGTTTTATTAGGGAAACTATGCTCCAGATTGAACGTTGAAAGGCATAACAAGTCTCCAATGATGATGGTGATGATCCGTACACATTTCGCTACAGTTGTAGCATCTTCAGTAGGTCATTTTTTTCTTTAAATTGAACAACAGAAATATATTAGTTTGTACGGGTTATTTCAAGTTGGTATTGTTAATTAGAAATTCATACTAGAAACTCTTTCACCGTGTAAAAAATCTAGGGATTGATACACGAGAGAATGTTCAAATGTTCAAATGTTTGTTAAGCTTATGGGACTTAACTACGGGGTCATCAGTCCCTAAACTTACAAACTACTTATGAACTACTTACGAACTAGGACGGCACAAATATCCATGTCCGAGGGGGGATTCGAACCCCCGACCGTAGTGGCCGTTCAGACCGTGACTGGAGCGCCTCAGTCCCCTCGGCCACCGCGGCCGGCAATAACACGATTATTATTTACAGACGAATGGAAAAACTTGTGGAAGCCGACCTCGGGGAAGATCAGTTTGGATTTAGGAGAAATGTAGGTACACTTTAGGATTTATCTTAGAAGCTAGGCTAAGGAAAGTCAAACTTACGTCTTTTGACAATGACGACTGGAATAAACCCTTTAAAGTTCTGAAGGTAGCAGAGGTAAAATGTAGGGAGCGATGAGTTCTATTCAACCTATAAAAATACCAGACATCAGTTATTAGAATCGAACTGAAGAAAGGGACACAGAGGTTGGGATGGGAGTAAGCAGGGTTGTAGCCTTTCCCCAAAGTCGTTCAATCTGTACATTGAGCAAGCAGTGAAGAAATGCAAGGAGAAATTTGGAGAGGGAACTAAAGTTCAAGGAGAAAAAACAAAAACGTTGCGATTTGCCGATGAGATGGTAATTTTGTCAGAGATTGCAAAGGATCTGGAAGACCAATTGAATGTAATGGACAGTGTCTGGAAAGGAAGATATAACATGACCATTAACAAGAGTAAAACGAGGGTAATGGAATGTAATGTCAGAAAATCTGGCGTTTAGATTAATCTGGAAATAGATTAAGTAATGAGACAATAAAAATAGTACATGAGTTTTGTTATTTGGGTAGCAAAATAACGTCTGATGGCCGAAGTGGATAACATATAAAATGTAGAATGGCTATAGGAAGAAAAGCGTTTCTAAGGAAGCGAAACTTGTTAACATCCAATATTAATCTAAATGTTAGGAAGTCCTTTCTGAAAGCATTTGTCTGGAGTGTAGTACTGACAAGGAGTTCTGATGAAACGATGATAGAAGCTTTGGAAATGTGGTGCTACAGATGAATGATGAAAATTGGATGGATAGATCTCGTAACTAATGAGAGGTGCTCAACCGACATGGGGAGAAAAGCAGTATCTGACATATCCTGAATAAGAGAAGGGATATATTGGTAGGACAAATTCTGAGACATCGAGGAATTGTCAGCATTAGAAGGAAGTGTGTAGGGTACAAATCGTAGAGGGAGACCGAGGGACGACTACAGTATGCAGATTCAAAAGGATGTAGGTTGCCAAACGTATTCTCAGATGCAGAGACTTGCACAGGACAGGGTAGCGTGGAGGGCTGCATAAAACCAGTCTGCGGACTGAAGACCACAACAACAACATGATGGTGCTCCAGCTCACCTAACCATTAACGTCCAGACACATGCATTCGTATGTTTCTTCGTCGATATATCGGACAAGGAGGTCCATTTGCATGACCTGCTCGTTCACCGGGTCTCTACAGATTTCTGGTTGTGTGGCGGTCTCAGAAATGTTGTATATGCAGAGCCCATTACAGATCTGGAGACACGTAAGGAGCGTATTCAGACAGCATTGCCACCATTACGATTTTAGCACTTGTGTGTCATAGCTAGGCACTTGGAAACCACATTCCACAAATATTGCGACCGTGGATGCATGGTATAGAACGTCCGCTCGTTTAGCCGTGTGGTCTAACGCACTGCTGTCTGAGACAGCGAGCGTACCGGCCCCGGTTCGAATCCGCCCAGAGTATTAAGGAAGGGGGTCGGAGTGGTTTTTAGGCGGTTTTCCACATCGCCGTAGGTGAATACGGGGCTGGTAAACAAGTCCCGCCTCAGTTACACTATTCGCAAACATTTCGTAACACTTTACACATTCACAGGTATAACACTGTACGCAGGCATATGGGGTACACATTTCTTCCCAGGGGGCATGGGTTGGTCTCAGAAAAGGCATCCGACCTTGCAATGTGTGGGAAAACGGCTAAAGAGAAAGAAAGAAAGGATGCATGGTATAGAATATATTAGACCGCAGTCTCTGTAATTATGTATGATTGAATAAATGCTCTGCTGCCTGGTAATGGACGTGCGGTCTAAGGCGCATTGCTACGGACTACACAGCCGATCCCCGTCGGAGGTTCGAATCTTCACTCAATCATGTGTGAGTATGTGTGTGTGTGCCTGTTCTTCTTGGTACAATTTAATTTAAGTACTTTTAAATCCATAGGCCACTGACCTCAGCAGTTTGGTTCCACAGGCTTATAAACATTAAAATAAAAGGCCTAAAACACGGAAACCGTGCATTTTCGAAAGTAAGTACATTAGAGCGTTTTTTCGGTCCGTACCCTGTCGTAAATCAATCATTACAGTTTGTACATGGTGAAGAGGCCAACGAGAAAGACAGGCTGCGGCGCGCCTGTCAAACCAAGTAGGGAGGTAGGCCTGAGTCGGCGCGATTGCTAGCTGAGTGGCCCGCTGTTGTCAGGCAGTGGGCTCTGCCCCAGCGGCTTTCCAATCGGATAGCGATCGCGCCGGCTCAGGCTTACCTTGCTTACGTAATTTGACAGGCTCGCCTCAGCCTGTCTTTCTCATTGGCCTCAGACCAGGCCGCGGCCGCCAGCTGAATGGCTGGCCGCTGGGGCACGCTCACTGCCTCGTAATAGCCAGCCAGTGAGTGGGCGGCCGTGGCCTGGTCAGTGTGACCTAGCACGGGCTGCTGTGAGGTCTTGTCTCTTGATGGTGTTGGCCCAACCCACTAGGCACTAGCGGCCAGACATTCAGGTACACGATAGCACAGACAAATATATACAGACGGGAAACATCCGTAAGGGCCCGGTCCCACGCTCAGGGGTGTGGGGAAGGAAGGTTCCGTAAGCTGTCCCATGATGGCGCTGCGGTAGAAGCAGCCCTTTAAAACTGACCAGAGTAGGAGGCAGGTAGCGGCTGTCCCCACCACCACCTCCTCTCAAACGCCAGCACGCCGAACACAGCTGTGGCCTCGTGGCAGGCGGCACGAGCTCTCCCCTCAGCCTCCCCTCTACGCTACCCTCAGAAGCGTCTCTAGTGTGGTCTATCGGTACTAAGCTGGGGAACCGCCTGACACCTGCTAGCATCTTACGGAACTACGAGGGGAGCGTAGGACAGTGGTTTAGGGAGGGGGGGGGGGGGGCTGCTTCTCTGTATATGTTACTCTGTGACGATAGAGTCCTGCCCTGTGTGACAAAGTGCCACGGGCCTTGACTAATCGATAAAGTCTTAAATTAGATGTAAATACAAAGTTGAATTGAAATTGTCAGTAATACATCGAGAGTGGTACCTTACGGACCAAAATAAAGGCCCTTACAAGTTAACCCCTAAAGTTTATTGTCATAAATAAAGTTACAGTTACCCCCATATCCTCAACTGTGAAGTGTAAATCGTCCATGGCGATGGTACTTCAGTCACTTTGTACCACCATAAGAAAAAGAAGAAGCGAATTGACAGTCATCCACTTGACAATGGCAGAGGAGTTCTCTGTCTAAAGCTTTTGGGCAGTAAACCACATGCTGCGGCTTGTAACCCAAGAAGATTTCATTAATATGTATATGCTCTGTTACTTTGACGCTTTACTTAATAACTTGCATCTTTATGTATATGCAAGCATATATGGAAAAAATGAGATTTTGGTCATCCAAATTTCCCAAATAATTGGACTATTTGTACACTTGATAATGGTCGAAAAGCCAAAATCCAGATTGTGAAAATAAAATAATACCTTACAGTCAAAAGGCTGTCCATTCATTTAATGTCAAGTAAGGAGTGTGTACAGCAAAATATCATACTGTATCCAACACAAATTACAGTTATAACCAATATCCGAATAAACTCGTTTCCATATGTATATTGTGTATGATATCTCACCTGATCCGCTTATTGTTTTGAGCAGTGTAGTTTAAGTCCAAACAGCTGTGAAAAGTTCAAAATTCCATTGCTGTAAGCGAGAATTTTACTTGTCAAAATATAGATAATTCCTGAGGCACTGCGAATAGCTTATGTCCTGTCTGCCGGATAGAAGTACACAGATGACCCGATGCACGCTCTGTCTTAGAGACCGTAAGTGGCGAATATTTAATTACGCTTCCGGTAATCAGATTTGACGCACGTCATACTATTCGTAAGTGCGCGCTTTCTTGCGGGAGTCTATGAGCTGCCGTGAGTGTATCGGTAGTAGTGTAGTGTAGTGTAGTGGTCCCATCACGGCACTACTTCTATAGATTAACGTGTGCTGTCGCACAAGTATGAAGTGCGCGCCACGTACTTTCGCCGCGCGCCGCCATGCACGCACGGCGCGGCGTTCTTACGACGTCAGCCACGAGCGCCCTCTGCTGCAACTCCGCTCGTGGCCACGACTGCTGCATCGGCCACTTGGGCATCAGATAGGCACCAGTTAAGACGTGGCTATCGGATAGGCACTACGAATCATCAGTAGGCAGGCCTCTAACTAGTTAATGTATCAGCGTTCTGCAGCCATGAAACTTATGAAAGATAAGTATTGTAATCTTTCTTCGAAATATACCTCTTATACTAACGTAACTTAGTGTTTCTAGCTTCTGCTGTCCCACTGGCTGGTCACCTCCGTACCTGCACACGCGTGCATCCAATTTCCCTGTGTCGGTCTCTCTCTAATCGGCCACCGACACCCACGACAACCGGCGGAAACGAGACACAAAATAACGAAATTATGCAATGAAGGCTTTTACGTCCGGATGTCATAGTTGATGGTAGAACTTCCGGGTTATAAGGCCGTGATCCATAAAACTTTCCAGTTTCACCTAACGTTTCGTCCAGAGCTGCGCCGGACATCCTCAGAGGTCTTCTTCCTTGATTTGAGTCTTGCCGACTGATGCGTCGGGTGTCTGAGAGCGCCATATATACTGTGAAAAGTGGGCGTGGTCAAGCTGTTACGTTATCAGCAGAGATAGTCCTTGTCAAAGATAAAACATCACTATCGATTGCAATCGGTTAGAGATAAAACCTGTCGATCTTTCAAAGCTACTGCTAAGTTTCATAGCTTCTTCTTTAGCGACATATGGACAGTAGCTTTGAAATATCGACATGTTTTATCTCTGACTGATTGCAATCGATAGTGATGTTTTATCTTTGACAAGGACTATCTCTGCTGATAACGTAACAGCTTGACCACGCCCACTTTTCACAGTATATATAGCTCTCTCAGACACCCGAGTCATCAGTCGGCAAGACTCAACGCAAGTAAGAAGACCTCTGAGGATGTCCGGCGCAGCTCTGGACGAAACGTTAGGTGAAACTGGAAAGTTTTATGGACCACGGTCTTATAACCCGGAAGTCCTACCAGCAACAATAACGGAATTGTTTACACTTACAATTTCCGCAAATGTGCAGACATTATTTCAATTATAGCTTTAAATGTCCATATAAATATTTTCTTTTCACGAAAAGGGGACGTCGTAAGACTTCGCTGACGGCGTTAAGTGCATGAAAGTATCGCTCTTGCGAAACACAGCATGCCCTTTATTCACATGAAGTGTTAAGTGTCATCGACAAGGGATTTCAAATCGATTCCATATTTCTGGATTTCCGGAAGGCTTTTGAAACTGTACCCCACAAGCGGTTCTAAAGAAATTGCGTGCTTATGGAATATCTTCCCAATTGTGCGAATGGATTCACGATTTCCTATTAGAAAGGACACAGTTCGTTGTAATTGACGGTAAGTCATCGAGTAAAACAGAAGTAATATCTGGCGTTCCACAGGGAAGCGTTATAGGTCCCCTACTCTTCCTCGTGTTTGTAAACGATTTAGGAGACAATCTGAATAGCTCCCTTAGACTGTTCGCGGATGATGCTGTCCTTTATCGGTTAGTGAAGTCAACAGAGGATCAAAAGCAACTGCAAAGCGATTTAGACAAAATTTCTTCTCGGTGCGAAAATTGGCAATTGACAGTAAATAAAGAAAAATGTGAACTAATACACATGACCACTAAAAGAAATCCACTGAACTTCAATTACGCGATAAATCAGTCAAACCTTAAGGTCGTAAATTCTACCAAATACCTAGGAGTTACAATTACGAACAACTTTGACTGGAGAGAACACATAGAAAATATTGTGGGGAAGGCGAATCAAAGGTTACGTTTCATTGGCAGAACGCTTCGAAGATGCACCAGCTCCACCAAAGAGACTGCCCACGTCACACTTGTGTGTCCTCTCCTGGAGTACTGTTGCCCCTTGTGGGTCCCTCACGAAGTGGGAGTGACGGAAGATATTGAGAAGGTTCAGAGAAGGGCAGCTCGTTTTGTTTTATCACGTTACGGGGGGGGGGGGAGCGTCACGGAAATGTTGCACGAATTGGGGCGGAAATCATTAAAAGAAAGACGTTATTCATTGCGGCTGATCTGTTTGCGAAGTTTCAATCACCGACTTTTACTTATGAATTTGAAAATATTTTGCTAGCACCCACCTACTTAGGGAGACATGACCATCCCAATAAAATAAGAGAAATCAGATCGAAAACGGAACGATTTAGGTGTTATTTCTTCCCGCGCGCTATTAGAGAATGGAACGGTAGAGAAAAGTTATGAAAGTGGTTAATGAACCCTCTGCCAGGCATTTTATTGTGATTTGCAGAGTATCTATGTAGATGTAGATGCATAATTTCCCGTGACTGTACACCTGTGCTCCTAACAGGATGGGTATATCTTGTGTTATACGAATCTTTGCGACGAATAAAAAGGACAGTCGAAGAACAGGAACGATCAACGTTACTACCTCACAAAACCACTGCCTTCAGGTCCGCATCAGATTAGCTGCCGTGTTTATTGCCCGTTAAAAGACAGTACGCTGCGGGGAAATTTTCCAGTTTCCTTTTCTCCCGTCAGCGATAAAAGGCCGCGGCGGAGTAATTCCTGCGCAGACAGACAGAGACCACGCCGCATGCGCGGACGGCGCCGGGCCGTGTGTACAGGCGGGCTTTACCCAGCCTTTACTGCCCGGCCGTGTTTACGAGCGCGCGGCGCATGCGCAGAGCGACGTCATAAAGTGGACCGGCCGATGTAGCCCGCGCGTCCCCGCGGGTAAACAGCGCAGCGAGGCGGCCGAATCGGCCGGCTGTTTGCCTTCCCGCTTGGCGCCGGCGCGTAAAACATTCGCCTCGGCGCGGGTAAACGCTCCGCCCGTGACTTTTAAGGCCGCGCGAGGTCGTCACCGCAGTCGGAAAGAGGTGATTTCTTAATAATGTCCCGGGGACGGGTTCGGCTCTTTTTCGTCTCGTTTCCAGAGCCCGCAGCGATAAAGTAAACGGCTCGCGTGACTCGCAGCGCCGTATATTGTGGTCGCGGCGAGGTTACACGCGGCGCGCGTCCACATATCGGCGAGCGGGGACCACGCCTGCCTGCGCCGCTCGTGCCGTCTGGCTGCGGGACGCCGCGCCGAGCGATGCTCGACACAGCGGGTTAGGCGCCGTGCGATCTCTGTGGGAGGCTATCGCCGTGTGTACACCTGCCGACCCCCGGCTGTTTTCATGACTGCTCGCCGAGTATTCCGCGGGTAGGGGTGCGTAAATATCTCTTCGTAACTCGATCGTAATTTAATTTTGTTTAGTGGCCTTTGCGAACGCTGCTGCCGACGCATTCAGCTCATTTTGGTACGTGAGTATGTAATGAAATATCCAGAGTGGAAATGAAGCTTTCCCTGACTGCATGCAGTAAAAGCTTGTAGGGTTCTAGACATTTAACTTCAGACGGTGCTTGCAATGTTCACGCAAGCTTACGTACAGACATGGCATTGAACAATGTTTTTAAGGACGGGGGTGTTCAAATGAAAAGGTACGAAACGACAGTGTGGGTATAATTGAATTCTTTTTCAAAAGTAATAACCAAAAGCCTGAACTTTTCTATGTCCCAGTGTCCTTTAGTTCGTCGTTCAAGTTGCAGCGCTACCCTTTGATGAGGTTTTTCAAACAGATGCAAGTCACAGGCGACATGTCCGGGCTGTGACAACACCGCCTAGAAGCAACACGTCACGTGGCTTTTAGACCATTATCAAGTGTACAAATAATCCAATTATTTGGGAAATTTGGATGACCAAAATGTCATTTTTTCCGTATATGCTTGCTTATACATAAAGATGCAAGTTATTAAGTAAAGCGTCAAAGTAACAGAACATATACATATTAATGAAATCTTCTCGGGTTACAAGCCGCGGCATGTGGTTTACTGCCCAAAAGCTTTCGACAGAGAACTCCTCTGCCATTGTCAAGTGGATGACTGTCAATTCGCTTCTTCTTTTTTTTTATGGTGGTACAAAGTGACTGAAGTACCATCGTCATGGACGATTTACACTTCACAGTTGAGGATATGGGGGTAACTGTAACTTTATTTACGACAATAAACTTTAGGGGTTAACTTGTAAGGGCCTTTATTTTGGTCCGTAAGGTACCACTCTCGATGTATTAATGACAATTTCAATTCAACTTTGTATTTACATCTAATTTAAGACTTTATCGATTAGTCAAGGCCCGTGGCACTTTGTATCTATGCCATGGAAGTGGCATTGTCCTCCCCAATGTGCGGATATTGTGTACGGTATCCCGTAGTTGGTCAGTCTTGTGCTGGATCTTCGTCGCTCTATTTTGGAAGGCTTCCATGATAGTATCCATGTGAAGCGCCTCATGGATGTCGGTGTTCCGTGTGTACCTTTGTGCCCTGAGGTTCCATCGTAAGGTTTTGTTCTGTATCACCTGCAGCCGTTGAATTTGGGTAGCACTGGCCAGTCCCCACACTGAGCTGCCATAAAGCATCTTCGATAGAACCGTGGCTTTGTACAGGCGTAATTTGGCGCCAGTACTAAGGTCAGTGCTCAAGAAGAAAGGCATTAGTCTCTTTGCCATTACGTACGCTTTATTCCGCAAGCCTTCGACGTGCTTATGAAGGAAGAAGTGCTTATCTTAGGTGACCCCTAGATATGTCGCCGTATCTCCCTATAGTATGTTTTGTCCGTAAAATGTCAGGTTGTTTGGCAGTCTTGGACGCTTCTTAGTAAAGTAGATGGTATGTTTTGCCCGTAAAGTGTCAGGTTGGTTGGCAGTCTTGGACGCTTCTTAGTAAAGTAGATGGCAGTTGTTCTTGCCGGATTCAGTAGCACTTTGTTGGTTTTGTACCAGTATTCTATTGCATCCAGTTGTCTTTGGAGACGTCTGATGGTGGCTTGAACGTGTCGTCCGCTGGTGAGGAACGCTGTATCGTCAGCGAATTGTGCTATCTGTACGCCTTCCACCGTAGGTATGTCGTTTGCATACACGTTAAACAGGATGGGAGAGAGCACCGAACCTTGAGGTAGTCCGGCTAATGCAGGTCGAGTGTCCGAAGATTGGCCGTCCACTGTCACCATCATCTTCCGGTCACGCAGGTAACTCGCAATTAGCTTCACGTAGCAGTCGGGGATGGTTGTCTGGTCGTAGAGTTTCCTAATGAGAAGATCTCTCCAGACTTTATCATAAGCCTTTTCAGCATCCAGGAAGACTGTTGCAGTCGCCTTGGTCACGTTCAGATTCTTGGTGATGTGCTCGGCCAGTCTGTCAATTCGCGGCCGCCGCCGTGCTTATATAGCCAGTGACTTCACTGGTGCCCACTTGCTTCAGCGCGGCTATATAAGCACGGCGGCGGCCGCGAATTGACAGTCATCCACTTGACAATGGCAGAGGAGTTTACTGTCGAAAGCTCGTGAGCAGTAAACCACATGACACGGCTTGTAACCCGAGAAGATTTCATTAATGGATATCGCCGCGAAAACATGCACACATATACATATTGGAGCGAAATGGAGCATAAGCAGGGCGACGGAACGACGATTGTCTGGCTGAATACAAATCTTGTCTCAATTGTGAAAAGAACCAGTGTCACTCATTACGGCTGCAATCCTGATGTTCCTCACCCTGTTTCTGAGAAAGAGCGTCCGCATTAGGAAGAGGACCCGAAATTCATGGTGCATCCACAATCTAAAGATTTTCGATGTAAGTTCGAACACTACAAAGAAGAGGTTGAAAGAAGTCAGGCATTCGAAAATAAGTAAATGTTAAAAAAAAAAGAAAAAAAAAAAAGGAATAGAGGCAGAGAGAGAGAGTGCTATCGCGAATAAAAAATTAATTATTTCAAAGGGACTGTGCTCCACCTACTGTGCGGTTTGCTCCAACAAGTGTCCAGGGTCCGGAGAGCCAGCAGAGCCATCACCAAGTGGTGTCCACAGAGCTCTGTTCTGGAGTCACTCTTCCGTGATCTAAACATGGAGCCTCTCCTTGGAGAACTGCAACAACACTCTGACGTGTTAGAGGTGATAGCCTACGCGGATGACCTCCTCCTCATGATCGGCGGTCGAAGTCGCGAGGACATTAAACCAAAGATTGAAAGATAAATCCAGATATGTCAAAGCTTCAAATTGCACCACAGAAATCAGTATACCTATTGTTGAAGGGCTAATTGGTCAGGAATCCTACAGTGAGAATAAACGGAGTAGCGGTGATTCGTCGCAAGGAGGCCAGGTACCTCGGAGTCATCATTGATGACAACTAGAGCTTCGCGGCACACGTAGACAAAATACCTGAAAGGTCACTGAAAGCATTAAATAACCTGGCAGGGATCGGGCATCGAAGGTATCTCTCCCGTCCGATCTTGTACGACCACGTCTTGAGTATTCAAAAATGTTCAAATGTTTGTAGAGCTTATGGGACTTAACTACGGGGTCATCAGTCCCTAAGCTTACAAACTACTTATGAACTAGCTTATACAAAGACGGCACAAACATCCATGCCCGGGGGGGGATTCCAACCCCAGATCGCAGTGGCTGTGCAGAGCGTGACTGGCACGCCGCAGACCGCTCGGGCACTGCGGGCGGCTCGTCTTGAGTATTCCTCAAGTGTTTGGGACCAGCAGCAAAGTGTAAAGGAAGACATATAAGCAGTTCAGAGGCGAGCAGCTAGGTTAGTTACTGGTAGGTTCGACCAATGCGCGAGTGTCACGGAAATGCATCGGGAACGACCGGAATTTGAAATTTTCAAATGTTCAAATGTTTGTACAGCTTATGGGACTTAACTACGGGGTCATCAGTCCCTAAACTTACAAACTACTTATGAACTAGCTTACACTAAGGACGACACAAATATCCATGCCCGAGGGGGGATTCGAACCCCCGACCGTAGTGGCCGTGTGAACCGTGACTGAAGCGCCTCAATCCCCTCGGCCACGGCGGCCGGCCGGGCCGGAATTTGAAGCTGGGAGTAGAACGATCTTCCTGCAGCCTACTTACATTACTCGTAAAGAATCACAAAGACAAGATAAAAGAAATTAGGGTTCGTACTGAGGCGTATTGGTAATCATTTTTACCTGTTTCTAGTTGGTAGTGGAATAGGAAAGGAAATGCCTCGTAGTGGTACAGTGTAACTTCCGCTACGCAACTTACCATGCACTGCGGAGTATATATGTGAATGTAGATGCAGATGTGATTTCACAACTGTAAAGTACAATAGCAACCATGACTATTATGTTTCAACATTACTGTTATAGATCATACTGTTTCGACGATATGTGCTGAGTAGCCGGCCGCGGTGGCCGAGGGGACTGAGGCGCTTCAGTCATGGTCTGCACGGCCACTACGGTCGGGGGTTCGAATCCCCCCTCGGGCATGGATATTTGTGCCGTCCTTAGTATAACGTAGTTGATACGTAGTTTGTAAGTTTAGGGACTGATGGCCCCGTAGTTAAGTCCCATAAGCTTAACAAACACTTGAACATTTTTTTGTGCTGAGTAAGATAACAACCACATTATCATCAGGGAGGGTTTTCTACACTTCAGTGGCCGTGTGGACACATATAAAAATATACTTGTCTCATATCGACCTACACTGCAAGCTATACGAAGCGTATCGGAATCGGCATGTCACACTTGGTTTGTATTACTTGTAAGTCACCTTGCATCCTACTACAATTGTTCTGGAGGTGCTGTTGCACGGTAATGTCTCCTGGGGATTACCAGTTTGGGCATCTAGTTTTTATCCTGAGCGGTTTGAAACAAAGTGGCCCCGCGCTATGCTACGTTTGGCCATCTGCGCCGCTGCTGGTGCGAGCGCCGGGTTGTTGATATCGAAGCGGGAACGTCTGTGTTGGAAGACTGGAACAGGAGACTGTCGATCCCGTCCGCGAAATCAAATAACTTCGTCCTACTTAGGAGACCTCCTGAGAAAACTGTACTCGACCGTATCTCCTGCAGGGGTCTCGTAAGCCAACTGTACTCGGCGGTATCTCTCCCTCCTCTCGTCTACATACCACAAAGCTGCAGACGCCAGTTATTGGAGGCCACGCCTTTCATACCTAGGAGGCCAATCACACCAAACCTTTAATGAGCTGTCCAATGTCAACACTCCGCCGCATGATGGATCGTTTGACCCGTCATATAGCAACAGACACAGCACACCGAGCTGTAGTCTGGCCCATAGGCTCCGCCCCTGACAGTAAATTTATCACGCAACGTCACGTAGCCAAACTGTTTTCCCGACACTTCTGCGAAATTATCTCTCGCCGTCATCTTGGTGCCGATTTTTTATTAACGTGTGCGTCGGACACAAGCAGAGCGAGATGAATCTACATGCAGGGAAATGCATGTGGAGTGTGCTACTACACTCCTGGCCAGTAGAATTGCTACACCACGAAGATGACGTGCTAAATACGCGAAATATAACCGACAGGAAGAAGATGCTGTGACATGCAAATGATTAGCTTTTCAGAGCATTCACACAAGGTTGGCACCGGTGGCGACATCTACAATGTGCTGACATGAGGATAGTTTCCAACCGATTTCTCATACACAAACAGCAGTTGACCGGCGTTGTCTGGTGAAACGCTGATGTGATGCCTCGTGTAAGGAGGAGAAATGCGCACCATCATGTTTCCGACATTGATAAAGGTCGGATTGAAGCCTATCGTGATTGCGGTTTATCGTATCATGACATTGCTGCTCGCGTTGGTCACGATCCAATGACTGTTAGCAGAATATAGAATCGGTGAGTTCAGGAGGGCAATACGGAAGGCTGTGGTGGATCCCAACGGCCTCGTATCACGAGCAGTTGAGATGACAGGCATCTTATCTGCATGGCTGTAATGGATCGTGAAGCCACGTCTCGATCCCTGAGTCAACAGATGGGGACGTTTGCAAGACAACAACCATCTGCATGAACAGTTCGACGACGTTTGCAGCAGCATGGACTATCAGCTCGGAGACCATGGCTGCAGTTACCCAGGACGCTCAATTCCAGACAGAGAGCCTGCGATGGTGTGCGCAACAACGAACCTGAGTACACGGATGACAAAACGTCATTTTCTGGATGAATCCAGGTTATGTTTACATCTTCACGATGGTCGCATCCGTGTTTGGCGACATCGAGGTGAACGCACATTGGATGCGTGTTTTCGTCATCGCCATACTGGCATATCTCCCATAGTGATGGTATGTGGTGCAATTCGTTACATGTTTCAGTCACGCATCGACGGCACTTTGAACAGTGGCCGTTACATTTCAGATGTGTTACGACCCATGGCTCCACCCTTCATTCGATCCCTGCGAAATCCTACACTTTAGCATGATAATGCACGACCGCATGATGCAGGTCCTGTATGGGGCCTTTTGGATACGGAAAATGTTCGACTGCTGCCCTGGCCAGCACATTCACCAGATCTCTCACCAATTGAAAAAGTGTGGTCAATAGTGGCTCGTCACAATTCGCCAGTCACTGCTCTTGATGAACTGTGGTATCGTGTTGAAGCTATACACACCATCCAAGCTCTGTTTGACTCAATGCCCAGGCGTATCAAGGCCGTTATTACGGCCATAGGTGGTTGTTCTGGGTACTGATTTCTCAGGATCTATGTAGCCAAATTGCTTGAAAATGTAATCAGATGTCAGTTCTAGTATAATATATTTGTCTAATGAATACCCGTTTATCAATTGCATTTCTTCTTGGTGTAGTAATTTTAATGGCCAGTAGTATACATTTATTGAAGTAAAGGAGAAGTATAAATGGCATTAGGTGGAAACTTGTGCGTCATTCCAGTCTTGAAACAGTTTATCTCTCGTTCCCTTTTCTCTCTCTCTCCACTACTCTTTCCTTCTCTCCCTGCCGATCTCCTCCTTTCCGCTTTCTTTCTCTGGTTATCTCCTCATCTCCCCGCTCTCTGTTCATCTCCCCCTCCCCTCTGTGTGCCCATTTCCGCCCTTCCCTTCACCTCCTCGTCTCTCTGCCGAACTCTTCCACCACCTCCTCAGTCCATTCTCTCCTCCATCTGTAAGAAATTATATATCTCTGTTTACTGTCATAGGGGAAATGTTCGACTGCTGTCCTGGCCAGCAGATTCTCCAGATGTCTCACCAATTGAAAAAGTGTGGTCAACGGTGGCCGAACAACTGGCTCGTCACAGTATGCCAGTCACTACTCTTGATGAACTGTGGTATCGTGTTGAAGCTGCATGGGCATCTGTACCTGTACACACCATCCAAGCTGTGTTTGACTCAATGCCCAGGCTTATCACGGCCATTATTACGGCCAGAGGTGGTTGTTCTGGGTACTGATTTCTTAGGATGTATGCACCCAAATTGCGTGAAAATGTAATCACGTCAGTTCTAGTATAATATATTTAATAAGATGTTTTCATCCAAGATCGTTTTCTCCTTTTAATTATATGACCGGTTTAGACGTGCTAGACGCCATCTTCAGCCGTGTCGTAATTTTTTACATCACTGCTATTGGAAAAATCTGTAACATAGTTGTGGTGTCGCACAAGTATGAAGTGCGCGTCACTTACTTTCGCCGCGCGCCGCCATGCACGCACGACGCGGCGTTCTTACGACGTCAGCCACGAGCGCCCTCTGCTACAACTCCTCTCGTGGCCACCACTGAACGACATCGTTCACTTGGGACTGAGATAGGAACCAGTTAACACTTCGGAATCAGATAGGCACTAGTTAAGACTTGGTTATCGTATAAGCACTAGAAATTATCAGCAGGCAGGCCTCTAGATAATCTATGAATCAGCATTCTGCAGTCCAGAACTGTGTAAAAGATAAGTATTGTAATCTCTCTCGGAAATATATATCTCGTTCTAATTTACTCTAATGTTTCTAGTTTCTGCTGTCCCACTGGCAGCTCACCTTCGTACCTGCACAAGCGTGCATCCTTTATTCCTGTGTCGGTCTGTTTCTACTCGGCCACCGACACCTACGACGGAAACGAGACACAAAAGCGGCGACGAGGCTGGGACACAAAAATAGTAAAACGGTATACATCCACAATTATGTGTCATTGAAATAAAATTTACATGTCAATAATGAAATGACTGAATCCATCTTTCTCAATGTCTACGTCAGAGGCACTTCAGAATCAAGCTCAGTACTGACAGGTTTGAAGATGGCGTCTACCACGCCGGAACCGGTCATATAATTAAAAGAAGAAAGCGATCTTGGCGGAAAATCTCTTATTAAACAATTCTAGATCGCCCCAATAATGTGTTCCTTATGTAATATATTTGACCAATGAATACACGGTTATCTTCTGCATTTCGTCTTAGTGTAGCAATTTTAATGTTCCGTAGTGCATAATCCTTCTGGAGGTGCTGTTACACTGCATTGTTTTCAGGGTATTACCAGTTCGGGCATCCAGTGGTCATGCTGAGCGGTTTGAAACGAAGTGAGCATTGCTGGAAGTGGCCCCTGCTCTGCGCCTCGTTCGGCGTCTGCGCCGCTGTGGGGTGAGCCCCGGGTCGTTACCGGCCGCGACGCTCACACGCGGCGCTTGTCGGCTGGGATCTACGGCCGTCAGCGTCCGCGGCCGACATGTTAATGAGCGGGCGAGCGGCGCATGCGCGCCCCGCCCACCACTCATGCATATGGACGCCGCCGCCGCCGCCGCCGCCGCCGCCGCCGCCGCTGCCCACCAGCGCTCCGCTGCCGCGGCCTGCGGCTACGTCACGCGTCTGCCCGCACAGCCCAGTACCGCACTGGCGGGGCAACCGACCGCCCTGCTCTGCCTCCAGGCAGCTCTTCACTTTGGGAAATTGTATCGTGGCCTGGCGTTCCCAACGCCCGAGGGACGAAGCAGCGCTACTTACCGTTCTGACAGGAAGCTAGTAAAACTGGGCACTGTGGCTGGACGGAAATACCAAGGAGGTTGGAATAAAGGGAGATGGCATTATCTATGCCAACCAACGAGCTATATCAAAGAGGTATATAAACAACATAGATAGGCTATAGGCAAGCTAAAGCGCTCTGGGTGGCAGCACGAAGCAACATTGGGCGCCATATTTGAGAACGTCAGTTTGAAGCAGAAGAGTGAGCAGGCGCTTCTGTTTGTAATCCAAACTAAGGTGTTAGCGCTACTATTAGTGGTAAATAATGTCCAGTGTATGTTCGACGCACAAATGCAGCAACCGCCGTGATAAAACCGTACGAATATCATACATTAAGAAAGAGACGTTTAATCATATTGGTCGTTGTGTATCAGCGTGTATTTGTCTATAAAAATTCATTATACCTAACTTTCGCATTTATCAAGTTTCAAAATTATGTTTACTTCGCGACCATCAAAAAGCTAGGCAGAGGACGAATGTATTTGGTGTGTTTTAATGTAATGACACTTGTTTATATACTGTGCAAAAGCGTATTAACCACTGTGTAAGTAGCCTAGGTATATGAACTGTAATTAAACTATTCTTTACACAGATTTCCTTTGAAAAATAAGGAGTTGCTAACCCAATGGGTAACTAGTATGAGACGTGGTAAGTGGCAGCCTACGAAGTATAGTTACATATGCTCTTGTCATTTTGAAGAAGAGTTCATGTATGCTACCACCGATCGAAAGCGGCTACTGGCAAAAGCCATTCCAACACTATTTTCGTTTCCTGGGCTCCTACAGAAAGCAAAAGCTGTAAGGAGAGTACCAAGGAAACGTCAAACTGTGGAGAGGTTAATAAATACGTAATCTATTTCAAAGCATCAAACATCATTTGAATCACAGGCAGAATAAAGTTAGTTACAGATGTTAAAGAAATTCTCCTGTATTTATAGGGAAGATATGTCGGCAAATACAAACGATTATTGACATTATAGTAACATCAAATAATGCAGCAGTTTGACGATTGTAAACGTTACACTTAGGATGCATTAGTAAACGAGAAATGCATTTTGGTAGTGGGAATTACGTTCCGAAATGTGTCGTCCAGAAATTAAGGAAAAACCGATACTCGTAATGATTAATATAAAACCTATGATTCAGTTGTTAGAAGACACCCATTATCACCTGGTGTGGCACTGACGTTCTCAAAGATGGTGCCAACCTTTCCAATTGGCGGCACTGTGGCCAGTCTATGTCGGTTATATAGGTCTTTTAGCTATCTCTGGGTTAACAGCGCACCTTGTGGCAGCAACCAGGAACTGTGGCAGCCATGATTTTCAACGTCTAGTGCGCCGAATACGGAAGTTGGACCGACGCTATTTACGTGATTCAGTTTCAAATTTTATATATCGTAGTAAGCTTTAAAGGTTGTTTGTTTAGCTGAAATCATACTGAGTGTATGCGCAGCATATAACTGTACGAATCGCAGTAACAGGACTGTTGGAATATCGTATTTTCAGTAAGTATTTGTATGTTTTTGATTCTAACATTTCGTGTACTCGTCTTTTGTACTGAACACATTTCTGCATGCAATAGTCCTATGGGTTGTGTATATGTTTAACTGTAACTAAAGTAAGCTGTAATTATATTTTTTCAGTTTCCTTTTGACAAATGAAGAACTTAAAAAACGATGGTTATCAAATATGAGGCGAGATGAGTGGAAACCTACTGGAGTGGAAACATTTGTTCACCGCATTTTGAGGAGAAATAATGTATGCAACAAATGACACAAAGCGACTTCTGGCTAATGAGATTCCAAACATATTTTCATTCCCTGGACATCTTCATACAACAAAAACGCCCGCAAGGAGATCTCAAAAAGTCAGATAGCTGAATCAGGTTCATAAGAAGATATTTCAATCTCATGTAGCCAAGCAGGAGACATGGAACCTCTCTTATTACCTATTGCAAATCATTATTGAAGTCATTCTGAGAGCAATAGGCCTATTCAGTTTGGCCTTGATTATGTGCCACTATACGAAATGCTGACATTATATTCCGAAAAAGTAGTTGAATATATATCTGGAAGCGTCATTAGGCAAGTGAGTAAAAAACATAAGTGTTTAGATTACTTGGAAGTTCTACTTTCTCCTAAAATGAGAGTAAAACAGGATTAAAAGGTATAAAAGACACTCTGTTCAATCCCTCTAAGATCTTGTAAATATTTTCGAAGTGGAAGAAAGGGTTCTGAGAATCATGAAACGTCATTAGGGAAGAATAATTTTCTTTTGCGAATGTATGTAGATGTATTTAGAATGATGGAAAACATACCTACTTTATTTACCAACTACGAACACTTAATGATATCCTCCAAAATTTGGGAGGAATCTCATTACTGAAGCCTAATAAAGCTCTCATTAAAACGTTACTTCAGTTGTAGAATACATCATCTATGTAAAGCCAAATCTGCGAAGGAAAGAGGTAAGCAGATTAGGCAAATGACACGAAATTAATGTTGTTTAAAGGACAGTGAAGAGGCAAGTTTTTTGTATGAATGAGACGATTTTAGCCGAACCAATGTATGTAATTAAACTTTCAGATTTTTCTACCACACTTGCTATCATTTATTTTATCCAAATTAGCTTGGCTATAAAAATAACAATAAGCAGGTAGAGAATGGTTTGTTTAGTCACTGCGCAAAATGAAAGTGATATGATTCAATGCTATAGCAGACGCCTGGTTAAACCTACGTGACGTAAAACATGGCGGCCGAGCTTTCAATTTGCTTCAAATATGTCAGCTCCTTAGCCAGTCTATGTTGTTTATATAGGTTGTTGATGCCAAGCACTTACGTCAGTTGAAGCCTGTCCGCCATCTTGGTCAGTTTTATAATGCTATTTCTCCGTTAAAACTATGCGTCAAGTCGACCCTCTTACTGTTAATGCATTGAACGGACAATCACTGCAAAATATGTACTTTCAAAAAATATACTTTCTGGAATAAATAGTAATAAATACTTATCATAATATGTTTGAAAACTTAATTTTTAACGTCTAATGTGCAATCTTTTTTAACACTTACATCATGGCAAAACCGTCGCAAGTTTTGTTCCTATTTTCAGTGATATAATACATTAGCGCTACAATGGGAACACTTCTCCTAAAACACAATACTTTATTCATCGGGCAACCACAGTCGAATTGATTCAATTTTTGATAACACATCGCTACGACTGTTAAAAATTCTTTACTAAGAACTCACGACCAGTTTCGCAAATTAAATTTGTGCTTATTTCATTCAGACCTTAACCATATGTTACTTTGACTCTATCCTAGCTAATCCCCAACTTGCCTATAAACACCCTTTCTTCAAAAAGTGGGGCTCCGTCAACATGTATAAAAAACCGAATAAAATCCCATACTTCAAACAGTAAATTTTCATCAGCCAATGGGTTACCTCTGATATGGGGATCCGCAAGTACATATATGAATGAAATAAGGACCTGATGATGCAAATTTAATTTGCGAAACCGGTCGTGAGTTCTTAGTAAAGAATTTTTAACAGTTGCAGCGAGGTGTTATTAAAAAAAAAAAAATACCACCCTTTTCTTAAACTTAGCATTATGGCGGAGACAGGCTTCACTTTTTCAGCAGGAGGGCGTCTTCCTGTATTCTAACCTCCTTGGGAAATACAGAAGCACAAAAAACACACAACCGTCTCTAATGCATCTACAGCTACATATACAGGGTGTTAAAACAGTGCAATACTTTAAGAGGTGGTAGTACTGAAACAAGAACGATAAATCCGTCGCCACACGGAGCGTGTGTCTGAACGTGTGCGGTCAACGTAGCGAGTCCAGCTCCCGGCTGAACGCTCGGAGACTGCGCGACTTGTGCAGACGAGGCGTGTGCCTTAAAGAGCTACAAGCGATCGCAACGCGGCATCTGGTCCGCGAGTCGCAAAGTTTACGAAATAAAAGGAATGGAATTCCTGCTTTACCTCTATTAAAACGCTTATTTTCGCGGTTGCGCATATGTTCATGTACAAATGTTCGTAAATCTATCGGATTCAACTGCGGGGTAATTAGTCCGTAGCTTACAAACTACTTAAACTACGGTACACTAACCTAAGGACAACACAAACACCCATGCCCGAGGGGGACTCGAACACCCTACGGCGAACGGCTGCGCGCACCGCATATGTCCATGTTCACTGATATAGGCCTACATAATGTAGTGGAATGTAGTGGGACTAGCACCTACATCTCGTCACAAGCCCGTTATAAGCTCAGTTTGTCAGATAAGCGTTAAAAACGATAATTTGTTTCACTAAACGTTCTGTAATAATGTTATCAATTTTTATAAATTGTGTTCTTAAAGTCTGTATTTGTTTTTGTGTTTCATGTTTGTTTGAGAGCGTCACAACGCGGTCAGCAGAGTCCTACACGCCGGAACCAAAGATGTGATTGCTGGCCACCAACCGTCGCGAGTCGACGGCCATGCGGCGTAAGGAGAAACTGCAGCCCGTTGTTGCGTCGTGATCGAAGAAGACATTTACATAAAAACTAATAGGCTTTCTCTTTTTACAAAGTTATGGACAAAATTCTTTGAAAAAATGAGTTAGTTCCGATTGTCATATCAAGCTGTACAGATCATGTTATGTTAATAAATGTGAAAGTTTGTTAAAATATATTACTACATATGAATTTTATTGAAGTGTTATAGAAGTTTAAATGGAAATGAATGTTACTTACCACAGTTATTTCTATTAAGAGTACACTTCGGAAATACTCTGGAATATATATATAAATTGTAATGGCACTTGACGTTCATGTGAACGGCGAAGTTATGAGAGTTTAATTAGATGTCATAGTTGGTTATTTAAATTGAAGGTTAACCAACTTTTGAAACTCTTACAATAACTTAACGTGAATTTTTAGTTGGTGCAATGTCTTGAAGGCAAAACTTTATGAAATCATTTGTGACTCCTGGCTCTTGTGGACGTGGACCTGTTAAATGAAAAATCCTCTTTAAATGTGAGAACTTCTTAGAGAGGAAGAACTTAATGATATTTTTTCGTGTGTTAGTGGGCGGCAAATCTGAAACTAAGTCTATCCACGGTTAAAGAAACTTTAAGTTTGTAGGCCTGACATAAACAACTTCTATGCTGTTATAGTGAGTGCCGTAATGTGCTTAGCAGTAAAAAAAATTAACAGTTTTTCAGGCACCCTTTTACCCAATAAAGACTTGTGTTCCCCCGTCCCACTTCAATAAGTAACAACGAAATATTTGTGAACATAAAACTTTAAAAAAAGTTGCATTTTATGTCAATAACTGCAGCGAATTATAAAAGCTTCATGTCAAACTGTGCGATATAACATTAGAAAGCCCTTCACATAAGACAAACATGCCGCGAGGAAGCAGCCGAGCGGTCTGGAGCGCCACGTTACGGATCACGCGGCCTCCCGCGTCGGGGTTCGAATCCTCCTTCGGGCATGGATGTATGTGTTGTCCTGAGGTTAGTTTAACTTAGTTTAAGTAGTCTGTAAGACTATGGACTGATGACCAACGTAGTTTGGTCCCGTTACAAACATTTGAACATTTTTAAAACAAACGCTATTGTGACAGTCCCGCTTTTTAGTAAAAAGTAAAGGTCATTCCACCACTATGAATGTTACTATTCAGAACGTGTCAAATGAAACATGTTAAACAATGAAATCGGTATTTTACTCAAAGTAAGGTGCGAACTGTCCTGTTCATTAAACGAATCCAACAAATTAACTCTTCAGAAGATGTGAAATTATGTTTCCATAGCAAATAGTATTGTGAAGTATACTTCTATGAAATTAATAATATAGTCTTTCAGCCTAACAGAAAAGCCGAATATGAGAAAAAAATTCACAACTACGGTCAGCCCTGAACCAGCGGCGATGGATACTTCCGTTTCAGAGTCCACAACTTTACGCCAGTTGATGTTTGTAAGTATTTTCTACGTAGTTAGTATCTTCGTTGTAGGTATTATACGTGATGTAAACACTAATGGGAGATGAGTGGGTTGCTGACTTGTAATTACAGCAAAACATATAAATAACGATTCAATTTCACGGCTCTTCGGTGTGTCGTTGCTTTGAAACGACATATTTTTGTAATATGGAATTTTTTAACCACGTATAAGACGTTTTGGAACATCGACATCGTGCCATCCCTCACCGTCCTATATTGATACCTCTGCTTAGTGAAGCCTCTCCTCCAGTGTCTGACACTAAAATTGCATGCCATAATTCTTATTTTTATTTTTCCGACTTTGTAATTATTTCATTTTTGTGGTTTTTCTGAGACAGGGCCTCATCCGTTTCTGTAATCGCTCCCTACCGCGTGTAGCGGTATTTCATTCGCTTCCTTATATAAGCATTTCTATGGGTTGCATGCTGTATTTAATTTTCTTTATTTTTCGGAAACTGGATTTTTTCAGTTTTATCGGTTTTCGGAAGCACGTGGGTCCGAGCTCCGACTTCCGACTTCCTGGGTTTGTAGCTAGTCGCCTGAATTCACGCCACTTCTCATATAATACTAGTACCTAGATTGATTTCTAAGAGACTGCAACTTAAGAATCCACCGTGATTTTATATAATGAATCCAATTTTCAACCACTTCACCTTCAGTGGAGTGCGTTCACGTAACGTAGCCGCATGTCGCCGTTGGCGTGTTTGCTCGGGTCCAATTATGATGTAATTTAACTTGGCTATACACACTCCCATCTCAAAACAGCTACGACAGACCAGAGCTAGCTACGAAGTGTTTTTGTATATTATGTTTGTGCTACCTCCGACTTGCAGAATTTCGCCTACGATAGCGGCGCCTGCTTCCACATCGTCTCAGCACGCTGTTTTTGGTGAGTTTCGCTGTGGCATTGCGTGTGTGTGAGAGAATGAGTGTTGTTTGTGTATCCTGGCCCTCAGTAGCGTTAAATCATGTTTAATTTAGGCTTGGCACTGTCCGCATTAGTCCACGTAAGAGATGCATTATTGTATTAATGAAATTGGTTCCTCATTTTGCTTGTTTTCTATCTGAATAAACAAGTTTAAGTTCATCATAATCCATAAGTTGCCTATAAATTGTAGTTATAGAGCACCTTCCTTCTTTTATTTAATATTATTCTTCACAAGTGCTGAGAACAAGCTTAGATGCAATGTTTCTTATTACTAAATTTCATTGCGGCATAAATGTTTTCTTAGCCACCTTTCTAAGACAACTTTAATTTTGGTGTCTTGCTTATTGATGTCTGTGTGTAATAACTTGTGAGCTGGTATGTATATTGACCACTGTAGTATTAACTTCCTGTTATTGAAGTAATTTGAAAAAAAGTCAGTTCTCAGTTTGGGCCAGGGAGCAAGGCTTTGTAGCAGGGAGTAACCAGTAGTTCTCACGGACCTCATTTACTAATTTTAGTTATAAGGCTCTTATTACGTACAGTTTTCTTCTTTTAAAGTGCCCATAATATTTCGCAAGTAAGGTACTGTAATACCGTTATAAATAAAAATTTTTCGTTGTGCTAAGAATTTTAAAGCACGCTAAGCATTTTCAGCAATCGCATATAGGAAAAATGTTCAAATGTTTGTATAGTCTAAGGGACTTAACTGCGGGGTCATCAGTCCCTAAACTTACAAACTACTTACGAACTAACTGAGACTAATGACGGCACAAATATCCATGCCCGACCGTAGTGGCCGTGCAGACCGTGACTGAAGCACCTCAGTCCCCTCGGCCACCGCGGCCGTCTCTCATATAGGAAACGCGCTTCTTGCACTGACTTGTTATACATTGACGTTGATATATCTGCTTTTCGCTTTGAAGCCGTCGTACTAAAAACCTTCGACGTGAAAATCGGTACTCTTTACGTTCTGTACTGCGTGGTGAGCATAGGTGCTGGCATCTAAAGCTAATCAGGAATGACGTTGTGCTTAGTGGTGTGAAGACATCGCCTGTTTACACCTCCCCTGTGCCTGAGCGCCGTATTCAGTCGCGAACGCTCACGGCTCAGGCAGTGAGCGACCGCGAGCGCTCGTGTAGACGCCTTCTGGGTAGGCCTGCTCTGGGATCTTGAATAGTCCCCTGCTGACATGCAGGTCAATGGATTTATGACATTTTCGCCATACCCAGACACATCCATTCGCTAGATACACCAGTGAGACGACACGCCAGGTTTCCAGCAATCAACTGGTGAATGTCGGTGTTGATGGGCCGAAGCGAGGCGTAAATCCTGCTGTCGTGCAGTTAGCAAAGATCGAACGGCCCATGGACGCCATGCTCTGCAGAGTCGTGTGTGTGGGCCACCTTTACATTTTATGCGACCAGCCGTGATCTCGCAGGACAGCGACATAAATATGGCGGTAAATGAGATGTGACGCAGTCTGGGACACAGACCAGAGCAATTAACGGGCTGTCGGCGCATGGGCCGCCCGTCGGGTGTCACGGAGGTATTCCGAACCACGACCATAGGACTGGAGACTGTGAGCGCCTTCTTTATGCCTCTTGTCCACCGCCGTTGTCTTCGCGGGCGTGTGTCGCGGCTGACATACGTGCGGTGTAGCGTTTATATGGAAATACTAACAGCATTCGGACCACAGGTATCACACCGTTCTCCAGACACTCCGTTTTTCTAGTGAAGGTATATGAATATGCGATTAGAGCATGCAAACTGCACGAGAACAGTCTCCGGGCTGTAAAGAAATGAAGAGACAAGAGTTTTCATCATTCTCAGTAATGTAACGTCAAGAGATCGATCAGGGTTGTGAATAGTTAAGAACATAGTCTGTGCGTGTAACAAACTTTAAACATAATTACTTGCTAGTAGAGTCCGACCAAAACATGATTTGTGGCTGAAGCTGAAACCGTAACAGAATATTCCGCTACTCTTCTAGTTGCGGCCAAAACCGAAATGTTCAAATGTTTGTTAAGCTTATGAGACTTAACTACGGGGTCATCAGTCCCTAAACTTACAAACTACTTATGAACTACTTACGAACTAGGACGGCACAAATATCCATGCCCGAGGGGGGGATTCGAACCCCCGACCGTAGTGGCCGTGCTGACCGTGACTGAAGCGCCTCAGTCACCTCGGCCACCGCGGCCGGCCAAAACCGAAACCGTAACCGAAATTTACGTAATTAAGTTAAAAAGTTACGTATATTTACGTTGCACCACAAATCACTAGTTTTTTTCACATTCTTCGAAGATCCTCTCCCTGTACTAAGCCTTCTTGAGTGAGTGTAAGCCTAATCAGGAGTCCGTAGAAGATGACATGGAAGGCGAACAGGTTCAGAGAAATCGACGGTACTTCCAAATTTAATTCCTTTCTCCTCGTTGTGACATTTTCTATGTAAAAAAGAAAATTAAAGGAAGTTAGACAATAAGTAAAATGAACTCGATACAGTGAAGGCTCGATATTCCGAGTCTCGAAATTATGATTTTCCCATAAATACGTGTGTCATAAAACAAAACAACAACTGCAGGAACAATGTCTTCACAGAAAAATGCACTCCACCATTATAAGGCGTAGTAAATAGTAATAAAACTTTAAAACCTTTACGCTGCCGAAGTAAATGATTGTTTTAAAACTTTGTTTCAAAAACGTCATATTTTTTACACGTGTATTTTTTTCAAGGTCCATTTTCTTCTTTTTCACATGTTCACCTCGAACTAACGATACTACTCTATAGCTACCACAAATTCAACAATACTACATACCATCTTGTAGAAATACAGCCTTTAGGTACTCAACAAATATGCCAAACAGATACTAGGAAATGCCACAGCCTAAACATACCTACCACAATACAAAATACGCAGGAAGTAATCATTTGTTTGCTTCCATAAGTAGCCTTTACGATTTTGTTCTGGAGAGCGCTAGCTTTATATTGTCATTTCAATTTATGATTTTTTTTCCAATCGGCAAACAATTTTACATATCTCCTTTTTTCGCAGTCCTGAATACATATCAGGTTCAGTGAGTGCTGCAGAAAGTATTTCAAAAAGTAAAGTAACAGTTCCGACTAACAGTATGATTGAGTATAAATTTACACAAACTTAATAGGAAGAGGTGTGTACCACAAGATCAATGTTTCCTAAACCAATATTAGTTGTTTAAAAAAGTATTTCGAAAACTGAAGTAACAATTCCGACTAACAGTATGATTGTTGTCAGTATAAATTTACGCTAACTGAACAGGAAAAGGTGTGTACCGCATGATCAATGTTTCCTAAACCCATATTAGTTATTAAAAAAAGCTCCCCGCTTACGAGGAAACTCATTAATAAAACTTTACAGCATAAAAATATGATAACCCGTTCCAACACGTACAATACTCGTTAAGTTACATTGTTACTAACATGGTATATCACTGTAAGACACGATAGCGTTATACTGTGCTTAACAACAAACCCACAATTTTTGCGCGGGAGGAGAGACTCCTAGCAGTTAAACGGCGCACCGCCAGTTGAGGTAAAGCTTTAGTGTTGACTTCATTCATCCAGAACGCGACCGGATTTCATCAGTAAGTTGACGAAAGCTAATTTCGGCCAAGCCGAACATTCGTCTGATATCTGGCCGAAACCGAAACTGCAACCGAAAGCAATATTTTGTCCGAAAGTGGCCGCAACCGAAACCGAATATTCGGTCGGTTCTTCCTTGCTAGCAATTCATTCGATGAGTTGAATTCACATGTGAAGGAATGCAGAACAGTTAGTTTTTGAACTTTTAGTTTGCTCAGACACAGGCTTTGTCAGGCCATTGGTATTCGTTCTACCGAGACGCTGTACAAATCAGTTAAGTACATACGTATTTCAAGATGTAATTTGTTTTTCAGCGTCACAGTTTCTTCACTCACCTCCTAGAGCTGACCATGGACGACAAAAATTGTTGTAAATCTAAGGGGCTTAACTGCTTTGGTCTTCAGTTCCTAGGCTTAAAAACTAATTACATTAACTTATGCTAACGACGACACACACACACACACACACACACACACACACACACACACACACACATACATGCCCTATGATAGACTCGAGCCACTGACGGCTAGAAGCGGCGCGCTCCGCAGCAAGGTGCCTTGGCGCGCTCGGCCACTCACCTCGATAACTGTTCCTTTTTGTCATGATGCAAGGCAACTGGCCCAAATCTCTATCTATATAAAAGCGAAAGGACTCTCATTCACTTACTCACTCACTGACTAAACACGAAATCTTGAACACTACTTCACTTATAAGGCTGAAATTTGGCATAAATATAGTTTATAGGTATAAGACATCACGTAAGAAAGGATTTTGCGATAGGGCCGATAGTTCAAGAGATATAACGTTATAGAGAATGAAAACATTCCCGTCTTGCGTGTCACGGGATAGTGTGGCTTGATCAGTCCACTATTTGAGAAGGAGAGCACTTAGCGACTGTAACAAACTTTAAACACAAATTCAAACGTTTAGGAAACATTTTATCGCTGACAACACCATCAATGTGATGAAAGGAAACAAGTTTGACGTTTACTACTTATTCGCCGTTCATGCAGTAACATTACGGCATTTGACATTTGAAATGTTACAGGCAGTATACACACACACCACTGAACGTATGTTCGAAATTTTATCATAGAAGAACGCAGTTCATGAGATATGGAGTCATAAACAATTAGGTTAATGAAAAAGCCCCTCATCATGTATGACGGTTTGATTTATTACGTCTTTCCCACTAACTCTATTCGCGACGTATTTTGCAGACATTTCACATATACACCACTGGATGTACTATTGAAATAATATCGTATTTCGAAATATAGTTCAGGCACTATTATGGCAAAGACTATGAAATGCATGAAAATTCACTCTAATAAGTATGAGGTTGTAATTTACTACTTCTTTACTATCAACTCCATTTACAACACATTTCGCAGGCAATCTCCTAATATTCCAGTCTATTAACCTGGCGAATAACGTTTGTGTAGGACACATAATTCAGGAGATATTACGTCATAAACGTGACAGCCGTAAATAGGAACTGCATTATGTTTGACATTTTGTTATGTCTTTATTACTCTGTTCGCAGAAAATTCCGCAAACAGTATCCAAATATACCACTGAAAGTAGTACAGTAGCATATCACTGAACGACAAATTGATCAGCAAGTAAGACGTCATAAAGACTGAGCTGTTTGAAAACGAAACCACAAGGCGAATTCCGCAATAGATTCAAGCGAAATGAATTCTTGACAACTTTGAACAACAGTGTAGCGCACACGGCTGCAGATGAAAGCAATGGACTTCTATAGAGCTACAAGGAAAGGAAGAGAATGAAACGGTGTACATCCAACAGATCTAGCTTTCACCCTTTAGTGACCAAATTATTTCCAAAAGTTGTATTGGGTTAAGAAGCCATACATTAAATCATAGTTTAAATCTTGAAAGTGAGAGTTTAACCTCACAGAACCTTTCAGTAACTGGATTTGATAATTTAAAAAAATGTATATCCTTTATTTTTAGTACAAAAAACATCTTAAACATTTGATTTAATTATACATTGGTTCATATTGTCCTTTGGGTTCACTAAGGTGACGTACTATGGAGCTTACAGAAGAATGATGCTACACACACAAAGGTACAGACAGTTGCTACACATTAGTTTTGTCCTCTTTTCTTTGTTTTTGTTGCTACATTGGCGGCACCTTCTCCTTGTAGTACCTTTTGTTGGCAAATGAGTTCCAACCCACGCTAGACGAACTTAATTTGGAACTCCAGACACGCTTCTTTTTAGTGTCTGAAAATGAACCGGCCTTCCTCTACGCTTACGACTTGAGAAGCCGGAGATAAGCTGCCTTGCCAAATGTAACCTAAATGTTAGCTGGTCTGCTTCTGTAACTTCCACATAATGTAGACATTGACAACTGTTAATTATACAAGAAGGAAAAATAGTCTGTGCCACCACGTCCATAAACGACGAGCTACAGCATACCATTCTCGCAGCAGATCAAATCGATACACTCCTCCCATTATTTTATTGTACTCTGCCACAGGCAATGGGCAGAATACTTCTGCTACCTTCTTTTGTTAAAAATCTGGGAAGTATTTGGTACTCAAAATCTTCATCAGAGTAAGCATCGACATCTGAATCTTCTCCATCTTCTGGTAATGTGTACAAAATTCTCAAAACCTCTTCTGGCATCAATCCAGGCATTCTAAACAATATGAAACAAACAATAACTACCATGCATGGCCATACACTACACACACGTTCAATGGGAAATTTAGTTTCCACTAACTTTCCTTGTAATAGTTACGTAATTTTAATTGATATCCAGCAAATATACAGGAAAACTATCTCCACTGTAAATATAAAAGTAGACAAATAAAATGCAAGTCACTTCACAAGGAAAAGCAAAGCAGGCTATACAAAAAACTCTGTCATGGTCGAAACAGCGGCTTGTTTTCCCGCGGAAACTACCCTTTTGCATTGACTAACTACCAGTGTAGAAATACAACCACTTTCGCGCGCCTGTTGACAATCTATATGTTCTTAGCACACTCTAACAGAGATGGTAGCACAAGTTAGAAGTGTGAACACTGAACTTATAGCGAAAACAAGTAAGCGGGAACTATAATTCCCACTGGTCACTAAAGGGTTAAATATCAAGATACTGCAGTTTCCAGTGAGACTTGCATTTTCTATTATGATTAATAAATCACAGTGAAATGTACTCGGTACTGTTGAGTCTATTTGAAATCTCCATGTTTCTCATACGGACAGCTTTATGTCACTTGCTCAGGGATGAGCTCACCACAGAAAATATTCATATTAGATCCTGAAAAAGTGACAAGAAATATTGTTTATTATGCAGTTATGAATTAAATGAATGTATGAATATTACATATAATTTGTATTTTGATTTCTGTCTGTTTGGATACTGTACTTGAAATTTTCTACATTATGGAAGACAGCCTTACTTTTTACATATTCTCCAATAAATATAACATATTATTAGAAAAAAGGAGATGGAAAGAGAGAGAAGTAAGAGGAGAAATACTAACCGATTAAATAAATAAATACCCGGGCACTGCCGGGTTTTAAGCTAGAAGCTGCTAGAAGCTGCTCCGTGGCATTTACAAGCGTTTGTCAGGCAACATTCCTAACAGTTGGTTCGAGTTGTAAGCTACACTTGTCTTGACATCTGTGATTCAGTACTTTACTTTATTTCACTGCGTCCCAAAATTACTTTGCAAGATTTACACTTGCTACGACATTTTAATATTTTTTCTTTAAGTAGTATAGGGCAGAAGAAAGTGAACCAATCGTCTCTGCCATGTACCTCGGCGCTTCATGAAATCAGGCTAATATGTAAAAAAATAAATAAATAAATAAATAATAATAAAAATAAAAATAAAAAAATCTGACAGATGGCATTTCATCTGATCAGAAAAGCAATAATTGGCTTAAGAAATTAAGACAAAGCATGTATGATGTTCTTTACATGAAATGCTCAATATGTTCACTATCATTCTCAACAATAGCTGTACTCGAGGAATAGTGCTGTGAACAGTACTGTAAAGCATGACCAGAGTTATGATGAGGCATTGGCGTCGGTTGTCTTCTTTCAGGATCTCTAGAGATGTCGGACGATCACGATCCACTTGCGACTTCAGCTAACCCCAAAGCCAATAATCGGACGGACTGAGGTCTGGGGACCTGGGAGGCCAAGCATGACGAAAGTGGCGGCTGAGCACACGATCATCACTAAACGACGCGCGCAAATCTTTCACCCGTCTAGCAATATGGGATTTTTTTTCTTTTGGTTCTAATAAACCCCATGTCATACCAAGCATGTGTGTCAATTTTTACCTCTCTATCTACATTATTCCATGAATTATTAAGTTTTCAAATTTTACTGACTTTTTGGTCACCGGTAGTACAAACAGCTGACAGTGAAGGCATTGTACTGATGTTTATAAAGCCTGGGCTACGCTGTAAGTGAAGCGACTAAGCGACTAAGCGACTGAAATAAAACTTGTTGTCATACATTTGTTATAATACATCAACCACCATTTTTATTTATTTTTTTTTTTTTTTTTTTTTTTTTTTTTTTTTTTTTTTTTTTTTTTTTTTTAGATACACGCATTGAACAAATTACAATTACCCTTGGATCTACAAAATTTTATTTCTGAAATTTTTCTCCACAAAGTAGTCTCGGCATAATACATAGCTTTTATTCAAATTGTCTGGGCCCTTCTTTCTCAAAATTTTATCCAATTCAGCTCTTCGCTAACGAATAACCCACTGCGTGTATCTACAAAGAGCTTTTAAAGGAGGGCAAATCAAAGCGTAAGGACATTAGTCGGGCCTCGTGGTCTTGGGGATAAAGCGCTCTACTGGAAACCTAAGGGTCGCGGGTTAGAAACCCGATCGGTCCTCGAATTTTTTTTCAGTCTGCGTTTTAACCCATTCTTCACCTGTCAACGATGTGAGAGGTCGTCAGAAACGACACGTGGTTCGGATTCCACGTTAAGCTGTAGATCCTCTTACCCCGGTTGGATAACTGGGGTAGGCTAGGAACACGCAAGTCGCCGAAGTGGCGTCCAATTGACTTGCACCAGGTCAATTAGCCACACCAAATTATTATTATTTAATAAAAGTTAGCGATCGGAGTAGGCCTAATACATGCCTCCTTCAACTACTATATTTAGAATTCTCTATTTTTCGGGAACCTGAAGAAACATTTCGGAGTGTATCGCTGTTTGTAGTTAGCTACTACAGCCGTATGTAGACATACACTCCCTCTTCCAACCAGTTAAGTACGCCGACGAATGATATAAGTGTTCTGAATCTCTCAGTGTTAATCGGTCGCTGACTCCCAGTTTTAGTTTACGGCTCACGCCGCTTGGGAGGTGCTCTAGGATGCTGTTGCACGTTTCGGCGAAGAGTTTCCTCTATTACCCGTATAAACTATATGATTTTCCTTTCAACTAGTAACTGAGTGTAGTAATGCAGTATTTGAAGAAATTTGCGATGGCAATACACAACATTGTACAGTCCGTTAATTAAATGCCCTCTGTGCAGTGTAAGTACCTGCGAGTAGTGTATTTCTTCAATCATTTAAAAATATCTAATCTGAAAGTTTCATCAATGATTTAAATTAATTACTGTGTATACATTGCTGTCGTATGCTATGACGAAGTTTACGTAAACTCTTTGGTTTAATCCCGTACCATACGACAACACCGTGGCCCTTGAACGACGCTAACGTATCGTCAGAGCCAGATGATCCGTACACTTTAGGTAGAACGTACGCACGTGTCGCCATTGCTCATTTCGTTGAATCCGTGGCGTATTAGTCAGTAGAGCCGGAAGGGGGAAGTGAAAATTCTGATCTCTGTTGAGTCTGCAGCTACAAATAGCCTTCAATATTTGTTCCATAGTCTACGTGTCATTCCAATACCTAAGAAAGCAAGTGCAGACTAACGTGGGAGTTACAGAACTATCAGTTTAATAACCCACGGTTGCAAAATACTAACACGAATTATTTACAGACTAATGGAAAAACTGGTGCAATCCGACATTGGGGAAGATCAATATGGATGTAGGAAAAATGTAGGTACACGTGGGACAGTACTCACATAAAGACATTTCTTAGAAGATAGATTAAGGAAAGGCAAACCAAAGTTTTTTTTTATCATTTGTGGAGCTAGAGAAAGCTTTTGACAATGTTGACTGGAATACACTTTTTCAGATTTTGAAGGTAGCAGGAATAAAATATAGGGAGCAAAGAGCTATATTCAACTTGTACAAAAACCAGACAGTAATTATTAGAGTCGAAGGGCATGAAAGGGTCGCAGAGGTTGGGAAGGGAGTAAGACAGGGTTGTAGCCTTCCCTCAATGTTGTCCAATCTATACATTGAGCAAGCTGTGAACGAATGCAAGGAGGAATTTGTAGAGGGAATTAAAGTCCAGGGAGAGAGAAAAAAATCCTTGCGGTTTTTCTGACAACATATTAATTCTGTCAGAGACAGAAAAGCAATTAAACGGAATTGGAAGGTATAAGATGAACATTAAAAAGAGTAAAACGGGGATAATGGAATGTAGTGTTGGAAAATCAGGCGAAGCAGAAGGAATTAGTTAGGCATCAGACAATAAAATTAGTAAATGAGTTTTGTTATATCGGCAGAAAGATAATTTCTGATGGCCGAAGTAATGAAGATATAAAATGCAGAATTACTATGGGAAGAAAAGCGTTTATGAAGAAGCGAAATTTGTTGACATCCAATATTAATTTAAATGTTAGGAAGTCGTTTCTGAAAGCATTTGTCTGGAGTATAGCATTGCATGGGATTGAAATGTGAACGATAAGGAGTTCAGACAAAAAGATGATAGAAGCTTTCGACATGTGGTGTTACAGACGAATGATAAGGATTAGTTGGGTATATCATGTTACTAATCTGGAGGTGCTGTACAGAATTAGGGAGAAAAGGAGTTATTGGCATATCCAGAGTAAGAGAAGGGATAGGTTCATGGGACACATACTGAGACATCAAGGAATCGTCAACTTAGCAGTAGAATGACGTCTGTGGGGTAAATTCGTAGAGGGAGACTGAGAGACGAACACGGTAAGCAGATTAAGAAGGATGTCGGTTGCCGAACGTATTTTCAGATGAAGAGACTTGCACAGTACGCGCTAGCGTGGAGAGCTGCATTAAACCAGTATGCGGACTGAAGACCACAACAACAGTCTACGTTAGGTTGACCAGACGTCCCGTATTTTAGAAGATTATCCCTTATTTTGCTCAGGTGTCCCGTTGTCCCGACAAAACACGTATGGGACGTATTTTGTCCCGTTTTTCGTTAACCGCCCCGTATTTTTCATACGTGTGTTTTAAGTAAATGTATCATAATAACATGGAGAACTCGAAATGGGATTTTAGGCAAAGTATACAGAAAAGCACACTTCTGATAAAAGAAGAAGGTATAAGGCAAGATTTATGAAGTTCTTTGTTTGGTACTATGTAATGCAAGTAGTTGTGTACTGGTTATTGCTTCAGGACATGTAATTTAGGACGTCGTTTTAAGCCATTAAGAGTCAACTGTCGTCTTTTTTCACATAAATACCGAAAGGATTTAAGACGAGTTTTCACTGCCGAAATTACAACAGCAGAACAAGAAATTACTTTCACATTGAACAGAAGTACTTTTTTGGTCGACAGTGGAGGTTGGTTTGACGTTATGCAACACACACGGCCAAGCACTTTAGAGCAAAACTCCAACACGAAGTATGATGTCTTTTGTTGCAAAAGTCAGTATAATATCATAATAAGTGATGAAGTAAGCATCTTGCTGCTGAGGAACGCTTTCTTGCTTTCCACGCAAGTCGGTGGAGTTCACTAAATGAGCAATGTTAGAAATGTGTGTGAAATGGTAAAGCACGTATCTATAAACACCGCCTTCGTGAAAAATATCTCTTTCAACTTATTTCATGCCGTGGTATCAGCTTTGCCCAGTGTCTATCTGACGCCATTGCTTTACGGACTGTTGAAAACAACATATGAAGTATCCTAAACATGAGTCTTAATGTTATATCCTCAACACTTTCAATTGTAACCCTCTTCATTTTCACAAAACTGTATTTAAAAATTATCATACCCTTGAATGACACGCATTTTTCTGAAAAATGTGGTTGAGAGCTCCACTGAGGCGCCCTGCTACGGTGCGCGCGACCGTTCCACGTCGGAGCTTCGAATCCTCCCTTCGGCATGGATTTTGTGTTGTTCTTAGGTTAAGTTAGTTTGTAAGTTTAGGGACCGATGGCCACTGCAGTTAGGTCCAATAACTTTATAAAAATTTGAACATTTTTAGATGTACTGATGCTCAACATTCTCTCCCATCACATGTTGCATGTATATAATAATAGCTGTCAGCCTAATGAAAGATGTTGTTATATAAAATTGAAATGTTGCGTTTGCAGGTGACAACAAAAATATAGTTATGCCATTAGTAACGCAAGGGATTATTACGCCGAGTCTTAACCCTTTCAGCCCTGTCGTACTAAGTAAAGTACATCATTTTTACACATCCTTTTTTCTTCATGAAACAGACGCACTGGGCTCTAGTGTTTTAAATATAACATCATTTCCACTTGACATTCTGAGAGTAACAACCGCTGCCATTTAGTGTGTAGTAGTTACACACTACTCTGGTAGAAGTAAAGATAGTGGTCTGAAATGTAGGTGCACCTGGTAAGCATATTGTTTCTCTCGTTTACAGACGTGTATGTACTTTTCATTGGCAATATTTTTGTTCAAATATTTGTCATTCTATGGGAGCAAACTAGGTTGGTCATCATCCCTAGTCTTACAAACTACTTAATCTAAGGCAAACTAACCTAAGGACAGCACACACACACACACACACACACACTCACACACACACACACACACACACACACTCTCTCTCTTTCACACACACACATCCATGGCCGAGGGAGGATTCGAACCTCCGACGCGGGAGGCTTCACGATCTGTAACATGGTACTACAGACCGCTCGGATACTCCAGCGCAGCAAATGTTTTGTTCACAAATACAAATTAGAGTGATATAAAGCTATGACAGACCAGAAAAAGTGCTCATGTGTAACGATTTACTCCATTTAACAATTGGTTTGGTGTTTATAACATGCACCATAAATTCATTATAATGAATAATACTAGGTTTCAAATTTTTTGTATGAAAAACAAAAAAATCAGGGCTGAAAGGGTTAACAAAAAGATACACAGATGTATGTAGCCGTATGTATTGTACTGATACAGCATTTACGAAACGTTCCACGAAATGTGGCTTCATTTCAACTTTAAATTTGTGTGCCGTATTTTGATTTTGAAAATCTGGTCACCCTAGTCTACGAGTGTAGTTGCTTTCTTCTCGATTGGCACCTCATTTCGTCTTCATATCACGGCCACAGAGAGAGCCGCAGAAAATGGATGGAGGGATGGTGTTGGTTGCCCCTGCCCGCCTCTTCCTGTGTGTAACGGCTGCAGTATCGCCGTGTGGCAACTGCTGCCGAGACTCGTTATCTTAAGCGGACATCAAATTCTGCTCGCGGCAGAACTAAGGCGCGTTGTGTTAATGTGGGCTTATATGTTACGCTTAAATTGAATCTTTTGTATCTGTTAATGAGACTGCTATCGCCCAATCTTATTTTAATTGCTTCTTTAAGAACACATTCGGTGTAACCGGCCTCGTCCCCTGATGTTAATACAGTGCCCGTCAGTCAGGCAGCCATCTGTCACTGCACATCGATGAGGGTGATGTAACCCAATGTCGCCACGATGTCCCATACACCTGCCCTGTATCCTGCGATCGGCCTCCGTTGCTTAGGGAATATAACTGGCAGCGTTCGGGGATCAACAGATTATGCAGCTTCCCCTCCCCCCTCCCCGCCAAAATACGAGGCGCGTCCAGAAAGTAAGTTCCGTTTGGTAATAAAATGAAATTGTTCACAGATATAGAAGAAATTTTTATTGCACAAAATTCTGCAACTCTTAAACTGCTTTTCCACATAACTGCCGAAATTTTGTATGCACTTGTCATAGCGTGCCACAAGTTTTTGTATGCATCCTTCACAGATGGTTGCCGCCTGTGTATTCAATCATGTGGTAACAGATCTTTATCATCGTTGAAGTGTAGACCACCAAGGACAGATTTTAGGTGTAAGAAGAGATGAAAGTCGCTATGAGAGAGGTCCGAGCTGTATGAATGATGATTGTGAAATTTCCGTAAGAATTGTTTGGTCACATTCGGTGTGTGAGGTCAGGCATTATCGTGAAAAAAAAAAAAAAAAAAAAAAAAAAAAAAAAAAATCTTTTGACAGTAATCCTCTTCTTACACCTAAAATCTGTCCTTGGTGGACAACACTTCAAAGATGATGACGAGCTAAAAGAACATGTTACCACATGGTTGAATACGCAGGCGGCAACATTCTATGAAAAAGGCACACAAAACCTTGTGCCATGCTATGACACTTGCCTACAAAATTTTGGAAGCTATGTAGAAAAGTAGTTTAACAGTTGTACATTTTTGTACAATCAATATTTTTTCTGTAACTGTACCCGTTCGTTTTATATAACCTGGACGCGCCTCGTACATAAAATGATACTGAGAGATTTCGGTACTGCCACGTTGCTTTCGAACAGTAAGAGGACAACGCAACCTTGTTAATTTTAGTAGATTATTCGTAGGTTATCGATGTAATAACTCGTGGCGAAAGAGAAATATTCTGTTACTTTGTTGTGTGAGGCCTGTAGCAGGGGGGAAGAAACACGCATTCAGAGCTAACGGCTACCGGTGGTGAGCATGAGGGTGGCTCTGTTATTAAGAGGGTCAGCGGTTCCCGGAGGACGCCTTACGGCCGAAGGCCACAGAAGGTAGCACTGAGGCGTGTGCCTACCAAGTATCTGGCTGGCGCCACCGACCCTGGCGTCGTCTAGGCGGGAGCGTCTGGAGCAATACAATACATCTCCATGGGCGGCGTACAGTGCTTTGCGAAGGGAGAGCTGAGACGTCTGGCGCCGAGTTGGCGAACGCCAGGGTGGCACCCGCTAGGACATTGTACGTCTCTGGCGCCAAGCTGGTGGGCGCCGCAATTATACAATCGCGAGGGAGTTTGGCCGTTTGCTGGGAACAACTTGCTGGCCGTGTTTTCGAAGGTGCCTCAAGGCCCTCTGCCGCTACCGTGAGACGTAAGGGCGAGGCCCGACCGGTGGAAACGCGGGACAGCTGGCCATTGGCTGCTGTTTTATAGTAAGGGGGTTAGGCTGTCCGATTCCCGAACGCAAGCCGAGATTGGCCATACTATGGCGCCTAGCTGTGGATTGGCGTTTCAGTAGAGATAGGCGGAGCCTGGAGGCTTTGCAGGGAGGAGACGGATATTTTAGAGAAGGAGACTGGTGTTTGAGAAGCTGACACTCTACGTTTGCATGCAACACTTCTCCCGGAAGACGAAAACTGATTTTCGTAAACCGTTTTTCTCTGTTATGTTTACATGTCACAGTCTGAATCGGATTTCCTATCCCACTTAATATGGCGGCTGAAAAACAGCTGATTCAGCTCCTGATTTAGTCAGCACAACCGCTGTTATTCTTTACTGAAATACACAGATTCGTGCCCACTGCAAAATTTATAATTTTATTTCACGCTAGAAAATGTCACTCTTTACATATGTGCCCGAATATTCTTAACAAGAAAACACAATCTGACAAGCCAAGAAAGCTTCAAAAACGATTGCCTTTACATGGGCACGAAAATCGATTGTGGAACTTGGAAACCGCTTTACAGAAGTGAATTTCCAGAATCGATTTTGGAGTGTTTACATGACCAACCAGAAGCGGATTTGAGAAATCTGTTTACGAAATCCGGTTTTGGGAGCACATGTAAACGGTGTGTGAGAAGAGCAGACGCTTCTCTTCTGCTCTCAGTTTATACTTGTCATCGAGAAGCTGTACTTAGAGTTTGTGGTACAACTTTTGGAGTAGCTCTAAACCTTGTGCTAATAGTGCTGAGTATTGGCAAGCCGAGAGAAGGGTCAGCCTGCCTGATATTAGACGCACCGACGCGCTAATTGCGATTGTCACAGTTCTGGTATCATCTCTGCCTACAGTACATTCGTGTTTCACATGTGAATTGTCTGTAGTGGCACGACATAGCCGAACGAGTGAGATCGTAGGCACTGAGATCCGCCAGGTTCGAAGTTGCCTGGTATTGGTTGAATATCGCTTCTGGAATACGAAGCTGAATTATCTTCGGGACCGCGTCTTGCAGCTATCGACACTCGCAGCCGCCGTCCAGCCATCGTGTTGCCGACATCGCCAGCCAGCACAGTTTTGGTACAGTATCGCGTGCATTTGCTAGTGTTTCAAGGGGTATTCAAGTTTCGGACTGCTGAAAACGTTAGTTAAATTCACAGTAATCTGGTATCGGAATATTCCTCTCGGTTACGTCACTGTTTCCAGTTAAATGTGGGTTGTCACGTGTTTAGAATCGAATACAATTTTCTTCGACTTACCAGTTACTTGCTGTAGGAATGTTTATATTGTTTTGTAAATTCCTATAATTTTTTCTGTGCTCAATTGCATGTGTATCTTGCTTTCAACTCTGACGTTCATTTGACTTCAGAGAATAAAACGAGTCAAAACAAATTTCTTTACACAAATCATTCAAATTTGTTAAACCCCTTTACACAATATTGGATGGGTTTTAATTACTTGGAAACTAGAGGGTAAATTAATTAAATGTTCGATGTTGGGTCAACCACGCCTATCCTTTAATATCAAGTGAACAAATCATTTGCATACCGTCCTTTCTCCCCCCTATCTTACCTTGTATTTCCAACCCACCCACCATAAATATACCTTTCAATGCGCAATATTTAAAAATCAATATTTCGTAATATTCTTTTCGGGTCTGCAGACGGATAGCATCGTCAACTAGACACAATATTTCGGCAGATCAACTGACTGCCATCTTCAGGTGAGTGCGCTTAATGTATTCGCCGCAAAGTTAGGCAGAACAGAAACAGCGGCCCCTTTAGGCCTATACGCCACTGGAGACCCACCGCGCGTGCGCGAAATAAAAGAAGAGGCCCTCTAGGCGTAGTAGCGCGCCGGTGGAGAATATCGGCAAAACGATGGGTCGAAAACAAGACTAGCTAGTTTTACTTAAAGGGAAGCCCTTGTCCCTATTTATAATATTATCGGCCATACGAATTTCCACTGACTCTTTAAGAACACATTCCCGGTAGCGGGAAGCAGGAGCAATCAGTTTAGTTTCATCATATAACATCTTGTGTTATTCATTCAGACAATGTCCAGCAACAGCAGACTTTTCAGGTTGAAGTAAACGAGTATGACGGTGGTGTTCCACGCACCGATCCTGAATTGTGCGGATCAAATTCAAATGTTTGTAGAACTTATGGGACTTAACTACGGGGTCATCAGTCCCTAAGCTTACAAACTACTTATGAACTACCTAAGACTAAGGACGGCACAAATATCCATGCCCGAGGGGGGATTCGAAACCCCGACCGTAGTGGCCGTGCAGACCGTGACTGAAGCGCCTCAGTCCCCTCGGCCACCGCGGCCGGCTTTGTGCGGATCGTTTGGCAGATGTAAGTCTTACCACAATGACACGGAATTCTATAAACACCGGGTTTCCTCAGTCCCATATCATTTTTGACTGATCCAAGGAAGGCCGTAGTCTTTGCCGGTGGCGGGGATGACAGCTTGTCGAATGAAGATAAAGATCGGTATGTGCGGGTTTGCGATAAACGCCATATCCTAAAGACCCATTACTCTTCTTATGAACCAAAACATCCAGAAAAGAAAGTTTCCCATTTTTCTTAATCTCCATCGTAAATTTAATACTGCGATGGAGACAATTAAAATAATATAAAAATGATTAAAAGCCTCCATTAGATGAGGCCACGTCATAAAAATGTAATCGACGTATCTCCAAAAACAGGTAGACTTAAGAAGCGACGTCCTTAGAGCCATGTCTTCAAAGTCTTCCATAAAATGGTTTGCAACTAGAGAGGAAAGATGACTCCCCATAGACACTACATCACTTTGCTAAAAAAAAGTATCATTAAAAAGAAAACACGTTGAAGTCAGAACATGACGATATAACTTCACTGTTTCATCATCCAATTTTTCACTAATTAATAACAAAATTCAAATGTTCAAATGTTTGTATAGCTTATGGGACTTGACTACGGGGTCATCAGTCCCTAAGCTTACAAACTACTTATGAACTACCTACAACTAAGGACGGCACAAATATCCATGCCCAAGGGGGGATTCGAACCCGCGACCGTAGTGACCGTGCAGACCGTGACTGGAGCGCCTCAGTCCCCTCGGCCACCGCAGCCGGCAATTAATAACAAGGAGTCTTCTAGAGGAACCCGAATAAAAAGGAAAACAACATCGAAACTCAGAAGCAAGTCTGATGGACCAAGACAAATTGACTTCAGCCGCCGAATAAAATGTGACGTTCACACTTTCTAACACGGGGACGAAGAGGAATTCCATGCTTGTGAACCTTAGGTAGGCCATAAAGTCTCGAAGGGACAGCAACTCCAGAGTGGAGTTTCTTATTATTTTTGTGGAATCATTACGTAACCTATGGTAGGCTGAGTTATCCAGTAAAAGATTCATTTTGGACACACAGTCTCCGCGTGATAGAAGAACCGCGGCATTTCCTTTATCGGCCCGAAGGATAACCAAGACCTTATCTTCTTTCAAAGACCAGATGACCACCCTCTCACTACTTGGAATATTGCTTCTTGGTGGAGGTGCTCTGCGAAGTTTGTAGGCAACAGCACAAATAAAATACATAGTACAGACAACCCTACGTGTGGGTGCAAAACTTAAGCCTTTTTCTAAAACCTATAATGAAGCGTTGTCCAGTTCTTTATCTGTGAGATTGACTACAACCCGCCGACAGAAGTTGAAAGTTAGATAACTGTTTACTGGCAGCACACCTCTGAGCCGAGTCTGCAAAGGCGCAAGAAGCACTATCAACCCACTTCCACTTGCGGCCGACAACAGTGATGAAATCTGCAGATGAAAAAAATATAAGACCCGAGAAGAATATTATCAGTCATTACGCCGGGAAAGTCTGTGCAACTAAATCATGCAACCACATCACTGTTTGTATCTTCACCCGTTTCTGATAAAACTTTCTCGGTTTATTACTTGCACTTGTGCGAAGGCTATAGATATAGTTAACCACATTAAATTTCGGCATTTTACCACTTTTCCGTCGCTTATTACGTGCTGAGAAATTCGTGGAGCTTTAGTCTGTCTTTGCGACCAAATAAAGCGACTTTGTTTACTCCTTATGCGTTTCGCTACTTTTTATTTGGTAAGCATTGTCAGTGACCTGTAAGTTGTCTTTTTGTATAGGTTTCCACATTTCCATTGTACAACAGTTAGAATATTCTATTATAGTAGTGTTTCTCTTATTTTGGGGTAATGCTTGAGAGAAGTATTAAAATAGCTATTCCACCTTTGCAGAAAACCTAACTAAACATACATATCAACCATCAAACTTGTAGCAAGACATGCAAATCATCAGTGTGAACAATCGAAACAGAAAACTACTGACACTATAGTAAAATTTCCACATACAAAGAGTATTGGTAATTAAGGAAAACTCAATTAATGTCTAGATCAACATGAGTAGTAGCCATTAAAACTGTAAATAAATAAATAAATAAATAAACACGAGATTTAGAAATAAGTGCTTTTTTTCTCTCTTTTCTCCTCTCTAAGCCTCCCTCACTCACTCATTCAATTAATTAAAAAAAAAACTAACGTAAGTAACAACACATCTACATATATACTCTGCAAGTGCGTGGCGGAGGGTACACTGTACCACTACTACGCATTTTCTTTCCTATTCCACTCCAAAACAGAACGAGGAAAAAAGAATGTCTAAATGCCCCCCACACGAGCCCTAATTTCTTTTATCTTTATGATGTCATTTCCGTGACATTTGCGCATTGGTCGAACCTACCAGTAACAAACCTAGCTGCTCGCCTCTGAACTGCTTCCATGTCTTCTTTTAAACTGATCTGCTGCGGGTTCCAAACACTTGCGCAAGCTCAAGACGTGGTCGTATAAGCGTTTTATACGCGGTCTCCTTTACAGATGACGTACATCTTCCCAAAATTTTCCCAATAATCCGAAGTCGGCTGTTCGCCTTACTCATAACTGTCCTTACAAGTTCATTCCAGTCCATATCCATCTGAAATGTTACGCCTACATATTTGAAAGACGGGACTGCATCAAAAAGGTCACTACTAATGCTGTATTCGAACATCATGGCATTGTTTTTCCTACTCATGCGCATCACCTTACATTTTTATACATTTAGAGATAGCTGCCATTCTTCAGACCAATTAGAAATTTTGTCTAAGTTACCCTGTATGCAATTACAGTTAGTTAAAGACGGCATCCTCCAATACACCATAGCATCATCAGCAACCAGCCGTAGATTACAAATTACTCTGTCCATCAGATCATTTATATACAGGGTGTTTCACTAAGTGTGTTTGCCTCTGTAACTTATAAAATAATAGGTGACGGGAAATTTTAATGCGGTAGGTCAACACAAGAAATGTTACACTTTCTGCGGAGCTATGAACATAGTTTATTGTATCATTTTCCAAAGAGTTACAGCACAAAGATATATTTTTTTTTAAATGGAACAATAGTTTTTTTCTATGGTGCATTGGAATCGTTGAAACCAGCTGCGTCCAAATCAATTTAAACTACATTTCTATCACTGTTAGTTTGGGAGCTACAACCCTTCAAAGTTTCAGGGGCAGATACCACACGCTGTATATAATACATGGCTGTACGATCCTTTAGATATCCCCACAAAAAGAAATCTACTGGTGTTAAATCGGGCGACCTTGCGGGCCATGAATGAGGACCATGGCGCCCCAACCATCTTCCTGCAAAGCTGTTGTTTTGTTCTTCCACAACAGCACGCGCAGAATGGGCTGGGTGACCATCGTGCTGCATCCACATATGGACTGACGTGTGTAGACACACATGTTCAAGGAGACCACCCAATCTGTGGGCTATAAAAGCGCGATATAACTCACCTGTCAGTGTACCATGAAAGTAGTGTGGACCGATGATGTCATCCCCAAGGATTCCACACCAGACAGGTCATACCCACCCAGGATTGTCTGCGGCCCAATCTTGCATGTTATGGCGATTCACTGCACCACAATTTATGAACGTGAACTCATCAGAGAACGTAACACTTTGTAAAGACTCCAGCGGGAAATTACGCATGGCCCACTCCCAGAATGTCACTCTTGCACGGCAATCGTTCCCATGCAGCTCCTGGGTCAGTGACAGGCGGTACGGGTGAAACCTGTGGCCACACAGATGTGAGACTGACACCAGCGACCGCAGCAACGGCTCGTAAGCTGTGGAGTACTGCAGCTAAAACAAACACCTCCGTCTCCTCACTTCTTGCAGGTCTTCGTCTGTTTCTGCGGCGCATTACCAAGCTGCCTCTTTCCCGAAGTCGTTGTTCGCCACGTAAGAACGTAATGGCTGCCGGGGCTCTTCGCGTAGGATATCTCACGGCATACGCCGTGGCTGCTTCAATGGCATCGTGTCGGCACTCGCCGAGAATCAGCAACATGTCAACGTACTCGTTGTTCGTGTATGCCATCGTCATCCGATGTCAATAATTGTCGTATATTGAGCCCCGGTTGTTTGTGTGGTTCCAACTGTCGGGTATACGGCCGTGTGCGGCGACAGTCGGCAGTCTAACAGCGCATCGAGGAAGCTTCTCGCTCCGTGACACCGGCGACGTTTCAACTCGGCCGCACCACATTTAGAAGCCGCATTGCATTATGCGCAGCGTTTGTGGTATCTGCCCCTGAAACTATGAAGGGTTGTAGCTCCCAAACTAAGTTATATGAATGTAGTTTAAATTGATTTGGACACAGCTGGTTTCAACGATTCCAATGCACGATAGATAAACTATTGTTCCATTTAAAAATTATATCTTTATGCTGTAACTTTTTGGATAATGATACAATAAACTATGTTCATAGCCCCGCAGAAAGTGTAACATTTCTTGTGTTGACCTACCGCATTAAAATTTCCCGTCACCTATTATTTTATAAGTTACAGAGGCAAACACACTTAGTGAAACACCTTTTATGTAAAACCAAGAGGACCACGCCGTGGTTCAGGTCGAAAAAAATCTATTTTCGATTTTCATCATATTTCGATAGATTAAGATGTTATTTAAGTACTCTGAAAAGGATATTGCTGAAAAAAATTTTTTTCGAGCATTTAAAGAGAATATTCCTACCAAGTGTGTTTATGTGTCACGACCAATTTTCCGGCACCCACTTTTCTGCATATATTTTAGATCTTTATATTTCCTACATTGCACGTTAGGGATTTATTTTTATTCCTAAGTGTGTTACCTGTCCTTGCAATGCAACAGTCGGTATTCTTTTGTTTCTGCTATTTGTAAACAACATGCTTTCAAACACGCGGTTAATTGTGTTCAAGTGTGATTGCGAGTGGTTGTTATACTTACGTTTTCAGTGCTTGTTTATGTGTAATTTGTTGTGTTTATTGAAGATGACGAAGTCGTTTTCAAGAAACGACAATTTATAGGAAACAATTTTAGAAGGCTTTATGCACGAGATGTCATGTCGCCTGTCAAAGATGTTTCTAATTGTAATTTGGGTGATGGTGACACTAAGGCAAACAGCAATGTGGTGAACTCTAAGCCATATGGAGGTGATATTATTAACAAATTAGAATATGCAGGCCAGGTTCAAAAATGTTTGGGAACAAGGCTGAGAAAACTTACTGTTGATATGAGAGGAAAACAATTAGAAGATGGAAAATTGTTGACCAGACAGGATCGCTTAACTAAAACAATAGACAACTTGCAGGTATACTATCGGCAGGCAATTAGAAATAAAGAAAATCTCGAGGTAATGAAGAGAGATGTTTGGCCCATATTCTTCCATAAGTCCTCTACTGATGATAAGCCATGTCATGCATTGTGTCCATCAGGAGAAAATTCGTGGTGCAAATACAATAGGTCTCACACAACTGGAGAATCTTATTCTCACCAACATTTCTTCCTTCTGCTCGTGTTACAGCAGTCAAAGCTGATTTCAAAAACTTGGCTTATCCTGACCTTCTGAGGAAATGTCTGTATGGGCAGACACAGAACCCAAATGAATGTTACGACAGCATAACTTGGAACTGCCTTCCTAAAAGTGTATTTGTAGGTAGGCATACAATGAAACTGGACTTCATTATGCTGTTATTACATTCGATTGTGGTAATATTGGAAAGTGTTGGGTACTGAAATAGCTGGGAATTAATCCTGGTGAAAATATGATCACTGGGCTGCAACGTTGCGATAAAATGAGGATAGCTGATGCAGACAAGTCTGCATCTAACACGGCTAACACAAGACAAACATCCAGGAAGGTGAAAAAGAAGCAGGAAGACCTGCTAGAGGCCGAAGAAGAGCCATTATTTGCAGCAGGACAGTTTTAATTAACTGTAAGAAACAAATTTCAAAAGTATTTTTATTTTTTTTTCCCCGAAAACTTGAACTTTCAATACTTTGTATCAGAAACTAAATGAATGAAATTGTCAGAGACTCTGCACAACATAAAGGATCACCTAAGGTACTACTCTCATTAATATTGCCTGATTAGGAATTTCACAAAAATATTTTCTACAGAAAAACTTAATATTTTTTGTTAACAAATTTGAAAAAGAATTTCTTAAAAACTGTAAAATGGATACAGAAGATTTTAGTACAGTTGACTTTATTAACGTCATGTAACACACAGTAAAAATGTTAAGGTGCTGCATCAAATAGTTTCTTTTTTTTCAGAAATGGGTCAAATACTTACCTAAAGTAACATGGCTTAGGCAGGGTGTGGCCCTCTTAACTGTAGATACACATACGGAAAATCGGTAGACAGATACGGAAACACCAACAAAAGGAAAATCTCATAAGCACACAGTAACATTTGGCAATATTGAACGCTGTGAAACAAACTCGTTTAAAACACAATACAGGTGAAGTGTCTTGTTCCAATAAGTATACTCGTCAAGAGATACGAATTTTCGACCGTGTGGAGCATATATGTAGAACTCCAAGAGGACATTTACGGATTACAAACACATGAAAATCGCAAATAATACGAAAACAGCTGAAAAAATACTCTTGGCGAAGCACAAAACAGGGGAATATTTTCCTGTTTAGAAGACGGAAAGAAAAGTGGGGAATAAGCTACGTCTGTCCTACGTCTATCTTTTGGCATGCGAATATATTCGCGCTTTTTTAACACAGAACCTGAGCAGCCCTTTCGTCCAGTCTGTTTCTGTTGTGGTCTTCAGTCCGCGGACTGATTTGATGCAGCTCTCCAATCTGATTTATCCTGTGCAAGTATCTTCATCTGAGAATACGTACGGCAACCTACATCCTTTTGAATCTGCTTACTCTATTCGTCCTTCGGTCTGCCTCTACCCACACAATTCTTTCTAATGCTAAGTTGACAATTCTTTGATAATCAAAATATCCACGGGTGTACTGCCGTTCTATAGTGTCCAACGGGCACAATATTTCGGCGATCATACATGTCGCCATCATCAGGTGAACTGACGGACTGCGCTCCTGGAAACGCGCCGGCACGACGCAGCATGCGGATCTCCGTGCCGGCGCGTTTCCAGGAGCGCAGTCCGTCAGTTCACCTGATGATGGCGACATGTATGATCGCCGAAATATTGTGCCCGTTGGACACTGTAGACCGGCAGTACACCCGTGGATATTTTGATTATCATATACGCCGGGAGAAACTAAAGAATCAATTTCTTCATGTCTCAGAATGTGTCCCACTAACTTATCCCTTCTCTTAGTCAGCATATGCCATAAACTCCTTTTCTTCCCAATTCTGTTGAGCATCTCCTCATTAGTTACGTGGACTACCCATCTAATCTGTAACGTTCGTTTGTAACACCACGTTTCGAAAGCTTCCATCATTTTTTTGTCTGAACTCCTTATCGTCCACGTCTCACTAAAATACAATGCTACACTCCAGATAAATGCTTTCAGAAAGGACTTTCTAACATTTAAACTAATATTCGGTGTCAACAAACTTCGCTGCATTTTATGTCTTGTTTACTTTGGCTATTAGAAGTTGTGTTGATACCTAAATAACAAAACTCATCTTTTACTTTTATTGTTTCATTACCTAATCTAATTCTTTCAGCGTCTCCCGATTTTCTAACACTACATTACCTTTGTTTTACTCTCGTTAATGTTCGTCTTATCCTTCCTTTCAAGACACTCTCCATTCCTATTAATTGCTCTTCCAGGTCCTCTGCTGTCTCTGACAGAATTACTATGTCGTCAGCAAACGGCAAGATTTTCATTCCCTCTCCCTGGACATTAATTACCTCTCCAAAATTCTCCTTGCATTCCTTCAATGTACAGAGTGAAAAACATTGGGGAAAGGCGACAACCCTGTCTTACTCCCTTCCCAACCACTGCAACCCTTTCATGCCCCTCAACGCTAATAGTTGCTGTCTGGTTTTTGTACTCTTCGATCCCTATATTTCACCTCTGCTACCTTCATAATAATTACGTTATCACACACAGCGTCACTCTTTTACTGCCATTGTCTACTTGTATATCTCTCCTAGTGACTGCCGTTTCTGCCATCGGCTCTTTCTGCTGTATCTCTTCCGGTGTCATTGTCTTCATTCCTGTCTCTCGATCTTTGCTACTTTCACTGCCCCTGTCAATGTTCCATTCATTTTCTATATAAACTGTCATTGTCTTTTTTCTCAGTTTTCTGTTTGCATCTTCACTCACAATTGTCTCGTCTCTATACATCCACTTGCAGATCAATTGGTAGGGCTTGTACCCAGTAGACCGCAAAGACTGAACATAGCCTTCACTCATCTCTCTTTCCAATCCGGTTGCTTCGCCACCCATTTGCTTCCAGTGCCTTATCTCTACCTCCGTCACTTGCTGCTATTCCTTTTTAGCACATAAAAAAGCGAGAATACGTTCGGAGACGGAACGAGGTCAGCTCGCTCCCCAATTCTCTGCCAGTGTTTTTTATGGGAGAACTTGTTTCCCTTTTTTGTGAAGGGACTGATAACGGTTGCAGTTTAGTTCCTTTCAAAATCAAACCAAACCAGAAACTTCTTTCATGCTCCGCCGCACGGGAGTAGCCGCGTGGTCTCAGGCGTCATGCCTAGGACTGGCGGACGCTCCCGCCGGTGGTTCAAGTCCTCCCTCGGGCGCACCTTCTCTACCTTGTTACAACAGGTTGTCATGCTTATTTCATAGAAATTTTATAGATCTGTAAAGATTTGATACTTCCTTTATACGCTTCAATACAGGGTATGATGAGTAACAAAAATTAACTGTAATTTATCAAGCGAAAACATAAGCCTGTACGATGTCCAAAATATTTTTTTTTTTTTTTCCCACGGAGTACTTTTTTCTTTTTTAATGGATTGATAAGTGTTCCCTAACGGCCGTAATTTTCGCTCGGAAATAGTGCACTAAACGTGCGAGTTCGCCCCTGGAAATGAACCATCTCCAGTACACAATGAGATATTGCTGTGATCCCAATTTTCAATAAAATTGCGATATCTTCTCCGGACATCAAACAATAATTTGTATGACCTAAAATCAGTCATACACAAAGTCTACTCAATGTGTATTTGCCTCTGAAATCTCCTTAAAAATGTTTCGTAACTTTACGTAATTTGATACCACACAGTAATCGTAACCAATAACGAAAATAAAATCAACCCTTTATCGGGCGAAGATACCAGATTGTAAAATTTGGAAAAATCAAACTTTTCACAGAGTAGATCTCGGATGGTAGTCTCACAGCGGCCAGAGCGCCCTCTACCGGTGGAAGTGGCAGTTTTGCTACGAAAACGTCGTGGTTTGGCGGGTTTATCCTTACGGTATATCGAAATAACAGAAAACCGGCCTTTTATCTGTATTTATTTACTCTCGTAGCTCGTCTCCCCTCCCCTCTATCTATCCACATCTTCCTCTCCCACTTCTGTTCATTTCGCTTCCCCCTCACTCTGTCCATTTATTCCATACAGGGTATTACGTTTAACGACACTTAACTGTCATTTATCGAGAAAAAGACATAAGCCCCTACATGTCCTAAATAATTTATTTTAACAAAATACTTTTTTTTTCTTTTTTAATGGACTGATACGTGTTTCCCAACGGCCGCCATTTCCGCTCGGAAAGTGGGTAAAGCATACGGGTTCGTCCCCGTATATGAGTGCTCTCAATTTTAAATAAAATTTCGATATCCCCTCCGGATTTCATACAGTAATATGTATGATCTAAAATCAACAGAAATACAAAAGCATATACAGAAAGGTGTTGCTGGCAGCAAAGAAAGGTATGAATGGCAGTATCACATGCAATTCAAAAAATAAAAGCAAAGCAATTTGGGCAGTTTTAAGAAACGAAACAGAGAAGGAAAAATTAGAGGAAATTAAACTCGAAATAAGAGATAGAGCAACATTAATTAGTGACACTCACAACTGCCCAATTTCATAAACTGTTAGTTCACTAGTATTGCCAAAGTTTTACAAAAAGCTGTAGTGTAACGAGTTGCACTACATTTCTGTATACTGACCTGAATACATTTATCTTGAAGATTAAAGTAGGAAAGTAAGTACCGCCCCATGTTCTTGTCTATCCAGGTGGACGGTCGAGGAAAACACTTGCTGTTCCTACAAGGAAAAGACGTGATCAAGGAATACTAAGAATTCAGAAAGTGGGACTCCATGGAAAAGACTGTGTTAAAATACCATGTGGTTTATTCTTTTGCATTGTGTAATGTATTCAGGGATTCAGTGTTGAGACATCAACTAGTTAACATGCACGGAGCTTGATAAGCATTGTGGCTTATTGATTGTACTTGAGAGTGCAATAAAATGTTAATTAATTGCTAATATACTTCGTGTCCAAGGCTTAATTGGGTATGAACTGCATATTTTCTCTTTCTCTGATCTTAGTCCTGAGAACAGTTTTCGGAAAATAGGAAGTCCGAGCAGTTTAAAAGAAGATGTTCAATCTACAGGAGGAAAGACTAGCTGGACCTTCACTTACATTTGCAGCTAAAATAGGGAAGAAAAAAAAACTATACGACGTGAATTACGCATTTCCAAAAAAAAAAAAAAAAAAAAAAAAGAAACCTCGTAGTGTTTGGAGTTCATGCCAAGCCGCTCACGGTCACACTACAAAACGTTCCAGTGTCATACACATTACAGACCAGAAATTATGCAACAAACGCAATGTTCTGTTATCCACTACTGAGCAGGAAGTCGGAAATATAGTGCGTAGGTAAAAAAAAATAAATAAATAAATAAATAAATAAAAATATAAGCCGGCCGCGGTGGCCGAGGAGACTGAGGCGCTTCAGTCACGGTCTGAACGGCCACTACGGTCGGGGGATCGAATCCCCCCTCGGGCATGGATATTTGTGCCGTCCTTAGTTGTAGGTAGGTCATAAGTAGTTTGTAAGTTTAGGGACTGATGACCCCGTAGTTAAGTCCCTTAAGCTTAACAAACATTTGAACATTAAAAAAAAAAAAATTCCCCTGGTCTTGATAAGTTCCGATGTGTGTGCTCAAGGAATGCATAAATAGCATAACAGTGGCTCGAATAGATATTACAAATGAATCTTTCAGTTCAGGTACCTTTCCTGAGTACTTAAAACAAGTGAGAGTCTTGCCAGTAAACAAAAAGGGTGATACTAAAAATGTAGAAAACTGTAGACCACTATCACTGTTGCCTTTATTTTCAAAGATAATTGAAACACTCATAAAAGACAGACTTATCAACTACCATCATAAATACAATTTGCTAGCAAAATCACAATTTGGATTCAGACAAGGCAGTAGCACAGAAGCAGCAATAGCAGATTTTACAAAAGTCATAATGGAGGCCATGGATAGAGGTGTCTGTATAACCGGTATCTTTTTCATATTTGTCCAAGGCGTTTGACACGACATATCAGAAAATACTTTCTCCATAAACTACAGGCACTAGGTATGAGTTTTAAATAAGTGGTTCTAGTCAAATCTTACGGTGCATAGAGTAGAAATTTCATAGCCAAATATAAATCTTTGTTGTATAGAGAAGCATCATTCAGTTGCCATAGGAAGTATTTTGGGCCCAATACTATTTTTTATATATGTAAATGACTTTCCAGAAAGTGTCAGCCATGGAGACAAAAATCTGTTTGCCGATGACAGTAAAATAATAATCACACCTGAAATACTTCTGTGTAAACCTGTTAATTTGATGAAAGAAGTACACAAATGGTCAGAAGATAATAATGTAATACTTAATATAAGTAAGACACAGAGTATGAATTTCTCTAAAAACAAAACTAATGATATTAAATTAAATTTAAATGATTACTGTATGAACTGTGTAAGTAATACAAATTTCCTAGGAATGGATATAGATAACAAACTGAAGTGGAGAGAATATACCATAAGGACAGCTAAAATAATTTCATCTGCATGTTATGCTGTAAGGGTACTAGCAGCAGTATGTAATAGTAACTGCCTCAAACAAACTGATTACACATTACGTTAATTCATTCATTAGATATGGTATATTCTTCTGGGGCTTAGAGAGGCAGAACTTTAAAAAAATTCGTATTACAGAAGAGAGTTATTCTGATAAAAACAAAAGAGAACCAAAGGGCTCACTGCTTTGAATTCCTTAAGGAACTAGGGATATTGATTGTCGCTTGTGAATATATTTTCCAAACATTACTATATGTCAGAAGAAATGTATATCACTATGCCCAAAACAGCTCTGTACACAACCACAACACAAGAATTGGGGAAAACGTGCACCTAAAAAGAAACAAAAAAAGTGAGAACCCAAAACAGTATTGAATACCAAGGATTGGAACTGCACAATAATTTTCCTCTAGACATCAAACAAATAAGTAATATGCGTAGCGTTAAAATAGCTGTCAAAATGTTTCTCCTTGAAGAACGCTATTACATGGTGAAAGACTGTTTAAATGAAATATAATCCGCAAAAAAAGGACCAAAACTTTCTTTATTGTAATGAGAAAATGTATATTTCTTAAGTATTATTTGTGCCATATTGTATTTATTGTGTGTTTTTCTTCATTTATGTTTGTATCCAACATATTTATGTTTATGTGACGAAACGCAATCACGTAAAGGATAAATGGCTAATAAACAAATCAATCAATCACATAAAACATAGTCTACTCAATATGTTTTTGCTTCTGCAGTCTCTTTAAAATATGTTGATAAACTTTACGTAATTTGATGATACACACTAACTGTAACGAATATCGAAAATAAAATCAACCCTTTAGAAGATAACTTATTGTAATATTTGCGAAAATCAAATTTTTCACTGAGTAGTTCTCTTGAAATCGGTTAGTAAGTGTCAAAGTGGCCCTAACGCCGTCTGTCAGTACAACTGGCAGTTTCGGTACCCAAACATCATGGTTTTTCGGGTTTATCCTTATAAAGAATTAACAGAAAAAGCCGGCGATGTCTATGTGTTTATTTATTCCATACTCTCATAGTCCATCCTTCCCACCCCTCTCCTCTCTCCATCCACCTGTTCCTCTTCCACCTCTCTTTTTATCTCTACTTCTCCACTTCCCCTTCTTCAGCCCATACTTTCCACACACCCTGCTCCCTCCTCTATTTCATATTACAATAGAAAGTTACTCGGATAATAACACAAGGAGACACACACACACACACACTATTATTTACACGAATTTGCCAACTAAGGGCCGCGTTACAAATTCGATTCATACTCACTTTCTTCTTTCTATACTCAAGGGCAGCTCTTCTGCCTGCTGCCATTTTTGCCAGATGTTCATCTGTCAGTTTCCTGTTGCTCTTAGTTTTTGGGGCCTCCTGAAAAATCTCGAATTCATTTAATGCCTTTCTGTACTTGTACCTATTCATCGCGTACATTTCTGTGAGTCCAAGTTCCACGAGGTCATTCTTTATTCTTTGCAACCAATAGTTGGGTGTTTTCCTCTGCTGAATTAAATTGAAGATTTTCTTCGTTAATCTGCTGTCATCCATTCTCACCAGATGAGCGAAGAACATAAGACTTCTCTTTCTCATTTTCGTTGTAACTGGTTTAATAAATTGATAGATCTTCTCATTGCTCATAGTTACCCATATTTCGCCAATTTTTTTTTTTTTTTTTTTTTTTTCGTGTGTCCACCAAGAAGCTTCCTCAAAATTACTTTTTCCTTCCTCTCGAGCTCATCTAGTAATCCTCTGTTCTTGAGGGAGAGTGTTTCTACTGCATATTGTACTTCTGTTCTTATTGCTAATTTCTATAATAATTTCGCGTTTTGAGATAAGCATTTTTTGTTGTACAGCTTCATTGTTAAAAATTGCGTTTAGCTACTCGGAGTCTGACATCTTCTTTTTCTATGCCAGTATTCGTTATTGTTTCTCCTAAATATTTCGATGCATCCAATAATTTTGTTCAATTTGTTGATTTCCTTAAATTTGTTACACATGAATTTAGTTTTTTCTTGTGCTATCTGTAATCCAAAGATTTCTATTTGTTTAATTGCATCTGGTATACTCGTGAACAGTAGAGCAATAACGCCTGCAAAAGCTAGTGCATGTATCTTAAGCCCTTTGACTGATTCTCCAAAAGACGTTCCCTTCACTTTTTCTTGTATGTATTTCCACCAATATCTCCCTTATTATCTTTTCTAGAGTGATGTTGAATACCAGTTTGGGAGAGTCCATCCCCTTGTCTAGAACCTGTTTGGATTTTGTAAGGGTCTGGAAATCTTGAAATTTCACCTTGGACTTTGTATCTATGAGTGCTTGCTTAACAATCTCTCTAGTTTTCCTATCAATTCCGAATTCCTCCAGAGTTCTAATGAGGCTTTCTCTGTCTGTTGAGTCGTATGCTTTTCTAAAATCACTAAATGTTGTACCATGTGGTTGACCAGCACGTGTTCTAATTATGTTTTTAAGATTTATAATTTGCTCTGAACAGCTCCTCCATTTTCTAAATCCACCTTGATATTCTCCTATTTGTGCATTGAGAATTGGTTCAGTTCTGTTTAATAATAACTTGGAATGGACCTTGTATGGTATGGATAGAAGGGAAATCGCCCTGTAATTTTTCACGTCTGATCTGTCACCCTTTTTGTGGAGTGGATGTATAAGTGCCGTCCTCCAATCTTCTGGGATCATCTCAGTTCCCAAAATTTCTTTAATAATTGCACCGTTGGGAAGGGAGTAAGACAGGGTTGTAGCCTTTCTCCGACGTTATTCAATTTGTACATCGAGCAGGCGGCGAAGGAAAAAAATTTGGAATAGGGATTTAAGTGTAGGGGGAAGAATTAAAAACATTGCGTTTTGTTGTCAGAGACAGAAAAGGTCCTGGAAGAGCAGTTGAATGGAATGGACAGTGTGTTGAAGAGAACGTATAAAATGAACATTAACAAGAGCAAAACAAAAATAATGGAATGCGGTCTTAGAAAATCAGGCGATGCTGAAGGAATTAGATTAGGTGGTAGATGAGTTTTGTTACTTGGGTAGTAAAATAACATGCGATGGTCGCAGTACAGAGGACATAAAATGCAGAATGGCAATGGGAAGAAAAGCATTTTTGAAAAAGAGAAATTTGCTAACATCGAATATTAATTTAAGGGTAAGGAAGTCTTTTCTGAAGGCATTTGTGTGGAGTGTTGCCTTGTACGGGAGTGAAACATGGACGATAAGCAGTGCGGACAGGAAGAGAATAGAGGCTTTTGAAATGTGGTGCTACAGGAGAATGCTGAAGATTAGGTGGGTAGATCGCATAACTAATGAAGAGGTACTGAACAGAATTGGTGAGAAAAGGAATTTTTGGCATACCGTGACTAAAAGAAGGGATCGCTTGGTAGGACACATTCTTAGACATCGGGGAATCGTAAATTTAGCATTGGAGGGAAGTGTGTGGGGTAAAAATCGCAGAGGGAGACCAAGAGACGCGTATAGTAAGCAGATTCAAGTGGATGTTGGTTGCCGTTCTTATGAGGAGATGAAAAGGCTTGCTCAGGATAGAGTAGGGTGGAGAGCTGCATCAAACCAGTCTCCGGACTTACGACCATAACAACAACAACAATTACACCGAGGTGTAGTGTTACTTTTCCTCGCCTAGTTTCAAAAGTTCAGCTGTGATTCCATCTTCACCAGAAGATCTGTTGTTCTTGAGGGATTTTATAGCTTGCCGAACTTCATCTAGGAGTAGATGTGATTCCGCAGGAATTTCTATGTAGTTTTAAATTCCGGTTTCTCGGAGGGAGCTTTACAATTGAGAAGGTTTTTGAAATAATGTACTAAAACATTTCAGTATCCTTGGTCATTTGTACCTAATTTTCCTGATTTGTCACGGAAATTTAAACTGGTTGGTTCATAACTGTTCAGGTGTCTTTTGAAGGATTGGTAATAGTCTCTTGTTTTGTGTTGAGTGAAGTGTATTTGTTGAAGGGGTAACTTTTCGAAAAGTCTCTTTTCGTTTCTAATTGTGTAGGATGCTATTTTTCTACCTTCTCTTAAGCTTTTCAGGTTGATTTTTGTCGGACGCGATTTAAATTTTTGCAAAACCTTTTGTCAGTTGTCCAGTGCTTCGTTGCACTTGTCATTCAACCAGATATTCTTCCTTTTAATTTTAGTTGGATGACATTCTTCTGCTGCTTCCATTATTTGTGACATCATTTCCTCCCATGTCTCCCCTTGCAATTTTGATTTGAAGGTATTTTTAGTATCTTCATCAATATTATTGGTTTCAAAATTCTTTCTCGTAGGTTTATTTTTTATTTTTTACTGAATTTTGGATGAATTTAACTTCGGATTTAACAAGATAGAGAACCGAATCTATTTTGGCTACTTTCTGAACCTTAATATTTTGAATTGTCATACATTCTCTTCTAGAAATGGCTATAAGGTCAATTTGGAGCTCTCCAAGGAGCTAATTTTTTGCTTTTCACGTCTTCATTTTCTTCGGATGATTCTTGAAGTGTGTAGTCATAATTTTGAGGTCGAAGGCTTGACGGAGTTCCACAAGTCTCATTTCATTGGTATTTGTCCTCTTATGTGCTGGATATTCACCAATGATGTTCTTGTATTTCCTCTCCTTGCCGAGCTGTGCGTTAAAACGCCCGAGCAGGATGATGACGTTTTCCTTTGGAATCTTCTGAATCGTGTCTTCTAGTTATTCGCAGAAGATCTGTACTTTGATCGGATTGTCAGTATTTGTTTGAGCATGAACATTCACTAGCGTATACATTTTGTTCTTACATTTTATCGTTAGTGTTGAGAGCCTGTTGGACGTAGAATTGACGTTTATTACGGTCTCCATTATACTTTATCTAACAATAAAAGCTGTACCTAATAAGGGGCATTATCCAAAGATTGCTGGTTTTCCTTTATAAATTCTGTAGTTTCCTGTTTCAAAAGAGTTTTCATTAGTGTAGTGGCTTTTTTGTAGTGCCAGAATGTGGATATATTGATGCTCAAGTACTTGAGTCATTTCTTGATGTTTTCCTGTTTTAATGAGCGAGTTAATGTTCAGTGTTCCGATACTATATTTCGTCTTGAATTTCAGTTTTTAAGTTTCTTTTTTGTTGTATTTATTTTATTTTATTTATTTTTTGGTAAAAAAAAGAGCAGAAAGTGCAGGCTCCCCAGAATCCGAAATGCCTGCTTGCGACCGGAGATTTTATTCCCTGGGGTAATTTGTTTTCTTTTCCACTCATAATCCATAAAACATGTAAGATTGGAGTGGTGGAGCTTTCCGAGAATTGCTCGAGATACAACTGGAGTGTTAATCCAGAGGGTTTGTGTTTGCTCCGAGGGAGCTTTTTTATTTTACTCAAGTCCGCTGGTAAGCCAGTTAAGACCTTCCGATCGGCTTCCGTTTATGCGACGAGAGAAAGTTGCTGGCAGCCTACGTATACGTCTGTAAAATGTGATGCCGATTGGTTGAACGGCGCGACCTAAAAAGTTGGAACACGTTACAGACAGACAGGCAGACAATGTCAATTCGCCGTTATTTTTGCAAATATCTCTGAAACCTCTCGAAATATAGAAAAAGAAACACAAAAAGAGAAGTTGTAGATGATGATGTACTCTACAAATTCTTTATTTAATTTTCGTCTCAGATAGGTGATTAAGGCGTTATTTTCGACCTGTCAACAGACCGTGTTTTAATGTAACGCGTCTAACTGCTCGTAATCATTTTAATAGAACTGACCACTGGCGCAGCCAGGATTTGGTTCTTCAGAGGGAGATAATTAAAAAAAAAATAAAGCCTGTTGAATTTATTAATCTATGACTTATTTTTAAACTTTTATATTTTCAGAAATTATACTACGAAAACAATTGCACAAGAAGTAAAATGAGTAGGCTCCCATTAATTTGAAAGTGGAAGAGGAACAGCGTGGTGGAAATGGAGTGTATATAATCAGCTGGTAAAATAATTAAGCAGATTCTATGTTACTAGCCAAAGAGAAAGGACTTTAGAAATTATCATGAGACTATGTGCAAAAATGACCTAAATAGCACTATTGTTGTTCATAAGATTCCACTCTGTGGCACCGCTGACCTGCTAAGCAGCGGGTCCCGGCATATGAACAATCGGTTCGTAACTTCAGCATAGCAGTAACAATAGCGGAAGCATCAAAACTGGTCGCAGTGTCATTAAAACCGCTCACAGTAACAGCAGCACACTTCTCATTCACGTTGGCGACCCACTGTCACGTACCCCTGTGCTTGTCAAATTATAGTTACGTTGTGATATATTACATTTGTACTATTTAAAATAAATAAATAAATAAATAAAAATGAAAACAATAAAAATATAATAATGTTTTGGTGCAACCGGGGGTGGGGGGGAGGCTTCAGCCCCATTAGCCCTCCCCCTACCCTCGAGTCTACGCCACTGGAATTGATACAGGCGGTGTAAGTCTAGAAACTTCGAAAAACCACTTACTACAAGGAGCGAACTTTGTTCAGACAATTTGGGATTATATTGTTCTTAAAGAGTGGAATGTTGTCTAAGAAAATCAGGCGACGCTAAAGGAATTAGATTAGGTAACGGCAGAATAAAGGTGGTAGATGAGTTTTCTTATTTGGACAGAAAAATAACTTACGATGGTCGCAGTGCAGATGATATAAAATGCAAAATAGCAATGTGAAAGAAAGCGTTTCTGAAATAGAGAAATTTTTTAACAACCAGTATTAATTTAAGTCTTAGGCAGCCTTTTCCGAAGGCATCTGAGTGGATTGTTGCCTTGTGTAGGACTGAAACATGGACAATAAATAGTTCACATAAGAAGAGTTTGAAATGTGGTGCTACAGTGTGCAAGATTCCCCTCCTTGGACCAAACCTATTGTACTGTGTAGTTCTACGGTCGGGGTTCGAATCCCCCCTCGGGTAGGGATATTTGTGCCGTCCTTAGTATTAGCTAGTTCATAAGTAGTTTTTAAGTTTAGGGACTGATGACCCCGTAGTTAAGTCCCATAAGCTATACAAACATTTGAACATTTTTACTGTGTAGTTGTAGTCCTGAGTCCGTAGAAGATGGAAAATTGGGGCGTACAGATTTACCGGCCCACACTGTCCATGCGGGACTTGCATATTTAAGCCAAGCCATTCTTGAGTTGACTCAATGAGCACACTGTTAGGCCCTCCTCCTACCTGTTTTTCTAGAACCGCTCTCGTCGCTGACGTCAGATTGATAGCACACTGGAGTATCAGTGTAAGTGCTAGAGCTGAAAATTTCCAAGTCTTTACGGGTAGGTAGCTTCTTGAAATACAAATGTTCAAATGTTTGTTAAGTTTAAGGGACTTAACTACGGGGTCATCAGTCCCTAAACTTACAAACTACTTATGAACTACCTACAACCAAGGACGGCACAAATATCCATGACCGAGGGGGTTTCGAACCCCCGACCGTAGTAGCCGTGCAGACCGTGACTGAAGCGCCTCAGTCCCCTCGGTCACCGCCGCCGGCTACAAATGAAGGATGCCAGTTACGGTGTTTTATTATCGACGTCATCATAATACGTCAAAAATGTATAACTTTCACCCTAACCAGTACGAATTATTAACGACCCAGAGAGCATGGCTGCTACTCGTATAGTACAGTACAGAACAGGTCCTAACAGCGACTGTCTACCGTTGGCGCGCAGCCGAGGCCTCCTCACAGTCGGCATTTCTCGTGATAGCTCGAAAAAAAAAAAAATGTTCAAATATTTGTTAAGCTTATGGGACTTAACTACGGGGTCATCAGTCCCTAAACTTACAAACTACTTATGAACTACCTTATACTAAAGACGGCACAAACATCCATGCCCGAGGGGGGATTCGAACCCCCGACCGTAGTGGCCGTGCAGACCGTGACTGAAGCGGCTCAGTCTCCTCGGCCACCGCGGCCGGTGTGATAGCTTGTACTAAGACGTAATTCAATTGTTTCTCCGTTAATATACAATTAAACAAAGTAAAATGACTAATAAGCCAAACTTATAATCCTTAGACCGCTACTAACATCTGTATGCCACGAACAGTTAGTTATAAACAATTATTAATAAATTCAAGACTGCCCACTTCGCGCCATATCATCGGGGCTTCCTCAGTTTATCTGCTGCTCAGCGTAACGGCTAGCCTCATGCAGGCGCCTTCCAGAATCTCCTACCCACCCCACTCACGCCATATGGAACCTACTGCCACTCCTGCCGTGGGAACCTACGACGCTTCTGCCTGCCAGCTAGCCGTTATACCGATCGCCACTGCAAAACTCTTCTTACCGCGAGCGCGCATATAGAATCATAATAAAATTATAAAGCTGACATTAAAATAAATTTAACCCCCATCCTATAACCCTTACAAGTGAAATGCTAAAGTTTTGGTAATTAGATTGCATAACTAACTCAGAGGTACTAAACTGATTTGGGGAAAAAAGAAATTTCTGGCATACCTTAAAAGAAGGCCTCTGTACGTAATAAAAGCTTAATTCTGGTAGGAGGTAACCAGATAAGCGTTTACAGTTATAAAGAAGATTAATTTTAGCAGTAAAATTAGCAAAAGGTCCGACTGAGCTACCGGCTACACTCTGCTGCAAAAACCTTGTTCCCTGGCCTAAATTGAGAACTGACTTGGTTCAAAATTACTCTAATAACAGGAAGTTAACGATACAGTGGCCAATATACGTAGCAGCTCACACGAAATTACATACAAGCATTAATAAACAAGCCAACACAACAAAAGTTATGTCATAAAGGTGGCTAAGAAAACATATATGGCGCAACGGAACTTAAACATAAAAAATTGCATCTGAGCTTGTTCTCAGTACTGGTGAAAAACAATATAAAATATAAGGGAGACGGTGCTCGAAAACTACAATTTATAGGCAAGTCAAAGTTATACTGAACATAACTTATTTATTCAGGTCGAACGCAAGAAAAATGGGGAACCAATTTTGTTAATACCATGAAAAGCATCCCATGTACGTAAATTAATACTGACGATGCCCAGGATTGAATTTAACATAAATTACACAGAAGTTAACGCTACTGGGGGAAGGATTTACAAACGACACTGACTCGTTCACACGCAAAACAACAGCGAAACCCACCAAAATCAGCGTGCTGAAACGAGGCAGAAGCAGGCACTGCTATCATTGGCGAAATCAGCAAACCCGGAGGTACCACACAACGCAACATATAATAAAAGTGCGAAGATGGCTCTGGTCTATCGTGCCTGATTTGAGATGATGCGTGAGTATAGAAAAGTTAAGTTGCATTTAGATTAGACCGCGGGCACCCACGCCAACGGCGACACACGGATGCGTTATATGATCGCACTCCACTGAAGGTGAAATGGTTAAAAATCGGACTCATTGCACAAAATCACTGCGGACTCTTAAGTTGCAATTTGAGAGTAAACTACCTAGGTACTGGTTTTATGATAAGTGGCATTAAGTCAGGTGACTAGCTGCAAACCCCTCAAGTCGAAGTTCAGGCCCACGTGGTTCCTAAAACCAAAAAATTGTATATATTCAATTTCCGAAAAAAATTAACTACGACATGCAACCCCTAGAGATGTTTAGAATTACAAAAGGAAAAGAATGAAATGCAGCTAAACACGATAGGGAGCGATTATAGGGACAGATGAAGTCCAGTCTCAAAATCAGAAAAATGAAATAAATTACAAAGACGGGAAAAGTGAGAATGAAAACTACGGCATGCATCCCTTAGAAATACATAGATTTTCATAAGCAAGATATTGAAGGAGGTTGTACAAGGCTCGGAAAGAATTACTGATAAAGACTGAGTGCATACTACAAGTTCGGAGAAGATACCGCAAAATTGAAATAGGCGGGAATAGAAGATCGCGAAATATTAGTGGAAACCAGTAGGATACACGCATGACTATGTGCCTGATGGGCATGGAACAAACAATAGTGGAAGGTGAAGGCTTTTTTCTAAGAACCAACCACATGGAACACATATCACTCATGGAAGGAAAACCATACGAAAAATTTTACATGCACTATACAAAAATGAACATATTGTCTGTTAGAAATGGGGCCCCACAAAGCTAGAAGGAATTTACACAGAGTTCGTACACCGCCACATAACCACCAAAGATTTGAATACACCAGGCCATTGTCAAACTACAACTAGTAGCACATAAACCGCTTTTATCTGTTGGAAATAACTGGATTGAGAAACTAGAACACATTTCCACACACGTTCAGAAAAAATATTCCAAAAAATGAATCTGAGTTCAAGAGTCTTAGATAAACATGCTAGAGAAGAGAAGAGAAGAACCAATCTTACCTCACCGCAGTCCAAGATCAAAGTGAAGACCTAGCGACCATGGCAGGAAGTGGTGGAAGGCTACTGGAAACTGGGAAATCCATAATAACAGCAGTGGTGGGGAGAGAAGATCGTGAGACTCGCCCTGGAGAAGGCTCGAAGACTAGCTTGTAACCAAAGGGTGTAGAAACCTCTCTTGTCGCATCAGCATCAGGGATTGCTAACGACTAACTATAGACTCTGAAGCAGAGAGAACCATGAAAAGCAACCTATTACCACCCACACTGACACAGTCATTAGATCCTCGCACATCCACTTAAAAGTACACATTCTCACAGGGACAGTGGCGTAGCAGAGAAGCCGTACTTATTGTCACATTCATAACCACAATAATAAATTATTAAAATAACAAAATCCTAGTAATATTAACTAACATTTTAGAAACTAAAGTGGGATTCTAGTTTTAACAAAATGTTAATCTAGCGACATCAAATAAATTATAATTTTATATGAAATGTATGAAAGGCGACAGACGATCGTCTTTCAACCTTGACTAAAAGATGAGATCGTTTGGCAGGACACATTCTTACACACGAAGGAATTGTCAATTTAGACTTGAAGGAAAGTGTGTGGGGTAGTAATCGCAGAGGAGACCAAGGGATGAAAACAGTAGGTTGGTTGAAATGGAAGTGGGTTGCAATTCTTCTGAGGTGATGAAGAGGTTACTCAGAATAGAGTGAGGTGGAGAGCTGCACCAAACCAGTCTCCTGACTGAAGACCACAACAACAACAATAAAGAAGTACGATATGAAGCAAATTTACCTAGTAATAATACCCGAGGTAGAGAACAGGCAATTTTTTGAAATTAATGTATTTGTCCTTTTTGGATATTCCGAACGTCCGACTGTCTGACGGATGAGCTACCCGAGTGCCCCTCAGAGATGACAGCTGCCGATTTACGCTACAGACCCTCCCCCCCCCCCCCTCGTGTATATCTGCGGGTGCCACTTTGCTTTTCATTTTATCCGGACGTCACCCATCTGGGCTGACAGTTCCGAACAGAGAGATTCATAGCGCCGCTGCAGGTTAACCCGCAGCCACAGACGACAATTGCTGCGTGAATCATCCTTGTGTCGGATGATGAGCCGGCCGGCAGTTGAGTGGGCGGCATCAACCCGTGTGCATCATCTGGCGGCGCGTTGACACGCAGAGGTCCGCAGCGGTGATTCTATTAAGATACCAGCCGGCTGCCGCGAGTTACGATGCACAGTGAGGGAGCGGCGACGCGGCGGCCGCGCGGGCGTCCATCTTGCGGTGAACAACATGCAAATTACTGCCACCACCGCCACTTATCCTCCCTCTGGATCACAGGCAAAGAGCAGTTGTACGTCTGTCGTGTATTTATAGCGGGGCCGCGTCGCACATGTGGTTACGAAAACCTGTACCGTACTACCGCAAACAAAGCCGTCTAATCTACAAAATTGCCGCGGTGGAGTAGCCGAGCGGTCTAAGGCACCTTGCTGCGGTGCGCGCGGTAGCTCGCCGTCGGAGGTTCGAGTGCTCCCTGGGGCGTGTTCAAAATGTTCGTATCGTCTATGGGACGTAACTACGGGGTCATCAGTCCCTAAACTTACAAACTACTTATGAACTACTTACGAACTAGGCCGGCTCAAATATCCATGCCCGAGGGGGGGATTCGAACCCCCGACCGTAGTGGCCGTGAAGACGGTGACTGGAGCGCCTTAGTCCCCTCGGCCACTGCGGCCGGCCTGGGGCATGTGTGTGTGTGTGTGTTTTGTCCTTAGGTTAGTTTACCTTAGTTTAAGTAGTTTGTAAGCTCCTTTCTCCGATGTTATTTATCTTGTACATCGAGCAGGCGGTGAAGGAAAGCAAGGAAAAATTTGGAATAGGGATGAAAGTTCAGGGTGAGCCGGCCGCGGTGGCGGAGGAGACTGAGGCGCTCCAGTCACGGTCTGCACGGCCACTACGGTCGGGGGTTCGAATTCCCCCTCGGGCATGGATATTTGTGCCGTCCTTAGTCTTAGCTTGTTCATAAGTAGTTTGTAAGCTTAGGGACTGATGACCCCGTAGTTAAGTCCCATAAGTTCTACAAACATTTGAATTTTTAGTTCAGGGTGAAGAAATAAAAACATTGCATTTTGCTGATGACGTTGTAATTCTGTCGGAGACAGCAGACGACTGGAAGAGCAGTTGAATGGAATGGAAGTATGTTGAAGAGAACGTATAAAATGAGTGGTCTTCAGTCCGGAGATTGGTTTGATGCAGCTCTCCAGAATACTCTATCCTGAGCAAGCCTCTATAACTCCACATAAGAACGGCAACCTACATCTGTCTGAATCTGCTTACTGTATCCATCTCTTGGTCTTCCTCTGCGGTTTTTACCCCACACACGTCCCTCCAATGCTAAATTCACGATTCCTTGATGTTTAAGAATGTGGGCTACCAATCGATCCCTTCTTTTAGTCAAGATTTGCCAGAAATTCTTTCCTCCCCAATTCTGTTCAGTACCTTCTCATTAGTTATGCGGTCCACCACCTAATCTTCAGCATTCTTCGGTAGCACTACATTTCAAAATCCTCTATCCTTTTCCTGTCCGCATTGTTTATCGTCCACGTTTCGCTTCCATACAAGGCATCACTCCACACAAATGCCTTCAGAAAGGATTTCCTTAGGCTTAAATCAATATTTTTTTCATTTCTCTTTTTCAAGAACGCTTTTCTACCCATTGTCATTCTGCATTTTATATCCTCTGTACTGTGACAATCATTTAAATGAACATTAACAAGAGCAAAACAAAGATAGTGGAATTCAGTCTTAGAAAATCAGGTAATACTGAAGGAATTCGATTAGGTAACGAAACAATGAAGGTGGTAGATGATTTTTGTTCCTTGGGTAGTAAAATAACATATGACAGTCGCAGTACAGTGGATATAAAATGCAGAATGGCAATGGGAAGAAAAGCATTTTTGGAAAAGAGAAATTTACTAACATGAAAAATTAATTTAATTGTAAAGAAGTCTATTCTGAAGGCATTTGTGTGGAGTGTTGCCTTGTACAGGAATGAAACATGGACGTTAAACGGAGCGGACAGGAAGAGACTAGAGGCTTTAAAATGTGGTGCTACAGAAGAATGCTGAAGATTAGGTGGGTACATCGCGTCACTGATAAAGAGGTACTGTACAGAATTGATGAGAAAAGGGATTTTTGGCATACCATGACTAAAAGAAGGGATCGCTTGGTAGGACACATTCTTAGACATCGAGGAATCGTAAATTTAGCATTATATTTTAGCATATGGATTAAACACGACGAGATTTCGTGTGGTGTATGTTTCCGCAAGCATGCTAAATTCTCTCTCAGATTTTCTCGATTGATTCCGTCTTTACTATCTTCGTACGACCGACTGCAGAACATGCTTTCGTAACGGTCATTTCTTCGGCCGTCAGCCATGTTTTTTACTGATACTAGTTTTCTTCTATTGAAATCGCGTGTGTGCTTTACTTGCTTATTCTAAGTTAATTTCTTTTTTGTAAATCCTATGTAATTCACCATGGTTATACACCATATGGTACTTAATGACAGTATACCACTGCCTACCTGCACATGAGTTCGTTCGTGCATAGTATAATTACAGTTGTGCTTGAAAATGTCCGCCATCTCTTCAAAACTCCGCTGACACTTCTTTTTGTCGCTGCTACGAAATTTCCCGCCTGAGTGAGTGTCGCAAGCATTATGCGCGTGTCTGTCAATTAATGTGTGTGATTATCCCCTGCGTATTTGCAAATATCCTCCCATGTTACTTTCATGTTCAAAGAGGGCACACACTTTTTTATTATGGGCAGCAACTTTACAATTTAATTAACTTTTATACAAGGTGTGTGCTTCATTGTACTTATTTGGTCTCCCTACATTGTGCTTGTTCATTTTACTGAATAGATAATAATTTAAAGCATCATACCTCTGCTTTGTAATTTCATACTCCCTGTGCCATTCTTAATGATCTATTTCTTTTTATTATATTATTTGTGTTTTTTTAAACGTTGGCTGCTCGCTGAAGGAGTGAGCAGTTTGATAAATTTCCGTTGCTCAAGTACTGTGGCCACTCGCAAAGTAATTTACAGCAGCACGGACGGTTTTATATTGTATTTCCTGATCTCTACTGCCCGAGATCTTTGACTTGGCTTACCGCTGCCAGGATTCGTCCTTCTGGCGTCTCCCGATTCCATTTTTAATTTTTGTTTGCTTCTCGAGGTACCCTCCCGTCCCTTGAATGTGTGTGTGCATGTCAATGAGTAGGAATTGCAAGCGCCAGTTTTATTTCGAAAAGAAATGTGAACTTTATTTTTCCAGCGATTATACATATGATAAATTGTATATGTCGGTAACAGTGCAGGTTTATACTGTCTGTAAATTATTATCTTTTCTAGTATTTGCTTTTTTGTCGTTGAAGCAATTTGTTCACGTGTTACTGAATGTTTGTTGTCGGAGACCTTCTTCAGAGTTATTATGGACCAGCCATTAGACGAACAGCACCTCTGAATGATGTTACAGCAATGAGAAAAGGTGTATGGGCCACCTACTTTCATAAATTTTCAGCAGATGACCATCCTGTTCATGGACATAGCCCTAAAAAAGCAGATTCTTGGTGTGGTTACCAAATATCAAAATAAAGCGGTCAAATTTACCATCACAAGCATTCTGTTCCTGAGCCTATTATGAATGAAATAAAACCAATTTTCAGATAGCTGAGTGACCCTGTTTTGCTTAGTAGATGTCTTCATGGGGGCACTCAGAATACAAATGAAAGTTTCAACTATTGCATATGGGAAACATTACCCAAGAATGTTTTTGTAGGACTAAATAAATGGAAATTTGGTGTCTGGATGCAGTGATATGTTTCAATGATGGAGTAATAGGAAGGATGGAAGTAAAACATGAAAATAACTGTCAAGTTAGCTGTCTTCCAAATAAGGAAACTATGTTTTCCAAACTTATTAAGGATGGAAGTCCTGAGAAATTTAGGAATAAAATGTGGTTGCAATATGGTAGATCAGTTGCTTGCGTGTGACATACCTACATAAAAAAGCGTTATTTTGGAATAAGTATGATCGAAGAGCATAGCAATGTACTAAATTTAACACAATATTTAAAATGAGTGAGATGAGAAAACACAAATAATATCATGTCGACGACTTCCATAATGGCTCTACCTCTGTGCAGCCTGATAACGGAATCTGAAAAGTTTGTTGCTCTACAGTTGAGACACTTGCCCTAAGTGCAGAATACTTTTACCGAAGCAGCTGTCCAATGAAAGACGCACTCTCAGACAAGGTGAGAGGTGAGTCATGTATTTCGCTTTTCCTGGATTTCTACTGCCTTCTAACTGCAAGTGTGTGAACGGGCGAAGGGAAGGCTTACCCGACAATGCACCAGAAATCTGTCACCCTGCTACAGGTAAGTATCAGTAAAAACTATGCAACTCAGAATTCTTTAATAAGCGACTAAATGGCCCTTATTTCAGATAAGGTTACCACGGATGACTGTTATATTGGTTCCTCTGTAGTAGTGTGAAAAACAAAATACTTTCCGTATTCCTACTCCGGAACAGGAAACAACAAGATGATTTGCTTCTTTAAGGTGGAACACACAGAGAGTTTCCTTACTAAGAGTCGTGCGACGCGTTTTCTGAGGTATTTCTCAAGTTGTATGGAATTTCATTTTTGTTATGTGTGGCCTCTATCAGTTCAAACAAATGCTGTAAACCTACGTTTTGGGGCAAAGTCTGGTGCCATCAGGAAACTTCGGTTTCTATCCCAAAAAGATTTTCAAAGCGAATTTAACAGTCCTTCTTCGACTGGCCGATATTCAGTTTACCAGGAGGGAGTTGAAATTACAGAATCATCATTTGCATAAGTCGTGGTTGCAGTTGAAGAGAAAAACCGGTAGAATCTGTACTCGAGGATGACCATGTTGGGTTTAGGAGAAATGTTGAAAAGAGTGCAGTAATTCTTACCTTAGCTTTCGCATATTTCAATGCCGAATACTGTGAGGAGGCACTTAACAGAATTGGAGAGAAAAGAAATTTGTGGCATATCATCGCTAAAAGAAGGCACAGATTGGTACGTCACATTCTGTCACCGTTGACTAGACTATACTTTTCAAAATTAAGAAGGCAGCGGGGGTAAAATACTGGGAACGGAATGTTATTTGTAGGTTGTACAGAAACCAGACAGAAGTGATAAAGGTCGAAGTGTATGAAATTGAAGCATTAGTTGGGAAGGGAGTAAGACAGAGTTGTAGGCTTTCCCCAGTGCCATTAAATCTATAAACTGAGCAACCTGTGAAGGAAAGCAAGGAGAAATTTGAAGTGGGTATTGAAATTGAAGTTCAAGGAGATGAAATAAAAACTCAGCAGTTTTCCGATCACATTTTCATTTATCAGATATAACAAAACACCTGTAAGAGCAGCTGAAGGTAATGGACATTGTTTTAAAAATGGGAATAAGAGAACATCAAAAAGAGTAAAAGAAGGGCAATAGAACGAAGTCGACTTAAATCAGGCGATGCTTAGTGAATTAAGTTACGAAACGTGACAATAAGAGTGGTAGATGATTTTGTTACTTGGGCAGCAAAATAACTTCACTGTTGTCGAAGTACAGAAGATATACTCGTAAAATACAGAATGGCAATGAGAAGAAAAGCATTTCTGACAAGGGAAATTTGTTAAAATAGAACATTAATTTAAGGAGTAGGAACTCTTTTCTAAAGGCATTTCTCTGGAGTACAGCCATGTATGGGAACGGAACATGGACGACAAATATTTCAGGCAAGAAAGGGACTGAAGAGTTTAAAACGTTGTGATACTGACAAATTCTCAAGATTACGTGGTGCGATCGCGTAACTAATGAGGAGGTACTGAACAGAACTGTGGAGAAAAGAAATTTGTGTCATGTCTTGAGTAAAGAAGGCATCTATTGATAGGGTACATTCTAAGGCAAAAAGGAATCGTCATTTTAGGTCTGGAGGAAAGTTTATGGGGTAAAAATTGCAGAGAGAGAAAAAGACGAATACAGTAAGGAGATTCAAACAGCCGTGGATTGCCGTTTTGACTTAGAGATGAAGAGGTTTGCACAGTATAGCATTGGTTGGACAACTGCATCAAACCAGTCTTTGGACTGTAGATCACAACAAGAAAAAATTTCACGTGCCCAATTGTGTTCAGTTTCCGGTTGGACGAAATACGTGATATAGACTCATTATTGCATATTACAAGTCAGAAAGGCTTTTAGGGGTTAATCGGCCGTCTTGCAATATTAATTACTGTTTTAATAAGTGCAGGAAACCACTAATCAACGCAACAATTGGAGATACTCTTCGAAAAGAAAGAAATGGGTAGCAAATATAAGAAAGGAAAAATGGTTTACGACTACAACAAGTTAAATCCACTCTAATCATTTTCAAGATAAATGTATATACAACACAAATGATGAGATGTGTCTTTTGACCAACCAATTCCAATTGTCATTAAGTTTCAACAACTTAAAAAAGATATATGTAAAATCTTACTATCAGCGTCCCGGAAAGGAGCTTTCAAGGATTTTGAAGAAAATACACTTATGAAGAAATCAGTAGCAGATGCTAAGTTTATAATTTATGATTACACAACTTTTCTGTATTACATTATGTTGTAATGCTCTACTTTACTGATAGCAATCAAAAATCTAAATCCTAAGTTTTGTGACCCAGCCTCGTCGCCGCTTTTGTGTCTCGTTTCCGTCGTAGGTGTCGGTGGCCGAGTGGAATGAGACCGACACAGGAATAGAGATAGCATGCTGGTGCAGGTACGGAGGGGAGCAGCCAGAAACTATAAACACTAGAGTACATTAGAAGAGATATATATTGCACAGAATGTATACAATACTTAACTTTTACATAGTACTGCAGAATGTTGATACATAGTTGTTAGAGGCCTGCCTAGTGCCTGTACAATAGCCAAGTCTTCACTGGTGCCTATCTGATTCCGAAGGTCCTAACTGGTTGCTATCTCAGTCCCAAGTGCACGATGTCGTTCAGTGGTGGCCACGAGCGGAGTTGCAGCAGAGGGCGCTCGTGGCTGTCGTCGTAAGAACGCCACGCCGTGCGTGCATGGCGGAGCGCGGCGAAAGTAGGTGGCGCGCACTTTGTACTTGTGCGACACCACACCCCTCCCCCCCCCCCCCCCCAAACCGCCGCGCCGTCGTGGCGTAGGGCTGAGGGCCACGGCGACGGCACTGGGAGGAGGGCCTGGGCGGGGGCGTTACTGGTGGGACGGGCGTCGTAGCTGAGGCTGGGATCGAGACGCCGTCCGCGCCCCGGCATCCGCCTTGCGATCCTCCAGGAAACCCGGCGAAACCTGAGGAAGGGCGCAAGCTTCTTCCCAGATTGAACAGGTCATCTTCTTCTGAGGTGCGTGGCCCAAGCTGGGGGAGCCCGCACGGTCTCGGAGTTCCTCTCGGTGACAATGTCATCTGCGGCGGCGACGGAGGCGGAGGGGCCGACTGCATAGGAGGCGCGTCGACATCCATCGGGAGCTCGTAGCCCGGGGAAGCTGGGCCCAGCGGCGAGCGATGTGGCTGTGCTCCCTGGCGGTGAACTGGGTCTGGAATCAAGAAACCGGAGGCAGGATCGCGCGGCCTGTGCAAGCGCAATTGGTTTGCGTGGCGCCGCAGCTCCGACCCTGTGGAAGAACGTACAACATACATATTGCGACCGAGCACGCGCTGAATGGTGCCTGGCAACCATGTCTTCTTCATACCAGCAAACAACCTGTACAGACCGACGTAGAAACCTGAAAACGCGTAGCGCCATACGAACCGACTCGGTGCGTGGGAGGCTGCAGCAGGTGAAGGAGAGTGCGGTGACGGCGGCCGTGTAGCAGTTCGGCAGGAGACGGGCCGTCACGTGGCATGCACCGATACGTAGACAGGAAAATTTAAAGAGCTTGCTGCCTGGAGTGCTGACCTTTCATCTTCTCCATGTGAGACTTGAATGTTCGAACGAAACGTTCTGCTTCACCATTGGACTGAGGGTGAAAAGGTGCGGTGGTGATATGCTAAATGCCATTCACACGACAAAACTGTTGAAATTCCTCACTGAGGTCCATTGTCACTGACTATAGTTTCAGGCAAACCTTCGATGCAAAACACTGATGTTAAGGCATGATTGTACTAGACGCCGTCGTTGAGTTCATGGCAATCACAAAAGGAAACTTGCTGAAAGCGTCTACAACAATTAACCAGCGCGTATTCCAGAAAGGTCCGGCAAAGTCAATATGTAAACGTTGCCATGGTCCCTTGGGGCGTGGCCAGTCTGAGAAACGTTGCGGAGGAGCCGCCTGATGCTCCGCACAAACCGTGCACTGTGACGTCATATTCTCTATCTGAGCATCCATACCAACCCAGGTACAATGACGTATGGCCAGTTGCTTTGTCCTAACAATATCCCAATGTCCTTGATGCAGGAGGCGTAACACTTCACGTTGCAGGGAACGAGGAACAATCACCCTTGCTTGGTCGTTGTAGGTATGTAACAACAGAACACCCTGACTTAATGATAATGCATGACGTTGTGCAAAATAACGTCGAACCAGAGGCCGATCAATGTCTTTGGCTCTGGCAGGCCACCCTGAGCGAACAAAACGTGCTACTACACTTAGGTCTGCATCCGCAGCTGTTTCCTGTGCAACCCTACGAGAGTTTAAAGGAAAGTCTGCGACAGCGGAAGCATCTCTGGAGTCTATCTGACAACATGCCATTTCTGAAGAATCAAATGACACATCCTGGCCAACCGGAAATCGGGAAAGTGTGTCCGCGTTTGCGTGTTTAGTGGTAGGTCGGTACAAAATCTCATACTGATAATTTGACAATATCAAGGACTACCTCTGAAGCTTTTGTGCCGTTCGTGGCGGAATTGGCCTGGTGGGTGAGAACAACGACGTGAGGCTTATGGTCTGTCAACAAATAGAATTTTCTGCCATAGAGATAATGATGAAACTTTGTGACGCCGTCAATCTGACTGTAATTCTGTTGCGTCGGCGTCAGTAGCTTGGATGCAAAGGCAATAGGACGATCGTGACATCCAATACGATGTGACAAAACTGCACTCACACCGTACGACGAGGCATCAACTGCTAGCACTACAGGCTTCTGTGAGTCAAAGGGAATCAAACATGCATCACTGAGTAGTGCAGACTTTAGTTTGTCAAAGGCAACCTGACAATCTTTAGACCATACAAAAGGAACATTCTTCCTACGTAAGTGATGCAGTGGAGCTGCAATCTGAGAGGCATTAGGAATAAACCTGAAATAATAGTTAAGTTTTCCCGTTACTGCTTGCAATTTGTGCACATTCTTAGGAGGAGGCAAGTCTTTGATTGCTCTAAGATGTGACTGTAAGGGATGAATTCCTTGGGCATTAATCACATGGCCTAGGTACTCTATTTCAGTTTGAAAAAACGAACACTTTGCTTTATTGCAACGTAGACCTGCTGCAGTCAAAACTTTGAAAAGGCACTCCAGGTTTGCTAAATGTTCTTCAACTGTACGTCCGGATACCAGAATATCATCTAAATAGTTCGAACAACACGGTACAGAAACTGTCAGCTGTTCCAAAAAACGCTGATAAATAGCGGGGGCAGAAGAACTGCCAAAGGGTAGGCGTTGAAATTGAAAAAGATCCATGTGAGTATTAATGACGAAAAACTTTTTTGACTCGTCATCAAGTGGAATCTGTAAGTATGCCTCTGCTAAATCAATCTTAGTAAAGAAACGAGACTGTCCTAATTTGTCCAGTAGTTCGTCAGGTCTGGGCAGGGGATAAGTGTCTACAATTGTTTGACTGTTCACTGTTGATTTGAAGTCCGCACAGAGACGAAGTTTTCCTGACGGCTTGGGTATAATTACTATAGGCGAGGCCCACTGACTCGCAGAAACAGGAGAAATCACCCCACTATCTTGCCAACGTTTAAGTTCTTCGGCAACTGTATCACGCAAGGCGATAGGCACTGGTCTAGCTTTACGAAATTTTGGAACTGCAGATTCTTTTAAAGTTACATGTGCCACGAAGTCTTTTGCACAACCTAGTTCCGGCGAAAACAAGTCACTATATTTGTCACACAATGCATTGATTTTATCCTGAGGCACTACTGACGAAATTTGAAGCACATCTCTTTGAATTGATAAACCAAACGAGTCAAAAGCATCTAGTCGAAATATGTTCTGTGTCGATTTGGCCTGAAGAACTACAAAAACAACTGTTTTTGTTACACCTTGAAAAGAGGCGGGCAGGCTACAGGTTCCTAGCACGGGAATATTTTGACCTGTATAAGCTGTTAACACATGTTGACACGGCGACAATTTTGGCGAACCCAGAAGTTCATAAGTATCTTTATTTATTAATGTCACAGCGGAACCAGTACCAAGCTGAAATTGCACAGTCTTATTTTCTATGAAGAGAGTCACAAACAGTTTTTGCTTGCGGCGCTCGACAGGTACGGGAATGTGGGCAACGTCTGCTACGGTTTGTTTACTGCGCTTGCACGGGCCGCGTAGTAAAGTAAGCGGCGCAGACTCGGCACGCAGCGGATTAACAACACTGTCACTAGATGGCACTACCGCCGGATCGGCGTCCGCGCAAGCATGCGAAGCTACTCCAGATTTACTAACTAGTGCACTAAACTTTCGAGTAGCTACATCAATTCTACTGTCACTAGCTACACAGTACTGGGCAGTATTACAAGGAGCAGTTGCAGAAGGCACTATTTTCACTACAGGAATGCACTGTTCATAGTCATTTTGCTTGTCCCGAACCTTTTTCCGTTGCACTGTTTTACGCGCTCGTCGGCGCTTGCTACGTGGTGCACTATATAGTTTTGCCATAGGCGCAGAACTACTTTCTTGCAATTGAGATCCAAGGAAAGCACTGTTCAATTCCACAGCCCGTATAACATTTACAGAATGAACTGTTCTCGCACTCTGTGAAGCACTGTTTCTAACGGTACTGTTTTTTGAGTTTTTAATTTGCATACATACAGACTGTACATGTCCTGATTTGCCACATTCATAACAGGTTGCGTTGCGACTAGGGCAATGAGCACGCTTGTGGCGAGACACACACTGGGGGCAAGATTTACGTACAGTTTTCTGAAATGAGCGTTGGCGCCCGTTATGCAATTTACTGTGTCTAACACTACGGGGCGACCTTTGCGTCGCACTTTTACTCTGGCTACTGTTCACTGTCTGTTCAGCACGGCCGGTAGAAAAATAAGAATCACTAGTGCTATACTGAGAACTACGGCTAGGAAAGTGTCCGTTGCGGCGCACTGAATTTACACTATGGCTTTGCATTTCTACATGAGCTAAGTCAAAAGTATCATGCGCTTCTATAAGCTGCAGTACACTGTCTAATGAGGGGTCAGACTGTTTCAGAATTGCTGCAATAATTCTGGGGTCCTGAATATTCTGCGTAATTGCATCCCTCAACATCACGTCACTATACGAAAGTCCACAAGAGCAAGTAAATTTACAGTTGCGGGTTAAGCCCTTCAATTCCGTAATCCACTCTTGGTGTGACTGCTGCGGTAATTTTTTAAGTCTGAAAAATCGGTACCGTGCCACAGCTACGAGAACTTTTCTCTCATAATGAGCATTCAGTGCATCTACAATTTGTTCAAAGTCTACATCACAAGGAGATGCATTGGGGAATAGTTTCTGCAGTAATACGAAGGTTTTGGGGCCCACCACGGACAATAAAAATGCTTAACAGTCTGACCTGTAAGTTGATGAGCCGCGACGAGTTCTTGAAACTGTGCGAAATAGTCGCTCCATTCTTCCTCACGTTCGTTGTACTGGCGAAACGTAGGAAGCGTTGCGGCGGCAGGTGTGGGCTGCTGATGCGACGGCTGTTGTTGAGTTGTCGTCAACTGCGCCACTGCCTGGAGAAGTTGTGTAATTTCCGCCGTCTGTAACTGAATAATTTCCATTAAGTTTGGATTCGGGTTAGCGGCCATGCTGACCGATTAGGCGCCGCGTATACAAGTAACTTATAACAAAACACAAATGTAATATGAAAGAGGACGCCCTGCAACAAAAAAGTCCACAAAACACGTAACAGAATATGTTCCCCCAAAAATCTTATAATAAGGGTGGGTGGGCGGGAGCAATTTTTGCGTGCTCCGACTGCTGCTGTCTGGCTGCTGCAAGCGGGCTGGTCCTCGGTTCTTCTATCACTCCTCGTCGCCACTTTTGTGTCCCAGCCTCGTCGCCGCTTTTGTGTCTCGTTTCCGTCGTAGGTGTCGGTGGCCGAGTGGAATGAGACCGACACAGGAATAAAGATAGCACGCTGGTGCAGGTACGGAGGGGAGCAGCCAGAAACTATAAACACTAGAGTAAATTAGAAGAGATATATATTGCACAGAATGTATACAATACTTAACTTTTACATAGAACTGCAGAATGTTGATACATAGTTGTTAGAGGCCTGCCTAGTGCCTGTACAATAGCCACGTCTTCACTGGTGCCTATCTGATTCCGAAGGTCCTAACTGGTTGCTATCTCAGTCCCAAGTGCACGATGTCGTTCAGTGGTGGCCACGAGCGGAGTTGCAGCAGAGGGCGCTCGTGGCTGTCGTCGTAAGAACGCCACGCCGTGCGTGCATGGCGGAGCGCGGCGAAAGTAGGTGGCGCGCACTTTGGACTTGTGCGACACCACACTAAGTTTTGTATTTCTTGCTTCAAAGTTTATCCCCTATTTCAATCCCTTGTGGATGGGGATATCGAAAAATCTCTGATGCCTACAGTGGCATATAAAAAAGTCTACAATTTTCAAGTTTCTATCATCTGTAGATTCACCTTTCAGCCCCGTTCACTGTCTTTTAGAAACTAATCGTGACCGCGAAATTTCTTTCTTACGATTTGGCATCTTTCTTGGTAGTTTTATTTTTCAAACTGCAATATGCACTTATTTTTCCTTATTCGTACGCTTGTTGTCGAGAATCAACTGAAGAATGTGCATCACATTTCGCTGTATATTATCTCTTTGCTATTATAGTGTCAAAAGTCATCGCTGGTCTTTGGTACGAATTTTATAAAAGCGGACGACTTTCACTATATCTTCCACCCGATGACAGCTATCGACACGGACCTGCTATGGTGTACAACGGGAGACTTTGTACTACAACTCAGAGAGATCGTTCGTCTGGACTGTGCAGTTTTTGCTGAAGAGCAAAGTATTGACACTCACGTGTAGAATTTTATATAAGTCGGTAACTTTCAACTCCCATCATCCATATAGTTATGAACCCTCTACCACCATAGTGCACAATGGGAGACTGACACCTACCACCACATACAAACACTATTCATTTGCGATGTGTAGTTTTGGCTGCAGAGTGCAATATAGGCACGAACACCTCAGTTTATGTATATACTAAGATTAAGATTTTCTGCGAGGACTACAGTAGGAAAATTCCTAAAATTGGTCCAGTCGTCATCAACAAAAAGTGATAGCTTGGAGCGCAGAAAGACATTTGAAGATTTCCACGGTATTTTCGCGTTGATGAAAACACCGTGCTGCTCCCTCGTGGCCACGGTAATATTCGACTCTTATCCGGTCTCTACCAGTGGGACGCGCGAAGTTCTCGAATGAGACGCAGCAGGAAACATCTCGGGCAATCCGACACAGCGCCGCCGATCTTACGACCTGTAATAACTGCTGTCAAACTAATTGTACCGTGTTAGCTGCATCCGTACAGTTATTTACGTTAGTTGAATAATATCTGTGGCGAAATTAACGCCCGGCAAATGGACATTAATAACGACAGCAGCTGAACGGCAATTTGCCATGTGACTCCCATAGCTGGGTCCAATGCTTTATTACGGACGGTTGACACGTGAACGGAACAGCAGATGGCTGTTATTTCTTTACTAAGGGTACGTGTTTAGTGTCTCCCTAACTGGCGGTTTCAAATTACCCTGCAGCAGCGAATGCATTCGTTTCCACTTCGGAATAATAAAAAAAAAGTGAACATGCATGTGGCATGATGAATTTGTTCTAGAGTGTAATTTACAGTTGTGATATATAAACTGTGAGTCAACCGAGAAGAAATTAATTATCTGACTCGTGGAATTACGATGTCCTGACAGCGGACAGTAACTACTAGAGCTGTGTATCTATTAACAGTTATTAAAAGCATAATAGGTGCCGATCTAGGTGATAGGCTGGTACCAATAAATACTTTTATGACACCGAGACTATAGCGGAAACAAGGGTCGAAAAGCTAAAGTGCTTCCTACATAGAAATTGTTGCTTTGCATTAACGTTTGTTTAAAACATTGTAAACGGTAATACACTATTGGCCATTAAAGTTGCTACACCAAGATGAAATGAATATGATAAACATGTATTCATTGAACAAATATATAGAGCTGACATGTGATTACATTTTCACGAGCCGCGGTGGAGTGGCCGAGCGGTCTAAAGCACCTCGCTGCGGAGCGCACGGTTGATCGCCGTGGAGGTACGAGTCCTCCCTGGGACATGGGTGTGTGTGTTTGTCCATAGCTTAGTTTACCTAGGATTAAGTAGTTTGTAAGCTACGGACTGATGACCACGCAGTTTGGTCCGATAGATTTAGAGACATTTGAACATTTTGAACATTTTCACGCAATTTGGATACATAGACCCTGAGAAATCAGTACCCAGAACGACCACCTCTGGCCCTAATAACAGCCTTGATAGGCCTGGGCATTGAGTCAAACAGAGCTTGGGTGGCATGTACAGGTACAGATGCCCATGCAGCTTCAACACAATTCTACAGTTCATCAAGATTAGTGACTGGCGTATTGTGACAAGCCAGTTGCTCGGCCACCATTGACCAGACGTTTTCAATTGGTGAGACGTCTGGACAATGTGCTGGCCAGGGCAGCAGTCGACCATTTCCGTATCCAGAAAGGTTCGTACAGGACTTACAACATGCGGTCGTGCGTTATCCTGCTCAAATGTAGGGTGTCGCAGGTATAGAATGAAGGGTTCTGCCATTCGTGTACCCAGGTCCAGGGTAACCGCAGCCATGATCTCCGAGCTGATAGTTCATGTTGCTGCAAAAGTCGTCGAACTGTTCGTTCAGATGGTTGTTGTCTTGCAAACGTCCCCATCTGTTCTGTCAGGAATCGAGACGTGACAGCACGATCCGTTACAGCCATGTGGGTAAGATGCCTGTCACCTCGACTGATAGTGATACGAGGTCGTTGGAATCCAGCACGGGGTTTCGAATTGCCCTCCTGAAAAAAAAAGTTCAAATGTTTGTAGAGCTTATGGGACTTAACTACGGGGTCATCTGTCTCTAAGCTTACAAACTACTTATGAACTAGCTACAACTAAGGACGGCACAAATATCCATGCCCGAGGGGGGATTGGAACCCCCGACCGTAGTGGCCGTGCAGACCGTGACTGAAGCGTCTCAGTCCCCTCGGCCACCGCGGCCGGCTTGCCCTCCTGAACCCACCGATTCCATATTCTGCTAACAGTCATTATATCGCGATCAACGCGAGCAACAATGTCGCGATACGATAAACCGCAACGCTATAGGCTACAATCCGACCTTTATCATAGTCGGAAACGTGATGGTACGCATTTCTCCTCCTTACACGAGGCAACACAAGAACGTTTCACTAGGCAACGCCGGTCAACTGCTGTTTGTGTATAAGAAATCGTTTTGTAACTTTCCTCGTGTCAGCACGTTGTAGATGTCGCCGCAGGTGCCAACCTTGAGTGAATGCTCTGAAAAGCTAATCATTTGCATATCACAGCATCTTCTTCCTGTCGGTTAAATTTCGAGTCTGTAGCACTTCATCTTCGTGGTGTAGTTATTTTAATGGCCAGGAGTGTATATACCCCCTGCTACTTGGCTTACGAAGGGAGAAATGCATATCGGTACCGATAAACACAAACCCAGTTGCGTATTTAAGTGGGGAGGGGCTTCTGTGCTTAAGGCCTCCCTCCCCCTGAAATGTGGAATTATAGATTACTTTTTTATTACGCAGCTGAACTCAATACGAGAGTTTCAACTTAAATAATGGCAACTATGCTGTGGAGACACTATGCAGAGGAATCTACTATTGTCGCTGATAGCGCACCTGCAAATGGACTAGCCCGTTCCGCGTCACCAACGTGCGCACAAATTAGGGAGGCACCGTCATTCACTTGTGAGCGATCGGCAAACGTAACGGTGTTTTTTTTTTTTTTTTTCTTTTTTTTTTTCGCGAAATAGGAACAACGGAGTTTGATGAAGGTTAAATGTGCCTGGGCATACGAAAAACTGCATGACGATGGGTTCCGCATGAAATGACGGAAATGCGTTACTACTCTGTTAAACGCACTTGGATCACTATGAGCGCGGAGAGGCTATTCGCAACACTGGATGAGAGGTGGGGCACATCGTTCGCGCCAATCCAACGAATGTCGTCATTATAAGTCGCCGCGAAAGTCGAAAGTGCGTCAAAGCCCCAGTGGGGTGAAAGTTATAGTGATTATCGTGTGCCGGCCGCGGTGGCCGAGGGGACTAAGGCGCTCCAGTCACGGTCTGCACGGCCACTACGGTCGGGGGTTCGAATCCCTCCCCCCACAGCAGGCCATCGATGTACAGCATTACTATTCGTTTTTGGAGCATCACCTGCCACCAGCTTAGCGAAATAAGCGGCAGCACTTTCTGTGCAACCCACCCATCATTTTGCACGACAATGCGCGGGCTCTTACAGCTCAAGCTGTAGCTGCTCTGTTAGGTCACTGGGATTGGGAAGTACTGAACCATCCACCATATTACCCGGACTTAAGTTCTCGTGACTTTGATTTGATTCCAAAGATGAAGGAACCAATTCGTAGCATTCGCTTCAGAACTGTTCCAGAGATTCGACAGACAGTAGAACGCTTCATTCGAACCATCAAGAGAACAGGCTCTGCTAACGGTATATTGAGCGTTTCACATTGACGGCAACGGGTCTACACAACGCTGGTAACTACGTTGAAGGACAGTAACAGGTGCAAAAATGTAACGCTTTTGTTTCGGCTGTGGATAATTAGTTGCCACTATTAAAGTTCCAACTCTCGTACTATGGATATAAAACAAGAGTTAATAACACCTGGATCTCATACGTAGGAAGTATGCTACTACAATATGCCGACGACAGACTGTTTCCGAATGAATGTAGGCACAAAAGAGACTCACCGATAACTGGCGTGGTTGTACGTTGTGATTGGTAATACGTACTCATTCTTTCGTGTTCCCTGTGACACAAGCGCTTTAGTTGGATTTGGAGGAAACAAATGGAGCAAATAAATAACTCACCAGTAATTTTATCGGGCGAGCTATTTTTTTTTCTTTTTTTTCTCCCAGTACAAACAGAAATTGTGGTGTCGCACAAGTCTGAAATGCGCGCCACGTACTTTCGCCACGCGCCGCCATGCAAGCACGGCGCGGCGTTCTTACGACGTCAGCCACGAGCGCCCTCTGCTGCAACTCCGCTCGTGGCCACCACTGAACTGCATCGGTCACTTGGGATTAGGTCAGGCACTAGGACTCATCAGTAGGCAGACCTCTACCTATTTAAACCATGTATCTGCATTCCACTAGTCTTCAGTTAACAAAGATAAGTATTGTACAATCTCTACGAAATATATCTTGTACTAATGTAGCTAAGTGTTTCTAGTTTCTGCTGTCTCACTGGCTGGTCACCTCAGACTCTGTAACTGCACACGCGTGCATCCTATTTCTCTGTGTCGGTCTCTCTGTACTCGGCCACCGACACCTAGGACAACCGGCGGCAACGAGACACAAAAGCGGCGACGATGATGGGATACAAAAGAAATCTCAAGTGAAATTTTGTCGTCTGCTCTGTTATACTCTCTGAACTGTTTTCGCTGGACGAGTTCGTCTGTCGTCAACTTCAGCGGCCAGATATATATTTTTCAGGGTTAATAAACGTTGCCCGAGATCTCAAATGAGAACTGCTGGCATTAACACAAAATGTTAATGATACTTGCAGCCGGCTTTTCTTAGAAGCCAAGGAATTAGCTTCAGCTAGTGGAATCGAAACCAAAGAACCACGCACTTCTACGAAGCAATCACATCGTACAAATCAGGATACCGGTGATTATGTTGAAGTTTGTTACAACAAAGTGTCAGCGTTCATACCCTTTCTGGATTCTTTCATTAGTTCGCTGCAGGGTCGGTTGTAGACACTTCATGAACATCTTAACAGCTTTAATTGTCTTCTGCTACGAAAGAGTGAAGCCATAGGTAAGACTGATGGAGTTACGAAACTACACTCATTTTATGCTTCAGACCCATTATAGTCCGCATCACGTAGGAAGGCGGCCCAGTTTTCAACCGTCCTGCGTATCCCCCTCCATTACCGCAACAACATCCAATAATGTTAAGTCTGTAAGCGCATGTCTAGCCGCGAGTTACACAATGTTCCTATCGCAGGCTCAACAGTTGGTGTTCGGCCATAGCTCCTCCCTTCCTCGCTTCCCCTATCACTCCGCCTCTATACGCGAAAGCACCTTCCTACATCACACCGACTATAAAATTTGGTCTCGTAGGACATTTATGTATCTGACACCTATAAAAAGTGTTCAAATGTTTGTAGAACTTATGGGACTTAACTACGGGGTCATCAGTCCCTAAGCTTACAAACTACTTATGAACTAGCTAAGGCTAAGGACGGCACAAATATCCATGCCCGAGGGGGGATTCGAACCCCCGACCGTAGTGGCCGTTCAGACCGTGACTGGAGCGCCTCAGTCCCCTCGGCCACCGCGGCCGGCTGACACCTATAAATTGTATGTGCTGTTGCGAAAACTATTTCAACTTTTTTTCTCTCGCTTACGTCATGTTATTAACGGAACAAATGTAAAACAGTGACACACTTTATTTTTGTAAGCTTGGGCATTAAATTAGCATGGATCAATAATATTAACTTCCAATTTGAGCTACTGGAGAGACATACCCCCTCCCCCCCCCAAAATGTAAATACGCCACTGGACAAACGAAACAATATATCCAACGCGCCGCGACAATGCGCCACACCACCGACGGCTGCCGAGGGCGCTGCGAAAACAACGTGAGGATTCAGCTAACGGGAGCGAAACGCCATGACCTATTCATAAAAAATAATACAAGTCTGACTTAAAGTCCTTATGGAGGTATGCAGCAATAATAATGTCGCGTTGAAATGGAAGCAGGCTTAAGAACTGAACACAGCACTTATGCTGAAAGCAGGTTTATTGCGAACTTAACATACACGCAGCACTGACTGCCTCTCAGGTAGAGTGCTCTGCTATTTATATAGAGACAGAATGTACCAGAATTTAGAACAGTTAATATAAGAAACAAGTATAATTTATAAATGAACATAAGAAAGATATAGAACATCCTGGAATAGTTAATTACAAAGAATTAATTTTTGCAGGTGGGCGGGATAGAACCGGCGACCTTCAGCACCGCTATCCCCTGCGCCACGCCGGCAGTCGGTTTACGTGCGGGCTCGCGGCAATAATAAGTATAAAAATGACGTTAAAAAGGCTGTTGGGCTGCAGAATAGAACAAAATCCAGCTACAGGTGGATTCTTTATTGTCCTTATATTTCTCACGCGTTTCTAGCTGCGTCCATCATCAGAGAATCTGTACAAAAACAATTACAAATTATGTAACAGATGTTACGTGTATCAGACGTTATCAGTTGGTGAGAGGTCTGGAGAATGTGCTGGCCAGGGCAGCAGTCTAACATTTTCCGTATCCAGAAAGGCCCATACAGCAGCTGGAACCTGCGTTGGTGCATTATGCTGCTGAAATATAGGGTTTCGCAGGGATCGAATGAAGGGTAGAGCCACAGGTCGTAACACATCTGAAATGTAACGGCCACTATTCAAAGTGCTATGGATGCGAACAAGAGGTGACCGAGACGTGTAACCAGTGGCACCCCATACCATCACGCCGGATGATACCTCAGTATATCGATGACGAATACACACTTCTAATTTCCCTTCACCGCGATGTCGCCAAACTCGGATGCGACCATCCTGACGCTTTGAACAGAACCTGGATTCATCCGAAAAAATGACGTTTCGCCATTCCTGCACCCAGGTTCGTCGTTGCGTACACCATCGCAGGCGCTCCTGTCTGTGATGCAGCGTCAAGGGTAACCGCAGCCATGGTCTCCGAGCTGAAAGTCCATGCTGCTGCAAACGTCGTCGAACTGTTCGAGCAGATGGTTGTTGTCCCCATCTGTTGACTCAGGTATCGAGACGTGGCTGCAGAATCCGTTATAGCCATGCGGCTAAGATGTCTGTCACCTCGACTGCTAGTTATACGAGGCCGTTGGGATCCATCACGGCGTTCCGTATTACCCTCCTGAATCCACCTATTTCATATTATGCAAATAGTCATTTGATAGCGACCAAGGCGAACAGCAATGTCGAGATACGATAAACCGCAATCGCGATAGGCTACAATCCGCCCTTTATCAATGTCGAAAACGTGATGGTACGCATTTCTCCTCCGTACACGAGGCATCACAACAACGTTTCACCAGGCAACGCCGGTCAGCTGCTGTTTGTATTTGAGAAATCGGTTGGAAACTTTCCTGATGTCAGCACGTTGTAGGTGTCGCCACCGGCGCCAACCTTGTGTAAATGCTCTGAAAAGCTAATCATCGTCTTCCTGTCGGTTAGATTTCGCGTCTGTAACACGTCATCTTCGTAGTGTAGCAATTTTAATGGCCAGGAGTGTATACCAAACACTGTACCATATCCAATGTTTACATAAAGTGAAACTTATGACGCCAAGTGTAGCAACATGCTGTCATGAGTGAATATTGTCAGTGTCCAAAATACAAAATGGTTATGCTATTACCTACCATAAAAACACAAACCACCATCACTGCTTGAAACTACATTTGGTGCAAGACAATATAATGCTTCTGTAAGTTATCCCCTGATGATGAGTCTCCAGTGTCTGGAAAATAGTTATTAAATAGAAACATCTATAACAGCAGTTTGTTGCATATTTTAACAAATTAAATTTTCCTTAATTAAAATAATACAACACATATATAAAGATAACATCTCCAAGTGAAAATTGGTAATACACTTTCACAGAAATTTAGATCAAGCAAAGGTCTGTTGGAAGGCTGTCCCACGTAACCAACATTACTTAAAATATATATATAGATATTTGCCTCAGAGCGTGATCCAGGAAATGTAGTAGTATGGGGTTAGAACTTAGAGATGGAGTTTATCTACATTATTTATTATTTGCTGATGATCAAGTTATAGTTCACGACAGGGAGGATGCAGACTACATGTGTAATCAACTAGCAATAGCATACAATTGGGGTCTGAAGATTAATTATCAAAAAACAGAATACAAATGATCCAGATGAACTGTACAAAGAGGGAAAGAAAATTAAAAAAAATTAACACTTTCTGTTATTTGAGATCAATTTAGAAATTGATTGAAAACCAGACTCAGAAATGAATAAAAGAATTAGCAGTGGACGAAAGGTCATTGGCATGATCAACTCATGGAGCAGAAATGTAATGAACTATATATATATATATATATATATATATATATATATATATATATAGAGAGAGAGAGAGAGAGAGAGAGAGAGAGAGAGAGATGGATTTCTGGAGAAGATCGGCCAGAATTTCCAGGAAAAAGGAAGAAAGAAACGCCGAAGTAATAAAGAGGATTGAGATAAAAGAATGAATAGATGAAGTGATTGTTAGAAATAAATTACAATGGTGTGGGCATGTACGTAGAATGGAAGACACCAGAATACTGAAACTGGTACTGGAATGGGAACCCAAGAGGAGAAGAAGAAGTTGACGACCTGTCACTATCTGAATTCGAAACGTACAGCTGACAATGAGAAGAGGACACACAAGATCGAGACACTTGGAGGAATATATTGAATAGTTAGTGTAAAACCTTATGTACTAGGTGTACTCATTTCTGGGCGAATTATTATGATGGAGACAAACCTCTGTAATCAGGAAAATCTCATTAAATAAATAAATAATGTAACGTTTGTTAAAAAAAGTGTTCAATATTTTGTAAATCTAAGGCACTTAACTACTTTCATCAGTCCATAGCCTTACAAACTACTTAAATGCCCTAGGGAGGACGCGAATCTCCGACAACGTACAGTGGCGCGCTCTACAGCAAGGCGACTTAGAGCGCTCAGTCACTCCACCACGGCAGCTTTCGTCTATTGTTTCTCTTCGTTATTACGCAAAATAATTGTCGTTTCACTCGTGTTAATTTAGCAATGCAGTGTTTCATGAAAATTGAAGCTTATTCCGTTACACAATCTGTTGTAAAGTCCGTTAATTAAATGATCTCTGAGCAGTGTAAATACCTGCGAGTAATCTGTTACTTCACTCATTTAAGAAGTATCTAATCTGAAAGTTTCAAAAAGTATTTGAATTTACTACTATGTATACATTGCTGTCGTATGCTGTGGCGAAGGTTTCATAAACTATCTGATTTAATCCACTACTGTGCAACTAATTGTAATTTATTACTCATAGACAAATATTTTGATCCCTACGTACATCACAGTCCCTTCTAATAATTTACTCATCTTAGGGCGCGATCGTATTTTATAAATGGAAGGACAGATGCCAAGATCGAAATATTTTTATTCTATTTACTCACGACGACCGGTTTCAGCACTCTATGGTGTCAACATCTTGTCTGTAGGAAACATGTACAAAATGTGGCTACAAGTTAAATCAGAAAAGCAAATAAAACTATCTGAATGTTTGGTTGTGTGGCCATATTCCGCAGCAGCTGTTAAAATTGATTATAGAGGTCATCTGTCTTATGGTGACTGCAATTAAGAGGTTTATTTTTAAACCAGACGCGTTTCGCTTTTTTTTATTTTAAAAGCATCTTCTGTGGTCTGTAAATGATACAAAGGTTTGTACAATTTGTTTTTGACAAATAGATTAAAAACAGTTTTAAAAAAGGCATTTTTCACGTTAGGCCTAAGTGTTTTTAATTTAATATTCTGTCTACTCACGGTGTTGATGTCTCTTCTCTACATGTAACACACGAAAAGTGCTGTACACAGCCCTGAAACACTCGCCAGGAAAAAACGAACTCCAGCCAACAAGACGGAGAAGCAGTAGTTACATGTAGAGAAGAGACATCAACACCGTGAGTAGACAGAATATTAAATTAAAAACTCTTAGGCCTAACGTGAAAAATGCCTTTTTTTAAACTGTTTTTAATCTATTTGTCAAAAACAAATTGTACAAACCTTTGTATCATTTACAGACCACAGAAGATGCTTTTAAAATAAAAAAGCGAAACGCGTCTGGTTTAAAAATAAACCTCTTAATTGCAGTCAGCATAAGACAGATCACCTCTATAATCAAAACCATCTCAAAATTTCTAAGTAAACCGGTTACATACCTCATTGGCGAAAACTGCTTGTAACAGTACTCCGCATAAAAACTGGTAGGTGTACTGGTTAATATTTATAATTAACATGCCTGGTTGAGTGCCTACATAAAATTGATAGCTACAACGTAAATATTAACAAATGTTTCTATGAATGCCACTATAGTGCGCTACTATAATTGAACTTGTATTCCATTGAAATCTATCGATTTGTAATAATCGAATAACAGGAATAATTTTACAAGAATACCATTTAATCAATTATATATTATGTAATTTGCAGTTAGTAAGAAATCAAAATCTATTATTAAAAAGTTCATTGTTATAAAAGAACAACCAAAGTTGTATTAAAATACTTGAACACTACTGCGGCTATGTACACATTAACATGGATGGCTCAGGGTCTAAGTAATTAGCCTACATAAACATAATGAACCCAGATATATAAAGTTTTCATAATGCCATTAAGTCAAAAAATATAAAAGTTACTGCTGGCGTACATATCTATTTTATTTCTGACTACCCACCAGTCGGAGGTTCGAGCCCTCCGTCTGGCATGGTTGTGTGTTTTGTCCTTAGGTTAGTTTAACTTAGCAGCATATACATCAGTGCTCTACAGAGCCCACAAATTTCCAATAAAACACATAGAACTCCAACAAGAATAAGAAACCATTAATCATATTGCGCCGCGGTGGAGTAGCCGAGCGGTCTAAAGCACCTCGTTGCAGAGCGCGCGGTTGCTCGCCGTGGAGGTTCAAGTCCTCCCCGGGGCATGGGTGTGTGTGTTTGTCCGTAGGTTAGTTTACCTAGGTTTAAGTAGTTTGTAAGCTAGGGACTGATGACCACGTAGTATGGTCCGATACAGTTAACAGACATTTGAACATTTGAATCGTATTGCAATAAACAATGGATTTGATCCATCACTTATTAACACTATGTCACAACTGATGAAAAACAAACTGAACAAACAACACAACACTCACAACAGACACTACCCCATCAGTCAAACATGTAAAAATGACATATCTTGGAGTAACGTCTGACAAACTAGCTAGTTACTCAGAAATACTGAAGTAAAAATCAGCTTCAGCACTGACAACAAATTCCGTAGGAAGCTTATTCACAATAAAAAAAAGCTGATACAAAATTTGATGCACCTGGAATTTACAACATCACCTACAGCCGATGTGACCAATATTGCATAGGCCAAACAGGCAGAAATTTCAAAACCAGGTTCAGAGACCATTTCGACTGGTACAGACCAAATACATGCAAGAAATCAACAATTGCAACGCTTATCAAAGAAACAGGACAGGCCGTAAAATTGAAGAATACCTTAAAGTAATTCACAAAGGCAATAAACGTAAATGAATGAATAAGATGGAACAAACGGAAATCTTCATCCATAAAACAAAATCTGGTGACAGTATCCTTAATGAAATAACAGAATTCAAAAACTCAACATTCTTCAATAGTCTTAAGCTAATTCTAATGTAATAGTTTTAAGATGTGCCATTAACAAACTAAAAACTACCAAATGCGTAATGAGTGAAAACTCTTCATTAATCTTATGTTAATAATAATGCAATAGTTTTAAAATTATCGAATGCCAAACAAAAACCACCAATCAATCAACATCGATAATGTGGCTGCAGTTAGATAATTCATACTTATACATAAACTGTCCACCACCTTATTTTCAGGATATTGTATTTACAAGCTTGTGAGCAGTTTATATGTGCGAGTGTGTGTTAAAAACTATTAGAGTAAAAGAAACAATGTACAAGTGATTCAATATGCAGCAGATCCACCAGTGCACCAAAGACGCAGAAGAAACCTTGGAATACGAAAATCGAGAGTGTACAACTGACCATCGATATAAGTGAATCACACGACCATTCCATCACAACACCTGATGCATTCCTGCCTACATCCGACACGGGCGATGAAAGAAATCACACCATACAGGAAGACCAGCAGAAGACAGCACCACGTCTTAGTTTATGGCCATCCAGTGACCACCCCCTCCCCCAACTACCCCCAATCGCCAATAATAACAAATAGACTCTAAATAAGTAAATTATAGGTAACAGAAGTATTTATGTACGTATAAAAAGCACCTGATGATGAGCAAAACATGCTCGAAACGCGTTATGCTGTGTTAGATTAAACACTAACAAATAACGTAACTGGTAGCTGAAATAGGAATATTTATTTATTAGTTTAAGTAGTTTGTAAGCCTAGGGACTAATAACCAGAGTAGTTAACCATCTCATGCGTCGCGTCCTCAAATGAGAACACTAAAATTTTGTCTCATTTCTGTCATCTGTTACATCTGAGGTGACAGGAAAAGCACAGGAACCTCATATGAGGACTAATGACGAATGTTAGGATGTCTCCTAGACGGCAATGGTAGACGTTGGGCTAACAAAGAAATAGAAAGTAGAGGTTACAAGAAAGAGTAGAGGCCTTCAGATGAAAGCACACTGATGTCTGCGCATAAAAAAGTAAGCCTGTTACTCGGTACCCAATTAATTACTCTTCGGTGGGGTATAACACTGGCCAGCCAAGTTAGGTGATCGCAATGCCAAGAAGTGTCATAATCAGGACTGCCTACGGAAAACATTTTACTGTTGAGAAAAGTGTAAACTTGATGTGTGTCCTGAGCGCCTGAAACAATTTAGTTGTACGAAAAATACAAAATAGTGTACACTATTCATGAATTATTTGATGTTCCATGTAAAATGTTGCACTTTTCGTACTCACTGTACTCATTTGAGGATACCTCCCTATTGGTCTATGAAACTATTTTTTAAGTTAAATTATGATGAAATCTGCACAAGATAGGTCTTAACTGAAATTTTGTACATTGTCGGGTTGATAATTCGTGCATGAGAGGGATAAGTCCCACAGAAACTAGTATCACTATAAGTTTTTTTTCTGTTCCAATTCTGTATAATGCCAGAGATAAAAAAGAATGCCCGTAAATATCTGTACGAGCACTAGTCTCTCTGACTTTATATTTGTAGCCTTTACGCGTAATGTAAATTGGTGGAAGTAGAATCGTCCTGCAATCCGCCTGAGATTCAGGCCCTATAAGTTTCTTCAAGAGTGTTTCTCGAAAAGAACGTCGGCTACTCTCCAGTGACTCCCGTTTGAGTTCCCGAAGCATCTCAATAACACTCGAGCACCGATCGAACTCGCCACTAATTAACCTAGCAGCCCGCCTCTGAAATGCTTCTCTATCTTCTTTTAAACCGATCTGGTGGGGGTCCCAAACATATATGCAATACTCAAGACGGAGTCGCACATGCGTTTTATATGCGTTCTCCGTTACAGACGAACCAGATCTTCCCACTTTGTCACTTTCCACTTCTTTCACCTCAGTCAGTGTAGCTGATGTGAAAAATATCGAGTAGCACCGTGGTTCGAAATCCACGTTAAACTGTAGGTCCCCCTATGACTGGATGGGCAAATCAGTCGGAAGGTCGGAGGAAGGTAATGGCATACCACATAGAAACAGGACCATGCTTGGTAACGCACTGTGTTGTTCATACCAATCTTCGGATTGTTGCCTGCTTTACCTTTTCTGGCCAACATCACGTAACAGTAGCAACACAGTTCGAAATTTAAATACAAATAACGGCTTAATCGTTCGTCTGGCATAAAAATTGAATACCCAAATTTGAAGAGGAGAATGTTCAAATCAACAATAATGATTGTAATAATATCACAGATCGAGCACTTGATGTAATGCGCGAAACGTCAAATCGATTTCTTTAAAGAGATGTATAAAAGAAATTTCTTTTTTACTGCTTTATTTATTTATTCTTATAGTTCCTTGTTCGTATTCTTATCCTTACAAAGAAAGAGCTAAAGATTGTAGTATGCATAGACCACAGATATGATCTGTGGCATCACGTTTCGCTGTATGTAACCACCTTGCTATAGACTCGCAAACGTCATCGCTGGCCTTAAGTACGATTTTTTTTATAATTTGACGACTTTCAACCACCATATCTTCCACCCCTCTATAGCTATCGGCATGGAACTGTTATGGTGTACAAAGGGAGACTTCGGACAACAATTACACATTCGTTTGCCTTCTGTGCAGCGAAATATTAACACACACACACACACACACACACACACACACAGACATGTAGAATTTTATATATACCAATAATTTTCCGTCCCAATATACTCCACCCTTTTATCATTATCAACCCTCAAGCAACAATGCAACCAATAAAACCATTTTCAAAGAGTAATTATTGTTCCACATTTCGCGTTATATTCTTCAAATTACTAAATATCTATCAGATCGCTATAAAATCGTACCTAAAACCTTCCTAAGGTAAAAATTAGTAACTGTACAAATATTTAAGTCTCTGCGTCTTGCCATTTGGACATGATAAGCAGTAGTGTAGCTAGGGGGGGTGCGGGGGGTGCGGTCCGCACCGGGTACCAACTCCAAGGGGGTGACAAAACATGCCAGAGGTTTCTTTTTTCCCATGCTAATGTACCATTGTTAATGGTCTGAACCGACGGGGCTGTTGCCATTCTTCGTCTATTATCGATAGTGACCGGACGCCAGAGTTTTCTTCCGCAATATTCAGAAGATCGAATGAAATATTTATTAATTTGCTCGTACGTAAATGGAATTATTCGTGAATTTTTTCAATACAACTTTTTCTTTCCATTTTTGTAAGAAAGATAACAAGGGTTTTCTTTTCTGCTGATGCCAAATGCCTGAAGTATTTATTTTTAATAATTTTTTGAGGATCAGATGTTTCTCCCATCTTTAAAAGTGATTACCATACTCACTCAGATGTTCCTGCTACTTTTAGAGTATAAACGGCCACTGTGTTCCTTTTTCGTGATTTGAACGTTAAAATAAACGGCCATTTAGCCAAACCAGCCGTATTAATTATACATCACGAATTTACTTTGTGCTAGTGTGTTCAAGTGCTTAAACGTGCAAAAGAAGGACGCAACTATGAACATGTCTAGCATAAAACCAGAACAGTTTTCCGCTGTGGCTATCAATGTGGTACGTTATAATGTACAGTGCAGAACTTTCCAAAACTGGATGTCACGACACCCAGGGGTGCCGCGTAGTGCCACTAAGGGTGTCGCAACAACAGCAAAATCTTAAGATAAAATAAGACAGAACATTGTGGAAAAATTACTAAACATTCTTCAGTTCGTTCAGTGTGCACTTTAAGTACAAGTGAATCATAAAAATTAATATTTCTTCAAAGTATCATTTATATAGATAAATCTTTCTAATTAAAATCAGTGTGTTTCTTGTAAAACTTTATATATTAGAAATGGTGTCTCTACTAGGAAGAGTTTTGGAAATCTCTGGTATAATGTATAAGAAAAATCGTAGAAAATTACAAAAAATACCATATAGGTTTATTATTTGATGCAACTGTGACGTCAAATAGAACAAATCTCCTTACTGTTTGCTGTTCATGAATACCTGACCTCCGTAAAAAAATGCATAAAAGCATTTTCTCCTATACAACAGCCGACAACTGATTACTAAGTTATTGCATTTCAGAAAAATTGTTCTTTTAAGCAATATTTGCCTCAAAATCTAAAGACAACTAAGATGTGTTTGCTATAAATCAATATGGATTTTTTCTATTTGCTTTTGAACGAAGCCTTTCGATTTGCGAAGGTCACATGTGACGAGATGGGTATTCCTGTCGTAAAAATAAGAAATATGAGGAAGAAGAAAATGATGCCTGGGGAAAAGGCTGCAGATGAGACGCTGACTTTGCACCAGGAACTGAGAAGGTCAATGTTAGAGTGCATCGACAGTTCCAACAAGAAACTGATACACGTTGCAGAAACATGGAGTGTATATCAGATCATTTTGCTGTTTTAGAGCCCAGAAATCCGATTCACAAAAGGAACTTCCCATGATTGTAAAATGTTTAATTGACACTTACGATGAGATTTCTGAAGATGGTATGCTCGCAGAAATTCTACGGCTGCGAAGATTTCTGCAAGCTGCTAATGTCCCAAAAGAAGAATCTCTTGGATGGACATCTTTAAGAGTTTTAGTTTGTTGTTGAATATGAAATTTCTGAATATGTTCCGTACCTCACTTTGGCATTAAGAGTTTTCTTAACTTCGTGTGTTTCGGTAGCGTCCTGTGAGAGAAGTTTCTCAAAGCTGAGACTCATTAAGAATTACCTTAGGTCTGCTGTGAGCCAAGCAAGACTCTCTAATTTGGCAGTTTTGTCAACTGAAAATAGTCTGGGTAAAGCTTCTGACTTTGAGGCTGCAATTTTAAAATTTGCTGCAGGGAAAGTTAGACGGGTGAGATTGTAAACTGCATGTGAAAGTCACCATTCATTAAGACAGTCTTTAGCTATTTGTTCTGCTTGATTAATAATCGATTAAACTATGTTATTTATAAAAACTAGTTTTATTTATTTCCTTTCATACAGACTGTTTACAAACTAATTAACTTTCTATTTTGCTCATTTCATTACGTGTATCAAAAATTTATTCCTCTCTCCTTGAAATTTTTTTCCATTCTTTCTAAGGTTGGCGAGAGTGTGTGAGGTGTTGGAGGGGGGGGGGGGGTTGACAATTGGATCACTGCACCGGGTGCCAAACTACGTAGCTACGCCACTGGTGATAAGCGTACACAGAACAGACATTCAGATTAATATATATATATATATATATAGATAAACAGCTATCCGATCGCCATAAAACGGTGCCTAAAGCCTTCCCCGGATAGACATTAGTAACTGTACAAATTTTTAGCTCTTTATGTCTTGTGGTACAGACGTGATAAAAGTACACCGAACAGACATTCACATTTATAGATATAGATAGATATACCGTATCGTTTCCTATAAAGTCTAATTGCTGTGTGTCTCTGACACGTGTGTATCGGGTGCAGAGGAAGACGATGTGTGTCATGGGAACCTTCGGTGTTTCCGCATATTCATTACCAACGATTTTCGGGATCCGCCACTCAAGTAAGTTTCCAGGGACCACCTCGTATGCCAGGAGGGAATGTTCCGCCGCCACTGGTCGCCGGTTGGTTGGAGCCGCGGTGCCGACTGGCCCAGTTCACAGAGAGGTGGGTCCTGAGCCGTGAGCCGTGAGCTGGCGCGGGAATGCCGATGGGATCAGCCGGCAATCCCGTGTAATTTTTCGGCCGTACGCGCGCTAAATTGCCTGTAACATCGCGGTCCGTGTTCCGACGGCCAATTACACCGCAGCGCCGGGTATCGGAAACGGTAATACCAGGCTGCGCGCTCATCTGCATACGGGCCGACCATCCGGGAGCGAAGCGCGAGCTCCCGGTAGCCGCCAGCCGCCGGCCGCGCACGTGGCTCCGACGCCCGAGGTCGCCACTTGTTCTGTCCAACAGCTGGCTGGGGTGAACCTGCCTCACTTCGTGACATTAACAGTTGTAGATAAGACAGCAAAACAAATACGCCGAAGAGCCAAAGAAACTGGTGAAGACGTGCGTATGCAAACACGGTGGTATGTAAACACTCAGAGGACTGTGCTGCGTCGTAGAATGACGCTCGCAAGACACTAAAGACACTATTCGCGCCTCTGCACTGGTCAAAACAATTAGCGGGCCAGGTGAGATAACATAGACAATATACACATGGTAATGTTTTTTATTCCGATACTAGCTTATATGCCCGTGCTTCGCAACTGTTGTTAAAGAGGGACCTGTGTATATCATGTGTTTTTTTTCTTTTTTTTAGGGTTCCGTACCTAGGTGAATAAATTTAGTTCTCCTAGCCAAGATGTCAAATTTAAGTAGAAATCAGTGTCGAAAACGATGAATGTTCATAAAGTTCTTCATACAAAAAGTGAATATGGTTATACGGAATGAAAAATCGATTTTTTTGGGTAAATGCATTTTCGATAAATTTAGGCTCTCCCGTTTAATTCCATGTTTAAAATATTGAGATCATGTGCATAGAAGTATTTTAAATATTTCAACACACGATGTTATGCACCTAGTTTATGAGGCACGAAATATACCTGATGTAGACAGCCTTGCCAGATATAGAATTGAGCGCAAGAGAGTTTGTTTTGTGTTGGCTACAATGCTAGACATTTAACAATAGATTCTGCGCTATTTGTATTGTTCCCTTTGTGAGTACATCCATGTCCTTGTTGTGAAAGTCGTATTTTGAGAACTCATAGTTTTCTTCTCTTCAACAAGCCAAGACCTAGTCTGAAGTTATTTAGAAAGTGTGTAGGCCTACATTGGCGCAAGAAAGTAAAGTGTACTCAGATTTCGTCTGATTCATCTTCATCAGTATTTGATGTCCCAGTAGCGACTAATCTCAACACTGGTAGGGATACATTGAGTGATGTTGTTGCCACTACACCGGAAAGTACTTCAAGAAGAAAACTAGTAACTAAGCAACAATAGAACCATCCTCATCATCTACCACCTGTCATAATGGATGAAATAAAACCAATATTCAGAGAACTCCAGATATTAGTCTACTAAAGAAAAATCTTCATGGTCGGACTCAAAATCTAAATGAGAGTGTGAATCACGTGATATGGAATAGACTACGTAAAACTATGTTTGTGGGTATAAAAACTCTTCACTTTGGCGTTTATGATGTCGTTTCATCATTCAATCAGGGCAATATAACAAACTGCAAAGTTCTTCATAAATTGGGACTTTGTGTAAGATTACGAACTGCCACAGCTATGCTTTCTTTAGACAAGGAACGGCTCAGGTCTTTACTTAATGCCATAAAAGTATATTGAAAGATGGCTAGGCAGCGTAGGAGAGCCATGAAGAGGAAGCTGTTGGACAACTCTGATGATACAAGCTATGGAGCAGGCATGCACTGAAGTAAAATCTTTGATGCTAATTTCCCGTAACTTTAGAGGTTTTTTTTTTTTTTTTTTTTTTTTTTTTTTTTTTTTTTTTTTTTTTTTTGTGAGGTACATTTTCTGAGGGACTATTTATAGTAGAAAGAGGAAATTTGCAACAGTTGTTCCTTAATACTATGTAATATATCCTAATTAAAAGATATGTGAAATTATTTTCTATTCATGGTTGTGTATTTTAAAATACTTGTTAAAGTTAATATTTTTTAACATTTACAAACAAATAAAATATCTTAAAAACTATACATTATTTTTCCGAAACTATTGATTCAGCATAAGAGCAGAACATATGTCTGCGTTCTGTGAAAAATCAAGAGTATCGTCCAAATAACAAATGAGAAAATGTTCCGTAGTTTTAGCTTAATTTAAGATTGTAAGCATAGGGCGTTCCGTATAACCTTAATTTAAGTCCGTACTCCGGAACGATGTAAATCCATTGTTAGTTTGTGTCCATAAAGTTAACGACTGAGGTGTGTAATTGTCTGTCTGGCATAAACTTCTGAAAACACTTCTTTTGTTGAGATGAGAAATAGTAACGACAAAAACAGCGCCATGTATTGGTTCTATGGCGTAGTACAAAACTGTTTGCAGTGCTCCATATTATCGATAAGTCGACGAATACTGGAAATCTGGTAATTCAATCAACAAATCAGTTAATGTTTCTTTAAATAAGACGTCATGGTGGTGTCAATATGCGATAGCATTCAACGGCCGTTGCCAACATCAGCGCACAACGACGACGCCGTAAGTAAAATTGTACCCCTTCTTGTAGTTTATTACACCACAGATATGAGAATAAAAAAAAAAAAAAAAAAAAAAAAAAAAAAAGCAGCAACGCCATAATTAGTTATTTGATGTACTACGTAACTAATGTCGACTTACTTTGTCCTTTCCTGTACTATGGCGTTTATGAGGCATTCCTAAACCGAACGCACTAAAAATGTAATTAGGATACACCGAAATCAGAAAGGGAACTACATAAATTCTCATGTAAATTAGAGCATCGATAGACTCGATGGAATAACACTATGTTTTAATTTCGAATGATAACCGCGGAAAGAAGCACATTTTTTTCTTTCCATGGCATTGCAAAGCATGCGGGATACAGCTAGTAAAAAAATTATTTTTTTGTGACGTATGTGGGTTAAATTTTACTTGTAGTGGCAGCCGCTTAGTATGTTAACGTTGGCAACGAAATATTCGCTTTAGGGGGATCATTAATTTACTGATCGTAACAACATTAATTATTTATTTCATTATCAACACTAAAGCCGCGGTGGAGTAGCCGAGCGGTCTAAAGCGTCTCGCTGCGGAGCGCGCGGTTGCTCGCCGTGGAGATTCGAGTCCTCCCTGGGGTATGGGTGTGTGTGTTTGTCCTTAGGTTAGTTTACCTATGTTTAAGTAGTTGGTAAGCTACGGACTGATGACCACGCAGTTTGGTCCGATAGATTTACAAACAAACAAACAACACTAAGAATTATTTCCCTCTTTGTACGTGACTGATTTCTCAAAAAGTATTCAACGGCCGTTACCAACATCAATAAACTACACCACTGCCGTAAGGAAAATCATAGCCCTTGTTTCAGTGTATTACACAGAGAATAAACAACGCAGTATCGCTATCTATTAGTTATTTGGTAGACTACGTCAGTAACAGCGCTTCTATCGGATCATTGCTATAATACCCTGCAATTCAAGCATCACATACAACAGAAACTACAAATTGCGATATCTTTTCTTCTCCTGATCTATGTAATCTAGCAGGTAGACACTCACCTCGAAATGACTTATCAGCAGAAGGCAAACACGTGATTTTTAATTCTGCTATGCACCCTCTCGCTATTGCCCGTCGGTCTTCGGAAAAGAATCCAATGAACTATGAAGCGTGATACGTTTGGCATAATCGCTCGCTCCTTCTAGTTCGCTCGCTCTTTTTGGATTTTGCTACTGCTACTAAAAGAGCTCTTTTTTATGAGAGCTTTTTATATAATGAATCAGTGTTGCCAAAGCGTGTGCTTTTACCCATATTTTTGGACAATTTGACATCAAATACTTAGGCAAATAGTCCAGTTATTTACAGGAATGGGTGATACAATGGTATTCAACTACTTTACATACAGAGTACCCCTAGTACTTAATTTTTAAAATGGATTTCTTGTGGCAGTGAACTATGAAACTACAGCTGAGCTGCATCTCAGCTCGAAATGAAGGTAATTGGCATAAGGAAATCACGCGATTCTGCGCGCTCTGGCGTACTCTCGCTGTTCCCCGTCAGTCTTTGGAAAAGGAGTGTACGAACTAAGAGGCGAGGGATTTGCGAACTAGTTCGCGTAGTTCGCCTGTGGTCGCGCTCTTCCGAACTAGTTCGTTCGCGAACTACACAAGACTTATGTCCATCAATGCACCTCTGTGGGAAGAGCGTTATCGTCCATTATAAGGCACCCATCTCCTATGGCACCAGATTTGGGCAAAACAAAAGGTCAAAGGATCTCGTCTCTACAAGTAAGTCGGTAAGTCACGTTCTTGCTTTGCACTACCTGCCAACTACACTAACTGATCCACCTGCTTGTACAATTCGTTTGATTAACACAAGTCAACACCATTCCCCTTCCCAGCAAGTTTCTGCTATTACCATCATCTCTGTTGCCGTATTGTTGTCTCCACTTCGTAGCACCGACAGAAAGACGCCGACCGATTTTAGTCCATTCTGCGGATGGCAATACTTCAGAATCTAGGTATCTCAAATGATCCCTTAATTGATTCGACCACTGCATTTGGTCGAATGCAAGCCAGACCCAATGCTTGCGTTGCTGTCCCAGGAGGCTGTGTCAAGTACTGATGTAGGTGTTTCAGCGAGATTGGAGACATGCTATTTCAGTATCGCTTGAGCTAATGATATCTAAATGTAGCCAAATGTACTTAGTACATACTCTATTGTTACAACAGAAAACCTTGAATAATCTGGAAGACTCTAAGGGATTGTACGAATTTTTATTTCTGGTGATATCTAATACACTCCTGATCATTAAAATTACTACACCACGAAGATGACGTGTTACAGACGCGAAATTTAACCTACAGGAAGAAGATTCTGTGATACGCAAATTATTAGCTTTTTCAGAGCATTCAAACAAGGTTGGTGCCGGTGGCGACCCCTACAACGTGGTGACGAGAGGAAAGTTTCCAACCGATTTCTCATACACAAACAGCAGTTGACCGGTATTGCTTGGTGAAACGTTGTTGTGATGTCTCGTGAAAAGAAAAGCAATGCGTACCATCACGTTTCCGACTTTGATAAAGGTCGGATTGTAGCCTATTGCGATTGCGGTTTATCGTATCGCGAAATTGCTCTCGCGTTGGTCACGATCCAATGACGGTTAGGAGAATATGGAATCGGCGGCTTCAAGTGGGCAATACGGAACGCCGTGCTGGATCCCAACGGCCTCGTATCACTAGCAGTCATGACAGTCATCTTATCCCCATGGCTGTAACGGATCCTGCAGCCACGTCTCCATCCCTGAGTCAACAGATGGAAACGTTTGCAACACTACAAAGATCTGTACGAGCGGTTCGACGACGTTGGCAGCAGCATGGAATATCAGCTCGGAGAGCATGGCTGCGGTTACCCTTGACGCTGCATCACAGACTGCAGTCCCTGTGATGGTGTTGTGTCAACGATGAACTTAGGAGCACGAATGGCAAAACGTCATTTTTTCGGATGAATCCACGTTCTGTTTACAGCATCATGATGATCGCATGCGTATTTGGCGACATTGTTGTGAACGCAAATTGGAAGCGTGTATCCGTCATCGCCATACCGGCGTATCACCCGGCGTGATGGTATAGGGTGCCATTGGTTACACATCTCGGTCATCTCTTATTCGCATAGACGGCAATTTGAACAGTGGCAGTTACATTTCAGATGTGTTACAACCCGTGGCTCTACCCTTCATTTGATCCCTGCGAAACCCTACATTTCAGCAGGATAATGCACGACCGAATGTTGCAGGTCCTGTACGGGCCTTTCTGGATATAGAAAATGTTCAACTGCTGCCCTGCCCAGCACATTCTCCAGATCTCTCACAAACTGTAAACGTCTGGTCAATGGTGGCCGAGCAACTAGCTCGTCACAATACGCCAGCCACTACTCTTGAGCCGCGGTGGAGTAGCCGAGCGGTCTAAAGCGTCTCGCTGCGGAGCGCGCGGTTGCTCGCCGTGGAGGTTCGAGTCCTCCCTGGGGCATGGGTGTGTGTGTTGTCGTTAGGTTAGTTTACCTAGGTTTAAGAAGTTTGTAAGCTACGGACTGATGACCACGCAGTTTGGTCCGATAGATTTATAAACATTTGAACATTTTTTGAACTACTCTTGATGAACTGTGGTATTGTGTTGAAGCTGCATGGGCACCTGTACATACACGCGCCATCCAAGCTCTGTTTGACTCAATGCCCAGGCGTATGAAGGCCGTTATTACGGCCAGAGGAGGTTGTTTTGAGTACTGAATGTTTGTGTGTTCCTTTTTTATGCGCGGCGTATCGTTCAACCGATTGTGATGAGACTTTGTGAACATATTGCTTGCACTTTCGCGATGGTCATAGGCACCATTAAATGACAGTACGACAAATAGTTCAGAAGATATGACGTAATAAACAATGAAATGCGCGGAAAAGTGCTGCATCATGCGATGTCTGCTTCTAAAAAAATCTACCGATTTCATCCAAATTTAGTACACTTATTCTTTCCATGAGGTAACAGTTGTCGTAGGGGTAAGAACGGCTTGCGACATATAGTTCAGAGGATATAGCGTCATAAACAATTATATGGTTGAAAACCTGTGGCATTATGCGACATGCGAATAAGGACACTTTATTCATCCTAAAATCTTCATGACATTTTGGACACTTGACCTTCAAAACAAGAGGAAGGTCACTGTCACACAAAATTTTGGATGGTGCATGGCGGAGGATAATTTATATGTGAACTTTGTCAGATTCTACAGTTGTATTCCTATTCTGATGAATTTTTTAAACATGATTGAACAATTAGGCTTATGAGTGCAGTATTACTATATTCAGATTACCTACAATCATTTCAATCAGTTAACGTGACTAAACAGTTAGTTTTGAGAGTTCAGCGAAGTTTCGAATGAAATAAAATATCTGAACAGTCTAGCACCTCTCTCTGGAAGTTTCGTTACATTTTTCAGAGTGGTAATCATCAAAGAAACATTTGAAACATATATGTGGATTCTATGTAAGCAATTTAAAGTTGTTGCTGTTGTGGTCTTCAGTCCGGAGACTGGTTTTATTCAAATCTTCACCCTACTCTGTCCTGAGCAAGCCTCTTAATTTCCTCATAAAAACGGCAACCTACATCCACTTTAATTTGCTTACTATATTCATTTCTTGGTCTCCCTCTGCGATTTTTAGCCCACACACTTCCCTCCAACGCTAAATTCACATTCCCTGGATGTCGAAGAATGTGTCCTACTAATCAATTCCTCCTTTTAGTCAAGGTATGCCAGAAATTCCTTTTCTCCCCAATTCTGTTCGGTACCTCATTAATTACGCGATCCACCCAACTAATCTTCAGCATTCTTCTGTAACACTACATTTAAAAAGCCTGTATCCTCTTCCTGTCCACACTGTTTATCGTCCATGTTTCACTACCATACAAGGCAACACTCCACACAGATGCCTTCAGAAAGGACTGCTTTAATTAATATTCGATGTTAACACATTTCTCTTTTTGAAAAACGCTTTTCTTCCAATTGCCATTCTGCATTTTATATCATCTGTACTGCGACCATCATATGTCATTTTACTGTCCAAGTAACAAAACTCACCTTTATTGATTCGTTACTAATTTGATTCCTTCAGCATCGTCTGATTTTCTACGACTGCACTCCTTTACCCTTGTTTTGCTCTTGTTAATATTCATCTTGTATGTTCCTTTCAACATACTGTTCATTCCGTTCTATTGCTCCTCCAGGTCCTTTACTGTCTCCGACAGAATTACAATGTCATCAGCAAAACGCAAGGATTTTATTTTTTCATCCTGAACTTTAATTCCCTCTCCAGATTTCTCCTTGCTTTCCTTTATAGCTTGCTCAATGTATAATTTGAATAACAACCCTGTCTTACAATCTTCCCAACCTCTGCATCCCTTTCATGCCCTTCTACTCTTATAACTGCTGTCTGGTTTTTGTACAAGTTGTAAATAACCTTACTTTCCCTATATTTTACTCTTGCTGATTTCAGAATTTGAAAGAGTGTATGCCAATCAACATTGCCAAAAGCTTTCTCCAAATCTACAAAACCTAGAAATGTAGGTTTGCCTTTCCTTAGTCTGTCTTATAAGATAAGCCGTAAAGTGAGGATTGCCTCACGTGTTCTTACATTTCTCCTGAATCCAAACTGGTCTTCCCCAAGGTCGGCTTCTACCACCATTTCCAAACTTTTGTAAATAATTCGCAAGTAATTTTTGTAGGCCTTGCCTTTATTACCAATTATATCCTCTGCTGCCTTCACTTATTCATTTCTCAATGCTACCTATTCTTGTTCTACTGTTTTATTTCCCCTAGTTTCTGTCAGTTGCTGCCTAAAGCTCCCTCTGAAACTCTCAAGAGCTTCAGGTTCCTTCAATTTATCCAGGTCCCATCTCCTTATTTTCCTCCTTTTTTGCAGTTTTTTTTTTCAGTTTCAGCCTACAGTCCATGACCAACAAGTTATCGTCGGAGTCTATATTTGCCGCTATGTATGTCTTACAGTTTAAAACCTGGTTCCGAAATTTATGGTTAGACAATTTAAAGTAAGAATTAAAAATATAAATCTATTTGCTTCAGTGGAAAGCATACTTTATTCAGATTTTTAAATGACGTTTTTTTTGGCAGTCAGGTTTGATGCATACCAAGCGTAACGAATCACTGGGGTGAAAACCAACAGAAGAAGGAATTAATTGCTATCAACGTATGGTTTTAATGCGAATCTGAAAATAAATACATGAATGTAATACATAAAAATTAATGTTTGTTTGTTTGTCTTTTTGTTCGTATTTTATGCACGGCCTTACCGTACATCCGATTGCCATAAAACTTCGTCAACTCATTTCTTCCACTCGCGCGAAGGTTATAGGCATACAAAAATGAACTTCGTATGGTGCATGGTGGAGGGTGCTTTACAGTTAGTTAATCCGTTTGTTAAGCCTTCACACTGTAAAGGCTGGACAGATGTGAATGAAATTTGGATCAGAAGTATCCTATACCCTGACTAATACATGGGCTACGTGTCGTAAGCCACTGTATGGTGCGTGATGGAGGGTACCTTACAACGGGTTAATATGATTGCTACTCCTTCACGCTGAAAGGCGTGGACAAATTTGAATGAAATTTGTAGAGATAGCTTCCTTTCGAAAGACATCGTACGTTGCGAGTACGTGGCGGACTGTTAATACGTTCGTTTTTCTTCATGGTGAAACCGCTCGACGGAATTGAATGAAATGTGGAATAAAAGTAGCTTATACGCCGAATTAATACCTGGGCTACCTTTCGTAAGCCTTCGTAGGTGCATGGCGGGGAGTACGTTACAACAAACATCCAAATTGTTTGACTGGTTACCATGGAAGTCGGCAGATGAATGTGTGTTTTCATGAAGGAATTTTTATAATCTGCAAGCCAGTGAATTTAGCATGGCGAAGGGTACCTTGAAACATCGATACCGTTTGACAAGTCACCATGAAACTCGTGCATATATGTATAGGAGGGAGAGGATTAGGTGGAGGAGGAGACGAACAGAAAGGGGGAGGAAACGGTCTGAGGGAAGAGGAGGAGAATGAGACAGGAGAGGTGGTGACAAACAGGTGAAAGCCGATGAACAAAGGGCGCGAGAGGAGCAAATGGACAGAGAAAGGGACAGGAGAAGACGGGGGAGGAGCAGGCGAACCGAGAGAAGGGAAAGATGATTGACTGTTGGAAGACTGGAAACTTCACATATATTTATTCGTATTTTAAACTCTGCCATAACGTTTATCTAACTGCGATATAATTTCGACAACTTACTTCTTACACTTACAGGAAGATTATGGTCTCAGTACAGTTAATTCACAGTATGTGGCGCGCGTGTCGAACCGGCAAATGTAGTTAAACAAGCTAACACTTTAAAATTTCAAACGATATTCGCACAATTATTTCTTTTGCGGCAGCAACGCGCCTAGTATCAGCTATACAGGGTGGTACAAAAAGGTACGGCCAGACTTTCAGGAAACATTCCTCACACAGAAAGAAAGAAAATATGTTATGTGGACATGTGTCCGGAAACGCTTAATTTCCATGTTAGAGCTCATTTTATTACTTCTCTTCAAATCACATTAATCAGGAAAGGAAACACGCAGCAACAGAACGTACCACCGTGAATTCAAACACTTTGTTACAGGAAATGTTCAAAATGTCCTCCGTTAGCGAGGATACATGCATTCACACTCCGTCGCATGGAATCCCTGATGCGCTGATGCAGCCCTGGAGAATGGCGTATTGTATCACAGCCGTCCACAATACGAGCACGAAGATTCTCTACATTTTGTACCGGGGTTGCGTAGATAAGAACTTTCAAATGCCCTCATAAATGAAAGTCAAGAGGGTTGAGGTCAGGAGAGCGTGGAGGCCATGGAATTGGTCCGCCTCTACCAATCCATCGATCACCGAATCTGTTGAGAAGCGGACGAATACGTCGACTGTAACGTGCAGGAGCTCCATCGTGCATGAACCACATGTTGTGTCGTACTTGTAAAGGCACATATCCTGCAGCACAGGTAGAGTATCCCGTATGAATAATGTGGTCCATTGAGCGTAGGTGGAAGAACATGAGGCCCAATCAAGACATCACCAACAATTCCTACCCAAACGTTCACAGAATGATGACGTGATGGCACAATTGCGTGCGGATTCTCGTTGCCCACACATGTTGATGGTGAAAATTTACAATTTGATCACGTTGGAATGAAGCCTCATCCGTAAATGAAATACTAAAATGAGCTCTAACATGGAAATTAAGCGTTTCCGGACACATGTGCACGTAACGTATTTTCTTTCTTTGTGTGTCAGGAATGTTTCCTGAAAGTTTGGTCGTACCTTTTTGTAACACCCTGTATAAAGAATTTTGATAGAACTTGCCACCCCCTATTGCACTATTTTTATATACATACATCATCCCGCTTCTTTGCGCGCTTAGACTAAATGGTCTGCAATGGTTGTTTCTGCTTCAAAATATACATTTTTATTGATTTACCTTCAAAAATTCTTTCCTAATCGAGAATTTTGATAGAACTTGCCACACCTTATTGCACCATTGATGGCAGAATTCAAAACATCCTGGAAAACACTTTTTTATATTTCTAACCATTGTAAGGGTAGAAAGGAGAGGGGTTTTGTTAGGTTTTTGTATAGCGAGAAGGTGTGAGTGGAAATTAAAAATAAATCATTTTTGGTTGCGTATTAATAAATGTGTTGTTGTCTTAATAATGATTGCGTAACGTAATTAACCTGATTTTAATTTCGTTGTTAGTTACTTTAAACTCGTAATCAGTGCAAGTGGTGTGATTAAATTTTGAAATAATTAGCAAAACAAATAATATGATTAACAAACACTATGGCCCTATATGACTAACTTTTCAAAAGATCACTCACCTTTCATTTCCTTACAAAATCTCCAAGGGAGATCGTGCACACACTGATAGCTGAAAATAAACTACCGCGTCTGTGCAATGCGTACGACTTAATTAGTACGCCTATAGTAGTAATAATTTTGTAAATAGTAAAAGTAATCAATTCAGTACAAAGTGGTTGGCAAATGGTTGCAGTCCAATCACTGCGGTCAGTATTTGATAAAAACTAATCCTATTATGTAAACAGTAAAATTTACGTAATTCAGGCTTGGTGGATAAATGCATATGATAACTATAAGAATTTGGTTCTTTATAGGATAGATGTGGCGGTGGTAACTATTGTTGAACTCAGTTTTAAAAAATCTGTTATTCATAAAATTTGAATTAATTACGATAATAAAGTTTGATTGCTATCCTTATTTTGTAAAATGTTTATGAAGAATTAATTTTTACTATTGGTTGATTCAGTATCGTAACACTCAATCAAATAATTAACACCGTCTATTCTTTACGTGGACTCACTCTCTCTCACTGTCAAAATGATCGTACTGAAATATTGATTAACTAAGTTAAAGTTCTATTACTGTTACGTAAAAATCAAAATCTGTAACAATGTAATAGTTAAATATTTAATTGTTAACTTCTGCAATTGCGTTAACCTTACTCTTTCTTAATCAGTTACTTTAAAATATTTGATTTTGGATACTTTGTTCACCATACATTAATGAGGATAGTTATACTGAGCAAGAGTGGGTAACTACTTGTTACAAATAAGATAGAAAGAAGTGTAATCTAAATTCTTATATTTTGATAAGATTCAAACATGCATCTACATTAATTGCAACAAATTACATTCAACTTATCTTAATCATTAGTCCAGCGATGTGCTTTACTGTAGCTCGACAATGGATCCTTTACAATATAATGGTTACATGAATTCATTTAATACAGAAACTGTTTTGCTGGCTCCTCCTTTGGCAGTTTGTTAGCAGTATACAGAGATACTTCGCGAATCGCGTAAATATTCGCGACCGTTAGTGTTCGCGACGACGCTACCGCGTTTCGGACGTCTGGACGGACACCGAACACGTAACGAATTTCTGTCTCAGCAGAACGAACGAAATATCTGTTTTACTTCACTTAGATACTTTTAAACACTGTTTTCATTCATACCTACATTTCATAGCACTTTTAACACCTTTTTATATTAACTTTTAATAACACTTTTTTACATATATTGTTTCAGCACTCCGCGGACCGCATACGAACGTCTGTTCTCTGTCACGGGGCGGCAGATACTGCTGCTTGCCTGTTCTCCCACAGGCGAGCGCTGATGTCCAATAAAGTCTCTGACCTGAGGAGCCTTTTCGACTACAGTATATTTCGACTTTTTGAGCTTGTTCACAGTGAAATATTTACATGACCAGTAATTACAGTATATACAGAAAACATTCAGAGTACAGAAAATAAATAAAATAAAATATACATAGACAAATACAGTACACAAATAATAAATAAATGACACGAATTGGTTATAGTTGCATTTCATACATAGATTACGCATTACAATCACTAATTAAATGACATTAGAGCATCGTAATCATTACGTTTACACTACATACAGGTTCAAATGAACAAGATCTCTCAAAATGAGGCTTATACCTAGTCATTATGTAAGGGTTATCTCACACCAAGGTATCAAATCCACATTTTCGCATTTCTAGCATCGAAAGAAATAAAATATTTTCCCTATTGCACCAGCTTAAAGGTTGAATTTTCAACAATGTAGAATCACGTGTTTTTAAAATTCCAGTCAAAAATCTAAATACGAAGTTCAGTATTTCTTGCTTCAAAATTGCCTGAATATCAACGTATTTTCAAAAACCCATTCGTCCCCTATTATACCTCCTTAGTGATGGGAACATCGGAAAATCGCTGATGGCAATAGTGTAAGATAAACAACGTCTATAAATGTCAAGTTTCTATGGCCTGTAGATTCACTTTTCAGCGGCGTTTTCTTTCTTTTAGAAATGGATGGAGAACGCGAAATTTCTTTCTTACGCTTTGGCATCTTTCTTGGTAGTTTTCCTTTTCAAACTGCAATATGCACTTATTATTCTTTATTCGTACGCTTGTTGCAGAAAAACAACTAAAGATCGTTACGCCGTATATAACCTCTTTACTGTCATAGTATCGTTGCTGGTCTTCAGTCTGAATTTTATATAAGCTGACGTCTTTCAACCACCATATCATCCAGGCTCTTATAGCTATTAACACGGACGTGCTATGGTGTACAACGGAAGACTTCGTACTATAACAGCACAGTGAGATCGTTCGTCTCCATCGTGTAGTTTTTGCTGAAGAGCAGAATATTGACACCCACACGTAGAATTTTATATATGTCGTTAATTTTCAACTCTTATATATTCCACCCCCTTATCGTTATCAATCCTTTACCACCATAGTGTGCAATGTGAGACAGATACCTAATAGCAGTTTTGGCTGCAGAATGAAATATAGGCACAAACACCTCAATTTTTATATATTAAGATAAAATATATATCACGAATGGATAAGGAAGGAACCTGTCTGGACAGTAACTGTGGATAATGAAGTCTTTAACACAGTTTCACAATTAAAAAGTGTTCACAATTGGAAAATTAGCACTACTGCGTTGGTTAGCTGTGCATACTAAATCTGTTAAACTGGTCGGAACTCACTTCTTTTGTGTGCGAGGTGGTGCTGCTAATGAAGACTATGGGCACATAAAAATTGGCTCTTCTTAACGACTAAAGTAATTACAAGTTTGGGGCCACAGCTTTCCTTTTGATGCATACTTGCAAATTACTTGAGCTGTGCTCATTCAAATCAATAGTACTGCCTGTTTGCCGTTTTTTCTTCTCGTGGTAAGCCAAAGTATGCACTTCGTCACATACTTTTTGCGAGGCACCATTACGCGCACCGTCTGACTGTGTATATACACATGAATGAAATGTGGCGTTGCTCACTGTGTTGATGTAGAGAGCCAAGATCGCAAAAATAATCATTTATTTTATGACGAACCAGTTTCAATGGGCAAGCCACCATCATCTGGTCACATAAAATTATACAAGGTAGTCATCTTAACGTTATTTTAAAAATGGAGGTTAAACAGTACGTACAACACAGCACTTAGTCGAGATATAAAATACATTAACAGCTTGTAAGAGACTCGTACAAGTTTACTAGCTGTTGCTGTTTTAACTCAAGTATTTTTTATTTCGATTAAGTGATAGGTTGCACGTACTATTTAACCTCCACTTTATAAATAACGTTAAGATCACCACCTTGTATAATTTTATACGTCCAGATGATGGTGGCAAAGCCCACTGAAACCGTTCGCCATAAAATAAATGATTATTTTGTGATCTTTTGAAAATAATTGATCTATCAGTTCGCCTCCACAGGTAATGCTTTCATTAGATCGTCAAGCGAGCTATTCACATAATGAATTCGTAGATAACTGAAATTAGTGTACCCATATAGGCACCAGACTAAGACAGCCGGTGTCCACAGGCCTCTGATACACTCACAGTCGCTTCAAGCATCTGTTGTCTAATAATGTACTACAACTCCATACACTAATTGACATGCAGATGATCATGGGATAGCTGGCGCAGAAAAGCAGCTGAAAGACCTGAAAACAAATAAGTCGCCAGGTGCATATGAGGTACCAATCCGGCTTTACGAACAGTACTCGGCGTTGTCCCCTTACTTAGCTTGCATTTATAGCGAATCTTTGATCCAGTACAAAGCATAAAGAGAATGGAAAAAGGCACAGTTATCTCCCCTGTATAAGAAAGGCAAAATAATGGACCCACGAAATTACAGACATAATTATATCATTAACATCAGTCTGGTGTAGAATTCTTGAACATATTCTCAGTGCTAATACAGTAATTTTCCTTGAGACGGAAAAGCTTATGTCTATACATCAGCACGGTTTTAGGAAGCAACGATCGTACGAAACCCAACATGTCCTTTTCTCTCGTGACATCTTGTGTGCTATAGATGAAGGCCAACAAGCAGACTGCATATTTCTCGATTTTCGAAAGGTGTTTCACGGTACCACACTACAGAGTGGCTAACGAAGATACGAGCTTATGTTATAGGTACCCAAATATGAGAGTGGCTCGAAGACTACTTAAGTAATACAACGGAGTGTGGAGGAGTGTGGCGAGTGTTCTTCAGAGAGTAGGGTATCGTCAGGAGTGCCCTAGGGAAGTGCGATAGGACTGCTATTATTCTCTCCCACCTGATGAAGGAACTGTGTTCCGAAAGCTTGTCCTTTTTGTCCCCTTTTTTCTGTTTCTTCATTTGTGTTACTATCGGCGGTACAGCACAAACGTAAGTACTGGCCAGTCATTCTATCTCATTTCAACAATATTTATATAAATGATCTGACTGACAGAGTGAGTTGCAATCTGCGGCTGTTGGCTGATGATGCTGTGATGTACAAGAGGGTGTCGTCAATCAGTGACTAAGATGCACTATAACTTGAACCAAATTTCTAGGTGGTGTGAGGAATGTCAATTAACGCTAAATGTAGAAAAATGTAAGGTAATGCAGATGAGTAGGAAAAACAATCCCATAATGTTCGAATACAGCATTAGTAGTGTGCTGCTCGACAGAATCGCGTCAATTAAATACCTAGGCGTACCGCTGCTCACGGATATGAATGGAATCAGCATACAAGGACAGTCGCGGGGAAGGCGAAGGGTTGACTTCTCTTTATTGGGAGAATTTTGTGAATGTGTGATTCGTCTGTAAAGGAGACCGCGTGTGAAACATTCTACCACCCGTCTTGAGTATTGCTCAAATGTTTGCGATCCTCTCCAGAACGGTTTAAAGGTAGACATAGAGGTAGTTCAGAGGCGGGCGGTTGGGTTTGTAACTGGTAGATTCGATCAATGCGCGAGTGTTGCCGAAATACTTCGGGAACTCAACTGAGAGTAGTTGGAGGGGAGGCGACGTTCTTTTCGAGAATCACTGTTGAAGAAATTTAGAGGGCCGAAATTTGAGGAAGACTGCAGAACGATCTACTGCCGTCAACCTACATTTCGCGTCAAGACCACAATGATGAAGTCAGAGAGATTAGGGCTCGTACGGATGCATACAAGTATTCGTTTTTCCCTCATTCTATATGCGACTCCATTGTTTTACCGTTGCGCCATCTCGGTCGGAGATATCACTGGGGAACAACCAGACGAACACCGAGGTGTTCCTGTAGGTGTACTGAAGCCTAAAAGACACTTTCATATGAAATACATTATACAGGAAAGATAGTAGGAATATCAGTCAACAAATTGAGATGGCATACAATATTGTGTAACATCTCGGCCAAAATTTAAACAGGTAATGTATAGCATACAGTGTCGGCTGGTGTCTAATACGAACGATCGCCCACTACTTTTACTGCACGAGACAACGTGGCCAGTGCCCACAACTCGCCTTAGACATGCGTAAAAGCACCTTTCCATCACCTCTTCTTAAACACCAAAATATTTATCACAGCGAATAATATTAACGTCACTGTCACTCGATATTGCGACTTATTCGGAATAACGGTCAAAAGTTGTGTGGCCTATATCAATACAAAAGGCACTGCTGCTTCCAGAATCAAATCTAAACGCGAAGATGGGGAAAAAGAGATATAGTTCGTACCCGAACACGAGCCCTGTTACTTTTATGCCACCAAGTGATGTCTGTGACGACAGGGCCATTCTAACACCTTGTGAGTGACCAATTATCATTATTATTCATGTTAGGATCTTCTGAAGTCTTTTTCAGTGATGCGTCATTAACTGGCATTCAGTTGTAACTTTTTTTACCAAATATGACACATGGTATGATGCGCCAAGAAAACCCGTGAGGCGGGGATGTAGTCTCCATGAAGCTTTGTGTATGTGGAATGTGAGGTGCTGGAATTAGCTACATTGTCTTGCGTTCTGGACTATTCGAGCCTTTCCATCAGTCTGAATCGCATGGGACCTGGTGTCCTGAATAACGCAAACATGCATGTTACTGACGACGCTTCCCCTCGTCCCTTTAGCCGTGGTGGAGTGGCCGAGCGCTTGACTGCAACTTGCAGCGGAGCGTGCGATTACTCGCCATCTGAAGTTCGAGTCCTCCTTCGAACATAGATATGTGTGTATTGTCCTTATCATGAACTAGTGTAGTGATTTGAAAACCTAGGGATTGATAACCGCAGCAGTTAAAAACCTTATATTTCCGAACATTTCAACATTTTAGTCGCCCCTCATTGCCGAAGCACACCCACAGGCTGACTCCGGAGGTCTGGAAGAGGATCAGAAACTCAGCAGCGCCTGGGCGACGCTGTGGCATACGATATATATATACCTTGAATATGCAGGTTAAATGATATGATAAGAGAATGAAAGGGACAATGATAGCCGCACGGAAAGGCCGCGTGGTCTAAGGTGGCATCCTGCGGACTGCGTGGTCGTTCCCAACGGAGGTTCGAGTCGTCTCTCGGGCATGGATATATGTACTATCCTTAGTGTAAGGTAGTTTGAGTAGTTTGTAAATATAGGGAATGATCACCATAGCACTTTGGTCCAATAGGTTTACAAACATTTGAAATTTTGAACAATGATACACGTTTTGGACGATCAGCTGTATTCAGTGCGTTTAGTGAACCAGTGAACAGATAGGAGCCGTGCGGAAATGGAGTGCGGTCTGAGGCGTCTCATCACGGATAGCGCCGAAGGATCGAGTCCTCTTTTAAGCGTGGATGTGTATGCTGTCCTTAGTGTAAGTTAGTTTAATAGTGTGTGAGTCTAGGAACCGATGACCTCAGGAGTTTGGTCCCTTATGATTTCAGACATAGAAAAAATCTATCTATATCATAAAAATGGCGTTATATGTATGTATGTTTCACATCTCTTCCGAAACAACTGGCTTGATTTCGACGAATTTCGGAACACTTATCGCTTGCAACAACAGAACCTCCTAGCTCGCTTTAGAGCTTATCTATGGACAAATACGTGTTTCTCAGCCACTGGATATAGGCTGCCCTGCAAAATCGGTGTGTTGTGTGGGAGTAACGTCAGCGTGCATTATCGACCTGCTTTCCAGGGCAGTCTAGAAGTCAGAGGCAAGAAACAGTGATAGGAGGACGAGATGATGAGAGAGAAAATGAGGATGAGGTGGACAGGCAGAGAGGAAGCAAGAGGAGATGAACAGCAAGGGAGGATATAAGAGAATGGGTATATAGAAATTGCAAGAGGCAGGCGAGGGAGGAGATATACAGGAGAAGGGGAGAGGGGAATTGGTGTGAGAGATTGTTGTTCCAGGAGAGGATGGTCGTAGAGAAATATGGGGGGGGGGCAGGGGGAGAAAGAGAAGGAGAGACAGGGGGGAGAGGAGGCGCTCCAGTCACGGTCTGCACGGCCACTGCGGTCGGGGGTTCGAATCCCCCCTCGGGTATAGATATTTGTGCTGTCCTTAGAATAAGGTAGTTGTTAAGTTTAGGGACTGATGACCCCGTAGTTAAGTCCCATAAGCTTAAGAAACTTTTGAACATTTTGGAGGGGAGGAAGAGATGGAAAGATAGACAAACAAGAAGAGGACGAGATGGAATGAGAGGAAGTATAGGAAGAGTTGGATACAAATAGATGATGCAGAGACCTAGATTCCCAGTGTAGGAGATGAGCATAGAGCGGGTTGAGGAGTGGAAAGGAAGAGATGGATATTAATGAGTTGATGAGATGGAATTTGGAAATGCAGAGGAGAAGATGGGACAACATAGATGGGGTAGGAATAAACAAGTGAGGAAGAGATGGTCAGAGACAGGAGAGGGTGTTGGCATGATATGTTGGGGAGGAAAATACTGGCAGATTGAGTACGGAAGAGGAGGTGCAGAGAGAGACAGGTGTGCAGGTAGTGTTCGAGAGAGAGATGGGGGAGATGTTAAAATGTTTGTATAGCTTATGGGACTTAACTGCGGGGTCATCAGTCCCTAAACTTACAAACTACTTAAGAACTAACTTATACTAAAGACAGCATAAAAATTCATGCCCGAGGGAGGATTCGAACCACTGACAGGGTACGGCCTCGCGCATTGCAGCATAGCGCTTCAATGCGCTCAGTCACTCCACCAAGGCTGGGGGAGATGGACACGAGGGGTGAGGATGCGATGGTCATAGATCAAATCAGTATGAGATGATTTAGAGATGTGGAAGAGGAAATGCATAAAAAAGGTGTATACAATACATCCGTGAGGTAGAAGTGTAGATGAGCATGGCTGAGCATAGAAAGAAGAGATGGAGGGGGAGAGAGACGGAAGGATTATGTTGCCAGACAATGTGGGAGAATGAGATGGAAAAGAGTAGTACTTGGCAGTGGCAGCTGGTGACCAGAAAAGATGGTAGTGCACTTTTTTCACCAGCTGCCACTTGTCCAGTAGGGCAGCTCAACGCATTCCGAAAAAAATGCTCTTGAGCCAAGATATCATAGATGTGGATGAATAAAAAGCTGCAAAGTCTCTAAATTTTGGCGAAAAATAATCACATACCTTTATTAATAGAAGTGGCTTTAAGCATAATGCGATTTAATTGGTGGACATAGCAATGAATGTATGAAGCATTGGAAAACTTTTGCTTCACAAGAGCCTGCACCTCACGTGCACCCAATGCACCATCATATGTTTGGGCTATTAATTTGTGTGGACAAGTCTCTAAATGGTTACTTAACTGTTCTATGATATGCGTTGCCAAAGTCTGGGCATAATGCGTTTCTTGTGCTATAAAGTTCCAAAATCTTTCAACTGGTCTTCCATTAATAATGCACCTATATACTATAACCATCTGGAAAACACACTCTACATCGCTGGTGCCGTCAGCTATTACAATCAGAAACTCGGCACCCTTCATTTCGTTCCTGATTTCCTCTTTGCAGGCTTGAAGCATGCATCGGAGGTGTTCATTCTGGATTGTTTTGAGATGCCTTTAAAAACTGTTTCCTTTTCCAAATGCGATTTAATAATGAATCTAATTCTGCACTAAAATTAATCAAGGCGATAACCGCCAGGATTGGAAGATGATTCAGTCTCATCGTGTTCTCTGATGGCAAGTTCCGAAGAACCACAGGAACGAATACAATTAATTATTAGATTTAATGTCTAACTATTATCAGTAACCTTTTTATTGTGTAATGGCACGGACTTTCTGTATCCCTGACTAATCTAGTGGCTATATTTACATTGCCGGGACTTGCCAGATTCAAAACATTGTTGACATTAACCGAAGAAAGTTCGTGTTTCTTATTTTATCGTGAAGGTGTTGAATGTCAATGACTCCTTGTTTAGTCCAGGAATCTCTCCTCCAAATAATAAAAAAGGAAAACAAAATAAGGCGTTTTTCACATCGCAGCCACACATTCACACTTGCTGTACAGTTCGGAGTTAAATTTCCTGTTGAATTGACGACTTTTCGTTTTAACTCTCTGTGAAATTGTCAAACTAGGAATCGGTCTACCTGGCCTCTTGATTTCTAATTTCTATTCAAACTTACGTAAATGGAAGCGTCCAGAAAGCAAGGAAATTACCTGATTCATTATTTCACCTGTTCACTTGAGCCTGTAAACTCGCTAAAAAAACACGCTAAACAAGGAACACAACACACAGTTACTTCTCTAGCAGCTACTTCTCCCCCTGCATAGAATTTCAAAACAGCAAACGGAGTTTAACAATATTATTATTCCTGGGGGTAGCGCAAACCTGCAAACCTATACAGGAGCCGTCCCTGGTACATGGAATGGAAGGTTGGAAGAAGAAATGGAGAGAAAACAGAGGATGTATGCAGAAGGAAATGTAATCCTGGGAATATAAAACTGGAAAAACATATATCCAGGCTATCCTGGGTTTCCCAGCTAGTAAATAAATAAAACACGTAGAACGCGGCACCACTGAAAACATATAAAGCAAGGTCGTAGAGAAGGGGCAGACTACTGAGATGCGTAAGTTGTTAGTTCTGAAACAGGACGAGAGGTTGGGTAAAACGACATTGACGGGGGCAAGCGAACCATCCTGCATTTAAAAAAGTGCAGTTTCAGAATGTACTCCGTTCTTGGCTACCTGCGGACTCGCACTGGTGGGCAGGAGCTTGTAGTAACAAGGATAGCCTCGGAACGCGTACACGCTGAAGAACAAGCCTTGACTCCCCCGTTTACGAGCAGCAGACACACACACTCACGCACACTACTAAAAGTAAGGGCCATTGCTCCCTCCCGCAGAGCTAATTAACAACGGACACGGCGGCGGCGGCTGCGCCTGGCGGTCTGTCGAGTTCCGCCACGCCACTGTCTCGCAAACGCGGCCGACACGTCCCAACCGCCGGGGCCGGAGACTTGATAGCTGTACGGTTGGCACCGGCGGAGCTGACGCGAGCAACGCGATACCGCGCTGCGTTTCTGCCACGCGCACGTCATCAGGCGCGCAGAGTAAATCCCGCGAAACGTCACGTCTGCCGCCGTGATTAGTTGGCGTCGGCGGCGGCGGCGGCGCGTGACGTACGGCGGACGGCGGGCCGTCCGCTTCAAAGGCGGCAGCCGCCAGCGCATTAATATTCACGAGGCGTGCGCATGCGCATGCGCAGTGAGGACCAGCACGCGCCCAGCCGCGCCAAGCACGCGGCCCGCTCAATTGGCCGCAGGGCCAACCGCTAATGAAATGCACTGAGGCGCCGGCCGGCCTGTATGCCCAGCCACCGACGGCCTCGCAAAAAACAGCGGTCGCCGGTGAAATATTCCGGCCATAAACCACGGGCCGAGAAAGGGACAGTCGTGTTTCAAAGCCTGATATACGCGATATGGAAATCCTGATGTATATCTGCTTCTCCGTGGGATTTCCCACCGTTTTCAATATATACCGTGTTTTCTGTCGCTCGTGCTAAAACTATGGGTTACGTGCAGGCCCGTATATACCGCCATCGTCGGCCACAGAAACTTTTCCGTCCGCTCCTCGTTATTCTCATTTGCCACGAAGAACCGAAGCAATAAAAACGCATCTACTTTTTATATGAACTGATGCTTCATGACATGAATGTACAATAACGCTTATATGCTCATTAGTTAAGGGGAAGTTTATACTTAATTTGGAGTTGGTATTATTGAAATATTCGATTATCTACTATTTTAAACAGATATTTGAAAATAATCATGCACTGACATTTCTGAGAATATTGTTTTCTATCATTTCGCATACAGTAGAACGCCTCTAATCCGACATTAGATGGTCCGTCACTCCGGTTAATCCGACCATGCTCAGGCTTGCAAGCCTGTGCCGCCTTGTCACTGACCGGACGTCTGTCGGGCCATTGTTGCAGTGTCTATCGCTGTCCATACAGTAACCCTGTACGTCACCATGGTGGCCAATGTCAGTGGTTTCCCACCGAATCTGGTGGTTCTTAAAGCCGACGGTGGGGAAAAATCTGAGTCAGTGGGAGGTGGGAAAGTTGGCGGATTTAATGAGATCGTTTTCTAAAAAGAAAAAAAAAGTAAAATTCTTAAGAGTTCAAAGATATTAACAATGGTATGAGTCATTGCTCAATGTTGTAGGCTGTTAGTTCTGTGTTGACTTTTCCAATCCCCATGGAGAGGAAGTGTTGTACTTGCATCACACACTGACATTGTGTTAATGGTATGTATTTCGTGCTACAGCATTTTATCAGATTTTTCTTGTTGTGAAAATGACTGCACATTGCACACACTAAATATGTGACTCTACTTTCATTTTAAACTTTCTTTTTTCTCAGATGTGATTACATTGGAATATAGCTGAAATCTAGATCTTCTGACATAAAATAAAGACAATAGAATGACTGACGCTGACCTCCTTTCCAGATTGGATTACTTTCTGTTTCCAAGTTCAAATATTTCACAATTTGCTGTCTGTACCCGACATGCATTGCAATGGCTCAAAGTAATTATTGTTTGTTTTTATATATAACATGTTTACTGAAGTGCTTTTGAATAAACAATATTTTTTTGTATTTCCGTCTAGTGTGTATACAAAGAAGTCAGGGCCGGCCGCGTTGGCCGAGGGGACTGAGGCGCTCCAGTCACGGCCTGCACGGCCACTACGGTCGGGGGTTCGAATCCCCCCTCGGGCATGGATATTTGTGCCGTCCTTAGTCTTAGTTAGTTCATAAGTAGTTTGTATTTAGGGACTGATGACTCCGTAGTTACATCCCATAGACGTTACAAACATTTGAACATTTTAGAGAAGTCAGGTACATAAAAACTCCTCCTTTAAAATGCATAGTTGCGTCCAAATTTCAAATCAATCGTTCAAGAAGACACGAATAGACAATGGTTTTTTTGCATGGGAACTTCGGAAAGTTCGGTAGTTTTTGGTGGGATTTTACGGTCTATTCGGTGGTTTTTATCATGACCTCGTTGGCAACCCTGTACGTCACTTATAGTGCAGTTTTGCTTGGATTAAAGAACGTCGTTGTTTGCTTTACTCTGTGTACCCTACAGTACCTATTACATCCATTGTGTGTACGGTAGAATCGGAAAGACATTGAATCCTATACAATTATGATTGTTGGTGAAAACACTCTTAAGAATCACAAAGCATTAAAAAAGCCTAAACTTGACCTGCTTGATAATGCATTGTGGATGTCAAGAAAGAAGGAATCCAATATTCGGGACAATTCTCAAATAAAAAGCATTAGTTTTGCACAAAAAACTGGAAGTCGAATCTCGTCCCGGTGTCCGATTTCTTTCTACAGTAAGTACAGTACTATAAATTATTTGTCTTTTTTCTTTTAAAACCAATCCATGTTATAGTGTGTATAGACGTTTTTTAGTTAATATAGTATATAACACTGTGTAAAGAACATCTTTTTATATTACTGTAGACCTCTTTTAGTTCTTAAATCGTTTACTTTTATGTACTAAATGTCTTGTTATATTTTTTGCGATGAATATTAGATGTTCGGATAATCTGACCTTTTTTTCGTTCCGACCATAGTACCGGTCCCGAAAGGGATGGATTAGAGTGGTTCTACTGTATTGGAATTTTTCTCTCGAACTATGAAGTCTACAATCCTGTAATTCCTTCGTTGAATAGAGAACTGTCCGTTTCGTTAGTGGCCTACACTAGCGGTACGTCGCAGTAAACTTTTTTAACTGTACATTTGTTTGTTTTTGACGACACCAGTTATCCACTGCCGTGTTTTAGTTTCTCTGTTTTCTGTGATAGTTTTCATCATGACTAAACCAAAAACGGTGTTCTTAATTTCAGTTATGGCTACTCTGGAAGACTACAGGTTTCGGGATATTTTGCAATGTATAAAGGTTACAACACCACTAAGCGTAAAATATTTCGGCTATAAACCACGGGGCAAGAAAGGGACAGTCGTGTTTCAAAGTCTGATACACGCGATATGGGAATCCTGATGTATCTGCTTCTCCTTGGGATTTCACACAGTTTTCAATATATGCTATGTTTTCTGTCGCTCGTGCTAAAACTATGGGTTGCGTGCAGGCCCGTATACAGGGTGCTACAAAAGGGTACATCCAAACTTTCAGGAAACATTCCTCACACACAAAGAAAGAAAATATGTTATGTGGACATCTGTCCGGAAACGTTTAATTTCCATGTTAGAGCTCATTTTAGTATTCCTCTTTAAATGTACATTGAAATAATTCGTGCAGACCATTGTCAAAATACCCATTTGTTTCGTTAGTATGTACTGTAGTTCCTCTATTCACGTCATCAGCCGCGGTGGAGTAGCCGTGCGGTCTAAAGCGTCTAAAGCGTGAGGTAGCTCGCCGTGGAGGTTTGAGTCCTCCCTGCGGTATGGGAGTTTGTGTTTGTCCTTAGGTTAGTTTGCCTAGGTTTAAGTAGTTTGTAAGCTACGGACTGATGACCACGCAGTTTGGTCCGATAGATTTACAAATATTTGAACATTTTTTCACGTCATCAACACAGATTTTTTGTTAACGTTTGGATAGGAATTGTTGGTGATGTCATGGCTGGGCCTCATGTTCTTCCACCTACGCTCACTGGAGCACGTTATCATGATTTCATATGGGATACTCTACCTGTGCTGCTAGGACATGTGCCTTTACAAGTACGACGGTTCCGTCCGCTCCCCGTTATTCTCATTTGCACAGAGAACCGAAGCAATAAAAGCGCATCTGATTACGAGAAAACATCGTTTTTTATGAAGAGATGCTACATGTCATGAATGTACAATAACGTTTACATGCTCATTAGTTAAGGGGAGTCGTTCCGCCCAAAATAACAAAATTTTACATTTTTATTTCTATACAGATTATGAAAATATGATTGTTTATGCTTAATTTGGCCTTGGTTTTATTGAAATATTCGATTATTCACTATTTTAAATAGATATTTGAAAATCCACTCCCATGAACCACAGACATTGCCGAGGTGGGGTGGCTTGCGTGCCTCAACGATACAGATAGCCGTACCGTTGGTGCAACCACAGCGGAGGGGTATCTGTGGAGAGGCCAGAAAACGTGTGGTTCCTGAAGAGGGGCAGCAGCCTTTTCAGTAGTTACAGGGGCAACAGTCTGGATGATTGACTGAGCTGGCCTTGTAACATCAGCTAATGTGGCTTTGCCACACAGCTACTGCGGACGGCCGAAAGCAAGGGGAAACTACAGACGTTACCTTTCACGAGGACATGCAGCTCTACTGTATGAACATATGATGATGGCATCCTCTCGGGTAAAATATTCCGCAGGTAAAATAGTGCCCCATTCGGATCTCCGGGAGGGACTACTCAGGAGAATGTGATCGTCAGGAAAGACAATACTGGCATTCTACGAGTCGGAGCGTGGAATGTTAGATCCCTTAATAAAGTAGGAAAATTAGAAAATTTAAAAAGAGAAATGGATAGGTTGAAGTTAGATATAGTGGGGATTAGTGAAGTTCGGTGGCAGGATTAACAGGATTTCTGGTCAGGTGAGTACAGGATTATAAATACAAAATCAGTTGGGGGTATAACAGGAGTAGGATTGATAATGAATAAGAAAATAGGAATGCGGGTAAACTACTATGACCAGCACATCGATCGCATTGTCATTGTCAAGATAGATACGAAGCCAACACCGACAACAGTAGTACAAGTTTATATGCCAACTAGCTCTGCCAATGATGAGGAGATAGAAGAAATATATGAGGAGCTAAAGGAAATTATTCAGACAATTAATGGAGACGAAAACTTAAAAGCTGTGTGTGTGTTGTGGATGTTGAACCTATCGTTAAATCAGACAACAAATTGTTCATTAACACAGCAATTTGGTTTAATTATGGCCTTGATATTGATGTATATACTGTTAAATAAGAAACAGTGCATTAAACTGATTATGTGCGCAACGCATATTTTAAACACAAAAAACTGTGACAAGTCACCATTTGAAACAGACACTGACTATACTCAAAAATTTTGTCTGCGAGAAAGATATTAAAAAACCACAACCCACTTTCTTAATGCTTGACTGTGAGAATTTTTATGCAGATCAGTTTCTGATTATTGAAATTTATATCATAGTCAATTAACTATCATTTACTATGGCACCAATAACGAAATCTGTTCAACAATATTATTCAAATCAATACTGCACTTCAAATCCACTAATAACTAATTATCAAATGAAGGAAGTAGGTTAATTTTCTAACTACGTAAATGAAACAGGAAAGAAAGGTCAACTTTGTTACTTATTATTAATAATCAGCATTACATTACCTACATAATACAACTTCTTACTTGCTGGCAAAGCAGCCTCTGCTCAATATCGGAGCCATACACACAACTCAACCGCTCTCTAAGCGAGCTGAACCACAAGTGCTACTCTCTCTCAGCGCGAGCTACAATGCTATGCAATACATGATCTTTGCCAAAGATGAAACTTCACAGAGTTAAGTACACATATCGATACATACAGTAGAAGCGATATTATACATTTTCTTGCAAGCAGGTTACTCGATACAAAACAGGAGGCACAATATTGGACATTTTCTTACAAAAATAATTTTTTTATGGACATGTTTCTTCACCCCCCTCCTACCTATTAAATTTTTGTAGGGTGGGTGATGCCAGTGGCATTGCCTAGCCAGCAAAATTACTGAATTTCAAGTCCAAAAATCCATTAATGACATCCAAAATATAACATGGAAAATATGAAAACCTGATAAACATTTTTATACAAGATATTCAAGATCAAAACAACAGATGGCGTTCATAGAAAAATTGAAAAATGTGACAGTCGTAAATACATGTCATTTTACAGAACAGTACCAACAAGAGTAATGCTTGGAGTGGTACAGGATGTGACAGGCATAAGCAAATGTCAAAATGTACAGAACATCGGCAGTAAATGGAATATATGACAAATATACATAATGGTAAACATAAGTATATATAGAATTTTACATAATATAGTTTGACAAAGGACATAGTGGAGAAAATGAGGTAGCTTGAAGTAATAGACAAGTGAAAAAAAATACAATAATAAACATGAGCATATACAAAGTTGTACAAAAGATAGTTTAACTAATGTCATCATTCCTTTTGTTTTTTCGAGAAAATAAGTTAATTACAAGTAATACACAGTAGTATAAGTCCCATGCGTCTAAATTTTGTAACAGAGATCAGTTTTTTAACAAAAAATGAACATTCGTATCTTGTGCACAATTAGTCTATGTAAATTTTTAGTGCACTTAGTATAAGATAAAGTGTCAGTTTTGTATTCTGTGATGCATTTAAGATGCCATACTTTCATGGATGCTAGAACATACATGTAAAATTTTTTGACTACATAGGTTTCTGATCATGTACAAAATAATGTCACTGCTTCGGCACAATAGGATTTCAATATAACGTTTGTCAATCGAATAGGCACAATGACATTTCAGACTAAAAGGTATTGACTCATTATAGTTCTGAAAGCATATGTATCTATCAAGAGCAATATTTTATTTTGGTCACTGAATGTAAAAGAACCATGAAATATACCTAAACACTGGTAATGAACCTATGGACAACGTTTAAAATGGGAGGCACTGAATAGTATAAGCACACGAATAGCACATTAGCTCCTAACATTCATTTTAGGTCTGCACACGAACACAAAACACTGTAAGATTACACCACACTGTAGGCGAGCTGGCTGGTTGCATTGAAGTTGAAGTCATGGGGAAAAGGTTCTGATGTATTCCTCCATGCAATTCGACAACCAAGTGTGCTCCAACCAACGGAGCTATTAGCAGACTGCATCAGCATAGCCAAAATTAGAGCAAAATGGTGGTGGTTGGCCAAGGCTGCAATGGACAGTACTATGTGGCCAAACATCATCCAACAAACATCTTCATTAAAAGGCCCAAAACCAGTGGTGCATAATAACACGTACATTGTTCTGTGTGCATTCTGGAATCTCGTGTGCGAAATCGTCAGTTCCCATGCGTGTCCAAAGTACATGAAATAAAGCATTTTACACACAAATTAGTAACATAGTCATGATATTTCAGTTTACACTGAAAGAAATGTCATTGATTAGTACATGTCTATGGAAAAACTTTGCCCCAAATTCAAGTGATACAGATGGGGTCATGGTATTAAACCATATTTTTACAAGTAGGGCCTTGAAGACGGATACATTTGAATACTAATGAGTAATTTAGTTCTTATACTAGAGTATCTACAAAATTAGTGTCATTTCATATAGGTATAAGGCTTTACATACTATGTACATATTACTTTACAAACACATAATCGTATGAAATACATTCAAGGTGCTTGTCATCAATTTGGCATTAGGTCATGTGAAGTAAATTTGTTGTCATAATTAGAGCGATTAACGTGCAGCCACTTCAAATAATTTAACATTCCAATTACCACTAGTTTATATCTCTTTAAATTGACATACATCACTATGGTGGGGATTGCATTACCACCAAATTATAACAATTAAATTACATATGTTGCCATGGCCAGGCTTTTAATTTAGTTACACATTTCATTGCCTTAAGGTATAACACATCAGTGAAAATACATGAGAATATCAAAAGAGGTTCAAGTCATCAGGTCATGCCTGTGTCTGTCTGAGTCAACAGTAGGGTCAAACAAAACAATTAAGGCAAATTTTGGCACAGTAATAGATGTACATCACAGTAAATCATCCGATAACATAAACACAGACGTAACTATTTGTTAGGCATAGCTGCAGATTTTCGTCAACAAGATCATCAATAAAATTTTGAAGATAGCAATAAGCAAAAGCAAAGTATCTCTGTGCATTAACTAGACTTAACTAGGCGTAATTTATGGCAAAACTGCAAGTTTGCAAGAGAGATGGCTGTGTGCAACGTATAAGCATAACCATGCATTGTCATTGAGCTTCATTATAAAATTAATTAGCATAGTGGTAGGGCTTAGTGAGCATAGCGGTAAGCTTTGATTACAAGAGCAATAAGCATAGCTGCAAGCATAATTAGAAATATTCATTATACATAATTACAAATAATTACAGAGCATCAGAAGGATATGATTCTCACCAATCACACATGCCATTGAAGGCACAATGCATCAACATACAAAATGGTGCACATAAGCACAAAGAGAAAACACAAAAGGGCAGTGCGAGTAAGCACATAAGAAAAGAACAGAGCATAGCATCATTAGCAACAGAGCGATTCTCCTCATAATTGCTTTATAATCATTGTATACTCTCGTCCACATAATTAAATTTATCAAACATCTTTGACTATTACCAATACCTTCCTTACCATCATTTATCCATAAACAATAATGCATTTTAAAGACCACCATGACATATTGTGTATTGCCTTACTCATCATCCTCCAGAATGTCCTTTTTCTTTTTTACTGCTTAATTGGCTTACAAAATGCTTATGTCAACTCAAAATCTTCTTCACTCGCTCAGAAGTTCGTAAGTTACGCAATTATTAATACAGAAGAGAAATTTGATATTTTCTGAAACATAGGAGCTTAATTAGATTACTCAATCAAAAATTTCCATTAATTTTATTTGTCTTGCACAGCCGCAGAGTTCGTTATATGCTAATTTCAAGATAATCATAGTTTCGTACGACAATATCCCAGCGTAGCGCAGAGCATAAGTATTCAGAGTTAGAGAAAAGTAACACTGAGAAACAGAGGTAGATAGAGCGCACTAAGGAAAAGCGGAAGAATAGTGACACTCAACTCGAGAACGGGACATCAATCGCCACTTGGTGTATCCAAAACAGATTAATGGACTCTCTACCCCAATTTTTATTCCTTGAAAATTTTAATATTGGAAATGTGGTGTATGCCTTTCGACTTGTGCGTCTTTAAAGTTTCTACCTCAACGACGTTGTCGTGGATGATACGTTTGATTCGATACGGACCATTGTACAGTAAGAAGAATTTGTGAATCATAGATCTTCCCTTGTGGGATAAGTGGTGGGATCTAATTAATACCTTTTGTCCTACATAGAGTTGTTTGGCATAACAATTACGTTGAAAGCGTTTCCTTTTTTCAGCTGCTTTCTTAATGTTTTTAAGCGCCAATTCAATGATCTCATGATGACGTAGTCTTCTGTGTTTAGGAAAAGGTATCAATTCCTTGATACGGTCGGGAGGCTACTTGTTTTTCAGAACCAGAATTGGTGAAAGACCTGTAGAATCATTAGGAAGTTCATTTATAATATTTTTAAATGACAGAAGATATCTATCCCATGTGTTATGTCGTCGGTAGCAATACAGCCTACAAAATTTTCCAAGCTCTTTCATCACTCGTTCACAAGGGTTAGAGGTAGCATCATAAAGTGATATGAACACAGGTTTGATGTTTCTGCGCCGCAACATCCGTGCCCAATCACGAGAACGGAATTGAGATCCGTTATCGGAGGTGACTTTATCTATATGGTCAACATCTTTTAGGAAGTTTTTGACAAAGGCGTTAGTTACTGTCGTCGCCGTTGCACGGCGGAGCGGAGTAAAAGATACAAATTTTGATGTGAGCTCAATAGCAACGAAGACAAAAGAGAAACCATTGTTAGTTCTCGGAAGAGGTCCAAACAGGTCAACGGCTGCTAACTGCTTTAATTTTGAAGGTATAATCGCAAAAAGTGGAGCAGAATGCGATATGGTCGGCGGCTTTGCTTTCTGACACAATTTGCATCGAGATAACACATTGCGTATACGTTTCTCCATGTTGATGAAATAACAAGAGTCGCGTAATTTCGCGAAGCACTTCTTGGCACCATAGTGTCCGTAACTGAGATGAATATACCAAATCAATTTGTTCACGGATTCCTCCGGAACACACACTAACCAAAATTGACTGTCAGGGGCTTTACGTTTGAAGAGAATGTTATTATGGATAATGTAAAATTGTCTGATGGAAACATTATATTTATCGTGCCATTTTATTTTAATATCTCGCCAGATTGGATCTTCATCTTGTTCTTTAGCAATGTCAGAAAATGTGGCAGATATGTAATTTTCGAAAGCAACTTGCTGCATATAGAGGATAGTAAAGTTATTTTCTAAGTATGCCTCTTCCGTCGCCTTGATGAGCCCAACAGGCGAACGAGATAGCGAGTCTGCAACGATGTTTTGTTTACCAGGAATGTAAATTACAGAGAAATCGAATTCTTGAAGGAGCAAAGCCCATCGTCTAAGTCTATCATGGTTAAGTTTTGCCGACATGAGGAATTGAAGTGCACGGTGATCCGTGTAAACTTTAGTGTGTCTGCCAAACAAGAAATAACGGAATTTTTCGAATGCCCAAACTACTGCCAAAGCTTCAAGTTCAGTGACGGAATAGTTCCGCTCTGACTTGGAGAGTATGCGACTAGCAAACGCAATGGTTCTCTGAGTGGCAATGCCATTTTCTTCATCCTCTTGAAATACGTGAACGCCAAGTCCGAATTTTGAACTATCGGTAGAAATGCAAAAGTTCTTAGACAAATCTGGGTGGTGCAGAATAGGTGCGTGAAGGAGTGCATCTTTTAAGCAAAGAAATTCTCTTTGGGCAGCTTCATCCCAGAACCAAACAGTATTCTTTCCAGTTAATTCATATAATCTGGGAGTAGTTAGGTCTTTCAAATTTATAAAACGCCGATCGAAATTAATTAAACCCAAGAAAGCTCTTAATTGGCGTTTAGTGGTGGGAACAGGCATTTTCATTATCGCCTCTAACTTCTCGGGGTCGGGCTGGATTCCATCTTTAGAAATAGTGTGCCCTAAAAATTTAATCTGAGAACGACCAAACTGTGACTTTTCTAAGTTGACAGTAATCCCGGATTGAGCAAACACTTCAAGTAAGGATTCCAACGTACTGTTATGTTTTTCCCAGGAAGATTCTGCAATTAAAATATCATCAACGTAAATTGTGATTTGTTGTTTTAAGTGCTCAGGAAGTGTGGCATTCATCGCACGGATGAAAGCAGATGAGGAGATGTTCAGCCCGAAAGGCAGTTTACGGAACTGATAAGTTTCCGAAGCAGAGAAACGCGGTGTACTTCCTACAGTTGCGGTGCAGTTTCACTTGCCAAAAACTAGACCTAAGATCTAATGAGGATAAAACTTTGAAGCCATAGAATTTTTGTAACAATTCTTCAAGGGTTTGGGGTCGGTCGGTTACAGGTAAAATGATAGTGTTAATTTGTCTGGAATCGACCACTAATCGAATTGACTTATCTCTTTTTTCAGCAATATGTAGGGGACTGTTATATGAGCTAACTGCAGGTTCAATTACACCTTGACTGAGCATGGACTGAATTTCAGCCTTAACTCTTTCCCTGTATATTATCGGAATGGGATATGGAGGTACAAAACATTTATTATGTTCTTTGATCTTAAATTCATAGAGAAATTTTTTTATGGTACCAGGACTGTTAGTGAATACACGGGAATAACGCCGCAAGATAAGGAACAATTCTTCCTTATCACGTTCTGAGGCACCTTCAACTTCTACTAATTTGTTCTTAATGATGTCAGAAATCGAGTCAATTCGTTCAGTCTCGAAATGTTTATCTGTTATATCATCATCAGGTTTGACATCCTGCGTCACATTAGAAGTAGATAAAAATTTTAAACAACTGGCACCTTCTTCATATCTGGTAATCCAGTCTTCGAATTTAATTTGAATGGCATTTTCCTGAACAAAAGCAATGGCACTAGCCGTATTGAAATCTAAAATAACCTTGTACTTGGATAGGAAGTCCACACCTAATATTATCTGTGTAGTTAAGCGGGGGACAATCAATAGGTTGGCAGAAAAGATATGACCTTGACATAAAAATTCTACGTATGTTTGCTGTCGAATTTCGACAGGTTTGCTAGAAATGACGCCACGAATTTTAGTGCGATGCAAAGGCAGCGTGGGACCATTAAGCAAGTTCTGATATTTCTTGAAAGTCACTTCACTAATTACTGACACTGGGCTACCAGAATCTAAGACAGCAGAAAGATTGATTTTGCCAATTTTGCCAGATACAATAGGGTGAATTGAAATATCGAGACATTCTACCTTCTCTTCTAATAGTGCCCCTTTGTGTCATCTAACTGTACAGATTTTACGCCTTGTTCGGTAGAAGGTTCATAAGAAACTTCTTTGTTGAGACAAGTGCTACCAAGATTAATTAGGCTTTCACAAGATAAATGCTTTTCAAATCTTGATTGTTCATCAACTTCGCATTCGCTTTCATCGTCATTAGAAGACATGTAATTGTCTATCCAATCAGCGACAGAGGTGTGCTGCAAATCTAATTGTTCGAAATCATTTTTGCTGTTCCACGGTTACTGTTAGTTGTATTATTGTGTGGCAGTACCGTATCCTGCATTTCAAAGTACATGATCGGTCTGTCATATGGAATTGTTGGTTGATACTGTAAGAATTTTATTTCATATATAGTATCTTCCTCAGAGTCTGAAGACGAAGCTTCTGTCTTCCACTCTGAATTGTCGTCATTATATTGCTGATCGACAATCATCTCGTTTAACCGTTGGGCAGTATAATGTTTATTCGATGCCTTTTCATTTGTTTCGTTAAATCTGATAATACAATTTTACTACTGTAATTGCTTTCAGGTGTAACGGCTTTAGGTTTTGACACAAGTTGTGTCGGTTTTGCCTTATCACTTAGTGAGGTGCTACCGGCATCAGTATTGTGTACTTCCGCACAAACTACTATTCTGTTTTGTTCGGGAGGTTGTTCATCGTAACCTTCCTCTCTGTGCGGACGTTCACAATTAACAAGTTTCAGCGTATATCTAGGATCACATAAATCCTGTACGGCCGAATTATTTGCCGTCGAGTGCGCTAGTCATCCCTGACGCGGCCCCTTGTTTGACGAATTGTAGCGTGGATTGGCAGGTCTGATTTCAATGTTTTGCTCTTGTCTTTCTGGGGCACGTGATCTGCTTTGCGCCCGATTTGTGTTTTCGTGTCGTGGAAGGCGATCACGAGAATTATCGCGTGTGCCCTCCCGACTACGCTTCTCAGCGTTATTGTTGTTATTTTCAGTCTCGCGATCACTATCAGTATTGCGTCTATCACGCCAATTAGTATCATTCGAAGTATTTCTGTTATGATAGTAATTATTGTAGCGTCCTCCGCGACCAAAGCCACCACCTCGGTTACGGCCACGAAAACTTCCACGGTTATTTTCACGATCTTGAAAATCACCGTTCTCATTGACGCGACTTTGTTTGTAAGTTTCATTAGTGAAAGAATTACTTTTTGTTTGATCCTCGTTCTCTGGATGATGTTTAGAACGCGGCGGCCTTTGATGCGACCGGCGATTATATCTGTTTGTTTCAAAATATCGACTGCGCGAGGAATTTCCCTCGTCTTCTTCCTCTAAGTCTTGTAAGAGATTTCTAAAGGCTTCAATATCATTCTTGCATCGTTCCACAATGGCAATTTGACGCAAGTGTAGAGGCAGTTTTTTCAAACAAATTCTAATTAATTCGGCAGGGCAGTAAGGTGCCGATAAAAATTGATTTTTATGTGCTAAATGTTGGAAATATTCCACCGGGCTCGAGAAATTTGATCGTTCAAAAGTTTTGAACGTCGAAATACTGTTTTTAACGCGATCTTGCGCCGCTTCCGACCAGTATGCGGATAGAAATGAGCGTCGGAACTGATTCTCGCTATGGCACTCTTGTGCAATAGCTCTCATTCTGATGGCTGGCTCGCCTTCCAGATAACCACATATAAATTCTAGTCTGTGCTCAAGTGGCCAATTCGGGGGAAGATAATATTGGAATTGTTGCAACCACTCTTTAGGGTGCAATTCGTTCGGAGAGTTTTTGAATATTTTGAATTTACGTACAGTCAGGAAATGCTTGTAGTCAAACGCTTCCCTTCGCCCGTGCGGCGTAAGTGGGCGTAAACTACGTATCGCGCCTTCATTGTTGTTACTATGAGGTACACTTCGTTCACGTACCAAGCGACCTACTTGAGTCGAATCATCTTTGTCATTTTCGTTCAAATTTTCTTCTACGTCTTCGTATGCATTTCCACAAGTGTGGTTAAATTTCCTCTGTATTCGTGCCACGCGATCGTCTAATTTCCTGGCCTCAGCCTTGTATTGCTGATTAATGGTCATTTGACCTTGTTTGAAACGGTCAAGGGCGAGATATTCATTAGTTTCATTAAACGGGGTAGGGTGCGTTACATCAGAACTTTTGTCAGTGTTATCACTGATTTCGGTAATCTTAACAGTAATATCCTCAAACTGTTTATTAATTTTATTGATCTGTTCCGTCGTGACTGACTGGAAGTTCTGCAACTTTTCATCAAATAGATTACTCTGTTGCTTCAATTGAGCGAGTTCAGTAGTTTCCAGATTTTCGACTCGTGACGCAAGGCTTTCCATTACCGGATTAATCTCGTCGCGAATATCTTGTCTTACTTGCTGAGATTCACGTTTGAAAGTATTGAGCAGTTGTTCCCTGAACCGATTGTTGTCCTCATTTATCTTATTAAAACTACTTTGAATACTCACAAACCTCGAATCGCACTATTTTCTCAAGTTTTTCATTTAATTTCTGAGATTGTTCCTCAAGTTTTTCATATAATTTCTGAGATTGTAATTGACTATTCTCAAGTTTTTCATTTAATTTCTGAGATTGTTTCTCAAGTTTTTCACTTAATTTCTGATATTGTTGAGATTGTAATTGAGTATTCTCATTTAGCTTAGAGAGCTGTGAGAGTAACATCTGCATGAAGTCATTTGGTAATGCGTTTTCCATAACTGTCGCACATGTATTTTTTGTAGCAGAGCTAGGCGGAACCGATACATCCTTTTCTGCAACCACGTTACAAGAATCGGAATTCTGGATTGTTGAATCCTGTACTTTGTCATTATCCATATTGTCTGTTCCTGAACTAATCTCTTCCGCGTTCTCGGGCACGGTATTTAATGTGGTATTTGTATTAGTACAGTGAGAAGGCTCTTGTGAAAATTCTTCTTCTCTCCTTGTATCATTCAAGGTCTCATTTTCGAAAGCAGTTTTAGCATCAGCGCGGGCTCTCCTATTCTTCGACATTGTTAACAGAATTTTGCAGTAAAGTGACCAGTAATATTTATTTTCACCTACTGCAAAATTTTTGAAAATTACACACGGTAATTATGAGAGAACAATAGGCTGTATCGGGCTAGTGCAACATATAGTCACAATCGAGATTACTCGAACCGTTAATTATCACACGAGTTCTGCGGTACTAGAACTTTCGACACAACAAACATCAGACAATGTAAATGAGACTTTTTCAGTGGTAATGCAATTACTTGTATATTCAGTTAATCTACTATTAACAATGCTACACACTATCAAGAATGGTAAATAACAAATTACAGAAACAATTACTATGCTACTGTTGCTATAACAGAGGATGGTGCTACAAACATTCAATTAAGAGCCAAAAGGTAAGTTGGTTAGTGGAAAAGACAAACTAACTTAAATAAGGCTACGTATCTAAATACGTCACGATCCTGTTTGTGAACTATCCTTGCAGGAAGGGCACCAGATAAAAGCTGTGTGTGTGTTGTGGATGTTGAACCTATCGTTAAATCAGACAACAAATTGTTCATTAACACAGCAATTTGGTTTAATTATGGCCCTGATATTGATGTATATACTATTAAATAAGAAACAGTGCATTAAACTGATTATGTGCGCAACGCATATTTTAAACACAAAAAACTGTGACAAGTCACCATTTGAAACAGACACTGACTATACTCAAAAATTTTGTCTGCGAGAAAGATACTTAAAAAAACCACAAACCACTTTCTTAATGCTTGACTGTGAGAATTTTTATGCAGATCAGTTTCTGATTATTGAAATTTAGTATCATAGTCAATTAACTATCATTTACTATGGCACCAATAACGAAATCTGTTCAACAATATTATTCAAATCAATACTGCACTTCAAATCCGCTAATAACTAATTATCAAATGAAGGAAGTAGGTTAATTTTCTAACTACGTAAATGAAACAGGAAAGAAAGGTCAACTTTGTTACTTATTATTAATAATCAGCATTACATTACCTACATAATACAACTTCAGACTTGCTGGCAAAGCAGCCTCTGCTCTACATCGGAGCCATACACACAACTCAACCGCTCTCTAAGCGAGCTGAACCACAAGTGCTACTCTCTCTCAGCGCGAGCTACAATGCTATGCAATACATGATCTTTGCCAAAGATGAAACTTCACAGAGTTAAGTACACATATCGATACATACAGTAGAAGCGATATTATACATTTTCTTGCAAGCAGGTTACTCGATACAAAACAGGAGGCACAATATTGGACATTTTCTTACAAATATATATATTTTATGGACACGTTTCAAACTTAATTGTTATGGGAGATTGGAATTCGGTAGTAGGACAAGGAAGGGAAGGGAAGATAGTAGGTGGATATGGTCTGGGCAAAAGGAATGAAAGAGGAAGCCGCCTGGTAGAATTTTCCACGGAACATAATTTAGTTATAACAAACACCTGGTTCAAGAATCACAAAAGAAGGTTGTACACGTGGAAGAAACCAGGAGACACCGGGAGATACCAGATAGATTTTATAATGGTAAGACAGTTTTAGGAACCAGGTTTTACAGTGTAAAACATACCCAGGGGCAGATATAGAGTCTGATCATAACTTGTTGGTTATGAACAGTAGGCTGAAACTGAAGAAACTACAAAAAGGTAGGAAAATAAGGAGATGGGACCTGGATAAATTGAAGGAAACTGAGGTGCTTCAGAATTTCAGAGGGAGCTTTAGGCAACAATTGACAGAAACATGGGAAAATAAAACAGTAGAGGAGGAATGGGTAAAATTGAGAGATGAAATAGTGAAGGTAGCAGAGGACAAAATAGGTAGGAATGCAAGACCTACAAAGAATCCTTGAATATCACAGGAGATACTAAATTTAATCGATGAAAGGAGAAAATATAAAAATGCAGTAAATGAAACAGGCAAAATGGAGTACAGACGACTAAGAAATGAGATTGAAAGGAAGTGCAAAATGGCTAAGCAGCAATGGCTAGAAGGCAAATGCAAGGATGTAGAAGAATGTATAAATAGGGGAAAAATAGATACGGCCTACCGGAAAATAAAAGAAATATTTGGAGATAAGAAAAGCAGCTCTATGAATATCAAGGACACTGATGGAAAACCAGTTCTCAGCAAAGAAGGGAAAGCTGAAAGGTGGAAAGAGTATATAGAGGGGCTCTACAAAGGAAATGAACTTCGAGACAATATTGTAGGAAGGGAAGAGGATGTAGATGAAGATGAAATAGGAGATACTGTACTGAGTGAAGAATTTGACAGAGCCCTGAAAGACCTAAGTCGAAACAAGGCCCCTGGAATAGATGATATCCCCTCAGAGCTACTGAAGTCTCTGGGAGAACCGGCCATGACAAACCTGTTTCACCTGGTGTGTAAGATGTATGAGACAGGCGAAGTACCCTCAGACTAAGAAAAATGTTATAATCCCCGTTCCAAAGAAAGCAGGTGCAGACAGGTGTGAAAACTACAGAACCATCAGTTTAATAAGTCATTGTTGCAAAATATTAACACGAATTATTTACTGAAGGATGGAAAAACTGGTAGAAGCCGACCTCGGGGAAGATCAGTTTGGGTTCAGGAGAAATGTAGGAACTCGGGAGGCAATACTGACTTTACGGCTTATCCTAGAAGATAGATTAAGAAAAGGCAAACCTACATTTCTAGCTTTTGTAGATTTGGAAAAGGCGTCTGACAATGTTGATTGGAATAAACTCTTTCAAGTTCTGAAGCAAGCAGGAGTAAAATATAGGGAGCGTAAGGGTATTTACAACTTGTACAAAAACCAGACAGCGGTTGTCAGAGTTGAAGGGCATGAAAGGGATGCAGTGGTTGGAAAGGGAGTAAGACAGGGTTATAATCTTTCTCCATTGTTGTTCAATTTGTACATTGAGCAAGCTATAAAGGAAAGCGATGAGAAATTTGGAGAAGAAATTAAAGTTCAGGGTGAAGAATTAAAAACATTGCGTTTTGCCGACGACATAGTAATTATGTCAGATACAACAAAGGACCTGGAAGAGCAATTGAACGGAATGGATAGGATAGGATAGGACAGGATGTTTTGGGCGCACAACAGCAAGGTTTTTAGCGCCCTGACTAAAGAATTAGACAACAGTAACTAAAGTAGGTCTCGGCAACAACCCGAACCCATATTGCCAGTCAGCGATGGAAGTTGGCAGATGGAAGGTGGGGTACTTCAAAGTCGTTAAACGAAAATGTCAGAATATAGGAGGACGCCGATCGCTGATGTTAGAGGCATCAGCGAGCATTCCTGTAACACACTAAAACCTCTGGCCTAAGAGCTTAGGCCCGAGTCGGGAACGTTCACAAAATTGTAATACGTTCGTCACACTCGCCTCGTCGTCAGCTAAAACAATGGGTAGGGCATGACCAAGATTAGCCGCTGTCCTCTCCACACGATATAAAATACACTCAATTAAAATGTGGCTTATGGTGATTTGCACACCACAAACATCACAAATCGGTGGGTTCTCCCGACGAAATAAAAAGCTGTGGGTCAAAGGGCTGTGTCCAATGCGAAGTCGCGTCAGTGTCACTTCGAAACGTCTGCATGGCTGGCAGGAGGTCCGCCACGGTCGGACAGTTGGTTTGACCAACCGCAGTTTATTACCTGTCGCTGCCAGCCACGTCTCCTCCCACAACTGAAGGGACCTCTGGCGCAGCACCGAGTAGACGTCACGCAAGGGAATGCCACACTCCGTGACATTTGGGTCACCGCAGGCCGCCTTGGCAGCCACATCAGCCGCTTCATTTCCGCATATCCCAACATGCCCAGGTACCCAAAGAAATGACACCTCTTTACCCCGCCGTTGGAGGAGGTAAAGTTGGTCATGGATCAATTGTGATATAGGTTCACCCGGGTACATGACTAGCAGTGACTGGAGGGCACTAAGGGAATCTGAGCAGAGTAGAAATTTTTTACTTCGACCACGACGGATGTGTTCCAGTGCCTGGAGGATAGCATGCAGCTCTGCCGAAAAAACTGAGTAGGCAGCGGGCAGGCGAATCCCTATCAGGTGACCTGGAAACACTGCAGAACACCCCACCGAGTCCCCTTGTTTCGATCCATCAGTGTACACAATTGTAAAATCACGATGCTTGTTTAAAATGTCGTAAAATTCTGACCGAAACGTCATGTCCGGGGTGCAATCTTTTTTAAAACTGGTTAAATCTAAAAGGAGGCTGGGTCTCTGTAATAACCAAGGGGGATAACAACTCCATCCTCGACGCAAAACAGTAAAACCTGAAACACCCATATCTAAAAAATAGTCCTTAGCACGTATCCCAAAAGGCCTCGTAGCTCGAAGCCGATTACGAAACAACCGTCCCATAGGCGGCCGAGCAACAGTATCGTAAGCAGGTGTAGATGGGGTGGACAACGCTGCATACGCCTGACGCACCATGAGGAGCTGTCGCCGTATGGAAAGCGGTGGCTCAGCAGCCTCGGCGCAAAGGCTTGGTATAGGGCTGGTTCGAAATGCCCCGGTAGCCAACCGAATCCCTTCATGGTGCACCACGTCCAACATTTTGAGGTAGGAAGGTCTTGCAGATCCATACACCGTGCAGCCGTAATCAAGTCGGGATCGTACAAAAGTTCTATAAAACTGGAGCAGACGAGTCCTGTCAGCTCCCCATGAGGTGTGACTTAGACACTTTAAAATACTGAGAGCTTTGAGGCACCGCCTCTTCAAGTCTTTAAGATGTGGCAACCAAGTAAGCTTACAGTCAAATGTAAGACCCAGAAAACGCACAGTGTCTTTAAAATTCAGAACAGTGTCCCTCATCCGTAGTTCGGGGTAAGTTAAAAATAGAACGTGAACGGTTAAAAAGAACACACACAGACTTCTCGGTTGAAAATTTAAAACCGGTCTTCTGTGCCCATTCGTCCAGCCGTTGGAAAGTGAGCTGCAACTGTCGTGTTGTCGTTGCAAGGCTGGAGGAAGAACAGAAGACAGAGAAGTCATCAACAAACAGGGAACACTGGACAGGACGTTTCACAACACATGCAATACTGTTAATGGCTATAGTAAACAACGTCACACTTAAAACACTACCCTGAGGGACACCATTCTCTTGCTCAAAGCGGTCAGAGAGCACGCCACCAACGCGATACCTAAAATAACGTGGAGAAAGGAAAGACCGAATAAAAATGGGAAGACAACCTCTAAATCCCCAGTCGTGAAGCTGCTGAAGTATAAGACGCCGCCAAGTAGTATCGTAGGCCTTCTCGATATCACAAAATACGCCCAAAAGGTGGTGACGTCGCAGGAAAGCCTGTTGGATAGCCGCCTCCAGGGAGGCCAGGTTATCGAAGGTGGAACGATACCTCCTGAACCCACACTGGAAGCGACTAAGGAGCTGCCTGGATTCCAACATCCAGAAAAGGCGGCGGTTGACCATCCGCTCTAAGGTCTTTCCAATGCAACTAGTAAGGGCAACACTACGATAGCTGCTTGGGCACGTACGATCTTTCCCAGGTTTTAGAAGGGGGATTAAAATTGCTTCTCTCCACGAATCAGGAAAGTGACCTGACGACCAAATGGCATTAAAAAGATTCAGGAGGACTTCTTTATTTCGCTGTGTTAGGTGTCTCAGCATACTGTAGTAGATGCTATCATTGCCAGGGGATGTGTCATGCGCCACAGACAAAGCAGAATCCAGCTCCCACAGTGTGAAAGGGCAGTTGTAATCCTGATGACGAGTGGACCTGAAGTCCAAATTGCCCTTCTCAGCAACCACTCTGTGGCGCTGGAATACCGGATCCTGATTGGCAATAGCTGTAACATTGGCAAAATACATAGCCAAGTGCTGGGCAATTTCTCGTGGGCTGGTGTGGAGAACGCCATTCCCCATGATAGCAGTACTGGACACCTCCCCCCTTTCCCAGAAATCCTCCGTATGGTCTCCCATACAGTGGAACTTTTAGTGGAGCGGGTAACGGTAATCAGGAACTGTTGCCAAGATCTCTTTCGGCTCTCTCGTATAATTTGGCGACATTTTGCCCTCGCCATCCGAAAGGCCGCGAGGTTGTTTGCAGTTGGCCGACTCTTAAATCTACGCAGAGCTGCACGCCTGGCCCTAATCGCTGAGCGACACTCGGCCGTCCACCAAGGGACAGGCTGCCGTTTTGGTCGTTCTAACGACATCGGCATAGATGCATCAGCAGCACTGTGTATAGTTTGAGTGATACAGTCCACCCATTCCTGGACATTGCCACGAATTTCTAGTTCAGCGAGTTGGCTGAACAATGTCCAGTCGGCTTTACTGATCACCCAATGAGATGGTCTGCATTCAGGCTCTACACCGTCTGGTAGGTGAAGCCAGATGGGGAAATGGTTACTACCATGCAGGTCATCGACCACTTCCCAGTGTGTAGAGTGGGCGAGGGCTGGAGAACAAAGCGAGAGATCTATGGCTGAGAACGACCCCGTTGCAGTACAAAAATGTGTGGGCTGTCCCGTGTTCAATAAATGTGCGCTCGATGACAAGAGAAGCCTCTCGGTCGCCCGACCCCTGGGGCAGGTTCTAGCAGAGCCCCAAAGCACGTTGTGTGCATTAAAATCTCCACAGAGGATAAAAGGGTGGGGGAGCTGCATCAGAAGGTCTTCGAGGGCCGCTACATCAAACGTGTTGTGAGGCGGCAGGTAGAGGGAGCACACTGTCAAACGGTGGCGCACATAGACTGAAACTGCAACGGCTTGTAACTGTGTAGTGAGAGAGAGGGGCTCAGAGTGATACGCCGTATTAGCAAAAATTGCCACTCCGCCTCTCGCTCTCTCTCCACTAAGGTCGTCCTTCTTGTGGAGTACATAGCCACGGAGCTCAGGGTTGTCTGTTGATTTAAAGTTAGTCTCTTGGAGGCAGATACAAATTGGTCTACCCTGAGTCAATATACGGAGTTCCTCCACATGCATCCTGAAACCCTGTAAGTTCCACTGCAGTACTGGGGCCATTTATCAGGGAGGTTGGATCTTGACCCTCTCTTTCTTCCGCAACGGAGACACTGAACGAGGTGGAGGTCCAGAATTGGGGCGAGAGGGTTGCCCCTGAGGGAGATCCAGCTCCATGAGCTCTGGAGCTGGGTCAGACGAAGGCTCAGATGGAATAACTTCAACGAAGTCCGAAAGGTGCATTACTGTTTTTGCCTGTGACTGTGTTTTGCTGGTAACCTTCTTTGGTTTAGGTGGTTTCGTGGTGGAGACAGAGGTCGTGGTTGCAACTGTGGTGTCGGTGGTGGCGGTGGTGGTGGGTGTGGCAGTGGCGGTGATGGTGATGGTGGGTTCTGCGGGAAGAAGTACCACTGGCTCTTCAAAGGCAGTATCCGTATCTTTGTCAGCTGTCATCAGTGGGGCTACGGAAGATGCAGGGTCTGCGGCCTGACATGTGCACTGGCAAGTGCATGTGTTGGTGCCTACACCGGCAACCTCAGTTTGGGTGCAGGCATCAGCTCTGGCAACTGACTTTTGCAGTACTGAAGCGAATGACGTGGTAAACACAGCAGGTTGCATGGCCTTGAAGGTCTTCTTGGCCTCTGCATAGGAGAGACGCTGAGTGGTTTTGATTTGCTGTATCGTCTTCTCCTGAAGGTAGACTGCACAATCCCTACTCCAGACAGGATGGTCGCCTGAACAGTTGACACAGGTCATAAGTGGAGTACAGTCAAACCCATTGTGTGCGGCTTTACCACATTTGCCACAGGTGGCTTCTCCCTTGCATCTCAAGGTGGTATGCCCAAAGCGCTGACACTTAAAGCAGCACATGGGGTTAGGGACATAGGGTCGTACATTTAAACGGAGAAAACCCGCCTTGATATGTTCAGGTAGTCGAAGGCAATTGAAGGTGAGGATGAAGGACTCAGATGGAACGAGTTCTCCATTCACCCTTTTCTTCATATTCTGCACATCGACTATACCTTCTGCGGACCATTCTTCCTTCAGTTCACCCACGGGAATGTCAATTAGATCTCTACAGGAGACTACACCCTTGCTATAATTAAGAGTACTATGTAGCTCTGTTTCGATTGGATATTTCCCAAGACTCTTAGCCGTTTGTATTTTGGACACCTGATGGGAAGTTGATGTTTCCACCAACAGGGTGCCATTACGCAACCGCTTTACTGACTTTAAGCTACCAGCAATTCCTTCAAGACCTTTGTTAATATAGAAGGGCGATACCTTCTCAAAAGAACCTTCCTTTCTCTTAACGACAAGAAACACATTCTGGTTAACAGCCTGTGCTCTGTTACTCTGAACAAAAATTTTTTTTGAAGAACCTAAATCCGGAGGACTAGGTACCCGAACCCTCTTTTGATTGGGTGTTGGTACCCCCCAGTGGTACACCCATCCCACTGGAAGGTTCATGGGTGAAATTAGAGTTTTTCATCTCGGTCCCACGAGAAGCTAGGGAAATACATGTCGACCTAGACAGAGCCCCGCGTGCCTAGGTAAGCCTTATACAACTGAGGTGCGGCAGTATCCCCAGAGGTTGCTCGCTAGCGACTGTTTCTCTTCAATAGCCATGCATCCCATCAGCACGTAGCACACCTTGGGATTGAAGGGTTTTTTATAGAGGTTTGTACCATCCTTGCGACCCAGGCAGTCAAACCAAGATCCCCATTCCCCAGTACACACAACGTTCCACCGTTGCGCCACACGGTGGTCGCTGAAGCGTGCCCAGAGGTTACGGTGTCTAGGAGACTGGCAGCGCTTACCAGTCCCCAGCTCAGAACCCCGGGTTCGCCAAGCCCGTACTCAGCAAATGAATGCTGAGCCCCTGAGGGGGAACGGAATGGACAGTGTGCTGAAAGGTGCATATAAGATGAACTTTAACAAGAGCAAAACTAGGGTAATGGAGTGCAGTGTAAGAAAATCAGATGATGCTGAAGGAATTAGATTGGGAAACGAAGCAATAAAGGAGGTAGATCAGTTTTGTTACTTGGGAAGTAAAATAACAAATGATGGTCGCAGTACAGAGGATATAAAATGCAGAATGGCAATGGGTAGAAAAGCGTTTTTGAAAAAGAGAAATTTGTTAACATCGAATATTGATTTAAGCCTAAGGAAGTCCTTTCTGAAGGCATTTGTATGGAGTGTTGCCTTGTATGGGAGTGAGACATGGACGATAAACAGTGCGGACAGGAAGAGGATAGAGGCTTTTGAAATATGGTGCTACAGAAGAATGCTGAAAATTAGGTGGGTGGATAGCGTAACTAATGAGGAGGTACTGAACAGAATTGGGGAGATAAGAAATTTTTGGCATACTTTGACTAAAAGAAGGGATAGATTGGTAGGGCACATTCTTAGACATCAAGGAATTGTGAATTTAGCGTTGGAGGGAAGTGTGTGGGGTAAAAACCGCAGAGGAAGACCAAGAGATGGATACAGTAAGCAGATTCAGACAGATGTAGGTTGCCGTTCTTATGTGGAGATGAAGAGGCTTGCTCAGGATAGGGTATTGTGGAGAGCTGCATCAAACCAGTCTCCAGACTGAAGACCACAACAACATCAACATTTGAAAATAATCTTGCACTGACATTTCTGAGAATGTTGTTTTCCATCATTTCGCATTCATTAGAACCCCTCTAATCAGACCTTGGATGGTCCGTTACTCCGGTTAGTCCGACCATGCTCAGACTCGCAAGCCTGTGCCGCTGTGTCACTGACTGGAGGTCTGTCGGGCCATTGTTGCGGTGTCTATCGCTGTCCCTATTGTTACACTGTACGTTATTGTGCACTTTTATCCTTTGTTGGGATTAAAAACGTTGTTTGCTTTATTCCGTGTTCCCTACAGTACTTATTACATCCACTGGGTGAACAGTTGTCTGTTTTTCAACATGTCTGGATTCAAACGTAAACACGTAACTCTTTCACTAAATGAAAAATTTGCAATGCTACAAAGACTGGACACATGAGAATCGCTCTGAAAAAATTGCAAAGGAACTGAATGTAGGTGTTACGACAATGAAGTATTGGATGAAGAATCGGAAAGACATTGAATCCTATACAATTATGATTTGTGGTGAAAACACTCTTAAGAATCACAAAACATTAAAAAAGCCTAAACTTGAACTGCTTGATAAGGCATTGTGGATGTGGTTTTGTCAAGAAAGAAGGAATCCAATATTCGGTACAATTCTCAAAGAAAAAGCATTAGTTTTGCACAAAAAACTGGAAGCCGCATCTCGTCCCGGTGTCCGATTTGTTCCTAGAGTAAGTACAGTACTGTAAATTGTTTGTCGTTTCTTCTTTTAAAACCAATCCATGTTATAGTGTGTGTAGATGTTTTTTAGTTAATACATTATATAACACTGTGTAAAGAACATCTTAAAAGTGGTGTGAGTTTGTTTGAAATGAAAAGTAGTATGTGTTTGTGGGGCGAGCGTGTCACTGTTTTTGTTAAGAGACTGTCCCCGCTAAAATTCCCAAATAAATGTTCTGTTGTGATTTTGGTAACAAAATAATTTGACTAAGCAATGAGACTTAGTACCTTCTTTTGCCCTGTTAGAATAAATTGCAACTGACATGGAATGCAATGATCTTACGTAAATGTGGTTTAGTTTTATGCGCAACGGATAAAACTTTAAATTGTACAGTTGTTAATAAATCAAAAGAAATTAAACTCGTAATTGGTCTACACATTAATCTCGTGTGTGAGCAAATGAAATGTTCAGAGCTGTTAGCGTGCACCATATACTAGTAGCCAGACTATACAGACTGCAAGAGCGAACTGAAAGAGCTACTACAGTGATAATTTTGCTACTTGAATTAACAGGATATTTGATATTAATTGCACTTGATAATGTGCCTATCTGTACAACAATTACCATACAGATTCAATGAAATAAAAAAATGTTCTACAAATCTGGTAAAGATTTCAAGTATCACACACTGCAAATATTTCTCGTCTCTTTACGTGATCTACTTCTCTTCTGATCAGACAAATCACTTTAACTGTTACTAACATTAACTACCTTAACAATCTGAACTTTCATTGAGACTGAGAAAATCTTTAACTATGAACTTTACTGTAATTATGAACAAACTACCTCCTGCTCTCATTAATAGACCAACTGATCATCACAAAGTGCCTACACTGAACTGTTCTAATTAGCATACAAATTTACAAACACAATAATTATGCAACATTATCATAAGAACTAATGATCAGAACGGATAGCAATTCAAATTGGTGAAAGGAACGAGGAACTGGTAAAATGACACAGGGATAAATGATAAATGCGAGCTGAATTAAACAGTATTCATTACCCAAAAGACAAACCAACAACAATATAGTCTACATACAGGTTACCATACATAACAATAGAAAAGTACAAGTTTACCTTATTTGAGACATAAATTTCCATACAAAATTTCCAATCTGCAGACTTGGCTGCGACTCTTCAAAACTGAATTTTTACATTTTACATACAGACAGAATAACCCGACAGTTTCACGACTACAACTCTACATCAACTATCCTGCACGAAGGTCACACCTCGACTCCTCTCTACACGAAGGTCACACCTCGACTCTTTAAACGCAACAACTGTGAGTGCAAGACACACTCCAAAGGTAAAACAAAGTCTTTGGTTGACAGCAAAGATATGAAAATGAGTGCAGTATGTTATATCGATTAGTGAGATGGTACAAAATATACATAAATTTGTTTTCTGCAGAATTATATTTTTGGTTTTTATAACAAAACATGCTCAATGCTCTATGACAGGCAAAAATTATGTGAAAATTATATTGCGTACTCCTTTCAATCTTTTTATATTACTGTAGACGTCCTTTAGTTCTTAAATCGTTTACTTTTATGTACTAAATGTCTTGTTATATTTTTTGCGATGAATATTAGATGTTCGGATAATCTGACCTTTTTTTCGTTCCGACCATAGTACCGGTCCCGAAAGGGATGGATTAGAGTGGTTCTACTGTATTGGGATATTTCTCTCGAACTATGAAGTCTACAATCCTGTAATTCCTTCGTTGAATAGAGAACTGTCCGTTTCGTTAGTGGCCTACACTAGCGGTACGTCGCAGTAAACTTTTTTAACTGTACATTTGTTTGTTTTTGACGACACCAGTTATCCACTAGCCGTGTTTTAGTTTCTCTGTTTTCTGTGATAGTTTTCATCATGACTAAACCAAAATCGGTGTTTTTAATTTCAGTTATGGCTACTCTGGAAGACTACAGGTTTCGGAATATTTTGCAATGTGTAAAGGTTACAACACCACTAAGCGTAAAATATTTCGGCTATAAACCACGGGGCAAGAAAGGGACAGTCGTTTTTCAAAGCCTGATACACGCGATATGGGAATCCTGATGTATCTGCTTCTCCTTGGGATTTCACACAGTTTTCAATATATGCTATGTTTTCTGTCGCTCGTGCTAAAACTATGGTTTACGTGCAGGCCCGTATATACCGCCATCGTCGGCCACAGAAACTCTCCCCCCCCCCCCCCCCCCGCCGGTTAGTCTCATTTGCCACGAAGAACCGAAGCATCTGTCTGCGAAAACCACGTTTTATATGAATTGATGTTACACGAGATGAATGTACAATAACGCTTACGTGCTCATTAGTTAAGAGGAGTCGTTCCGCCCAAAATAGCAAAATTTTACAGTTTTATTTGTATACAAATTATGGAAATATGGATGTATGCTTAATTTGATGTTGGTTTTGTTAAAAATTTCGATTATTTACTATTTTAAATAAATATTTGAAAATAATCATGCACTGACATTTCTGAGAATTTCTTTCCCTTCATTTCGCATATTTGCATTTTCTCTGGAACTAAACAGTCTAGAATGCTGTGGTTTCTTTAGTTTTGTAAAGAAGCTGTAAGACGTGCCAGATGCCAAAGAAGGACCATCATATGCAGCAGGACAGTTTTAATTAACTGTAAGCAACAAATTTCAAAAGTATATCTTTAAAGTCAATTTCCCGCAAACTAAAATTTTCAGTATGTATACCGCATTATATTAGAAACTGTCATAGATAAATGAATGAAATTTTCTGAGACTCTGCCTAACATAAAAAGCCACCTCTGGTACTACATTCATTAATATTCTCTCATTAGGAAGTTCACAAGAAAAAAATATTTTCTGCAGAAAAAACTTAATATTTTTTGTTAATAAATTTCAAAAAGTATTTCTTAAAAACTATAAAATGGATAAAGTAGATTTTAGCACAGTTGACTCTATTAGCATCATGTAACATACAGTAAAAATATTGAGGTGCTGCATCAAAAAGTTGTTTTTCAGAAATGGATCAAATACGTGCCTAAATTAACACGGGTCAGATAGGCAGAGTTTGGCCCCCTTAACTCACCTAGCGGGAACCCGAGTACACCGTTGAGAATCACTAATGGGCAAAGAGCGCTATGTATGTAAATGACTTTTTTACCCTTCTCCTATATGAATACATCAGCTGTCTTGTTAATTAGTTAATTACTTCTAAGACATCTCCATGATCTGAACTACAACCACTGACACTGAAGTTAGGTGAATAGTCGTGTGACGTTAACGTAGATGAACTATGAACTAGTTGTCTTACTTTCCTGCAAAACAGTCACCACCATAATTATGCACCGTCGAGCTCTGCGATACGTGTTCTGGAAACTTGACACGAAATCTTCCTTTGGGATGGTGTTAAAAAGACTCGCCACATTTCTTTGGATGTCAGGAACATCGTCAAATAACTTCCTGACAAGGCGAGTTTGAGTCGAGGGAATATGAAGAAGTCCAAGTGATTGAGATCCGGTGACTATGATGGATGTTCAAGTTGCAACACTTTTTAAAGAGCTTTGTCGTGAACAAATAACCTGGAACCTTTTTCTGCATACTTGGGTCATAAAGTGCGTAGGAGTTCGATAAAAAGCATCAAAATTTTAACGTACCGTGCAGCGTTCAACGAGTTCCCTCGAAAAAAGAATTGCTTGTGGATAATGCCTTCAGTATCAAAAAACGTTTTGATGCGTGATTTTTCGGCTCTGATCTTTTCCTACTGGGTGAAGTCGGGGAACCCCATTTCATGCTTTGCCGTTTCGTTTCAGGGGCATACCGCAGGCACCAGTTTTCATCCTCAGTGACAATACGGTTCAACAAATCGGGTGTGTCATCCGCCGTTCGTCAAAATCGTGTGAAGCCTCCAAACGTATCTGCTTCTGATCGCCAGTCAAGTGATGTGGCACACGACGACAACACGAGTTCCTCTTCCAAACTTGTGGGTAAGGTTACGTCGCAAGGATTCAAGGTTAATCAGCAGTTCATCTGCTGTCATGGGCTTAGTTAATCGACAATTTCTCGCGATTAATGTCTTCACTTTTTGAAAGTTTTCGTCAACGGGCGAACCATTCATACACACACTTCATCAACGGTGCTTCATCGCCATAAACACGGACCAACATCGCATCCGTGTATTTAGGTGCCTTGCCAAGCGTAAAACCAAACTTGAAATTTATTCTTTTCTCGTTCATTGTCTTGTTCTAAGTTCAGAACCAAAGCACTAAAGAACCACTTCGTCCGACGCGACAGAGTGGCCGAGGGCTCTAAGGCGCCTTGCTGCGGAGCGCGCGGATGCTCGCCGTCGCAGGTTCGAGTCCCCCCCACTGGTGTGTGTGTTTGTGGGTGTGTGTGTTGTCCTTAAGTTATTTTAACTTAGTTTAAATAGTTTCTACGTCTAGGGACTGATGGCCATAGGAGTTTTGTCCAAAAGATTTACAAGCTGGTCTAACACGGAACGCGCACGATGATCAACTGATTATTGTTGGGTAGGTTGTCAACACCGAACGTTTCATCCGTTCAGCGTTGTGATTCGAATGTGTTTGCCCGATCCACCGTTCTGACCTCCTCTACTGTCAGAGGCTGTATTTGTCACTGGGGGGATTATTTATGTAAACGGCCAGGAACCCAAAACACCGAGGTGATGCCGCTGTCTCTTTCTACACCAGTGCTTGCCAAACTTTGTCATGGCGACACCCTTTTATAGCTTACAGTTTTGCGCGACACCCTTTCACTAATATAAATACAAATGGTAGAATTTAGATGGTTCCAGCGGTGGAGGGGAGGGGGGGGGCGGAAATAAAGTATCGTTTAAATGTAGTTTGTAATCCTCGTACGCATTGACATGTTTAATGTTGATCCTGACTGCAGCAATTACGTACACTCATCGCAAGAGAAGGAAACATTAGGAACTACGGAGATGTTCAACAGAGTAACACCGCAGACAACAATGCCTAACTCACACAGTAATACTTGCTCCTTCTACATGCGACCCAACTTCCGAAACACGAAAACTGAATTTCGGAAACCGTTTTTCGCTGTCTTCTGTACATGTCAGGGCCAGATACGGTTTTGCTGGATCGATTGAAAACGGCAACTGGAAATTAGCTGCTCGAATTTCTGATTTAGACAGCACAGTGGCTGTTCCCTTTCAATTCAATATTATTACATTATTTTCAGAAATAAATAGGATGTATTTATGACAATTGATGAATTATTATTTAAGTTCTATTGTTAGGTTCTTGCTTCACCACGACCTCGGAAGTCCCAACATATTCGGAAGAAATGGATCAATATTTGTGACAAGTAGGAATATGAATGTCATTTCTGGTCCCACAGTCTGCTACATACAGGAAACTGAGAGAAAAAATATTGACGCATTCCAGGGTTCGAACCAACGATCACTGCATTTAAAATACTACTCTCCGTTAATCACCCGGCCATACTCCATACTAAACATCGCTACTGCATAACTTTAGTCAGTGGACAATTACGACTGCTTTTACAATCTGTGACACACTGTGTCATTGATTAACAATGAATTGTATGAATTGTAAGAAACGCTACCGGGGCGACGTGGCTTTGACAAATCCATTAAAAAAAAAAAAAAAAAAAAAAAAAAAAAAAAAAAAAAAAAAAAAACGCTCAGGTGCAGCTTTTTGAGAAGGAAAGTAGACTACAGAAAGGTTCGTTCAAGCAGTTGCCAGTTACAGCCAACTGCGCACGGAAAGAGCTGTTATCGAGTATCAGCAGCAGCTCTGCGCATGCGCAATTTGCTGGAATCTGGCAACTGCCAGCTGCTTGAACCAACCCTGAGTGTCTACTGCTGCTGAAGCAGAGCTGCCGTCTAGCGGCTGATCACGCAATTAATGTGCACCGATCATTCCTTTAATACGTGATCTGTGGTGCACTGAATGAAGAGAAGGATGATTAGCTGCAGGCAAGTCTTCAGGGTAGTATGAAGAGAAGGATATTTTGTGTTACATATTTTAGGAAACAGTTTCGTTTCACTATGTTTGGGTCAACAGCACTCTTATTTAAATTTATGTATAAAGAACAGTCTAGAATGCAATAATTTATTTCATTCCAGTGAGCAGTGACGCACTGGAAGGCTCCCAGCTACCTGCCAGCTCCACAACATCGATGGAATCAAAATTCCTGAAGATGGTCTAAATAAGACTGAAACGAGTTGAATGAAATAAATTATTGCATTCTAGACTGTTCTTTATTCATATATTTTGTGTTATTTTATGACAAGATTTTTTTGTTTAGAGTCTAAATTTGTTAGTCTCGCGATACTACTACGCGACACCCCAGGGTGTCGCGACATCCAGTTTGGAAAGCTCTTTTGTACACTCTGTCTCTTTAATCACAATTGTGGTCTTTCTATACATGTCCTTTCATTTCATTTGTTGGCAGTATATTAGTAAGTGCCATTAATAGTAGTTCATTCTGGACTTTCATTTCACCAATGTAAAGCCGTCTGCACACGTCTAAAGTCGGTACTGCTCACTCTGGCTAAACCTTACCTTTGCCTTACCTTCACCTTACGTCATCGCATCTCTCCTCAAGTGAGTACGCTTCGACCATAACAGGCAGGTTCCTTCAACCAGCTCGGGATTTCCAAGTAGACAAACATCTGCACGGTATCCCTCAGTAGGACCCCCGACGACTCTATAAATCAGTGCCGAGTCGCCTAACCCGCATTGTTTACCGCGAGAACAGTCACGCCGCAACACTTATACCGACTACCCGTTACTGCATTGGCATGAGTTGCCGTAACTCACGGAACCCATTAATCAAAATACCTCATTAATTTTAATTGGCTGCGTTGGTCCGAAATATTTTTATTTATCGTCTTCTTTCGCGCAGTGATACAGCGCGGCTGCAGTAACGGCGTATTAGAATTTAATGGAAATTTATGGATCACCGCGAGGGATAGTACTGGAGTCCGCCGCTTTGTGTTACCCGGTTTAACATTCGAGACTATTCCCGCTGCAGAGGTTTGTTAGGCAGGGATGGCATCTGATACACTGGACCGCGCGTCCAAGTAGCCTATTGTACTCCTGATGTACTGCTCCGTGATTTGAGTATTTGTGTAGAGTAATGAACGAGTCGAATCGACTAACGGGGGGAGGATAAGACAGTGTGACGGCTCCGGCGCTGAAGTACGAGCCAGTTTCATCAGTGATCGGTTTCCATATCACTGAAATTATTTATTTCCCCTCAGAGAGACGAATTGGTGTTATCATTAGCACACCGTGCCCAGTGTAGTCACTTAACGGCAATATGACGCGAGCTGACGAGGAGGTAAAGCGATTTACATATCTTCATATGGTCAATAACCGAGTAAAACTGACGAGAAATCTAGCGGGAAAGGTAGTTTGCAGGGATAATGAATTATCACAGATATTCGTCCCGAAAACAAGAGACTACTCAAATTAGGAGACAAATTGACCTAGAAATATCGATATCCGCGATGATTCCTTTGACAGGACACAGCCGATTTCATTGCCTGTTGTTGTTGTTGTTGTTGTTGTTGTCCTCAGTCCGGAGACTGGTTTGATGCAGCTCTCCACAATACCCTATCCTGAGCAAGCCTCTTCATCTCCACATAAGAACGGCAACCTACATCTGTCTCAATCTGCTTACTGTATCCAGCTCTTGGTCTTCCTCTGCGGTTTTTACCCCACACACTTCCCTCCAACGCTAAATTCACAATTCCTTGTTGTCTATGAATGTGCCCTACCAATCTATCCCTTCTTTTAGTCAAAGTATGCCAAAGATTTCTTATCTCCCCAATTCTGTTCAGTACCTCCTCATTAGTTACTGCGACCATCATTTGTTATTTTATTGCCCAAGTAACAAAACTCATCTACCTCTTTTATTGCATCGTTACCTCATCTAATTCCTTCAGCATCACCTGATTTTCTTAGACTGCACTCCATTACCCTAGTTTTGCTCTTGTTAATGTTCTTGTTAATGCCTACCTTTATCGAAACCGAGTGTGAGTTCTGTCTCTGTTGTTTTTGGAGTTTTGAAGGGGACTAAACTGCTACGTCATTAGTACCGAGTTCTCAGCTAAGGCTGTGTTCAGTGGCACCGACAGACCGTCATCAAACGCCTTCGATAGAGTTCTAATTAAAACATCGACCGACGGCGTGGTCACACTGCATCAGATATACTTTGTCACTTGAACCGGTTAAAGGGGAAAGTTAGATTACGTTTGAATGTATTCTGTGTCTGAAGTATATTAGATTTCAATTCCCTGCGGTGCAATGGATTACACCTACATTTTTATACTTTGAAATTAATGCTACAATGCGGCTGTTATTAATAAAGACTTCGAATGCATACGAATGAGCTACACCTGTCTGGAAAGAAGAAAGTGGCTAGGATAGTGTACTGTCCTCAGTTACTGCTACTCCCAGAGAATCTATACGATATGTGAGGTACCGCTAAAAAGAGAAATTTCTATTACATACTTGTGATATTTCGTGGTGTCATTGACTAGCAATATTACAGTTTTAGTGAATTTATTTGAAGTTATGCAGACATACACCAGTTAATCTCCATGCTTTAAATAATGAAAAGCTACACCAGTTTGGGAAGTTTATTGCTTATCACAACGAATTTCGAGGATTTATTCGCATCTTCTAGCGAATTTGTTTACATAAGTACGGCACTTTTTTGACTTTTCAATGTGTTATTTCTTGACACACATGCATTGCAGTTGTCTGAAGTTCGGAAAATCGGACAGAATAATTATTGAGGTGTGTGTTTTATCCTAATGTTAGAAACCATAACTTTTTCTGTCTGCTTAAAGGTATTGTGCCTCTTCCATTATTCAGAATATGCAACTTACTAATCCTGCCTTAGGCCTACCTTTGTACAAAACCCAGTGCAACTGACTACTTTTGTGCTGTGATATCCAGTTTAAGATTTTATTATATATGCCACGATTTTCCTCATTTCAGTAACCTCAAAAAGACTACATCTGTGCAAGAGCTGAATATTTACAATTTCTCATTGTAAACGATAATGTGCGGCAGTTCCGTTTTTTGTATCAGTAATATCAATTCACACAATCTTTCAAATTTCCAGTTATGTAACGTTACAATTTTTCCTGAATTTTTCTGTAAAATTTTAATTATCTCAAGTATACACTAAATATTTCTTTCCGTTCTTCTCGACGTTATGAGTGCTCTTATTGTATTAGTAGCACTGGCTGGTGCTGATTACTTGTATAAGATGTAACAGCGGGCGAAGGTATTTTGCTTTGTGACATAACGACCTTGGCCGCAGTCGATCTTTCCGGAAAACATTCTGCGTTTTTAATTTCACTTATTTTCAACTTAAGCGATATTCACGTTATGGTACTCCTAGGCATGCTGAAATATTACCGTTCTGTAGCAGTGACGAGCAAAACCGTTGTAAAAAGTGTAGAATACATGATCTCTGTACTGCCTGTATGTTGCACTTCAGATGTCTAACGGTGCCGGCCCTAAATGTTCATATTTAAATGTCCAAAAAATTGTTAAGCTTAAGGGACAACTGCGGGGTCATCAGTCCCTGAACTTACAAACTACTTATGAACTACCTTATACTAAAGACGACACAAACATCCATGCCTGAGAGGGGATTCGAACTCCCGACCGTACCGGCCGCGCAGACTCTGATTGGCGCGTCGCAGACCGCTCGGCCACTCCGGCCGGTAGTTCATATTCATTTTCTTGCCAAATTACAATATAGCTCCTACCAAATAGTGCTGAATGAAGAAATGAAAAAAAAAGTTTCGACGGAACTGCCACACCAGCCTACTACATCGTATATTGACATAAAGTTCAAAAAGAAAATATTAAGCATTCCTTTTCACATATATAGTGGAGAAAATACGTTTGCCGAATTCAATCGTGGTGGACAATGTAACACTGTATGCAAAAACATATGAATGTAAAGACGCACTGGCGTTCTATGCTCAGAGAGCAGAGTTATACATCAAAGTTGTATAGAAATCTATCGACTTCAGCACTGTCGAAGGAAAAATAAAAACCTATTTCCAAGAATAAATTTCCTTTCATATTTGGATACAGATAACGTTTTATCAGACAAGAATAAAACAATTATTTCCAAGCACTTTTTATATCCGTAATACACACGTAACATGAAATACACTTGAAGTTTAGTAATTCAAACCTAAAACATCGCTTTCATCTGAAATATAGTCCTGTTTTGAGTAGGTTTCGTCGTTTCCACCATAGTTTTTAGCTTTTCGTGTCGTCTTTTTTTAAGTGATATTATACACATATATTCAGCTTGGCAATAATTGATAAGTGGTGCATCACTACGATTGTTGGGGTTCATGATCCTTTACAATAAAATGGAATAGATATAAACAAAAACATTATTACAGTTCTCTTTATTTTTAAAAAACCCGAAAACCCTGCTTTTCGCGGTTATTTATTTATTTATTCCTGCATTGAGTTAGTGCTTCTCCTACCCCTTATCTCTCTATCCATCTTCTTCTTTCGAAAATTATGATATATTTATCGGAGAATATATGAGAAATAACGCTGTCTTGCATAATGTACAAAATTATAAGTGCAGTATCCAAACAAAGAAAGATAGTAGTCAAAATACAAATGACAAAATTTGTACAATCTCATATTTATTGAATTATATGTTGTACAACTGTATAATTGTTCAGGTATATATTCATTTGTAAAAGTGCCGTATGTCTCTAAAATATCTTGCGAATACAATTAGGCGTAAAGAAGAAATAGATTAATACTTGGTGCGTGATGGGGCGGTTTACCATGAACGTTACTGTTTATGTGCTCATATCTCATGGACTACCCGTCGTACTGCAATACAGTTTACAAAGTACATTTAGCTACATGTGTGTATAGTGCCTGTAAAATGCCTGCGGCTACAATTTGTTGTGTAGAAATTATAAATTGTAACCTCATACAGAATGCCGTAGTTTTAGTCCATGAACAGTAAAAATAGTAAGCGAGAAACGTCTTTCCTTTCGTAAATTTGCTATGATTGTCAGCGAAAGAAGGTTTAATGAAGGTTCGAAATTATGCTTAAAGTTTGTTGCAATTTGCTAAGTAATAGCATTCACATATACTGTATTCATAAAGTCTCGTCGCATATGTGGTTGTTTATTGAAACTCCTATTGTTTATGACGTTATATCTCCTGAACCATGGGTCGTATGTGGTTCTTACCATTACAGAATTAGTACCTCGCGGTAAGGAAGATGTGTAGCAAAGTTGGTTGAAATCGGTACAATGGTTTAGGATGACATTTGCAACATTGTCGCGTAATGCAGCAGTTTTTCTTGCATCTCATTGTTTGTGACGTTATATCTCGTGAACTATGTATTGTACGTGATCCTTACACTTACGGCGACCGTCATCATGGATTGAAGCTTACGTGTACAATATTTCATAAAGATTGTAACAAAACTGTTGATTTGAATGGGATACGTACACGCCGACTTTTACTTCTGAATGTGAAAATATTTTGCAAGCACCCACCTACATAGCGAGACATGACCATCCCAATAAAATAAATCAGATCGAAAACGGAACGATGTAGATGTTCTTTCTTCCCCATCGCTATTAGAGAATGGAACGGTAGAGAAAGGTTATGAAAGTGGTTAATGAACCCTCTGCCTGTCACTTTTAAAAAAAATGTTTTAATATTTGTAGAGCTTACGGGACTTAACTAAGGGGTCATCAGGCCATAAACTTACAAACTTCTTATCAATTGCCTTATACTAAGACGGCACAAACATCCATGCCCGAGGGGGGATCTTGAGGTTTGCCATATTTATCGCGTAACTGAAGTTCAGCGGATTTCTTTTAGTGGTCACGTGTATTACTTTACACTTTTCTTTATTGTCAATTGCCAATTATCGCATCATGTAGAAATTATGTCTAAATCGCTTTGCAGTTGCTTTTCATCCTCTGTTGACTTCACTAACCGATAAACGACAGCATTATCCTCGATCTAAGGGAGCTTTTCAGATTGTCTCCTATATCATTTATAAACACAAGGAAGAGTAGGGGACCTATAACGCTTTCCTGGGGAATGCCAGATATCACTTCTGTTTTACTCGATGACTTACCGTTAATTATTGCGAACTGTGGCCTTTCTGATAGGAAATCGTAAATCCAATTGCACAATTGGGGAGATATTCCATAAGTACGCATTTTCATTAGAAGCCGCTTGTGGGGTACAGTGACAAAAGCCTTCCGGAAATCCAGAAATATGGAATCGATTTGAGTTGCCTTGTCGATGTTACTTTTCACTTCATATGAATAAATGGCAAGCTGTGTTTTGCAAGAGCGATACTTTCTGAATACGCCCGACTCCCTGTAATTCTGTAATGGAGTGGCCATCTTGTTCACCGGGCTTAAACCCTACTGAGCACGTCTAGAATGTACTTCGAAGACGCATTGCAGCCATAGCAGCGCCTCGCAGAACGGTTACAGAGCTGGATATTGCGCTCATAGAAGAATGTCCAAATATCCCGCAAGAGGTGACTGATAACCACTTAGTGTCCATGCTATGCAGGAGTGCAACCGCACTGGCTATCCTAGGTGATCACACACCATATTAGAGGACAACGAGAATGACTTATACACTATAATAGTAGCCCCATGGTGCCTCACTCTAAGTAAAAGCCACGTAAACCTCAATTACACAGTTGAGACAGCAAAATATCGTACAGTATCACACAAAAATTACAATTGTAACTAATATCTTTAAAAAAGTCGTTACCAAATTAATACTATGTACGATATCTTACGTGATCCAAATGTTTCAAATGTTTGTATAGCTTATGGGACTTAACTACGGGTCATCAGTTCCTAAACTTACAAATTACTTACGAACTAGCTAACACTAAGGACGGCACAAATATCCATGCCCGAGGGGGGATTAGAACCCCCGACCGTAGTGGCCGTGCAGACCGTGACTGGAGCGCCTCAGTCCCCTCGGCCACCGCGGCCGGCTTACGTGATCCCCTAACTGTTTTAGAAATGTAGCTTTCGTGAACTTACGGATGGCATGGATTCAGTCAATAACAAAAATTTACGTCAGTTAACAGCGAGCCGTTTAACTACCCTCACAAGTGAAAATTGTAAGAATTTTGTTGTTTATCACAATATAACGCGATCGTGTACTGTAGTGATATTCTTATAATGTGTTAGTAACAACTAACTACTTAATACCGCGTGTGGTTGACAGTCCTCTAAACTAGGGCGGTATTTGTAGGTGCATTTGTCACAGTGCCATGGTAGTTTAGCGGTTAAACCAACTCCGTGGTGAGCAGGAGACCCGGGTTCAATCTCGCCTTGGCATTTGCTCAGTTCTCATGTCGTATGTAAAACTAAGACTAAATCTGTCTTGATATCGAATAATTTAATTATTTACATATAATTTTTGTATCTTAGTCTGGACAGTCTCGTAGTAAAACAGCCGCTGTACATCTGTACGTAGTTGGGACTCGGTAGCCAACAGTTGCAGTCTTAATACCGCTCGCTCGGAAGCCAGTTACGCTTAGAAGCCGCCTGTATAACGTCTCTACTAACAGAAACGTTCAGAACCTGCTTGAGGCGATATCATCGTTTAAAGGCTCGCAATAAAGCCCTCGGCAGCCTGGGAAAATACTGGTTTTGTAGTTGCGATACCGCACGGCACTGAATTAATTAGCGATTATTTCTTATTACGCGAATACCGCAGACTACTAATTGGAGATAATGAACCGACTACTTACCTGATACTGCTGCAGAACGCACCATTTACGGAAGCAAAAGCATCGGAGCAACACTGCTCTATTATTACCCGCCGAGGTTGTGTTGCAGAAAGACCCTATGACGAATTATGAGGCTATTGTGGTGTCATAGGTGAATCGTGGTGGACACGACCTATTGCACGATCAGTTGCAGCGTCACCGAGGTCCCAGAAAGGCACGAGCCAGTGCGGTATAAATGTCTGAAGAGGTGTTTATGGGAGGGACAAATAGGTTGCTCACGGCTGAGTAATATGTGCAAGACCTTGTGAACCAACCTGCGGCAAACTAGCGCTTTATCGTAGCTGAGGATACGTGCACAGTTTATTGCTCATTGTTCTAGGAGTGTGAAATCACGTACAGGTGTATGTCTCCAGGGGTCACTCGTTTCTCGTTTTACACTTGCAGACACGATATCCGAACTGCTGCATGTGACAATTCCGTGCCGATAAGTTGTTAGCCTATTCTACGTCACGGATGCGGATGGTGAAGTACAAAATACAATGAGAATAGATTTTCCGATCCACGTAATCGTGTGGAAAATGTGGAGGGTACGACTGGTCATAAATGTGGTCGATACACTCACGCAGAGACAACTGTCGGTCTTTTGTGACCCCGCAAGGATACTGCCTGGAGGGGATCAAGGGTGAATTAGGAAGAAAATATACAGGTGCTCTTCCACTGATTGCTGCGCGTCTATGATTAACACTGTATCAGATTCTCGCAACAGTCACATTTGACTTTAAGCCGTCGGAACTGACACTTGATTAAAAACAGAACAATGTATGCCACCTACATGGAGAACGTTGCACTGTATCATAAATGACTTTTTACTAGAGAGAAATAAAGTAATAAGGTATCAATACCGAAGGAAGAAAACTGCCCATAATTCAATGTCGACAATGTATTAACTGCCACAAAAACCGTTGCTTACAGCGACTGCAGTAACACAAAACACGCATGTCCTACACAGGTGATATTGTAGATTCGAAATTTCGATGAAGAGGTTAAAACGAAAAGAAAGAGAACAGTGTGCACACTTAATAATAGCCACGTTTTTGCACTCTAAATCACTTTCCCGTGCAAGCCGTTTAATACCAAAAGCCACGTTAATTAAATTTTAAATGATGATATACCAAAGTCAGTGTCATAACCTTGCTTTTGTTAAGCATATTCCGACATAGGCTTATACTTTCGTGCATGACATTGATTCCAAAGCAAAGAGTGAAGTTTTATGATCAAATAACAATTCTGTATCATTAATGGATATGGTGTCCGTTCTTTGTTGTCATTATTTATGAGTTAGAAATATTCCAACGTTTCGGCAGCTTCAGTATTCCTCTCTGTCTCTATTCGTTTAGTCGGTTCCTAACATTCGTGACCCCACTAACCATAGGATGCAATTTTTTTACGTCCTACACTTTCTTTCGTGGGCCTATTCGTTCCAGGTTGGAACACATTACTTATGTAATGTCATCGATCCATGTCATCCTCTTCTTCAATAACTACAGTTCATACCGGGCGTTAATGTTCTTCCACTGAATCCAGTCTGCTACTAATGTAGCCAATAAAGGTCAGCTTTGTGTTTTAGTACTAGAATTTCCACGGAGCAATCTGATACCATTTTTTCCCTTATACTAGGACGTTAGTAACCTTTGTCATTATTTCCACTTGCTACAGCTAAGCAGGTAAGTATTCCCGCAATAGAAGGGGCCTATTTCCACGAGCCTGGTTTGAGATATTTGGACTTGTTCGAAAGAACAGACCTCACGTCTAGAATTGTGTGTATGCCTCACAACTGGCAACTGATAATTTCTGTACGGATGTACAAATAAATCCGATCAATTGCAGTAATTCACACAGTGTGTCCCATTTATCTTGACCACCCAAAATATCTGCAAAGAACAAATGCTATTTTAAAACGACTTTCACCGGTATATATGTAAGGCAGGGGCTAATGAATACAAATATTTTGAAACTTTCTATAACGAAAGCGTATGTGTTTTTTAACACAGACTTACATGTTTTTAAATAGACAAATGTTCGTAAAGCTTATGGGACTTAACTACGGGGTCATCAGTTCCTAAACTTACAAACTACTTATGAACTAACTTTTACTAAAGACAACACAAACATCCATGCCCGAGGGAGGATTCGAACCTCCGACGCGGGAGGCCTCGCGATCCAACGTAGCGCTCCAGACCGCTCGGCTACTCCCGCCCGGCTTTTAAATAGACACCCTATGTTATTTCATCAGAAATCTATAGCATGGCAAATGACATAAACAACTGCATTGATAGCATCGTAGTACGCCAATTATATCCCGAGATATAGCGCCGCGAAGCTGACGCTTGATATATGCAATCCGTGCGGCTAGCGCACGTCCTGAGCAGCACGGGGTTCTCGCCTGAGTCTCAGGACGTGCGCTAGTCGCGCGTTTCGCGTATTTCAAGCGTCGGATTCACTTCGTAATACCTCGGGATGTAATTGGCGTATTGCGATGCAAGCCACTGTTTCTCCGATTTGTCATTCTATAGAGTGCTGATGAAATAATATATGGTGTCCATTTAAAAACACATACGTTTGTGTTAACATATACTTTTGTTTTAGAATGTTTCAAAATATTTGCATTCCTAAGCCCCTGTCTTACATCGATATGGGTGAAAGTCGTTTTACAATAGCTGTTGTTGTTCCAGAGATATTTTGGGCGGCTAAGGTAAATGGGATTCCCTGTGTAAAGCTGCGAACAAGTTGAAATAATAGACAGCGGACACTATAATCTTAGGTAAAATTTCTGGCCTGATGGGCCGTGGTCCAGATGTAAGACTTCCTCCCGACGTTTCGTTTCCAACTGCGGGAGACATCTTCAAGGGTCTTGCGGCTACTGCCACTGTGGGCCGAGGGGCTCTCGCATTTATAGAGGGCATAGAGGGCACCACCATACGTCACGTGATGCTTAGTTTGTAGCTATCTCTGGATGACGTCGTCATTCTCGATTAAAAAAACCCGATAGTCATTTTGTTGGTGCAGTGTAGACACCCATATTTTATTTAACCTCAGACCTTCTGCTTTCCTATTAAATTCATCCAGAGATAGTTACAAAGTCAGCATAACGTGACATATGATGGCGCCCTCTAAGCCCTCTATAAATGCGAGAACCCCTCGGCCCACAGTGGCAATAAGCGGAATACCCTTGAAGATGTCTCCCGCAGGTGGAGACGAAACGCCGGGAGGAAGTCTTACATCTGGACCACGGCCCATCAGCCCGGAAATTTTACCTGAACACAACGCCGGCCGTGAAAGTTTACATTGTATGACTATAATCTTAGTTGAGAATTTGGACATGACGAAAAGCGTGTCCAGGTAGCAGGTAGCGCGGCGTCCCAGGGCGTAAGGTGCGAGGGATAAATGCTCTCTCTAGTAAAAACCTGAGCAACTAACTCAACGATCAACATAGAATAAGCACCATATCATATACGCAGATACGCAGATCCGTTTTGGATTAAATAAAGCCTATTTTACTCTCCAAACTATTCTCAATTTACCTATGGAAACTCATGAAAGTTCGTGCAGTCCTTCTGAAGATTATCCTCAACAAATAGACATACACGATGGCTTTTAAACAATGATTAAATTATGATATCTTTATTTTCTCTGATCCGATTTTAAGTATTGAAGAATTTATGTCATCACATGAAATGTTCAAATTACGTATGAAAACCCCATGAAAATTCGTCAGGTAGCTTTAGAGGTATACGTGTTAAAAGAGACACTCAGACATGATGATCGTTGATAATAAATTTCAAATTACAATATTCTTTTTTCTCCATGATCCGATTGTTATGAAACGAAGAGTATATGTTGTCCAGAGTTCCCTATGCAAATTCGTGAAGTAATTTTGGAGATAAGAGGTTTTTAATAGTTGAACAAACAGGCACGACGGTTACTGAAAGCACTTAACATTACGATTTCTTTCCATGATACGATTTCGATAAAATTACGCCTATTTGTCGACCCAAACTTTTCCGATGTTTCCTGTGAAAACCGCATGGAGATTCGTGCAGTAGTTTTGAAGACTGAAGTGAACAGCGCCAGGCCTACATTTACAGATTTATTATTAGTATAGATTTCATCACGATCGCAATACAACCGTAGAATCTGACAAAGTCCATATGTAAAGTATCCTCCGTCATGCACCATCCAAAATTTTATGTAACAGTGACCTTCCCCTTGGTTGGAATGTCAAGTGTCCAAAATGTCATGAAGATTGTAGGATGAAGAAAGTGTCCTTATTCGCATGTCGCAAGGTGCCACAGGTTTCCAACCATATAATTGTTTACAACGTCATATCTCCTGAACTATATCTCGTAAGCAGTTCTTACTCCTACGTCAATTGTTACCTCATGGAAGGAATATGTGTTACAAATTTGGTTGAAATCGGTACAGTGGTTGAGAAGCAGACGTGAAATGATGCAGCACTTTCTCGCGCATTTCGTTGTTTATTACGTCATATCTCTTGAACTATTTGTCGTATCGTCATTTGATATGGTGCCTATGACCCTCGCGAAAGGGCAAGCAATATGTTGACAAAGTTTCATCACAATCGGTTGAACGGTATGGCCACACATAAAATACGTACACACAAACATTCATTTTTTGGTATTAGATGTTTTTCAGAAACACTGATTTTTTTTATCAGCATTCAATATTCCACACCCTCTGTACTTCAGTTGTTTCGTGGCAACAACAACAAAACTCGTCTTTTACTTTCAGTTCATGTTTCCTTATGTAATTCTCCAGCCTTCTGATTTAAATACATTTCATTAGCCTTGATTTACTTTTATTGGTGTTCATAGTGTTTCTTGACAGTATGCATTCCGTTCACTAGATAATTTCATATCCGCGACTGAGAGGACGAGCGCATTGAGGCGCTATGCTCCGATACGTGATGCACTTCCCCGTCGGGGGTTCGAATCGCCCCTCGGTATGGATGTTTGTGCTGTCTTTAGTTTAAGTTATTTTATAAGTAGTTTGTAAGTTTAGGGACCGATGACCCCACAGTTAAGTCCAATAAGCTTAACAAAAATTTGAACTTTTTTTATTTTTTTATTCTTTCGTACACAGACCTGAGAGTTTTTGTCACTCCTCTTTCAAATTCCATTCCCTTTCCTAATTCCTTTCTGCTTTCCTTTATTCTTATGTCATTGTACATGCATGACTTGAAGGTGACTGTTCGCTGTTTGTGGGTCAATCTGCCACACCACAAAATCAGGCGCTTAATGAGGTTGATGCCCGATATTGTTGTGGTAGAAATTGTAGAAAAAGGTGCTCCAGCGCGTTAGTGATGACAAACTGCATTTGTCTACCCGTATTAAACGTACTTTTTTATATGTATCCTTTTTGAAGTCATGTAAATCTGTCGCTGATATTATGTGTAGCTAATTTCATTTCGAATCGATGCTTCCCTCTATGTTTCCTGTTTTCAAAGCACTTCAGTGTGTAAAGTACAAGTGTGCTGGTGGACATAATCATTACGTCAGACAAATACCTGGCTGACATACTATATACACATTCACAATATAGTGAACACGATTTTATGACGAAATAAGTGAAATCGGATATTATTACAAAATGTCGTGAAATTTGTCTTTTTACCCTACAAAAAAAGTTATAAATCTGAGGATAAAGATCTACAAATAAGGACCGCTTCGTAATTGTTACATATCGAATATTGAAAATGTAACTGGGTTTCATTTAGTTTCAGAGGAGACGTTGATTTTGTTGTTGTCGTGTTCTTCAGTCTGCAGATTGTTTTGATGCAGCTCTCCACGCTACCCTGTCCTGTGAAAGCCTCTTCATCTGAGAATAAGAACGGCAACCTACATCCTTTTCAATCTGCTTACTGTATGTGACCCTCGACTTTTACCTCACACAATTTCTTCTAATGCTTTGTTGACGATTCCTTGATGTCTCAGAGTGTGCCCCGCCAACCTGAATGTTCTCTTAGAATAAGCCGGAAACTCCTTTTCTCCCCAATTGTGTTGAGCACCGCCTCATTAGTTACGTGATCAACCCATTTAATCATCAATCGTCTGTAGAACGACAGTTTAAAGCTTCTATCATCTTTTTGTGAGAACCCCTTATCGTCCACTCCCATACATGCTTTCGGAAGGGACTTGCTAACATTTAAATCAATATTGGATGTCAACAAATTTCGCTTCTTCAGAAACACTTTTTTTTCTCATAGTCATTCTCATTTTATATCTTCTTTACTTGGACCACTGGATGTTTTTTTGCTACCGAAACAACAAAACTTATCTACTATTAATATTGTCTCATTACCTAATTCCTTCAGCATCGTCTGATTTTCTGCAATTACATTCCATAACCCTTGTTTCACTCTTGTAGATGTTAAAGTTATACTCTACTATCAAAACACTATCCTTTCCATTCAATTGCTCTTCAGGTCCTTTGCAGACTCTGACAGAATTACTATGTCATCGGTTAACTGGAATTTTTTATTTCTTCAAAAAAATGTTCAAATGTTTGTTAAGCTTATGGGACTTAACTACGGGGTCATCAGTCCCTAAACTTGCAAACTACTTATGAACTACCTTAAACTAAAGACGGCACGAGGAGGGATTCGAACCCCCGACCGTAGTGGCCGTGCAGACCGTGACTGAATCGCCTCAGTCTCCTCGGCCACCGCGGCCGGCTTATTTCTTCTCCCTGAACTTTAATTCCCTCTCCAAATTTCTCCTGGCAGTCCTTCACAGCTTACTCAATGTACAGATTGAACAACATTGGGGATAGGCTACTCCCTTCCAAACCACTGCATCCCTTTCGTACTCTTCGATACCAAAAACTGCTGTCTGGTTTTTGTACATTTTTTTATAAAAATTGTAATTTATTTGATGTTGCTAGAGTAGCATTTTTGTAAAACTAGAGCCCCACTCTTCTCAAGGCATGAGGAATAGCATTTTTCTTTCATGTTTTAAAATATTAATTTCTGACATATTAGATTGTGGATGTGCGAGAATCTAATGGCTGTCCGAATGTGGGTGGTAATAGCTCGCTTTGCATGGTTCTCTCTGGTTCAGAGTCGATAGTTAGTGGTTACCAACCCCTGCTGCTGATGCGACCAAAGAGGTTTCTACACCATTTGGTTACAAGCTAGTCGACGAGCCTTCTCCAGGGAGAGTCACGCAAATGTCTCTCCCCACCACTGCTGTACTCAAAGTTTTTCCAGTTTCCAGTAGCTTTCCCGTGGCTCGTGGCCGATCGGTTTTCACTTTGTGCTGGGATCACGGTGAGGTAAGGTTGGTTCTGCTCTTCTGCCTGCGGAGATGTGTAACTATTCGTTGTCTAGCATGTTTAACTTAGACTCTCGAACTTAGATTCATTTTTTGGAATATTCCTTCCGATCATGCGCAGAAATGTGTTCTAGTTTTTCAATCCAGTGATTTCCAACAGATAAATGCGGTGTATGTGTCACTAGTTGTAGTTTGATAATGGCCTGGTATATTCAAACCTTTTGTGATTATGTGGCGCTGTGCGAATTCCATGTAAATTCTTTCTAGTGTTTTGGGGCCCGGTTTCTAACAGACGATATGTTCATTTTTGCACAGTGCATGTAAAATTTTTCTTATCGTTTTCTTCCGTGAGTGACATGTGTTCCACATGGTCGGTTCTTAGAACAAAGCCTTCAGCTTCCACTGTTCTTTCTTCCATGACTATCAGGTAAGTAACTATGTGTGTACCCTTCTGATTTCCACTAACATTTCATGATCTTCTCTTCTCGCCTAATTTAATTTTGCTGTTTCTTCTCTGAACTTATAGTATGCTCTTAGTCTTTGTCAGTAATACTCTCTGAGCCTTGTACAACCTCCTTCCATAGATTGTCTATGAAATTCTAAACATTTCTATGGGTTGCATGCCATAGTTTTTATTTCTAATTTCACTTTTTTCCGGTTTTGAGACTGGACTTTTTCCGTCTCTGTGAACGCTTCCAATCGCATGTTGCTGCATTTCAGTAGCTTCTTTACGAAATTCTACACAGTTCTATGGGTTGCATGCCGTTCATTTCTTTATTTTTCGGAAATTGAAGTTATACGTTTTTATCGGTTTTCGGAACCACGTGGGTCCGATCTCCGACTTCAGGGGTTTGCAGCTAGTCACCTGAATTCACGCCACTTCTCATAAAACCAGTGCCTAGATAGTTTACTGATTCCAACTTAACTTAAGAGTCCGCCGTGAGTTTGTACAATGAATCCGATTTTTAACCACTTCACCTTCAGTGGAGTACGATCATGTAACGTACCCGTGTGTCGTCGTTAGCGTGTTTGCTCGAGGTCTAATCTAAATGCAACTAAACTTTGCTATACTCACACAGCATCTCAAATCAGGCAAGACAGACCAGAGCCATCTTCGCAGACTTATTGTATATTGCGTTGTGTGGTACCTCCGGCTTTGCTGAATTTCGCCTACGATATCGGCGCCTGCTTCTGGCTAGTTTCAGCACGCTGATTTTGGTGAGATTCGCTGCTGCATTGCGAGTGTGTGACCGAGTGAGTGTTATTTGTAATCTCCCCCCCCCCCACCCGGAAGTGTTAAGATCTGTGTAGTTTATGTTAATTTCAATGCTGGGCATCGTCAGTATTAGTTCCTGTAAGGAGATGCACTTTCATTGTATTAACAAAATTGGTTCCCCATTTTTCTTGTGTTAGACATGAATAAACAAGTTCAGTATAATTTTGACTTGCCTATAAATTGTAGTTTTCGAGTACCTTCCCCCTTTTATTTAATATTATTTTTTACCTGTGCTGAGAACAAGCTCAGATGCAATTTTTTAAGTTCCGTTGCGCCATGAATGTTTTTCTTAGCCACCTTTATGAAATAACTTTAATTATGGTGGCTTGTTTCTTAATGCTTGTGTGTAATTTCGTGTGAGCTGCTACGTATGTTGGCCACTGTGTAATTAACTTCCCGTCATTAGAATAATTCGAACCAAATCAGTTCTCAATTTGGGCCAGGGAACAAGGTTTTGTAGCAGGGAGTAGCCGGTAGCTCACACGGATCTTTTGCTAACTTTATTGCTAAAATTAAGCTATTTTATAGCAGTTAATCCTTTTCTGGATGCCTCCTCCCAGAATTAAGCTTTTATTACGCACAGTGGTCAACTTTTAATATAACTCTTCGTTCCTTATAATTTACCCATGCTACCTTTAGAATTTGAATGTATTACATTCAACATTGTCAAAAGCTGCTTCTAAAACTACAAACTTTTTTTCTAAGATAAGTCATAATGTGAGTATTGCCTCCCGTGTTCCTACATTTCTCCTAAATCCAAGCTGATCTTCCTCTAGGTCGGATTGCAATAGTTTTTCCATTCGGCTGTAAATAATTCTTGTTAGTATTGCATAGCCCCTCTATGTGTATTCCTTCCATCTTTCAGCCTTCCCTTCTTTGCTTAGTACTGGTTTTCCATTTGAGTTCTTGACATTCATACAACTACTTTTCTTGTCTTAAAATGTCTCTTTTATTTTCCTGTAGGCGGTATCAGCTTTTCCCTTAGTTATACATTCTTCTACGGTCTTGCCTTTGTCCTCTAGCCCGTCCTGCTTAGCCATTCTGCACTTGCTATTAATCTCATCACATCCCTTAGGTTGTGGCTAAGCCATGTCTCCACCATATCCTTTCTTCCAGGATTGCTAGTCTTGCGTGTTTGCAGGAGAGCTTCTGAGAAGTTTGGAAAGTAGGAGACGAGGTATTGGCGGAAATAAAGTTGTGAGGCAGCATCGTGAGTCGTGTTATGATAGCACAGTCGGTAGTGCGCTTGCCCGCGAAAGGCAAAGGTCCCAGGTTCGAGTCCCGGTTCCGACACAATTTTAATCTGCCAGGAAGTTTCATATCAGCGCACACTCCGCTGCAGAGTGAAGTTTCATTCTGGAAACATCCCTTAGGCTGTGGCTAAGCCATGTCTCCACCATATCCTTTCTTCCAGGAGTGCTAGTCTTGCGTGTTTGCAGGAGAGCTTCTGTGAAGTTTGGAAAGTAGGAGACGAGATACTGGCGGAAATAAAGTTGTGAGGCGGCATCGTGAGTCGTGTCAGGATAGCACAGTCGGTAGTGCGCTTGCCCGCGAAAGGCAAAGGTCCCAGGTTCGAGTCCCGGTTCCGGTACACAATTTTAATATGCCAGGAAGTTTCATATCAGCGCACACTCCGCTGCAGAGTGAAGTTTCATTCTGAACACAATAATTAGTTAAGAAAATTAGATCAGCTACCGGTACACATAATAATTATTGCTAAGCTCGCAACCGAATCCATACTTAATGAATTTTAATAAAATAAGCCTCGATTTTTACTTTAAATAATTTGTCTTTCGCACAATTATCGACTTCGACGTTTCTACAACTAGAATAGATTGTACAAATTCCTTTTTTTTTTTTTTTTGCTATCAGTTACTGTTATAGATTGTCTTTCATTCTACGCATGAGCACATTTATACTCGGTATTATTTGATATGCACACAACTTAGTTAATGAACTATTTTGAGAATACAACATTGTGTTTATTAATGAAGCAGGTCTTTACCACAGCACGTAACCCTATATATAACAAACACTATATAGGTTGCAATAGAATCAATGCTCAATTTGTGTCACAGTAATAATCTAAACTTTGATCTTTAATTAATTAATTAATACATAAATCTCAACTTTAGCGTTTTCATTGTGTCATGCTCTTACATGTTATTCAGATTGACAGAATTGAACACACAGCATCTAATTCACATACGACTCTGAGGCCAAGGTCCCCACTAGAAGGTCTAAAGCACCTTGCTGCGGAGCGCGCGGTTGCTCGCCGTGGAGGTTCGAGTTCTCCCTGGGGCATGGGTGTGTGTGTTTGTCCGTAGGTTAGTTTACCTAGGTTTAAGTAGTTTGTAAGCTACGGACTGATGACCACGCAGTTTGGTCCGATAGATTTACAAACATTTGAACATTTTTGAACCCCAGTAGAAACGTCCACCCTCTGTAAAGTCACTACGACATGTTGCTGTGCTGCCCCTCTGTCTCGGCCTCCCTTGAGTACTGTCCGTGAAGCCATGCCCGTTCATTTACCTACTGAGAGAGCAGGCACCACTTTCTACCTGCCCCGTTTCATACGATGAATGCGACCAGTCGGCCGATTTAGAAACTAAATTTACAACGTCTATAGGTCGATGTAGATACTAGACATACCAAGTAATGCATTTAAGATAGATCTAGCCCGTCAATGAACTTGATTATGTGTTTAAAAGCATGAATACGAAGATCATGTCAAATGACGTGATCGGCATTCTACAGAAATTTCCGTATCCCGTAAATTGACGTGACCGGCAGTCAAAGTGTTAAATTTACTTAATTCTCGCTTAAAACATGTTTTGTTCTCCGAAATATTATATGGCTCTGCTGCGAACGCCCAAGCGCTGAGAGCCGTTGCCGGCCGTTCTCACCGCCGAGACGAGCCGACGCGAGGCAACGCAACGCAACGCAACGGAACGCAGCGCCCGCGGCAACGGCAGCGGCAGCGGCACGGCTCCATCTGCGCGGCCTATTGCCTGCCCGGCAAATGGAGGAGCGTCCTCGCATCGGCCTGCTTGATTTACTGCCGGCGATTCGTTCGCGGGACGGGACGGGAATTCCTGCTGGCGGAGGAGCGGCGCATGCGCAGGAGGATGCGGCGAGCGAGGGGGGAACACGGCGACCAACCGACCACCGTCAACTGCAGCTGCGAGAGTAACGAAGAGATGTGCATGCGTATGTAGTCGTTACTAAAACAAACGGTACTCGTTACAAACGTGTCGATACTCGTTACTCCCATTATCAGTGCCACCTAGAAATACGGCCGCTAGACTGTCTTTTGGATTATATCGCGACGTAAGCTCCACGAACCGTAGCAAAGCGTGGTGCTGCTGTCTTGCTGTTGCTTCTCTGTCGCACTTCGAAGACTGTGAAGAAATTTTAGGCCGTATGAACAACAAAGAGCACGTGCTCCAGAAAAGATTCTCAGAACGAAAGAACGAACGTATTATGTATAAGTTCTCACTTTACGAATAAATACCTCGAAGCACATGCTCTAAGCAGGAAGTTCACTGTCATTCTTGAGTAATTTGTACGTGTGTCATGTCCGGCACAGAACAGCTCTTCACTAGCTCGATCAGGCAAATTATTCATTGTACAAATATGGAGTAGGCATCAACGTGTTCAGGAAGAACTGTACTTCGGTAAACACAAAGCATCAACAGAGTAAACAGTGTCTATATCTGTCAAATATAAACAGTAATGAGATAAAACGTGACCTTACCATCTTGTCACAAAAAGACACTTACTCTAATATGCTTTTGGACGTCAGTCAGACGTAAACGTCCACTTGAAAATGGCAAAAGCCGAAACAAGCTTGTAGTGGAGTCAAGTTGCACAAACTGAATAAATATTGTTAGCATCAAACTTACATTTATATATTACGATATGTCATATTTTGACCTTGTATATTCTGCGGGCCCAGTAGGGAGGAAAAAAAAGACATTAGTTTCTTGTGCAGCAGCTTATTATTAAGACTAAATAAGAACTTTTTACGAAGAAGTATTCGTAAGACGCTGTTACAAAATTTTCGTCGTGCAAGAAACTTTTTTTGGTTATTCAAGTTTGGTTAGCACAATTTGCGAACGAAATTCTAAGAATGAATCACATTTTTACATGTTTCAACAAGGAACACTGTGAGAGCTTTCTAACACGAGATATTTGTTAAATATGACGCCAAAAGGTCTACTCATAACCGACAGGACATGCGATTTGGTTGCAAGAAACCGACTCCTAGGTATGTAATGAATCAATTATTAATTTTCTGTCCTATCTACTTACTTCCAACATAACACAAGGTACGAAGTCTGAAAACGCATCTTAAATAGGCCAACCGTTTTGGATACAATGGACAAGAGCAGCACAAAAAACAATACTTCAGTACAATACTTCAGCAATATTTATTTTGTATTGCAGACTGTTAAGTCCTGGGATGTACTTTATGAGTAATTAACCTCATAAGGCCTTATTTAAAAACCTACAATATTATTTTGCTATATAGCTGTTCACAATTGTGAATATGCACTCAAAACACACGCGTAAACCCTGCAGCTGAATCCACTTGTGTTCCATTTCTATGTCGGTAATGAAAAGACTCCTCTGACGTCATTCTCATCACTATATAAAATGCTTGAAGTGTCACACTTGTGACTTGTATGGAGGAAGCGACTCGCCAGCAAAATATTTTGATTTGCATAAACTTTTTAGTTCCTCCTGTATTTATACAGACAAGCCTTCGTATAAAGGATTTTTATTACCTTCTAAGCAAAACAAATTTAGTCATTTTTATTATAAATCATAGTAAAATGTAACCCTAAAAGAAGGTTACTCAGCTGGAAGTATGCAACAGAATTCACTTCAGAAAGTGGAGAATGTTTTCCATTCGTGAGAAACTTCACTACTTTTGTTCACACGAAATCGGATAATGTTCTCTGTTGTGAGCACCTTCCCCCACCCTATTACTCAAGCTGAAAACATACTCGGTTGAAGTATACTCTCTGACTCGCTTTATTCATGCGAACCTGAGCATGTTGTCCAGACTCCAGAGTATAAAGTAGATACTCTGTTTAATTCATACGGCTATTTAACTGTTGTTGTTTATACCACCTTAACAGCAGTTGCCGACATATAAACTGTGTTTTAGGAACGCTCTCGCTATTGCAATGGCAATAAAGGAAGCACTGAACTTTTTGGGTATATTTAAATTTTATACTTAGAGATTTAAAATTTCAAAGAATACGAATAAATGAAAAAGAAAAAATAGTGAGTAGAGGGAAATGAAACAGGACCGCAAAGTTGGCAATCACTTCACTCACCCACTACGCCATGCCAGCACAACAAATTCTCACACAAACTAGCTGATACTGTAGCAGAAAACGTTTCGCGAGACTTTTCTCTTTTCCTGTGGTGCACTCAAGCGAGATATTCTACAAATCACAAAACACTTCTACTACTACACTCCTGCCCATTAAAATTGCTACACCACAAAGATGCCGTGCTACAGACACGAAATTTAAGCGACAGGAAGAAGATGCTGTGATATGCAAATCATTAGCTTTTCAGATCATTCACACACGGTTGGCGACACCTACAACGGCACTGACATGAGGAGTTTCCAACCGATTTCTCATACACAAAAAGTAGTTGACCCACCGACGTTGCCTGGTGAAACGTTGTTGTGACGGCTTGTGTAAGGATAACGGTCGGATTGTAGACTATCGCGATTGCGGTTTATCGTATCGCGACATTCCTGCTCACGTTGGTCGCGATCAAATGACTGTTAGCAGAATATAAATCGGTGGGTTCAGGACGGCAATACGGCAACACTTGACGCTACATCACAGACAGGAGCGCCTGCGATGGTGTACGCAACGACGAACCTGGGTGCACGAAGGCTAAAGGTCATTTTTTCGGATGAATCCAGATTCTGTTTACAGCATCATGATGGTCGCATCCGTGTTTGGCGACATCGCGGTGAACGCACATTGGAAGCGTGTATGAGTCATCTCCATACTGGCGCATAACCCGGCGTGATGGTATGAGGTGCCATTGGTTACACTCCTCGTCACCTCTTGTTCGCATCGATGGCACTTGCAACAGTGGCCGTTACATTTCATATGGCTTACGACCCGTGGCTCTACCCTTAATTCGATACCTGCGAAACCCTACATTTCAGCAGGACAATTCACGACCGCATTTTGCAGGTCCTGCACGGGTTTTTCTGGATAAGGAAAATGTTCGACTTTTGCCCTGGCCAGCACATTCTCCAGATCTCTCACCAAGTGAAAACGTCTGGTCAGTGGTGGCGGGGTGACTCGTCACATTATACCAGTCATTACTCTTGATGAACTATCGTATCGTGTTGAAGCTGCATGGGCATCTGTACCTGTACACGCCATCCAAGCTCTGTTTGACTCAATGCCAGGGTGTATCAAGGCCGTTATTACGGCCAGAGGTGGTTGTTCTGGGTACTGATTTCTCAGGATCTATGCACCCAAATTCCGTGAAAATGTAATCACATGTCAGTTCTAGTATAACATATTTGTCCAATGAATACCCGTTTATCATCTGAGTTTTTTCTTGGTGTAGCAGTTTTGATGGCCATTAGTGTATTTGTCAAACAATTTAATCGAAATCTGCGGGACCCATCCCGCGACCTCCATTTTTAAGTACTGTTCCCGCATTATGCTGTAGAGAATTTGCCTGTAGTTCGCTCATGGAAGGTCAGAATCAATATTTGCGATCAGCAGGCCTGTTGTACTGTATTGTGTGATATTGACTGCCAAGATAATACCGTAATGAGTAAAAGTGTATCACTTGTGTAGATGATAACTTTTCAGAATTTTTTACAAAACTTCAAAACTTTTTCATTCTTTTCCAGATCAAACACAATTAATTAACCATTAAACCTAAATCTTTACTGGTAAAAAATACAAAGCGAACATCAAATAATCGAGGCTTAACCTTCAATCACGGGCCAAAAATTATAATCTTTTGTAACAGTGTTTTTAAACTTTCTCGGTTAGCGACTCCCTTCCAAGTAAAAAACTTGTGGCGACCCCTTCCTTTTACTGTAGGATAACACAATTATGTGGGTAAATTCAAAGACAGCGATTTTTCTTCTGTTGATAAAAAATTCTTGGGAAAAAAATGGGTTACACTATTCTACATTTTACGGTGAATTTTTAGTCTATTTTCCGGAATGGAAAATAATATCGTATTTTTACATTAATTTCGACAGAAAAAATATATAGGGCCTATTGCATAGCGAATGCTTCGTATTGGAGGTAAGATTCGGAAGCGAATTATGCTTGTTAAGACCCACTGTATAGACAATTTCTAGAGAAGTTTATGTTTCTAGAAATTCTCAAAATTACTGTTGCCTCTTGTTAATTTGCTGTCGATTGGTACCTGAAAACAGAATTCAAGGTGAAACGTCCTGGCAGATTAAAATTGTGTGCCGAAACCGGGACTCGAACCTGGGATCTTTACTTTTCTCGGGCAAGCGCTTGCCCGTAAAGGCAAAGGTCCCATGTTCGAGTCCCGGTTCCGGCACACAATTTTAATCTGCCAGGAACTTTCATATCAGCGCACACTCTGCTGCAGAGTGAAAGTTTAATTCTAGATTTCAGGGTTTTCGTTTATTCATCGTTAAGGGGGAATGTACATGAAAAACAAGTACAAATATAACCTGTCACAGAATTCACAATTTTTGACTTACATAAATGAAATTATGTACAATGGTTCATGGTAGTTCAAAGCATCTACTGACATTATTTTGTAATTTTAATATAAATTTTTTATTTTTTTTGGGAATATTTTATATTTATGAACTCATGATTCACAAACGTACCGCTTACTAATAAGAAAGTTTCTGCAAAATTGCCTTATATATATATATATATATATATATATATATATATATATATATATATATATATATATATGTGGTGTCGCACAAGTACAAAGTGTGCGCCACCTACTTTCGCTGCGTGCCGCCATGCACGCACGGTGCGGCGTTCTTACGACGATGGCCACGAGCGCCCTATGCTGCAACTTCGCTCGTGGCCACCACTGAACGACATCGTTCACTTGGGACTGAGATAGCAACCAGTTAGGACCTTCGGAATCAGATAGGCACCAGTGAAGACTTGGCTATTGGACAGGCACTAGGCAGGCCTCTAACTCAACTATGTATCAGCACTCTGCAGTACTGAATTGTGCAATATATGTCTCATTCTAATTTACTCTAGTGTTTCTAGTTTCTGGCTGCTCCACTCTGTACCTGCACCAGCGGGCTATCTTTATTCCTGTGTCGGTCTCATTCCACTCGGCCACCGACACCTACGATGGAAAGGGACACAAAAGCGGCGATGAGGCTGGGACACAAAAGTGGCGACGAGGATGGGATAGACGATCCGTGCCGGCCGCGGTGGCCGAGGTGACTGAGGCGCTCCAGTCACGGTCAGCACGGCCACTACGGTCGGGGGTTCGAATCCCCCCTCGGGCATGGATATTTGTGCCGTCCTAGTTCGTAAGTAGTCCATAAGTAGTTTGTAAGTTTAGGGACTGATAACCCCGTAGTTAAGTCCCATAAGCTTAACAAACATTTTTTTGACGATCCGTGGACCAGCCCGCTTGCAGCAGCCAGACCGCAGCAGTCGGAGCAAACAGAAATTGCTCCCGCCCGCCCACCCTTATTCTAAGATTTTTGGGGGAATATATTCAGTTTCGTTTTTTGTGGACTCTTTTTGTTGCAGAGCGTCCTCTTTCATATTGCATTTGTGTTTTGTTATAAGTTACTTGTATACACGGCGCCTAATCGGTCAACATGGCCGCTAACCCGAACCCAAACTTAATGGAAATTATTCAGTTACAGACGGCGCAAATAACACAACTTCTCCAGGCAGTGGCACAGTTGATGACACCTCAACAACAGCCGTCGCAACCGCAGCCCACACCTGCCACCGCAACGCTTCCTACGCTTCGCCAGTACAACGAACGTGAGGAAGAATGGAGCGACTATTTCGCACAGTTTCAAGAACTCGTCGCGGCTCATCAAATTACAGGTCAGAAAGTGAAGCATCCCTTTATTATCTGTGGTGGGCACCAACACCTTCGTGTTACTGAAAAAACTTTTCCCCAACGCATCTCCTCGTGAAGTAGACTTTGAACAAATAGTAGAGGCACTAAATGCTCATTATGAGAGAAAAGTTCTTGTAGCCGCTGTACGGTACCGATATTTCAGACTTAAAAAATTACCGCAGCAGTCACACCAAGAGTGGATTACGGAATTGAAGGGCTTAACCCGCAACTGTAAATTTACTTGCTGTTGTGGACTTTCGTATAGTGACGTGATGTTGAGGGATGCGATTACGCAGAACATTCAGGACCCCAGAATTAGGGCAGCCATTCTAAAACAATCTGACCCTTCATTAGACAGTGTACTGCAGCTTATAGATGCTCATGATACTTTTGACTTAGCAGATGTAGAAATGCAAAGCCACAGTGTTAATTCAGTGCGCCGCAACGGTTGCTTTCCTAGCCGTAGTTCTCAGTGTTGCACTAGTGATTCTTACAATAGTACAGGCCGTGCTGAACAGACAGTGAACAGTAGCCAGTGTAAAAGTGCGATGCAAAGGACACCCCGTAGTGTTAGACACAGTAATTTGCATAACGGGCGCCAACGCTCATTTCAGAAAAATGTACGTAAATCTTGCCCCCAGTGTGTGTCTCGCCACAAGCGTGCTCATTGCCCTAGTCGCAACGCAACCTGTTATCAATGTGGCAAATCAGGACATGTACAGTCTGTGTGTATGCAAATTAAAAATTCAAAGAACGGTACCGTTAGAAACAGTGCTTCGCAGAGTGCGAGAACAGTTCATTCTGTAAATGTTATACAGGCAGTGGAATTGAACAGTGCTTTCCTTGGATCTCAATTGCAAGAAAGTAGTTCTGCGCCTATGGCAAAACTATATAGTGCACCACGTAGCAAGCGCCGACGAGCGCGTAAAACAGTGCCACGGAAAAGGGTTCGGGACAAGCAAAATGACTATGAACAGTGCATTCCTGTAGTGAAAATAGTGCCTTCTGCAACTGCTCCTTGGAATAGTGCCCAGTACTGTGTAGCTAGTGACAGTAGAATTGATGTAGCTACTCGAATGTTTAGTGCAGTAGTTAGTAAATCTGGAGTAGCTTCGCATGCTTGCGCGGACGCCGATCCGGGGGTAGTGCCATCTAGTGACAGTGTTGTTAATCCGTTGCGTGCCGAGTCTGCGCCGCTTACTTCACTACGCGGCCCGCGCAAGCGCAGTAAACAAACCGTAGCAGACGTTGCCCACATTCGCGCACCTGTCGAGCGCCGCAAGCAAAAACTGTTTGTGACTCTCTTCATAGAAAATAAGACGGTGCAATTTCAGCTTGACACTGGTTCCGCTGTCACATTAATAAATAAAGATACTTATGAACTTCTGGGTTCGCCAAAATTGTCGCCGTCACAGCAAGTGTTAACAGCTTATACAGGTCAAAATATTCCCGTGCTAGGAACGTGTAGCCTTCCCGCCTCTTTTCAAGGTGTATCAAAGACAGTTGCTTTTGTAGTTCTTCAGGCCAAATCGACACAGAACATTTTTGGACTAGATGCTTTTGACTTGTTTGTTTTATCAATTCAAAGAGATGTGCTTCAAATTTCGTCAATAGTGCCTCAGGGTAAAATCAATGCATTGTGTGACAAATATAGTGACTTGTTTTCGCCGGAACTAGGTTGTGCAAAAGACTTCGTGGCACAAGTAACTTTAAAGGAATCTGCAGTTCCAAAATTTCGTAAAGCTAGACCAGTGCCTATCGCCTTGCGTGATACAGTTGCCGAAGAACTTAAACGTTGGCAAGATTGTGGGGTGATTTCTCCTGTTTCTGCGAGTCAGTGGGCCTCGCCTATAGTAATTATACCCAAGCCGTCAGGAAAACTTCGTCTCTGTGCGGACTTCAAATCAACAGTGAACAGTCAAACAATTGAAGACACTTATCCCCTGCCCAGACCTGACGAATTAATGGACAAATTAGGACAGTCTCGTTTCTTTTCTAAGATTGATTTAGCAGAGGCATACTTACAGATTCCACTTGATGACGAGTCAAAAAAGTTTTTCGTCATTAATACTCACATGGGCCTTTTTCAATTTCAACGCCTACCCTTTGGCAGTTCTTCCGCTCCCGCTATTTTTCAGCGTTTTTTGGAACAGCTGACAGTTTCTGTACCGTGTTGTTCGAACTATTTAGATGATATTGTGGTATCCGGACGTACAGTTGAAGAACATTTAGCAAACCTGGAGTGCCTTTTCAAAGTTTTGACTGCAGCAGGTCTACGTTGTAATAAAGCAAAGTGTTCGTTTTTTCAAACTGAAATAGAGTACCTAGGCCATGTGATTAATGCCCAAGGAATCCATCCTTTACAGTCACATCTTCGAGCAATCAAAGACTTGCCTCCTCCTAAGAATGTGCATGAATTGCAAGCAGTAATGGGAAAGCTTAACTATTATTTCAGGTTTATTCCCAATGCCTCTCAGATTGCAGCTCCACTGCACCACTTACGTAGGAAGAATGTTTCTTTTGTATGGTCTACAGATTATCAGGTTGCTTTTGACAAATTAAAGTCTGCACTACTCAGTGATGCATGTTTGATTCCCTTTGACCCACAGAAGCCTGTAGTGTTAGCAGTTGACGCCTCGTCGTACGGTCTGGGTGCAGTGATCTCACATCGTATTGGTTCTTACGATCGTCCTATTGCCTTTGCATCCAAGCTACTGACGCCAACGCAACATAATTACAGTCAGATAGAAAAGGAGGCCTTAGCAATAATTTACGGCGTCACAAAGTTTCATCATTATCTCTATGGCAGAAAATTCTATTTGTTGACAGATCACAAGCCTCTCACGTCGTTGTTCTCACCCACAAAGCCAATTCCGCCACGAACGGCACAAAAGCTTTAGAGATGGTCCTTGATATTGTCTAATTATCAGTATGAGATTTTGTACCGACCTACCACTAAACACGCCAACGTGGACACACTTTCCCGACTTCCGGTTGGTCAGGATGTGTCGTTTGATTCTTCAGAAATGGCATGTTGTCAGATAGACTCCAGAGATGCTTCCGCTGTCGCAGATTTCCCTTTGAACTCTCGTCGGGTTGCACAGGAAACAGCTGCGGATGCAGATGTTTTGTTCGCTCTGGGTGGCCTGCCAGGGCCAAAGACATTCAACGGCCTCTGGTTCGACGTTATTTTGCACAACGTCATGCATTGTCTTTAAGTCAGGGTGTTCTGTTGTTACATACGGACAACGACCAAATGAGAGTGATTGTTCCTCGTTCCCTGCAACGTGAAGTGTTACGCCTCCTGCATCAAGGACATTGGGGTATTGTTAGGACAAAGCAACTGGACAGACGTCATTGTACCTGGGTTGGTATGGACGCTCAGATAGAGAGCATGACGTCACAGTGTACTGTTTGTGCGGAGCATCAGGCGGCTCCTCCGCAACGTTTCTCAGACTGGCCACGCCCCAAGGGACCATGGCAACGTTTACACATTGACTTTGCCGGACCTTTCTGGAATACGCGCTGGTTAATTGTTGTAGACGCTTTCAGCAAGTTTCCTTTTGTGATTGCCATGAACTCAACGACGGCATCTAGTACAATCAGTGCCTTAACATCAGTGTTTTGCATCGAAGGTTTGCCTGAAACTATCGTCAGTGACAATGGACCTCAGTTTGTTAGTGCGGAATTTCAACAGTTTTGTCGTGTGAATGGCATTCAGCATATCACCACCGCACCTTTTCACCCTCAGCCCAATGGTGAAGCAGAACGTTTCGTTCGAACATTCAAGTCTCACATGGAGAAGATGAAAGGTCAGCACTCCAGGCAGCAAGCTCTTCAAATTTTTCTGTCTACGTAGCGGTGCATGGCACGTGACGGCCCGTCTCCTGCCGAGCTGCTACACGGCCGCCGTCACCGCACTCTCCTTCACCTGCTGCAGCCTCCCACGCACAGAGTCGGTTCGTATGGCGCTACGCGTTTTCAGGTTTCCACGCCGATGCTGTACAGGGTGTTTGCTGGAAACAAGAAGAAACTATGGATGCCGGGCACCATTCAGCCGTGCTCGGTCGCAATATGTATGTTGTACGTTCTTCCACAGGGTCGGAGCTGCGGCGCCACGCAAACCAATTGCGCTTGCACAGGCCGCGCGATCCTGTCTCCGGTTTCTTGATTCCAGACCCAGTTCACCGCCAGGGAGCACATCCACATCGTTCGTCGACGGGTCCAGCGTCCCCGGACTACGAGATCGTCCCGATGGAGATCGACGCGACTCCGCCGCTGTCGCCGCCGCAGATAACAGCGTCACCGAGAGGAACTCTGGGACCGTGCGTGCCCCCGCCGCCTGTGCCACGCACCTCAGAAGATGATGGCCTGCTCCCTCTGGGTGGAGGCGGGCGCCCTTCCGTTGGTTTTGGCGTGTTTTCCGGCAGATCTCAAGGTGTATACCGGGGCGCGGACGGCGTCTCGATCCCAGCCTCAGCTACGACGCCCGTCCCACCAGTAACGCCTCCGCCCAGGCCCTCCTCCCAGTGCCGTCGCCGTGGCCCTCAGCCCTACGCCACGACGGCGCGGCGGTTTGGGGGGAAGGGTGTAGTGTCGCACAAGTACAAAGTGCGCGCCACCTACTTTCGCTGCGCGCCGCCATGCACGCACGGCGCGCAGCGTTCTCTGCTGCAACTTCGCTCGTGGCCACCACTGAACGACATCGTTCACTTGGGACTGAGATAGCAACCAGTTAGGACCTTCGGAATCAGATAGGCACCAGTGAAGACTTGGCTATTGGACAGGCACTAGGCAGTCCTCTAACTCAACTATGTATCAGCACTCTGCAGTACTGAATTGTGTAAAAGTTACGTATTGTATAAATTCTGTGCAATATATGTCTCATTCTAATTTACTCTAGTGTTTCTAGTTTCTGGCTGCTCCCCTCCGTACCTGCACCAGCGTGCTATATTTACTCCTGTGTCGGTCTCATTCCACTCGGCCACCGACACCTACGACGGAAAGGGACACAAAAGCGGCGACGAGGCTGGGACACAAAAAAAGAAAAATTATATATATATATATATATTGAAATCAGAATCATTTCAATTTATCGATATTTAACGAAGTTTTATGTTTAATTATTTTTTAATTGAAAATCTACACACAGAAATTCTACTTTCTTTATTCTCTATCTTGACATATATGAATGATATTAAATATTCACTCGGTATACACGTTCCTGATATATAATGCAAAATTCATGCCAAAAATCAGTCAAATCTTTTCTTTGTTTTTGAGAAAAATTTACCTGAATAATGGAAACGGCAGTTGTGAGAAAATGCATTTTAAATTTAAAGATGCTTTTTCGTTGCCATTCCCACCTTCAAAAGCCTCAAGATCTGTAATGAATGTTCTCATTTCCTTCACGAGTTCTCTTCTTGTTTTGTGTATTGTTTGCCCTGCAAGGGCTTCAATGGATTTAGTGGCTGCAAGTATACGTGCAGTCTCAATCCCCATCAAGATGTCGCGAGTGAAAATTCCTGGCCTGAAGCCCATTCTCTACAAGACTCTTATCCTCTCTGAGCTGCCACCATTAAAGACAATAACTGCATCATAAGCTGCAATATTAACTACCTTGGATCAGAAAATGTAGTTTTGGGGCAACCTTTTCAGATGAGGGCCTTCAGAGATTAATTAGGATTCTGCGTTTTTCCATGAACACGTTTCTTAGGAGGGCTGTTATTCCACACCCTTCTCGATGTAGTATACAGACATTCCCTACATTCTGATTGCACAACATTTATCAGAAAACGCCACATAAACAGATAATATGAGAGAATTATGAACAGGGAAGAAGGCTCGGCCCTATGTAAGTTATTACAAATTATTATTTTTTTCGCATTTAGAAGCGGAATTGGAACGTAGTATTTGGAAATTGAAATTTCAATACCACGCAGTAAATGAAGAGCCATTAAAAAATTTCACTATTTTGCTTATTTTCGTGTACGTCCCCCCTTAACATGACGTATTTATTGTAAAATTGTCTGTTCTGTTCAAATCAGAACTGATAACAAGGAATTAAGTAAGTTTCATATAAAATAAATTTTACTTTTCTTAGGCAATTTGGGTATAATTTTATGGTGCAATATGCTTCCTCTCGAGCAAGACTTCGCGACACCCCTGGCGATCGCGACACGCAGTCTGAAAAACACTGATCTACAACGTCTAATAACTAAAATAATCACCAAATAGCTTAGAGCTACGCAATACGTGCTTAAAATTCGTCATGGATGTCTGTATAAATTACTCACGGCAGGATAAATGCTATCACAAAATATAAGCATTCTCCGAATCGATTTTCGTTAATCGAATTCGTATCGACACGATAGATGCGAGTGACGAAATGAATTCACGAGTAGGTTTGTGTCGATACGGCCGATGCAAATAACGAAATATATTTATTAGAAACGATTCAGTACTTCGAGTCAGACAAATTACTCAATGCCGAATACATACGGCTTGCTACAGCTCTACTATCAACGCCGAAGCCGCCTCGCCGCCGTTACCCCGTCAGCTCCTTAGCTTGTCTGCATGCACTTGGCTGCTTTCGATAAAGACCGAGGGTCTTGTCTGATGGGACTCGTGGTCGTCAGCTAACGCAGCGTCGGTGTAAAACAACCTGCTGCAAGGGAGAAACGCATTTTCCACTGTTACGCACTGCTCCCAAATCGAGATGGTACGAACAGGCAAACACTGGTCACAGTCACCTATAGCTGGCTCATGTTATTCCAGACAGTACAAGGCAGATCCAAAAAGTAAGTTTCACTATTTATTTTTCAAATAGGGACTACAAAGTTACATGATGACACAGTCAACAAAAGAATTAACACACCTGACATGTCGTGGGATAATCTTTTGTATTCTTGTGTCGTACGATTTTTATTTTTATTTACAAAGTGCGCCTAAAAAGTTCGATGGTGGTCTCAGGAAATACAGGAAACAAGAGCTACAAACGAAATATCTTTACTGGCCTTCAAAGCAATCGCCATTAGCTACAACACACTTTTCTACAGCTCTTGGAAACTGCCAGCAAATGGTTCTTGTGGAATCGCTCGAAGCACTGAGGACACATTTTGTTCGATCTCCGCAAACGGTGCGAAGCATACCGTAAGGTTGTTGTTGTTATGGTCTTCAGTCCGGAGACTGGTTTGTTGCAGCTCTCCACCCTACTCTATCCTGAGCAAGCCTTTTCATCTCCTCATAAGAACGGCAACCCACATCCACTTGAATCTGCTTACTATACGCGTCTATTGGTCTCCCTCTGCGATTTTTACCCCACACGCTTCCCTCCAATGCTAAATTTACGACTCCCCGATGTCTAAGAATGTGTCCTACCAAGCGATCCCTTCTTTTAGTCAGGGTAACCGTAAGGTATTCAAGGCTAATTTAATGTGGGGAAACAGGAAGAAGTCTTTCGGTGTCAAATCTATAGATTAAGGAGGGTTTGGAAGAACAGTGACCTTGCGTCTAATGAGAAAGTTGAACATTCGAATCGTAGAGTGCGGACGGGCACTGTCGTGTAGGAAATTCCACTGTCCAGTCTGGTACAGTTCTGGCCGAACACGCCGGATGCGTTGCAGCAGCCGTTCCAAAGCTCCCTCGTAAACTTACTCAGTGACGGTATGACCGTCGGGTACAAATTCATGATGGATCAAGCCCTTTCCATCGGAAAAGTCAATTAACATAGTATTTTTCTTGAATTGTGGCAGCCGACTGTTTTTCGGAGGCGGGGAACACGTTGAACACCATGCCTTTGACATTCGGTTGACTCTGGATCATATTGATAGCACCAACGCATCTCCTGTAATGATGGTTTCTAGTCTCTAAATGCTTCCATCCTCGTTTGCATCTGCTCGTCTGTCAGCATGTGCGGTAAAAACCGGCTACAAATCTTCTTCTTTCCCAAATGTCTGGCATATCTTCAGCTCGACTGCTGTCATTATCACGGACAGCTGCCTCATCTGCAAGCATCCGTCACACTCGTTTGATGTTGCCTGGTACAGTTATTCTGGACGGTCGACTCAAACATGACTCACCGTCGTCACCTTTCTTTCCGTTTCTAAAGAGTTTAAACCACTCAATCACATACTTTTTATCATTTCTTCATCACTAACACTTGCACTAATGTCCTATGGGTCTTCGTTGCTGTTTTGCATAATTTGAAACAACTCTTGATGTTAATGCGTTGCTCTATTTTGTGCTTGTTGTTACAATGACACCGGTTCTCACACTGATCCTAATAAACCGGGTCGCAGCTTGTACAACCGCTTCAATGCAGTACTTTTCACAATAGGAGTAACTTGTTGACATGTCCCTCATTGTGTATGCACGAATATCTCATCCTCGGTTTGTAAAATATGAATCATTCATCGAACTTTTCAGACGCACCTTGTATTTATTTATTTACTTCTTTTTTCTAAAGGTTGAATCATCTTAGGCCATCGGTCACTTTCATAATACTTAAACTAGTTGATGCTAAAACACGCACAACCACGACAGAGGGAGGGTTCGAAACTCCGGCGGGGACGGTCATGCAATTCGTGACGTAGCGCCTCAGACCGTACGGCCGTCTCCGCGCGTCGGTACTCAATTTACACTAAATATTTTAAGATAGACACTGTTTCATCAGATACAGAGTATGATGTAAACAAATATATAGGAACATGAATATTGCAGTGAAAATTATGTGCTGAGACGTGTGAATTGACATTTTGTGACAGTGTTTGTTTTGAATATTGTGGCGCGTTTTCAAATTTTAAATAAAATCTTAAATGCTACATGGATATTTCCATAATTTTCTCATAATTTACACGTGTCTTCCTATATATTTTATATGTAGAATGTATTTATTTTATGTGAGCGACATTCTGGAGCAGATTATATGTCTAAACAAGTTGTCTTTAAAGTCTCTTGGGGTTTTCTCCCGGATAGTAAATCCAAACTGATTCAATATTTCGACGGTACACCTGTCTGTCATCTTCAGGAACCGTCGCTGCTGAGTCTCGCTGAATACTGATGCTAAACCGCAGTTCCGCGTCCCACATAGGCGTTAGTCGCGTGCACGGCGCATGCGCCGCCCGTCACAGCTGCTGCCTCCTAGACTGGGCTGGTGGCGCCGCCCTACAGGAACACAGAGCCGGCCGCGGTGGCCGAGGAGACTGAGGCGCTCCAGTCACGGTCTGCACGGCCACTGCGGTCGGGGGTTCGAATCCCCCCACGGGCATGGATATTTGTGCCGTCCTAGTTCGTAAGTAGTTCATAAGTAGTTTGTAAGTTTAGGGACTGATGACCCCGTAGTTAAGTCCCATAAGATTTACAAACATTTGAACACAGCACAATGATATGTCGCACCTTCCGTTAATCAAACGCTGATACTGCCATCGTCGTAAGACAATGCAGTGTGATATGATTTAATAGTAGATCCCGTGTCCCACTAAGAGAAAAAGCCTTATCTCTGTTTATTAAATTGTCCATCAACCCGATTTCAATAGCTTCCCTGATAAACTCTGTTCCAAAATCCGGTGGTATTGGCTACTATGCGGGTGACGTGGTATATCATCATGTGTTCCTCCATCAAACAGTGTTCTGTTACCGGCGACTTCTCCGGCTGCAGTTGACTCGTGTGGCAGCAATGTTCCACACATCTATCTAGCACAGTGCGAATCGAACGGCCGATGTATGCCTTGCCACACTGGCACAGTATTTTGTAAATCATAGGTCACAGAATGTGACAAATTAAAGTAAACAATGACCTGATTAAGGAAGGAAGGACCGAGCGATCAACATTCAGTTCAATATACTGACAACTTCGTCTTCAAATAATAACAAGAGTAGTACAGAATAACAAGGTAGGTTAAGAATTTATTAAATAACCTAAACTTGTAAAACTAGATTTTACTCTTACAAACAACCTTGCCGGAAACCAATAAATCGTGAAACATTTGGCAGAGAAGGCTTACAGCCGGCCGCGGTGGCCGAGGGGACTAAGGCGCTCCAGTCACGGTCTGTCCGGCCACTACGGTCGGGGGTTCGAATCCCCCCTCGGGCATGGATATTTGTGCCGTCATAGTTCGTAAGTAGTTCATAAGTAGTTTGTAAGTTTAGGGACTGATGGCCCCGCAGTTAAGTCCCATAGTCTACACAAACATTAAAACAGAAGGCTTACATTCATTTAAGTTACGAATGCTTAACCTTTGGATAACAATAAAACTGATTAAAGGAGTTAAAAATTAAGCAGCACAATAATAAAGAAATACAAGTGAGGTCAATAAAACGACGTAATAAGATTATCTAAAGCTGAACAACAATGTGATTCCATCAATAGCCCAAAAGGCCTTCAATCACGCGTACATTAAAGTGTACCAAGAGCGTAATGGATTTTATAAAGATTACGGGAATGATTTAAGTCTCTATATTCATGTCCCAGATTCAGACAGGGAGAGTATCACATTGAAGTTACGATTTGGAGGCTCTCACAGACAAGTGAGTAAGATATAAAGTAAGGTTACTCAATGGGGCTCCTAGAAACCTTTACACATCACTGACGATGCTGAGCACCTAAAGTAAAATAACAAATGGTAAATAAAACAGAACACATATTATACTGGAAGTATCTGAGACAATTAAGGCACAAGTTAATGGTAATCACTAAGATGTCAATGTAGCACACATAATAGAAAAGTGCCACATTGGGCTTAAGCATAAAATACAGCTCAGTTTAACAGTAATAACGAGAATTCACAGCCTCACTCGAGATGATGCACAACAAGAGTTTGAATAAAATTACTCAATGGGAGATCTGCACAAACGCCGCGACGGAGTGGCCATGCGCATTGAGGCGCTATGTTCCGATGCTTGGCGCCGTTACCCGTCGGGGGTTCGAATCCCCCCTCGGGTATGGATGTTTGTGTCGTCTTTAGTATAAGGTAAATCACAAGTAGTTTGTAAGTTTAGGGACTGATGACCTTGCAATTAAGTCCCTTAAGCTTCACAAACATTGGAACATTTGAACCTGCACAACCTTAAACCACACGGTTGTACAAAATTTTTCAAATTAGAAGGAGAGCCAATCGCTAGTATGCAAGATAGGCTGCCCAGTAATAATGATAGTACCAAAAGCTCAGGATTCTGCTCATAAAGATCCACAAGACAAGTTAAAGGTTCTGAATGACAGTTTTTTAATTTTTATTTTATTCGTGTCATAACATCCAACTTCAGTGCACAATAGTAAACGGATATAGATATATGCATAATACACACTATTAGCTGAAGTTGCAACTAGGTTACATATTATAAGTCATTATTTACATTGGTTTACGTTTGGAAGTGAAAGAAATGATAAACAAAGCTAGCAAGGAAGAATAATATTAGACGAAGATGACAATTTAGGTGACTTTAGCCCACAATTTGGCAGTCGCTACAGCTTCGGAGCTTGCGGACATCAGATCATCAGTGGTGCATCTTGATGGACATAGAGCACACTGGTATAAGGAGTCCATTTAAATAATAGTCAAAATGATTGCTCAGTCTTACAGCACAAAGTGTGCAAAATAACAAGCAAATCACATAAATATGGATATTCTCGTACATCAATCACTCCATACATCTCAAGCCAATAACAGATAGTAGAGATACTCAAGTATGTACGGAGTTGTGACAAAATCAACAAAATTCAATAGCAGATGGATAACTCCATTCTTGTACAGATGGTAGGGAAAGGTAAACAAGGATAGTGCCCAAACTGTTCGAGGGAACTACAGCCCTGATAAGACGGGACTTAACGTCAATAGGAATAATTTTACCAAACTACAACTACAGATGAAAAATTTACATCATAGAGGGAAAATACTCTGCCAGTATACGACTGCTCACCGGGCAGGTGACGGGGGAGCAGAAGGACATGGAACATAAAATATGCCCCAGATACACGAACTAATTCTCAATGAGTACAGTAAATAAAGTCCTTGTGCAAGGAAGAGGACAAATTCAGATATCTTCAAAGAAGAAGACGATCGTTCAAAACACAGAAAAATAAAACACCGACAAAGACGTAGAAGAAGACAGCTCTTGGCGGACGGTTGCCAGAAGACGAAGACAAACACGAACAGTTCACAATCGAAAACACATAGCAATGTCCACAATCACATCAAGATTGCGTATTTAACTACTGCAGCAGGTGGCGCAGTAAGACTCAAACCGTCAGCTTCTAGGTACGGAATTCCAGCATATGGAACAGCTGAGGTAACAGTTCTTCACAATTCGAAGCCAGACGAGTTTTCGAAGACGAAGGACAGACAGTATCCGCCGCGGACATCAACATATCACTTCCAACGACCCGCACACCACACCGCGGTCAAGCCGGCAGCGCCGTCTCGTAAATACTGACCAGATAAACATGCGCCGCACCGCACACCGACACCGTACGCTGCCCCAAGAGGACACTCCGGTCGCCGGACTGCCCTCTATCGGCACGTGCATCGGTTATAAGGCTGCGCCGGTCCTCAAGACCCCACCCCAGGCAGTCGTCTTCACTAGACGTAAATTGCCCAATGCGCTGCCGCCGATCGAGATCCTGGGGGCTCCCATCCCTTGGAGCACAGCGGCGAAGTACCTAGTGGTAACCTTAGACCAAAGGCTCACCTGAAAAGATCACATCAGTGATGTAAGACAGAGAGCCACAGGACGATTACGCGTTTTACGCGTTATTGACCCACTGCTCAACCCGCAGTCGCCGCTACCGTCGCAACACGGGATCACGCTGTACCTATCACTGGTCCGTCCAGTGCTCGAGTACGCGTCCCCAGTCTTTGGAAACGCCGCTGACGTTCACATCCAGCTGCTGCAGACCATCCAGAACCGCGCCCTGAAGACTGCCCAGCATCTTCCAACGCGCTACCCAACCTGTGGTGTCGCACAAGTACAAAGTGCGCGCCACCTACTTTCGCCGCGCGCCGCCATGCACGCACGGCGCGGCGTTCTTACGACGACAGCCACGAGCGCCCTCTGCTGCAACTCCGCTCGTGGCCACCACTGAACGACATCGTTCACTTGGGACTGAGATAGCAACTAGTTAGGACCTTCGGAATCAGATAGGCACCAGCGAAGACTTTGCTATCGTACAGGCACTAGGCAGGCCTCTAACAGCTATGTATCAGCATTCTGCAGTACTATGTAAGAGTTAAGTATTGTATAAATTCTGTGCAATATATATCTCATTCTAATTTAGTGTTTCTAGTTTCTGGCTGCTCCCCTCCGTAGCTGCACCAGCGTGCTATCGTTATTCCTGTGTCGGTCTCATTCCACTCGGCCACCGACACCTACGACGGGAACGAGACACAAAAGCGGCGACGAGGCTGAGACACAAAAGTGGCGACGAGGATGGGATCGAGACGCCGTCCGCGCCCCGGTATACACCTTGCGATCCGCTGGAAAACCCGCGAAAACCAGCGGAAGGGCGCCAGCCCCCGCCCAGAGGGAGCATGGCAACGTTTACATATTGACTTTGCCGGACCTTTCTGGAATACGCGCTGGTTAATTGTTGTAGACGCTTTCAGCAAGTTTCCTTTTGTGATTGCCATGAACTCAACGACAGCTTCTAGTACAATCAGTGCCTTAACATCAGTGTTTTGCATCGAAGGCTTGCCTGAAACTATCGTCAGTGACAATGGACCTCAGTTTGTTAGTGCGGAATTTCAACAGTTTTGCCGTGTGAATGGCATTCAGCATATTACCACTGCACCTTTTCACCCTCAGTCCAATGGTGAAGCAGAACGTTTCGTTCGAACATTCAAGTCTCACATGGAGAAGATGAAAGGTCAGCACTCCAGGCAGCAAGCTCTTCAAATTTTCCTGTCTACGTATCGATGCATGCCACGTGACGGCCCGTCTCCTGCCGAGCTGCTACACGGCCGCCGTCACCGCGCTCTCCTTCACCTGCTGCAGCCTCCCACGCACCGAGTCGGTTCGTATGGCGCTACGCGTTTTCAGGTTTCTACGCCGGTGCTGTACAGTGTATTTGCTGGTATGAAGAAGACATGGTTGCCAGGCACCATTCAGCGCGTGCTCGGTCGCAATATGTATGTTGTACGTTCTTCCACATAGTCGGAGCTGCGGCGCCACGCAAACCAATTGCGCTTGCACAGGCCGCGCGATCCTGTCTCCGGTTTCTTGATTCCAGACCCAGTTCACCGCCAGGGAGCACAGCCACATCGTTCATCCCTGGGCTACGAGATATCGATGGATGTCGACGCGCCTCCTACGCTGTCGGCCCCTCCGCCTCCGTCGCCGCCTCAGCTGACAGCGTCACCGAGAGGGACTCCGGGACCGTGCGGGCCCCCCCCCCCAGCTTGCGCCACGCACCTCAGAAGAAGATGACCTGCTCAATCTGGGCGGAATCGTGCGCCCTTCCCCTCGTTTTAGCGGGTTTTCCGGGGGATCGCAAGGCGGATGCCGGGGCGCGGACGGCGTCTCGATCCCAGCCTCAGCTACGACGCCCGTCCCACCAGTAACGCCCCCGCCCAGGCCCTCCTCCCAGTGCCGTCGCCGTGGCCCTCAGCCCTACGCCACGACGGCGCGGCGGTTTGGGGGGGAGGGGTGTGGTGTCGCACAAGTACAAAGTGCGCGCCACCTACTTTCGCCGCGCACCGCCATGCACGCACGGCGCGGCGTTCTTACGACGACAGCCACGAGCGCCCTCTGCTGCAACTCCGCTCGTGGCCACCACTGAACGACATCGTTCACTTGGGACTGAGATAGCAACTAGTTAGGACCTTCGGAATCAGATAGGCACCAGCGAAGACTTTGCTATCGTACAGGCACTAGGCAGGCCTCTAACAACTATGTATCAGCATTCTGCAGTACTATGTAAAAGTTAAGTATTGTATAAATTCTGTGCAATATATATCTCATTCTAATTTAGTGTTTCTAGTTTCCGGCTGCTCCCCTCCGTAGCTGCACCAGCGTGCTAACGTTATTCCTGTGTCGGTCTCATTCCACTCGGCCACCGACACCTACGACGGGAACGAGACACAAAAGCGGCGACGAGGCTGGGACACAAAAGAACCGACCTGCTTCACGAAGCAGCCCACATTCTACCATTCCGGGAGAGATTCCGCGTCACCGCCAGGACCTTGTACGAGAAGACGGAGCAGTCCCACAACCGGCTAATCCGGCAATTGGTGACACAACAACCCGTTGGCCTGACCCGCTGTGAGACTAATACAAATCTCGTAGCAAACCAGGAAAAAAAAATACATCGTCAGTAATCTGACAGTCTAAGTCCACTCAAACAGCCAGGTTCTAATACTTCTTTCCTATGTTTCAAGTATAGCAGGAATAGCAGCAAATGCTTAGCGTGCATAACCATCGGACCAAGGTCGAGGTTCGTCAAGAACGTGAAGCGTTAAGACCCCACCATTCCGTAAGCGGCCGACAGCGAACAGCGAGCAAATGGAAGAGCCCCTCGGCGGCGATTATTGTGGCGAGCTTTAAATGTGCGTGAGACTCTTTTGATTAGTGTGTGTATTGATTCGAGTTAAGTCGCTAAAACTATGCCTTATATACATTTAAAACTACAAAACAGCTTCACTCTTTGAATACACAGCAACTATCAGATGTGTACGAGAAATTTATTACACATACGGCGTAGAAATCGGCTATCAGCTTTTCTTCTTCCTAACTAAACCAAGGTATAACATTTATAGTTTTTAGTGTTCTTAGTGCACAATATGGACGGAATTTATCGTCAGACGCGGTTTTTTGTCACTTTCTCAGTATATTCTACGATGGTGGAACTTATGAACAAACATTAATTTCGGAGGAGTTTCACAACACTTTACGTATTTGTTTGAGTGCCTGCTGTAGTCTTCAAATTTACATATTTTATACCATAAAAAATGAAACGGAACTGCCTGAAACAGCTAATGTTAAAAATAGACCGTGAAAATGAAATATCCCACCAGATATATAACTGTAAAATAGCTTCTTACCTTGTGAATATAGCAACCAGCTACTACCAAATTCTTTTAAGAACACGAAGTATGCCATAACTTTTTCTTAACCAAGTGCATATAACATTAGAATTAGGTCATCTACCACGAATATTAGCATTTTTAATGCTGTAAGCCAAATACAGTAGCGTAAACTGCTCAAAAGTCAGCAACTGTCATCATAGAGTTTAACCAAACAGTCGTCCACGGTACGTAACAACAGCCGTGAGTTGTCACTAAAATTAGTAAATAAGGTCCGTGTGAACTACTGGTTACTCTCTGTTACGAAGCCTTGTTGCCTGGCTCAAACTGAGAACATGAGAACAGACTCGTTTCAAATTACTTCAATAACAGGAAGTTAATACTACAGTGGCCAATATACATAGCAGCTCACACGTTATTATACACAAACATTATTAATCAAGCCACCACAATTAAAATTATCTTAGAAAGGTGGCTAAGAAAATATTTATGGCGCAACAGAATTTAGTCGTAAGAAACAATGCATCTGAGCATGTTCTCAGCACTTGTGACACAGTCTATATCTATAAATGTGAATGTCTGTTCGGTGTATATTTATTACGTCTCAACCACAAGACATAAAGAGCTAAACATTTGTACAGTTACTAATGTCTACCCGGGGAAGGCTTTAGGCACGGTTTTATGGCGATCGAATAGCTATATATATATATATATATATATATATATATATATATATATATATATATATATATATATATATATATATATGGAATGTCTGTTCGGTGTACGCTTATCACGTCCGAACGAAAACACGCAGAGACTTAAATATTTGGACAATTACTAATTTATACCCGAGGAAGGTTTTAGGCACGGTTTTATAGCGATCAGATAGATATTTAGTAATTTGAAAAATATAACGCGAATTCGGATCAATAATTACTCTCTGAAAATTATATTTACTTTTTGAAAATGTTATTATTGGTTGCATTGTTGCTTGATGGTTGATAATGATAAAAGGGTGGAGTATATTGGGATGGAAAGTTATCGGTGTATATAAAATTCTACATGTGTGTGTGATAATATTTCGCTCTGCAGCGAAAACTACAGAACGCAAACAAATGGGCTGTCTGTAATTGTTGTCCGAAGTCTACCACAGCAGTTCCATGCCGATAGCTATAAGGAGGTGTAAGATATGGTGGTTGAAGTCGTCAAATTATAAAAAAAATTTTGACTGAAGGCCAGCGATGTAGTTTGCGACTCTATAGCAAGGACGTTACGTACTTCGACACGTGATGCCATAGACCATATCTTTGGTCTCTGCGTACTACAATGTCTTCAGCTCTTTCTCTGTAAGGATAAGCATACGAATAAGGAAATACAAGAATAAATAAATAAAGCAGTAAAAACGAAATTTCTTTTAATACCTCTCTTTAAAAAAATCGTTTTAACGTTTTGCACATTACATCAAGTGATCGATTTGTGATATTATTACAATCATTATTGTTGAATTTCCTTTAATCCCTTCAGATATGCGATTTCAGTTCAAAAGACTTCAGTTTCAAGTTCGTCTAGCTTTTGCCATGACAATTAACAAAGCTAAAGGACAATCATTAAACGTCACAGGAATCCATTCACATCCCTCATGTTTTTCACATGATCAATTATACGTCGCTTGCTCAAGGGTGGGAAATCCAAAAAAACTCTACATTTACGCTCAAAACAATACTACAAACAACGCAGTTTACTAGAAAGCCCTAAAATGAAATTAAAATGAATTTGGACATTTTGAGATATTGCAACACAGGCTATAAGGAATAATGTATGTATTACTTATTGTAAATCATTAAGCTCTTCACATAATTTGATTTTTTTCGGATCTTGATTAAAATATTCCTAAAAAGATATGGTATTTCATTTCATCATCAAAACCAGTCTCATAGCACACTACTGATAGATTATCTATCATAATGAACCAACAAGCGAGCGGAACCGCGGGTTTAAGCTAGTATTAAATAAAAGAGGGAAGGTGCTCTAAAACTACAATCTATAGATAATTTACGGAATATGCTGATCTTAAACTTGTTTATTCAGATAGAAAACAAGCAAAATGGGGAACCAATTTTGTTAATACAATAAAATGCATCTGTTACATGGATTAATGTGACGATATCCAGCCTAAATTATACATGATTTAACGCTACTGGGAGGAAGAACAACACAAACAACAGTCATTTTGTCACACACACGCAATGCCACAGCGTAACTCACCAAAATCAGCGTGCTGAGACGAGGCGGAAGCAGGCGCCGCTATCGTAGCCTAAATTCAGCAAGTCGGAGGTAGGTCAAAACACAATATACAAACACTTTGAAGCTGACTCTGATCTGTGGTGCCTGTTTTAAGATGGTGCGTGTGTATAACAAGTTAAATTACATCTGAATTGGACCGTGAGCAAACATGCTAACGGCGACACACGGCAACGTAACATGAACTCTTCTGAAGTTGAAGTGGTTGAAAGTCGGATTAATTATAGAAAATCACGGTGGATTCTTAAGTTGCAGAAATCGATCTAGGTACTAGTTTTATATGAGACGTGGCGTGAACTCAGGCGACTAGCTGCAAACCCTGAAGTCGGGACTCGGAACTACGTGGTCCCGAAAACCAATAAAATTGAATAAATTCAGTTTCAGAAAAATAAAGAAACTTAACTACTGCATGTAATCCATAGAAATGCTTAGAATTATATAAGGAAGCGAATGAAATACAGCCAGACTCGATAGGGGGCGATTAAGAGACGGATGAAGTCCAGTCTCCGAAACTCGTAAAAGTGAAATAATTACAAAGTCGGAAAAATAAAATTAACAATTACAGGGAAGCTATTGTGGGAGGTTGTACAAGGCTCAGAGAGAATTACTGACAAATCAGAGTACAAACTTCAAGTCGGAGAAGAAAAAGCAAAATCAAAATAAGCAGGGAGACAATCGCGAATTATTAGTGGGAATCAGAAGGATACCCGCATAGTTACTTGCCTGATGGGCATGAAACAAACTAGAATGGAAGCTGAAGGCTTTGTTCTATGAACCAACCACGTGGAACACATATCGCTCAAGGAAGGAAATGATGAGAAGATTTTTACCTGCATTGTATAAAATGAACATATCACCTATTAGAAATCGGGCCCCACAAAGCTAGAAAGTATTTACACAGAGTTCATACACCGCCATATGATCACAAAAGGTTTTAACATACCAAACCGTTATCAAACTGCAACTAGAATCACACACTACGTTCATCTGTTGAAAATCACTGAATTAAAAAAAAGAGAACACATTTCCGCACACGATCGGAGAAAATATTCCAAAAAATGATTCTAAGTTCACGAATCTAAGTTAATGAAACGCTACCATCTCCAGAAAGAAGAGGAGAACCAACCTTACCTCACCAGACGACTAGCTTAGAATGGATCGCTGTGCGGCCACCGGGCAACGGGAAAAGACTGGAAACCGGAAAATCCACGTAAACAGCTGTGGTTGGGGACTGAGAGACTCGCCAACCAGCTCACAACCAAAGGGTGTGGAAACCTCTTTGGTAGTATCAGCAGCTATCGATACTGAGCCAGATAGAACGATGCAAAGCGAGCTGTCACTCCCCACATTCAAACAGCCATAGATTCACGCACACACTTAAAGGTAAAACAACTGCAGATTCTCACAGTGCCGTCGCGGAGAAGCCGTACTTATGCCACATTAATTAATATAATAATAAATTATTAATATAACAAAATAAGAAAAACCTCGCAATATTAACTAATATTCTAACACATGAAATAAAAATGTTATTCCTCAAGCCTAGAAAAGAGTGGGGTTCATGTTTTAACAAAATGACAATCTAGCGATATTAAATAAATCATAACTTTACAGAAATATACAAAAAATATATGTAAGATGACGGACGGTCGTCTTTCAAACATCACAATGTGCATCCAGTATGGCAATGTGTCATTCATATATGGAAGCATACACAGCTCTGCAAACCCGTTTCAGTTGTTATATCTATATGTAAAGCAGATGACCTTTAAAATCTGTGTTAAAGTTGCTAATATTAATAACATAAACAAAAAATTGAAATGCAGTCAGGCAACTGATCTCGTGCCAAAAAAAGTTCAAATGTTTGTAGTCTTACAAACTACTTAAACTAAGTTAAAATAACCTAAGGACGACACACACGTCCATGCCCGAGGGAGGATTCAAGCCCCCAATGCGGAAGGCCGCGCGATCCGGATCTCGTGCCCTCAATAGTCATTTTACACAATCATAAAATGAAACTTTTTGAACTTCCTGTCCACCATTACTGGCTAATGTAGCTCGTTTCCAAGAGGTGCCAGTATTGTAAAAGCCTGTTATTTATTTCATTCAAAATCCGATATTGTCTTGACTGACAGTCTGTTAAGCATGAGTAACTATCTCTGAACACAAGTAGTAGGGCTGCTTGTACTCCTGACAAATGTAAAAGGGAAGACAGTATTTGTTCTTTTTGTTCCTTTCTTGAACCTATTTGTGCAGTTAAACGCTGATCAGCTCTTCAGCATCGTGCTTCATGTACATTTCAATAGTCAAACAGTACAAACGTGACTATGAATTTGGTATACATGCTAGTACCTATAGAATGCACGATTAATCTCCTAACAACGCTCGGATTTTTCTGACGCTTGCCACTATGATGGCGGCTGGCCGAAGGTTCAGATTATCTCGCGACAGCAGCGGCGTTAGTGAGTCTAGTTAAGTTTTACGTCTTTTCCAGTCCCAAAAACAAGGAAACAAACTCGGCAGACGAATTACAATACGACGAAGGCGTCATCAACGGGAGGCCCCAAACACGAAGGTGGATAGGAGCGACCAGGCTGGGCATAAATTAACTCGCCGGAACGAACGGACAAGAGACGTAACGTAAGAAAATAACAGGCGAGCCGGAACGGTTCAATAAACAGCGTGTTTTCTGAGTCACAGGGCACCTCTTCTGCCATCTTCAGAAGATTCTGAAAGACACCTTTCTGCCACAGACACTACAGCTATTTGCGCAAAAATGATTACTAAACCAAAAAACAACGCAAAAGTGTTTCGGCCTTTCGTGTGTCATCATCTGCCGCTTCGTTCGTTTTCGTGCTAGGCGTGCACGCGCCAGGCGCAGTGGACACTGGCCACCGTGCCGGCGGTGGTGCGCCTCTCTGCCGTGCTGTGCTGTGCCCCTCTGCGGCTGGCCCGGGCGGACCTGAGGTCGGGGTCGCGCTGCCCCTGCGGCTACCACAGCGAGCGCGCGGCCAGCACGTGCTGCCAGCCTGCAGAGGCGCGGCCGACCCTACCCTGCCCCCTCCCACCGTACCACTACGCTACCTCTGCACCTCGCCCAGCGCGACTTTCCCCTCCTCTCTTCTCACGGTCAGCCGGCCGGGTCGCTCCCACAGCCCCCGACGCCCCGGGCCACGCCGATAAATAGCCACGCGACGGCGGATTAACGCTCTGCCCAGCCACACATGGTCCTCTCTCCCACACCTGCCTGAGTCTGACTCACTCACCACCCACTCCTTCACCTCGCTTACTTCCTTGTATATTCCCAAATATTTTGTCCCTACTTCTCCAGCGGATCAGTAACTGTTACTTACCGCTGCGAAAGGCACTTAACCCCCGAATTCTGCAAACGGGCCTCCTATACGTGTGGACTCCTGTAGCATCCTGGTGCTATCTCCTATCCAGCGGTTGTACTGGAACATCTAGTGGCATTTATTATCACTTGCTTCCACGGAAATTCACTCTTCAATGTGTGTGTATGTGTGTGTGTGTGTGTGTGTGTGTGTATTACTTATCCTGAAATGCTACCCAACATGTTCCGACAATCACTGCTACACTTTTGTCGACATAACGAAAACCATCACTTTCAATCAAAAATAATCGTATCTCTTCTAGGTTTGAGTCTCGGAATCTATGTAATTGTGGTCACTTCAAAAATTTGATCGTATCCGCGATGTTAATTCTGTCCGGAGGGATTCTCGTCAATGGAGGTTTGCAGACATCTCGGAGTGAACCAAAGCAATGTCGTTGGCACATGGAGGAGATGGAGGCGTACAGCAACTGTAGATTGACGTGCCTCGCTCAGAACGTCCAAACGTTGCTAGCACAGCAACTGATGACCGGTACTTACGCATTTCAGATCGAAGAAATCCTGAGATGAACACCATCATGCTGAATAATGACTTTCGTGCGACCAGACGACGTCGTTTTCTTCTCAGACTGTACGCAATACGCTGAATGATATGAAACTTCACTCCTCATGATCACGGGGAGGTCCAGCTTTGACACCATGGAGCGTGGTGCAGATGAGTCAATCAGCATGCTGGAAGAACTTTTCAAAATTGTCGTAAAGTGCTATTCATAAATGACACTCAGATCTGCCTTAAACAAGACAATCGTCAAGGACGTGTTTGAAAGCAGCCTGCTCACCCTAAGCGTCTTAGACACACCATCCAGCGAGTGAATGAAGCAAGGTGGTGGTTCCCTGATGTTTTGGGCTGACATTATGTGGCGGCACTGTATGTCACTGGTGATCGTAGAAAGCAATAAAATGGCTACTTCGTACACGAATGACATCCTCTGACCTACAGTGCAACCATGTCGTCATCATTTCGGTGAGGGATACATCAATGGTCGAAAATTCTTGTGCTCGTCGTGCACATAACGATAACGACATCACAACATTACAGTGGCCATCACGTTTTCCAGGTATGAACACCATCGAATATGCCTGAGATACAGTGAAAAGAGCTATTTCTAGACGAGACGACCTACCAAACAATCTGATAGGGACTAGCCGAGCGGTCTGGAGCGCCACGTTACGGATCTCGCAACTTCCCATGTCGGGGGTTCGAATACCCCTGATAACCTGCAGGCTAATGCATTTTCGAATACATGAAGATTAAAAGAGAGGTGCAGTAATCCTGATTATGTTGTGCCCGACCAATTTCTTGTGTATTCTCTTAGTAACGAGTAACACGATATTAGCGTCAAGTTGTGTGTACAGTTTGCAGCCAACAGTTACCTTCTGCAGCATTAGCGCGTTAATGTTTGGCCAACCACATTGTTTTTCTAACGTTTTAACTGTATTTTACACAACACAATCAGAAATGTACCGTACTTTTCAATAGTTTGTTTAAATTCAGTTTCATGTTATATTTTGGTTTAGACAAGTAGGCATAAATTGTTTTGTAATTATGAAAAATAAATGTATACCTGTTTGATTCAGACTTGCGCCTATTTCCCCCCATGTTTCAGCCTTCTTAGACGCATAATATATCAGTATGGTGTAAAAATTGGCAATTGACTCTAAATAATGAGAAGTGTGAAGTCGTCCATATGAGTACGAAAAGAAATCCGTTAAATTTGCTTACAAGATAAATCAATCAAAAGTGAAGGCCGTAAACTCCACTAAATACCTAGGAATTACTATTACTTCAGACTTAAACTGGAAAGAAAACGTAGATAACGTCGTGGAAAAGGCGACGCAGAAACTACGTTTTATTGGCAGAACCCTTTTAAGATACAACAAAACTACTAAAAAAACTGCTTACACTACGCTTGTCCGTCCTTTTTGGTGTATTGCTGCCCAGTGTGGGTTCCTTACCAGGTGGGTTTGACGGACGACATCGAAAGAGCTCAAAGAAGGGCAGCTCGTTTCGTATTGTCACGATACAGGGGAGACAGCGTTACGGAAAGGATTCAGGATCTGGGATGGGAATCATTACAACAACGGCGCTTATCGCTGCAGCGTGGGCTACTTAGAAACTCCAATCACCAACATTCTCCTCCGAATGCGAAAATATATTGTTGACTCCCACGTACATAGGTTGAAATGATCATCATAATAAAATACGATAAATCAGAGTTCTAACGAAGAGATTCGTTAGAGGTGTTCTTTCTTCCCGCGCTATTCGAGAATGGAATGGGAGATAAATAGTGTAAAGGTTGAAAGACGACCATCAGGGATAGCATTTTTATTTCATGTTTTAAAATATTTGTTTCTGAAATGTTAGTTATTATTGCTAGGATTTTGTTATTTTAATGATTGATTATTGTCTCTGTGAGAATGTGTACTTGTTTTACTTTTAAGTGGATGCGCAAGGATCTAATGGCTGTCTGAATGAGGGTAGTGATAGCTCGCTTTGCATGGTTCACTCTGGCTCAGAGTCGATAGTTAGCCATTACCAACCCCTGCTGCTGATGCGACCAAAGACGTTTCTACACCCTTTAGTTACAAGCTAGTCGACGAGCCTTCTCCAGGGCGAGTCACGAGGTCTTCTCTCACCACCACAGCTGTTTCCTTGAATTTTCCAGCTTTCCCGCAGCTCCTGGCCGCTCTAACTTCACTTTGTGCTCGTACTGTGGTGAGGTAACATTGGTTCTGCTCTTGTGCTCGCAGAGATGGTATCGATTCGTTGTCTAGCATGTTTAACTTAGACTCTTGAACTTAGATTCATTTTTTGGAATATTCCTTCCAATCGTGCGCAGAAATGTGTTCTAGTTTTTCAGTCCAGTGATTTCCAATAGATAAACGTGGTGTATGTATTACACATTGCGTTTTGATAGTGGCCTGGTGTATTCAAACGTTTAGTGATTATGTGACAGCGTATGAACTCTGTGTAAACTCTCTCTAGCCTTGTGGGGTCCGGTTTCTAACGGACGATATGTTCATTTTTGCACAGTGTATGTAAAAATCTTTCTTATCACTTCCTTTTGTGAGTGATATGTGTGTTCCCCAGGGGTTGGTTTTTAGAACAAAGCCTTCAGCTTCCACTATTGTTTCTGCCATGCCCATCAGGCGAGTAACTATCCGTATATCCTTCTGATTTCCACTAATATATCGGTATCTTCTCTCCCCGCCTTTATTTATTTATTTATTTATTTATTTATTTTTTTTTTTTTTACGAAACTCCAGTGACAATTCTCCTCCGAATGCGAAAATAATTGTTGACTCCCACTTACGTAGGTAGAAATGATCATCGGAATAAAATACGAGAAATCGATCGGAGCCCGAACGGAGAGATTTAGGTGTTCTTTCTTCCTGCGCGCTATTCGAGAATGGAATGAGAGATAAATAGTATAATGGTGGTTCGATGAATCCTCTGCCAGGCACTTAAATGTGATTTGCAGAGTATCCCATGTAGATGTAGATTTTTCTATTCTGTGTCGCGTGTGTCATACAAGAATGGCTTTCTAGGCACCAAATCGACCACTTTCTCTGTTTCTTCCTCCACACTGCTCACGCTTGCCCACCGCGGTCACTGTAGAAATCACGACTTGCCCGCTACACGCGGCGGGCAGTGCGCAAGGGAATTTTCAAATGTTTGTACAGCTTATGGGACTCAACTACGGTGTCATCAGTCCCTAAACATACAAACTACTTATGAACTAAGTAATACTAAGGACGGCACAAATATCTATGCCCGAGGGGGGGGTTCGAACCCCCGACCGTATTGGCCGTGCAGACCGTGACTGGAGCACCTCAGCCGGTGGCCGAGGAGACTGAGGCGCTTCAGTCACGGTCCGCACGGCCACTATGGTCGGGGGTTGGAATCCCCCCTCGGGCATGGATATTTGTGCCGTCTTTAGTATAAGGTAGTTCATAAGTAGTTTGTAAGTTTAGGGACTGATGACCCCGTAGTTAACTCCCATATACTTAACAAACATCTTAACATCTGGAGCACCCAGACCGCTCTCTGTTTGACCGAGGAGGTAGGGCCGTGTCCTACGTAAGCGAGCGACAGCTTCTAGCGACAAATCTCAGCAGCATGTACCGCTACAGGTCTGTCCTACGCGAGGAACACGTGCAGCGCTGCGCGGCAGACGCGGCTACGATCGACGTTTGAGACAGAAAACCTGCTCGAATCTGGTCGCTGTCGCTCGCGCGACAAAGTCTCAAGGCACTTGAGGATCGTCTGCTTGTAGAGGTTATGAACCATTTCGCAAGAAATCTGAGAGCTACTAATTCCTGAAATAACAGAATATAAAGTTGTATATATAATAAAGATTTTTGATTTGAATAAGAAGAGTTCTAATAGAACAAGCTCGTAAATTTTCCTTTGGAGTTTATAGACGATTGAAAAAAATTTTGTTTTCTATATTGTTATTCTGTGTGTTAGGTTGATTTACACCATGATGAACGTATTTCATACAATTACTCGCATTAGTGTGCGTTATACATTTGCTGTAACAATAAGCTTACTCTAGAGAAAGATACAGAGAAAGAGATATCACTAGGATGTCATACGAGATGAGTGTAAATTACGTTTCTCAGTAAAATATTTTGATATAATGTTTCGTTACAAAATTTAATGCGTACAGTGTAAAGGTACAGTGAGATACAAGTGTTTGCAATTAAAGACAAACTATATTGGTAAAAACTGAAAAAAATGTGGTGCTATGTAAACAGAATGTATAAAACTTGTCACAAATAACATGTGAAAGGGTTCTCGATATGGGAATTAACATATGAGGTAGAACAGGAATCGAACCAGCGACCGCAAAACTCAGAATATAGCAACCTATGACGCTACCACTATGCTACACCAGCTGCTAACTGAGATTTAAATAACTCATATGGTCTTCCGGTAAGAATCATTTGTAATTACTCGATTGTTGATGCTTTCTAGTCGCAAAAGCAAAACTCACTGACGATATAGTCAAAAGTATCTATGCTCGTTGTCGTATTTTCGAAGGATTTGGCTGATGATCATCATGGTGTATTTTAGTATTTGAAGTTATCAATGAAATAGACCACAAACATTCCCTACTTTATACATTTAACGTATGGCATTCTTCTTACGCTTAATTTCCTAAGGTAAATAAATTTTATTGCCTTACTCTGGAGCAATAATTATTATATGGTTTTTGAGTGCAAAATTTTAGAAACAGCTGATCGGTCCTAGCGGCCATCTTGTAGGGAGAAGCTGTCGCGGTTACGTAGGACATCCTGCCACGTCGACGCTTGTAGCTGAAGTGTCGCATAGCTGGTTGTCTCGCGTTGTCGCCTGCTTTAGTCGCTCACGTAGTTGGCGTCCTAAGTTCGAATGCAACACAGTGCCACGCGAACTGCCTGTGTGGGCTGCCCGCTCCCTGTTTGACAGAGTCTTAACTTCTGGATAATTTTATGCAATGCACTATCTACTGTATGTTTTGCAGCGATTCTCTACAATTCAGCCCAAAGGCAACATGTTCAAAAATGTTCAAATGTTTGTAAATCGTTCGGACCAAACTGCGTGGTCATCAGTCCGTAGCTTACAAAATACTTAAACCTAGGTAAACTAACCTAAGACAACACACACACCCATGCCCCAGGGAAGACTCGTACCTCCACGGCGAGCAACCGCGCGCTCCGCAGCGAGACGCTTTAGACCGCTCGGCTACTCCACCGCGGCAAAGACAACGTGGATGTGTCCAAGATACTAATAACATTACATCCCTCCCACTTTTCCACATCTGATCCCATATTTTTACACTGAGTGAAGTGGCACAGTTATAACACACTGGACTCACCTTCCAGACGACGCCCATCCTGATTTAGATTTTCTGTTATTTTCATAAATCGCTCCTGGAAAATCCCGGGATAGTTCGTGTTGTGGCGTAAAGTCAGCGCCACACGCCAAACGTAAGAGAACGATCGTGGAGAAGACAGCGATTGACCGAAAGCCAATCGCAAGCAGTTACCCGGCACATACGAAGTCAGAAATAAAACAGTACTGAGTCTGAACGCGGCTACGAACCAAGCAGTCACTAGGTCTCAACGCAGATAGAATCATACGGTTGATGAAGCAAGAAGAGAAAAGAAACAGACATATGTTCTGGAGTTGAGTACCATTGTAATTTTCAGTGTATAAAACTTGTAATACTAATCTCTATAGGAATGTCAGCTGACCATCGATTCCTGCTCCAGTACCTTTCCGGATAACTAGACCGGGACGAGAACTCAACAAAAGGCGACGATGTCACAACAGTTCGTTTGGGCGTCACCGCCGATTTCCATCCCAATTGTTAGCCAAATAATCCGTGGGTCAGCTCCATTTCTAATGACTACGTTGTCGACGGGGCAGTTTACTCTTAATCATCTTTCCTTCCGCCTCTCTGACGGAAAATTGGTACTGAGAAAATAAGGGAAGTCTGAAACGTGAAAAGAACATATAGAGGGGCCCTACAAGGGAAATGAACATCAGCGCAGCATCGTAAAACGATAAGAGAAAGTCGATGAAAGTGGCATATGAGATACTTAACTCCACACGTATTAATTTCGCCTGTTTTCTTTACGACTGTCCTAGAAAAAAAAAATACAGGTACACTGCCATTCAGATTCGATTCGCCGCGGACGAGTGGCCAAGCGCATTAAACCGCTATATTCCGATTCTCAGATCAATGAGAACTTTCTTGGCAATCATTGCCACTGTAGACATTTGTAGTGAAGATTTGTACTCGGGCTACCATTCCACTCATACGGCATTTTATGGAGTTCGTTGATTAAAAAAACGTGTTCGCGTTCGTAAGAGAAAGTTGATAAAATGAATTTCGCAAACAGAACTTGCCGCAACGAATAACAACTTTCGTTTCATAAATTCCACTCCAGCCCGTTCATAAATTCCGTAATGACTTTACTAATTATCGCGTTAATACAAAACGAGATATCCTTCTCTGAACTTTCTTAATATTCTTCGTCATTCATACTTTGTGGGGATCCCATTATCCGCAAAAATACTCGAAATTAGGACGCAAAAGTGTAGAGTAGGCACTTTCTTTAGTAGAACAATTACATCTTCTAAGTGTTCGCCTTTCCTGTAATATTTTCTGTGTGTTCTCTCCCATTAAAGTTGTCCGTAATTTAATTCATAGGCAATTAATTGAATTAACGGCCTGTAGTAGATTTCACTGATTTATTATCTAAATGAGGTTTAACGGATTTCTTTCCGTGCTCATGTGGATGACTTCACAGTTATCATTAATTAGGCTACACTACCAACTTTCACACCATGAAATATCTTAGCTAAATCAGTTTCCAGTTTTTTTTATCTTTTCTGACTTTACTAAACGGTAAATGACAGCATCATCATCGAACAGTCTGAGAGAGCTGCTCAGATTGTCTCCTAAATCGTTTATAAAAATAAAGAACAGTAGCGAATGTGGCAACTTTTTTTTTTTTTTTTTTTTTTTTTTTTTTTTTTTTTTTTTTTTTTTTGCAAGAGTTATCTAACCTGTTTTGTGCGTACGACGGCGAGGGCGTTGGTCAGCCCCCTTTTTTGATAATTTATTTGGTATAAATGCCTCAATAGCCGTCCATATTATATCGTTCAATACAAGCCACATCTGATCTACACCCACATTCTTAGTGAAGAAAGAATGCAGATTCTCAATCAGAAAAGCGTTAAGCGAATTTTTATCTGCATATTTGAATATATATTTTTATGGATTTGGGAATTTCAATATTCAGTCTCGCTATGAAAACTCTTTGTTCACTAATCCCTGTGTCTGCTTTTATGCTCTTTATTAACTCGGGATTATTTGTTGCTATGTGGTCAAGTATGTTTTCACAACCGTTTACTGTTCTAGTGGGTGCAAGAACTAATTGCTCGAGATAGTTTTCGGAGAATGCGTTCAGTACAATTTCGGAAGATTTTTATGCTTGCCTTGGATATTGAACATGTATTTTTGCCAATATATCGAGGGCAAGTTAAAGCCACAACCAATTAAAATTGTACGCATTGGGTACGTTTTTTAAAATATGATCCAATTTTTTAAAACATTTCTGCAATCGATTCCTCTGAATCAGGGGATCGGTAAATAGAACCATTTATTAATGTATTTTGATTGTCAAGTGTAGGCTCTACACATACCAACTCACAGGATCTATGTACTTCTATTTCGCTATACGATGAACCGTTTGTGACATCAACAAATACGCCACTACCTATTTCATTCAACACCTTGGTAAAAATTTCAGCTGCTTTTATCTCCAGCTTTAGACAGCTTTTGCTACCTATAATGTTCTGTGCTTCAGAACTTTCTATTAGTACTTGGAGCTCTGGTACATTCCCTACAGAGATAAGACAATTTACAACTGTTATACCAATGTTTATTAACATAAAGGATTTGGGAGAAAATCTAAGCAGCTCTCTTAGGTTGTTTGCAGGTGACGCCGTCATTTACCTTCTAGTAAAATCATCTAAACATCAAAACCAACTGCAGAATGATCTGAATAAGATACCACTACGGTGTAAAAATTGGCAATTGATTCTAAATAATGAGAAGTATGAAGTCGTCCACATGAGTACGAAAAGAATTCCGTTAAACAATGTTCAGAAGATAAATCAATCAAAAGTAAAGGCCGTAAACTCAACAAAATACCTAGGAAGTACTATTACTTCATACTTAATCTGGAAAGAATGCGTAGGTAATGTCGCGGGAAAGGCGAACCGGAAACTGCGTTTTATTGGCAGAACCCTTAAAAGATGCAAAATAATTACTAAAGAAACTGCATACTCTTAGCTTGTCCGTCATTTTTTGGAGTATTGCTGCCCAGTGTGGGATCCATATCAGGTGGGTTTGACGGAGAAAGAGCCCAAAGAAGGGCAGCTCGTTTTGTATTGTCACGATACAGGGGAGACGGCCTTACGGAAATGATACAGGATCTGGGATTGGAATCATTACAACAACGGCGCTTATCTCTGCAGCGTGGGCTACTTACTAAACTCCAATTGCCAACATTCTCCTCGGAATGCGAAAAAATAATGTTGACTCCTACTTACATAGGTTGAAATGATCATCAGATTAAAATACGTGAAATCAGAGCTCGAACGGAGAGATTCAGGTGTTCTTTCTTCCCGCGCGCTATTCGAGAATGGGATGGGAGATAAATAGTATAAAGGTGGTTCGATGAACCCTCTACGACGCACTTAAATGTTATTTGCAGAGTGTCCCATGTAGATGTAGAATCTTTCTTAGATCTGTATTCGTCATTTCAGTGACCTTTACCCTTTTGAGTCTGAAAACCTCTTTGGGTATTTTTGATACCCCCTAACCCAAAGATAATCACCCAGTCCACGCCACACAGCCCCTGCTACCCGTGTAGCCGCTTCTTGCGTGTAGTGGACTTCTGAACTATTCAGCAGAACTCGGATACCCACCACCCTCTGGCGCAAGTCGAGGAATCTGCAGCCCACACGGTCGCAGAACCGCTTGAGCCTCTGATTCAGATCCTCCACTCGGCTCTGTACCAGAGGTCTGCAGTCTGTCCTGTCAGCTTTGCTGCAGATGGTAAGCTCTGCCTTCATCTTTGAACTAGGAATGACGGTCTGTACAACTTCAGATAGCTGCTCAAAACCGGAGGGAATCTCTTCCTAACCAAAATGATACACATCGTTAGTACCGATATGAATCACAGCCTGCAGTTGGCTGCACACTGTACTCTTCTTGACATACAGAAGGACCCGTTCCAAATCTGGAATGACTCCACCCGGTATTCAGACGGCGTGCACATTAGCCTTCTTGCCCTCCCTAGCATCTCTAAGGGGCTCCATTACCCGCCTAACGTTGGAGCTCTCAACTGCAAGCAGTCCCTCCCTCTTTGATTGCTCAGATCATGCAGGCTAAGAGGCAACCACTGGTTATCAGTCCACACTTCTGCTAATGATATGATCCCAACCTTGGGCATCATAAATTCGGTCAATATGTTATCAGGATTGGTCTTAAAGGAGGAACAAGAAGGTGACGAAAATTAATGGGGACCAACGAAGAAAAAAATGTGAGGTGTCGAAGGCGATCCAGGATCTCAAGAAAAAAAAAAAGCAATGTGTTGTGATCAGATATCGGCTGAAACATGAAGGCCTATGGGGCTATATCCAGAATTAGAAATATAATCAACAGAATGTATGACACAGGTATCTGGCCTAAAGACATCCTAAACATCATAAAGGTTGCCTTACCAAAGAAATGCAATGAAAAACAGTGTAATTATTATAGAACAATTGGGTTTATAAGTAATGTCACCGAAGCTATGACCAGACTACTGCTGAGAGGAATATACAGGGAAATAGAGGACAATACAGGAGAAAATCAGTTCGAATTTAGAAAAAGGAAGAGTGACTAGAGATGCGGTTGGGTGTCTGAGGATGCTAGCAGAAAGGTTTTCGAAAGTGAATTGGGAAATAAATGTTTGTTTTGTCGACTTGGATAAAGCGTTTGACAGAATTGGTTGCTGTATGCTGTAGAAGATTCTGAAAGATAATGGTATTGCTGGGAAAGATAGAAGGTTCATAAATTAACTCTATCTGGAACAGAAAGTGGTGCTTCCAATAGATAAAAGAGGTGTGAGACAGGGTTCTTGTACGTCAGCATCTCTCTCTAATATATATGATGAGAAACTAATCAATGAAGTCTTGAATGAAGCAATAGGAGTTGTAGAGGTAGATGAAAGAATAAAAACTATCAAATATGCAGATGATACTACTGTTCTATCAGAAACGGGAGAAGAGTTCCACGAAATGATAGAAAATATAGTAAGGGCAGGAGGAGAATGCAGGATGAAAGTAAACGTCGATAAGACAAAAGTGATGAATAACGGAAAAATAATGTAGCAAGATCAATATATCATTAGATGGAAGAAAACTGCAACAGGTTGAATCACTCCAGTATTCGATAGTCTTTATAATTTACGGTAGAAGTTGCACAGAAGAAGTCAGTCACAAAATATAGATGGGAAAGAAAGCGTTAGGGAGAGTGAAAGATTTGCTGACAGCCAGGACGTTCCCCATTAATCTCTGGAAGAGGTACGCCAAATGTTTTTGTGGAGCGTGGTGTCTTATGGTTCTGGAACATGGATGGTTAGATAGAAAGAACAAAAGTATTTAGAATGTTTCGAAATGTGGCTATAGGGGAAAATGGAGATAGTGAAATGGAATGACAGAATGATAAATGAATAAGTGCTGAGCAGCGTAAAAGAGGAAAGGAACTTCATGAGGATCATACAGGAGAGGAAAACATTTCAGGTGGGGCACATTTACGCAGGAACTATTCACCGTAGAGGATAAACGAGGGGAAAGTAGAAGGAAAAAAGAGGGAGAGGAAGCAGTACGATTGCTATGTTAATAGGCGTGAAGAGAGAAAGAAGTTAGAAGCAAATGAAGGAGGATGGTCAGGACAGAGGGATATGGAGCACGTCCAGTAGATACTTGTCTGAGGACAGATTTTCTGAAATAGAGAGAGAGATGTTGTCAGAATGAGCTATCAAACTTTGAGTGTCCAACGTACACGATGAGAGCGATGTTGGATGAACGTCACCGTGGGCCAAGAACGCACGAGATGTGCTTCAAATGACCGCATGCATGGTCACATGATGGATGACGTCACTTCGGTCACGTTTTCCGGTTGCTCAGTAGTTTATTTATTATTTTTTTTACTGACCCCTAGAGCACAGACGTCTCCATATTAATAGATTGAGTTTTAGGGCTGCAGTATAGTGGAGGGGTCGAGGGTGGAGGATTTAAGCACGAGGGAAGATAGGTCTCTGGATTGAGATCTGGTATTTCCCTCCTTCACAAGACTGCAAATGGAAACTCTAGCAGTCGATGACCCCACTATACGTAATCCACCACGTCACAAAAAGCAACTACACAGTGTTGTACCAACTTTCAACAGCGTACCGTAAAACGTACGGGTGGTGCACTGCGCAGATATGCCCAGGGTGTGTATCTCCCACATAATGCGTGAAAATTACATAGGATCTCCAACTTAATGTTGACTACAGATTAACCAGATTTTGATATTTCGTGGTTTATATTACAGGACGGAGATAGAGGAATATATACTATGAAATAAACATTTATACAGAACTAGCTTAATTCCCGCTGCTTCGTACGCGTAGACTGAATGGTCTGCATTGGTTGCGTTTTTTTTTTTTTTTTTTTTTTTTTTTTTTTCGTGTCCCAGCTTCGTCGCCACATTTGTGTCTCGTTTCCGTCGTAGGTGTCGGTGGCCGAGTAGAATGACCGACACAGGAATAAAGGATGCACGCTTGTGCAGGTAGGAGGTGACCAGCCAGTGGGACAGCAGAAACTAGAAACACTAGAGTAAATTAGAACGAGATGTATATTTCTTAGAGACTTAGTAATACTTAACTTTTACATAGCTCAGTACTGCAGAATGCTGATACATAGTTGAGCTAGAGGCCTGCCTAATGCCTATCCGATAGCCAAGTCTTCACTGGTGCCTATCTGATTCCGAACTGTTAACTGGTTCCTATCTCAGTCTCAAGTGAACGATGTCGTTCAGTGGTGGCCACGAGCGGAGTTGTAGCAGAGGGCGCTCGTGGCTGACGTAAGAACGCCGCGCCGTGCGTGCATGGCGGCGCGCGGCGTAAGTACATGGCGCGCACTTTGTACTTGTGCGACACCACAGTTTTACTTCTAAATATAAATTTTCATTGATTTAGCTTTAAAAATGCTTTTCCTAATCAAGTATTTTGATACAATTTGCCACCTCCTATTACATCATTGATGGCAGATTTCAAAACATTCCGAAACACACTTTTTTTTATCTATCCATGGTTCCAAGACAAAATTTTTGCGTTTGTAGCTCAAAATAGTCTTAGTAACACCCTTAAAAGATTTTACCTTTCTTCACCCACTTAATGGTTAAATTACAAAAACATCTAAACAAGCGTTTTTAAAATTCCAATCAAGAATCTAAATCCGAAGTTTTGTATTTCTTGCTTCAAAATTGCCTGAATAGCAAAGTAGTTGCAAAAAATTGTTCGCCGGCCGCGGTGGCCGAGGAGACTGATGCGCTCCAGTCACGTTCTGCACGGCCACTACGGTCGGGGGTTCGAATCCCCCCACGGGCATGGATATTTGTGCCGTCCTTAGTATTAGCTATTTCGTAAGTAATTTGTAAGTTTAGGGACTAATGACCCCGTAGTTAAGTCCCATAAGCCATGCAAACATTTGAACATTTTTGAAAAAAAAAAAAACCGTTCATCCCAAATTCATCCTTTTAGGGATGGGAATATCGAAATATCGGCGATGCCTACAGTGTAAGATAAACAACGTCTACAAATTTCGAGATTGTATCGTCTGTAGATTCACTTTTGAGCGCCGTTTTCTGGCTTTTAGAAACGGATCGAGAACGTGAAATTTATTTCTTACGATTTGGCATCATTTTGTTACTTTTACTTTCCAAACTGAAATATGCATTTATTTCTCTTTACTCGTACGCGGGTTGCAGAAAAGCAACTGAAGTATGTACATCACGTTTCGCTGTACATAACCTCTTTGCCCTATTGACCCAAGGTCAACACGGATTTAGAAAATACCGTTCATGTGAAACACAACTAGCTCTTTACTCACACGAAGTGATGAGTGCTATCGACAAGGGTTCTCAAACTGATTTCGTATTTCTAGATTTCCTGAAGGCTTTTGACACTCTACCTCACAAACAGCTTTTAATCAATTTACGTGGTTATGGATTATCCCCCCAGATAGGAGATTTCCTGTCAGAGAGGACACAGTTTGTAATACTCGATGCTAAGGCATCGACTAAAACAGAGGCGTTCCACAGGGTAGTGTTATTTGTTCTCTGCCGTTTCTTATCTACATAAACGATTTAGGAGAAAATCTGAGTAGCTCTCTTAGGTTGTTTGCAGATGACGCCGTCATTTATCGTCTAGTATAGTCATCTGAAGATCAAAACCAATTGCAAAAAGATTTAAATAAGATATCAATGTGGTGTAAAAATTGGCAATTAACTCTAAATAGTGAGAAGTGTGAAGTCGTCCACATGAGTCCGAAAAGAAATCCGTTAAACTTTGTTTACAAGACAAGTCAATGAAATGTGAAGGCCGTAAATTCCACTAAATACGTAGGAATTACTATTACATCATACTTAAACTGGAAAGAACACGTAGATAATGTCGTAGGAAAGGCGAATCGGAGACAAGCGTTTTACTGACACAACGCTTAAAAGATGCAACAAAACTACTAAAGAGGCTGCATACACCACGCTTGTCCGTCCTCGTTTGGATTATAACTGCCCGGTATGGGATCCTTATCTAGTAGGTTTAACGGAGGACATCGAAAGAGTACAAGGAAGGGAAGCTCGTTTTGTATTGTCACTATACATGGGAGACAACGTCACGGAAACGATACAGGACCTGGGATGGGAATCATTACAACAACGGCGATTATCGGTGCGGCGCGGTGTACTTACGGAACTCCAATCACCAACATTCGCTTTCAAATTCGAAAATATATTGTTGTCTCCCACCTACGTAGGTAGAAATGTTCATCAGAATAAAATACGAGAAATAAGAGTTCGAACTGAGAGATTCAGATGTTCTTTCTTCCCGCGCGCTATTCGAGAATTGGAGATGAATAGTATAAAGGTTGTTCGATGAACCCTCTGCCAGATACTTAAATGTGATTTGCAGAGTACCCCATGTAAATGTAGATGTAGACAGTGTCAAAAGCAGTGATCTCTATACAACCTGGATGTTGAATTACATATTTCTAGGCGTGTCATCCAATCATATTCTTATACTGTTTCTTGACTAATTACAACATGGCTGCCATGAAGTACAATAAAACGAAAAGGAAATGTGTTTTCATTCCGTACACACGCGAGTCTGTTACTTCGCATATTGACATATGCTTCAAATCCATAGGTAATCTAGCTATTATTGTCACCTACTAACTGATGGAAATTCGTCTGACTAATTATAACATGGCGGACAATGCAAATTCGTGTGCAAAACATATGAATGTGCAGGCACGCTACAGTTATACTCTCAGATACCAGAGTTGTACATCCAGGTTATATAGAGATCACTGCTCAAAAGTCATCGCCCGTCATCAGACCAAATTTTATATAGGCTGACGACCTTCAACTACTATATTTTCCACCCTCTTAGCTATCGACACGGAACTTTTTTTATGGGACTTAACTGCGGTGTTATCAGTCCCTAAACTTACAAACTACTTATAAACTAGCTTATCCTAAGGACGGCACAAATATCCATGCCCGAGGGGGGACTCGAATCCCCGACCGCAGTGGCCGTGCAGACCATGACTGAAGCGCCTCAGTCCCCTCGGCCACCGCGGCCGGCTTACTTATTAAGTAGCTAATACTAAGGACGGCACAAATATCCATGTCCGAGGGGGGATTCGAACCCTCGACCGTAGTGGCCGTGCAGACTGTGACTGGAGCGCCTCAGTCCTCTCGGCCACCGCGGCCGGCGACACGGAACTGCTATGGTGTACAACGGGAGACTTTGTCCCACAAAAACACAGAGATATTTCGTCTCCATTGTGTAGTTTTGGCTGGTGAGCAAAATATTAACACCCACACGTAGAATCGGTACTTTCAACTCCCATATCTTCCACCCCCTTATCGTCATCAACCCTCTACCACCACAGTGCACAATGGGAGACTGATACCTACTACCAAATACAAACATAATTCGTTTGCGATGTGTAGGTTTGGCTGAAGAGTGAAATATAGGCACAAACACCTCAATCTTCATACACATTAAGATTACATAAATTTGGGCGCTGACACTCAAAAACTACTTTGTAACGTCCGTGACTACACAGTCAAAAACATAGACTTCTCCCTTGACCTAAAAAAGTCCCATACGAAATAATTACGGTGGACTGGGTGTGCAGTCTTAGTTATCGCTCTTATGCAAGGGCAAAGGTTGGTGTTGCGTCGACCCTGGCTGAAAAATGTGTAATTAATACGGGCGTCCTTCATTAGGCCTGCTGGTGGGACTGAGGTCCCCCCTGGCCCCTCCGACAGGCAATTTGAGACGGCACTCACCGTAATGGTAGGGAAACGTGTAAAACTTAATTACGCCAGCAAATGTGGAATACGTCGCAATTACTGTGCGCCGGGCTTCATTACATGGAGAGCCGAGAACAGCTCCCAAGTCGCGGTGTGCCATCTATCATACGGAATCGAATATGTTTAGAAAGGCAGCCGGAACGCGGAATATAATTGCAGGCTCTCGTAGACAGCTACACACTAATTTAACACGAGCCGCGGTCGCATCAGTGGAGGACCTAACGCACTCAGCGTTCTATTATATTAGCGAGTTAACTCAATTTTCCTGAAGCCCAAATTGTACACTGCTCGTCTGATAGTAGGTTAACCCTTTCGTGATACATGTGTGTGTCCCATATACGAATTTATGTCCCTGAGTTCACAGGGACATAAAATCCTACATCTGACAAGGAAAGTACTTGGGCTCGAACAAACACATATACACCAAAATGGCGTGAGTGATAATGTAAAAGTCCTTTATTGCACTAGTGATACTCCCGCATATGCAAAACTCTGCAGTCGTTCGTTAGAGGCCTCTGCGTGTGCCTTGCCACAATGCACTTCGACCTGTCGGTTCGCCAAAAGGGACGACGCAGTGTGCCTCCGAAGTTGCGTTTTGATACGTTATTTGTATGGTGAAGCGTCAGATGGGGCGGCGATTGGTAATCAATCCTGCTAATGTATTGCGATTGGTTGAGATGAAGTTACGAAGAACCCTTCTTCGTGAAGATGGTATTATTGTAGAAGATGAATCATTCGCATGTTTTCTCGTATCTGTTATGGTACAGAAATATGAGCATAAGTTAGATACTTTTGTAACACTATCACATAATGAAGATAATAGGGATGATAATGACTAACAACTCATTGCAAGCGGTAGTGCTACGGTAAGTGCGGGAATAAAAAATGTTTGTTAAGCTTATGGGACTTAACTACGGGGTCATCAGTCCCTAAACTTACAAACTACTTACGAACTAGCTTATACTAAGGACGGCACAAATATCCATGCCCAAAGGGGGATTCGAACCCCGACCGTAGTGACCGTGCAGACCGTGACTGGAGCGCCTCAGTCCCCGGGGCCACCGCGGCCGGCAGGGCGGGAAGAGGCGATGGAAGCAGTGGCAGTGAATACCAACAGCCTTCCGAGAAGAAGGTTAGAGTTGCAACTATCATCACGGCTTTTGATTACAATACGCTAGAGAACATGTACGATGATTATTGCATAAGTTGTAGTTAAGATATCTGCACTGAGTATGGCGTCTATAATTACATCTACAGTGCTATCCAGAGCATCATTGCAGATCTTTGCAGAAAAACGACACCCACCAGCACATTGAATTGTACGTAGAGATCCTGTAACCAAACGTTCATACAAATATGTTTGTTCGAGCCCATCTACTTTCCTTGTGAGTGTTGAACACATCAACAGTCTGGAGACAAGTAGCTTGTTGTTTGGCGTCTACTGTGCTTGTTATCCATTAATTTAGTCGTGCATAGTGCTCTTCGTATTTTGGAAGTTTCATGTACTACTTTGTCTTGTCTGAAACAGATAAGCTCGGTAAAGGAATTTACTGTTTTCTTTAGTTTGTTCGCTAGAAATGTACAGGTTTGAGCACATACGTATTGGTAAATCATTTATACATTTGTGGTTTATTTATGGGCAGGATTATACAAATTTCTATTGTGATTTTTGTCCGTGTTTGTGTCAAAATGTTTGGATGTATTTTTTTATTCGATTCTGTAGTATTACGACGGTTGGAACTTAAATAGTGGCAACTATTTACTCACAACCGATACAAAAGCGTTACATGTTTGTACCTGTTTCTGTCCTTCAGAGTAGTCACCAGCGCCGTGTAGAATTCGTTTCCAGCGATGTGGAAGGCATAGTATAACGTTACCAGAGCCTGTTCTGTTTATGATGCGAATGGAGCGGTCTACTACCTCTGGAACAGTTCTGAAGCGAAGTGATTCTTTCATCTTTGCCATCGAATCAGAGTCACAAGGACTTAAGTCCGGGTATTAAGGTGGATGGTACAGTACTTCCCAGTCCCACCAACCGAACAGAACAGCCACAGCATACGCTGGATGAGCCCGCGCATTGTCGTGCAAAATGATGTGAGGGTTGCGTAGAAAGTGTTGCCGCATCTTTCCCAAAGCTGCTTACAGGTGATGGTCAAGAAACGAAAAGTAATACTGTGCACTGACGACCTTACTTGGAGTAACGTAATGCATTACGATAACACCATCCAGTCGTACAGGACATACTGGGGCTCTGACGCATTTTGAGACCTTGTTGACACTGTCGTGCTGTACGACCGTTGGCACATTCAATCTTGATCCAACTTCGTTGTTTCTGTATCAAAAACATATTGAAACCGTTACGTTAGACCGCTCGCCCACAAGTGACTGTGTTTCCCTTGATTGTACGTACGCCGTTGATGTGGGACGGGCTAATACATAGTTCGGAGATAAGTTAGGTACGTCAACTACGTGTGCTATCAGCGACAATAGTAGATTCCATTGCATATTGTTTCCACAGCAGTGTTGCCAATATTTAAGCTCCATCCCTCGTATGTTTCACGTAATACTGTACTAACATTCTTATTTGTACAGATCCAAATTCCTACTAAAAAGAAATAAATAGATAAATAAAAAACAAAAATAAATAAAAACTATTCGTTCTCTAAATTTACTGCTCCTCAAGACCAGGGTGACATTTACATCCCCCATAAAATAATTTTAAAATTATAAATAACAACTGGAATTTAGAAGCATAGATTGACTCACTAACCATTCCAAACGCAGGAAACCAATTGCCATAGTAATATGTGAAAATATAATTAATTAGGTCACCAAAGGGTTAACACAATCAAACACTTTGTCAAATGTTCAAATATTTGTACATCTAAGGGACTAAACTACTCAGGTAATAGGTCCCTAGACGTTCAAACTACCTAAAATAACTTACGCTAATAACAACACACTCCCATGCCCGAGAGAGGAGTCGAACCTCCGCCTGGCTTCGTAACATGACGCTGCGGACCGCACGGCCATACACGCCTTGCCTGCTTTCCATCTTCGAGCCTTTGTTATATGCCGTATTTTGTTTCACTCTGTCAATTTGAATGCTAATGTTCATTGATTGTTTATTGCAAATCCGTAAAATATAATTTCCATTTCAAAAATATAATCAAGGATATACTGTTCTATAGTTTTTGAACACATTTCACAAGCTTCCCATAGTATTTTTAGCTCCCAGTCAGTCTCGAATTTTTCCTACAATTATTCTTTCCATGGCATGGAATATGAAACTTGTTGCTGTGGAAGAAGCCACCTTTCTTTCTTTACTGTCTGAACCATGTTTCAATTCGCGACAGGTTCCTACGATTGTTATGGAGATATTTGCTAGCCACATTGATGCCCTGTTATCTGAAAGAATGCTAATCGGCGATCTACGTTCATGTTATTTACTACTTGTACAAAGAGTTACAAGAGTTGAAAGGTATGAAAGGTACGTGGTAGTTGGGAACGGAGTGAGACAGGGTTGTGTTTCTGCAGTATTATTCAATTTGTACATTGAGCTAGCTGTGAAGGAACGAAGGAGAAATTTAGAGAAGGAATTACAGTTCACAGTGAAGAAGTAAAAACAACTGCAAAGCGATATGAAATGGAACGAACGTGTAAGCATAGCTGTGACTAAGGTGGGAATTTTTTAAGAAAGAGTGGAGCCCCTCGAAGCTTGCACTAGCATGGTGACCAACTCAATAGTTCTACTGTCACCTCTGCATGTGTTAATATGTCTAACGTGGGAGTCACAGGAGCGGGTACTGTGATGTGTGCCGTACATGTGGGTAAGATTACCCATTAATACGGTACATCAGGATGATAGAAGTGGTCGAAAGCTTTTGAAACAAGAGCGGTGTTAAGGACAGAGGGCAAAAAGTACCAAGGCAAGTGCCAGGGGAAAAAAACCTCTGCGATAGTCAGGAGCGGGTAGTAAGAGCAGTAGCGGATTCTTGCTATCTGCGACAGATCATGCAAGGGTGTGGTTATGTTAGTTATTGGGTATCGTGCAACCTCGGTACCATTTTCATTGCGTGTTTGTCATAAGTTTGTCAATCCGGTTTGATGAGTCGCCCCTCTGCAGCTGGCACTGGGATGTCTCCTAGGCCATCATCAGCGGCGGATGGCTGCAACAATCAAGATTGATAGATAAGTGGTCGATTTTGAGATCGTCCTCTAAGTGTATGGGTTAGTGTGGGATTTGTTTGTGTTTTGTGCTTGTTCATGTTCCCTGCGATTGCCGGTTTGTCGGCGGTGATAGTTCATCTGGCGTTGCCAGTCAGTTGTGCTGCGATGCAGGGGTTCAATGAACAATAATTTTGTTTGCGTCTATAGGGCTCACCATAGGTGTTTATCTATTCCTGACAAAGAGTGTTTTTGGTCGGTTGTGCTTCCACCTATGGTTGTGGTCGTAGTTACCCAGACTAAGGATGAAGGGGTTGTTCGAGCGTCTAGCAGTTTTGTTCAGTGGTGGGGCGTGTTTTTTGAATACCTCCGTGAGAGTGTCAAGGCGGTATTCCCGGTGAAGGTCCGCTGTGCGCGTGTAGCGTGTAGCATTGCTTATGATGCGTAGTACCTTGTCCTGAATGAGCTGCAAGCGGCGCAGCCGTGTCGGTGCTGCGTAAGCCCAGCACGGAGCACCGTACGTCATCAGAGGCCTTACAAGTGTCGTGAATGTGTTCCTCGACACCCGTCTATTTAGTTTTCTTTGCCTGTTGAGCATTGGATAGAGTTGTTTGAGCCTCGCGTTTGCCCGGTTGGTCATGTGTTGTATGTGTTGTTATGTTTCATACGTCGATACACAACAGCTAAATGTTCAAATGTTTGTTAAGCTTATGGGGACTTAACTACGGGGTCATCAGTCCCTAAACTTACAAACTACTTATGAACTACTTACGAACTAGGACGGCACAAATATCCATGCCCGAGGGGGGATTCGAACCCCCGACCGTAGTGGCCGTGCTGACCGTGACTGGAGCGCCTCAGTCACCTCGGCCACCGCGGCCGGCACACAACAGCTGTTGGAATTGTTCGTATTTAATTTGTTACCTGGAGAGGCAAAGCTTCGCCTCAGTTCTGATTCTGTCCAACTTGAAGTAACAAACTATGTTCAGTTGTATCCCGTAGAATACTTGAACTCTTTAAATTGGTCCAGTTTACCAGCTCATCAACTGCCTTTAAAGAAAATTTCTATAATTATGGTAATTAGAAATCTTAGCGCTAATTAGGGATTAATTAATGCTGCAAGATTATTGGTGACTTACTTAGGCTAAAGTCATTGATGAGAACAGCTAGCCGCGGTGGCCGAGGGGACTGAGGCGCTCCAGTCACGGTCTGCACGACCACTACGGTCGGGGGTTCGAATCCCCCTCGTGCATGGATATTTGTGCCGTCCTTAGTTGTAGCTAGTTCGTAAGTACTTTGTAAGTTTAGGGACTGATGACCCTGTAGTTAAGTCCCATAAGCTATACAAACATTTGAACATTTGATTTTGATAAAACAGTGCTAATACCCCGCATTAACTTCACACCTTCTGATCCAGCCATGCCTTTCCAAATAATAAGAAGACAATTCCCAATAAAAGTGGCCTTCGCTATGACCATAAATAAAGCACAAAGTAAGGCACTTCAAAGGGCAGGATTATAGTTACCAGAACCTGTTTCTTCTCATGGACAGTTATACATGGCTTTTTCACGAGTTCGCTCATTCAGTGTCCTTTACGTTTGTGCTAAAGACTCACACTGCCAAAAAGTAAGCGATGATCACATTATAACTACGAACATCGTTTTCAAAGAAGATTTGTGAAGTAAAAGAGTTTTCAAAAAATTTAATAAACATGAAGAAGTCAATATCTGATTTTTATATGTTTCACAATTACACATATTGTAATTAATTATACACATTTTCTTACAATGAGACTAATATTTGTTACTACTGTTAAAACTTTATTATCTTTTATACATATGTACTTGCATATATCTTTTATCCGTTACTATCTTACCTATCTGTGTCTGATCAGGACAGAGTGCGAATTATTCGCACTAATCAACCAATGCGTCATGATTTACGTGCACATATCCACCTATTTTAACTAATGTGCAGGAACATGCTGCAAGGTAATGGTGTGCGGAAAGACGTCACCTGGTGGCAGCGAAGGCCTCAGATAGTGTTTTCCGAGGAATCCAGATTCTGTTTGTTTCAAAATCCTGGACACATTTTTGTTCGTCAAAGACAGAGGGGGAGAGGCATAAAAGAAGGTTCAAACGTTTGTAAAGTTATGGCATCTAACTGCAATGGTCATCATACGGAGGGGTATAAGAAAAACAAATAGATGATTTTGTAGGGTGGGTTTAAGTTTGACTTGTTTTTAGAACTGCGAGAGCTAGCTGTTTGTACTCCCTACTTTCTCCATAGGCGATCGTCCCGACCTTTTCTCTTCTTAATTTTCTTATAATTGGACCTACTCCATACTACTGTGGACACACCGTGACTGAAGCGTCGCTTCTAAGAGTTATCTCATCAAAATAGCGTCTTCTTCAGTAATTGTCCCAGCGCAGAAAACAGCACATAGGTCATTGGTTCTTGCTATTGAGGCTGAAATTGTGGTGGATAGCTAGGAACTGTTTCCTTCTTAAGTGATGAACTAAAGATGATGGGATGCAGAGAATTAGCAAACCGCACGTTAAAGATCTATATTGTTTCTTGTCTCTGCATTAAAGTTCATAACTATTAAATAAAACATTAATCTGCTGTGGCCATACAATATTTCCGAACTGAAGTACTACGTCATTACTTAAAACTTCCGGGCCGAGATGCCGTGGACCATACATAAAACTTTCCCCAGACGTTTCGCCTTCGACTGCGGAAGGCAGAACGTCAGGGGAAAGTTTTATGTGTGGACCACGGCATCTCGGCCCGGTATATTTAAGTAATGACAATACCTGCCGTAAAAATCTTAATTCTATGATGAAATACTAAGTGTTAACTGTCAGAGCACCGATCTGGACTCGTACATGTTCACAGTCTGAACAACCGATCTGAACTGTACACGTTCGAACTACAAGTTCTGTGTACAAATGTTTTTAAGCTTAAGGGACTTAACTGCGGGGTCATCAGTCCTTAAAAACTTACAAACTACTTATGAACTACATTATACTAAAGACGACACTAACATCCATGCTCGAGGGGGATTCGACCCCCCCCCCCCCACAGTAGCGGCCGTGCATACTATGACTGCCGCGTCGCAGACCGCTCGGACACTGCAGCCGGCCATGTTCTTAGTCTGAACGTCTAACCTGAACTGAACTTCAGCAGCGCGTCTGCCTCTTTGTTAGAGTTTTGTTCTCATTTACAATTGACTTTTATATAGTTTATTTTATTACAACATAGTTTAACATTGAGGGGTTCCCGCCGGCCGCGGTGGCCGAGGGGACTAAGGCGCTCCAGTCACGGTCTGCACGTCCACTACGGTCGGGGGTTCGAATCCCCCCGCGGGCATAGATATTTGTGCCGTCCTAGTTCGTAAGTAGTTCCTAAGTAGTTTGTAAGTTTAGGGACTGATGACCGCGTAGTTAAGTCCCATAGACTATACAAACATTTTTTTATTCAAAATGTTCAAATGTTTGTAGAACTTATGGGACTTAACTACGGGGTCATCAGTCCCTAAGCTTACAAACTACTTATGAACTAGCTAAGACTAAGGACGGCACAAATATCCATGCCCGAGGGGGGATTCGAACCCCCGACCGTAGTGGCCGTGCAGACCGTGGCTGAAGCGCCTCAGTCCCCTCGGCCACCACGCTCGGCTACGTATTTCACAAGATGTTCACGAATTAGTACAAACACACATTTTAGAGGGAGCACTCTTACATACGCACAACTATAAACATAGCAAAACATAAATCTATTTAATTAATAAGGGTGCCCGAAACCTTTCTTTGAGCCCAGACGAAAAAAATTATACTGGCTGGTTTCATCTACATCTACATAGATACTCTGCAAATCACATTCAAGTGCCTGGCAGAGGGGTCATTAACCACTTTCATAACTTTTCTCTACCGTTCCATTCTCTAATAGCGCGCGGGAAGAAAGAACACCTAAATCGTTCCGTTTTCGATCTGATTTCTCTTATTTTATTGGGATGGTCATGTCTCCCTAAGTAGGTGGGTGCTAGCAAAATATTTTCACATTCAGAACTAAAAGTCGGTGATTGAAACTTCGCAAACATCACGCCGCAATGTACAACGTCTTTCTTTAATGATTTCCACCCCAATTCTTGCAACATTTCTGTGACGCTTCCCCCCCCCCCCCCCCCGTAACGTGATAAAACAAAACGAGCTGCCCTTCTCTGAACCTTCTCAATATCTTCCGTCAGTCCCACCTGGTGAGGGTCCCACAAGGGCAACAGTACTCCAGCAGAGGACGCACAAGTGTGATGTAGGCAGTCTCTTTGGTGGAGCTGGTGCATCTTCGAAGCGTTCTGCCGATCAAACGTAACCTTTGGTTCGCCTTCCCCACAATATTTTCTATGTGTTCTCTCCAGTCAAAGTTGTTCGTAATTGTAACTCCTAGGTATTTGGTAGAATCTACGACCTTAAGGTTTGGCTGATTTATCGCATAATTAAAGTTCAGCGGATTTCTTTTAGTGGTCATGTGTATTACTTCACACTTTTCTTTATTTAGTGTCAATTGCCTTTTCGCACCATGTAGAAATTTTGCTTAAATCACTTTGCAGTTGCTTTTGATCCTCTGTAGATTTCACTAACCGATAAACGATAGCATCATCCGCGAACAGTCTAAGGGAGCTATTCAGATTGTCTCCTAAATCGTTTATAAACACAAGGAAGAGTAGGGGACCTATAAAGCTTCCCTGTGGAACGCCAGATATCACTTCTGTTTTACTCGATGACTTACCGTCAACTACAACGAACTGTGTCCTTTCTGATAGGAAATCGTGAATCCAATCGCACAATTGGGGAGATATTCCATAAGCACGCAGTTTCATGAGAAGCCGCTTGTGGGGTACAGTGTCAAAAGCCTTCCTGAAATCCGGATATATCGAATCGATTTGAGATCCCTTGTCAATGGCACTTAACACTTCATCTGAATAAAGGGCAAGCTGTGTTTCGCAAGAGTGATACTTTCTGAATCTGTGTTGACTACTGGTTACTAGGTCGTTCTCTTCGAGGTAGTTCATAATATTCGAACAAAGTTCCAAAATCCTACTGCAAATCGACGTCAGTGAGATAGGTCTGTAATTTTAGGGATCACTCCTATTGCCTTTCTTGAATATTGGAGTAACTTGGGCAACTTTCCAGTCTTTGGGTACGGATCTTTCGCTGAGTGATCGGTTGTAAATTATAGCTAAGTACGGAGCTATTGCATCAGCATACTCTGAGAGGAATCTAGTTGGTATACAATCCGGCCCGGAAGATTTATTTTTGTTTAGTGACTTAAGTTGTTTTACTACTCCAGGAACATCTACTTCTAAGTTTCGCATGCTGGCAGCTGTTCTTGGATTGAATACTGGAGTGTTCACTTCGTCTTCTTTGGTGGAAGAATTTCGGAAAGCTGTGTTTAGTAATTCTGCCTTAGCAGTACTGTCATTGGTAGTATTACCATTGCTATCGCGTAGTGAAGGTATTGTTTGTGTTTTGCCGCTAGTGTACTTCACATATGACCAGAATTTCTTTGGATTTTCTGCAAGATTACGAGACAGGATTTCGTTGTGGTAACTACTATAGGCTTCTCGCATTAAAGTCCGCGCTAGGTTACGAGTTTCAGTAAAAGATTGCCAGTCTTGTGGATTCTATGTCTTTTTTAAATTTTGCATGCGTTTTTCTTTGTTTCTGCAACAGTGATCTGACCTGTTTTGTGTACCACGGGGGCTCAGGCCCCTCTTTTATTAATTTATTTGGTATAAATCTGTGGACTGCTACTGATATTATGTCTTTGAAAGTAAGCCACAACTGATCTACACTCGCATTTTTAGTTTTGAAAGACTGGAGACTATCACTCAGGAAAGCGTGAAGCTAATTTTTATCTGCTTTATTGAATAGGTATATTGTTCGTTTATTTTTGGTGCATTTGGGCATTTCGACATTCAGTCTCGCTACTACAACTCGATGTTCGCTAATCCCTGTATCTGTTTTAATGCTCTTTACTAGCTCAGAATTATTTGTTGCTAGGAGATCAAGGGTATTTTCGCAACCACTTACTATTCCAGTTTCGAACTACCGACCATGTGCTTACTACCTAACGCGCTGCCCGCTGCACTAACAAACAATTACAAAACTGTTTCTTAATTCTCGTACTATTGATGTCAGTTGCTAACAGCTAATATGTCATTTTTACACTATATTTCTTAGTATAACGTTATAATCTTTTATATTGTCACGTATTTTATCAATGTCAGGAATTTACACCACAACTTGACTTGTAATGTTTCCCGCAGGTTAGTTATAAACCAAACCACTAGTCTACTTTGAAAGTTATATATGTAGCAAGCTAAGATCTTTGAAACTTAAACTTGTAATGTTTAACTGATGGTGGCGTAACAGCCGAAAACCGGTTCGTAAACCAATAAATTTGCAGAATATCTCACAGTTATCTTGTGTATTTCATTATTAATATATTATAATTTATCGTAGCTGCGGCAGAGTGGCCTACCTCATTGAGGCGCTACGCTGCGATGTGCGAGGTCGTTCCCCGTCGGGGAATCACCCCTCTGGCATGGATGTTTGTGTCGTCTTTAGTATAAGGTAGTTCATAAGTAGTTTGTAAGTTAAGGGACAGATGACCTCGCAGTAAAGTCCCATAAGCTTAACAAGCATTTGAACATTTATTTATATACTTATTTTTATTTTCAGCGCGAGCTGACGTATGTATTACTCAATTAGTTTCTTCGCGTTGCCATAATAACTAACACCGAAATCAAATTGTTATAAAGAGAAGTTCAGCCCTGTGTAAGTTTAATCCTTGTGACAACAGCATTTATGTTTAGTAAATGAATTAATCGTTGTCATAATTGTTCAGCTTCAAACCGAAGCGTAGTTCACTGAAATCCTGTATGAGGTTTTTAAGTTACACAGCGTACAAAGTGTCCCGTTCGGAAAATAAAAGAAATTTCATCGAAATTAACTGAAATACTAGTAATAATTTAAGGGATTGATTCATGACAGTTGTTTTCTTTTACATCCATTGGCTAATGCAGAAATTGTGAATTCCTTTAAAAAAATCACGAAGTTAATTTTCGTTAGGTTTCTTGAAACAGCATAGCCATATGGTGAAAGGACGATTGCAGTGTGGTGACCCAGTGCCAACCACCACAATTCGCGCCTGATATGCGTCGATGCCATCGCGTATGGGACGAGTTATCAGGAGTCATGACGGGCCCTATGCTTCCCAGGCGACAGAACACGACACGCTCTGAACGTAAGTGACTACAAACTTATCATTTCCTCAGGACATGGTGTTTCAAGGTATACCGTCTTATTTTTCTTGGAGGTTCGAGTCCTCCCTGGGGCATGGCTGTGTGTGTGTGTTTGTCCTTAGGTTAGTTTACCTAGGTTTAAGTAGTTTGTAAGCTACGGACTGATGACCACGCAGTATGGTCCGATAGATTTACAAACATTTGAATATTTTCATTTTTTCTTTTTCTCCGAGCATGAATGTATAACGGAACGTAGATTGTTTAAAATAGTATCACTCAATTAACTGTAACAACGAGACCACATGAGTATCGGATTTTAGAATTGTTTGATATTTATTGTACGTGAAGTTCTGAAGCCAAATAACAATCAGACAAAGTAATTCGACGCAACTGTTAAAAACTCTCGAGTAAATCGACTTTGAATTTTTGCAAGTAAGCGTAATTACCAACCATTAAAGGAATTTCAACATCTGTCGCTGTAGCTGAGGTGGTAGCGTCGGCGTTTCGAATCATATCGTGACAGGTTTCTATTTTTTTGTTGCTGTGTTCCAATACTTAACGCAATTTTAATATCTAATTGGAGGACCCTTGCGAACACTTGGCGCCGTTAGTGGAATGACAAAAAAGCTGTACAGTTGAATGTTTGCGCATAGCTTTCTTCAGAATCAATCAATGCAAGTGCTTAAAAGCGCAAATGTAAATGTTGTTAGGTAAAAATGAACTGCGTACCTAAATTACAACCGAAGATATCGTAAAATAAGCCAGTTAAAGTATTTAATGCAAGGACCACGTTTGAATAAAAATAAGGGATTGGGAGGTTTAATTTAATTCTGATACCCGATGACAAATCTGATAATGAACACCTTTCGTTTAAAACAAAAAATGAAGGAAATCGGACGGGTATTTTGGTCTGGCCGACTGACTTTAGTTTTCGTAAATTCTTTTAATATATAAGACAGTAATTTTTACGAAAAGTGCTTTGGTTATTCGTAATATGTTTTACACTTCTCTATTAGTTGACGACGCTAGTCTTTGATTGATCAGTTTGTGAAGAGCTACGACACTGTTTTTGGAAAGTCGTCTCCATAGCTACTAATGGCTTTCCAAGTAGCTAACCTACTCAACGTGACGTAACGACAAGGTTTTCACCTCACCTACGAACACATCAACAAAAACTGACACAAAACGTGGAATTTTAGATCCCAAATGTTTAACCCTTAACGCCCCAGGTGCGGTCTCACAGACCGCAAGCGCTTATTGTTTGTCAATTGTTGATGGACAGGAGTGGGGGAGGATAATACAGCGATGCGTAATCGTTGCTTCCATCACCTGCACTGTTATCCACTGTCAATAGCCACGTTAATGCGAGTCGGAACAATATTATTACATCTTCTTTTGTGCTAGCGGTCTCAGAGACTGCACCTGCGCCTTTGTGTTATGGATTCAGCACCGAGATCTTCCTCTACTGTGCGTGTTACAGACACAAATTTTGAGGATACTGTTTTGAAATGGTTTGAAGACCCTTTAGGAAGTGATGTGGGATCAGACAGTGACTGTGAGATTCAAAGTAAACATAATTCAGACTCAGATCAGTGTGAAAGTGAAGAAGAAATTGTATTGCCACCTGTGGATTCCTCGAGTGAAACAAGTAATTGAAATGATAAAGACAGACATATGGAGACAGTATCATCAGCTAAGAATTCTGCAAGAAATATTTCTGGTCGAAACAATTTTCGTTGGTCTTCGAAGCCACTTTTGAGGAACTCTCGTGTGCGTCAGCGTAATATCATTCGTTTGCCGACTGTACGACCACCTGCTCAAGTAGGTAACAATCCAGATCCACTCACTATTTGGAATTTGCTGATGACTGACGATATTTTGAATATTATAGTAAAGTGAACTAATGTAAAAATAAATAAAGAAAAGCCTGAAAATGAAGCAAATGTTTGGCATGAAACAGATTTATATGAACTAAAAGCTTTTATTGGTTTACTATTTTATTCAGCTATTTTCAAATCCAACAGAGAAGATTATAAATCATTTATGCCATACATGGTACTGGACTTGATATTTTTAGAAGTGTTATACCGAAAAACCGGTTTGGCATACTTCTAAAATTTCTTACATTCCACGTGAACTTCGTGCATCAATTCGCCGTGTGTTGGGATTCGCAGAAACAAGACTACAAGTAGTTGGAGAGCGATTGGAAAAACGTAGAACATGCTCCACCTGTGACCCAAAAAAGAATAGAAAGACGTGTTATGTTTGCCGTTGTTGCAAAAAGCCTATCTGCCTTGAGTATTCTACCAAAATTTGCATCGAGTGCAGAGAAAACATTTGAAAAGACAAAAAGTTACCAACAAAGCAGTAGTGAAATTTTTATGTTTGTGAATTTTTTTGGAGATTTTCTTACGTTTTTGCCATTACATGCACAGTAAACAATAAAAATATGGCACAAAGTAAATTTTAAAGGCAATAGTATTTGACTTTTTACAGTGTTAATAAAATAATCTAATGTTAGATCAATTTTCTGCAGTTTTACGTTTGAATATATATTACACAAAATTAATTTTAAAATGTATTCCCTTTACAGAGATTATGTAGACATAAGTAACCTTTTGTGTAATAAATTCAATTAGTTCACTTAAATAACAATCAGAACTATTTATGATTATTTAAAAATTGCGGTCTGTCAGACCGCGCCTGGCACAGAGTGTGATAGGAAAATGACCTGTGAAGCTAAGGGTTAATACAACTACATTCGAAAACGAAAGAAATCTGTGTTACAGTAGGATTGGAACCACGGAATATAGCGTCAAGAGGCCAGAACGCTACCACCTCAGGTACACCGAGAGATACTGCAACTGTTTATATTAATCATACTTACGTATTCTTTGCAAAACTTCAAAGGCGTTATTCTCGAGAATTTTTGAGAGTTGCGTCGAATGGATTTGGCTGATTGCTGAATTTCACGTACCATAAATGTAAAGAAATTCTCCGTGTAAATCATTAGATAATGATACAATTATGAGCGATATTTTTCGACTTAATCTGTCGTGTTCCATATGATTAAAGGAAGTAGCTAACTTTTTTTGAGATTAACAGACTGAAAAGAAAGTGTGCTAGCAGTAGTGTGCTGGATATCAATACGCAACGGCCACTTTTCACGTCTGGATATCTTACCCTAGAACACGAAAGAAGACAAGGAAGTATGGAGTAGAATTACAGTAGCTAAATTTACTCAGTCACGCCTTGTTTCAGAGTCGCACGAGCAACTTCATCCGATCGTGTGAGTGAAGGAGTAGAAGAGAAGAAACCTGTAAGTTACCATAATTTGGTTACCTTCACTAACTAGCGTTCAGCATAACAGTATTCTGGGCCTTTAAACGTAAAGAGACTTTTTCCATAAAAAAAACTGTAGAAAGAGTTACATAAGCAACCAATAATCTTTACAACAGTATCGTAAATAAAGAGTAGTGTAGCGTATAGTTATATACCTCCCGAGGGATCTTTGGAAAATAAAGAAACACAGTGTTGTGTGAGCTTTAAAATTTCCGACGAGTTTTTTTGCACTGCATGTGCATCCTTTTGCAAAACCTAAGTTTATAAATCGAAATAAAAAGATAATATTACGCTGTTTGTACTCATCCAACGCTGTGACAAAAGTGTTGGTTATTGTCCATTTGGAGCGCTGCTGTCGGTGTGTATGATAACAATGGGCAGGAGTGTATCTGTTAGACTATGGTGTTACACAAGTATTGGTCGAACAGGGAATTTGTAAACTACCTAAATCCTGACTGGGCTACACTTACTGCCGTATACTCCTAATAATAATAATAATAATAATTTTTGTGGCTCATTGGCCTGGTGTAAGTCTTTCAATTGGACGCCACTTCGGATGAATCTCACAAGGAAAGTACTTGGGCTCGAACAAACGTATGAACGTTTTCTTACAGGATCTCTACGTACACCTCAGTGTGCTGGTGGGTGTCGATTTTATGCAAAACTTTGCAATCATGCTCTACAAAGCACTGTAGATGTAATTGTAGACGTAATGCAGATATCTTAACTGTAACTTATGTAATAATCATCGTACATGTTCTCTAGCGTATTGTCACCAAAAGCCGTGATGACAGTTGCAACTTTAACCGTCTTCTCGGAAGACTGTTGGTATTCACTGCCACTGCTTCCATCGCCTCTTCCCGCACTTACCGTAGCACTACCGTATTGAATGAGTTGTTCGTCATTATCATCCCTATTATCATCATTATGTGTTAGTGTTACAACAGTATCTAACTTACGCTCATATTTCTGTAGCATAACAGATACGAGAATGCATATGAAAGATCCTACTTCTACATTAATACCATCTTCACGAAGAAGGGTTCTTCGTAACTTCATCTCAATCAATCGCAACACTTTAGCAGGATTGATTGCCGATCGCCACCCCAACTGACGCTTCACTACACAAATAACGTATCAAAACGCAACTTCGGAGGCACACTGCACCGTCCATACTGGCGAACAGACAGGTCAAAGTGCAATGTGGCAAGGCACACGCAGAGGGCTCTAACGGACGACTGCGGGAGTACCACTAGTGCAATAAGGGATCTTTACATTATCTCTCATACGATTTTGGTGTGTATGTGTTTTTTCGAGCCCAAGTACTTTCCTTGTCAGTGACCCTTTCCTACGCTTAATGTAATTCGTTAGTTCCTCTCTAAATGAATCTGTGTGCGTACTGAAAGGCACTTCACGGGTGTGACTATTTATAGCGATCTGGCAGTCGTGTTGGTGAATAATAACGAGTCTTTCGGCTTGCATCCGCCATTTGTAAGCCGGATTAACCACAAAGACGAAGGTTCTCTTAATGCAGTTAGAAACTGCTGAGCCAGCGTCGCAAAGAAACCACTCCTTAGTAAAGGAAGAACAAGACTGTTGTGAGCAGCCGCAGCCGTTGTTAATGAGAGTGACGGCGTAATTGCCGCTGAGTGAGAAGAACTGCAGCCGGCCTTGGACACGTGCCAGTGGTGAAGTGCAGCTCTCCGATAGGCCGACGCCGTAGCAGACCGGAAACTGCCACCAGCCACCAGGAGGCACTTCCTTGATTACATCAGATTAGTTGTTCGTTCCATAGAGCCGTGTTGATGAGGTCCTCGTGGATGTGGAACAAGAACGTAGCCAAAGGGGGGGGGGGGTCTTCGGGGTCCGGACCCCCCAATCACCCAAACGATAAAATACTACTCAAACTTATACTAAGGACAACACACACACACCCATGCTCGATGGTGGACTCGAATCTCCAAAGGGACTAATTGAAATAAGACACGACTAGCTACCGTGTAGTGAAACTGAATGATAAAAAATTCAAATGTTTGTAGAACTTAGGGGACTTAACTACGGGGTCATCAGTCCCTAAGCTTACAAACTACTTACGAACTAGAATGAATCTTTCACTCTGCAGCGGAGTGTGCGCTGATATGAAACTTCCTGGCAGATTAACACAATTTTGATCTGCCAGGAAGTTTCATATCAACGCACACTCCGCTGCAGAGTGAAAGATTCATTCTGGAAACATCCCTTAGGCTGTGGCTAAGCCATGTCTCCACCATATCCTTTCTTCCAGGAGTGCTAGTCTTGCATGGTTCGCAGGAGAGCTTCTGTGAAGTTTGGAAAGTAGGAGGCGAGGTACTGGCGGAAGTGAAGTTGTCAGGCGGCATCGTGAGTCGTGTCGGGATAGCACAGTCGGTAGTGCGCTTGCCCGCGAAATGCAAAGGTCCCAGGTTCGAATCCCGGTTCGGGCACACTACTTATGAACTAGCTGAGACTAAGGACGGCACAAAAATCCATGCCCGACCCCGATCGTAGTGGAAACTGAATGATATTATTATTATCAGTCATACGCTGAAAAAGGGATACGCAATATCGACAGTCAACAAGCCATCTACAGATTTTAATTATCGACACATTGATAACAGCACCGGCTATTGCCCAGTCCTTCCTTAGCCGTTGTCCATTGTTGGCCTTGCTCCATTACTGCTATGTTAAGCACTACAGTGGAATGCTGCCACTGCCGTTTATTTCTTTTGTGATGTTAAGTTTTATCTATTTACAGAATTGGAGTCGTTATTTGAAATGGCAATATTTCAGTATAACTTACAGCAAAAATGTTCAAATGTTTGTAAATCTATCGGACCAAATTGCGTGGCCATCAGTCCGTGGCTTACAAACTACTTAAACCTAGGTAAACTAACCTACGGACAAACACACACACACACACATGCCCCAGGCAGGACTCGAACCTCCATGGCGAGCAACCGGGCGCTCCGCAGCGAGACGCTTTAGACCGCTCGGCTACTCCACCGCGGCTATCTTAAGGCACCTCACTCAGTATGTGTAATACTTTTTAAAATTAGATTTAAGAGTAATATTTTATCTAGAGGATGGATACTTTGCAATGCCAAAAAGAGTAAAAGAACAAATAATCTTAGAAATAAAATTAGAGACTTACGCTTCCTAAATCAGTATGCAAGGTATTTATACTGATGCAAAAATTAATGCAGATTTTGCGAAACACCGAGCTACAGTCGTGGCTGACAGGCAGTGAGCTTCGAGACATGCAACCGTGTCGTTGCCAGTGTTCAAATACAAAGAAACACTTCTCATTCTGATAATCTGACTTCGTTTGGTATAACAACTGAAGGTTCTGCTGGCGTGTATTGCAACAATTTTTAAGAAACGTTTTCCTCAATTTTGTATATAAAATATTGCAGTATTTATAAGAAGGACTTACAAAGGCAAACTATGTTCATAAAATATAAAAAAATATTTTAGTCTAAGTTTGTCTTTTGAATAAATGGAAAACATGAGCCTTTGTAAATTACTTTTTAACCATTCGGACCACCCCCCCCCCCCGCCCCCGTGGGGGGATTCGAACCCCCGACCGTAGTGGCCGTGCAGACCGTGATTGACGCGCCGCAGTCCCTCGGCCACCGCTGCCGGCCTTTCAGCATACCTAGAGATGTCGGTCGATCACCATACACTTGTGACTTCCGATAACCCCAAAGCCAATAATCGCACGGACTGAGGTCTGGGGACCTGGTAGGCCAAGCATGACGAAAGTGGCGGCTGAACACACGGTCATCATCAAATGACGCGCGCAAGATATCAAAAATGTTCAAATGTTTGTAAATCTATCGGACCAAACTGCGTGGTCATCAGTCCGTAGCTTACAAACTACTTAAACCTAGGTAAACTAACCTAAGGACAAACACACACACCCATGCTCCAGGGAGGACTCGAACCTCCACGGCGAGGAACCGCGCGCTCCGCAGCGAGACGCTTTAGACCGCTCGGCTACTCCACCGCGGCGCAAGAAATCTTTCACGCGTCTAGCAATATGAGGTGGAGCGGCATCCTGCATAAAAACCGTACGTTCCAGCAGGTGTTTATCAGCCAGGCTGGGGATGATGCAATTCTGTAACATATCGGCGTACCTCTCATCCGTCACGGTAGCAGTTACAAAACCAGAATCACGCAGTTCCTCGAAGAAAAAAGGCTCGATAACGGTAGATGTGGTAAATCCAATCCATACAGTGACTTTCTCGTCGTGCAGTGGAATTTCCACAGAGTTCTAGGATTTTCGGTAGCCCAAATTATGCAGTTGTGGGCGTTGACAGACCCTCGGAGCGTGAAATTAGCTTCGTTGGTCAACAACACGTAACTGAACCAATCGTCATCTTCCGCCATCGTTTGAAACGCCCACACAGCAAAAGCTCTCCGTTTCACTAAATCGCCAGGTAACAGTTCACGATGCCGATGGATTTTGTGAGGATAGCACCGGAGGATTCGCGTAGTGCCAACCAAACAGTAGTGTATGGAATGCCGGTGCGACGTGCTACTTCACGAGCGCTGACTTCCCCATGCATAGACGAACCCGCAATAGTCTTGATTTCTTCCTGAACTGTCTCATCAGCATTCCCCATTCTGATGATTCAGCTTAACTAAAAGCGTCTTTTCAGGTAATGTCAACACACTGCAACTTCTGGTGCTATGATTATATACAATTTTCATGCGCAGTCACTGACCTTTTATTGTCCATTGCCATCTGTCGGATATTTTTTGAACTATGCTTTTTTTAAATTTTTTTTTTACATGTGTGTGAATTTTTACCATTCTATATATATTATTTCGTGATTTATTAAGTTTTCAAATTTATACTGACTTTCTGATCACCCTTTATATCGTTATTGTTCGCTGCCAACTACATTGAGGGAAATGACTGTCATAATGAAATGCCAGATCACAGATCCGATTTTCAAATGTCAGTAAATCTATGACACCTAACTTATTTCGATTTAGTCCCTAGGCTTACAAACAACTGAAACTAACCTAAGGATAAAACACGCACACAGACACTCAGCAACACCGAAATGTACCTCCGACGGCGAGCAGCCGAGCACTCCGCAGCCTTAAACTCTACCTCGGTAAAGTCGAACGGACCGATGAGGCGTTTCTTGTTCCACGCGCTATTCGAGAATGGAATAGTAGATGAATAATATAAAGGTAATTCGATAGACCCTGTGCCAGACACTAGCATGTGATTTTCAGAGTAGCCCGTGTAGGTGGAGATGCCAATGAAAGAAATATGATTTACTTCCGTTCCAAGTTTGTCACGTAAAAGTGGAAAACAGCAACAGTTTGCATGTTAGCTATTTCTTTCATATACCAGTGGTAGACCCATAGGGGAAAAGGAAAGTCTACGATGTTTCTAATTCTGTCCACTATAGTAGTGACAATGGCGGAAATTAAAATCAGTACAACAAAACTGACTCGTTAATGCCCAACTGCCTCGCCTCGAGTGACGTCGGTGATCCAGCAGCAGCAGGTAGTACAGTAGCCGCGACTGTTCAGTCGCTAACTACCGCCAAATACGGAGATACGCTGGCCACCGCGACCACACGTGGCCGACAAGGCGGCCGCCTGGCTTTATTACCCTAAGAGCTTTACCCGCCCCATTGTCTCATCTGGAATTGCATGCTGCTGAACGCCAGAGAATGTTAATAGGACTGTTCTTCACTGCACACAGACCAAACTTAGCCCACAATTGCACGCGGAGTATGCAGCTCTGCTAGTGTTTAACATTTAATTGTTACTCCTCTAACATACAGTGATCTTAATTAAAATCTGATCGACAGTATGTCACATATTGTTCCTTTACGACCCTTTATATCACACACTGAAAAGTCAAAGAAACTGGTATAGGGATGTGAAGACAAACTCAAAAATGCGAGTACCTCCAAAAAGTAAGTTCCGTTTGCTTATATAAAACAAACGTGTACATATACCCCAAAAATATTTCTGGTACAAAAATTTCAACTGTTAAACTACACTCCTGGTCATTAAAACTGCTACATCACAAAGATGGCGTCCTACAGACGCGAAATTTAACCGAAAGGAAGAAGATGCTGTGATTTGCAAATAATTAGCTTTTCACACCATTCATACAAGGTTGGCGCCGGTGGCGATATCTACAACGTGCTGACATGAGGCAAGTTTCCAACCGATCTCTCATACACAAACAGCAGTTGACCGGCGTTGCCTGGTGAAACGTTGTTGTGATGCCTTGTGTAAGGAGGAGAAATGCGTACCATCACGTTTCCGACTTCGATAAAGGTCGGATTGTAGCCTATCGCGATTGCGGTTTATCGTATCGCGACATTGCTGCTCGCGTTGGTCGCGTTCCAATGACTGTTAGTAGAATATGGAATCGGTGGGTTAAGGAGGGCAATTAGAAACCCCGTGCTGGATTCCAACGACCTCGTATCACTAGCAGTCGAGATGACAGGCATCTTATCCGCATGGCTGTAACGGATCGTGCAGCCACGTCTCGATTCCTGAGTCAACAGATGGGGACGTTTGCAAGACAACGATCTTCTGCTGGAACAACTCGACGACGTTTGCAGCAGCATGGGCTATCAGCTCGGAGACCACGACTGCGGTTACTCTTGACGCTGCAACACAGACAGGAGCGCCTGCGATGGTGTACGCAACGACGAACCTGGTTGCACGAATGGCAAAACGTCATTTTTTTGAATGAATCCAGGTTCTGTTTACAGCATCATGATTGTCGTATCCGTGTTTGGCGACATCGCAGTGAACGCACATTGGAAGCGTGTATTCGTCATCGCCATACTGGCGTATCACCCAGCGTGATGGTACGGGGGGAGGGGACATTGGTTACACTTCTTGGTCATCTTTTGTTCGCATCGACGGCACTTTGAACAATGGCCATTACATTTCAAATGTGTTACGAGCCTTCATCCAATCCCTGCGAAATCCTACATTTCAGCAGGATAATGCATGACCGCATGTTACAGGTCCTGTACGGGCCTTTCTGGATACGGAAAATGTTCGACTCCTGCCCCGGCCAGTACATTCTCCAGATCTCTCATCAATTGAAAACGTCTTGTCAATGGTGGCCGAGCAACTGGTTCGTCACAGTAAGCCAGTCACTACTCTTGATGAAATGTGGTATCGTGTTGAAGCTGCATCGGCATCTGTGCCCGTACACGCCATCCAAGCTGTGTGACTCAATGCTCAGGCGTATTACGGTTATTACGGCCATAGGTAGTTTTTCTGGGTACTGATTTCTCAGGATCTATGCACCCAAACTGCGTGAAAATGTAATGACACATAGGGTTTAGTAGAATATATTTATCCAATGAATACCCGTTTATCATCTACATTTCTAATTGGTGTAGCAATTTTAATGGCCAGTAATGTACCTCCCTACATAACTTCCGAAGTTATGAAGGCACTTGTCATAGCGAGGCACTAGTTTTTGTGTTGCCACCTGTGTATTTAGTCACGTGGTAACATGTTCCTTCAGCTCGTGATCATCGTTGAAGTGTAGACTACCAAGGACAGATGTTAGGTGTAGGAAGAGATGAAAGTCGCTAGGAGCGACGTCCGAGTTGTACGGTGGATGATCAAACACATCTCAGTGAAATTTCCGGAAGAGTTGTTTGGTCACATTCGCCGAGTGAGGTCGGGCATTACCGTGTGTGTGTGTGTGTCGGGGGGGGGGGGGGGGGGAACCTTGGCGCCTGTTCTGTATTGCGCGGCGCAATTTCTTAATGGTCTCAAAAAAATGTTCAAATGTTTGTTAAGCTTATGGGACTTAACTACGGGGTCATCAGTCCCTAAACTTACAAACTACTTATGAACTACTTACGAACTAGGACGGCACAAATATCCATGCCCGAGGGGGGATTCGAACCCCCGACCGTAGTGGCCGTGCTGACCGTGACTGGAGCGCCTCAGTCACCTCGGCCACCGCGGCCGGCCCTTAATGGTCTCTCAGTAACCATGTGCATTGATTGTTTGGCCTCGTGCTAAGAAATCAATTAGTAAAACGCTTTTTCTGTCCCAAATAACGGTGCACATGACTTTTCGAGATGTCAAGATTTGCTTAGGCTTAACCTTCGTTGGGGATGAAGTGTACCTCCATTCCATTGATTGCCGCTTTGCTTCACGACTGTCGCACGATACCCAATTTTCATCCCCCGTGACTATCTGTGAAAGATAAGCATCTCCTTCTTCATCATAAAGTGTGAAAAACTGAAGTGCACTGCTCATCCGTTGTTTTTTGTGTTGTTCAGTAAGAATTTTGGGTACGTAACGTGAGCAAAGTTTTCGAAATTTTAGTTTTTCATTAACAATTTCATGAATTAGTGATAGTGAGATTTCCGTATTTTATATAGCAAGAGCAGTATTTGTAAACTTACGGTTGTTTTTAATCTTCTATTCAATTGCGTGAACCATTTCATCAGTAACCACAGAAGGGTGTCCATTTCGTTCTTTTTTGTGCGCTTGATCACATCCTTCATTGAACAGTCTGACCCATCTTCTAAGTATTCAATTACTCATAGCATTTTGTCCGTAAGCCTCGCAGATTTCCCGATGAATTTCCTTTGGTTCAACTTTATTTGAATTTAGAAAACGAATAACAGATCTGATTTCACACGCGGGGTCATTTTCAATTACGTCTCACTTTATAAAGAAGCACTGCAAACCACACGTCGGCAACAACAATCTAGAAATGGCGTACATGGTACCTCCTTGAGTCAGAGTAACTGCCGTGCATGCTCGGAACAGCGATCGCAGCGCTGCAACAGATAGAAATAGAAACGGAACTTATTTTGTGAACGACCCTCGTATATAAACACTTAGTGGACAGCGTTGCAGTCTGAAACGCCTAGATAAGACAACTGGTGACTGTCGCAGGCTTTACTGCTGCTACAATGCTAGGTAATCACGATTTAAGTGGCTTTGAACGTGTGGTGTTATAGTTGGGACACGTGAGATGGGACACAGCATCTCCGAGGTACCGATAAGACGGCGAAATTCCCACAGGGCGATTTCACAAGTGCAGCGTGAATATCAAAGACCTTCTAAAAAAATAATTAGACTCAATAACGGCGCTGCTGTCGCGGGATAATTTGAACTTGCGGCCGGCCGCCATGATAGTGGTAAACGTCAGATACATAGGAGTGTTGTTAGGAGATAAATCGGGTATTATATAACTACTGTAGTATATATACCCAATTCATAGTCACGTCTGTACTGTTTGACTATTGCAGTGTACATGAAGCACAATGGTGAACAACTGCTCAGCATTTAACTGCACAAATCTGTTTAAGAAAGGAACAAAAATAATAAATAATGTCTTCCAATTTACATGTCTCATGAATACAAGTAACCTACTACTTGCGTTCAGAGATAGTTACGCTTGCTTAACAGGCTCTTAGTAAAGACAATAAAGGATTTTGAATGAAATAAATGACAGGCTTTTACAAAGCTGGTAGCTCTTAAAAACGAGCTACTTTAGGCAGTACTGCTGGACAGGAAGTTTAGAAAGTTTCATTTTATGATGTGTAAGCATCAGTTTCCTCACTGCAGTCCGGAGTTTTATTTATAAAATTAATATTAGCAACTTGTAACACAAAATTTAAAGATCGTCTGCTTTGCATATAAGGAATAACAACTGAACGGGTTTGCAGAATATATGAATGACACATATCCACACTGGATGCACATTGTGAAGATGAACCCTATGATAGTTGCTGATTTTGAAACGTGTCTATAGAAAATGTTTATTTCTGAATTTGAAAGAAAATGTCTAATATTGTGCCTCCTGTTTTGTGTCGAGTAATTTGCTTGCAAGAAAATGTATAATATTGCTTCTACTGTGTGTATCGATATGTGTACTTAAGTCTGTGAAGTTTCATCTTTGGCAAAGATTATGTATCGCATAGCATTGTAGCTCGCGCAGAGAGAGAGAGTGGGACTTGTGGTTCAGCTCGCTTAGAGAGCAGTTGAATTGTGTGTATGGCTCCTATGAAGAGCAGAGGCTGCTGTGTCAGCAAGTTGATTTGATTGTATTTGGAATATCTATTGTATTTTTTATTAATATGAAAACGTTGTACCACCGCTGGAATGAAGGTAATTGCATTTCATGTCATTATGAAACGGTTGTATTATGTAGGTAATGTAATGGTGATTATTACTAATAAGTAACATAGTTGACCTTTCTTTCCTGTTTCATTTACGTAGTTAGAATATTAACCTACTTCCTTTATTTGATAATTAGTTATTTGTGGATTTAAAGTGCAGTATTGATTTTGATAATCTCGTTGAACAGATTTCTTTATTGGTGCCATAGTAAATGATCGTTATGCAACACTGCAGTTAATTGATTATGATACTGAATTTTGATAATCAGGTACTGATCTGCATAAAATTCTCGCAGTCAAACATTAAGAAAGTGGTTTGTGCTTTTAATATCTTTCTCGCAGTAAAATTTGTTGAGTATAGTCAGTGTGTGTGTTTCATGCAGGTTACTTATCACAGTTGTTTTGTTAAAAGATCCGTTGCGCACATAATCAGTTTAATGCACTGTTTCTTATTTAACAGTATATACATCAATATCAGGGCCATAATTAATCCAAATTACTGTGTTAATGAACAATTTGTTGTCTGACTTAACGATAGCTTTAACATCAAACAACACGTACACAGCTTTTAACTTTTGAGCAGTTCATGCTACTGTAATGTATTAAAATGCTAATATTTGTGGTAGATACCCTAATACTAATGTTACGTGTGCTTAGTTAAGAAACTACTTCGTGTTCTTAAGAGAATTTGGTAGTGGATGGTTGCTGTATTCAGAAGATAAGAAGCTATTTTACAGTTATGTGTCTGATGGGATTATTTTATTTTCACAGTCAAGTTTTAACATTAGGTGTTCCAGGCAGCTCTGTTTCATTTTTGGATGGTATAAAATATCTAAATATTGTAGAATACAGCAGGCACTCAATCAAAGATGTAAAGTGTTGTGAAACGCTTCCGAAATTAATGTTTGTACAAAAGTTTCACCATCGTAGAATATACCGAGGAAGTGGCGAAAACCGCATCTGACGATAAATTACATTCATATGCTGCACTTAGAACACTAAAAAACAAAATTTTATAATTCGGTTTACTTAGGAAGAAAAAAAGCTGTTGGCCGATTTCTTCACCGTATGTGTAATAAATTTACACACAACCAATTGCTGTATATTCAAAGAGTCTGAAGCTGTTTTGTAGTTATATATTTGAATGGGACATAGTTTTCGCGACTTAACTCGAACGAATATGTGGTGTCGCACAAGTCTAAAGTGCGCGCCACCTACTTTCGCCGCGCGCCGCCATGCACGCACGACGCGGCGTTCTTACAACGTCAGCCACGAGCGCCCTCTGCTATAACTCCGATCGTGATCACCACTGAACGACATCGTTCACTTGGGACTGAGATAGGAACCAGCTAACACTTCGGAATCAGATAGGCACCAGTGAAGACGTGGCTATCGGATAGGCACTAGGCAGGCCTCTAACTCAACTATGTATCAGCATTCTGCAATACTGAGCTATGTAAAAGTTAAGTATTACTAAGTCTCTAAGAAATATATATCTCGTTCTAATTTACTCTAGTGTTTCTAGTTTCTGCTGTCCCACTGGCTGGTCACCTCCTACTTCCACAAGCGTGCATCCTTTATTCCTGTGTCGGTCTTTCTACTCGGCCACCGACACCTACGACGGAAACGAGACACAAAAGCGGCGACGAGGCTGGGACACTAATGGAGTGAGTCTTCCGCACATTTAAAGTTCGCACGGAAGTTTGCCACCATAATGGCCGCCAGGGTGCTCTTCAATTTTCCCGCTGTTCGCAGTCGGCCGCTTACACAATTGTGGGGCCATGCTGAATATAGGAAATTCACTAAAATACGAGAGGTATTCTCATGAAAAGACATGAAACGTCTTGACAACCACACCGACTGAAATTTGAATATATCAGCTTCTGGACACCAAGCATTCGTCGTCACCTCTTCCTAAAAAATACAAAGCTGTGCCCTCTACAGCCAAGCTGATGCTGAGCGTCTTTTTCGATGTACGAGGTGCGATACTCATGGAATTCCTAGAGTACGGAAAAACCAGTGACATATGCTATGAGAAACTGTGTAGTCTATGCGAGTCCATCAAGAGCAAACGGCCTGACCTGCTCACGGAGGGAGTCATTCTGCTGCATGATAACGCGCGTCCACACGTCTCCAGGGTCACACAGAGTGTACTGACCAAGTTCAAGTGGAAGCGGCTTCAGTATCTGACCTACAGCCCGGATATGTCGCCCTGTGACTTCCACCTGATGGCCCGCTAAATAAAACATCTCACAGGGATGCGATTCAACTAGGACGACGAACTGGACACCTTAGAGGATTGACTCTCTTCACAGCCACAGGAATTCCGTGAACAGAGAATCGTTCGGCTCGTTAGAGAGTGAGATTGTTGTGCTCAGACCTCTGGTGATTACTATTGAATAAAGATTTGAAGCCGGCCGCGGTGGCCGAGGGGACTGAGGCGCTTCAGTCACGGTCTGCACTGCCACTACGGTCGGGGGTTCGAATCCCCCCTCGGGCATGGATATTTGTGCCGTCCTTAGCTGTAGGTAGTTCATAAGTAGTTTGTAAGTTTAGGGACTGATAACCCCGTTGTTAAGTCCCTTAAGCTTAACAAACATTTGAACATTTGAAAGATTTGAATTATAGCCACAGTGCCGTTTCGTATCTTTTCATTTGAACACCCCTCGTACAAAGCGCCTTTGTTGAAGTACAAATAGTTAAAACTCAATAAACGCTGTGGCAGCCAGTGGCGGCTGGTGCTTCAGCTGACTTTTCTCAGTGTCGGATCTAAGATATTTCCCAACCGGGTCCGAAACTTTGACCGTGGCGGCCCCTGCTAAACTTACCCATGCGCAAATGCTGCTCTCCCCCACCTCGTTTCAGACAGTTAAATAATTGTTACAACGAAGAGTATAAATGTCATTTACCCTCAAAATCGCGACACATTTGCAAAAGCGTCCAAAGATATGTGGCAAGTCACAATCCAAAAGTCAATCTTGTTCCCGTATCTATTAAAAATAAGGTTGAGTTTAAAAAATGCTTGCATTCAGACTGGAACCCACTACCTGTGACACTTCAGCGTTGATGCCACTAACAACACGAGTATTTCTTGCTAGATAGAAAATAGTGCTTATTATTATCCATGTTCGGATATTCTGAATGCTATTACAACAATTGAAGCATCTTTAATTGATACTTTTAAGATATTTTACCAAATATGACGAGTTTTGATAAATCGTCAATGAGCCAAAAACAGACATGAAGGGCGGATGTTGCCTTCATGGAGGATTTGCCCATGTGCAAGGCAAGGTGCGCAGTAACTCCATTGTCTTTGCTTCGGGACCATTCGTGCGTTAACAGCCAGAGCTCGAGTAGCCAGGAGCTGGCGTCTCTACCAGCTCCAACGCCAATGTAAAAGCGGCGTTTCTCCTCGCCACTCCCCGCCGCGGGAGCGACCATACGCTGCCTCCAGGAGGTTCAGGAGAGAATTTGAACCTCAGCCGCGCATGCGCATTGTAATGCTGCTGCCACTGCTGCCTATATTAAGCGGCCGCGCTACGACTCGTATACGCGCTGTCTCCGCGACATAAACCGTTTCTCAAGCGATAAAAATACATTGAAAGTGCATATAAAATGATCTGATACAAGAATGAAACGATGATTGACAGTTGAAGAACACTTTTTATTTTAATTTCCTTACTTTGAGGCCCGTAGTGTGGAATATGTCGTCGAGTGACATAATTATAAATGACGTTTACACCTTTCACACTGCTGTTAGAATGCTTTATTTATTTACTATGAGCTCATTTCGGCTTTACAATGCCATCATCAGGGTTTCTGTAATATAAACGACATAATTTATAACAACAGTTACACAAGCTGGCATATATAAATTCTTTGTAGCTAATACATTTAATTTACTCTCATATATAAAAAAGCTGGTATCTATAAAATTGTATGTAACACATGTCACAAATTTTATATAGGGCAGGCTGGCAGAAATTTTGAAATTAGATATAAAGAACACACCAGAAACACTGAAAACAATCCATCTACTTTTTATCATCACCTACAAACCGAAAAACACGAAATAGGTGGCATAAATCAAACGTTAAAAATTCTTCACATCACGGAAAAGGGATCAATTATGTATATCCTTGAAGAAATGGAATTATATTCACATGCCTACATAAATCGCATAAATTTATGCAATGAGCAGACAGATCTAAAGCCGGCCACGGTGGCCGAGGAGACTGAGGCGCTCCAATCACGGTCTGCACGGCCGCTACGGTCGGGGGTTCGAATCCCCCCTCGGGCATTGATATTTGTGCCTTCCTTAGTCTTAGTTAGTTCTTAAGTAGTTTGTAAGTTTAGGGACTGATGACCCCGTAGTTAAGTCCCATAGACTATACAAACATTGAACAATTGAACAGATCCAAAACACAAAAAATACATCGAAAATTTTATTCATATTTTCAGCCACGAAAATGGATAGCCAAAAGTATGTCACAGACATTCACTCCATAGTAACAACATAAACATCAACTACCAAAGTTATAATATCAAGGAAAATAAATTAGCTGATAACTACAGTGATCTCTGAGTAACTATGTAAACATATAATGTCGTTAAAACACTTTGAAAATAGCTGTCCTTTTTAATCAGGAAGAAAATAAAAAAAAAATAGTTACCGGCATATAAGCCAGTCATAATTGAAATAAAATCAGTATCATCTTAAACAAAAAGGACAGAAATAAGAACGAAATTAAATGTAAGTAAATTAAATGTATTAGCTATAAAAATTATGTATGCCAGCTTATGTAGCTGTTGTTATAAATTATCTCGTTTATATTATAGAAACCTTGATGAATGCAATATAAAGCCAAAATGAGCTCATAGTAAATGAATAAAGCATTATAACACCAGTGTGAAAGGTATATACAGACATTTGTAACTTTTTATTTTATTTTATTTACTTCGTTACATTTTTCCCGGGTTTCACTGCTCCAGTGAACACATAGGACGTGCCGGTACGGGTGGCAGTACAATGCAGAGAACTTTCCTTCCTCATTTTACGTGGTTACCAACAAACGGCACATTGTGCAATGACAGCAACAAATTATTTAGTGTTGGACGAGTCAGACATGGGAGCCGTCCGCTTAACTACCGCTGAATAGTTCTGGCTCTGGCACCGTCCACAAATTACGTGTTTGCCGGCGTATAAGACGCACTTTTTTTTCCTACAAAAAATTGGTCCAAAACTGGATGCGTCTTATAAGCCGGTTGCCAGTTAAAGTCGGTACCCACAAGTCCGATTTCTTTTAAGGGATTTAAAAAAAATAGTGTAAAATGCGGGAAATAATATTTTCATTGGGAAAATTTTATTTGAGTTTCTCTCTTACATTTTCGTAGTTTTTATTTGATATATATACGTAATCTGCACCAAAATACCCGTCATAAGCTTTATTATGTAGTAAAGGTTAACTGAATTTTGTACTATTTTTAGTGTCAAGCGTAACTGAACCTGGTAACTTAATAGGAAGTAGAAACTTTCGACGTAATTTCATTCATCATAATCGATTTTTTCGGCAATCCTGTAACGGGCCACAACGGAGCGGCCGAGCGCATTGAGGCGCTATGCTAAGGTGCGTGAGGTCGTTCCCCGTCGGGGATTCGAATCCCTTCTCGGGAATGGCTGTTTGTGACGTCTTTAGTATAAGGTACTTCGTAAGTAGTTTGTAAGTTCACGGACTGAAGACCCCGCAGTTAAGTCCCATAAGCTTTACAAACATTTGAACATTTGAACCAAAAGCGGAATTGGGAAATCGGTTTACGAAATCCGGTTTTGAGAGCCCATGTAAACCGGGTAATACTGTGCCCCATACATTGCGCCGTGTACAGAGATTTACTGATCGGAGCAAAGCATAGCCACCTAAGGGACAGTGTTGTAAGCCTTTACGACGCTCTCGTCAACCATCGCGTCATAGTCGGCGCGCACTGTAAACAGCGATAGGAGAAATATCCGTTTGAATAATCGCAAAATGCGTAAATTTTATGAACACTACGTGAAGGCACTCCCTTAGATATTTGATGTACCTGAACAAATGTAATTATGTTGCAATTGACGTATTAGGTGTGATTTATTTTTTTCCTAAAAAGTACGGACATATGATGAGAATGCCAGATCATCGATGGCCTAAGAAAGTTTACGAATGGAAACCACCCGGCAGGCGTAAGCGCGGAAGACCACGACGTTCTTGGACAGACCAGATAAATGGAGTGATGGAACATCGCGGCATCGACAAGAAAGATGCGCTGGATAAAGAGGCTTGGCGGAGGATAATAGGAATACGACAAGATGTTGTTATTAATTAATCTTTGTATTAATGAATCCTGTAATAATAATAATAAAAGAAATAAGTGGGGTGCGTCTTATACGCCGGTGCGTCTTATATGCCGGCAAATACGGTACTTGAGGTTGTTACACACAGCAGTACTGCCAGAGATCCCGTATCGAGTCCTGGGGTTCATCAGCATGTGAGAATCTACCGTTCGGCTACCGCATTGTACACGCGGTATTTATGATTATTTCCCCTCGCCTCCCGGCTGCCTCTGCAGCAGATGGTAATGTGTGCCGAGCCTGGAGACGGGCAGAAGCACGCGGAAGGGCGTCGGCGATAACCCCTGCAGGCGGCAGATGCCGCGGCTGATAGGCGCCAGGCTCCCTTTGAACTGTCCGGCCACCGGGCAGCGGCCCTCAATATCGGCACCCGCAGCTGCCGATCGCAACGGGACCCGCGCGCAGTCGGCAGGCAGTGCTGAAGGCCCCTACACACGCTCCGATTTATCGTCCAACCAACAAGCTATCCAACCAACCAAACAAATTCGTAGCAGCCCACACACGTTCCGACCAACTACACACAGTGATTGCACCGCCTCCGTGTTGCGGTGTCTATCTGTCGAACTGTTTTTGTTTTCGCATGTTCACTGTGCAGATAGCAGACAATCGCAGGCAGGAAGTTGGTCGGGTAGCGCTACACACGGTACACTTTGTCGGTTGAGTGTTGGGGGTGGGGGGGGGGGGGTGGAAGAGGCAGATGTCCGACGGTCAGCCCCTATCAACCACCTGACAAGCAAAGTTGGTCGGTAAGCGCCCACACGTTCAGTTTATCGGACAGCCGATAATTTGATCCCGAGAAATTGGAACGTGTGTAGGGGCGTTAAGGCTCCTATAAGTACGAGCTGCGGGGAAAAAAATGTTGTTGTTATGGTCTTCAGTCCGGAGACTGGTTTGCTGCAGCTCTCCATCCTACTCTATCCTGAGTAAGCCTTTTCATCTCCTCATAAGAACGGCAACCCACATCCATTTAAATCTGGAGTGTTGCCTTGTACGGGAGTGAAACATGGACGATAAACAGTGCGGACAGGAAGAGAATAGAGGCTTTTTGAAATGTGGTGCTACAGAAGAATGCTGAAGATTAGGTGGGTAGATCGCATAACTAATGAAGAGGTACTGAACAGAATTGATGAGGAAAGGAATTTTTGGCATGCCCTGACCTAAAAGAAGGGATCGCTTGGTAGGACACATTCTTAGACATCAGGGAATCGTAAATTTAGCATTGGAGGGAAGTGTGTGGGGTAAAAATCGCAGAGGGAGACAAAGAGACGCGTATAGTAAGCAGATTTAAATAATAATAATAATAATTCTATTCCTTCTCCACTTCGAGGAGTGGAGTGGCATGTTTGAGACCTGGCCCATAAACAGTCGCGGTTCTATTCAGCCAATTATCAGACAAGCTGATAGTGGGGCAAAGGGGGATTCCAAATGGGAATAAGTGGGAGGAGCTTACCAGTTCCGGCATACGCCTTACAACCAAGGAAAACCTCCCGAAAACTTTGGTCGGAACCGGGGGCTTGGGACCAATTTAAATTATTTCTGGGATGTAGCCCCAGACTAAAAGTAGGTTATCAGGAAGCACGAGTGCACTCTCGACAATCCGCCATTTTTATTCCCGCAGTGCTATAGTATTTGCTTCACAGCACTTCAGCACGACATTATGGGTAGTTGTGTTGTCATAAACTGCTCAAATCATTCCAGTGGTGGCTTCAGAATGTTTAGTTTCTGCAGAGATTCTGAGAGAAGAAAAAAAATGGATCATTAACTCTCGGTGCAAAAACTGGGAACCGAGCGCACAGTTATGTATTGTAAGTAAATAATATTTATTATTGTGTCTTGAAGCAATATTTAATGTCAAAAGTGGTCTGTGATATTCGAATGTAAGTTTTTGTTTAGTTCTTTTGAAAGTCACGCATCTGTTGCAAAAACAACGGAAAAGGCATGCAAAATTTAAACAAACACAATATCCCCAGGATTGGCGATCCTACACAGAAGCTCGAAATTTCGCGAGGGCTTCAACGCGAGGAGCATACAATAGTTTCCACAACGAAACTCTTTCTTGAAGAACCCAAAGAGACTGTGGTCGTATGTCAAATAATCTAGAGACAAAACACAAACAATACCCTCACTTCGTGATAGAAATGGCGATCCCGCGGAGTTACTAAACACAGCGTTTCGAAACTCATTCAACAAAGAAGACGAAACGAATATTCCAGATTTCGAATTACAAACAGAGGCCAGAATGAATAACGTAGAACTAGATATCATCGGACTAGTGACGCAACAGAAATCACTTAACAAGAGCAAGTCTTCTGTCCGGACTGCATGCATACTAGATTTCTATTTGATTATACTGAAGCAATAGCTTCTTAGTTAACACCCATATACAACTGCTCGCTCAACGATACAGGTCACATAAATATTCAAGAAATTCAGTAGGGGTAACCCATTAAACCATAGGCCTCTTTCATTGTCGTCGATTTGCAGCAGGGTATCCTCTATATAAATATTATGAATTACCTCGAACAGAATGATCTATTCACTCATGGTCATCACGGATTTCGAAAATATCGTTCATGTGAAACACAACTAGCTCTTTACTCACACGAAGTGATGAGTGCTGCGACAAGGGATCTCAAATTCATTCAGTATTTCTTGATTTCCAGAAGGCTTTTGACACCATATCTTGCAAACTGCTTTTAATCAAATTGACTCCTTATGGAATATCGCCCCAGGTTTGCGACTGGGTATGGGATTTCCTGTCAGAGAGGACGCAGTTTATAGTAATCGATGGTAAGGCATAAACTAAAACGGAGGTGATATCGGGCATTCCACGGGGTAGTGTTATTCGTCTTCTGCTGTTCCTTACCTATATTAACGATTTGGGAGAAAATTTGAGCAGCTCTCTTAGGTTGTTTGCAGATGACGCCGTCATTTTCCGTCTAGTAAAATCATGTAAAGATCAAAACCTACTGTAGAACGATGTAACTAATATATCAGTATGGTGTAAAAGTTGCCAATTGACAGTAAATAATGAGAAGTGTGAAGTCGTTCACATGAGTACTAAAAGAAATCGATTAAACTTTGTTTACAAGATAAATCAAAAATGTTCAAATGTTTGTACAGCTTATGGGATTTAACTACGGGGTCATCAGTCCCTAAACTTACAAACTACTTATGAACTAACTAATACTAAGTACGGCACAAATATCCATGCCCTAGGGGGGATTCGAACCCCCGACCGTAGTGCAGACCGTGACTGGAGCGCCGCAGTCCCCTCGGCTACCGCGGCCGGCGGATAAATCAATCAAAATTCAAGGCCGTAAACTGCACTATATAACTAGGAATTTCTATTACTCCAGAATTAAACTGGAAAGAACACATAGATTCTGCCTAGAGACCGCGTCTTTTTGGCAGAACACTTAAAAGATGCAACAGAACTACTAAAGAGACTGCATACACTACGCTTGTCCGTCGCCATTTGGAGTATTGCTGCCCAGTGTGGGGTCCTTGTCAAGTGCATTTGACGGCAGCCATCAAAAGAGTCCAAAGAAGAGAGCGCTTGTTTTTTATTGTGACGATACAGGGGAGACAGCGTCACTGAAAAGATACATGATCTGGGATGGGAATCATTACAAGAACGGCGCTTATCGCTGCGGCGTGAGCTACTTACAAAACTCCAATCGCCAACATTCTCTTCCTTTCCCCCCTACATAGGTAGAAATGACCAACAGAATAAAATACGAGAAATCAGAGCTCGAACTGAGTGATTAGATATTCTTTCTTCCAACGCGCTATTCGAGAATGGAATGGTAGTTGAATAGGAAATGTGATTTTCAGAGTATGCCTTGTAGATGCAGATGTAGATACGCGTGCAGTCGGCAGACAATGTCGGGGCGCGAGGTCGCCGCCGTTGCCCCGGCAACGGGCGTAAAATTTTACACCCTGTAAGAGTCTGACTGGCAGGTTAGTGACGCGCAGCACTTCAAAGGGTAATCCCCCAGCTGCCGCCGCCGCCGCTGTGGATGCCTTCCAATCCTCCCGGCGAGCAGGCGGGCAGGCGGGCAGGCGAGCACCTCGTCGAATCGCCGAACGGCGCGGCGTGTGGGCAGCCAGGCGGGGCAGCGCCGGGTCGCCAGCACTCGGACGTCGGTAATTCTAATTACGGATTCTGCACGGCCGGCTGCGGCGCGGGTCGGCCCACAGCGGCTGCGAAGTCCGCGGTCCTGAGTGCGCCTCTGTGGAACTGAGGAGGACTGCGCAAAAAACGGCCCTAGTCGCGTTTCCGGCCCACTGGTCACGTAGGTATTCAGGCCAATGCCAGCATTACATTCTGCCGTAAATGTAAATTAGTACACCCTCACAAGAGTTATCCAATTGACTCAAAATTTATTGACATAATTGTAAAAGGTTGGTCGAAAACACTGTATTGTATTATTTTATTTATTTATCACGAGCTATCTTTTGTGTGTAAGTGCCGTCGTCAGGTTTCTTTCTGCATAAACATTTTACTTTATCAGTATGTATCCAAGTAGTAGATAAACAAATTTACATGAATAAAATTTACAAATTTCAGTTATAAAATGGAGTACGTACGATATTTAGGGGCCTCAACTGCTTCAAATTACTATTTATGAGGTGGTGTTTTATATCTCATTTACGAATTTTAGCCAATTACCGTGTCTGTCAATGCCTCAGAATACTATCATCATTATGATATGCCGTTCAGTCTGGAGCATACTACCTCTAATAATATTCCTCCATGATCTCCTATTCAATGCTAACATCGATGCCTCGTCTGATGTTAAGCCTTTTACTTCAAAATCATTCTTCACCGAATCTAAGTACTTTCTTCTTGGTCTACCTCTACTCTTCTTATCCTCCGCTGCACAGTTCATCTCTTATAATCTTTCTTCTCCCATGCGAGTAACATAACCACACCATCTCAACCTGTTCGCTTTAATTGCTTCATCTGTGGTCTTCATTCCCAGTTTTTCTTTCATTTTCTCATTATGGACACCCTCCTGCCATTGTTCCCATCTATTAGTACCTCCAATCATTCTTACTACTTTGAATTAGGTAACCTGTATCTACCCAACTTTCACTCTCATACAAAAAAGTTGGTCGAAAGATAGAGCGGTACACTGCTAACTTAGTCTTGGTACTTACTTCCTTCTTGCAGAAGAGAGTAGATTATAGAGCAGCACTTTCTGCATTAGCTTTGCTAAACCTTAATACAAGTTTTTTTTTTTCATTATGTCGCCATCCTGTGAGGAAACTCTCTCCCTGTTTTAACTTTTATCCTCCTATTTGTCACACAATATGTTTAAATCTGTTTCCCGAAGACATTACTTATGTTTTGAAGATGCATACTATACGTTTACAAATTTTTCTTTCAAAGACAAAATATAGAAGTTAACCGATACGAGATAAATTTATTTATTATTTCTGTGTATGTTATGTAGTGAGTATGGTAAAAGATTTTATTAGAAATTTTAGGACGATTTAATCAAGTTGTTGACAAGATTGATTGTTGAAGCAGTTCATGTGGAGTACGTGAAATTATGATATTCACAGATCAACAGCTCAGGTAGTACAGAGGTACTTGGTCTAGATCATTGCTGTAATGTCCATATTACTGCATGGTGTAGCCCACGCGGGAGGCAATGTAAGCCCTGATTCTGGTGCCCAGAATAATACAGATGGCGAATACTTTATTGGGACACATTATTCCACGCCTGCTCAAACAGTTCACGTAGTTCTAAGAGAGGTGGTGATTCACGAATTGTTCGAGTCACTTGTCGTCCCACTGTATCCCTCACGTGCTCGATTGCAGACCTGTCCGGAGATCGTTCTGGACACGGAAGTTGCTGCACGTCTTGAAGAAAATAGTGAGTATCGATCTTAGAGTATGGCGAGCATTATCCTATTGGAACAACACGTCACATTCATGTTGCAAGAATGGCAAAAGAATGAACCTTACATTATTCTGCACGTACCGAGCGTTGGTCAGCGTTCATTAAACAGACACCATAGGTGAACCAGAGTTGTAGCTTATCACACCCTAGAACCCCAGACAAGGCCGGGGGCTGTATTTATTGGACGAATGATCTCTACGAGGCAGCGTTCGCCACGTCTACGTCGTACCCTCAACCGACTTTCACTTGCTTCCAGGCAGAATCAGCCATCATCGCTGAAGACAATGGCCTGCCAGTCCATCTTTCAAGTGATCAACTGATAGCATCGTTCGAGCCGTGCACGTGTGTGCTGTGGCGTGAGTGGAAGACGGACTAGAGGTGTGCTTGTCTGTAGTCCCACAGTTAGCCATCGGTTGGCAGTAGTCCGTGTTGACACTTGTGGGCTCAGAAACCCTCTTATCTTTGCTGGCGAAGCTGTACGATCTGGTGGACGGCTGTGCTGTATGGACGCGTCCAGAATGTCGCGGTGTAAGAATGTCCTCGTGACCATTGCAACTAGCACCGTTGCACGACTATTCCAGCACGTCGAACATTGGCAATTCTCCGAAAGGACTTTTCCGCTACTTGAAAGGTCACATTTGAGCCCTTACAATCTCCTTCAGTTGAGTATAAGATGCACTAGTGAGTCTAAGTGACATGGCACTTGTTCGTTTCACACGATCATATCACACTGAGCCCTGTGGCGCCGAGGCCGAGGGGCGCCGCGTACGCCAACGATGTCCAAAGAAACTCCGGTACCGTACTATACCATCAGTATTACAATTTACAGTCGTCAATCTTGCGAAAATGAAATATTATTCCATGTTATTCAACACACGTCGTTAATTTCACAAACACGCGCTGAATTCAGGATATCAGAAGAGAAAACACGCTGGATGCAATCTTCCTATTGGTTGCATCCACTCATGTTTCACGCAGGCTTTGTCTGACGTCTGGGAGACGGATCTACCACAGCGCCTCTGTTATGTGTTTCAAGAACTGCACCACTGAAAACTAGCAGAAGCTGCCGGTCCGAATAAAGAAAAAGACGGACTGTGAAATTAATTAATTTCAATGAATTACAGAATATTTGTGACTTAAAGACTCATCTGCAGCAATTAATAGATCATGCACCGCATTCACGGAGAATACTCCCCTAACGTACTGAAATAATACAGCGCCATCAAATGTGTGTCGGACTGTATATGTTGGCAGCACTACGATTTACACCCACGTCTGTAACTGTTAGAACGAGACGGAGGCAGGGTTCGTGGTTTCGTGGCGAATCGCAGTGACTGAAAAGAGTGTCGTGACGGGGCGGCATTTTAATTTTCTGGTAAGTTTAAAAACATTTATATCATTTAGTTCATGTTTTCGTTACCAGTTACGTCTAATGATAGGTGATTTTATTTACTTGTTAAAAAAGGTAAAGCAGTCCTAATGTTGCGGACGCGAAATAGAGCCATGTCTACGCCGTAATTTCTCAGATTATTAAATCAAGCCAGAAGTGGGGGAAACGATCAAGAAGAATCTTTCTGGTTCAGAAAATCGGAAAAGTGGAGCTAAAAAAGAAAAATTCTTCAAGAAACTAAAGAGAACATTAATATTTATAAATACCTAAAATGAATTTTAGGGCAAGTACTTCAGACATTGAATCAGAAGACTATGAAAAATTAGAGACAAAAAATATGAACGCTCATATAGCTTTAGCCGAGCCTACTGGCCTAGGCTTCACGCAGCGTGAGAGAGGCGTAAGATTGACCGGATGCCAGAAACTTGTCGCGCCGGACTTTTGCCACGCCGGACATTTGCCACACCTGACCCTTCGCCAGGTAGTCGGATTAGAGGCCCCTCAGGCAAGGGACGCCCTTCCCCGTACTGCTGCTGTTTGTTTCCAAACCTCCGTCTCCGATCTTACACGATACAGTCATTACGGAAGAAATCGTTTTCTTCGACATCTCGCCGAAATGTACTACTTCTTTCCAATATCCCGAAATCTAAATATTTATAACCATTGGGAAACTAAAGCAATACCGTCGCATATTTCAGTGTATAATTAGTTCTTCCATCACAAATATGGATGCATTCTCCCTCCGTCTATACGGTAGCTTTCTTGCACACTTACTGATTGCCATAGAAACATTCCATCGCTATGGAAGGAGCACGGAAGGAACGACATAAAAATAATTCGAATGTTCGCTGGACATTGAAGTTGATCACTGTATTAGTACATATATTAATTGCTTCAACTGCATTAAAAAATAGAGTGGAAAGAAGAACGATACACTTCATAACTTTACTCTCTTGCGGCGAAACATTAGTTAATAAAGTGTATTGGGACAATGTTAAAACAATGACAGAAAATACATTTACAAAATAGAGATAAGAGCGTCTATGTTTGACAGGTCATCTAAAATCGACATTCAATTTTAAAATATTTGAAATAATGAAATAAAGGAATATAGAATGTTATGCTTGTAACGTAGACTGTTGTTCTTTATTGTTTAGCATTGGTATCTACTTAGTAACAGAGGAAGCACACTAGTTTTTTAAGGGAAAAGCCATAATTTCTATGATCTGCATTGTAAAAGAAGCAAAAAGCACAAAAGGAAATCGTAATGTAATTCGCGTACTAGCTCACAAGCGAAACTGAAGTCGATAGTTCCTGTGAGTTAGTATGAACATCGTTAGGTGGTCCTTACAGAAGTTCTCTACGTTCAATACGTCTCCGTTCTTCGAAAGCAGCCTTTCCTTGCAATGATTCTATTTTAGGCGTAAGCACATCCACATCTTATTATCGCGTAACCATTGTAATAGGTAAAAGGCCTGCCTTTGGTCATTGTAATAACTTACATACTGACGGTCACACTATGAAATGCGGAAGCAACCAGTGTGCAGATGTCCGAACGGAAGGTGGTGGTGGTGATTGGGGGGGGGGGGGGGGAGGAGGAGGAGACAGGGGCACCCGACCCTTCGGAGCAGGTAAAAGTGTGGCAAATGTCCGGCGTGGCAAGTGTCCGGACACCGTTTGACCAGCAGTTGTTGACACGAGTGTTGCGTTCCAATTCCGACAAAAACGGGTGAGAAAAAAAAAAATGTCCTGCAACCTTAGAGAAACTATCGAGAAGGTATGTGACGTTTCCGTAGCCGCGATAAGTATTATTGTGTAGGATTTAGCCATATTATAGACGTGAAACATGTTTTACTTAATTCAACCCAGTTTTGCACTGTTTATTGCGGGGGGAGAGGGGAAATTACGCGAGATTTGCCGAGACCCCCTCTCCACCACGTGACATTTGGTGGCTTCGGTTCACCCCCCTCCCCCACCTTAAACACGTCAGGTAATTAATGGACGCCCCCTAAGGGCGCCACATGGGCGACTCGCCCAGGGCGTCTGGATAGGTAAGGCCTGCCCAGATTACAGGGTACACACAGACGGGGCTATGTAATTATACGCCGTCTGTTGGCGGACGACGTTGAAGCCATTATGAGTACATTTAGTATCCTCCAGGTGGCATCTGCCTTCACAGAATCAAAATCGACGTCGTCTCCTAAGGTATGCTAAATTTTTCCACTAATATTCTTCGCGATTCTACGTCAACCTTTTCCAGCCCAATGGGCCCATTTAGACACATTGCGGTATTATCATATTCCTTTCATATCCAAGGACGCCCTCTGGTTCCAAATGGCACCATCGCGGTTTAGTATGTAATCTACACCGCTAAATGACACCACAAACAGGAGTATAAAGGCCCCTACACATGCTCCGATTTATGGATCGACCAACGAACCAACCAAATTCGTAGCAGCCTACACTCGTTCCAACCAACTGCACGCGGCGATCGTAGAGCCTCCCTGTTCTGGTGTTCGTTTGTAGAACTGTTATTGTTTTCGTGTGTTCGCTGTGCAGACAGCAGACGAAAGCATGCAGAAAGTTGGCCGGGTAGTGCTACACACGCACAAATTGACGGGTGGAGTGGTTAGGGGGGGGGGGGGATGTCGGACGGCGAGGCCCGAACGTCCATCCGACAAGCGAAGTTGGTGGGGAAGTGCCTCCACTCGTCTAATTTATCGGACCGCAGATAAATTAGTCCCGACAAATCGGAACGTGTGTAGAGGCTTTCAAGGACATTTACTGCATTTTCTAATAAATATACAGTTATGAAACTCCCAGGCAGATTAAAACTGTGTGCCGGAACCGGGACTCGAACCTTTGCCTTTCGCGGGAAGTAAAGTTGTCAGGCGGCATCGTGAGTCGTGTCGGGATAGCACAGTCGGTAGTGCGCTTGCCCGCCAAAGGCAAAGGTCCCAGGTTCGAGTCCCGATTCCGGCACACTGTTTTAATCTGCCAGGAAGTTTCATATCAGCGCACACTCAGCTGCAGAGTGAAAGTTTCATTCAAGATTCAGTTACTTTACACACAAAGGAATTTACAATGTTGGCTGCCAATCACTTAAATGAATAGGAAAGTTCAGAATATTTATGCCAGACGGGTATTTCAACCCGGGTCTCCTGCCGCGCTGACCACTACGCCACTTGGACAAGTGATCACACGCCTCCCGTCATGCCGAAATTCCCGACTTACCCACGCACTCATGACGTAATTGCCCTGCCTAGAGCTCCTAAAAACACAGGTGGCGCATCCGCCATTTTCATTCTTATACGAACAGTGTTGTTTTATTTAAGTTAATTAAAATATTTTACAATTGCCCGGCATAGAGGCATAGAGCGTGCTACTTTGAGCTTGCATTCCACTCTTGTTTCTGTCCAAATGCAGGAAAAAGAGCAAGAAACATTTATTTCTGAAATAAAAATCGCGTACTATGTTTAATGCTGCCGAAACTGTTCATCTAGATGAAATTTTTAAGCGGTCTTGGCTCCTACTTGAATAATGACTGTCAATATGCGAGTTTTGTTTGGCGTCTTGCGGTAAGTGTTTGTTGTCTGCTGTGACAAATTCATTACATCGGATTTTTGTACTCAAATTGCTGAAAGTACTTCTATTATGTTACTGAGAAGGTTTCATAATGTATTACAAACACTAAAACTACAAAGTCTATTAGTGTACAGGCACACGGTGTCGATGTTGGTAACAACCTTTGAATGCTGTTTGAAAACCTTATCGTACAGAATGTGTTGACCATGAAATAAATAAATAACTCTGTTCAATCTCTAAGGTTGACAGGTTTTCGCATGTAACAGTACCCTTGTCTTGTCAGTCATTTAATAATCCTTATGAAGCAAACATTTCGTTGCCAACATTAGCACACTACGCCGCCGCTGCCGTAAGTAAAATTTACCCAGTATTGTTTGCCAGTTATGTTACAGCCTCTTATAGATAAGCGTCAAGCCGACCGCGGTGGCCGAGGGGACTGAGGCGCTCCAGTCACGGTCTGTACGGCCACTACGGTCGGGGGTTCGAATCTCCCCTCGGGTATGAATATTTGTGCCGTCCTAGTTCGTAAGTAGTTCATAATTAGTTTGTAAATTTAGGGACTGATGACCCCGTAGTTAAGTCCCATAAACTATACAAACATTTGAACATTTTTTTATAAGCGTCAATATTGGCATTTTCTAATAAGAAATTGAAGTGAGGGTGTATTTCGTGATAAAACATCAAGTACCCTACTGTTCTGTCAAATTGCATAATACAATCTATGACGCTAAAACTTCGAAATACCACAAATGGCATTCAACGGTAGTTGCCTGTATCAGCACAGTACGCTACCACAGCCGTAAAAAACTTTTTGCCCAGTATATTTATATTTTCCGTTGTAGTGTTTGTAATACTTTATCGCAATAACGTAACAGAAGTACTTCAACAATTTGTGCAATGTCAGTACAAAAGTTTTTGATGAGGTGTATTTCCCAATATACTACATAAGTGCTCTAAAAACAGTGTGTTCTGGGATGCTTTGTTGTAATATGATATTTTGCGGTTGCTAATTCCCTATAGGCAGCTTCTCTGTCAAGAGGTAGTACTTTCAGAAGAGCTAAACAAAACCGTAAGTTCAAATATCAAAAACGATTTTAACTATTAAATATTGTTGCAAGTCATAATAATAACTATTTACCTACAATATATAACTGTGGGCTCGGTTCGGGTTCCCAGTTTTTGCGCCGACATTTAATGATCCAATTTTTTTCCTCTCTTAGAATCTCTCGGGAAACTAAACATTCTGTAGCCACCTCTGGAATTATTTGAGCAGTTTATGGCAACACAACCACCCGTTATGTCGTGCTAAAGTGCTATGACGCAAATCCTATAGCACCGCAGTGTATTTAAAACTTACGAGCCACGAGAATGAAAATGGCGGATGCGTCAGCTCGTACTTATGGGAGCCTTAGCCCTGCCCTGCAAATGACTCGTATTTCACCGAGTCCCACAGGTTGTGGTCTGGTGTGTGTCAGCACGTAACCCTGGAGGTGTTGCGTTCGTAGACTGAGTCAACCAGAATGGATTGTTAACTGTCGGTTGTTAACTCAATGTTGGACTGCCGGCGGTTCAAACCATGTTAAAGCTGAAACTCTGCTAGTCACCTGTATTGTCGATGGATTTGCACTGACAAGGCTGTAGCAGCACGTGCATATTAGTTTGGTCCACGCTCTGTTACATGTGTAAGTCAACCACACGACCGATAATGTAACCAAAGATTTTAACATTACAATCTTTTTTGAGTCTTAAAATCTGTACCACTCCCATGAACCACAGACATTGCCGAGGTGGGGTGGCTTGCGTGCCTCAACGATACAGATAGCCGTACCGTAGGTGCAACCACAGCGGTGGGGTATCTGTGGAGAGGCCAGACAAACGTGTGGTTCCTGAAGAGGGGCAGCAGCCTTTTCAGTAGTTACAGGGGCAACAGTCTGGATGATTGACTGAGCTGGAAATATGATGATGGCATCCTCTCGGGTAAAATATTCCGGATGTAAAATAGTCCCCCATTCGGATCTCCGTGCGGGGACTACTCAGGAGGATGTGATCATCAGGAAAGACAACACTGGCATTCTACGTATCGGAGCGTGAAATGTTCGATCCCTTAATCGGGTAGGGAAGCTAGAAAATTTTAAAAAAGAAATGGATAGGTTGAAGTTAGATATAGTGGGGATTAGTGAAGTTCGGTGGAAAGACGAACAGGATTTCTGGTCAGGTGAAAACAGGATTATAAATACAAAATCAGTTGGGGGTATTACAGGAGTAGGTTTGATAATCAATAAGAAAATAGGAATGCGGGTAAACTACTATGAGCAACACAGTAATCGCATTATCATTGTCAACATAGATACTAAGCCAACACCGACCACAATAGTACAGGTTTATATGCCAACTAGCCCTGCCGATGATGAGGAAATCGAAGAAATATATGAGGAGCTAAAGGAAATTATTCAGACAATTGAGGGAGAGGAAAACTTAATTATTATGGGAGACTGGAATTCGGTAGTAGGAAAAGGAAGGGAAGGGAAGATAGTAGGTGAATATGGTCTGGGGAAAAGGAATGAAAGAGGAAGCCGCCTGGTAGAATTTTACACGGAACATAATTTAGTTATAACAAACACCTGGTTCAAGAATCACAAAAGAAGGTTGTATACGTGGAAGAGACCGGAAGACACCTGGAGGTACCAGATAGATTTTATAATCGTAAGACATAGATTTCGGAACCAGGTTTTAAACTGTAAGACATACCCAGGGGCAGATATAAATTCAGACCACAACTTATTGGTCATGAATTGTAGACTGAAACTGAAAAACTGCAGAAAGATAGGAAAATAAGGAGATGGGACCTGGATAAACTGAAGGAACCCGAAGTTCTTGAAAATATCCGAGGGAGCTTTATGCAACAATTGACGGAAATGGGGGGAAATAAAACAGTAGAGAAGGAGTGGGTAGCATTGTGAGATGAAATAGTGAAGGTAGCAGAGGACAAAATGGGTGGAAAGGCAAGATCTACAAAACATCCTTGGATATCACAGGATATACTAAATTTAATCGATGAAAGGAGAAAATATAAAAATGCAGTTAATGAAACAGGCAAAATGGAATACAGACGACTAAGAAATGAGATTCACTGGAAGTGGAAAATGGCTAAGCAGGAGTGGCTACAAGGCAAGTGCAAGGATGTAGAAGAATTTATAAATAGGGGGAAAATAGATACAGCCTACAGGAAAATAAAAGAGATATTTGGAGATAAGAAAAACACCTCTATGAATATCAAGAACGCGGATGGAAAGCCAGCTCTCAGCAAAGAAGGGAAAGCTGAAAGGTGGAAAGTATATAGAGAGGCTCTACGAACGAAATGAACTTAGAGCCAATATTGTAGGAAGGTGAGAAGAAGTAGATGAGGATGAAATAGGGGATATGATACTGAGAGATGAATTTGACAGAGCACCGAAAGACCTAAGTCGAAACAAGGCCCCTGGAGTAGATGATATTCCCTCAGAGCTACTGAAGTCTCTGGGAGAACTAGCCATGACAAAATTGTTTCACCTGGTGTGTAAGATGTATGAGACAGGTGAAGTACCCTCAGACTTTAAGAAAAATGTTATAATGCTCATTCCAAAGAAAGCAGGTGCAGACAGGTGTGAAAACTACAGAACCATCAGTTTAATAAGTCATGGTTGCAAAATATTAACACGAATTATTTACAGACGGATGGAAAAGCTGGTAGAAGCCGACCTCGGGGAAGATCAGTTTGGGATCAGAAGAAATGTAGGAACACGGGAGGCGGGAGCCTAAGGAAGTCCTTTCTGAAGGCATTTGTATGGAGCGTTGCCTTGTATGGGAGTGAAACATGGATGATAAACAGTGCAGACAGGAAGAGGATTGAGGCTTTTGAAATGTGGTGCTACAGAAGAGTGCTGAAGATTTGGTGGGTGGATCGCGTAACTAATGAGGAGGTACTGAACAGAATTGGGAGAAAAGGAATTTCTGGCATACCTTGACTAAAAGAAGGGATAGATTGTTGGAACACATTCTTATACATCAGGGAATTGTGAATTTGGCATTGGAGGGATGTGTGTGGGGTAAAAACCGCAGAGGAATACCAAGAGATGGATAAGCAGATGCAGACAGATGTAGGTTGCCGTTCCTATGTGGAGATGAAGAGGCTTGCTCAGGATAGGGTATTGTGGAGAGCTGCATCAAACCAGTCTCTGGACTGAAGACCACAACAACAACAAATCTGTAACTACCATTTGTCGTTGATTTTTAGTTACACATATAGTGGCCGTTTCAAGAAAGACTTGTCAAAGGAGTAAACTAAAAGAATTCTGAATGAATGTTCCGACGTGATCACATCATTGAATCACAAGTAGAACGGAGTCCTTTAGAGAGAACTGGATATAAAGATCATGATGAGGAAATGCAACGTCACGCATAATGTGTAAAAGACATTGGTGATGACAATATTGATTTTACTTGTGGGTCATTTGTTGATAAAGTCAATACCAAGTGGTCCAGGTAATGTGTAGTAGTCAAAAAAGCAAAAACGCCATCAAAAACTATTTAAAAAAAGAACTTACTGGTCCAAATAGATCCCCTCATGGTATTACAAAAGAAGTGACACCGTTCAGTAAAATTACAAGTGTAGGACGTGATTGATTCACTAATGGAATACACCAGGTTCCGTATTAGAAATTCATATCACAAACTATTCTAGAGAGAGGGGTGTAACGGAGACTTTAAAAAATTAATTAATGTAACAAGGCAGTCGTGATCGCAATTCCTTTATTTGCCTGGTAATCAGTTTCGGTCACTTATCTGACCATCTTCAGACCACAACTGTAATGTTGCCCATCGGTTGTGGTCTGAAGATGCTCATGTAAGTGACAGAAACCGATTACCAGGCAAATAAAGGAATTGCGATCACGACTTCCTTGTTACATTAATTAGTAATTACTCGTAACATCGCTGTTAATCCATAATGTTCTGAAAAATAATTACTTGTAACGTGCTGAAAGCTGAAAAAAATTGAACAACTTTGCAGTAAAGATGGCACTATTATAATGAGTCGTAGAACCTATATTACTTACATACACTTCTCATTTCTGCTCAGTGTGACATCCGATGTTATAGGACCCGTAGTGTTCCTTATCATCATAAAAGATTTAGGAGACTATCTGACCAGCTCCAATAAGAGTTTTCACGAATGTTAGTGTCGTTTAGTAAAGCCACTTGAAGATCGAAAGCAACTGCAACTCGATTTAGATAACATTTCTCAGTGGTGCTGGTAAGGTAATTGGCCCCTAAGAACTAAATGTGTGAGTTGGTCCATATGATCAATACAAGAAATCCATTGAACTTCAGTTGCACGATAAATAAATCAGATATACAGGTCGTAAATTCAACTAAATATCTAGGAATTTCAGTCACGAACGGCTTAAATTGGAAAGAACACACAGAAACGATGTGTACATGGCAAAATAAAGGATGTGTTCCATTGACAGAAAACTTAGAGCATGCAGCTGTTTCACTAAAGACACTGCGAACACTACACTTGTACGTCTTCCTTTGGACTACAGCTGCGCAGTGTGAGATCTTCACCAGGTCTTCACAGAAAACAGAAAAAGGTCAGAGAAGGGCAGCTGGTTTTGTATCACCACGGTACAGGGGTGCAGGTAGAAGATATAACGTCAGTGCGTAGTATTCAATAACCACTTTCTGAATATAGTAGGTGAACTAAGCAAAACACTTTTTTCTACAGGTAATCATATAACATTTTTAGAAAATGCCTTCCCGAGGCTGTTACCTGAATTGGTCCTTTGTGATACTTCCATAGGGAGATTGAGTCAATAATTAAATCACTAAAGATTAAAGACTCTTGTGGATGCGGTATGTAGCAGAATTTTAAAGTACTGTTCTCCATATGATAGCCCAGTACTAAGCCATATTTGTAATTTTTCCTTTCAGAATGATCAGTTTCCTGACAGATTAAAGTACTCAGTAGTGAAACCACTTTATAAAAAAAGGATAAAGGGATAATTTAGACAACTATAGAAAAATTTCTATGCCATCGGTTTTTCCTAAAGTTATTGAAAAGGCTGTATATTCAAGATTAATTGATCATTTCAGTTCAAATAATTTGTTGTCAAACGTTCAGTTTGGTTTAGAATGCTATATTTTCGTTTCTCTGTGAGGCACTTGTTGGGTTAAATAAATAGCTACGGACATTAGGCGTCTTCTTTGATTTAAGAAAGGCGTTTGGCTGTCTTGATCAAAAATTTGTTGCCGAAGTTGGAACATTATGGAATACGAGGAGTAGCTCTCAACTGGTTCACCTCTTACTTAGACAACAGAAGGTAGTTCTCCGCAGTGTAGAAAATGTCTATAACGTACAATCGCAATGGGGCACAATTAAGTGTGCGGTGCCCCAGGGGTCTGTTTTGGGACCGTTGCTGTTTCTTATTTATATAAATGATATGCCTTCGAGTAGAACAGGTGATTGAAAAATATTTTTGTTTGCTGATGATACCAGCTTGGTAGTGAAGGAGGTTGTTTGTAATATTGACGCAGTATCAAATGATGCAGTTCAAGAGATACGTTCATGGCTTGTAGAAAACATTTAATGTTAAATCACAGTAAAACTCAGTTTTAACAATTTCTAACACATAATTTGACAAGAGCTGACATTTTGGTTAGACATAATGGGCGTATGATAAGTGAGACTGAACAGTTCAAATTTCTATGTGTTCAGATAGACAGTAATCTGTCGTGGAAAGCCCATGTTCAGGATCTTGTTCCAAAACTAAATTCTGATATATTTACCATTAGAACAATATCTGAAATAAGTGACGAAAAGTAGTTTACTACGCTTAATTTCACTGACTAATGACGGCGTTATTTTCGACTGAAACAAAAAGGATATTTTTGGCTCAGAAACGGACGGTTCGAGCAATATGTAGTATAAGTTCAAATGTTTGTGTAGTCTATGGGACTTAACTATGGGGTCATCAGTCCCTAAACTTACAAACTACTTATGAACTACTTACGAACTAGGACGGCACAAATATCCATGCCCGAGGGGGGATTTGAACCCCCGACAGTAGTGGCCGTGGAGACCGTGACTGGAGCGCCTTAGTCCCCTCTGCCACCGCGGCCGGCTAGTATAAGTTCACGAACGTCATGTCGACCCCTTTTCCGAAGTCTGGGAATTTTGAAACTGGCGTCACAATACGTTTTTTCTTTAATGTCGTTTTTTGTTAATAATATCAGCTTATTCCCACGAGTTAGTAGCTGTCACTCGGTGAATACTAGATAGAAGTCGAATCTACATTTGCATCACACCACCTCGACACTAGTGGAGAAAGGTGTGCATTATTCTGCAGCATCCATTCACAAGAACTAAAGAATCTTAGCACTAACCCACACGCTTTTCAATCTAAACTGAAGAGTTACCTCATGGCTCGCTTCTTCTATTCTGTCGAGGAACTCCTAGAAAAGATAAACAATTAAGCTAATTCCTTTTTTTCTTAATTGATTCTTTTCACTTTGTCTTTAGATTGTCGTGTATATAGGACCACTAACAAATTTTCTATTACCATTCTTGTGTTAAACTTCATGTATTGACTTGTTTCACGACCATGGAGTCTTACTCTTCAATTAGGTTCTGCGGTACAGAAAACCACATTATTATCATTATTATTATTATTAAATGATGCTCGGGTTGGGGTAGAAATCATTAAAAGACAGGCGTTATTGATTGCGAAGATATCTATTTACGAAATTTCTTTTACCAACTTTCTCCTCCGAATGCGAACATATTTCGTTGCACCTACCCTACATAGGAAAATATGATCATCAGAATAAAAAGGGGCTGTGTAACAGAATGATATAGGTGTCCCTTATTCCCCCACGCTATTTGAGTATGCAACGGTAGAGAAATAGTCTGCAAACGGTTCGATGATCCCTGAGCTAGTCGCTTGAATGTGAATTGCAAAGTAGCGATGTAGATGTAGAACTAGATAGGGTGACGAGGACATAAAGGCGTGGGGAAGATAAATCGGCAGCGAACAGAATATATCAACCAGTATAACGTCCATGACATGAAAACAGGGGGCTTTATTTTGCATACAAACCTGGTGTCGTGCCAATCTTTATCTTCGGCATACCAGTAGAATTTTTTGTAAATTTTATGGTGGATTTCTTAGTGATTTTTTTTACAATGTGTTGATTTTCTATAAAAACAATAATTAAATGGATCCTCCTAATCTCACTGAACTAAGATCAGTGCTTTCCCTCTCTTCTGTAATAGGTAAGGATGAATTTTAAAAAATAAATTCGATATCATGTGTGTAGGGACACGCAATGAGGGCCCAACCACATCGCATTTACTTTTTTTTCGTAAACCTACCAGTGTTACACGTGTACCAAAAACCTAAATAAAGCTATTTTTCTTCAATACCAATGATTTGTTTTTCTTTAACTTAGCCAACTATGGAGCACAAATAACTAAAGACTTCACTGCTTCCATTTTCTTTTCGTCCCAGAACCTCTACATTCGTTACCACCTGTTTCTTCTTTCGTCCTCGGAAATGACTCATTTTGGCCTCGTGCGTATTAAGGCAGTAATGTTTTGTGCTCTAAAGATATCGCTGGCTGGTTGATGGTGAACCACGCGATTCCCAAAGTTACAAAACTTGAAGCAACCACTAAAGCTGTAGAGCCCCTTTACAGGATCGACTTTCTTGTCTCACAAGGGGAACACCAAGTATGATACCAACGGAATTTGATGGGTCGTAGGTACGTTGTGATGGAATTCCTCCAGACCATCAATCTAAAAGGATTCGTTTCTATGGGCCTTGATTTCTAAGAAAGTCGAAATCAAATTCGCAGCAAATTACTATGCTTAACGTGTCTACTGATACATGACGGTTACCGCTCAGTGGGACAGCATGGTGTAATCGGCAAGCTGCGAGACTGTCATGCAGGCGACGTGGGTTCAGTCCGGCATGGGTCAATTACTTTTCACACCTGTCCGATGACTGTGCAAAATTATGTATTTTTATGACAATTCTTATGTAAACGTTTGCAGTAAAAGGTTAGAATAAAAACATGTAACATTCGCTCAATACGTTACGTATTGCGCGACGATTATTTTATTCATTTCATTTTTTCGAAGCTCACATTTATGGCGATTGAAGCATATTTCTAAATCAGTAAACAGTCTTTTGTTAATACATATAGTATTTGGGCAACATTTAATACGTATTTTTACAGTTCCTGACCGTGCTGTTTTTATCTCCTCCTATGACGTGTGTACCCACGTGACGCGTCCCAGTGGACTACTATGCTACGCCAGTCGTTTAGTCATTCGTAGCGTGTTGTTCATGTGTGCGGCAAGTAGTGCAACGTGGAGAACAAATGCCGGCCGCGGTGGCCGAGGGGACTAAGGCGCTCCAGTCACGGTCTGCACGGTCGCTACGGTCGGGGGTTCGAATCCCCCCTCGGGCATGGATATTTGTGCCGTCCTAGTTCGTAAGTAGTTCATAAGTAGTTTGTAAGTTTAGGGACTGATGACCCCGTAGTTAAGTCCCATACTATACAAACATTTGAACATTTTTGGAGAACAAATGGGCTATGCCGGCCGCGGTGGCCGAGGGGACTGAGGCGCTTCAGTCACGGTCTGCACGGCCAGTACGGTCGGGGGTTCGAATCACCCCTCGGGCATGGATATCTGTGCCGTCCTTAGTTGTAGGTACTTCATAAGTAGTTTGTAAGTTTAGGGACTGATGACCCCGTAGTTAAGTCCCTTAAGCTTAACAAACAATTGAACATTTTGAAATGCGCTATGATAGAAGCAGGCCCATCACACGAAACCTCTTCGGGAATGGATGTGTGTGATGAGCAGTCAAAAGTTGAACTCTCTAACGCCTTAAAACACGCCGAATGTTTGCTTCGCAATTGGAATCCGACTGTTTACTCAAGGTGTAACATAGGAGTGGGTATAAAGGCATATAATTATGCACAATAAAAGAAGAAAAATGAGGAAAAGTGAAAAATAAAGGACCCGAAGGGGAAGAATTTTTTTTCTTTGTTATTTTTTTTTTAATCGTTTGACTTTTCATTATTTTTGTCTTTCTTTCTTTATATCTTTTTCTTTGCTTAATTTTTTATATAAAAAGTAGCAATTACAATTTTTAAAAATTATTCTGCCGCTAGGTATCGTACCCGGGTCTCCTACAGGAGATCCCAGCATCTTTCAGATTCCACCGCGCTGTCTCGCTTAGTATTAACCGCCATGTATAAGTAGATACGTTACGCGTGGTAATTTGGTACGAATTTGATCTCGATTTTCTTAGAAATCAAGGCTCATTGGAACAAAACCTTTTAGGTTGGAGGAATTCCCTCACAACGTACCTACGACCCATCAAAATCCGTTGGTACCATATATGGTGTTCCCATTGTCAGTTGACTACTCGAGATGAGTGGGTGTACTGCAGCGCCCCTAATGTGCTGTTCACGTTCTGCGTCTCGCCTGTCTCCAGTAGTCGTTTTCGTTTAGACGTAAACACCAAAACTGTAAAGCTCTCTGCTGTGTGTTTTCGCATCTAAATGATGAAGTGAGGTTATGAGAACACATTTAGGTACGAACAGGAAAATGATAATTGAGTTTATTAATGACGAAAAGATAATTCACACTTAATGGTCTCCTTAAATGTCTTTTAGTACATTCTGTACTCTATTGAGAACCTACAAAACTCTTGTGGTTATTTCTGTACTCTACTGAGAACCTACAAAACAGAGAACTGTCGTCCATATATTTGAAACTTTACACAGCTATTTGCTGAAGTAATTTTATAGTTGCAAACACACGAAACAGTACAGAAGATTCAGTAAAAAGCGCCTTTTTACATAAGTTTTTACGTCTTGTTTTCTTGCTAACAGGGAAATATCGTCGAAAAGAAGTTTCTCATCTAATAATTTCGATTCTTTCACTATTGAAATATCTTTATTTAAAACACGTTTTACGTTCCTGTTTTGTTTACGCATAGTGAACGCTTTTTCCCTGTAATACATAAATATCTTCCCTCTTGTAAATATTTCGTCTCTTTTGTAAGAGAACGCCAGTAGAAGAAGAAAAATAGGCTGTGGTGAAATCTTTTGATTGTTTGTGTATTTCTTTTATGAGTAAACAAAGCAATCAACAGGATAAACTTCAAGAACTGGGAGAGCATGTGTCTATTTTGAATGAACTTCCCAAGAATAGGTTCACTTACGATGTTAGCAGACGCCATTACAGTTAATTACTTCTGCCCACGCACATGCTGCAGCAAAAATTTAGAACTCAACACTCGGCACAATCTATTGATCATTCTCGTCATAGACGCACTCGCGATGGGGTTGGCTGCTGATTTACATCCAGGTATGGAAGGCGCAAGCATTTTGAGTTGTCAATTTTCGCCACAAAAGTCGATCGTGTAAAACGGGCTGAAGAAATACGCTGGCGCTCTTCGCCTTAATTATGGAAATAAATATGCCGTGATTCCAGCAATTACCTTAAGCTATTTACGTTTTTGTTGCTGTTTGTTCAAAATGTTCAAATGTTTGTATACCTTATGGGACTTAACTACGGGGTCATCAGTCCCTAAACTTACAAACTACTTATGACCTAACTAATACTAAGGACGGCACAAATATCCATGCCCGCGGGGGGATTCGAACCCCCGACCGGAGGGCATTATTGTTTGTTGTTGTGATCTTCAGTCCGCAGACTGGTTTGATGCAGCTCTCCACGCTACCCTGTCCTGTGCAAGCCTCTTCATCTGAGAATACGTACAGCAACCTACCTCCTTTTGATTATGCTTACTGTATTCGTCCCTCGGTCTCCCTCTACGGTTCTTACCCCATATATTTCCTTCTAATGCTAAGTTGACGATTCCTTGATGTCCCTTCTCTTAGTCAGGATATGCCAGAAACTCCCTTTCTCTCCAATTCTGTTGAGCACCTCCTCATTAGTTACGTGATCTACCAATCTAATCTTCAACATTCTTGTGTAGCACCATATTTCGAAAGCTTCTATCATCTTTTTGTCTGAACTCCTTATTGTGCACGTTTTACTCCTATGCAATGCTACACTCCAGACAAATGCTTTCAGGAAGGACATTCTGACGCTACATTCCATTACCTTTGTTTTACTCTTGTTAATGTTCATCTTATACATTCCTTTCAAGATACTTTCCATTCCGTTTAATTGCTATTGCAGATCTTTTGCTGTCTCTTATAGGATCACTATGTCCTCAGCAAACCGCAAGGTTTTTATTCCCTCTTGGTGGACTTCAATTCCCTCTCCAAATGTCTCCTTACATTTCTTCACAGTCATAATGTGAGTATTGCCTCGCGTGTTCCTACATTTCTCCTAAACCCAAATTGATCTTTCCGAAGGTCGGAAACCAACAGTTTTTCCATCGTCTGTAAATAATTCGTGTTAGTATTTTGCAACCATGACTTATCTGATAATTCTGTAATTTTTCATTTTTCTGCACTTGCTTTCTTAGGAATTGGTATCATTATATTCTTTTTGAAGTATTTCCCCTGTCTCTTACATCTTGCATACCAGGTGGAACATTTGTTTATGACTGGCTCTCCTAACGAAAATAGAGTTCGGACGGGGCATCATCTACTCCAGCGGCATTGTTTCTACTCAAATATTTTAGTTCTCTGTCTAATTCTTTTCGCAGTATCGTATCTCCTACCTCCTGTTCGTCCATTTCGTCTTCCATTTCTAGAATACTACGTTGAAGTTTATTTCCTTTGTACAGGCCCTCTATATATTCCTTCCACATTTCAGCTTTCCCCTCATTGCTTAGTACTGGTTTTTCATCTGAGTTCTTGACATTCATGCAGCAGCGTTTCTTGTTTCCAAATATCTCTTTTATTTTCCTGTAGGCGGTATCTATCTTTCCCTTGATTATACATTCTCTAGGTTCTACATTTGTCCTCTAGCCACTCCTGTTTAGGCACTCAGCACTTCCTGTCAATCTCATTTTTCAGACGTTTGTACTCCCTTTTTTCTGTTTTACTTGATGCATTTTTATATTTTCTCCTCTGAGTAATTAAGTCTAGTTGACCCTGTGTAATCCACGGATTTCTATTAGGCCTTGACCTTCCGCCTATATGATCCTCTGCTGCTTTCACTACTCTCTCAGAGCTACCCATTCTTCTTCTACTGTATTATTTTCCAACGCTTCAGCCATTCCTTGCCTAATGCTCCCTCTGAAACACTCAGCCACCTCTATTTCCTTCAGTTTGTCAAGATTCCATCTTCTTAATTTTCTACCTTTTTGCAGTCTCTTTAGTTTTAATCTACGTTGTGTCAGAGTCTATATCTGCCCATGGATATGTTTTACAGTTTAAAACGTGGTTTCTAAACCTTTGCCTTACCATTATAAAGTCAATCTGGTATCTCCCAGTGTCTCCTGGTCTCTTTCATGTACATAATCTTTTTTCATGACGATTAAACCAAGTATTTGTGATGATTAAATTGTGCTCTTCACAAAGTTATACCAGGCGATCTCTTCTTTCATTCCTTTTGCCCGGTCCATATTAACCTACTACATTTTCTTCTCTTCCTTTTCTACTACCGAGTTCCAGCCCCCATCACAATTTTCTTCTTCTTTAAAGGTCTGAATAATTTCTTTTAGTTATTCATATTTTTGTCCAGGTTCCATCTCCCAACTTTCCTACCTTTCTGCAGTCTCTTAAGTTTTAATCTGCAGTTCATAACCAACAAGTTATGGTCAGAGTCTATATCTGCCCTGGATATGTCTTACAGTTTAAAACCTGGTTTCTAAATGTATTCCTTACCGTTATAAAGTCAGTCTGGTACCTTCCAGTGTCTCCTGGTCTCTTGCACGTATATAGCCTTTTTTCATGATGTGTGAACCAAGTGTTGGTGATCCTTAAATTGTGCTCTGCGCAAAATTCCACCAAGCGATTTCCTCTTTCATTCCTTTTTCCCAGCCCATATTCACCTACTACATTTCCTTCTCTTCCCTTTCCTACTATCGAGTTCCAGTCCCCCATCATAATCAAGTTTTCGTCTCCCTTAACTTTCTGAATGATTTCTTTTATCTCCTCGTACATTTCTTCGATGACCTCATCATCGGCCATGCTAGTTGGCATATAAACTTGCACCACTGTGGTCGGTGTTGGCTTCATGTCTATCTTTGCTACGTTAATGCATTCACTATGCTGTTAATAGTAACTTACACGCTTTCCTTTTTTCTTATTCATTATCAGACGCACTCCTGTAATACCCCCAAATGATTTTGTATTTATAATCCTGTACTCACCTGATCAGAAATCCTGTTCATCCTGCCACCGAACGTCAGTAATCCATACCATATCTAACTTTAACCTATCCATTTCTCTTATCAAATTTTCTGACTTACCTCCCAGATTAAGGGTTAGAACATTCAACGCTCCGATCCGTAGAATGCCTGTTTTTTTTTTTTTTTTTTTTTTTTTTTTTTTTTTTTTTTTTTTTTTTTTTTTTTCTTGATGACGTCATCCTACCGAGTAGTCCCCGCCAGAAGATCCGATTGGGGGTCTATTTTATTTACGGAATATTTTATCCGAGAGGATGCCATTATCATATATTCATACAGTAGAGCTGCAAGTCCTCGGGAAAATTAACGACTGTAGTTTCCCCTTGCCCCTTTTGTGGGCAAGCGCTCTACTGTCTGACCTACCCGAGCACGAGTGTCGCTTCGTCCTCAGAGCATTAGTTTCGGCATTACGTTGCCTCATACCTTTAAAACTTCACAGAAGTTGTCCTGCAAACAAGATTAACATCCTGTAAGAAAATATATTGTGTAGACTTGGCTCAGCAAATGCGTAGGCGATGTTTCCACAACACAATGAAGTATTCTCTCTGACTAGGTTCTGGCGACACTAAAACTGTAATGACAAAATGTGAGGCATGCAAAGGGTGCTCAGTCGGCAGAGCGCTTGATGACGATAGGTAATGGTTCTGGGTTCGAACCCGGACCTACCAGAGAAATTTTTAATCTGCTAGGAAGTTTCATAAACTCGACTCTTTGTAGGAAACAATGTAAACAATGGTTCATCGAACCATACCACGTACTTCCACTCTTCAAGTGTACAGATTTTATTATGATGGCACCGCTTCCTTAGCAACTTTAGACTGCCTTCCGTGATGTTGATGATTGGTGTTTTAGGGCGCTCAACATCGAGGTCATCAGCGTCATACCTTCCGTCATCGAGGGCTTAGCAACTGCAGGCCTTCCATGAATGTCAAGCTCCAGCCGTGCTGTCGAAACAGTATCAATCAAGTGAGTGTTGAGCTCTGCAGTCGCGTTTGCCGTGGCAGTTGCGTGTTGTTTGGCCACAACCGTTGTTAATGGTCGTCGGTCGCTGTCAGTTAACTTCGGGTTTCGCCCACTCTTCCTCTTTGCCAGTAATGTTTTACATTCGTTTGTTTATACCTATTACCGGGGATACTAATGCTGGTGAAACGGTAAACAGTTTAGTCTTACGGTCACAGATGCTTCTGCTAACTGCACACCATCAAGTTGGCTATTTTGAAATTCCGGAAGATCATGTATTTCGCCGACCATTTGTTTTGTGACTTCGGGTTGCAGTATGGGAGGGGGTAGACTGTGACGAGCAAGGATGTGGACATAGGTCTCTAATTAAAGGAATTCATTACGCCACATGCATTTATTAACACAATGAAAACAATACTTAAATTTGAGTTGCGCAGGAGTAGCCGACCGGTCTGGAGCGCCACGTTGCGGATCGCGCGGCCTCCCGCGTCGCATTCAGCTCGTATATATAGGGTTTGCATAAATTCCGGGAACACTTTCAGTTGTTTATTGCACGAGAACCAAACACTGTACAGATATCATACATATGTCATTTTGAAAAGAAAGCCTGATTTATTTTTCTCTCATGTATACCGCCACAGCGTAGTGTGGTAATTTGCCGATAGTCAGTGTTAGTCGCAAACATGGCGAGTTCCGGTGCGGAGCGAGCTTCCTGTGTGTTAAAGTTTGAAAAAAAAAAAAAAAAAGCAAGTGTGTTCAAAGGATCTTTAGAACCAAGTACAGTAATAAGGCACCAACAACGAAGGCCATTTACCACTGGCACAACAAATTCGTTCGCTTGTGCCCCGCAAAGAAAAGCGGACGTCCCAGTGTGAGTGAAATGAATGTGGAGCGCGTACCAGGTACATTCATAAGAAATCAGTGCGTCGTGCACCCCGGAAACTCTAAGTGGCGCCGGCCGGGGTGGCCGAAGGGACTGAGGCGCTCCAGTCACGGTCAGCACGGCCACTACGGTCGGGGGTTCGAATACCCCCTCGGGAATGGATATTTGTGCCGTCCTTAGTATTAGTTAGTTCATAAGTAGTTTGTAAGTTTAGGGACTGATGACCGCGTAGATAAGTCCCATAACCTATACAAACATTTGAACATTTGATCTCTAAGTGGCTCCAGTAACAGTGAGGGAGGTCCTGCGACTGAAGCTGTCTATGAAACCATTCAAATTGGAGCTAATTCAGAAGCTAAGTGACGACGACAAAGACAAGCGTTTTGAGTTTTCTTCACAGTTGCGACAACTGAATGAGGATGGAGATGGCATTGTCGAGCGCTTAATTTTTATCGATGAAGGGGAAAGGGGAATGTAAACAGTCATAATTGTCGAATCTGGACTACAAAGCATCCACACGAAAGTGTTGAATTTGAGCGTGATTCCTCAGAGGTAAATGTTCTTTCCGCCTTGTCACGCCGAAAACTCTACGGCCCATTCTTCTTCGCCAAGAACACTGTCACTGGATATTCTCTCTTAGAAGTGGCGGCGGAGTGACCGACAGCATTGAGGCGCTATGCTCTGATGAGCGAGGCCATACCCCGTCGATCGGCCGCGGTGGCCGAGGGGACTGAGGCGCTTCAGTCACGGTCTGCACGGTCACTACGGTCGGGGGTTCGAATCCCCCCTCGGGCATGGATACTTGTGCCGTCCTTTGTTGTAGCTAGTTCATAAGTAGTTTGTAAGTTTAGGGACTGATGACCCCGTAGTTAAGTCCCATAAGCTATACAAACATTTGAACATTTGATACCCCGTCGGGGATTCGAATCCTCCGTCGGACATGGATGTTTGTGTTGTCATTAGATTAAGGTGTTTTATAAGTAGTTTGTAAGGTTAGGGACTGTTGACCTCGCAGTTAAGTCGCATAAACTTCACAAACATTTGAACATTCATTTCCTTCTTAGAAATGTTGCAGCCTTTTGAGTGTGTTTCGCGGTACACCACTGTGTCATGAGTGGTGCCTGTCGACAGGGGCCGCTCCATGCCCGGTAATAGCACCTGCCCTCGCCATGTTTACGACTAGCGCTGACTCTCTTACCAAACTATGCGGGGGTGGTATAGATGAAAAAAAATGGTTTTTCTTCAAAAAGACTGTTGTATGGTACCTGTACAATGTTTGGTTCTAGTAAAATAAATAACTGAAAGTGTTCCCAGACTTCACGCACGCCGGCCGCGGTGGCCGAGGGGACTGAGGCGCTTCAGTCACGGTCTGCACGGCCACTACGGTTGGGGGTTCGAATCCCCCCTCGGGCATGGATATTTGTGCCGTCCTTAGTTGTAGGTAGTTCATAAGTAGTTTGTAAGTTTAGGGACTAATGACCCCGTAGTTATGTCCCTTAAGCTTAACAAACATTTTTATACATTATACTTCACGCACACCCTGTAATTCGTAAAATTTGCCGCGGTGAAGTAGCCGAGCGGTCTAAAGCGTCTCACTGCGGAGCGCGCGGTTGCTCCCGTGGTGGAGGTTCGAGTCCTCCCTGGGGTATGGGTGTGTGTGTTTGTCCGTAGGTTAGTTTACCTAGGTTTAAGTAGTTTGTAAGGTACGGACTGATGACCACGCAGTTTGGTCCGATAGATTTACAAACATTTGAACATTTTTGAATTCGTAAAATTTCGTTGGGTGCTCGTATCTCTTCGATAACCTTATCATTTTTCACCTCTTTATAAAAGTAATTTGATTTAAACAAGTAAAATTGTTGTTATATAGTGTTCATGACAAATAGGCTTCGTTGCTGTTAGTAAATCAACTTCATTCAGTGTCGCAGAAAGTATTTCGAAAAATAAAGTAACAGTTCTTACCAATAGTATGATTGTTATCAGTGCAAATATATGCAAACGCAACAGGAAAAGCTGTGTACCACATGACCAGTCTATCATAAACCCATGCTGGTTATTGAAATCCTCCCTTGCTTTCAAGGAAACAAGTTAATAAAACTTTTAAGCATTATAATGTGATAACCCGTTCCAATTAAGTACAATACAAACTTTTTACAAACATTGTATTAGAATATCACTATAAGATACGATTGAGTTATATTGTGATTAACACCAAACTACATTTTTTACGCGCAAGGAAAGACTCCTAGTACGTAAAAGGCGCACGGTCAACTGAGGTAAGGCTTTATTGTTGACTGAGTCCATCCAGAAAGCCAGCCGACTTCCTCACGAGAAAACGAATAATTTGTCCGAAATTGGCCGAAACCGAATATTCGGTCAACTGTTATTAGAAATACAAACGAATTTACGACATTAGCTGACGTAGGGCTTCTGGGCGGTGAATTAAATTACGGGGGAAAAAATTGGAAACGTAAGTCACGCCGGTTTCGAACCTAGTCCTCGTGCTAAGCAGGAATTCACACTGACCACAATAAAATCTGTATACACTGATTACCATGATGGCACGTACTACCGTAGCATACTTTCTCCCATCCGCAATTTTCAGCTTACCCTCTCCATATGTAGATAGCGCTATTGCCATATTTTGACATATTACCCAGATCATTTCATCTATTTCCGTAAGAGATGGAGCGTGGTATTCATCAGCATTAGAAAAGTATCTCTGCCCGTCATCGTCTAAGTTATATACAGCAAGTCTTTGCAACACTTAGAACAGTAATCACATAGTATGGTACCGTTCAAAAATGTTCAAGTGTTTGTAAATCTAAGGGACCAAATTGCTGCGTACAGCGTCCCATAGACTCACAAACTACTCAAAGTAACTTATGATAAGCGCAACAAACACACCCATGCCCAAAGGATTAGGGAGGACTCGAACATCCGTCGGGGAGCGGCCGCTCAATTGCCCTACGACGCCTGCGCGAGTCAAGTCTTTGGACGACAGGACCTAATCTGGGAGTGTCATGCAGTGACCATATTCCGCAATTTTGCCCACATATGAGTCTTAGGATAGTTTAACATTTATTTATGTATTACAGTGTCGTCAGTAATAAACTTATCTTCATTGGGATTCCGGACATTATTTTGATGAGAATAAATTTTTATAATAAATAACGGGCAACCAGATGCGTTAAAACTGGTTTTATTAAAACTTTTACCTAGGTTTCGAACAAATTAATTTTGTCTTCCTCAGAAGTCGGACGTTTCCAATTAGGTTATTTGAGGATCACTGGCGTTGTTGACAGATGCAATGGAACAGCAGAATGGTCCCGAAATTCTCAGTTTCTGGTTCTTTAGAAATACTTCTTGTTCCGTCAGTACCTTTCGTGTTGTTTTACGGGCAGTAAAATATTTCTCAAGTACCTGAAATTAGACTTCCTAGCGAACTGAAGTACCAGAATTTCGGGACCATTCTGGTGTTTCATTGCAGCTGTCAGCAACGACAGTAATCGTCAAATAACCTAGCTGGAAACGTCCGACTTCTGAGGAAGACAAAATTACTTTTGTCGAAACCTAGGTAAAGGTTTTAATTAAACCCATTTTGCCTGCTATTTATTCTAATAAAAATATAAATTCTACCGTTGGTGAACTGCATCTGTGTTAAAGATTGAGGAGAATACCTACTCTCAGCAACTTGGTATATTTTCAGCTATTCTGCTTAGCACTTTCTTTAGAAATTCAAAGCTCTGAGATGCACGATGTATTCGTGTGCGCAGGCTTACAGTCCAACTTAACGAAGTGGTTGGCTTGATATTCGCAACTGCCGGATGGAAAGCTTAGGCCGGTAAATCTGTTCACTTCCTGTGGCATCATCTACGGAGTCCTGGTTAGACTTACACACGCTCAGGAAGACTTAGTACAGGGAGGGGCTCTTGCAAAATATGTTAAAACTGGTACTTTGTGCTGTAACGTAAATTTTCCGAAATTTTAACTTAATGTAATTTTAACTTAATGCACCTTTTCGAATAAACGTTCCCATTCCAAGTAAGAAATATCTCGCGACTCCCTTCCAATTAAAAATATTCTGGCGACCACCCTCCACATATTCACGAAACATAAAAAAATCTATGTTATCTAAAAGGAAACAGATTTAATCTTCGTTAACAAGTAATTACGTAAGAGGAGCCGAATGTTCGGTGACGATTTCGGTTTCTGTCGGAAATTATATTTCGGTGGGACTCTATACTTGCGTACCAATTGTGTCTACGTGTACGAAGTTAATTTTAAATTCCATCGACGTCTGACCATATGTTCCAGAGACTTCACTTCCCCACCTTTCCTTGGCAATGTGTATTATAATGGAACCTTCCTAGATTATTTTTCTATCTGACAGTGTCAACCCATTTGGAACCATGTGTTTAGCTATATCTGCTGGGTAGATTGCATCTGTCCTGTATCGTAAAATTTCATCGTATGTATATGGTCATGCATTTTTTTTCGAAACATCATTAACATGAGTAAATCTGCCTGACAGACAAGTCTTCCTGAGCCATGCACCGACACTCGATCCTTGCACATTTCCAAAAGCCTGCCGAAGGCAATGAATCACGTTCGGATCCAAGGTGAAAACCTTTTCGAATAAACGTCCCCATTCCAAGTAAGAAATATCTCGCGACTCCCTTCCAATTAAAAATATTCTGGCGACCACCCTCCACATATTCACGAAACATAAAAAAATCTATGTTATCTAAAAGGAAACAGATTTAATCTTCGTTAACAAGTTTGTTTAGGTAGCCATCATTCACACCAAGCACCGAAATTCTTCGTTCTGAATGTGAAAAACTCCTTGTATTTGTTGCAACTGATTTTATTTATTCCAGACGCGTTTCTCCTTCTATTTTAAAGGCATCTTCAGTGGGATATACAAGTACAATTTTTTGTGAGATGTATTGTTTTGAGATTATAAACAGTTCATGTATTTTTTCACATAAGGGTGGACTCGTATTCGGAAGGATAGTAGTTCAAATCCACCTCCGGCCATCCAGATTTAGGTTTTCTGTGATTTCCCTAAATCACTCCAGGCAAATACCGGGATGGTTGCTTTCAAAGGGCACGCCCGATTTCCTTCCCCATCCTCACCCAAAAATCCGAGCGTAAGCTCCGTCTCTAATGACCACGCTGTCGATGGGACGTTAAACCCTAAGATTCCTTTCTTTCTTTCACATAAGGGAAGAAGTTTTCGTTTACATTTTCGTTGTCTTTTCAACTATCTTCACCAGACAGCTTTCTTATAAATACCTGGACGATTTTTTTTCGGTGTCTTTTTCGGAATTGAACACACTATCCTATTTTACATGATTTCCGACAGAAAAATATATTTACTTAACCAATTCATAATTGATGATACACAAGCAACTCCATAATTTTGACAGTAAATACATTTCCCTTAGGCACACGTTTTTGTATTATTGATTTCTCCAGTATGGTGCAAGTGCTTCCTCCTGCGACCCACAGTTTGAAAGTCACTGCTGTAGGTCATCCCGTTACTGCGTGTTCTCCCCTACAAAATGTCAGGATCACTATACAGACTTCTCTGAGCAGATCAGCCAGTGCTTCTCAGTTGCGAAACGCCTTATTGCTGCACGAGAAGCTACTGCAGGCAGCAGCAGCGTTAGCGCATGCTACTCGCGGCAGCTGCATCGACGAACGCCCCGACCTCGGCACAGCGCAACAGCTGCATGAAGTGTATTACATTTGCCGGCGAGAGTTCTGCAATGCAACCTGAGGTAACTGTTATGTCGGGTAAGCGCTAATGGTGGTTTGATGTAACCGCCTCGCACTTCACGTCTGCCCCGAGTGAGGACTATTAACGAGGGGAATGCCTCGATCCGCGCTGCTCATTACACCGATGTCTGTGCCCTGGACAGCTGGTCGTGAATCTTCTAGTTTGTAGCACTGCCACTGGCTGTTCCGCAGCACCTCTGCGCTAATGCATACTCTGTTACGGATGGCCGATTTCTGTCTTCACACGCCGTCAATTTCTATATTTCACTGCAGTGATTTCTGGGATGGCAGGAAAGAATTTACTTCTACATACTTCTACATACACAGCTTGCCCTTTATTCACATCAAGTGTTAAGTGCCATCGACAAAGGATCTCAAATCGATTCCATATTTCTGGATTTCAGGAAGGCTTTTGACACTGTACCCCACAAGCGGCTTCTCATGAAACTGCGTGCTTATGGAATATCTCCCCAATTGTGCGATTGGATTCACGATTTCCTATCAGAAAGGACACAGTTCGTTGTAGTTGACGGTAAGTCATCGAGTAAAACAGAAGTGATATCTGGCGTTTCACAGGGAAGCTTTATAGGTCCCCTACTCTTCCTTGTGTTTATAAACGATTTAGGAGATAATCTGAATAGCTCCCTTAGACTTTTCGCGGATGATGCTATCGTTTATCGGTTAGTGAAATCTACAGAGGATCAAAAGCAACTGCAAAGTGATTTAGGCAAAATTTCTACATGGTGCGAAAAGGCAATTGACACTAAATAAAGAAAAGTGTGAAGTAATACACATGACCACTAAAAGAAATCCGCTGAACTTTAATTATGCGATAAATCAGCCAAACCTTAAGGTCGTAGATTCTACCAAATACCTAGGAGTTACAATTACGAACAACTTTGACTGGAGAGAACACACAGAAAATATTGTGGGGAAGGCGAACCAAAGGTTACGTTTCATCGGCAGAACGCTTCGAAGATGCACCAGCTCCACCAAAGAGACTGCCTACATCACACTTGTGCGTCCTCTCCTGGAGTACTGTTGCCCCTTGTGGGACCCTCACCAGGTGCGACTGACGGAAGACATTGAGAAGGTTCAGAGAAGGGCATCTCGTTTTATCACGTTACGGGGGGGGGGGGGGGGGGAAGCATCACGGAAATGTTGCAAGAATTGGGGTGGAAATAATGAAAAGAAAGACGTTATACATTGCGGCGTGATCTGTTTGCGAAGTTTCAATCACCGGCTTTTAGTTCTGAATGTGAAAATATTTTGCTAGCACCCACCTACTTAGGGAGACATGACCATCCCAATAAAATAAGAGAAATCAGTTCGAAAACGGAACGATTTAGGTGTTCTTTCTTCCCGCGCGCTATTAGAGAATGGAACGGTAGAGAAAAGTTATGAAAGTGGTTAATGAACCCTCTGCCAGGCACTTGAATGTGATTTGCAGAGTATCTATGTAGTTGTAGACATACAAACTTAGCAATCCACCCAAAGGCGTGTGGCTGAGGGTACTCGGTACCACAACTAGTTAGTTGCTTTTCTGTTCCATTCAGATACAGGACAAGGGAAAAATGAATGCTTGTATGCCTCTGTACGAGCGCTAATCTTTTTGATTTTATATTTGTGGTCTTTATGCGAAATGTAGTTTGGCTGCAGTAGAATTGTTCTGTAGTCCGCTTCAAATTTTGAGCCACCTAAAATTCTTCAACAGTGTACTCGAAAAGAACGTCGACTTCCATCCGGCGACTCCCACTTGAATTCCCGAAGCATCTCAGTAACACTCGCGCATTGATCATACAATGTAAGTTTTCACGGCCGGCGTCAACTTCATTTAAAACTTCCGGGCTCATAAGCCGTGGTCGATTTATAAAACTTCCCCCCTTCTCTGTTTACGATGATTCCAGTGAACGAAGCTATCTCTTGCTTATCGGATATTTTTCCACCTGACATGTATCATTGTTTAGACACTGCCTCACCACTACCTACTTTCAGTGCAATAACGAGTTCTATAAAAAGATTGACGTAGTGGCTATGGGCAGTCCACTGAGTCCAGCGGTGGCCAATCTATTTATGGAGTCGTTCGAAAAACAGGCGTTGCAGACTGCTAATAAAAAGCTAGCTAGGTGGTACCGATATGTCGATGACACTTTCGTGCTATGGACACACGGTGCAGAGGAATTAGATGCCTTCTTAACGCATCTCAATGGTATCAACCCCAGAATACAATTTATGATGGAAACGAAGAGCAACGGGCAGCTGAATTTTCTCGATGTTTCTGTAATCAAGCACGTGGACGGGACGTTGTGCCACAAGGTCTACAGGAAGGCTACTCATACTGACCGTTACCTGCATAAAGACTCTAACTACCATCCCAGACAAAAAAGAGGTGTGGTTAAAACATTGGTTGACAGGGCGCATAAAATTTGTGAACCTACTTATTTAAAAGATGGGTTGGAGCATTTGTTGTTTGTTTGTAAATCTATCGGACCATTGGAGCATTTACGATCCACCTTCCAGAAGAACGGTTATTCTACCAAAGAAATAGATAGAGCCCTTCGTCCCAGGAAGAAAGTTAATGTTAACAAGGAACAACAACAGCACAAGGGGAAAGTTTTTCTTCCGTTCATAAATAAGGTTACAGACCGCATTGGAAAAGTGCTGGACAAGTATGGGGTAGAAACCATTTTCAGACCTACAAGGAAGATAAAAGAATATTTAACATCTGCAAAAGATGTACGACATCCGCTGAAGACATCAGGTGTATATAAAATTCCCTGCAACTGTGGTTCAGTCAACATTGGAACCGCAAAAAGACGCCTCAATACTCGTCTGGTCGAAATAAAAGGAATTGCCGCCTTGGGCACACGGAGAAATCGGCCGTAGCGGAACATGTATACCAAGAAGGCAACCATAAAATTAAATTTAATGAGACTAGTGTCATCTCAAAAACTTAGCACTATCATGCGCGCACATATAGAGAAGCAATCGAGATATATATACATCGCAATAATTTTATCAGGAAAGAGGAAGCTGTTAAATTAGACAGAATTTGGACTTCTGCTTTACACCAGCGGGACAATCGATTCTTCTCTGCCAAGAATGTTGGCAATACCAGAGATAGTGTCGTAGCCGACGTCACGTGATGTCTTGTGGTGCCCTCTACATTGCCTATATATACGGCGTTCCCTTATGTTCTCATCACAGTTCGCCACTCTACCTCTGAAGATGTCTTCCGCCGCCGAAGATGAAACGTTAGGGGAAAGTTTTATAAATCGACCACGGCTTATGAGCCCGGAAGTTTTTAATGAAACTCGCGCATTGATTGAACCTACCAGTAACTAACTCACTACTTTCTTGTCTTCCTTTAAGTCGATATGGTGCGGATCCCAAACACTTGACTAATACTCAAGATGGGGTCATAGAAGCATTTTATATTCGGTCTCCTTTAAGACGAATCACATCTTCGCTAAATTCTCCCAATATACCGAAGTCGACCATCCGCCTTCCCCACGACTGTCCTTATATGCTCGTTTCATTGCACATCGCTGTGCAGCGGTACGCCTTAGATCAGGGGTTACCAGACTATTGGTCACTGCGTACCACTTATTTGTTTTAGAACTTTCGGGGTACCACTATAGTTAGTTTACTTTTAATGATCCCTGACTGGTGGACCGGGGGAGGGGGGGGGGGCGAGGCAGCGCAGAAGGTTGAACGACAAATGACGACTGCCGAGTCACGGCGGATTAGCCGTGCGAACTGAGGCGCCGTGCTGCGGTGCGCGCGGCAGATCGCCGTCAGGGGTTGAGACCTCCCTTGGCCAAGGGTGTATGTGTTTTACTTAGGTTAGTTTACCTTAGTTTAAGTAGTTGGTAAGCTAGAGACTAATAACCAAGCACCGGCCGCGGTGGCCGAGGAGACTGAGGCGCTCCAGTCACGGTCTGCACGGCCACTACGGTCGGGGGTTCGAATCCCCCCTCGGGCATGGATATTTGTGCCGTCTTTAGTATAAAGTAGTTGATAAGTAGTTTGTAAGTTTAGGGACTGATAACCCCGAAGTTTAGTCCCATAAGCTTAACAAACATTTTTTTGAATAACCAAGCAGTTGAGTTCCAGACGTGACATACAGTCGTTGATGAGGTATGCACCCACATCAGTATGAATTGATAAACAGTGCTATTAGGACGCTGTGTAGAATTATAGCGCCACAGATAGTGATGTGGTCATGCGTTTATTGACACGTTTCGATTAAATCATCTTCATAATCTGTAAAGCTGCAAACATCAGTAAGCCTGGTGTCACAAAAGATAGAGAACTGTATGGACAAGAGATACCAAAGTGCATTACAAACACAAATATCTTAAGTACATACCGTGGAGGCGGGTAAACATAATAAAATTGTATGGCGTCAAGGCCCTGCTGAACATTACTAAAGCCAAATCACCCAGAATCGTCAAAGTCAACGGTAGACGCCACCAGGTGGCTCTAGTGTAAATGACAAAGATAAGAAAAATAGAAACTATATAAAACCAAATAGAAAGAATTAAAACCTAGTAATCCTTCAAATATTTAAGTTAGAAATGGAGAGGACGGGACTATACAATACAACTGTATGCAGCTGTTATTGTTAAACTCACACACCTATGGTGGTGCCCCATGGCATGGCGAGGATAGAAAGGCGGGAGACCAGGACGTATTCAAATGGGAGTAAAATTGACGAATACTGTCAGCTATTATAAAATCCGTCAACTTTACTCCCGATGAATACGTCCTGGTCATATTTTATTACTTTTAACCTCCGCTTGTTTTATGACATATATGTGTAACCCTACTAATGTAACATGCCAACCGTTAAATAGTGGTATTTTATAATAGCTGACAGTATCAGTCAATTTTACTCCCATTTGAAAACGTCCTGGTCTCCCGCCTTTCTATCCTCGCCATGCCATGGGGCACCACCATAGGTGTGTGAGTTTAACAATAAGAGCTGCATACAGTTGTATTGTATAGTTCCGTCCTCTCCATTTCAAACTTAAATATTTGTAGGATTACTAGGTCTTAATTCTTTCTGTTTGGTTTTATATAGTTTCTATTTTTCTTATCTTTGTCATTTACACTAGAGCCACCTGGTGGCGTCTACCGTTTACTTTGACGATTCTGGGTGATTTGGCTTTAGTAATGTTCAGCAGGGCCTTGACGCCATACAATTTTATTATGTTTATCCCCATCCACGGTATGTACTTAAGATATTTGTGTTTGTAATGTACTTTGGTATCTCCTGTCCATACAGTTCTCTATCATGTTGTGACACCAGGCTTACTGATGTTTATAGCTTTACAGATTCTGAAGATCATTTAATCGAAACGCGTCAATAAACGCATGACCACATCACTATCTGGGCCCTATAATTTTACACAGCGTCCTAATAGCACTGTTTATCAATCAAGCAGTTTAGTCCCATACATTTACAAATATTTGAACGAGTGCCGCGGTGTTGAGGTTTTCACAATCTTGATTAGTGTTGACAAAATGCATATGTTTTTGCGTCAAGCCGATCCACTTCTATCTGTAACAAAAATGTGAGACAAGTAATAAGATTTTGTAGAAGCACTTTTTTACGCAGTGCTTATGTTTACAAGTGATACTTATTTGTTGCAAATAATATGAAATTAAATAATGCCGGTTCTGATACCAATATCGATTATCTTTTACAAAAGGAATTGAACGAATTGTGGAAGATAGTAATAAACTAAACATGGTAAATAGAGGCCAAAAGGAATCAGGAGGAAGCATGTCGCTTTATATCTTTAATCAAAGCTTCAAAGTCTGGCTCGAATGAGCTCAACTTAATTCTCAGATCTTCTTCATCACAGTCTGTTTCTGTGTTTATTTTTAATATACAGTAACTCAGAAAACCCACTTTCACACTTGTAAGTACTAACAAACGACACCAAAAATCGGGGTGCTTGATGGAAACAGGTCATTCTTTTTTCCCATCGGAGAGGAAACCTGAGATTTCCGTTTGAAAGCATCTTCCATTGAACTGTCACTAGTCATGTCAGGGAAAGTTTCTTTCGGCGTTCCTTCATATGGTGCTTTTCCTGAAAATGGATTTCTGATCCAGTCATAGTTTGTGTAATCTTCGGGAAAGTACTTTACAAAATGATTTGAAGGACTTCTATATGTTTAGTAATGTCTCGAACTAAATCTTCCATGCGAGCTAGTTTATTGTCCAAAAAATGTTCAAATGTTTGTTAAGCTTAAGGCACTTAACTGCAGCGTCATCAGTCCCTAAACGTACAAACTACTTATGAACTTCCTTATACTAAAGACGATACAAACACCCATGCCCGAGTGGCGATTCGAACCCTCGACCGTTGCGACCCTGCAGACTGTGACTGGCGCGCCACAGACCGCTCGGCCACTGCGGTCGGCTTTTCATTGTCCACAAAAAGTTATGTACGAGTGCGGAATGAAGTGAGTTATTGTACAGTTCTTGTGATATAAAAAGAGTGAAATTTATTTTAAGAGACGATATTTTGTTATCTGCTAAGAAAGATTTTGTGTCTCGTCCTTGTGGGCCCATATTTAAAAAATTAAACTAAATGTTCAAATGTTTGTATAGTCTATGGGACTTAACTACGGGGTCATCAGTCCCTAAACATACAAACTACTTATGAACTACTTACGAACTAGGACGGCACAAATATCCATCCCCGAGGGGGGATCGAACCCCTGACCATAGTGGCCGTGCAGACCGTGACTGGAGCACCTTAGTCCCCTCGGCCACCGCGGCCGGCAAAAAATTAAGCCTCTCGAATATATCGGCTTAATAGGTTATCCCTGATAATTACTGTTCATCAGTGAAAAAATTCTTCATATGTTTATTTTTGTCTCTGAGAAACATGACTAGTGCAACGCCACACGTTGCTACACTTAATAAGTTGGCAGAAGTTGTAAAGCGTCATGGAAACTTCCGAATAACCACCGACAAGACTCGACTGAAATATCGCAACGTCAAACGAGACAAATCATTCCGTGTAAAGGCAGCGACAATCAATGAGGGAGGTTTGGAAAGGGTGTTAAATCCGATGTTCCCGTGTCCTGCGTACAGTTTGAATCAAACATTCTGCGGAAAGTCCAGTTTCTCTAATATTACACAGATGTTATCGGTAATTTTAGCAATCATTTGTGTCACTATCACTTACTATAAATATTGAATAATTTAACAGAATAATTATATCTATATCAGTAACTGTTTTGTTTACTTGTGCACGTACCACCACTTGTTGCCTATTACCAGTTGCACGTGTACCACCGTCTGGGAACCGCTGGCCTAGATATTTAATTGACGCGTCTCTGTCAAACAGCACACTACTAATGCTGTATTCAAACATCACGGGATTGTTTCTCATGTTTATCAGCATCACCTAAATTTTTTCTTCGGTTAGAGCAAGTACTGCCATTCCTCACACCACCTAGAAATTTAGTCCAAGTTATCCTGCATCCTACCAGTCATTCAGTGACGACACCCTCTTGTATACTACAGCATCATCAGCAAACAGCCTCAGAATGCAACTCTGTCCGTCACATCATTTATATAAATAGAAAATAATAGCGGTCCGGTCACATTCTCTGGGCCACTGCTCACGATACCCTAGTCTCTAACGAACACTCACCATCGAGGACAACGGTACTGGGTTCAATTAATTAAGTAGTCTTCTAGCCACTCACACGTTTTGGTGCCTATTCCATATTCTCGTACCTTCGTTAGCAACCCGCAGGGCCGTACAGTGTCAAACGCCTTTCGAAAACCGCCGTATACGCAGTCTGCATGTTGCGCTTCGTCCATAGCACGCAAGATGTCATGAGTGAAAAGGCAAGCTAAAATTCGCACGATCGCTGCTTGCTAAAGCCGTGCTGATGCATAGGCAGAAACGTTTCCGTCTCAAGGATATTTACTATATTAGAGCTGAGAATGTGTTCAGGAATTCTACAGGATATGTCTTAAACAATTATCAACCATTGTTGGTGCCTGACTTAAAATTTCAGAAGCCATTCTGTACTCTGAAAATTAGAACTTGCTACTAACATCTCAGGTCATTAGTATACACCTCAGCTCACCTATGCTGAACCAAGAGTAAAGAGTAATCTTAAAAATTTTAATAATTAAAATAAGACAGTCTAGATCGCAATTTGTTGCGTTTATTGCTGGCAACCGGTTTCGGTTCTATAAAACCATCTTCAGGTCTTTGGCAGCGTGGCTAAGGTGTCAAAGGCCTGATGATGGTTCTATAGAACCGATACTGGTTGCCAACAATAAATGCAACAAATTGTGATCTCGACTGTCTTATTTTAATTATCAAGAATAAAGAGATTGCATACATTACGCTTGTCCGCTTTCATTTGGAGTATTGCTGCCCAGTTTGGGTTTCCTATCAAGTGGGGTTTTACAGAAGCCATCTAAAGAGTCCAAAGAAGGGCAGCTCGCTTTTTATTATCACGATACAGGGAAGACAGCGTCACGAAAATCATACAAGATCTGGGGTGGGAATCATTACAAAAACGGCGGTTATCGCTGCGGCGTGGTCTTCTTACGAAACTCCAATCACCAACATTCTCCTCCGAATACGAATATATATTGTTGACTCCTACCTACATAGGTAGAAATGATGAAGAGAATAAAATTCGAGAAATCAGAGCTTGAACAGAGAGATTCGGGTGTTCTTTCTTCCCGGGCGCTATTCGAGAATGGAACGGTAGATGAATAGTATAAAGGCGGTTCGATGAACCCTATCTCAGACACTTAAATATGATTTTCACAGTATCCCATATAGATGTAGAAGACCTTCCCACTACCGATTTATTCGAGAAGTATTGCAAAAGCGTTTATAACTGAAGATCTAGATTTATAGTAAAGCCGTACATTAGTTCAAAACATAAACAGTTTTCAAATTCTATATCTAAGTAGCTGTAAATGGCCACGAGTTTCATTGGATTTTTACAGAATGAAAGGAAAATAGAAAGCTCACGTTTCTAATACGTGTAATTTCATAATGCTTCGTGGATTAGAATTGGATAGACGCCCTACACTCTCTGTTTCCCTTATCTCTGTCCCCCTTACTCTGGCCTTCCCCTCATTTCCCTGTCTTTGTCCATATCCTCTTCCATCCTCTATGTCCCATACCACCCGATACTCGTTCCCCATCTTTCTCTGCATCTCCACTACCACACTCTCCATCTCATCAACACATTCTTCCTGTTCAACTTCTCCTCCCCCTCTGTACGTCAATTCCTCCCCCTTCCTCTAGCTAACTAACACTTCCAACGTAGTGCCTTGTATAATGTAATGCTTCAAAATCTTGTAGCTATGAATGTTCTTGACATTCTCTTTGCATTACGTGCATGTTTCGTATACCTAAGTTTAATATATTTCATAAATGAATTTATATAAAACGTTAATGATTTGAATGTGATGGAGATGTTAGAGGATATCAATAAGTTCCGTGAGGAATTTGGAATGACAATTAATGAGAAAAAGTCAAAATGTGTGGTTTTGATTGCAAGAAAAGTAGGAACAACTATAATCCTAGGGCAGAAAGCAATAGAGCAAGTTAGTGCATTCAGATACCTGGGAAGCATAATTACGGAAGATATGAGATGCCGTTAGGCAGTGAAAACTCGCATAGCGATTGCCAATGAGGCATTTATGGAAGAAGGAAGTTGAGGGTTTAACGTCCGTCGACAGCGTGGTCATTAGAGGCGGAACTCATACTCGGATTTTTGGTTAAGAATAAGGAGGGAAATCGGCCGTGCCCTTTACAAAGTAACCATCCCGGCATTTGCCTGGAGTATGGCACTATATGGCGCCGAGACGTGGACACAGAAAAAAAGGCGAAATAAGATTAGAAGGATTTGAAATGTGGGCTTGGAGGAGGATGGAAGAAAAAAATGGGTAGACAAAGTGCGAAATGAGGAGGTGTTGAGAAGAGTGGGCGAAGACAGAGAAATTTTAAAGCTAATCATAAAGAGGAAACGTAAATGCCTTGGACACTGGATAAGAAGATATTTTCTGATGGAGGCTATGGAGGGCACAGTGAATGGAAGAAGAACGAGCTGCATAAGATAGCAGATCGTTGATAGCATAAGTATAGAGAACAGTTATGAGAAAACAAAGAGGATGGCAAAAACAGGACTGCGTGTATAAATGTCCGTCCGATTTGATTAATTTGTGACAGTAAAACTGTGTATGTAGTGAAAGACTATTTCAAATGCGCCACTTTTGTAAACGGGATATGCCACTAAAGACATTTATGTTCATTAACTAGTAACGAAATATAGTTATTAAAATTAATACGGGTGTTAATTTAAAATAGTGTTGGAACATTTTAACCCATTTTCAACAGATTTCTTTTAGAAACAGTGTTAGCAGTTGTAGCGAGTAGCCATCGACCTGGATTGCAGCATCCTGCCCCCATTGCGTGGCAGAAATAAAAACAGTAATGAATATAAATCAGGGTCGGGTGGCACCATATTATTAATGACTTACTAATTTTATTTCAGCTCATCTGGACGCGAAAGTGAACTTATGTTTTTTTTTATAAAAAATAGTGGTAAAGATAATTTTACGACAAAGGTATGGTATGAAGAAATGCAGATTGTGCCGTGTTATATAACCCTTAACAGTGAGTTATATTTCAGAATAAGTGGGAAGGATGAAATACTTATCTCATTTAATAATTTTCTGGATAGTCAGTTTGTAGAAAGCAATTATAGTGAAACAGTTTTCATGTCAGGGAACTTTCATATATTTTTCATTTTGTGTAGATATCAAACCGTAGACAGTGAAATAAAATTCTTAAGGTTAGTAAAAAAAGCTAGCCTAGGTTCGTTGCAGGTCTTTGGTTCCACGTAGCATTTCAAATAACTACTAACTAACTTCAATGGAAAGATATTTTACCATTAGTAATGTGGAACTGTATTGTAAAAATACTCGTGCAAATCAAAGACATTAAGTAAAATTTTACCCGTACTGAGCTAGCCGAGAATCAACAGGAATAAAATGAAATAAATAAAATACAGAATAACCTGTTTAATCAAAATAAAAATAATTAAATACTATCTATTAACGAGTATTTTACAATGTGAAGACGTACCTTAGGGCTGAACACTGATGATGACAATTAGAATTACGAAATGTTATGAAAAAAAAATCGGGAAAAGTTTATATATATATATATATATATATATATATATATATAATCTCTTACATTGATTCCCATAAACAACCAACCAGGTTTGTGTATCAAAAAACCCCAAAACAAGCTCATAATATGGCATCCATCCTGCCTCAAGTCAGGCATGGGAGAGGTTTCGTTTTGATTTCGGCATCTATATTGTTGTATTCAAATGTTTCAATTATTATTCCACTGATGGGTTTACTGTAAAGCAATAAGTCGCCGTCCTCGACAACTAGCTGTTTATTTATGGCTAAAATATTTCTAACAAACACTGACACATTCCCAAATGATAGTGTACCTACCCACACTGCCAAAGTCTTCACACGTCGTTTGTGGAGTACCATAAAATTATCAATCATCTCTTATGGATAGAAAATCGTCATATCTTAAGGCAAATGATCTGTAATGGGGAGTTTCAGAGTACAGAGGGAGGACCAAATTTACAGCTCCAACATGGGTGGTGACATTCCGTTGAATGACTTGGTAGCATTACGTAGGAAATGTAGAGACACTTTACTCAACTCTGTCTCGAAGAGTTGTAGCTGTTCTGAAAAGGAATGGTAGGACAACTCTGTACTAATAAATAAGGTGTCACTATTATTTCTTTAACGCCATATATATATATATATATATATATATATATATATATATATATATATATATTCCCGGATGAAACGGACGATGAATATCGAAAAATAGAAGCTTAAAATAATTTTTTTATATATTTTCAGAAAAGTTGTAAGATATGTAATATATATTTATTTTATTTTTATAATACTGTAAATCGCAATTACATGAAGTAAGAAGGTAAAGCAGTCAATAATCCGAAGACTGGTTTGAACACCACAGTGCTTTACTAGGCATGGTCCTGTTTGGAGGTGGTATGCCGTTGCCTTCCTCCAACCGAACTGACTTACCCAGCCAGTTATAGGGTGACCTACAGTTTAACGTGGGTTCCGAACCACGGTGCTACTCGGTATTTTTCACATGAGCAATACTGCCAGAGGTGAAAGAAGTGGAAAGTGACAGATAAAAATCCTAGGACCCGGCGGTGATCGAACCCGCACTCTACCACTGTGCAATCGAGGCGCACTACATCAAATATAAAGTAATACAAACACACACACACACACACACACACACACACACACACATATATATATATATATATATATATATATATATATATATATATATATATATATATATATATATATATAAAGTAAAAAAAATATGTTTTTTAAAACTGGGATAATAAGTAAAAATGATCAGTGGAGCGAAGCCTTTCCTTATATTTTTATAATTATAGTTTGTTTTGGAAAAGTGGAATATGCGAATCATTCATTCAACTTCAGTTAGGAAGTGATATTGTATTCAGTGCAAATGAAAGGAGATTTGACACCTCTAGTTAAAGATTACTGGCATTTTTTAAAGTAATTGAATTTCAAATGGTTTAAATCATTTTATATGTAGAATACACAGAATATTCAAAAATAAATTTGTTAGTTAAAAGAGTAGTTCCCGTCAGCCTATGTTATGCGCGTCTTCTTACAGTGGACGTTTAATACCTGTGACAGATCGCAGAATATACAGTGGCTGACATGTACGAATAATTATTCTTGCTGTAGATAACTTCAGAGAAATGAAATTCGGCAGCAGGTAGTGACGGCTATAGTGTGAATCCTTTTCCTCACATCATTGTTTAAAACACATTAGCAAGCACAATAATTTCAAATCGCATTTCACTCTTTTCATAATACACTAATAGTTTAAAAGAAGATTTACTGTTCTGACAAATTAAATATTTATGTCGTTATAAATAGAAATTTACAAACCCTGAGACTGTTTTTCGTCTCGAACATGTCAAACACGTTAAAGATAAAGGTGAAGCATTGAATTAAAATTATTGATGCGTCTGGGAATGGAACCGAATCTCCATGCTTACTAGGCAGACGTCTTACCGCTGCACGGAGAGCCTTGGCAGTTGTGTCAATATTTCATGGAACACAGAAGCTGAATTATGGTTGGTAACATGGAGGGACGTCGTATTTAGACTATTCCGAGACATCTTAATCACTAGTGGTGCGGTGGTCTAGTTCTAAGACGTTTGCTAGTAAGCATGGAGGTCCGGGTTCGATTCCCAGCTGCATCACAAAATTTAATTCAATGCTTCTCCTATATCTTTAAATATTTATGGTTGAAATTTCTCTATAGCCTAATCGTTGGTTCTTATTACAGTGCATTATTACGAGATCTATGGGCATTAGGCACAATAAAAAACAAGACATTGACATACTGTACTTGTCAAACAGTGCTATAGAGGAGTGGTTCCCAGCCTACATTCCATGCAACTATATAATTTCAAAAAATTATTATTTTAAATGATTTCATTAAATCCTTGTTACATTGTCAGTCATTGGTACTGTAAGCCCACGATAACCTAACAGCTTAACTGGAGATGGCAGAAGTGGATAACAAAATGTCAGTTTGATTTTCAGAGAGGCATTTGAACATAAAATGGTACACATGCATTTACTGATCAAATATTATCTGCTATGAACAACGGTAAATCACACTTTGACATTTTCGGTGTTCTCTCAAAGGCTTTTGATTCTGTAAGTCAAGGAATTCTTGAAGATAAGATCACATGCTGTGATATGCATGAGGTAAGTAATCAATCGTCTAATTTTTACTTACTGGAAGAGTGCAGAAACATGAAGTAAGTGGTTCATATAATGCACAAAAATCAGCTGTTTTCTCAAAGCTATCAAGCAAAGGGTCCCACAGGATTTTGTCTTGGGTCCTTTACTTTTAGTATTTATTAATGATTTGCCATTCTACATGAACCTGGAATGGGAAAGATGATATTTTCTCCTAGTGTTCAAATTTTGCACTCTGCTATTACTTTTCAGTTGGTTTGGACTATTAATAACAAATTTCGGAAGTGAATATATTTCTCCAAATGTACATGTTGTAAGGAGTCAAGTCACACAGACATATTTTCCTACATATTCGGACCTTTAAGACAGTACTTATTGCTTACAAGTAACATCTAACAGGTTAATTAATTTATTTATTGGTTTTAAAGAAGTTATTATTCGAAGTACGACATTAGATCGCGAGTGGGATAATTAGCTTTTTCGAGGCTGAAGCAAGTAACAGTTCAGACATACACACTGAGGGAATATTTTTGGTTACGCTTTATCATTTAAAATACCATGGCAGACAGTACTTGGCAACAGTATTTCATGTGGTTTCGAAGTATGGTACAATACTACGTTATTCGTGAGCGCAATAGTAGCGTGTCTGTAATTGGCTAGTTCGAGAGCGCGCCTAAAGCCGAACAATAGAGCTGCTCGGATATGCCGAGGGATGCTGACGTGGAGATGTGACATGGCAAAGAGAGGGGAGAAAAGTAGGGAGATATATACTGTCAGACGCGCGGGGCAGCAACACACTATCGCTTCTTGCTCCGTGGACGAAACGTCGTGTCGACGGAGAGCGAACACTCTGTGAGCGCGATTTGCGTATCTTCGAGTGTGGACAAAGTGAGTGAGAGAGAAGACTCATTTTCAGTACTTTACTGAAAAGAGCAGCTCTGTGGAAAGCAGATCTGAAATTACTTCTTGTTTGAGAGTAACCAGATTGTGCGATATTCGCTGTGTTGGTCAGGCACTTCTTGTCTGAAGCGAATAAGGACAGATTGAAATTGTTAATGCCTGTGGGCGAATTATAGTGGCATCGCGATGGGTTGATTCATGCAATCAGCGTACCATGTCATTAGCGAGACTAGGACGTGTTGGGTGTTCTCAACACCATTGAGACATAGAAAGTATTTGAATCGACAAAAGTTGATCCAGTCAGGCAAGTTAGGCTGATTTTCAGTGGTACATTTTGCTGACATCTCGTTTTACTCAGTAGATGATTTGTAGATACAAATAGAGAAATCTTTTTATGGAAAGGAAAAAAATTAAATAATAATAATTGTCGATATTGTAATATAATTCTATTAAACTGAGACATCTCGCAACATTACGAAATGTCGTGCTGATGATCTGTGGAACAAGTACTAATCTACTCTAAACGTTGTTACCATTTGTAATATACTCCCTTTTCTCGTAATGTTGTATAAGCTTATAGAATCTGAAAATAATGGAAGATGTAAGAACGCATTTAAATCCAACCTCTTGGGCAGTTTCTTTTTCACAAAAAAATAAATATATAAATAAATAAATAAATAAATAAAATTGGGGGGCAAAATCGTGCAGTATAACATTTAAGAGGTCGTCTCCCTTTATCTTATGATTTTCTTTATGACGTATTTAGACGAGCAAGCATTTTCTACTTAAAAACAAGTTAAGGAATTCAAGGAATCGATGAAAAGTAAGAGATAATACGCGTATAGCTTTGAGAAACTGTATTTGCCCTAGCATAAACAAACTGGAAAATATGAAAGCTTTAAAATCACAATGCCAAAAATGAAAGTTCTATTACGATAGTACTGCCAGCACATATTACGGACGAGTTTAAAGAATACGTTGTAGTTCTGGTTAAAGTCATAAGATTTCTATGACGCAGTTCATTTTTCTTCGAACGTTGTGATCCCTGTTCACGACAAAGAAATTAAAGTGATTCCTAGTCTAACAAAAGAATGGAAGCCATAGTTGTTGAAGAAATGCATCCATCACATGACACTGAAACATCGTAGGTGCGTGTGAAATCTGTAAAACTGTTACATTTATAACATGTACAGGATTTATATTTACATATTTAAAAAAAAAAAAAAAAAAAAAAAAAAAAAAAAAAAAAAAACCCCACGTATTTCAGACTTTGAAAAATAATTTGCAATATCAAATTACCCTGAATATATTCTACATAGCTAAAGATCTCAAAGTTAATGAAATGCTCACAGCTGTGAAAATTTATGCTACACGAGCGGGAAAGTGTCTCTGGATTCGGCGGCTGTATTTTGGCTGCCACGGACTGGCGGGTTTCAGAATGTTAGCTGACAACTTACCTCTTGATTGCCGCCGTTTTTCCGTGTTCTGACTGCTCGCACGCGTCAGGGCTCCCTCCACATCTTGCTGGCCGGATACATCACTGTTGCTCGGCAAACGTCTCGTCTCAAACTTATGCTACGCAACGGCGCGGGCCGCTACGGCTTGCCCTCCATTGTTGCTTAATGCGTACGTCGCACAAACGGGATTAGCGGAAAGTAATAAGCAAAGAAGTAATTGAGCCATCAATGTAATCGATTATATATATAATCTTCATCATCAGCGTTCAACCCTAAGGTACGTCTTCATATCTTAAAAATACCCGTTAATAGATGATATTTGATTATTATTATTATGTTTAAACAGTTTATTCAGTGTTTTTTAATTTTATTTTATTCCTTCTGATTCTCGACTAGCTCAGTATGGGCTAAATTTTACTTAAGGTATCTGATTTGTACGAGTATTTTTATAATACAGTTCCACTTTTTTTTCATAACCTTGAAAATTTTATTTCACTGTCAACGGTTTGATATCTACACACTACAATGAAAAATAAATGAAAGTCTCCTGACACGAAAGCTGATTGACTATAATTGCGTATCTGCCTGTTCAGAAAATTATTAAATGAGATAACTATTTCTTCGTTTCCATTTATTCTGAAATATAATTCACTGTTAAGGCTTAATAACGCGTCACAATCTGTATTTCTTCATACTACACCTTTGTCGTAAAATTATCTTTACCACTATTTTTTATTAAAAAAAACATAGTGTCCCGACCAGATAAACTGAAATAAAATCAGTAAATCATTAACAGTTTGGTTTCCACCCGACCCTGATTTATATTAATTTCTTTTTTTAAAAAGAAATCTCTTGAAAATGGGTTAAAATGTTCCACCACTAATTGAAACTAACACCCGTATAATTTTTGATACTCATATTTTGTATATTAATTGTTACTCACCTTTTTTTTATAAATGATTCCATTAACGTCGAAAAACAATCTAATGACGCCTGTTGTAAAATTATACTTTCTCTCATACGTCCTACAACATCGAGAATCAGACAAGAAGAACAAGAACAAAGAGAACAATTTCTTGGCCAACATACATTTATACACTAATTATAACAGCGATATTATTTTTATTGTAATTACATTATAGTCGTTCCGTCTTAACAAAAATAAATGTTTTTGGTGGCATCCCTGTAATTAAGTTTAGACGAACAGAGCAACGGTCCCGAGAAGAAAGTGCCTCTAGTAGGGGAAAAATTAGATAAAATAAGGCGAAATTAAAATAGGAAGGAGAAGTGGAACAAGTTAAACCCATTAGAGAAGAGAATTATTTCATAATGTTGAAATGGTTTGCATATCATTTGCAGTCAACAATGATCAATCTGCATCATAGTAGGAATATCACTATATTGTATAAATGAGACTTATCCAGAAAGTAGCTTTCCGATATTTTAAAAAACAAAGATAACATATTACATGAAAAATTTCATTGGCACCAGGTTCAGTGTTTGAGCTTTCTTTCGACTTGGTCACCAAAATTACTGTGACACTTTGCACAGCGTGGGAACAATTTTGTTTTGTTGTGTCGTAGAAGTTTGCCGTCTGTGATTTGAACCAGCACTTACAGGGAACGATGCGGGAACTGCGACGTGCCGGTCAAAAATTGTGCTCACTGCAGGTGTTGTGTTGCTCCGTGACAATGTTCTTCCCCATACTGCTCGGAAGGCAGCAAATCATCTGTTGTAGTTCGACTGGGAGCTGTTTGATTGTCCAGCTGACAGTCCTTACCTTGCCCCCAGTGATTTACATCTTTTGTTTCATCTCAATAAATTCCAATCCTCCAGTCATCGTTTTGAAAACGATAGTCATAAGGTTTATGATGTAACTATACCGTCATTGTTTTTGAAAAAAAAACGTGGAAACTTTTATGGATGCTCCTGCTATGTAATAAGTACGAGATCTTACGAGTGCAAGTCTTTAGGTTGAAGCTGTGGAAAAGAACAAAAGTTCTGGCAATAAACTTGAAGTTCTGTGAATAGTCCTGTAACATTAACGTAGATCATCTATGAACTAAAGTTACCTTACTGTCCTTCGAAATAGTCACCTCCCATAACTATGAATCGCTGAGCTCTGCGGTACATGTCTTAGAAGCCGGCCGCGGTGGCCCAGGGGATTGAGGCGCTCCAGTCACAGTCTGCACGGCCACTACGGTCGGGGGTTCGAATCCCCCCTCGGGCATGGATATTTGTGCCGTCCTAGTTCGTAAGTAGTTCATAAGTAGTTTGTAAGTCTAGGGACTGATGACCCCGTAGTTAAGTCCCATAAGCTTAACAAACATTTGAACGTTTTGATGTCTTAGAAACTTTGCATGAAGTCTTCCTTTGGGATGGTGTTCAAAAGCCACGTCACGTTTCGTTGCATGTTAGGAATAATGTAGAATCTCTTTTCTTTCAAAGCGAGTTTGAGCCGATGGGATAGGATGAAGTCTGGAGGATTGAGATCCGGCCAGTATTGTGGATGTTTAAGTTGCACCGCCCCCTTTTTTGCCAGGAACTGCCTTACGATATTGGCTGTGTGTGGGCGAGCGTTGTTGTGCAACTTGAACATCCACCATACTCGCCGGATCTCAGACTTCCTATTCCCTCGACTCAAACTGGCTTTGAAAGGAAAGAGCTTTGACGATATTCCTGACATCCAACGAAAGTTTACGACGCTTTTGATTAACATCCCACAGAAAGACTCCGTGAAAAGTTTCCAGGACATATATCGCAGAACTCGGCGGTGCATAGGTATAAGTGGTGACTATTTCGAAGAACAGTAAGATAAGTGTAGTTCATAGTCCATCTACATAAATGTTATAGAACTATTCTCCGAACTTTATTCTAAGAGTTGTATTTATTTCTTTTTAGATAATACCTAGACAGTGTGGAACAAAGCCGAATAGAGGATAGTTGAGTGAAGGCGTTCTACTAGCAATAGGACATGTAACAACTGATGGCGTGAGCTGATTTCGAGCTTCTGAGGCATATAGATTTTCAAATCGAACTTTAAAATCTTTTGAAGAGCATGAATTTAAAATCATGGAAGATAAACGATATTTATGACCCTTCTGTCAGTTCTTGTGGAACATACACATGTTAAATAACTATGACACACTATATAATTGTTTCAAAATAATATTCATTTTCTTGTAAACTAATTTTGGGCTTCTTAGGTCACCTTCAGAAAACTTAATACAGCAGATTATCCACATCACACCAGCTACTGTGTTTGAAATACAAAGATTTTACAAAGATATTTGTCCAGTCATAGACTATATAACCTTTAAGTATTTTGTAACAAGCAGAGACGCTCAATCAATTAAAGAAAAACAGTTACTAAGAAATAACTATAAATGCTCCAATGAGTGTACCGATATTTACAATTGTATATTAAATTAAAATAAATATGAGCTTGGTCTTTATTGATGGAGAGAATTTCAAGCGACGTTAGCTTTCTCTGCCTTTATTAACTCTGTGGAGAACATCACATTTAATGTCGAAAACATGACATTCATTGAAGGAATGTTCTACAGAGGTGTAATTCGTCTGTTTTAGTCTCCATCTCCTTTCATTTTCAGCCAATTTAGTAGTAATAAATCTACCTGATTGACCTACATTTAATTTACCACTAAGATTGCAAGAGATCCTATATTTACTATTCCTTTCTAAAGGTGGCATCTTGTCTTTGCTGTTGAAGAAAATGTTCAAATGTTTGTAAATCTGCAGAAATTCATAGACAGATTTGATAAGTGTACGGTGATACTGTTTTGAGTTAAGGCAAAGTGCGTAAGTGGGTATGAGAAATCAAAGATGACTGTGACAAATTCCATGATGGGGACAGCTCCGGTCGCCAATTTTCGATTACAGACGATTTGGAGGTTTCAGCTGCAGCGAGGATTCGTGAGAACAGGAGCTTCACGATAACAGGTCTCTCAAACGAATTTCCTAACGTGTCAAGATCAGTGCTTTACGAAACGGCAGTGAACTCTGAAAGACGACCGTCTGTCGTCTTCTATATTTTTTGTATATTTTAGTAAAGTTATAATTTATTTAATGTCGCTAGATTATCACTTTGTTAAAACTTGAACCCCACTCTTTTCAAGGCTTCAGGAATAGCATTTTTATCTCATGTGTTACAGTATTAGTTAACATTGCTAGGTTTTTCTTATTTTCTTATGTTAATAATTTATTATTATATTAATTAAAGTGGCATAAGTACGGCTTCTCTGCTACGCCACTGTGAGAATGTGCAGTTGTTTTACATTTAAGTAGGTGCGAGAATCTATGGCTGTCTGAATGTGGGAGTGATAGCTCGCTTTGCATCGTTCTCTCTGGCTCAGTATCGATAGCTGCTGATACTACCAAAGAGGTTTCTACACCCTTTGGTTACAGTCCAGTCAGCGAAACTTCTTTAGCGCGAGTCTTGCTGTCCGTCCCCACCACCGCCGTTTCTTGGATTTTCTGGCTTCCGGTCGTTTCCCGCGTCCGGTGGCCGTCGTCTGGTCGTCTGGTGAGATAAGGTTGGTTCTGCTCTTGTTTCTGGAGATGGTAGCATTTCATTGACTAGCACGTTTAATTAGATTCGTGAACTTAGAATCATTTTTTGGGATACTTTTGCGACCGTGTGCGGAAATGTGTTGTCGCTATTCAATTCAGTGATTTCCAATAGATAAACGCGGTGTGTGTGATTGTAGCTGCAGTTTGATAACGGCCTGGTATATTCAAACCTTTTGTGATCATGTGGCGGTGTATGAACACTGTGTAATCATTTATAACTTTGTGGGGCTCTATTTCTAATAGGTGGTATGTTCATTTTTGTACAGTGCATGTAAAAATCTCATCGTTTCTCCGTGGGTGATATGTGCTCCACGTGGTTCATAGAACAGAGCCATCAGCTTCCACTCTCCGAGTGTCCTCCTGATTTACACTAATATTTCGCGATCTTCTCTTCTTGCCTATTTTAATGTTGCTGTTTCTTCTCCGACTTGTAGTACGAAGTTTGTCTGTGTCAGTAATTCTCTTGTACAACCTCATTCAATAACTTCCTTATGTAATTCTAAACATTTCTATGGGTTCCATGCTGTAAATCTTAATTTTATTTTTCCGACTTTGTAATTATTTCACTTTTACGAGTTTTTGAGCCTGGACTTCATCCGTCTCTGTAATCGCTTCTTCATGTAATTCTGAATATTTCTATAGGTTGCATGCCGTAATTCTTATTTTTATTTTTCCCACTTTGTAATTATTTCATTTTTGTGGTTTTTCTGAGATATGACCTCATCCGTCTCTGTAATCGCCCCCTATCGCGTATGGCTGTATTTCATTCGCTGCCTTATAGAGTTCTAAGTATTTCTATAGGTTGCATACTGTAGTTAATTTTATTTATTTTTCGGAAACTGAATTTATTCATTTTTATCGGTTGTCGGAACCACTTGGGTAAGCGTTTCGACGTCCGGGATTTGTAGCTAGTCGCCTGAATTCACGCCACTTCTCATTTAAAACCAGTACTAGATCGTTTTCTAACAGACTGCTACTTAAGAATCCACTGTGATTTTGTATAATGAATCCGATTTTCAACCACTTCACCTTCAATGGAGTGCGTTCATGTAACGTAGCCGTGTGTCGCTGACCGCGTGTTTGCTCGCGGTCCAATTCACATGTAATTCAACTTGGCTATACATACGTACCATCTCAAAACAGACACGACAGACCAGAGCCAGCTTCAAAGTGTTTTTGTATATTGTGTTTTGTGCTACCTCCGACTTGCTGAATTTCGCCTACGATAGCGGCGCCTACTTCCGCCTCGTCTCAGCATGCTGTTTCTGGTGAGTTTCGCTGTGGCATTGCGTGTGTGTGAGAGAATCTTTCCCCCCAGTAGCGTTAAATCATGTATAATTTGGGCTGGGTACCGTCCACATTAATCCATGTAAGAGATGCATTTTTATTGTATTAACAAAATTGGTAGCTCATATCGCTTGTTTTCTATCTGAATAAACAAGTTTAAGTTCAGCATGTTCCGTAAGTTGCCTATAAATTGTAGTTTTGGAGCACCTTTCCTCTTTTATTTAATTTCTTCACAAGTGCTGAGAACATGCTCAGATGCAATGTTTCTTACGTCTAAATTCCGTTGCGCCATAAATGTTATCTTAGCCACCTTTCTAATATAACTTTAATTGTGGCGGCTTGCTTATTAATGTCTGTGTGTAAAAACGTGCGAGCTGTGACTACGTAGGATTTCCCGGCGTAATGATTCATAATATTCTTCTTGGGTTTCCTGCCGGATCAATACGTCAACTGGACACAATATTTCGTCGGTCCACCTGACCGCCATCCTCAGGTGACAGTGCTGGTACACCGACTCGCCGAGGCTGAGTACAAGCCGCGAGCGGCGGCCCCTATATACGCCGCGAAAGGCCGAGGGCGCGTGCGCCAAAATTGACAGTTCTGCTCTCTACGTTTCAGCGCCGCCAGTGGTAGAAGCCGGCGTAAACGATAGATCGCTATAGTAAAATGTGGAAGCCTTTATTGTTTGACATAAAAAAAACAAGGTCTCTGCTGAATAGCGATCTATCGTTTACGCCGGCTTCTACCACTGGCGGCGCTGAAACGTAGAGAGCAGAACTGTCAATTTTGGCGCACGCGCCCTCGGCCTTTCGCGGCGTATATAGGGGCCGCCGCTCGCGGCTTGTACTCAGTCTCGGCGAGTCGGTGTACCAGCACTGTCACCTGAGGATGGCGGCCAGGTGGACCGTCGAAATATTGTGTCCAGATGACGTTTTGATCCGGCAGGAAACCCGAGAAGAATATTATAACGTGTGAGCTGCTATGTATATTGACCACTGTAGCATTAACTTCCTGTTATTGAAGTAATTTGAAACGAGTCAGTTCTCAGTTTGGGCCAGGGAACAATGCTTTGTAGCAGGGAATAACCAGTAGTTCACACGGATCTCATTCACTAATTTTAGTAATAAAAGAAAGCTCTTGTTACGTACAGTGGTTGACTTTTATCTCTTGGTTATCGGAACAGGCGGCAAGATTGTGTGAAGAGGGTATTTTAAAATTGGTTGAGAGGCATGATAAGTGTCTGAACAAACTTGGCAACTATGTAGAAAAACAGAGTAAAGTATGCACTTTCCGAAAATATTTTTTTTTCTTTTTTAAAATAATCTTTCGTTGTGTACTTCCGTTCAATCGGAACTTACTCGAATAACGTACATACATAATGAGATGCTGTTGGACGAACGCCAAGTTGGGGTATGAAGTCACGCAATTTCTTTGCTGAACCAAAGCATAGATCTCTCTGTTTCAAAGGCGCAAAGCATTTTTTTTTTTTTTTTTTTTTTTTACTGTTATGTAAAATACGAACTTACACGGGCGCAAATGTTAAAAATTCCGAGCAGAGTAACTAAACTAGCTTTTAGAAACTCATTCACCAAAGACGACGAAACCAATATTCCAGATTTTGAATTAAAAACAGAGGCCAGAATGAGTAACGTAGAAGTAGATCATCGGAGTAGTGAAGCAACTAAAGTCACTTAACAAGAACAAGTCTTCTGGTCCGGACTGTATACCCATTAGATTTCTATCTGATTCTGCTGAAATGGTAGCTCCTTACTTAACAGCCATATACAACCGTTCTCTCAAACAAGGATGATTGGGAAGTTGCACAGGTCACACCTATATTCAAGAAAGGCAATAGGAGTAACCCACTTAACTACAGGCCTATTTCATTGACGTCAATTTGCAGCAGCGGTTTGGAACATACTCTGTATCTAAATATTATGAATTATCTCGAACAGAATGATCTGTTGACCGAAGATGAACACGAATTTGGAAAATATCGTTCATGCGAAACGCAACTAGCTCTTTACTCAAACGAAGTGATGAGTGCTATCGACAAGGGTTCTCAAATTGATTCCGTATTTCTTGATTTTAAAAACGCTTTTGACACCGTACCTCACAAACTGCTTTTAATCAAATTGCGTGGTTATCGTATATTGCCCCAAATTTGTGACTGGATAGGGGATTTCCTGTCAGAGAGGACATAGGTTGTAATCTATGGTAAAGCATCACCTAAAACAGAAGTGATATCGGGCGTTCCATAGGGTAGTGTTATTAATCAAAAATGTTCAAATGTTTGTAGAGTCTATGGGACTTAACTACGGGGTCATCAGTCCCTAAACTTACAAACTACTTATGAACTAGCTACAACTAAGGACGGCACAAATATCCATGCCCGAGGGGGGATTCGAACCCCCGACCGTAGTGGCCGTGTAAACCGTGACTGGAGCGCCACAGTCCCCTCGGCCACCGCGGCCGACAATAAGATATCACTAAGGTGGAAATATTGTCAATTGACTCTAAAGAATGTGAAGTGTTAAGTCGTCAACATGAGTACTTTGTTTACAAGATAAATCAATCCAAAGTGAAGGCCGTAAACTCTACGAAGGACCTAGGAATTACTATTACTTCAGACTTAAACTGGAAAGAACATGTAGATAATGCCGTGGGAAAGGCAAACCAGAGACAGCGTTTTATTGGTAGAACCCTTAAAAGATGCAAGAGAACTACTAAAGAGACTGCATACACTGTACTTGTCCGTTCTTTTATGGAGTATTGCTGCCCAGTGTGGGATCCTTATCAGATGGGTTTGACGGAAGACATCGAAATAGTCCAAAGAAGGGCAGCTCGTTTTGTATTGTCACGATACAGGGGAGACAGCGTAACGGAAATGATACAGGATGGGAATCATTACAACTACAGCGCTTATCGCTGCGGCGTGAGCTACTTACGAAACTCCGATAGCCAAGATTCTCCTCCAATGCGAAAATATGTTGTTGACTCCCACTTACATAGGTAGAAGTGACCATCAGAATAAAATACGAGAAATCGGAGCTCGCGCGCTATTCGAGACCAGGCACTTAAATGTGATTTGCAGACTATCCCAAGTAGATGTAGATTTAGATTGTTCCGTGATCGGATAAATTTATCACTGAAACGCGATGTTTCGTCCCCATCTGCGGATGACATTTTCAAGGGAGAACGTAGCTTCTTTGGATGTCCGAATCACACTCTGAATTGCTGCTGACTGTAGCCAAATTCAGTTTTCGCGTGCTCCCGCGCATAGGCGTGAGGTCACATGTTTTGAATACTCTAGTGGCATTCACCGTTGACGGTTGCACTCAAGAATGGCGATAGGTCCGCCGTGTTTGAGGCAAATTGAACATCCACTCGAGAATTGTACCTATTTAGAGCTCCACGTTCTAAATAAAGATTGACTGTATTGAATATGGATTTGCATCAAATTCCGCAGACTTTTCGAAGCTACAAATTGACGAGCCTGGTTGTAAACTTCCTAAAAATACGGTAATGAAATATCACGAACCTCTCGGTATTGAAGTTCCAGTTAGAAGTATAGCAGTTATCTGAGGTTTGCAATAACAACGAAACTGCCGTCGCGAAAATATTTGCGTTGATTTTAATGCAAGTACATGGTCTAAACGAGCTGCGAAACGTACAGTGAACAGTAATCGTTATGGCAAACAATCAGGACAATGATTTTGCATCTGCTGTTAATGTGTTGTTACAAGTACTTTAATAAAGTATAGTATACACTTATCTTGTTTTTACTAAATCTATTAAGTCTCCAAACCTGTAAAATTGCTGTTGAAGGGTGTGGTTGAAAAATTTGGTTGACGAAATTTGAGTACAAAGACGAAAGTGGCAACAAAATACTGCAGTTAAAAATGCGCCTAGTTCATCTTCAACAAAATAATTCCACGTCGAAATAAGGTGTCGTTAATAACTTTCGTTGTTGCCATGCTGAAACAAGTAACGTTTGGTACGTGAAATTTGAGTACAAAGACGAAAATGACAACAGAATTTTGCAATAAAAATTCGTCTGGGTCAGCTGCCACAAAAGCATTCCACACCGAAATTAACAAATTTCGTTGTTGTCGCGCTGAAATAAGTATATATTTATTGTAAAGAACAAACACATATACAAATGAAAAAATTTTGCTGTCGCTACTGCTACCACACGTTTCACTGGTTGCATGTCAACCATGCTCGATCAAGTATTGTCAACAACAAATGAAAATATTTTTAAAGAAGATGTACACACTCAAAAGTGTGATTTCATCAACCATAAGAGCGACAGAAGAAGAAACATCGCAAAAACACCCCAAAAACTAAGTAAAAAACTGATCACTTTTTTATGGTGTTCTTCACGGAAATTGCAGAAAAGGTCATCTGAAGCTTCACTCTTGGGGCAGCTAAGTGTCATTAGTAAGGAATTTTGTTTGAGTATAAACAGATTATTATCAAACGAGGCAAAACATTTGCAGTTCTTGCACGAAGTACTGGTCGTTTTATGACGACGATTTGCACATTTAAATGCTGAACACTCTTCAGGCATATTTCAGCAACAAAAATTGTACAGGCAATACACACGAAATAGAATATATACTACATATTTTGTGTCTCGTTTCCGCCGGTCGTCGTAGGTGTCGGTGGCCGAGTAGAAAGAGTCCGACACAGGAATAAAGGATGCACGAGTGTGCTGGTACGGAGGTGACCAGCCAGTGGGAAAGCAGAAACTAGAAACACTAGAGTAAATTAGAATGAGATATATATTTCGTGGAGTATTGGTAATACTTAACATATACATAGTTCTTGAGTGCAGAATGCTGATACATAGTTTATATAGAGGCCTGCCTACTGATGATTCCTAGTGCCTATCCGATAGCCAAGTCTTAACTGGTGCCTATCTGATTCCCAAGTGAACGATGCAGCAGACGTGGCCACGAGCGGAGTTGCAGCAGAGGGCGCTCGTGGCTGACGTCGTAAGAACGCCGCGCCGTGCGTGCATGGCGGCGCGCCGCGAAAGTACGTGGCGCGCACTTCATACTTGTGCGACACCACAAAATACAGCACTTCAAGCTCAACAACAACATACGTTAGCGAGTTTAGTCTCAAGTGAAATAATTACCAAAAATATGGCGGCCGAGTTTACACAGGTTGCCGCAAAGAGCGCTGTAGGTCGTGTGTCAGCCACTCTATGAAATTTAAGCTCGTTAGTCCGCTGTTGCTCTCGCCCCGTGGTGGAAGACTGGTGGACCTCTCTTTCAGCTTGGGGCACATAGTTAATTGGAAACTCACGCAAGCGGATCGTTACCTACACCGGCATTCAAACCATTGTAACCAGCAGCCATAACAAAAACCCACACATCATACAGACGGTGGTGGCATACGGCGCGAATGTATTCTTATTTATTCCATAATTTTCAAGCCGTTTTTCACGACCAGAGCAGTGAGACAAGGACCCACGTGCCGTACAGTCGCTGCTTGTGTTGCGAAGTCAGCGTTGATGTTGCGACGCAGCCCAGACGAACAAGAAGCATTCTTCGGATCTTTTATACTGGCAGCGGAATCAAGAGCCACTCTCTATGTGACTACCTACGGCACGCGTCGGAAGAGGCGCGAGATTACCGCATTTCCTCCCCCTGTATTCCTTTTCATAAATAAATCAATTCAGTGTCAGTCATGACTTTAATTCATCATTCTGATATTCAACGCCTATCCTGTAGCTCACAATCCTAGCTCGGCCATTCTGTACAGTGGATAGAGCAAGGAAATCTGCCATCGGAACTACTTGACGCGGAATTAAACGCGATATCAATGCGCTGCTCAAGCATGGGTATTCGTGCGCCAAGATAATGAGAGCGCGAAGACCGCCACATAAAATTCATAGCGTTGTACAAACAACAGTGAAATCGAACGTTCTTCTGCCTTTCATTAATCACGTTACCGACGAAATAAGAAAAAATCGCGAGGAAACGCAACATCGCCGTAATATACAAAGCTACATGAAAGATACTCGACCACTTCAAATTATCAAAGGGTGCTCGCAAACTGCTGGCAAATGCAAGAATTTACAGATACCGTGCAGCTGTGATAACTTTAAAAGTTATTCTTTCCGTTCTTTATTCCGAGGAGTGGAGCGGGTAGTTTGAGATCCGACCCATAAAGAGTCACGGTTCTATTCAAAATCTGATAGTGGAGCAAAGGGAGAGTCCAATTGGGAATAAATGGGAGGGGCATACCAGTTTCGGCATAAGCCTTAAAACAAAGGAAAACCTCCCGAAACCTTGATCCGAACCGTGGGATTGGGACCAATTAATTTATTCCTGAGACGTTGTCGTAAAAAAAAAAAAAAAATAAAAAAAAATAATAATAATAATAATAATAATAATAATAATAAATAAATTAAAAAAAAAAACAAAAAAAATCGGTCATCAGGAGTGTGGTGTCGCACAAGTCCAAAGTGCGCGCCACCTACTTTCGCCGCGCGCCGCCATGCACGCACGGCGCGGCGTTCTTACGACGACAGCCACGAGCACCCTCTGCTGCAACTCCGCTCGTGGCCACCACTGAACGACATCTTTCACTTGGGCCTGAGATAGGAACCAGTAAAGACCTCCGGAATCAGATAGGCACCAGTGAAGACTTTGCTATCGGACAGGCACTAGGCAGGACTCTAGCTCAACTATATATCAGCATTCTGCAGTACTGATTTATGTAAAAGTTAAGTATTGTATAAATTCTGTGCAATATATATCTCGTTCTAATTTACTCTAGTGTTTATAGTTTCTGGCTGCTCCCCTCCGTACCTGCACCAGCGTGCTATCTTTATTCCTGTGTCGGTCTCATTCCACTCGGCCACCGACACCTACGACGGAAATAAGACACAAAAGCGGCGACGAGGCTGGGACGCAAAAAGGAGAGCACCAATGCACTCCGGCCGACAACCAAATATAGGATGTCCGAGTTACTCTAGGAAACTCTCATAGATCAGTTCGACCATAACTGCAGTGGACAAGCGTCTCCCTAGAGGAGCCGAACCCGGGACCGCGGTAGGGTACTACAAAAAAGATAGTCCGTTGTAAAACGAGTAGAAGGGCACCGGGAAATTGTACAATGTGAGTCAAAAGCCGCAGTACAGCTTTTTATTTGAAAAACCATGTAGCAACTGCGAAATATGAATATTGAAATAAGACATGGATGGCGCCGTCTTCACATCGGCAATCTCGAATCTACGTCGAATTTTCATCATTTTCTGACAAGTGCATTTCTGCAAACAGATTAGACGTAGCATTTATGTTTCAGAAGTTACGTTTTGTTTCAAATTGCTGCTCCTCTTGGACAACGGACATCTGAAGCCGCTGAATCCAATCGTTGTGCACTCGCAAAAGGATTTCCGTAGCCGGCCGCGGTGGCCGAGGGGACTGAGGCGCTTCTGTCACGGTCTGCACGCCCACTACGGTCGGGGGTTCGAATCCCCCCTCGGGCAGGGATATTTGTGCCGTCCTTAGGCTTAGGTAGTTCATAAGTAGTTTGTAAGTTTAGGGACTGATGACCCCGTAGTTAAGTCCCATAGACTATACAAACATTTGAACTTTTTTTTTAATATTATTTCCGTAGAAATGCTGGCACACGCTTCATCAGTGCGTTGTTCGAGATTATGTCTATTTCTTTATTATCTATGCATATACGATTTGATTTAAATGGCCCCAGAAATAAAATTTGTGTTAAATCAAGTGATCTCGGTGGCCATCCGACAGAAGTACTTCGGTCAGTCCACTGACTTGGAAAATGATCATCTAATGACTGACGAACAACTGCTCCTGTTGGAAGTAAGAGGGAAGCTGCTATCATCAATCACAAGAGAATTACGACTTCTTGCAGCATTCCAGGGTAGATTTGAGCTTTTACGTACTGGTCGATATAAGATGGTCCAGTTACAATGATACCCTACGCTCTGCACCACACCATAATTTTTACGATACCAATTACCCTTGAAGGTTCCATCCAGTTTGGATTCTTGTGACTCCACTATCTGTGGTCGTGACCGTTGACTTCACAACCTACAAGGAAGATTGCCTCATCACTGAACAAGATTCCTTGTGCTAAAGAGGGATCTTGTTGTAACTTTTGAACCATAACTGCCACGACGAGCCACACGGAAATGGCCGTATAAACTGTAAGGCTCTTGCTGCTGTGTGCGTGTCTGCCCCTCGCCGGAGGTTCGGGTCCTCCTTCAAGCATGTGTGTGTTTGTGTGTGTGTGTGTGTGTGTGAGTGTGTGTTTGTGTGTTTGTGTGTGTGTGTGTGTGTGTGTGTGTGTGTGTGTGTGTGTTACTTCAGACTTAAATTGGAAAGAACACGTAGATAATGTCGTGGGAAAGGCGAACCAGACACTGCGTTTTATTGGCAGAACCTTTAAAACATGCAACACAACTACAAAAGAAACTTCATACACTACGCTTGTACGTCCTTTTTTGGAGTATTGCTGCCAAGTGTGGGATCCTTATCAGGTCGGTTTGACGGAGGACATTGAATGAGTCCACAGAAGAGCAGTTAGTTTCGTATTGTCACGATACAGGGGAGACAGCGTTACGGAAATGATACAGGATCTAGGATGGGAATCATTACATCAACGGCGCTTATCGCTGCTGCGTGGGCTACTTACGAAACTGCAATCGCCAACATTCTCCTCCAAATACGAAAATATATCATTGACTCCCACTTACATAGGTAGAAATGATCATCACAAAAAAATAAGAGAAATCAGAGCTCTAACGGAGAGATTCAGATGTTCTTTCTACCCGCGCGCTATTCGAGAATGGAATGGAAGTTACATAGTTTAACGGTGGTTCGATGAACCCTCTGCCAGGCACTTAAATGTGATTTGCAGAGTATCCCATGTAGATGTAGATGTAGCATTAGTTTAAGTAGCTTGTAAGTCTAGGGAATTATGGCCACTGCAGTTTGGTACCGCACTTTTAGGAACATTCGATTTTGAAGAGGTGTACCAGTCTTCAACCATGGGGCGACAGCAACAGCGGACGAGGGCGACCGACATCAGCGAATATATGCTAAACATGTGACGTCAAGCCTCTGCGAGGAAGCTAGGTTGTGATATGGACACAGAAAGATGGCACAATCCACCTTATCCCTGCGGCGGGCGCGTGGCGGCATACAGTGCCGCCAATTTTGTTTTCTTTCAATAATTACGTCAGCGCGCCGAGCACACAACAATGGTGCTAGATATGCTTCGATTGTTTAGTCATGCGCCAAACTACATTACTGCGCCACCAATACAGGATTGCCAGGTGCGGCGATTTTTCGCATTCTTGGCTATCTTTTTCTTATAATAGTAGCCAATCTAGCAGTCTGACGACTGGCGATTAAATTTGGCTATTAAAGGAATTGGTTGGCGACTTAATGGCTATTTTATTTTACTTCAGATACAGCGAATGTAAAGCAATCACTCTTTAGACATTGCGTCAATGATACCGGCTAAACTTCGGTAGAATGCTGGGAAAATGTAATCAACCTACGCAAGTTAGCACAAATGTTTTCAAGTATCATGGATGTCTGGGAGAGTGTCACAGGGATGTAAACAAACTCAACTTACAGACTCTTGAAGATAGACGTAAAATACCTCATGCACCCTACTTACGATGGTTCGAGAACAGGCTTTAAACGATATCTCGAAGTATACTACAACACCGTATGGATGGTTTCCACTGAGAACATGAGGATAAGATTATGTAAATTACGGCATGCTAGGAGGCATTTAAACAGTATTTTTTCCGCATTCCATACAACACAACAGAAATTCGTAACAACTGCCACTGTGAAGCGAAGCCTTTGCTACGCACTTCACAGTGGTTAGCAATGGTTTACAGAGTGTAAATGTCGATGGAGAACATGCGGTGATTTCCCAGTCGTTCTCATGACTGATTTTTCAGTGTGTAATGACGCATTATTAGGAATTAAAGTCCATCTCACCTCAAAGTATGAAATGCTTAGTGTATTATTATATATTACCTCACCTCTAAATGTTGTAATGATTTTGTGTGTATTATAGAAATGTTTGAAAGATTCAATAACTCTATTTAAAATCTGTAAATATTTGTTTTTAAGAAGATGAAAGTGATTGGTAATCGAACCTATGCATGAGAACACCCCTTGTATAAGTTTGATAGAATGATTCTTGAAGAGTTATGTGTTGCAATTTTTGTAAGTTATGAAATTAATAAATGTGATAGTTAAATGTAACTGGATTTCCGGAGTCTCTCTTTTATACTTGCAATGTGACAATATTTTGACTGGTCTCATTGTCACTTGGTGGTGTGTCTGGGTTCAGTTCTTGGATGGACTCAGATAAATGTTTCTGTTAAGTATGAGTTTCCTTGTCTGTGAATGTGAGAGTGCCTCTGTTTGTGTTACTCTTTATGCAGTAACCAGCTTACTCCCTGATTTTCAGGATTGTCGAGTAACATACAATAATTAGCATAGCATAATAATGTTTACAAATTAAAGATTTCGATACTTGGATATTTTTTCTGATGAAAAGATGGTTATATTTTGGCATTTTATTGATGAAAAGATGGCGATATTTTGGCTACTTTTTGTTTAAAATTTGGCGATAGAGCAATAGAAAAACCTGGCAATTCTGCACCAATATACTCACCATAACAGCTGTGACTGACCTGTGGAGTGGACGACTGCACCGAGACGCCACTGCGTACCGCACGCCCCCGGCAATGTAAGTACATGTAGCCGTACCACTGTCGGATGTTTTGATGATTAGAAGGTTTGTTTTACAACATTTGAAAGAAAGGGATCAGCTCTCTACTCTACCAAGAGATATTCAAGAATTTCTGTCACCTCATCGATCAATTCCCGCCAATCACGATGAGACTGTAAGAAGGTGTGGGAGGTGCCATCATTGTGGTGGTAAAAGGAATTATAAAACTACTGTCACTTGCAATAGCTGCAAAAGATTCGTTTGCAAGCAACATTGCCTCAATGTTGTCACATGTAATGATTGCAGAGCTTCTCCGGAGGAAGGAAGTGTGTGGTTGTTGATATGTAGTTACTGACTGCCTTATTCTTTATTATTACTACAAAGATTTTAAACATATTAAACTTTTTTTGTAAAACTTGTTTTAATAATGGTAAATAATCGAATCATATCTATGGTTATAATTTATTTAGAATTTGTTATTAATGTTACGCTTACGAAATATCCGGGAAACTTATGTCACATATACTGTAACAATTTTAGTTTTCCCATGCACCGTCTATGTATGTATACAGATCACATTAAAAGTCGCTGTTAAGAATGATGTTATACACAATAAATAATTAATTCCACCCAAAACTTAAAAAAAAATAGCTTTTCTATGTATTTAAATGTAGGCGGCACTGAGTGCCGCCCGCGCCCGCTGACGTAACAATCTGAAGCGCGCCTGCCGCAGGGTTAAACTTGTCCTCCACAGATGGGCACGAAACGTCGGAATATGTTAGTAACTTTTCTGGTCAGGTCACTTTTCTTGCTGGTGAGCGCCTTGCTTATTCGTCTATTGCTGTACGGCCTGTACGGCGCTGTGTTGCTTCCCACCTGCCGCTCTGTTGGTTGACTCCCCGTCGGCCCGAGACCATAATAACAAGGCCAGCGACTCGCGCTACACACGTGGTCGCCACGTACGCCGAACGATCTGAGACGCCATCACCATTTTCTATTAGCCACAGCGCGCTCTTTCCTTAGCATTACTCGCTATAAACGGGGGAATTCGCCGGCCAGCGGCGCCATCACACAGTTCGCTATGCACGTTACCGGCGATCCTGACTGAACGAGCGTAACACGACACCGCACCGGCTGAGGCGAGGCGCGGCGAAGCGCAGGCGATTGATCGGTGGGCAGAGCAGGTGCAGGCGCTTGTACAGTACCTGCCCCCACACCACAGCACAGCACAGCGCGAGCGCCGCAGATTCGGTCCGGACAGTCTGCATCCTGGAGCCGAAGGCCGTCCAAGAGGCCGGCAGTGTCCGGAACACGACGGCGCACTGTTACGTCTCCCTTTCCGACATTCATTCGTATCAGCGACCATGTCGAGGCGGCTACACCGTTTCCATCCAGATCATCGAAATTAAGCACTGTCGGGCGTGGCCAGTTGGTGCGAAAAATGGCGAGCTAGCTCTCAATGTAGAAAAATGTAAGGTGATGCGCATGGGTAGAAAAAAATAATCCTATAATGTTCGAATACAGCATTAGTAGTGAGCTTCTTGATGCTGTCGGGTCGTTCAAATATCTAGGCGTAACACTGCAGAGCGATATGAAATGGAACGAGCATGTAAGGACAGTTGTGAGTAAGGCGGACAGCCGACTTCGGTTTATTGGGAGAATTTTGGGAAGATGTACTTCACCTGTAAAGGAGACCGCATATAAAACGCTTGTACGACCACGTCTTGAGTATTGCTCAAGTGTTTGAGACCCTCAGCAGATCAGTTTAAATGAAGACAAAGAAGCAGTTCAGAGGCGAGCAGCTAGATTTGTTACTCGTAAGTTCGACCAATGCCCGAGTGTCACGGAAATGCTCCGGCAACTCAATTGGGGTTCGCTCGAAGAAAGATGACGTTCTTTTCGTGAATTTCTGTTAAGTAAATTTAGAGGGCCGGAATTTGAAGCTGAGTGTAGTACGATCTTGCTGCCGCCTACTTACATTTCGCGTAAAGATCACAAAGACAAGATAAGAGAAATTAGGGCTCGTACGGAGGTATATTGGCATTCTCTTTTTCCTCGTTCAATTTGGGAGTGGAATAGGAAAGGAAATGCCTAGTAGTGTTACAGTGTACCCTCCGCCACGCACCTTACGGTGAATTACGGAGTATGTATGTAGATGTAGATGTACTTCGATGGGTAACAGTGCGAATACGTCACGTGCTGTTGACGATATTTCCCTTTGCGTTACAGTACAGGAAAGTGGACGAAAGGTGTTGCAAAGTCCTTGATCGTCAGGCTTTGCACTAATGTCCTGGATTAGCTTCCAAACCTCTCGTCATTGTCTCATGGAGTGAGGGAATGGGACACTGTTCATGGTGATCCATCCGGGGGATGGGGGCGATAAGCTTGGCAGCCCCCTTTGTGCTTTTCAGGAGGATTAGACACTCTCTCTCTTCTCCCATAATCCTCAACACGACACTAGACTATACACGCACCAGATACAGTCACCTACACGTAACACAGACAATTCACTACACAGATAGGCTTCTCAAGTTTCCCTTCGGGCTCTCCAAGCCATTCATGCCACACTACAGTACTGTGCTCTTGTCTCGTACGCAAGATTTGCACCGTTCCTCTCCTACATTCTTTTTTCCTGATTTTCTCGATGCATGCAATAAAGACACGTCTTCAGTACGTTTTCCTGAACTCTAGCTATAGAGGGTGAACAAAGTAATATGCAAGTTGTCCCTTGCAAAGAAGAAACCAGCAACTAGCCGCTATTAATAATACTCCGAAAACTGTCTTGAGCAGTTAAACCGGCAACCCACCCGCAATGGAAATATTCTAGACCAAATAGCCCCAAACAGGTCCGACCTTATTAACGATCTCTGTGTAGAGACAGGAATTAGTGATCATGATATCGTCATAGCGTCGATGGTGACCAAAATTCATAAACCAATCAACAAGGCTAGGAGCGTGTTTTTGTTGGGAAGAGCCAATAAGCAAAAGTTACGATCGCACTTACAAAATGAATGGGCATCGTTTAATTCCGGGACTATGGATGTAGAGGAATTGTGGACTAAATTTAAGTGCATTGTTAATAAAGGGTTAGAGAAATATGTGCGAGTAAAGACGATTAAGGATGGAAAAGATCCATCGTAGTATAATAATAATGTTAGAAAGCTGCTGAGAAAGCAAAGGCTGTTGCACTCTCGATTCAAAAAAGAACACGCAAATGATGACAGGCAAAACTTAGTAGAGATTCGTGCGTCTATAAAAAGATCGATGCGCGAAGCATACAATGATTATCACAGCCATACCTTACCAAAAGATCTTACCGGGAACCCGAAAAAATTCTGGTCCTATGAAAAATCGATAAGCGGGACAAAGCCCACTGTCTAGTCACTCGTTGATCATTCTGGGGCAGTAATAGAAGAAAGCAAACGGAAAGCTGAAGTTCTAAATTTAACCTTTAAGAAATCTTTCACGCAGGAGGACCGCACAAATGTACCATTATTTGATCAACGTACTAATTCCGAAATGGGGTACATAGCAATAGGTATTTCCGGTGTAGAGAAGCAGCTGAGAGAGCTAAATACGAAAAAGTCTGCTTGTCAGAATGGAATGCCAGTTCGGTTTTACAAAGAGTATTCTGCGGCGTTGGCCCCCTACTTAGCTTGCATTTACCGCGAATCTTTAATTCAGCGCAAAGTTCCTAATGATTGGAAAAAAGCGCAGGTGACTCCCGTGTGTAAGAAAGGAAAGAGAACTGACCCATACAATTACAGGCCAATATCGTTGACATCAGTTTCATGTAGAATTTTGGAGCATATTCTCAGTTCGAATATAGTAAATTTCCTTGAAACGGAAAAGCTTCTTTCCATGAATCAGAACGGGTTTGGAAACATCGTTCATGTGAAACTCAGCTTGCCCTTTTCTCACATGACATCTTGCGAGCCATGGACGAAGGGCAACAGGCGGATTGTGTTTTTCTCGACTTCAAAAAGGCGTTCGACACGGTGCCACACTGCAGACTGCTAACGAAGATACGAGCCTATGGAATAGGTTCACAGATTTGTGACTGGCTGGAAGACTTCCTAAGTAATAGAACGCAGTACGTTGTTCTCGACGGCGAGTGTTCATCAGAGACGAGTGTATCGTCAGGCGTGCCCCAGGGGAGTGTGATAGGACCGCTATTATTTTCTACCTATATAAATGATCTGATGGACAGAGTAAGTTGTAATTTGCGGCTGTTTGCTGATGATGCTGTGGTGTATGGGAGGGTGTCGTCTGTTACTGACTGTAATAGCATACAGGATGACTTAGACAAAATTTCTAGTTGGTGCGAAGAATGGCAGCTAGCTCTCAATGTAGAAAAATGTAAGGTGATGGGCTTGAATAGGAAAAACAATCCCATAATGTTCGAATACAGCGTTAGTAGTGAGCTTCTTGATGCTGTCACATCGTTCAAATATCTAGGCGTAACATTGCAGAGCGATATGAAAGAACGTGTAGGGACAGTTGTGAGTAAGGCGGACAGCCGACTTCGGTTTATTGGGAGTGTTGGGAAGATGTACAGCCGGTGGCAGAATTCGCGAGACCCCTCGCCTAATCGCTATACACAACCGCAGAGTACTGCTGCTTGGGGAAGTATGTACAGCTAGGCAACACGATCATTCATACTGTCGATTACCCATATTACACGAAATCTGAGAGGAAAAAAGTTATCTTCCAGTATCACAGCCAGTTCTCGACGGCGAGTGTTCATCAGAGACGAGTGTATCGTCAGGCGTGCCTCATGGGAGTGTGATAGGACCGTTATTATTTTCTATCTATATAAATGATCTGATGGACAGAGTAAATTGTAATTTGCGGCTGTTTGCTGATGATGCTGTGGTGTATGGGAGGGTGTCGTCTGTAACTGACTGTGATAGCATACAGGATGACTTACACAAAATTTCTAGTTGGTGCGAAGAATGGCAGCTAGCTCTCAATGAAGAAAAATGTAAGGTGATGCGAATGAATAGAAAAAAACAATCCCATAATGTTCGAATACAGCATTAGTAGTAAGCTTCTTGATGCTGTCGCGTCGTTCAAATGTCTAGGCGTAACATTGCAGAGCGATATGAAATGGAACGAGCATGTAAGGACAGTTGTGAGTAAGGCGGACAGCCGACTTCGGTTCATTGGGAGAATTTTGGGAAGATGGACTTCACCTGTAAAGGAGACCGCGTATAAAACGCTTGTACGACCACGTCTTGAGTATTGCTCAAGTGTTTGGGACCCGCAGTAGATCAGTTTAAAGGAAGACATAGAGGCGGTTCAGAGACGAGCAGCTAGATTTGTTACCGGTAGGTTCAACCAATGCGCGAGTGTCACGGAAATGTTCCGGCAACTCACTGGGGGATCCCTGGAAGAAATAAGACGTTCTTTTCGTGAATTTCTGTTAAGTAAATTTAGGGGGCCGGAATTTGAAGCTGAGTGTAGTACGATCTTGCTGCCGCCTACTTACATTTCGCGTAAAGATCACAAAGACAAGATAAGAGAAATTAGGGCTCGTACGGAGGCATATAGTCATTCCTTTTTCCTAGTTCAATTTGGGAGTGGAATAGGAAAGGAAATCTAGTAGTGGTAAAGTGTACCCTCCGCCACGCACCTTACGGTGAATTATAGATGTAGATGTACTACTTATTAAAAAAAAAAAAAAAAAAAAAAAAAAAAAAAAAAAAAAAAAAAAAAAAAAAAAGCTCTGCTACCTGTTTCGCACGTACGGGTTCATCATCGTTCTCGTCGAGATTTATTATTATTTACTACTGGATTCTAGCCCCTTGTGGCGAAATATTCTTCGGATGGTGGTGCCCTGCAGTACACAAACAATGATAGAAATGACCTATAAAAACGTATCTAGCACTAATAACCAAGTAACAACTGCATACAGATTTATTTTTTTATTTATTTTACTTCTGTTGGAAATACTGTGCAATTTACTTTACTGCATCGTTTGATTCTGCTCACAAAATAATCCTAGATTAGATTAGATTAGATTAGTTGTTCTTTTCATAGATCCATGATGAGGAGGTCGTCTTGGATGTAGAAAATGTCGATCTTTTTATTTATTTATTTCTTTATTTTACGGACTGATAACATAACAATACTACTAGTATGAATATAGATACATATATCATTTGGTTCTATTTAAAAATTCGTTAGTGGAGTAGGAGGAGAAAGACTAGAAAGTCTTTTAGGCTCCTGTTACCTGATCTTTATTTGTAGCTAAATTTCTTATCTTTGCTGGTTAAATTATTGAAAGAGTGTGGTCCTGAGTTGTGGACCCCTTTTTGAACTAAAGTAAGTGATTTTAAGCCCTTGTGTAGATCGGTTTTCTTCAAAGTATTGTATGTATGAACTGAGCTGTTTGTTGGGAAAATGGATATATTATTTATGACAAATTTCATTAAGGATAAATATACTGAGACGCATTGGTTAGTATACCCACTTCTTTGAAGAGACTTCTACAGGATGTCCGTGAATTTGCTCCACTAATAATACGTATTACACGCTTTTGGTCTCTGGAAACTTTTGCTTGACTTGAAGAGTTACCCCAAAATATTATACCATATGACATTATGGAGTGAAAGTAAGCAAACTATGCAAGCTTTTTTATTTTCATTTTTCCTACTTCTGATAAAACTCGTATTGCAAATACAGATTTGTTAAGTCGTTTCTGCAGTTCTGTGGTGTGGTCCTCCCAGATTAATTTATTATCAAGCTGTAATCACAAGAATTTCATACTGTGAACCCCTTATATCTGCTTTTCTGCGAAGTGACTTATTTCAGTTATACAGACTAACATCGAGTGAAAAACCACAAACAGACGAAAAATACGAAGATGGCGATGTTATGAGTACAACATTGCCAATGATGTTCTCTGTCAGAGATATTTAGCTCGATTTAACTAAACATTTTTACGAAGAAAAAGATTACAAATTTGCATGTTACAATTCAGTGATCATTAATTATAAGTAAAGTAAGCGATGTATATACAATTATCTTAGAAAAAGCTACTTAATTATATTGTACATATTGTTGTAAACACAGGGAATACAGCGACGGGTGAAAATAAGTATAAATATAAAAGAGTCTCACGTTGCCTAACTGAAGGCTTAAATTATTTAACAATTGTAATTATATGCAACAGCGTGGGTTGTTTTATTTCATTTTGTGTTTTTAGTGGGTTATTTCAACACCTTGTTGACAAAAGGAGAAGTGTTTATCATTTATTGAGACTCGAAAGTAGGTGAATGTAATTTTCTACAAAGGTTGCATTAGCCAATCTGTCTGTTCCATGACGACATTATTCGGAGGGGGGAGGGGGGAGGTAGATCCTTGGCCAAAAGGATTGTCTAAATGCTTATGTGATTGAATGCACTTTATTATAAATCCATTATCTTTAAGAATAAGCGTCCCTGTACCTCCAGAAACTAAGTATTCGTTTTTTGTGAAATTTATTTTCATACCTCACTGCTGCTGTTATTCGTCACTTCTACTTTCTGTGATAGTAACTCCTCAAATCCGTCTACATATTTTTTCACCTTCTTCGCATTTTTCATGCTTCCACTCCTCCTAGGCTTCCCTCCCCTTCCCATTTCTTTAACTGTTTTGCAAACTGTGCGCCATTTAATGCTGTGGCAATGTGAGACGTATCTAGGTGTATCAGTACAAACCTTTCAGCATCTCCCGCAAAGGGCGCACAATTCCTTCAAAATTAGACGATTATATGGTTCATTGTCCAGGAGATGTTACGTCAGAAACAATTAGATGGAATATAAGCGTCACATTACACATTTAGTTTTAATTTTTTTACTAGGTAAACACGGTGGCATTTCACCGTTGATCAGTCTGAAACGAAATAAATGGGAAAGTAAATCAAACAAACCTGCCTTTCTTTTCTTTGGCGACGTGGAAGGAAGGGAAAGTTTTCTTTCTTCTTGTCTGCATAAACATGGACATCAGATTGTCTAACGAATCTGGAATATGCGACGTGTAATTTCACGTGAGAGTTGTAATAACTTTCTTCATTCTGTCCGTCTACTCGCATTCCTTCCCTTCCTCCACTTCTTCCTTCCCCTCTACCCTTCCTGCTCTGCCTCCTATTGACCCCCAATTTTTGTCCATATGTCTCTTTCTTCTGTCAACCAATTCATCCTTCCTCCTCTTTCCTACCATGTGCTCCGCTCTCTCCATTTCCTTTTATTAGCTTTTCTTAGCCATTCAACATAAGAATTAACAAACTACCAACTTTCTACAAATTTTGTGGTAATAGTAGCAGGTGAACAGAAATTTACTCTTGCAGGTAAAGAAAATAAGGAAGCCAATAAACAACATTATTTACTGACTTCGTTACTACAGAGTTTTGATTTTCACTGCTTACTACATCATTGACATAGCATTGCACCTGCCCGCTATGCGTATGTTACTGGAACGCAGTAGTACGAGAACGTCCATGAGATGTGGTTTCGCTAAACGCTGTTGCTTTTGTGAGTCATTTTTACCATAGCTTCTATTCGGTATGCAGGTCAGAAATTTTTGTAGCACTTCCAGTTTCGATGTTCACGTACTGTCATTGGAGATATTAACGCCTGATGGAGAAGGTAACATCTGAGTTATGGATACGGAAGTATCTTTCTTTTCCACGCTTAACGGGTAACTACAAACAGCTCGGAGACCATGCCTGCGGTTACCCTTATGCTGCATCACATATCACAGAGACGTGTGATGGTGTACGCAACGACGAACCTGGGTGCACGAATTGCAAAACACCATTTTTCCGATGAATCCAGATTTTGTTTACAGAGTCATAATGGTTGCATCCGTGTTTGGCGACATCGCGGTGAACGCACATTGGAAGCGTGTATTCGTCATCATCATACTGGCGTATCACCCAAGGGGTGCCATTGGTTTCACGTCTCGGTCACCTCTTGTTCTTTTCAACGGCACATTAAACAGTGGCCGTTAAATTTCAGATGCGTTATGACCAGTTCCTCTTCCCTTCATTCCCTCCCTGTGAAACCGTACATTTCAGCAGGATAATGCACGACCGCATGTTGCAGGTTCTGTACCGGCGTTTCTGGAAACGGAAAATGTTCGACTGCTGCCCTGGCCAGCACATTCTCCAGGTCTCTCACCAACTGAAAACATCTGATCAATGGTGGCCGAGCAACTGGCTCGTCACAATACGCCAGTCACTACTGTTGATGAACTGTGGTATCATGTTGAAGCTGCATGGGAATCTGTACCTGTACACCCCATCCAAGCTCTGTTTGACTCAATGCCCAGGCGTATCAAGGCCGTTATTACGGCCAGAGGTGGTTTGGTTGTTCTGGGTACTGATTTCTCGCTATCTATACACGCAAATTGCATGTCAGTTCTAGTATAATATATTTGTCCAATCAATACCCGTTTATCATCTGCATTTCTTCTTGGTGTATCAATTTTACTGACCAGCAGTGTACATTCATTACTGTAGCTCTGTTCGTTCGGACACGTCGAAAGAACAGGCACCACACCAATTTCTATATATGTATGTTCTAATACACAATGAGGGCATAACGTTAATCTACTTCACCGCAGATGCGGTAGTAATGTCCGACGACGTATGGTAATGCGAAATGGTGAGTGTAAGAGGGCATGGACGATGGGGGCGCCACAGCCGTTGCGTGTGACTTGTGGGAATTTGAGGCGGAAAGAAAGCGCGCGCTGACGGCAAAGAGATCAAGGCGACCGCTGGTGAGAAATGGAAGGTCTGGTGTCAAATCCCGGCCTGGCCCACATTTTCTGTTGCCGTCATCGAGTAATGTCACTGCCCTAATGTCGTAAAGTAGCTAATTTCCATCCTTTACTTAATAAAATATTTGCACCCTCATAAATTCCCCAACAGAGTAGCGCCGGCCGCAGTGGCGAGAGGACTGCGGCGCGCCAGTCACAGTCTGCACTGCTGCTACGGTCGGGGGTTCGAATCCCCCCTGGGGCATGGATATTTGTGTCGTCCTTAGAGTAAGTTAGTTCAAGTTAATCAAGTAATTATTGTGTAAGTCTAGCGACTGATAACCATGAAGGGTCGCATAAGACGTCACACACATCTGAACATCCAAAGGAGTAGCAAACACCAAATCGAAGTCGCCACACATCAGGGAGGTGAGGAGGAGAAACGTATATGCTATGTCACCAACTCGCTGACCCTCTTGAAAGCCGACATCTAGGATTAAATTTACAGTGGTTAAAGTGGTCATAAAATTCATTGGCATCGCTCTATTAAAACTAGGTACTTCAGTTGCCGAGTTCACGAATTAATGTTAAGATGTCTTTTCTCCTAACTCTTCAACTGTTCCATTGTTTGTAGATCAAACTTTTGATGTCATCAATTCCTATACTTACAGACTTATTAAACTAACATATACTAAGGACAACACACATACTCCTATCCGATGAAGGGCTCGAACCTCCGATGGGGAGCGGCCGCGTAATTCGTGGTAAGACGCCTTAGCCCACGCTGCCATTCCCGGGCCACACTATTCACAATACTTTTCACAGACAGTTTCTCAGTATTTAACTCTCTTCTGCGTACCTGGAAAATGCTGTAGAACACATTCCTCAGTTATAAAGACTCACGTGCATGAAATCGAAACTATGGAATGAAATCGCTAGGAAAATACTGGTGCAATGGACAGAGAGTTTGGCAGCAGTCGATAGAGTAACCCAAGAATTAAATTAACACAGACACGGTAAATGGTACAAAGTTTAGTAGCAAGAGAAAGAGAAAAAATATCTGAAAAAACTATGGGGGGAATCGATGCAGCGATGCTGCATTTGTGGAGACTGGACGCAGACCCCAGACAGCCACCGATTCGCGGTCTCAGCTGCAACTTACCACGACATCACAGACGAGTAAAACTTCTCTTACTATAATCTCAAAATAGTGTAGGTAGTACGCCTTATTCGTTGCACATGATGCACACGATTAAAAGTGTATCAAGTCTGAACTAAATCAGTGATTCGAACGTCGTGGTGTCCCACTGTTAGATTTCCAGCACGTAATCCATTACTCAAGCCTGTTGCATTCTCCAGTCGATTTCCACAGGTCACCAGGATACCATCGCGCGTACACGCAGCCGATGGCTCGAGCCTCTTTGGGCAATCTTCTTACCACGTCTCGTGCCCGCACGTCTATCGGGTACCGTTACGTTCCGCGTTTAGTCGTCCGTCTGCTGAACGTCAGGGTTATTGACAGGTCCACTTCAGTTACGCGTACCTCCGCGTGTTTCAACGTTATTATCGAATCATAACCAAAGTAAGAGCATATTAGTTGGGGTAATTTTATAATTGTGAAACTTGGTGCGCTAGGCAGGACGGCGAAAGTTCAATAAACGCGGACGTAACGGCTGGTACGCCCCATAAAACGGTTCTGGCTCTGCTAATGTTGGCAATAAACGGCCAGTAGCAATCTCACACTGACAACGCAGCTGTAAATGAGCGAGTGTAATTGCTGCAGGTTGTAGGTAAGAGTACGACAACTCTGACAGTCTTTTCAATTGCGGTATCGAACTGTGGCTTTACTTGAATGGGGACAAATGTAATAACACTTTTCTTAATATCCTCTGTGAAAATTAAAGAGTGTTCTGGGCAAAAAGATATTGTGCAATCCAGCCCTCTCTGATCGTTTACCAGCAATAGAGTCGGTATGTTAGTTTGCCTGAAGTACTTCTAACACTTTGGAAGATGTCAGTCAAATAATACGACGAGAACTGCCGTTGGATATATCCAAGAGAACATACGAATACAACATAATTGCCGATGTTTATTGTGATTTTTGTTGCAAATGGGCTCTTGTTTATAAGGTTATGACACTTTTAATTTTGTTGTGCTGTATGTGGGCCTATGCACGACTTATCGCTTATTATCTCCCACTTGTCAGTAATATGCATCCAAAACAGCAAGGGACATTCTCACTAAACGCTGTACCTGTCCCATGTCGCTTATTATTTTCTGTTATGCAGTATTAATATATTTTTATTAAAAAAATAATAAAAAAAGGTTAAATAGTTCTTGGCTAATTTTTAAAGTACAAATCGGTTCGTAATCGTGTAAGAGAAACTTTATTTATGACCGTCAGTTGTATACTTAGCTTCCATTTATCGCGAATCTTTAATTCAGCGCAAAGTTCGTAGCGATTGGAGAAAAGTTCAGGTCACTCCGGTTTACAAGAAAGGAAAGAGAACTGACCCACACAATTACAGACCAATATCGTTGAGATTAGTTTTCTGTATAATTTTGGAACATACTCAGCTCGAATATAGAATATTTTCTTGGGACGGAAAATTTTTTTTCTACAAATCATCACGGGATCAGGAAATATCATTCGTATGAAACTAAATGTTCAAAAATGTTTGTTAAAATTAAGGGACTTAACTACGGGGTCATCAGTCCCTAAACTTAAAAACTACTTATGAACTACCTACAACTAAGGACGGCACAAATATCCATGCCCGAGGGGGGATTCGAACCCCCGACCATAGTGGCCGTGCAGACCGTGACTGAAACGCCTCAGTCCCCTCGGCCACCGGGGCCGGCGTATGAAACTCAGCTTGCTCTCTTCTCACATGATATCTTGCGAGCCATGGATGAAGGGCAACAGGCGGATTGTTTTTCTAGGCTTCAAAAAGGCATTCGACGCTGTCCACACTGCAAACTGCTAAAGAAGATACTAGCATATGGAATAAGTTCACAGATTTGTGACTGGCTGGAAGAATTCCTAAGTAATAGAACGCAGTACGTTGTTCTCGTCGGCGAGTATTCATCAGAGACGAGTGTATCATCAGGCGTGCCCCAGGGGAGTGTGATAGGGCCGCTATTATTTTCTATCCATATAAATGATCTGATGAACAGAGTAATTTATAATTTGCGGCTGTTTGCTGATGATTCTGTGATGTATAGGAGGGTGTCTTCTTTAACTGAATGTAATAGCATACAGGATGGCAGACAAACTTTCTATTTGGTGCGAAGTATGGCAGCTAGCTCTCAACGCAGAAAAATGCAAGGTGATGCGCATGAGTAGGAAAAACAATCCCATAATGTTCCAATACAGCATTAGTAGTGAGCTTCTTGATGCAGTCGCGTCGTTCAAATATCTAGGCGTAACACTGCAGAGCGATTTGAAATGGAACGAACTTGTAAGGACAGTTGTGAGTAAGGCGGACAGCCGACTTCGGTTTATTGGGAGAATTTTGGGAAGATGTACTTCATCTGTAAAGGAGACCGCGTATAAAACACTTGTACTACCACGTCTTAAGAATCGCTCATGTGTTTGGGACCCTCAGCAGATCAGTTTAAAAGAAGACAAACAAGCAGTTCAGAGGCGAGCAGCTAGATTTGTTACTCGTAGGTTCGACCAATGCGCGAGTGTCAAGAAAATAATGCGGCAACTCAATTGAAGATCGCTGGAGGAAAGACGTCGTTCTTTTCGTGAATTTAGAGGGCTGGAATTTGAAGCTGAGTGTATTACGATCTAGCTGTACCAACTTACATTTCGCTTGGTGATCACAAAGCTAAGAGAAATTAGGGCTCCTACGGAGGCATATAGACATTTTTTCCCTCTTTGTATTTGGGAGTGGAATAGGAAAGGAAATTCCTAGTAGTGGTACAGTGTGTCCTCCGCCACACAGGTTACATAGGATTGCGGAGTATGTATGTAGACGTAGATGTAACGAACTCCAATATGCACATTTTTTCGCTTGGCACCATGCATCAGCTCCGAAGAACTCTCCCGCAGACAGTCATATGCTATGTTGTGAAGTTGGTCGGAAACTTTGTTATAAACTACTGATCTTGAAACTTGTAGAAATTTCTAACACAGCTCGCCAAAAGTGAAACGCTTGTTTTGATCTGGACGATGTACTGTCGTGAATGAGACGGGAAGATGATAAGATAATTCGACAAGATTGGCGCTTCACTATTGACGAACTCCATTAGAAATTTCCACAACTCTCAAGATCAGCAGTTCGTGACTGTCACACTATTACCGGCAATCTTTACTTAAAATAATAATAATAATAATAATGAAAGGAATATAGGCGATAGAGTTCTTTAATGCTGTGATGTAAAGGATCCAAAATCTGGGGTGCCACGATTTGACAAATGTTATGTTTAAATATACATGCTGGCCATATTCAAAAGTGAAAAACATGTGCATTGGTAGTTTTTGATACAATTTGCGTTCGTATATAAAGTTTTGGTTACTCCATTACAAACTGTTTTTTTCTTTAAAAATGACCCTCGCATTCCCGATGTTGTTTATCATTTGCAGCTTCAGCAACTTTAATTTAGCGGCAAGGATTATTCGACTCTATTTTTCTTTTTCTGTGAACGAAGAACTTGTCGTGTTCTGAGGTAGTATGTCTGAATTTTGGATGAAACTGTGCAGCAACCTCATGTGATTCGTACAATCTGGTATTTCAGTGACTTATTGCTCCCTTGAAACCAAACATTCGTGACTCTTCAGGTGCAGTGTGAGTCTGACGGGGATGCTCTTTTTCTTCGAGACACACCGGCCCAGTAATTATCAGCTACTATTGAGGAATATTTTCACTCTTAACAGAATCATCTTAGTATTTTCCGCCACGCTTGAAATTCTCTGTGCAATTAAGAAGTTCCAGATCATAAATTTCTCTTTCTTATGGAGTTTAGGGAAATGGTTCTTAGTAATGATGCCTCTGGCGACGTCTTTTCATAGTGACTTCATTGTCTACGGAGATGCTGAGAGCAAAATAGGGAGCCTGACAAAAAGAAAGAGACCATGCAAAAACTAGAGAGTTATGGAAATAAATTACCGTGGTTCAATTTATGCATAAACTGCCAAAAACTGAACCATGAAGAGATATTCCTGAGCTTGCAACACAGGATTGTTCGATAAAAAAGCTCTGAACAATTTGTACAGAGGAGCGTACTGACCTTCAAGAAGGGTAACTCATCGGTAGGCAATAACTTCATTCAGCCTACTAGACTTTGTTTCCGGTGATGCTCGGGAACTTAATTACTCCAATCTTCTCTTAGTCTCCTCACTCTGTCCTTTCTCTACCCCGCCCTCCCCACCCCTTTACGTTTGTCTCCTCCTACCTAAACCTTACTCCTGGTTTTCCTCGTCGCCTAAACGTCCCTCTGTTTCTGTCATTTCCCCCACCCCATATCTGTCAATAACCTCCCTTCCTTTTTCTATGTAACCGCATCTCTCGACCCATTTCCTCACTCCCTCGTCCCTTACGTGCATCTCCTTCTCCTCTTTCTGTCTATGAAGTAGTCAGTCTCCCTCTACATCTACATGGGATACTCTATAAATTACATTTACGTGCCTGACAGAGGCTTCAGCGAACCACGGTGATACTATTTATCTCCCATTCCATTCTCGAATCTCTCCGTTCGAGCTCTGATTTCTCGTATTTTATTCTGATGATCATTTCTACGAATGTAAGTGGGAGTCAACAATATATTTTCGCATTCGGAGGAGAATTGGCGGTTCCTGTTTCGTAAGTAACCCACGCAGCAGCGATAAGCGCCGTTGTTGTAATGATTCCCATCCCAGATCCTGTATCATTTCAGTAACGTTGTCTCCCCTGTATCGTGACAATTCGAAACGAGATGCTCTTCTTTGGACTTTTCCATGCTCTCCGTCAAACACAAGGATCCCACACTGGGCAGCAATACTCTAAAAAAGGACGGACAAGCGTAGTGTATGCAGTTTCTTTAGTACTTCTGTTGCATCTTTTAAGCGTTCTGCCAATAAAACGCAATCTCTGGTTCCCTTTCCCACGACATTATCTACGTGTTCTTTCCAGTTTAAGTCTGAAGTAATAATAATTCCTAGGTATTTTGTGGAGTTTATGGCCTTCACGTTTGATTGATTTATCTTGTAAACAAAGTATAACGGATTTCTTTCCGTTCTCATGTGGACGACTTCACACTTCTCATTATTCAGACTCAACTGCCAATGTTTACACCATAGTGATATCTTATTCAGATTGTTCTGCAGTTGGTTTTGATCTTCAGATGATTTTACTAGACGGTTAATGGCGGCGTTATCAGCAAACAACCTAAGAGAGCTACTTAGATTTTCCGGTAAATCGTTAATGTAAATAAGGAGCAGCAGAGGAACAATAACACTACTCTGTGGAACGCCCGATATCACCTTTGTTTTAGTCGATTACTACGACCTGTGTCCTCTCTGACAGGAAATCCCCTGTCCAGTCGCAAATTTGTGGCGATATTCCATAACCACGCAAATTGATTAAAAGCCGTTTGTGAGGTTTGGTGTCAAAGACATCTGGAAATCAAGAGATACGGAATCGATTTGCGGACCCTTGTTGATAGCACCCATCACTTCGTGAGAGTAAAGATCTAGTTGTGTTTCGCATGAACGATATTTTCTAAATCCGTGTTGACCATGGGTCAATAAATCGTTCTGTTCGAGGTAATTCATAATATTTGAATACAGGATGTGTTCCAAAACCCTGCTGCAAATTGACATCAATGTAATAGGCGTGTAGTTTAGTGGGTTATTCCTATTGCCTTTCTTGAATATAGGTGTGACCTGTGCAACTTTCCAATCTTTTGGTACAGATCCTTCTTTGACAGAGCGGCTGTATATGGCTATTAAATTCGGAGCTATCGCTTCAGCATAATCAGATAGACATCTAATGGGTATACAGTCAGAAGATTTGTTCTTGTTAAGTGATTTTAGTTGCATCACTACTACGATGATATCTACTTCTACGAAGCCGGCCACGGTGGCCGAGGGGACTGAGACGCTCCAGGCACGGTCTGCACGGCCTCTACGGTCGGGGGTTCGAATCCCCCCTCGGGCATTTGTGTTGTCCTAGTTCGTAAGTAGTTCATAAGTAGTTTGTAAGTTTAGGGACTGATGACCCCGTAGTTAAGTCCCATAGACTATACAAACATTTGAACATTTATTTTACTTCTGCGTTACTCATTACGGCCTCTGTTCGTAATTCTCATTCCACGTCGTCCGTTTCCTTTAAATCTGCCAGCTTTCATCGTAATCGGTGAAACGAAATTTAATAAAAAGTACAATTCTCCACGCATCGTATAACTACTTTCTGAATATAAAGATTTTTTCCATGATAACATTCACACATGCATGTGTCAGATTTTATGGTTATCGGTCAACCGTTGTGGAAAATTGCAGTAAGATAAACCCGCCATGTACTGCACGAAACATTTTGTAAACAGTGCTCTTCCTAATGTTTTGAAAGACAAGTTTTCAAAATTTCACCAACATTGGGAAAAATATCGGAGGGTGATGGGGAGGGCGAGCAGAACTTGTAAAGGCCGATACCTCAACATCATGTTTGCGAAGGGAATAAATATAAACAGGCATACGGCATTTCTACGAACATTTCTCGTATGATAAGCACTTAGAAGCATCATTAGTATGTAAGCGTTTATGGGAATGAAAGTGAGTGAATTTAATCATGTTTGCGAAACTAATCTGAAGAAAACAAATGTATTTGAGACAGTCATCTCACAAAATCGCAAGAAACAATGTAAAACCATACCTAGCCGGAAATCCTGAGCTGCGTCTAAAATTAGCAGGGTCATCCTTATAAGTCAACTAGCTGTAATAACGGCGTTGCCCGGGTGTTTATTTATCCTACACTTTCGTAGTCCACATCCCCTTCCCACCTCTCTCTGCATCCATCTCTTTCTCTCCCATCTCTCTGTTCGTTTCCACCTTTCCTTCTCTCGGCAAAGTTTTCTGCAAAGTACCCTCTGTCATGTACCATTCATGTACCCAGTGACTCTCCTCTTGGTTTTAAAAGTCATGTGTGCAAAACTTCATTAAGATTGGAGAAAAACTATGCATTTCGTAAAATTCAGTAAGTAACCTCCACCATGCAACGAACGAAATTTTATACAGGCAGTGACATTCCTCTTGTTTTTAAGGTAGAGTGTGCAAAATTTCATCAATATCGGAGCAAAACTACAGATTAGAATGCAATAGAAACGCAGGGGCACACGGGAAAACGCAGTTTGTTTTTCTCAAATATTTCACATTTATTTCATACAACCCTTGTTCTGAAAATAACGAAAACAACGAAAAAAGGATCTGTGAAATCGGTCGAGTCGTTCTTAAGTTATGGCACGACCAGGGTATTTAGGGATCCATTTTTATGTTGCAAAGTACCCTCCGCCATGAACCGTATAAAACTAAAGGTAGACGGTTACTTCCTCTTGTTTTGAAGGTTAAGCGTGCGAAATTTCGGGAAGATCGGAATGAAATTGTAGACTTCGTGAGTCTGTGGGAGAAGCATGCTCCGCCAGGCACCTATCACAAAATACCTTCTTAGCTGACATTTTCTACCTATAAACTACATTCCGGCCAAATTTCAGGTTCATAGGTGAAGTAGTTTTCGAGATTTCGTCTTTAGTCTGTGAGTGAGTGTCCTTTCGATTTAATATAGATAGAAATGAAGAAAACAAATTGCTTAATTTTGGATGCAAGACAATTAAAGAAGACTTGAAGACAAAAAACAAAATAGTAATATGCAAATCTGTAATGCTAACTTTATTTTATACAAGGTCATGCCTGATACGAATCTTTTACGGCATCTTTCGTGGGGGGGGGGGGGGGGGGTCGGTTCCAAAACGCTTCATAAACGTCCGAAATTACATGCAAACTTTGTTGCAGGTCCCTAACTACTCTCATTTTCCAATAAGTGACGCCATAAATCTGGGTATTCTTACGCGGTGGCCTCTCATTGTTTATGAAGTCGTATCTCCTCAGCTATGTGTCGTGCTCTTTTGTTTCTTGTTCAGGAACCTTCTTGGGCGTAAGGTGAACAGTTCAACAAAGTTTCATTGCTATCGAATGAATGGTTTATGAACACACAGAGGAAATACAGAGAAACATTCACTTTTTTATATATAAATGTTGTACAACTGCATAATATTTCAGGTACATATTCATTTGTATACGTACTGTATGTCTGTAACATGTGTTGGGAATTAAAAAAAAAAATAAAAATAAAAAAAAATGGATCTTCAATTGTTTGTAAATCAATTGGACCAAACTGCGTGTTCATCAGTCCGTACCTCTCAAACTACTTAAACTAAGGCAAACTAACCTAAGGACAAACACTCACACACACCCATGCCCCAGGGAGGACTCGAACCTCTGACGGCGAGCATCCGCACGCTCCGCAGCGAGGCGCCTTAGACCCCTCGGCAACTCCACCGCGGCATTGCGAATACGATTATTACTAAAGAAGTAATAGATTTAAACTTGCTGCGTGTAGGGGCGATTTTCCATGAACCTTATGTTTATGTGCTCATATCTCATGAACTACGTGTCGTATTATGATATAATTTCGAAGGTACATTCAGCGGTATGTTTGTATACCATCTGTAAAATTTCGTGCAGCTACAATGTGTAGTGTAGAAAGTAGAAATTGTAACGTTATTCCGTATATCGTAGTCTTACTCCGTGAGTAGCGGAAAAGTAGTAAGCGAGAAACTTTATTCCTTTCATCATTTTGCTATGGGTGTCAGCGAGAAAATGTTTCCTAAAAGTTTGAAATTATGTTTTAAGTTTGTTGCAAGTCGCTAAGTGCTGTCCTTCTCAAATAGTGGACTGATAAAGTCACACTATCACGTACCGCAAGATGGGGACATTTTTCATCACTTACGTTATATCTCCTGAAATATCGCCCCTATCGAAAAATCCGTTCTTAGCTGACGTCTTCTACCTATAAACTACATTCCTGCCAAATTTCAGCTTCATAGCTTTCGAAATTTCGTGTTTAGTCTGTGAGTGAGTGAGTGAATGATTGAGAATGGGAATAAGTGTCCTTTCGTTTTTATATAGATAGAGATTTCCACTTAATGCAATAGCAGTAACTGAAAGACTGACACCACCAGAATCTTACATCTGCTTCTCTCAGAATCTAGTAGTGGAAAATTGCTTTTGTTTGGACGCAACCTGACACTAGAGCAAACTTTCTGCTTTCCTTGTGAACTTCGTAAGGGATCTGTGTAAGAAAACTCACAAGCAAGTTATCAGCCAGTGGAGTTCTTACAAGCATTGGTCCACCGCCCAGACAAGTTACTCTCTACAGTTCATGTCGCCACGACTTGGAGTTTGGGAGACTACCCAAGCGACAGACGAAGGAATTTAGAACATATACTGTCTTCAAATATTATGAACTACCTCGAAGAGAACGACCTAATGTCCCATTGTCAACACGGATTCAGAAAGTATCATTCTTGTGAAACACAGCTAGATCTTTGATTCCGTTTTTCTAGACTTCCGAAAGGCTTTTGACATTGTACCTCACAATCGTCTTCTACGAGGTATGTCCACAAAGTAAGTTCCGTTTGGTTATATAAACCAAACGTGAACAGATACAGAAAAAAATAATTATTGCATAAAAATTTGTAACTGTTCAAGTACTTTTCTACATCAGTTCCGAAATTTTGTAGGCTCTTGTCATAGCTTGGGATAAGTTTTTGTGTGCCTTCTTCATAGAAGGTTGCCGCCTGTGTGTTCAACCATGTGGCAAACATGTTATTTCAGCTCACCATCGTTGATTGACCACCAAGGACAGATTTTAGGTGTAAGAAGAGATGAAAGGAGTCTTCTTCTTCCCTTCACGTTGCCGCCCGACCTCACAAGGCGAATGTGACCAAATAACTCTTACGGGAATTTCACTGGGACGTGTTTGATCATCCTCCGTACAATCTCGCTCCTAGCGACTTTCTTCTTACACCTAAAACCTGTCCATGGTGGTCAACACTTCAGCGATGATGACGAGCTGAAAGAATATGTTATCACATGGTTGAATACACAGGCAGCAACCTTCTACGAAGAAGGCATACAAAGACTTCTGCCACGCTATGACAAATGCCTACAAAATTTCGGAAGCAACGTAGAAAAGTAGTTTAATATTTGTATATTTATGTGCAATAAATTTTTTTTTCTGTATCTGTACACGTTTGTTTTATATTGTAAGAGTACACCTGTCGCTGTATCTTACAGTTTGATTTAACGTAATGTATATATTGTCTTAAATTTGTTTATTTCATGTATTTTTCATTTCTTGTATGCTAGATATATTTCTTATGTAACGTAATTTTCTATATTGAATCATTTAGTGTAAACATGTACTATATGTGTAAACCCGCATGAATGCACGGACATTCTTATGCTGTAAGTTAGCAATGCGCCAGAGAATATGTTGAACCTGTTGTAAAGACTGTCTTTGGTACAGAAGTAGTAGCTGTGAGTGTCGCGCTGCTGAAGCAGTCGCGGAGCGGACTCGCTATAGTAAACACATAAATGTTTTGTTGATGGTGCAGAGGCACGGCAGGCGCAGTGTGGCGCGAGTTTAATGCAATTGCAATAAGCTTGAGAGGCGTACTGTTTAATGTATTGAAGGAAGTGTGAAATAAGTTTATTTATACTCGAAAGTGATCAGGGTAATGTTTTTTCATATGTGCAAGAAAAGTAATTGTTTGGTTATCAAGTCTATTGTCACCGAGAGTGATTGTTGCTATAATTAATGAGATTTGAAGGTGTATCGAGGTGATATCAATGCATGGAGATTTCAGCCAGATGAGCTGAACAAAGACTTATCGATAAAAAATATTTTTGACCAAGCAGTAAGAGTACCTATTGTAATCATATCTGTCTTGTATGGACTTCACGACGAAGACGACGAAAGCAGATGAGTACTTTTGTAACATTTTATTTTGTATGCATGTAACTGTAGTGTCAACCCATTCAGAATTTTGGTTCAATTATACATGACTTATTTTGAAACCAGTCTTAATTTTGTAAGTAGTTGTAGTCAGCCTATTATCACCATTATTAGATTATGTTGGTTATGCAAGCCTGTACATTGACTAACAAGTTCAATCAATTTTCAAAGTAATTACGATCAGTTTTAAAGAAATTGCTAGACGAATTAAAGAATTGATAAACGTGTTACAACCACATAGACTAGTAATTAAAGTGCAGTGCTCTTCTAAGTTTAGCAATCAATTTTTAAGACAAAGATTTTAACTTGTAAGAGAGTTTGCACGTAAAGTTGGTTTCATTTATAGAGAAAGTAACCAGGCTAACAGTAGTCAAAGTATTATAGTTGATTAACCAGACTTGACGAAAGTAATTTTTATGAAATACGTTAAATGCCAAACTCTGCTCAGCCAGTTACATGCGTACGCTACCCAGGCCCTGGAACCGATTTAAAAATAAATAAATAAATAAATAAATAAAATAGAAATAGTTCACGTAAAGTTTTATAAGGAACTTGAATGCTTTAAACACTGTAGTATTTGTGAAGCTCATTGCATCACGGAGTTTCACTGTACTGAGCTATTATCATTGCAATCAGAGTCTATCTGCTATTACAATTTTGATTATAACACGAACATGCCATCACCACTACATGAATTCTGACACAATTATTAGTGAAGTTGCGCTGTTCGTGAATCGTAAGAGGTGCTAGTTGGAGGCTGTAGTCAATGCTAAGTCAGATAGGACCAAGCTTAATTAATTACCACAGTGACGGTTTCAAGTTAATTAATATCTTTTTGTTATTCAAAATTTTAACTTTCACTGCGAAAGTGTTGTTGCGCCCCATTAGTTGTAATTTGCTACAACATTCAATAACGAAATTTTTATTACCAGAGTATATTATTACGCATTCTAAATTTTGAGATTATTTGACGACCTCCTACAGCAAATTTTCTTACTATATAACGAAACGGAACTTACTTTGTGGACATACCTCGTAATCAATTTGCGTGCTTATGGAATATCGCAACATTGTGCTACTGAATTCGTGATTGCCCGTCAGAAAGGAAACAGTACGTTGTAGTCGACAGAGAGTCATCGAGTGGAACGGAAATGATAACTGGCGTTCCCCAGGGAAGTGTTATAGGGCCCCTATTGTTCCTTATTTTTATACACGATTTAGAAGACAATCTAAGTAGCTCTCTTAGACTGTTCGCAGATGATGAAATCATTTACCGGTTGATAAAGTCACCAGAAGATCAAAATCAACTGCAAAATGGTTTAGATAAGGTATCAGCGTGGTGCAAAAATTGGCAATTAACCATTAATAACGATAAATGTGACGTAATCCATATGACCAGTAAAAGAAATCCGTTAAATTTTAGTTACACGATAAATCAGTTAAACCTACAGGCCGTCCGTGGTAGGGAAAGTTATTTTTATTATTTTTTTTTTAAGTAACTAAGTTACAGTTCAAGTTACTTCCCTGAAAGGTAACTTAGTTACAGTTATAGTTACTAAACATCGAAAGTAACTGTACCAGTTACAAGTAACTTTACAGTTATTTTTACAGTTACTTTTAAAAATTGTAACTGTAGCCGGCCGCGGTGGCCGAGGGAACTGCGGCGCGTCAGTCACAGCTGCACGGACGGTACGGTCGGGGGTTCGAATCCCCCCTCGGGCATAGATATTTGTGTCGTCTTTAGTACAAGGTAGTTTGTAAGTTTAGGGACTGATGACCTCGAAGTTAAGCCCCTTAAGCTTAACAAACATTTGAACATTTTGTAATTGTAACTCATTTGCAAATGCATAATAAATCTTAGTCGTGTAGAAAGGATACAAGCTTTAATGTCAAGCAATAACTAAATAAATTAATACAGTCATAATTAATAATAACAATAATCAATAAATAATGCATTACTAAATAAATTGTGCAACCATTTTCTATCTCATTGTATCTGAATTCCAGTGTTTGTTCATTTTCACCAAATGTAGTTTTTCAAACGTTCCACCTCATGAAAATTACGTTTCATATTATTCGTTTTTCGCGTCTCCGTGAAAACTGCCGAATTTTTTTGTCTACTATATATATTCGAAGCGTCTGTTACGCTGAAATGGCAGCAATGAGCGAACATTTCAAACTCCGTATTCCCATCGGGAGCTACGCTATGTCATGTGAAGTGGAAGAATTAGTGATACTGGACCCTGAATTAATAGTAGGCTACTCGACGAAATTAGCAGAAGGAGAAGACGTAGGAGAGCAAAATACATACTACAGATTGCAGAACGACATGTTGACCATAGCTGTTTATTAATTCTCAATGCTACCGGTTTCGGTTATGTACCATTGTCAAGCGTTAGCTGAGATTAATTAATAGCTTAACACGTCGGAATATAAAAATACAAAATTATAACACAAGTATTCGTTATCATTGCTCAATACTTGTGTTATAATTTTGTATTTTTATATTCCGACATGTTAAGCTATTAGCTAATCTCTGCTAACGCTTGACAATGGTACATAACCGAAACCGGTAGCATTGAGAATTAATAAACATCTATGGTTAACATGTCGTTCTGCAGTTATCTGAAAGCTGTTATGCCCCATCTATTCACCTTTATAAACATACTATAGAAGTTGTGAAGGGAATGATATGCTGCTGGGCGGGATTGGTCGCGTGGTCTAAGGCATCACGTTACGTACTGAGCGGTCGCTTCCGCCGCCGGTCAAGTCCTCCTGGAGCATGTGTGTGTCTGTTTGTCTGTTGTCATTAGTGTACGTTAGTTTTAAGTAGTTTGTAAGTCTAGGGGCTGATGAGCTTAGCAGTTGGGTCCCATGGATTTACAAACCTTTGTATTTGACTGACAGGCTGTGCCAGCTCAATTTGGAAGACATTTCTCCTTTTTATAACTTCACCAAGATGTCGCCAGCTGATATTGAATTTATAAAGCATATTCCATTCCACATTCCACGACTCTGCTGCCTACGCTACGGCCCCTGACAACGATACAACCTTCTTTCATGATTAGTATACGTGGAAGAGAACAGGAGACACTGGAAAGTACCAGATAGAGCTTATAATGGTAAGAGATAAATTTCGGAACCAGGTTTTAAATTGTAAGACATACCCAGGGGGAGACATAGACTTTGAGCATAACTTGTTCGTAATAAACTGTAGGCTGAAACTAAAAAATACTGCAAAAAGGTAGGAAAACAAGGATGTGGGACCTGGATAAGTTGAAGGAGCCTGAAGTTCTTGGGAACAATTGACAGAAACGAGGGGAAAGGGGGGAAATGAAACAGTAGAAGAGGAATGGGTAGCATTGAGAAATGAAATAGTCATGAAATGGTCATATGTGAAGTACACTAGCGGCAAAACACAAACAATACCTTCACTACGCGATAGCAATGGTAATACTACCGACGACAGTACTGGTAAGGCAGAATTACTAAACACAGCTTTCCGAAATTCTTTCACCAGAGAAGACGAAGTGAACACTCCAGTATTCAATCCAAGAACAGCTGCCAGCATGCGAAACTTAGAAGTAGATGTTCCTGGAGTAGTAAAACAACTTAAGTCACTAAACAAAAATAAATCTTCCGGGCCAGATTGTATACCAACTAGATTCCTCTCAGAGTATGCTGATGAAATAGCTCCGTACTTAGCTATAATTTACAACCGATCACTCAGCGAAAGATCCGTTCCCAAAGACTGGAAAGTTGCCCAAATTACTCCAATATTCAAGAAAGGCAATAGGAGTGATCCCCAAAATTACAGGCCTATCTCATTGACGTCGATTTGCAGTAGGATTTTGGAACATATACTTTGTTCGAATATTATGTACTACCTCGAAGAGAACGACCTATTAACCAATAGTCAGCACGGATTCAGAAAGTATCGCTCTTGCGAAACACAGCTTGCCCTTTATTCACATGAAGTGTTAAGTGCCATCGACAAGGGATCTCAAATCGATTCCATATTTCTGGATTTCCGGAAGGCTTTTGATACTGTACCCCACAAGCGGCTTCTAATGAAATTGCGTGCTTATGGAATATCTCCCCAATTGTGCGATTGGATTCACGATTTCCTATCAGAAAGGACACAGTTCGTTGTAATTGACGGTAAGTCATCGAGTAAAACAGAAGTGATATCTGGCGTTCCACAGGGAAGCGTTATTGGTCCCCTACTCTTCCTCGTGTTTATAAACGATTTAGGAGATAATCTGAATAGCTCCCTTAGACTGTTCGCGGATGATGCTGTCGTTTATCGGTTAGTGAAGTCAACAGAGGATCAAAAGCAACTGCAAAGCGATTTAGACAAAATTTCTGCTTGGTGCGAAAATTGGCTATTGACACTAAATAAAGAAAAGTGTGAAGTAATACACATGACCACTAAAAGAAATCCGCTGAACTTCAATTACGCGATAAATCAGTCAAACCTTAAGGTCGTAAATTCTACCAAATACCTAGGAGTTACAATTACGAACAACTTCGACTGGAGAGAACACATAGAAAATATTGTGGGGAAGGCGAACCAAAGGTTACGTTTCATTGGCAGAACGCTTAGACGATGCACCAGCTCCACCAAAGAGACTGCCTACATCACACTTGTGCGTCCTCTCTTGGAGTACTGTTGCCCCTTGTGGGACCCTCACCAGGTGGGACTGACGGAAGATATTGAGAAGGTTCAGAGAAGGGCAGCTCGTTTTGTTTTATCACGTTACGGGGGGGAAAGCGTCACGGAAATGTTGCACGAATTGGGGTGGAAATCATTAAAAGAAAGACGTTATTCATTGCGGCGTGATCTGTTTGCGAAGTTTCAATCACCGACTTTTAGTTCTGAATGTGAAAATATTTTGCTAGCACCCACCTACTTAGGGAGACATGACCATCCAAATAAAATAAGAGAAATCAGATCGAAAACGGAACGATTTAGGTGTTCTTTCTTCCCGCGCGCTATCAGAGAATGGAACGGTAGAGAAAAGTTATGAAGGTGGTTAATGAACCCTCTGCCAGGCACTTAAATGTGATTTGCAGAGTATCGATGTAGATGTAGATGTAGATGTAGTGAAGGCAGCAGAGGACAAAATAGAAAGGCAAGACCTGTAAAAATCCTAGAATATCACAGGAAATACTAAAGTTAATTGATGAAAGGAGAAAATATAAAAATGCAGTAAATGAAACAGGAAAAATGCAGTACAGACGACTAAGAAATGAGATTGATAGGAAGTGTAAAATAGCTAAGCAGGAGTGGCTGGAAGGCAAATGCAAGTCCGTAGAAGAATGTATAAATAGGGGGAAAATAGGTAGTGCCTACAGGAAAATAAAAGAAACATTTGGACGCAAGAAAAGCAGCTGTATGAATCTAAAGAACTCAGATGGAAAACCAGTTCTCAGCAAAGAAGGGATAGCTGAAGGTGGAAAGAATATATGGAGGGGCTCTACAAAGGAAATGAACTTAGAGACAATATTGTAGGAAGGGAAGAGGATGTAGATGAAGATTAATTTGGGGATACTATACTGAGAGAAGAATTTGACAGAGCACTGAAAGATCTAAGTTGAAACAAGGCCTCAGAGTGAACGACATTCCCTCAGAACTATTGAAGTCTTTGGGAGAGCCAGCCATGACAAAACTATTTCACCTGGTGCGTAAGATGTATGAGACAAGCGAAATACCCTCTGACTTTAAGAAAAGTGCAATAATACCCATTCCAAAGAAAGCAGCTGCAAATAGGTGTGAAAATTACAGAACCATCAGTTTAATAAGTCATGGCAACAAAATTTTAACACGAATTATTTACAGAAGGATGGAAAAGCTGGTAGACGCCGACCTTCGGGAAGACCAGTTTGGGTTCAGGAGAAATGTAGGAACGCGGGAAGCAATCCTCACTTTACGGCTTATCTTAGAAGATAGATTAAGAAAAGGCGAACCTACATTTCTAACTTTCGTAGATTTGGAGAACGCTTTTTACAATACACTCTTTCAAATTCTGAAATCAGCAGGAGTAAAATATATGGAACGGAAGGTTATTTACAACTTGTACAAAAACCAGGCAGCAGTTATCAGAGTTGAAGGGCATGAAAGGGATGCAGAGGTTGGGAATGGTGTAAGTTTCTGGCATACCTTGAGTAAAAGAAGGTATCGATTATTAGGACACATTCTTAGACATCAAGGAATTGTGAATTTAGCGTTGGATTGAAGTATGTGGGGTATAAATCGCAGAGGGAGACCAAGAGAGGAATATAGTAAGCAAATTCAAATGGATGTAGCTTGCCGTTCTTATGAGGAGATGAAGAGGCTTGCTCAAGATAGAGTAGGGTGGAGAGCTGCATCAAACCAGTCTCCGGACTGAAGACCACAGCAACAACAATGCATATTACAGGGCCAGTTGTTTGAAAGAAAGGCACAAATATCAGAAAAACAACTCCTGTGAAGGGAAGACTAGCTGTTCTTATTTGTTTCTGGGAGACAGGATGGACCCATAAAAGCACTGCATATTTATCCCACATTTCAAAATCAGCCATGTCCTTACCGTCCCCACATTTTGTAGAGCTTTGGATGAAGGCTTAAATAAACGTAATTCAGTCATATTCATAGCACTGAAACTTATTTAACTGGTCGTATATTTATGTTTTCACGTTGGTACAAATCGTCATTTTCAATGAAGGAAGCTTCTTTAGCCTTAATTTCACTCACACTACAAATGAATGTATTAAGGGTATCTGCTGCTGACGATCCCCTTTTCACGGCCACGTTTAGTTCTCACTACTGCCTCCTACATACATACATTCATTTCCGCTTCATAATAAGCTCTATAAAAACAGAATTATGTCATCGCTCTTTCATTGGCTGGCAAGGAACGTACGGTAACTCGATAACGACTCATTCTCTAAATGAAGATAACGAATCCTGTTGTTATTACTGCGGTGTTCAGAAATGAGACACTTAATTATTTTATTAACTACACATATGGTAGATTTCAAAGAATGTAGCAATTTTATGTAGGGAGTAGTGTTTTTATTACAACTATTTTTATGACTTCGAACATTTCACAGGCCTCCTCTGCCTCACATTAGGTGACAAATTCGTGACCCACACTAGGTGGGACAGACGGACGAAATTATAGAAGATTCAGAGAAGGGCAGCTCGTTTTGTTATAGGGGAGAGAGTGTCACGGAAATGATGCGCGAGTTGGGCTGAAAATCATTAAAAGAAAGGCGTTATTCCTTGCGACGACATGTATTTGCGAAATTTCTTTCACCAACTTTCTCTTCTACATGCGAACATATATTGTTAGCACCCACCTACATAGGGAGACATGATCATCAAAATAAGAGAAAACAGATCGTAACCAAAAAGATTTAGGTGCCCCTTTTTCCCACGAGCTATTAGAGAATAGAACTAAAGACAAATAACAGGAAGTGGTTCGATGAACCCTCTGGCATGCACTTCAGTGTGACTCGCAGAGTATCCACGTAGATGTAGATCTTTCCACACCAGTCCTCAGACAAAGAAAGAGGGAGCTGTGCTAATAATACCTTATTTCTGATCACTGATTCTAATTCCAGATTAAATTCCGAGTAAGCTGATAGCAAACCTAGACTGATTAATTAATTAATTAATAATCGTTCTAACTTCATTGCAACATTTTCAATAGTACATTAATTTTCCCGGATCCATACACTGTTCCATTTTATTGCCTACATAGAGGAGCATCGGTTGGGGGGGACAATATAATGTTTGCATTTCCAATTTAATTGATATAGGGAACGCCCAACATGGCGGAATTTAGTTCGGTTTCCTGGTCGTTATTTCAAACCGACGTTGGAAGCGCGTTGTGGCGGAGGGAGACGAGTTGCCGAGGTTTTGGAATACGCGCCAGTGCAGGACAGCCAACCTGAAGGCCGGAAGTTAACCGCGGTCGGCGGTCGGGAACACCTGTACGGCTACCCCTCCCTCTCCCTGTTAGGTTGGCTACATCTACATCGGATACTCTGCAAATTACAGTTAAGTGCCTGGCAGTGGGTTCATCGAACCACCTTTATACTATTCATCTACCATTCCAATCTCGAATAGCGCGCTGGAAGACAGAACCTCTGAGTCTCTCAGTTCGAGCTCTGATTTCTCGTATTTTATTTTGATTATCATTTCTAACTATGTAGATGGGAGTCAACAGTATACTTTCGCAATCAGAAGAGAATGTTGGTGATTGGAGTTTCGTAAATAGACCACGCCGCAGCGATAAGCGCCGTTTTTGTAATGATTCCCATCCCAGATCCTGTATCATTTCCGTAACGCTGTCTCCCCTGTATCTTGACAATACGAAACGAGCTGCCCTTCTTTGGACTCTTTCGATGTCCTCTGTCAAACCCACCTGATAAGGATCCCACACTGGGCTGCAATACTCCAAAAATGGACGGACAAGCGCAGTGTATGCAGTTTCTTTAGTAATTGTGTTGCATCTTTTAAGCGTTCTGCCAATAAAACGCAGTCTCTGGTTCGCCTCTCCTACGACATTACCTACGTCTTCTTTCCAGTTTAAGTCTGAAGTAATAGTAATTCCTAGGTATTTTGTGTAGTTTATGGCCTTCACTTTTGATTGATTTATCTTGTAAACAAAGTTTAACGGATTTATTTTCGTACTCGTGGTGTGGACGAATTCCCACTTCTCATTATTTAGAGTCAATTGCCAATTTCTACATCATATTGATATCTTATTTAAATCGTTCTGCAGTTGGTTTTGATCTTCAGATGACATTACTAGACGTTAAATGACGGCGTCATCTGCAAACAACCTAAGAGAGCTGCTCAGATTTTCTCCTAAATCGTTTATGTAGATAAGGAACAGCAGTGAACCAATGACACTACCCCGTGGAACGCCGGATATCACCTCTGTTTTAGTCGATGCCTTACCATCGATTACTACACTGTGTCCTCTCTGACAGGAAATCTCCTATCCAGCCGCAAATCGGGGGGGTTGGGGGGAGGTATTCCATAACCACGCAATTTGATTAAAAGCCGTTTGTGAGGTACGGTGTCAAAAGCTTTCTGGAAATCAAGAAATACGGAATCATTTTGAGAACCCTTGTCGATAGCACTCATCACTTCATGTGAGTAAACAGCTAGTTGTGTTTCAAACGAACGATATTTCCTAAATTTGTGTTGACCTTGGGTCAATAGAACATTCTGTTCGACATAATTCATAATATTTGAATACAGGATATGTTCTAAAACCCTGTTGCAAATTGACGTCAATGAAATAGGCCTGTAGTTTAGTGGGTTACTCCTACGGCCTTTCTGGAATATAGGTGTGGCCCTATAGGGATCTATTCGCATACTGCGAAGTGTTCACGAGTCTGTTGGCTGTGTCTTTAAGTAACCTGGAGAGCAAATGTCCAACCCCATTCGGTCGCAGTTTCTAGAGGTGTCAACATCGCGAATACGGCCAGCTTTAGTGCTAGTCATCGAGTAGCATGTGCTTGAAATTATCTTGGAAGTAATCTGTCTTAGCCAGCTGCGACGGACTCGTGATGAATCGGCCTTCAACGTACTCCGCTATTGCGACGGTTATGATAGTGCTATCGCTGCATTTGCACCGTCTGATTCGGGTGTTGCATAACAGTTCAAAAAATGTTCAATGTTTGTATAGTCTATGGGACTTAACTACGGGGTCATCAGTCCCTATGCAAAACAGTATGTAGCGTGATAGCTACCTTAGTCCGAGGCCTGTTTCTGTGATCGCGTAACTCATGGATAGTTCTGTTTCCTCTATGAGCTCTCTGCCTGATCTTTATTTCCTTAATGTGGAAATCATTGTCTTGCCGACTTGTTCTATAGCAAGTGTATTTCTCACCAAGCAGCTATACTGAATGAGCAATTGTACATGAAAACGTGTGACGTGGCTCCCTCTGATGTTGTTGTTATGGTCTTCAGTCCGGAGACTGGTTTAATGCAGCTCTCCACACTATTCTACCTGAGCAAGCCTTTTCATCTCCTCATAAGAACGGCAACCCACATCCATTTGAATCTGCTTACTATATGCGTCTCTTGGTCTCCCTCTGCGATTTTTACCCCACACATTTCCCTCCAATGCTAAATTTACGATTCCTCGATGTCTAAGAATGTGTCCTATCAAGCGATCCCTTCTTTAAGTCAGGATATGCCAAAAATTCCTTTTCTCACCAATTCTGTTCAGTACCTCTTCATTAGTTATGCGATCTACCCACCTAATCTTCAGCATTAAACTGTAGCACGACATTTCAAAAGCCTCTATTCTCTTCCTGTCCGCACTGTTTATCGTCCGTGTTTCACTCCCGTACAAGGCAACACTCCACACAAATGCCTTCAGAAAAGACTTCCTTACACTTAAATTAATATTCGATGCTAGAAAATTTCACTTTTTCAAAAATGCTTTTCTTCCCATTTCCATTCAGCATTTTGTATCCCCTATACTGCGACCGTCATATGTTATTTTACTACCCAAGTAACAAAACTCATCTCCCAACTTCATTGTTTCGTTACCTAACCTAATTCCTTCAGCATCGCCTGATTTTCTAAGACCGCATTCCATTACTTTTGTATTGCTCTTGTTAATTTCCGTTTTATACGCTCTCTTCAACACGCTGTTCATTCCATTCAACTGTTCTTCCAGGTCCTTTGCTGTCTCTGACAGAATTACAATGTCATCAGCAAATCGCAATGTTTTTATCTCTTCCCCCTGTACTTTAATTCCTATTCCAAAATTTTTCTTGCTTTCCTTCACCGCCTGCTCGATGTACAAATTGAATAACATCAGAGAAAGGCTACAACCCTGTCTTACTCCCTTCCCAACTAATGCTTCTCTTTCATGCCCTTCCTGTTCATCCTGCCACCGAACTTCACTAATCCCCACTATATCTAACTTCAACCTATCCATTTCCCTTTGTAAATTTTCTTACCCCATTTGGGGATCTAACATTCCACGCTCCGATCCGTAGAATGCCGGTATTGTCTTTCCTGATGACAACACCCTTCTCAGTAGTCCCCGGCCGGAGATTCGAATGGGGGACTATTTTACCTACTAAATATGCCATCAACATATTTTCATACAGTAGAGCTGCATATCCTCGGGAAAAGCAACGCCTGTAGTTTCCCCTTGCTTTCAGCCGTTCGCAGTAAGTGTGTGGCAAAGCCACATTAGCTGGTGTTACAAGGTCAGCTCAGTCAATAATCCAGACTGTTGCCCCTGTAACTACTAAAAAGGCTGCTGCCCCTATTCAGGAACCACATGTTTGTCTGGCCTCTCCCCAGATACCCCTCCGCTGTCGTTGCACCTATGGTACGGCTATCTGCATCGTTGAGGCACGCAAGCCACCCCACCTCGGAAATGTCTGTGGTTCATGGGGGTGGCTACTTCTGATATATGTGTCTTATTCTCAAATTAAATTTCAACGTATTTTCCAGACTTTCATTGTCTGTAGCTTTCCTTACTGACCCATTCTTTAAATTTATCATCTACTAGACAACAAACCACTTGCTGAAGGAACGAAGTCCAATATCACCTGGGACAGAAGATCTGCAGGTGAGTGATCTGTTAGGGAACAAAGTTAGTCGCTGCTTCTTGAAAGTTGAATATTTTATCTTTTATTAAGCGAGAAATTACAGATACAGTTACTTCCATCAACATCCTCAGGCTACAAGGATTTTCAGTATGTCCCATTAATAATGTGTCAGTCGTCCTTGGAGGTAATTTAAGATTCAGATTATTAAGACTGGGCAACAGTAATATCAGCAATCTACTACTGTTACTGGTGTCCAGGTGGCGATGGAAAACTGATGCGTATGCATCTGCGTAATAGTTTCCACTGCGGCATTTAGCCGTTCGACATAAACAAATCTCGCTAGCATTTCTCTAATCTCATCACGGGTATCAACGGATAATTTGTAGGAACACGGCTAGGCAGTGCGGCAGACAGACCGGGCCCGGATGTTTCTATTTGCATTTTGATTAACAAATTCTGTGCCGGTGAGTGACGTCTTTCATTTCAGATTACGACGCTCCATTTATCACGCGAGATAAGCGGCTGCAGCGGTGGACGGACCTCGAGCAGCGTAACACAGCTCCGTTATTCGCGTTCGCCCCACACCGGGCGACTCCGGAACTTGCTCCACAGACGGCCTCTGATAAGGTCTCCCAGGAAAGAAAAAAGAGGAAGGTTTGCGCTCGCTTCGGTACTTGTGTAGCTGTTTTTAACGACTCGGGAGATGCATCGGGCGATCAGCCACGGCCGGTCTCTGAGCCTCCGCCGTTTAACTGACACGGGGACCATTACTGGTGACGTCGTTCGCCCGGTATAAATTGCACGTCGCCAACGGTACTCCGGGATCAGATCTTCCTGCTGACAGCGGCAGGTGAAAATCTTGCCCGCGCACTGTGCGCCGTTTATCAAAACCTATTTAATGTTACATACACTGACCTCTTTAAGATTGTCATCGCCTATGTGTGTATGCTCCCTACCAGCCACTGCTGTTGTAGTTCATTTAGCAGGTGGGCATTGCACTGACTGAGTTGTAACGGGACTCTGATATACAGGGTGGTCAAAAATATGAGTCAAAAATGAAAGGGCAGTTAGAAGGGACCGAAAATTAAAAAAAAAAAAAATGTTCAAATGTTTGTAGAAGTTATGGGACTTAACTACGGGGTCATCAGTTCCTAAGCTTACAAACTACTTACGAACTAGCTAATACTAAGGACGGCACAAATATCTATGCTCTAGGGGGGATTCGAACCCCCGACCGTAGTGGCCGTGCACACCGTGACTGAAGCGCCTCACTCCCCTCGGCCACCGCGGCCGGCGGACCGAAATTAGCAGATTTCATATAGTGATGGTATATTACAGCGTTAGTATGTACAGAAGTATAAAATAAAGAAAACTGAAAAGGTAAGTACAAACAAAAATTTATATATAGTTTACAATAAACACTCGAAAGAACGGCTACAAACGGCGATACAAGATTCACAAAGAAGGTTCATGGCTCGACGTACATTAGAAAAGACGTCAGGCATATCGACCACATGTCCAGCAGCAACAGGCACGTGGACAACTAGATCTTCTCCAAATGTGACGGGACTCTCATACACCTCCAAAGGAAGAAATCCACGCAGGTTAAATCGGATGAGCAGGCGGCCGTAGACAGCGTGCACTTTATTGCTGACGTTCCAGTGGAAATCCTCTGGGGCTCCATCGTGCTGGAACCACATTGTTTGCGAATAGTTAGTGGAACATCGTCCACAAGTTCAGGTAAGACCTCCTGTAGTTATATTTAGTATTTGTGGTCAGTATATACAGGGTGTTTCACTAACTGTGTTTGCCTCTGTAACTTATAAAATAGTAGGTGACGGGAAATTTTAATGCGGTAGGTCAACACAAGAAATGTTACACTTTCTGCGGAGCTATGAACATAGTTTATTGTATCATTTTCCAAAGAGTTACACCACAAAGATATAATTCTTTTAAATGGAACAATAGTTCTTTTTCTATCGTGCATTGGATTCTTTTAAACCAGCTGCGTCCAAATCAATTTAAACTACATTCCTATCACTGTTAGTTTGGGAGCTACAACCCTTCAAAGTTTAGGGGGGGGGAGGCTACGACAGCGTAGCTGACTGGCTGGTGGTCATGAGACAGTGGGCCGTGCCCCAGGGGATAGCCACTCGCCCAGTGAGCTGCGCTATTGCTACCAAACTAACAGTGATAGGAATGTAGTTTAAATTGATTTGGACGCAGCTGGTTTCTACGCATCCAATGCACGATAGGAAAAACTATTGTTCCATTTAAAAAATTATATCTTTGTGCTGTAACTCTTTGTAAAATGATACAATCAACTATGTTCATAGCTCCGCAGAAAGTGTAACATTTCTCGTGTTGACCAACCGCATTAAAATTTCCCGTTACAGAGGCAAACACACTTAGTGAACCCCCCCCCCCCACACACACACACACATATATATATATATATATATATATATATATATATATATATATGTGTGTGTGTGTGTGTGTGTGCGTGTGTGTGTGTGTGTGTGTGTGTGTGTGTGGCTAATTGGGTTAGTGCAAGTTTGCGTGTCCCTAGCCTACCCCAGTTGTTCAACTGGGGAAAGGGGACCTACAGCTAACGTGGAATCCCAAACACGTGTGGCTTCTGGCGACTCCTCACATCGTTGAGAGGTGAACGGTGGATTAAAGCGGAGACTGAAAAATTCGAGGTCCGACCTGGTTTCGAAACCGCGACCCTTCGGTTTCCAGTCGAGCGCTTTACCCCAAGACCACCGGGCCCGATTTTGTGGTCAGTTAAATGACTTGGCAGAATGTACTGCCGTGCTAAGTAATTGTTTACAATGTTTGCACAAACATTAATGGAATATCTTTCTCGATATGCATGTGCTGTCGTTGCGTGTCGGTTACTTGAGCACACAGGTGAGAATTATGCATGTTAAACACACCTTATCGCGTAGAGAATAAAACATCGTCAGGTAAGGTGTGATTGGCTGCAGATTGTAAATGGAACGGATGTATTCCGTCCCCATACAAAGTCCTCAAAACACTTCGATGACTCACATCCAACGCACGTCCTACACTTCTCGAAATTGTCGAAGGATTATCCTCTAATGTGTGTAATTTTCTTTCTTGGGCTGCAGGAGTCCTTCGGTATTTGTAATGCCAGCTTCACGCCTGAAAGCATAAAACGATCCGCGCGAGCATAAGTTCTGATGAAGACTCTCGAAAGTTTGAAGAGCCGGCTGATGCCTATCGGGGAATTGCTCCAGGTACACCCTTTGAGCAGCCAGTCCCATACATGAAATGCATGTCGGCCGGCTGTGTATTGGTGACACGCGCATGCTGCTCGAGTTCCGAGAGGCAAATAATGGAGTCAGCTGGCGAAGCGCTTGTAAACAGCGCACTCTTCAGCACTCTCTGCTAGCTCCAGGCGTCGTTACCGACCACACTTTCCTATACGAAATCTGTTTGATTCAGTACCCTCTGCCGACAGTAGTTTGTAAGTCTATGGACTGATGAGTACTTCAGTTTGGATCCACAGGTTTGCATACATTTGATCATATCTGGTCCAGATAGCAAGCAAATTAGGTTCTTTTCAGAGATGGCAATATAATAGCTCCGTAATACAACTATCGTTCCTTTAAACACCAGTATCTAGAAACTGGCAAAGCTTACACCAATAGTCAAGAAAGGACATACTGAGATGTGTATATAATTCGATGGATTACTCTTAACGTCGATTTACAGTAGGATTTTGCAGCATATTCCTGCTTCTGTATTATGATCACCTTTAAGAAACCGATCTGTTCCGGCCCAAACAATACGAATTGAGAAACTATTGTTCTTGTGCAACATAACTACCTTCTTATTCTCATGAAGTAATGAGACATGTAATCTCAGGTTGATTCCATATTTCAAAATTTCCAGAAGGCTTTCAACACCGTTCGTGAAAAGGAATTTTTAATAAAATTGCCATGGCTCGAATTATCGTCTCATTTGTGTGACTGGATTCATGATTTCCTGTAAAGATCTCAGCTCACAGTAATAGACGGAAAATGTTAATGTCTTGATATCTAGTGTTCACCAAGGAAGTGTCATAAGTCCTGTGCTTCTCGTATTGTATAGGAACCTCTTAGGTTGTTTGCACATCATGATGATGATTTTTATAGTCTAGTAAAATCATCAGAAAATCAGTACAATTTACAAAATATTTTAGACAAGGACTCTGTGGTGTACTAAAAGCTGCAATTGGCGGTACATTAACCAAAAGTATCTAACATATTAGTTTTATAGTTGTTTCAAATTTACAGTTAAACAGAACAAACTCAGCTTTAGGGCACACCATTTTTTTAATCACATCTCGGTAATGATTATTACTATGCAAACGAAACACGTTACATGACCATAATTTTGTGCCACATAATTTAAGGAAGATGGTATTGGCAAATATTCTAGTTATGTTTTAATTTGCGTTTTTAAAAAGTAAGTTAAGGGGGTGTCCGGACCCCTGGACCCCTCCCTTATATATGTCCATGGTTTCGCTTATGGCACTCGAGACCGGGGTTGGGGACATGTGTCTTGGATGAATGCACTCGACGAGTCAGCGATTGACAGGTCTACGTGGCACGCGCAAACGACCATCAGTTGCGTGCAGGCAGAATCTGCTTTCATCCCTGAAGACCACGGCCCGCCATTCCATCTTCCAAGTGGTCCACTGACGGCAGCAGACGAACCGTCCACGTCGACGCTGTGTCACGAGTGGAGGACGAGCTATAGGTGTGCGCGCCCGTAGTCCCACTGCTAGTAACAGACTCGTGACATCCCATGTTGACACTTACGAGCTCAGAAACCCTCTTCTTATCAACTGTGTGGTAGCTGTACAATCTGCACTCCGGGCCATTAAAATAGCTACACGACGAAGATGACGTGCTACAGACGTGAAATTTAACCGACAGGAAGAACATGCTGTGATATGCAAATGATTAGCTTTTAAGACCATTCACACAACGTTGGCGCCGGTGGAGAAACCTACAACGTGCTGACATAAGGAAAGTTTCCAACCGATTTCTCATACACAAACAGCAGTTGACCGGCGTTGCCAGGTAAAACGGTGTTGTGACGCCTCGTGTAAGGAGGAGAAATGCGTACCATCACGTTTCTGACTTTGATAAAGGTCGGTTTGTAGCCTATCACGATTACTGTTTATCGTATGGCGACATTGCTGCTCGTGTTGCTCGCAGGATATGGAATCGGTGGGTTCAGGAGGGCAATACGGAACGCCGTGCTGGATCCCAACGACCTCGTATCACTAACAGTCGAGATGACAGGCATCTTATCCGTGTGGCAGTAACGGATCGTGCAGCCACGTCGCGATGCCTGAGTCAACAGATGGAGACGTTTACAAGACAACAGCCATCTGCAGGTACAGTTCGACGACGTTTGCAGCAGAATGGACTGTCAGCTTGGAGACAATGGCTGCGGTTACACTTGACGTTGCAAGACAGACAATAGCGCCTGCGATGGTGTAAGCAACGATGAACCTGGATGCACGAATGGCAAAACCTCATTTTTTCGGATGAATCCAGGTTCTGTTTACAGCATCTTGATGATCGCATCCACGTTTGGCGACATCGCGGCGAATGTACATTGGAAGCGTGTATTCGTCATCGCCATACTGGCGTATGACCCGGCGTGATGGTATGGTGTGCCATTGGTTACACGTCTCGGTCACTTCTTGTTCGCATTGACGACACTTTGAACAGTGGCCGTTACATTTCAGATGTGTCACGACTCTGCGAACCGTACATTTCAGGAGGATAATGCACGATGGCATGTTCCGATCTTGTGCAGGCCTTTCTGGATACGGAAAATGTTCGACTGCTGTCCTGCCCAGTACATTCTCCAGATCTTTCACCAATTGAAAACGTCTGGTCAATGGTGGTCGAGCAAATGGCTCGTCATAATACGCCATGAGCTGTGGTATCGTGTTCAAGCTGCATGGGCATCTGTATCTTTACACGCCATACAAGCTCTGTTTGATTCAATGCCAAGCGTATCAAGGCCGTTATTATGGCCAGAGGTGGTTGATCTGGGTACTGATTTCTCAGGATCTATGCACGCAAATTGCGTGAAAATGTAATCACATATCATTTCTACTATAATATATTTGTCCAAGGAATACCCGTTTATCATCTGCATTTCTTCTTGGTATAGCAATTTTAATGACCAGTAATGTATTTTGAATTTAGAACTGGAATCTTATCTCTGCAAATACAAACTAACATTGAACGAAGACTTGCTGACTTCACATTGTATATTCACAGCTTAACCACGATTCTTTGCAATTTAATACATAACGACGTTCCTTCACGTCTATCGATGTTTTCATTTAATAAGTATTCTTTGCAAGAAAAATCGAATTTATGTAGTTTCCTTTCTGATTTCGATGCATATTTGTTAGATCTTGAGTCCCTTCTGTTTATAAATCCCAAGAAAACGGTTTAGTACGGTAAAGAAAAAAATAGAGGCCCTGTTAGTTACGTAATACACCACATAACTAATAGAAGGCAATGATGCTAATTTTCATTCTCATAACTATGGTGTATTTCTCTACAACAAGTGATGGTATACTTTCTTTAATATCCGTTGCGAAGCACGGGTGTACAGCTATTGCAAATCTCTAATCTCGTAAACTCTTCACGGATTCACATGGGGCAACTTCGTTTCATAAAAATGGGATCACGGAAAAATATGATATCGTAATTAAAGTTTTGTATCTATGACCGTCACGTCTGTATGTTTCTTTGAACACGTTTATCTCCAAAACTGTTTGACGAATTTTCATAGGATTTTCAGCTGTAATTTGAGCATACCGTGCGGTTGGATACACGCATCATTTGCTCAAAATTAGATAAAGAAAATAATGATATTATTATTTTAACATTTGTCTAATAGCAGTAAGTGTCTATCTGCAAAGGCTAATTTTCAAAAGTACTACACGATCTTTCATGGGGTTTCACTGGTAAAATGAGACAAGAGGGGCGCTTTAGTGCACATGATCTAATAGACGCCGCTGCTCCGTAATAAGTATTGCGTAGTGAAGCAAGCAACCGTACGTCTGTTAGCGAATTAAGCGACGTAATCTTAAGAATACCAACAAACATTTAACATAGTGTTACTGATTTCGCTTTGTGTACTACATACGTAACGACATTTCTTTGTTTCTTTCTGCACGTTTCATTTATGTTAAAACTGACTGAGGTCCGGAACCCTGAAAAGCCGTGATACGCACAGGCCCTTCTTTCACAACCGTTGCGAAGCGCGGGCATATAAGGTGTATTATTAGCTCTAGGAATCTTTAGCGAACGAGTACTTAAAGATTAATATTTTCTTCGGAGATGAAGCCACTTTCCGCGTTTGTGGGAAAGTGCACATATACAACAGCTGAATATCGACGCGGCGTATGAAGAAGCACATGAGGTGTTGTACTAAGATCGTGGTAGACACCTACATCGACATGTTATAACTGTTCCTTGATTGGCAGCTTCAAAACGATGGCATACGGGATACAATTGTGTTTCAACAAGATGGTGCGCCTCAGTATTAACACACGTCGTTCGTGACTACCTAAACAGAACATCTTCATGAAGATGGATAGGCAAAGGGTCACATCGACTGTCGGCTTCCCGTTAACCACACCTTACTCCTCTAGACGTCTTTTTGCATGGGAGTACATCAAATACATTGGGCACTAGCAAGGTGAATGGTTTGCCTGATCTATGAAATCGTATTATGGAAGCGGCAGGTCATATTACGGTTGAAATGCTAAGGTGTACATATCGTTCTGCTACTGAAAGATCGAGTGTGTGTTTGACATAGATGGATTTCATATAGAAGAGCAGTAGAATATGTGTAATACTTTGTAGAGCTGAGACTTTTCCCAGCCAAACAGAAAGATGCCAGTGTGCAAACTGGTCCAGTCTTCATCACAAAGAGAGTGTGCACTAATTAAACAGTTGAAATACCAGCGTTAGTTGTAAAATTAACTCTGGTTGAAAGAAGTCAGTTGAAAGTTTACTTTAAACATTTAATTCTGGCCGTAAAAAACCAGCTAAAGGATTCGTGTGAACTACTAACTACTTCCTGCAACAGAATCTTGTTCCCTGGCCCAAGAATTTAAAACTAACACAAAATTTACTTTAGCAGCAGGAAGACGAAAAGAAGGTAGCCAACACACATCGTAGATCACGAGAATTACACACAATCATTTATATACAAGCCACTCCAAACTAAACCATTTCATGAGGATGGCTGTGAAAATATATATGGCGCAATGAATTAAAAATATGACAACATGCATCTCTATTTGTTCTCAGCACTATGAAAAACAACATTAAATAAAAAGGGAGGATATTCACTAATATACATTAGTGGAACTATATTTCACTAATAATAAATTATTTATTCACTTGGATCATGGGCAAATTGGGGCACCAATTTTGTTAAGCAATACAAATGCATCCCCATTTAAAATAAAATAATCTGAACTGAAAATCTTCGGAGGAGGGATTTACAATCAATGCAACAATGCATTCAGCCACTCACACGCGCAAAACAAAGCGAAACTCACCCAACTCAGCGTGCTGATACGAAGTAGAAGCAGGCGCCGCTATCGTAGGCAACATTCAGCGAACTGGGATGTACCACACAATACAAGAAGAGTAAACTTCGTAGGTCGCTCTGGTCTTTCTTTACTTTACTTGAGACTATACGCGATAATAGCGAGATTAATTTCCAATCAAATCATACCTTGAGCATGCGGAATCATTGAGACACACGGCACGTGTCTGCTCCATTACATATTCGCACCTCACTGAAGGCGAAGTGCTTAAAGATTGCATTCATTTCAACAAAATCCAACGGGAATCACAGATTACGAAGCAACAATAGACAATAGAAAGGCACTGGAGTGTGAGCAGTGGCGCAAACTCAAGTGACTAGCTATAAACCCTTCAATTCAATTTCCTAAAAATAAAGAAAAATAGCTACGGCATGCAACCCTTAGAAATGCGTAGTATCTCATAAGGAAGTTAAAGATACAGTTAGACGCGATTGGGAAGGTTTTACACGGATGGACAAAGTCCATTCTTCAAAAATCAAGAAAGTGGAATAAATTCATAGTCGGAGTAAACCAACTAAGAAATACGGCATGCAGCCCCTAGAAATACGTAGTATTTCATAAGCAAGCTAATAAAGGGGTTTGTACAAGGCTATAAGAGAATTTACTGGGGGAGTCTGAATGCAAAGTACAAATTTGGAAACGTAACAACAATTTAAAAATAGACGGATAGGAGATCGCGAGGTACTAATGGAAATCAGAAAGATAGATGGATAATTTCTTGCCTGAAGGGCATAGAAATAGGCACAGGGGTAGATGAAGGCTTTGTTCTAAGAACACACCACATGGAGGTGGAGTACATATCACTCGCAGAAGGAAAAAACGCAAAAGATTATTTCACATGCACTACACAGAAAAAAAATATTCGCACATTGGTTGCATCCCATAAAACTAGAAAGAAATTAAACAGAGTTCATACACCACCAGCTAGTCTCACACAGGTTACCGATTCCCAACCATTATCAAATCGAATTAGTTGCATATTCTCTGCATTTACCTATGCAAAATCATCGAAATGAAATTGAATACATTTCCGTACATGATCGGAGAAACTTATCCCTAAAAATGAACCTAAGATCTGAAGTCTAACAAACCAGACAACGAATTGCTACCATCTCAAGCGAGGAAAAGATTATCAGAACATCTTGCCAGGCCGAAGTGCAGCCACTGAATGTCCTATCGGCCACACAGTCGCCTCCACCACCGGAAATCGGTAGAAACCCCTGGAAAAACCGAGGTGGTGGGGAGAGATGAAACTCGTGTGTCCTGTAGAGGCTCACTAACTGGCTGTTGCCAACCCAACTTGTAACCAAAGGGAGGAGGAACCTCTTTGGTCAAAAGCAGAGGTCAGTAACGACTATCTATCGATACAAAGCCAAAGAACACTAGTAGCGAGCAGCCAGCAGCCGACGACGAACATTCTCATACATACACTCAGACTGCCAAGCTAGAAGATTCTCATACATGCAGATACAGAATAAAGCAAGTACACATTCTCACAGGGATAGTGACGTCACGGAGAAACCGTTCATATTGCCACATTCATTAACACAATGATAAATTATGAGCATAATAAAATCCCAGCAATATTACAGAAACTAACATTTGAAAATTTGAAATAAAATGCTATCCCACATGCCTCCGAACGAGAGCGGTTCTCGTTTAGCAGTAAAGGCCGTCTAGTGAGCTTAGATAATTTACAAGGTTAAAAACCTAGGGAAGACGGCAGACAGCAGTCTTTCATAGTTAATAACTTTCTGATTGTGGATTCGTACAGTGAACAAAATGCGACACTATTGATATCTCACAAGACCGATTACAATTCTGAAAGTCGATAAAATTAATCGGTAACAACACTACATAACGGCGATCTATGTCATAAGAACACTATATCTCTTTAAGGTCTGCACGAGTTCATACAGTGGTAAAAAAAATTGCGTGTCAGTTGGGACATGTAGGTTCTCGAGTATTGTCTACGGCAGAATGAACTAAAATGGTTTGACGTCTTTCTCTCAGTTCTACGGAGTGGAGACAACAACGTTACGGCAACCAAGATATTGGTAATAATACTGCACTGGGAATTGGCATTGAGTTGTGTTTATTCTACCAATCGAATCACACAAGCACTTGGTTTCAGAAGGTGTAGTGAGCAGTTAGTGCAATCCAACTACAACGTGACTTACCTGAAGCTATGACATGGAGAGCCATGGGAAGTTTGGAAGCGGGACACACACAGAGAGAATTGTGGCTGCAGCTAGTGAAGTGTAATTTCCAGAACCCGAACGCGATTTCAGACAACAGGAACCATTAAAAGAAGGAAAGGCCATGGTCGCCCACGGGTAAGAGATGACGGTCATCTGCGGTTAACAGCCTGTTGAGACAGGAGACTGAATGCAACTCATATGCGAAGCACCCTCCAGGCGGCAACAGGACGCGAAAGATCAACACAAACAGTTGGCATTCGGAGATGTGGCCTCTATGCACGGAAACTTGTGGTGTGTGTCCCATTAAAAGTACGACACCGTTTGTTGTTGTTATGGTCTTCAGTCCGGAGACTGGCCTGATGCAGCTCTCCACCCTACTCTATCCTGAGCAAGCCTTTTCATCTCCTCATAAGAACAGCAACCCACATCCACTTGAATCTGCTTACTATACGCGTCTTTTGGCCTCCCTCTGCGATTTTTACCCCACACACTTCCCCCCAATGCTAAATTTACGATCCCTCGATGTCTAAGAATGTGTCCTACCAAGCGATCCCTTCTTTTAGTCAGGGTATGCCAAAAATTCCTTTTCTCACCAATTCTGTTCAGTACCTCTTCATTAGTTATGCGATCTACCCACCTAATCTTCAGCATTCTTCTGTAGCACCACATTTCAAAAGCCTCTATTCTCGTCCTGTCCGCACTGCTTATCGTCACCGTTTATCTCGCAAGAATGTGGGCGGAAGAACATCGGGATTGGAGTCGTAACGAAAGGTGCCAGGTTCTGTTCACAGATTAGTCAAGATTTTGTGTTCAGGAGGAGAATCGTCGTTCCCACATCTGGAAAGAATGTGGAACTCAGAACACTCCTGCTTATTTCCAGGAAACATCACCGTATCAAGGTGGCGGACGAATGGTATGGGCAGGAGTCAGTATAGGTGAACGTACGGACTTCCATGTCGTTCGGAATGGCGCTTTGGCTGCTCAGGGGTGTGGAGACGAAATCCTTCGACCTTCTGTTGTGCCCTACGCTGGTGCCATAGGTAGTGAGTTCCTTGCGATAAGGCTCGTCCCCACAGGTGTGTACTGGTGGATAACAGCCTTGAAGCTGAGGGAATTGAACGAATGAAGTGGCCAACTTGTTCATCGGACTTAAACAGATTGACTCTGTTTCGGATGCACTTGGCAGACGTATTGAAGCCAGACCAGCACCTCTCATAGTGGTTTCAGACCTGGATATTGCACTTATGGAAGAGTTGATTGATAACATCATACTGTCGATGTCACGCAGGTGTGGAACTGTACTGGCCGTCTGAGGTGATCACACATCATTTTAGACGGCATCGAGAACGATTTTTTCAGTATTATGGCAGGCCGATGGTGGTTCACTTTGGGTAAACGCCAACTTAATGCAGCGGATTATCGTACTGTATAAGTCACAAATTGCAACTGTAACCAATATCTGAATAAAATACGTTACCATAAATATTTATGTATCATATCTCACATGTTCCCCTATTTGTTTTGAAAAGTGTAGTATTATCAATTACTTAAATATGTGTTATTCTGTTTTATCTTGTCCTGCAGCAAGACGTTCTCAGTTTCAGGTTGTGTTTCATATCTTGTCGTTTGACTGCATGATTACGCCGCAAAAATTATGACAGGGTTAAGATATTGGTTTGCTCACTTTAGCAAGACCGAATAAGGTCAGCAGCCGGCAGCAGAAAATGCTCACCCGCCTTGCGTGATGACAGCAGCCGCTGCGTCGGCAAGTTGGAAAGCCTTCCGTCAGCGAACTGTGTGTGAGCGAAATGGCTGTCAGGCGGAGAAGCAGCTAGTAAACATTTCATAACTACACGTAACTCTGTCACAAGAGTGAATAAGACCCGGATGCGTCAACGGTAAAGGCACATCGGGCGAACACTGCAGGCTCAAAGGGAACACATTCAAACCGTTTCATATGTCATAGCTTCAGTAAATTTTATGCATAAGTACTCCCACATTTAGAAGTAGCAGTCACTTGGTCTTCTGAATCGACGATGCCCAGGAGATAGTCGTCAATGCACTGGCCTAATCGTTGTCCTCAGTCTTTGTCACAGATAGCAGTACATACGGGTAGCTGCTAGAGGCGGCTAAGAGATGGAGTCTGGTCAAGGCCATACTTCACAGTAAACATCATTTGGGAAGATGGTGGTCCGCTGTGCTGACGACTTGAACACGTCTATGGTGGCTGCCTGAGGCCAGCGCAGTCCTCAGTGGTTGGGTACTAAAGGCCCATGTTCCTGTCGTCTAGTTAGCACTCTGGTGCTAATCCGGCCAGCCGGTGTCCCGAGTCGGGAACCAGCACGACATCCGACTTCAGAGGGGTCCCTGTGTGGATCCAATGGCCGCTGCATAGCCTGGTGAAGTGACAGAGCACTTCACAATAACAGTCTTTGCATCGCTCCCCGGCAACGCGGCGCGGCACGGGCACTACCATCATACGAAACACCAAGGTTGCAGCTCTAAGGCGACGCCACCTACTACTCTAGCTACTGTGGAGCTAGCGCCCTTATCAAACTGTATGTTACGGAATAAACTGTGTCAACTATAATTCTGTTTCACTAGCGTCCCTTGGCGCTCCACAGTGTTCGCCTCATCCTGACCTAAAGCTGGGAACACACCGCTCGGCCCCAGCTGCACTATCAAGTGTTAACAGCCTACCTCACTTTGCACTGTGTAAATTTTGGAATACAATGACCATTTGTTTTAAGTGAACTTTCCACGTTCTGGTCAGTAGCCTTCCCCTGTTGCTGTCATTTTTATCCATCAAATAACAATCAGAAACCCCTTATAGAAGAGAGGAGTTTCGATGCTTTGCAACGATCATGACAACACAAGATTCTCAGGTAAGCACAACTGTTAAATGGGGAACATAAGTTAGGCAGCTTTCTTAATTCTAACAAATTCATACCTTGCCAAGTAACGAAAGTCGTAAGTGGTACTACTTCAAAAATAAACTTGATTTTACAATCACCGTTTTCCTTCATTGTGATGGATAGTGACTTCACACACACCCTGCACATTCGGAATTGTACATCGTCTGCGGCAGGTCTGCGTGTTGACACACACTCGCCGCGAAGCGTACCACATTCCTGAGACTACTTCGTTAATTACTTCCCAATACTATCTTCGTTTTGGCTTTCGCGTGAGCGCCGACCCCTGACGGCTTTAAATGAAGAAACAAATGAGTGGATGGCAAAAAGGGCCACCGCCCGCCGCGCTCCCGCCACACAATGGCGGCCGCGCGAGGCGGATTACACACAATTACTACTAATTACGCGGCGTGATTAATGCCGGCCCGCCACCCGGGCTACAGGCGGCTCAGCAGCTGTACAGGTATGCAGGCATACAGGTATACAGGCGTACAGGTACCCCGTGGCACCGCGCGGCAAGCAGCTGGCAGCCGCCACTCTCTCCAGGGCCACCAATGTGCAGGCCGAGTAAAAGGAAGAACACCTCTGACCTTCTCCAACTCACTATACCAACAACACTGTGTACAGATTGTGCCCGTAAGGGCGTGCAAAAATTTAACAGGAAATATAGGAAGCTCAACTGAACAATTTGAGTTAGTAAATCTGTGATCACAGAAGCCAGCTTTAGGAGATCTTCTTAGCGTTTCGATAACAACCAGTAATAATGTTACTGCCTGTTTGGGTTACGGAATTTTTTAATGTCTAAGACCTTGCAAAAGATCGCGAATAAAATCTAAGTACTCTTAGGTTGTTTGCAGATGACGCCGTCATTTACCGTCTAGTAAAATCATCTGAAGATCAAAACCAACTGCAGAACGATCTGAATAAGATATCAGTAGGGTGTAAAAATTGGCAATTGACTCTAAATAGAAGTGTGAAGTCGTCCACATGAGTACGAAAAGAAATCCGATAAACTTTGTTTACAAGATAAATCAATCAAAAGTGAAGGCCGTAAACTCCACAAAATACTTAGGAATTACTATTACTTCACACTTAAATTGGAAAGAACACGTAGACAATATCGTGGGAAAGGCGAACCAGAGACTGCGTTTTATTGGCAGAACCTTTTAAACATGCAACAGAACTACAAAAGAAACTGCATTCACTACGCTTGTCCGTCCATTCTTGGAGTATTGCAGCCCAGTGTGGGGGTCCTTATCAGGTGGGTTTGACGGAGGACATCGAAAGAGTCCAAAGAAGGGCAGCTCGTTATGCATTGTCACGATACAGAGGAGACAGCGTTACGGAAATGATACAGGATCTGCGATGGGAATCATTACAACAACGGCACTTAACGCTGCGGCGTGGACTACTTGCGAAACTCCAATCGCCAACAGTATAAAAAAAAATGTTCAAACGTTTGTAGAACTTATGGGACTTAACTACGGGGTCATCAGCCCCTAAGCTTACAAACTACTTATGAACTAGCTAAGACTAAGGACGGCACAAATATCCATGTCCAAGGGGGGATTCGAACCCCCGACCGTAGTGGCCGTGCAGACCGTGACTGAAGTGCCTCAGTCTCCTCGGCCACCGCGGCCGGCCCAACATTCTCCTCCGAATGCGAAAATATATTGTTGACTCCCACTTACATAGGTAGAAATTATCATCAGAATAAAATACGCGAAATCAGAGCTCGAACGGAGAGATTCAGGTGTTCTTTCTTCCCGCGCGCTATTCGAGAATGGAATGTGAGATAAATAGTATAATTATGGTTCGATGAATCCTCTGCCAGGCACTTAAATGTGATTTGCAGAGTATCCCATGTAGATGTAGATGATAAAAATATTGAACTCGAAATAAGGCCTAAAACTGATGACTGATTACAATGTGGTATTCAATTTGAACATGCAAGTCGTAAATAAGTCGGCTAGTAACACTATAAAATTCAGGATTGAAGTTACCTCATTGCTGAGTTAGTTTATGTTCTAGGAGGCGATCCAATTATGATATTGTAGAAAGATATAAAAAAGCCAAGATGGCTGATCATTAACTTTTATTTATGACGACCGGTTTCGCTGAACTATGTCAGCATCATCTGGTCCTGTAAAATCATTTTAAAAGGCCATAATCTTGTAATGTCAATCAGTTGCTACATAACATAATTTACAGTGCATAGGTGCACTATGTGCGCGTCGGTTGCACAGTGGTAGAGTGCCAGACTACAAAATCTAAAAGTCCCGGGATCGATCCCTACCAGGTTCTAGGAATTTTTATCTGACACTTTCCCGTTCTTTCACCTCTGGCAGTATTGCTCATGTGAAAAAATACCGAGTAGCACCGTGGTTCGGAACCCACGTTAAACTGTAGGTCCCCCTATAACTGGCTGGGTAAATCAGTTCGAAGGTCGGAGGAAGGCAACGGCATACGACCTCCAAACAGGACCATGACTAGTAAAGCACCGTGGTGTTCAAACCAATCTACGGATTGTTGACTGCTTTACCAATCTACGGATTGTTGACTGCTTTACCTTATAGGAAGCTCAACTGAACAATTTGAGTTAGTATATATGTGATCACAGAAGCCAGCTTTATGAGATCTTCTTAGCGTTTCGATGACAACCAGTTATAATGCTACTGCCTGTTTGGGTTACGGAATTTTTTAAAGTGCAATACCATACAAAAGATCGCGAATAAAAAATTCTTGATAAAAATATTGAACTGTAAATAAGGCTTAAAACTGATAACTAATTACAATGTGGTATTTCATTTGAACATGGAAATCGTAAATAAGTCGTCTAGTAACACTATATAATTCAGGATTGAAGTTACCTCATAGTTCTTGTAAATACTGCTACTGCAACATCCTGCCGTCGATTACGCTGCAAATTTATCCCTCTCATGCACGAATTATCAACCCGACAATGAACAAAATTTCTGATACATTATTTCGTAACTTAAGACCTATCTTGTGCAGAATTCATCATAATTTATCTAAAAAAAAAAAAAAAAAATAGTTTCATAGACGAATAGGAATGTATCCTCAAATGGGGATAGTGAGTAGGAAAACTACTACATTTTACATGGAACATCTATTAATAATATCAAAGAATACATGAAGAGTGTACACTATTCTGAATTTTTCGTACAATGAAATTGTTTCAGGCACTCAGGACACACAGCAAGTGTGTTTCTCAAACGTAACGTATTTTTCGTTGGCAGTCCCGATCATGGCACGTCTTGGCATTGGGATCACCTGATTTAGCTAGCCAGTTTTATATCCCATCGAAGCGTAATTCGTTGGCTACAGAATGACAAGCTTTCTTTTTTTTTTTTTTTTTTTTTTTTTTTTTCGATGTACAGACAACAATGCGCTTTCATCTGAATGCCTGTCTGTACTCTTTCTTATAATCTCTACTTTCCATTTCTTTGTTAGCCTAACGAATAACACTGTTGTCTAGCATTCATTATTAGTCCTCATTTGAGGTACCTTTGCTTTCACGGTCACGTCAGATGTAAAAGATGACAGAAATGAGACAAGATTTAAATGTCCTCGTTGGAGGACGCGTCGCATGAGAGGGTTAGAATCTTTGTGTTGGTAACTTGTTCCTAGAATGACCAGATCCAGTTGTTAGTATGGTATCATGTACAACAAGAATGAGTAGAATGTTCGGGATCAGATTGTAAGAATGGAATTTAACAAAAATATTGCTCATGGATACGTATCGTACTTCGAAATAAATAAATTGCAACAGAAAAGAATGACTGCAGGTTCTAACGATACTGTAAATGAGAAATGACGAATTGCTGCATTATTCACGAAATGCTATAACCGATTGTACATGATACATCTCACCATAACGGCATCCAAATCACCATAAGAATAAGCACTCAAAATTATAACCAATGTTGGAAAAAATGTGTCTAAAAATTAATAATTATTTCAAAGGCAGTTTTTACTGTAATTTATTAATCTCGGAATCAGGTATACTCACATTAAAAAAGTAGAATTTACAGGAGCGGTAATACAGACGTCCTTCCAGTACAACGAAATGAGATGAACAGACAACGATTGAACGCCTTTTTCGCAGCAAGGGAATAAAAGAATCAAACAGTGAGGTGTTTTTTTGCGGCGGAAACAAAGACGTTGACTGTGACCTACCCGATGAATCGTGTAACACATCACAGTCAAATAAAATTTAATTGTTCAGCAAGATGCACTGCTGTTGGGCTTCCTGATACCAGGTCCTCTTCCGTCACGATTCCTGAGGAGATGGTGTAAACGGGGCAGTGGAGAAGAACGTTTCTCGTCTGCTCAGCTCCACAGACACAGGACGTGTCTCCGTTGTCGCAGCGGCCCCATTGTGACATGGCTGATCTACTTCTTCCCACGTGAAGACGACTGACCACGGGAGATTGCTTCCTGGAGGCAACTCCTCCTTCGGTAGTATCCAGTCTCTTTGAGCTCTTTCCCGCCAAAGTTGGAATGTCTCTTCTGCCTTCGACTTCGTTAAAGAGGTGGTCCTTGATATTAAACTCTTCCTGCTGCGAAGGCGTTGAGGGACGGCTTCATGACCATGAAGTGGGTTAAAAAATGTTCAAATGTAAATCTATCGGACCAAACTGCGTGGTCATCAGTCCGTAGCTTACAAACTACTTAAACTAAGGTAAACTAACCTAAGGACAACACACTCACACCCATGCCCCAGAGAGAACTCGAACCTCCACGGCGAGCAGCCGCCGGCTCCGCAGCGAGACGCTTTAGACCGCTCGGCTACTCCACCGCGGCATGAAGTGGGTATCTGTAGTCATCGTTGACTTTGTTCCTTTCTAATTTTGCTGTTGCTGTCCGTCTGGTGTCGGGTGGTGCTATTCCTGCCAGAACTTCTCTCTATTGGGGTTGGTGTCAACCGACCTGTCACGTGGCGGCAAGTGTGGTGAAGAGCAGTGTCAACTTGTATGGCGAAATCAGATTCTCATGCCGAGTAACACAAGGCTAAGGCCGAGGTACGCAGCACATGTGCGCAGGCTCCCCAGCTTGTGCCTGTAAGCTTTTTCACGATAGTATTTCGAGTTGCGACCTTCATTCTGACAGTGTCACAATTCTCCTTGAAAGTCAGACTTCTATCAAGAGTTACCCATAGATATTTAGATCTAGAGCTATGACTGAGAGGAGTTCCCAGCCACGTCACTTTTAACCTGTAGTTGGCATGTTTGTCGCGGAGGTGGAAAACGCTGACAACTACTTCGCTGGGGTTTAGCTTCAGAATGTTAACTTCATAATAATTTTCCAGCAGGTCAAATGTCTTAGCTGGGTAGATAGGGCCAGATAGTCGGCGTAAATAAATATCCTGCAAGCCTCGTTCGTATATAGGTTAAAAAGTGTGTGAGCAAGAACACTACATTGCTTTAGAAGATAATAGGGATACAATCACATTATCATCTCTCAACTAGCGCATCTCACTTTTCTCACGTAACTAACATAGCCTGTTGAGGTCTGTCTGACCTCGGGAATATATTTTAAACAAATACTAGAGGACCCGTGCGAATACTTCGCACTGGAATGACAAAAAAGTTGGGAAAAATAGAAGTAAAGTTGAATGGAGAGACGTAAGTTAATTCAGATACTTGATGACAAATCTGCGAATGAATATCTTTCGTTTAAAGCAACCAAATATTCAAATGTTGTTTAAGCTTACGGTACCTAACTGCGGCTTATCAGTCCCTAAACTTACAAACTACTTATAAACTAACTTATACTAAAGACAGCAGGAACATACATGCTCGAGGTGGAATTCGAACCCCCGACGGGGAACGTCATCGGCATCGGAGCATAGCGCCTCAATGCGCGTCCACTCCGCCGCGGCTTAAGGAAATCGGTGGGATAGAACGACCTGACCGACTGACTTCAGTTTACAAAAAAGGTGGGGAAAAATGGAAGTAATAGCATAGCTTTCTTCAGAATCAATCAATGCAAGTGTTTAAAAGCGCAAATGAAAGAGCTTGATACGCTTTGTGTTGTTGGGTAAAAAAGAACTGCATACCTTAATTAGAACCGAATATATCATAACACAAACCGATTAAAATATTCAAGGACAGAGCGATACCGCGTTTGAATAAAAATAAATTATGGAGAGACTTAAGTTAATTTTGATACTTGATGACAAATCTGCGAATAAGTATCTTCCGTTTAAAGTAAACATGAAGGAAATCGGTCACATGGAACGGCCTGACCGACTGACGTTAGTATACAGCAAGGACATCTCCATAATAAATATACAGAAGAAAATCGCAGTTGCGTATGGAAAACGGAAGGCAATAGTTATGTAAATCCTGATACTTGATGACAAATGTGTGGAAGAATACCTTTAGTTTAAAACAAAAATGAAGGAACTCGGCTGGGTAGTTTGGTCTGGCCGACTGACTTTAGTTTTCGTAGATTCTTTTAAAACATAAGATGACCTGTCTTTGCTGAAAACTATTTTAACGCCAAAAGTAGTTGTTGTTAAGACAAAAATAATAAATATGGGGAAAATCGTGTACTACAAACTTTACAATGGAGTCTGTGACTGCCTGAAGAAATCCTCTTAATCAATTCGTTTTGTAATGGATTTAGCCTTCCTGCTACGAAGGCGTTGAGGGACGGCTTCATGACCATGAAGTGGGTTAAAAAATGTTCAAATGTAAATCTATCGGACCAAACTGCGTGGTCATCAGTCCGTAGCTTACAAACTACTTAAACTAAGGTAAACTAACCTAAGGACAACACACTCACACCCATGCCCCAGAGAGAACTCGAACCTCCACGGCGAGCAGCCGCCGGCTCCGCAGCGAGACGCTTTAGACCGCTCGGCTACTCCACCGCGGCATGAAGTGGGTATCTGTAGTCATCGTTGACTTTGTTCCTTTCTAATTTTGCTGTTGCTGTCCGTCTGGTGTCGGGTGGTGCTATTCCTGCCAGAACTTCTCTCTATTGGGGTTGGTGTCAACCGACCTGTCACGTGGCGGCAAGTGTGGTGAAGAGCAGTGTCAACTTGTATGGCGAAATCAGATTCTCATGCCGAGTAACACAAGGCTAAGGCCGAGGTACGCAGCACATGTGCGCAGGCTCCCCAGCTTGTGCCTGTAAGCTTTTTCACGATAGTATTTCGAGTTGCGACCTTCATTCTGACAGTGTCACAATTCTCCTTGAAAGTCAGACTTCTATCAAGAGTTACCCATAGATATTTAGATCTAGAGCTATGACTGAGAGGAGTTCCCAGCCACGTCACTTTTAACCTGTAGTTGGCATGTTTGTCGCGGAGGTGGAAAACGCTGACAACTACTTCGCTGGGGTTTAGCTTCAGAATGTTAACTTCATAATAATTTTCCAGCAGGTCAAATGTCTTAGCTGGGTAGATAGGGCCAGATAGTCGGCGTAAATAAATATCCTGCAAGCCTCGTTCGTATATAGGTTAAAAAGTGTGTGAGCAAGAACACTACATTGCTTTAGAAGATAATAGGGATACAATCACATTATCATCTCTCAACTAGCGCATCTCACTTTTCTCACGTAACTAACATAGCCTGTTGAGGTCTGTCTGACCTCGGGAATATATTTTAAACAAATACTAGAGGACCCGTGCGAATACTTCGCACTGGAATGACAAAAAAGTTGGGAAAAATAGAAGTAAAGTTGAATGGAGAGACGTAAGTTAATTCAGATACTTGATGACAAATCTGCGAATGAATATCTTTCGTTTAAAGCAACCAAATATTCAAATGTTGTTTAAGCTTACGGTACCTAACTGCGGCTTATCAGTCCCTAAACTTACAAACTACTTATAAACTAACTTATACTAAAGACAGCAGGAACATACATGCTCGAGGTGGAATTCGAACCCCCGACGGGGAACGTCATCGGCATCGGAGCATAGCGCCTCAATGCGCGTCCACTCCGCCGCGGCTTAAGGAAATCGGTGGGATAGAACGACCTGACCGACTGACTTCAGTTTACAAAAAAGGTGGGGAAAAATGGAAGTAATAGCATAGCTTTCTTCAGAATCAATCAATGCAAGTGTTTAAAAGCGCAAATGAAAGAGCTTGATACGCTTTGTGTTGTTGGGTAAAAAAGAACTGCATACCTTAATTAGAACCGAATATATCATAACACAAACCGATTAAAATATTCAAGGACAGAGCGATACCGCGTTTGAATAAAAATAAATTATGGAGAGACTTAAGTTAATTTTGATACTTGATGACAAATCTGCGAATAAGTATCTTCCGTTTAAAGTAAACATGAAGGAAATCGGTCACATGGAACGGCCTGACCGACTGACGTTAGTATACAGCAAGGACATCTCCATAATAAATATACAGAAGAAAATCGCAGTTGCGTATGGAAAACGGAAGGCAATAGTTATGTAAATCCTGATACTTGATGACAAATGTGTGGAAGAATACCTTTAGTTTAAAACAAAAATGAAGGAACTCGGCTGGGTAGTTTGGTCTGGCCGACTGACTTTAGTTTTCGTAGATTCTTTTAAAACATAAGATGACCTGTCTTTGCTGAAAACTATTTTAACGCCAAAAGTAGTTGTTGTTAAGACAAAAATAATAAATATGGGGAAAATCGTGTACTACAAACTTTACAATGGAGTCTGTGACTGCCTGAAGAAATCCTCTTAATCAATTCGTTTTGTAATGGATTTAGCCTTCCTGCTACGAAGGCGTTGAGGGACGGCTTCATGACCATGAAGTGGGTTAAAAAATGTTCAAATGTAAATCTATCGGACCAAACTGCGTGGTCATCAGTCCGTAGCTTACAAACTACTTAAACTAAGGTAAACTAACCTAAGGACAACACACTCACACCCATGCCCCAGAGAGAACTCGAACCTCCACGGCGAGCAGCCGCCGGCTCCGCAGCGAGACGCTTTAGACCGCTCGGCTACTCCACCGCGGCATGAAGTGGGTATCTGTAGTCATCGTTGACTTTGTTCCTTTCTAATTTTGCTGTTGCTGTCCGTCTGGTGTCGGGTGGTGCTATTCCTGCCAGAACTTCTCTCTATTGGGGTTGGTGTCAACCGACCTGTCACGTGGCGGCAAGTGTGGTGAAGAGCAGTGTCAACTTGTATGGCGAAATCAGATTCTCATGCCGAGTAACACAAGGCTAAGGCCGAGGTACGCAGCACATGTGCGCAGGCTCCCCAGCTTGTGCCTGTAAGCTTTTTCACGATAGTATTTCGAGTTGCGACCTTCATTCTGACAGTGTCACAATTCTCCTTGAAAGTCAGACTTCTATCAAGAGTTACCCATAGATATTTAGATCTAGAGCTATGACTGAGAGGAGTTCCCAGCCACGTCACTTTTAACCTGTAGTTGGCATGTTTGTCGCGGAGGTGGAAAACGCTGACAACTACTTCGCTGGGGTTTAGCTTCAGAATGTTAACTTCATAATAATTTTCCAGCAGGTCAAATGTCTTAGCTGGGTAGATAGGGCCAGATAGTCGGCGTAAATAAATATCCTGCAAGCCTCGTTCGTATATAGGTTAAAAAGTGTGTGAGCAAGAACACTACATTGCTTTAGAAGATAATAGGGATACAATCACATTATCATCTCTCAACTAGCGCATCTCACTTTTCTCACGTAACTAACATAGCCTGTTGAGGTCTGTCTGACCTCGGGAATATATTTTAAACAAATACTAGAGGACCCGTGCGAATACTTCGCACTGGAATGACAAAAAAGTTGGGAAAAATAGAAGTAAAGTTGAATGGAGAGACGTAAGTTAATTCAGATACTTGATGACAAATCTGCGAATGAATATCTTTCGTTTAAAGCAACCAAATATTCAAATGTTGTTTAAGCTTACGGTACCTAACTGCGGCTTATCAGTCCCTAAACTTACAAACTACTTATAAACTAACTTATACTAAAGACAGCAGGAACATACATGCTCGAGGTGGAATTCGAACCCCCGACGGGGAACGTCATCGGCATCGGAGCATAGCGCCTCAATGCGCGTCCACTCCGCCGCGGCTTAAGGAAATCGGTGGGATAGAACGACCTGACCGACTGACTTCAGTTTACAAAAAAGGTGGGGAAAAATGGAAGTAATAGCATAGCTTTCTTCAGAATCAATCAATGCAAGTGTTTAAAAGCGCAAATGAAAGAGCTTGATACGCTTTGTGTTGTTGGGTAAAAAAGAACTGCATACCTTAATTAGAACCGAATATATCATAACACAAACCGATTAAAATATTCAAGGACAGAGCGATACCGCGTTTGAATAAAAATAAATTATGGAGAGACTTAAGTTAATTTTGATACTTGATGACAAATCTGCGAATAAGTATCTTCCGTTTAAAGTAAACATGAAGGAAATCGGTCACATGGAACGGCCTGACCGACTGACGTTAGTATACAGCAAGGACATCTCCATAATAAATATACAGAAGAAAATCGCAGTTGCGTATGGAAAACGGAAGGCAATAGTTATGTAAATCCTGATACTTGATGACAAATGTGTGGAAGAATACCTTTAGTTTAAAACAAAAATGAAGGAACTCGGCTGGGTAGTTTGGTCTGGCCGACTGACTTTAGTTTTCGTAGATTCTTTTAAAACATAAGATGACCTGTCTTTGCTGAAAACTATTTTAACGCCAAAAGTAGTTGTTGTTAAGACAAAAATAATAAATATGGGGAAAATCGTGTACTACAAACTTTACAATGGAGTCTGTGACTGCCTGAAGAAATCCTCTTAATCAATTCGTTTTGTAATGGATTTAGCCCTACGGAACAGGTTTGTTTTGGTAAATGAAGTGCTCGATACCCTTTGTATATGTATGTTTTGGTAAATGAAGTGCTCGATACCCTTTGTATATGTATGTAAAAGTATTTTCAAAAGCCATACGTTACAGATACTGAGATACTATAATTTCATCCAAGCCACGAAAGTAGAAGGACACCGAAGAATCCATCAAGAAGGTGGATTTTTACCGTATTGTGACCCAGTAACAGAAATGTTTAACTGGCGGCTAAGGAGAGACAAAATTGACACAATCTTCAACTAATGAAAGCTGTGAAGGAAGATGTAGGTCTTAAACACCAGGCATATACAAAATTGCGTGCCACTGCAGGGAGTTATATGTTGGCCAGATTATTCGCACCGTGGAACACCACAGCATAGATCCCGAAAGGTGTTTCATCTTATGTTGACCTAAGATGTTAGCTGTAGTGGAAAATGCTGTGGAAAACGGGACCTAAAATTGCACTGAATAATACATATATAAGGACGAACGGTCTCTTGGATATGCAATCTTATTGGTATTGCAACAGTCCTAATACCGTTATTCCATCACAAAGACGTCTTTGATGTCCCTCACTTCCTCGCAGTCCGAAACCTCCACCTTCGCTCCGTTCGCTGTGCGAGTTGTGAGGGTCTCTCAAAAAGTTATAGTTTATAACTACAACTTTTTGTTGTGTTTTCTTGATTGAAAAACGGATGAAAGCTGGATCAATCTTGAGCTAAGTACGTAAATGAAAGCACAATTCAGAAAGATTTTCAATGAGATTGACCAACGCGACCCTCAATTACTCGTCTGTTAGTTAAATTTGAGGAAGTATGAACGGTCGACCAAGAATAATGCAAGTTACCCTCCTTCAACATCATACAGCGACTTGTAGAGAGTAAAAAACTTGTCTCTGAAAACATACATACACTGACAAATATCTTGGTGACTGGTAAAACGGTGATGAACTTCATTGATCGCTCAATTGGCGTCGAAATGTATTGCCATGTACTCCCGGTCATGCAACATACAGTCCGTTTAAGAACATAAAAACCTTCTCGGTGAAAAATACAGATATGTGGCAAATTTGATGTCATCGTTCAAACCAATTATGTCGCGCCTTACGTCAGCTATAATTTTTGCACTTTGTTTCGCATTTTCCGACATTCCTCTGTAACTGTCCCAAATTTGTTTGAGTCTTTTTTAGGACCATAGCGAATAAAAAGAGAACTGCCCCTCTCCATCATCCGAATCGTTACAGAGCTGAGTTCGTTCAAAAACACTATGACAACAGTTTTTTTTTTTAATTTTTCAATTTTCCGGTAGATTTCCAGAAATTTTCTTTCGTAGAAACCATGTCCTGAGAATAACGAACACAAGAAAAACAGGTCAGCAAAATCGTCGAGTAAGTAATTCTCTTACATATATTATGCAGCTGATTTATAATTATAATGAAAACGCTTTCCACTAACTATTACAGTTTTAATTTATGGGTAATATTACAAGGCGATGTTAATGAAACGCACAAGTGACGTATTTTGTTCAAATGTTTGTATAGCTTATGGGACTTAACTGCGGGGTCATGGCTCTCTAAACTTACAAATTACTTATGAACTAACTAAGACTAAGGACGGCACAAATATCCATGCCCGAGGGGTGATTTGAACTCCCGACCGTAGTGACCGTGCAGACCGTGACTGGAGCGCCTCAGTCACCTCGGCCACCGCGGCCGCGACGTATTTTGCTTACTGACTAATTTGGAACGTATTTAGAACCTTTGGTAGATAAGAAAATAATGTAATGTGCGATCCATTCTTCAAAGGGATTCATGTGCTTAGAAAAACATCTAAAGCAATATTCCACAACTATAAAACTTTCTTCGCTCACAGCAATTTCGTGTGAAAGTAATGTGTTGTACTTGGTAAACTACTGTCACAGTGGAGACACGGAGACTAACATTTGTCCTTTACAGTATTTAAAAGCTGAGTGGAAAAGAAGCGACCGATTATGTTAGGAGTGCTTCACCGCCATTCACGTACACTGTACATGCAGAGTGCATAAACAAGGCAGCATGAGCCACGCGTATATTGAAGGCCTCCGTCTGGCAGTGCTCCGCGCAGCTGCCGAGCAACAGCACGGGAGACAATAGGAAAGCTTGACTTGAGAGCGTCTATGAAATACACCGCTGGGATGGCCCATTGTGCCGCTCTGACGTGACCGCCATAACATGCTGACAGTTGCAAACCGCGCGCAGCCAGGCGCCACGGCGTGAGAGAGGAGTAGCGTAGCGCCAGTGGCCAGTACCGGTAGCGGGGCGACCGCGTGTCCCAGGAATGCCGTCCCATATCTCATCCGGCGCCCTCTATGTAAATCGCCAAGCGGATTTTCCTGCCTAAAGTCTGCCACCAGCATCAAAATGCAGTAGCGCTCCACATACATACGACTGGGCTTCAAAAAATTACACCTCCGGAAATAAAACTTGATACACCAACTTAGAGCTCTCCAGTTCACTTAGTATCAGTTGTTGAAACAGTCCTTATATTTACAGATTGCATCTACATCTACATGGGATACTCTGCAAATCACATTTAAGTGCCTGGCAGGGGGTTCATTGAACCACAATTATACTATTTATCTCCCATTCCATTCTCGAATAGCGCGCGGGAAGAAAGAACACCTGAATCTCTCTCTTCGAGCTCTGATTTCTCTTATTTTATTCTGATGATCATTTCTACCTATGTAAGTGGGAGTCAACAATATATTTTCGCATTCGGAGGAGAATGTTGGCGATTGGAGTTTCGCAAGTCGCCCACGCCGCAGCGATAAGCGCCGTTGTTGTAATGATTCCCATCCCAGATCCTGTATCATTTCCGTAACGCTGTCTCCCCTGTATCTTGACAATACGAAACGAGCTGCCCTTCTTTGGACTCTTTCGATGTCCTCTGTCAAACCCACCTGATAAGGATCCAAAACTGGGCTGCAATACTCCAAAAATGGACGGACAAGCGCAGTGTATGCAGTTTCTTTAGTAGTTCTGTTGCATCTTTTAAGGGTTCTGCCAATAAAACGCAGTCTCTGGTTCGTCTTTCCCACGATATTGTCTACGTGTTCTTTCCAGTTTAGGTCTGAAGTAATAGTAATTCCTAGGTATTTTTTGCAGTTTATGGCCTTCACATTTGATTGATTTATGTTGTAAACAAAGTTTAACGGATTTCTTTTCGTACTCAGTAGCTCAAGCAGCAGTGAGCTACCAGGTGTAGATGCATGCTGAAACGCCATCATTACTACGTGGTATAGTCTCCATAGGCGGCATTATGGGCGCTGGTTCTGGCATCCAGTCGATCATACTGCTGGCGAATACCGTCTGGGGATACACTACTGCCGCGGTGGATTAGCCGCGCGGTCTAAAGCGCCTCTCTGCGCAGCGCGCGGTTGCTCACCGTTGGAGGTTCGAGTCCTCCCTGGGGCATGGGTGTGTGTGTTGTCCTTAGGTTAGTTTACCTTAGTTTAAGTAGTTTGTAAGCTACGGACTGATGACCACGTAGTTTGGTCCGATAGAATTACAAACATTTGAACGTTTTTGATACATTATTCCACGCCTGATCGACCTGTCGACGCTGTTCAGGAATAGTCGTTGCCGTGGCGAAGTGGCCAAGCGCATTGAGGCGCTATGCTCCGCTGCGCGAGGCCATTCACCGTTGGGGTTCGAATCCCCCCTCGGGCTTGTATGTTTGTATCGTCTATAGTATAAGTTAGTTCATAAGTAGTTTGTAAGTATAATGACTGATGACCCCGCTGTTAAGTCCCTTAAGCTTAACAAACATTTGAACACTTTTTGGAATAGTTATTGGGCGACGAGTCGCACATACACATGGCAGTTGTCGTTCCATCGTATCCTACAAGTTCTCGATTAGAGACAGGAGATGGTGCGGGCCACAGAACCTGCTGCACGTCTTGCAGAGAGCGGTGAGTTTCACGCCAAGCGTGTGGGTGGGAAATTAACCTGTTGTGCAACACATCACCTTGCTGTTGCAAGAATGGCAAATGAAAGGGTGTTAAAAACATTCTGCACGTACACTACTGGCCATTAAAATTGCTACACCAAGAAGAAAGGCAGATGATAAACGGGTATTCATTGGACATATCTATATATACAGGGTGTCCAGAAAAGGACTCCCTGAATTCAAAATTAAATGTCTCGAAAACAAAGATCGATAGAGGAATGCAGTAAAAGGTATGTTTATTGTGAAAGTTGTAAGAAGTTTATACAACAGTTTGAAATAATAGTTACAAAAGCTGCTAACAGATGGCGCTGTACGATGTACAGCTCATATCAGCATGCATAAGTTAAATAATCGTTTGAAAACACTCTTTGCAAACAATCACATCACAATGTTTTCAAAATATTCACCATTGGCACTACAGAAGTGGCGCAAACGAAGAATGAAATTCGCCATCACATAGTGTCTCAACCGAAATGGATTCACATGCCACAGAGATCGCCGATTCAAACTCGTCCAGCGTGGCGGGATGCTTCGGGTAGACCATGTCTTTCTCTGAGCCCTACAAAAAAAAGTCACAGGGGGTCAAATCCGGTGAATATGGAGGCCAATCCATGCCTGCACCAGTAAATGTGGGATATTACAAAGCAATGACTCGATTTCCGAAGTATTCCTCAAGAAACTGAAACACTTGTTCGGTCCGATGTGGTCGAGCTCCATCTTGCATAATACATTCAGTACCTGGTCGATCCTCTAACGCTTGCTGTGTGGCGACAAATTGTTCCAAAATTGCAACGTAGCGTGCACCAGTGACCGTTTCTCGAATGAAAAAAGGGCCAATAATGACTCTACTGCATACTGCAGTCCATACTGTAACTTCAGGAGAATACAGGGGTTTCGCTTCACACCAATATGGCTTTTCGGATCCCCAAAATCGCCAGTTCTGCTTATTCACGTATCCATTCACGTGGAAGTATGCTTCATCTGTAAATCATATGCAGCCAACATCAAATCCTTCGCTGTCAATCATTGTGAGCATCTGATTAGCAAAGGCAACCCTTTGTTGCACAGCTCGTACGGGTATGGCCTGGTGCGTTTGAATTTTGAGTGTAGGCTCTTTCTCAGTATTTTTTCGTGCTGGAACGCTTCAAACCAGTCTCAGATACAATTCTACGGACGGATGACATTGGATTTCGTTGAATAATTCCAGAAACTGTGGCGATATTTTCAGGCCTAGCTGCAGTTTCCTTGCGGCCAACATGCCCCGCTAGATCATTAGCTACGCTGCCTGTTCGTTGAAATTTTGCGAAGAGCGTACGAATACTTTTCGCGTCGGGTCCTTTTGGAACATTAAATCGTGCTTGAAAACTTTCCCTAGTTGTCTTAGGATTCTCTTTTAGCCTGTGGTACTCTAGCACCAGAAAAACGCGTTGTTCAATGGAGTACATGGTTTTAATCTCTTCCTTCGGTACGCTAACCTCCTCTCACGTTTCAATAGTGGAACTGATCGCTCTGGGCTTCGGATCACTATTTATACTAGACATTACGTATGGCGATTACAGCGCCATCTGTTAGCAGCTTTTGAAACTATTATTTCAAACTGCTGTATAAACTTCTTACAGCTTTCACAATAAACATACCGTTTACTGCATTCCTCTATCGATCTTTGTTTTCGAGATACTTAATTTTGAAATCAGGGAGTCCTTTTCTAGTTCAAATGTTCAAATGTTTGTAAATGTATCGGACCAAACTGCGTGGTCATCAGTCCGTAGCTTACAAACTACTTAAACCTAGGTAAACTAACCTACGAACAAACACACACATCCATGCCCCAGGGCGGACTCGAACCTCCACGGCGAGCAACCGCGCGCTCCGCAGCGAGACGCTTTAGACCGCTCGGCTACTCCACCGCGGCTCCTTTTTTGGACACAATATATACCGCGTCAGAGTACCCAGATTTATGCGTCAATTATTGCACAATGGGAGTAGTTAGAGAACTGCAACAAAGTTTGCATGCAATTTCGGATGTTTATGAAACGTTTTGTAACTTACCTTTCCCACAAAATGATGAAACTAAAAGAAGTCTTCCGCTCACAACAGTTTTTCTGTAATTGCCGTAAAACTATCGCATCAGGCATGACTTTGTGATGTTTTACTTGTTTACTGCTGATTGTCTTCGCAACATATTTTGCATATAGTATCGATATGTATCACTAAATGTGCCATCAAATTTGTACCACTGTACGACAAATACTTCAGGACATATCTAATATACATCCATATATATATATACATCCATATAAATGTTTGTTTTGTTGGTTTGTTTGTTCGTACTTTATACATAACCGTACCGTACATTCAATTGTGATAAAACTTTGTCAACTCATTCGTTGCACTCGCGCGAAGGTTTTATGCGTACTGAAATTAACTTCGTATGGTGCCTGGTGGTGGGTGCTTTACAGTCAGTTAATTCACATCTTATGCCTTCACGCTGAAATAGCTAGACGGATATGAATGAAATTTGGAACAAGGGTAGCTTACACTATGATTAATACATGGGCTACCTTTTGTAAGACATCATACGGTGCGTGGTGGAGTGTACGTTACAATGGGTTAATGTGTATGCCTCTCCTAAATGCAGAAAGGGATGGATAGATTTGAATGAAATTTGGAGATGGATTACACCCTGAATTAACGCATGAGCAACCTTTAGGAAGCCACCGTGCGGTGCATGGCGAAAGGTGTCTTGCAGTGATTTAACACGTTCGTTTTTCTTCACGCTGAAACTCCCGACGGAAATGAAAGAAATGTGAAATGAATATAGCTTATACCGCGAATTAATACCTGGACTATCTTTCGTAAGCCTCCGAAGGTACATGGCGCAAGCAGTTACAACAAACATCCAAATTGTTTGACAGGTCACCATGAAAGCCAGCACATAAATGTATGTTTTCATGGAGCAGATTTTTAAAATCTGCATGCCAGTGAATTTAGCTTAGCTGCGACTTTGCCAGCGTTTGACCAGCCAGCATGAAACATGGCGCATATGTGTATGTTTTCATATATAGGAGGGAGATGAATAGGTGGAGGAGGAGAGTGGCAGAGAGATGGAGAGGAGGAGAATGAGAAAGTTGGGACAGACCGATGAAAGGAGATGAACAGGGGGTGGGGAGGAGACGATGAACAGAGAGACAATGGAGAGGAGATGGATAGAGAGAGATGAAATGAGAAGGTGTAAAGAGAGAGAAAAGGGCCTAAGTTAACACTGGAACAAACAAGTACCCGGGCGACGCCGGTTTTTCAGCTGGTATTCTATACTAGAAATGACATGTGATTACATTTTCACACAATTTGGGTGCATACATCCTGAGAATCAGTACCAAAAATACCCACGTCTGGCCGTAATAACGGCCTTCATACGCCTGGGCATTGAGTCAAACAGAGCTTGGATGGCGTTTATAGGTAAACAGAACCTGGATTCATCCGGAAAAAAATTATGTTTTCCCATTCGTGCACGCGGGTTCGTCGTTGCGTACACCAACGCAGGAGCTCCTGTCTGCGATGCAGCGTCAAGGGTAACCGCAGCCATGGTCTCCGAGCTGATAGTCCGTGCTGCTGCAAACGTCGTCGAACTGTTCGTGCAGGTGGTTGTTGTCTTGCAAACGTCCCCATCTGCTGACTCAGGGATCGAGACGTGGTTGCACGATCCGTTTCAGCCATGCGGATAAAATGCCTGTCATCTCGACTGCTAGTGATACGCGGCCGTTTGGATCCAGCACTGTGTTCTGTATTGCCCTCCTGAACCCACGGATTTCATAATCTGCTAACAGTCATTGAATCGCGACCAACGCGAGCAGCAATGTCGCGATCCGGTAAACCGCAATCGCGATAGGCTACAATCCGACCTTTATCAAAGTTGAAAACGTGATAGTACTCATTTCTCCTCCTAACACGAGGCATCAGAACAACGTTTCATCAGGCAACGCCGGTCAACTGCTGTTTGTGTATGAGAAATCGATTGGAAACTTTCCTCATGTCAGCACGTTGTAAGTGTCGCCACCGGCGCCAATCTTGTGTCAATGCTCTGAAACGCTAATCATTTGCATATCACAGCATCTTCTTCCTGCGGGTTAAATTTCACGTCTGTAGCACGTCATCTCATTGGTGTATCAGTTTTAATGGTCAGGAGTGTACATAGAGCTGGTAAGCGTTCTCCCCACTAACATCAAAGGTGAACGAAGGTTGCACACCGTAAGGCTTGGGATGGAGCCAGGGAGTTTCCGACGAATGCACTTTATGTGAGAGCGCTCGGTAGCTCTACATCGAACGTGCAAATAACAGTCACTTGCATGTATGTCGAATCCGCTTTCATTGGTCAAGACAGTGGCCCGCCATTCCAAGTGATCCTCTGATGGCACCAGTCCAGCCGTCAACGTTAATGCTGTGGCGTGCTAGCAATCGGTCGGTAATATTTCGTGCTGCCACTTCTCGGCTCACAAACGCCCTCATCTGTGCAGTGGTAGCTGTTCGATTTGGCACTGCTGCCTTTACAGTACGACGTTCTTGCTCCATATGAGCTCTTCGTGGGTGCCCAGAACCTCATCTACGGCTTTGAGAATGTTCACGTGACATTTGCAATCACCATGGATGCACAACTGACGCCGCACATCTAACTTCAATCGCACTTTTCCCAAAGGACGATTTTATCACTAGGAAGATCTCAATTTGACCCTTTTCTAACTCGATGAGTTGTCTGTTGGAAGTACGACTGTCTCTGCGGCATGATGCCTGTTTGAGTTATACTTTGATATCACACTGAAGCTTAAGAGTGTGAAGTTTCCCTATTAAAAGATACTTATAGATGGCACTCTGGCACCTATGCCATTACGCTATCTATTGCCGGACTCTATTTCTAAAAGGCATTTGAAAGAGTGCCGCAATGCAGACTGTTAACGAAGATTTGTGACTGGCTGGAAGACTTCCTAAGTAATCGCAATACGTTGTTCGACGGCAAGTGTTCATTAGAGACGAGTGTATCGTCAGGCGTGCCCCTGGGGAATGTGATAGGACCGCTATTATTTTCTATCGATATATATGATCTGATGGACAGTGTAACTTGTAATTTTCGGCTATTTGCTGATGATGCTGTGGTATATTCGAGGGTGTCGCCATTAATTGACTGTACAGGATGACTTAGACAAAATTTCTAGTTGGTGCGAAGAATAGCATCTAGCTCTCAATGTAGAATAATGTAAGGTGATGCACATGAGCAGGAAAAACAATCCCATATTGTTAGAAAGCAGCTTTAGTTGTAAGCTTCTCGATGCACTCACGTCTTTGAAATAACATTGCATAGCGATATGAAATGGAGCGAACATGTAAGGACAGTTGTGAGTAAGGCGGACAGCAGAGTTTTGTTTATTGGGAGAATTTTGGGAAGATGTACTCAATCTGTAAAGGATAAAACGCTTGTACGACCAAGTCTTGAGTAATGCTCAAGTGTTTGGGATCCGCAGCAGATCAGAGGCGAGCAGCTAGGTTCCTTACTGGTAGGTTCGCCTAAAGCGCGAGTGTCACAGAAATGCTCCCAGAATCCAAATAGGAATCGCAGCAGGAAAGACGAAGTTCTCTTCGAGAAATTCTGTTGAGGAAAGTTATAGGGCCGGTATTTGAAGCTGATTGCAGAACGATCTTGCTGCCGCCTACTTACATATCGCGTAAAGATAAAAAACCCAAGGTAAGAGAAATTAGGGCTCGTACGGAGGCATATAGATATTTTCCCCTCAGCCTATTTGGGAGTGGAAAAGGAGAGGAAATGCCCATTAGTGTTAGAGAGTACCCTCCGCCACGCATCGTACGTTGCATTACGGAGTATATAATAGGTAGATGAAACCATTGTCAGTTTATCTACTATACCCAAGTAGTATCCACCGTCATTGGAAGAAGATCTATGTCATTTAACCAGGTTTAGTATTATTTTTTCTAGCATTGTAATTTACACATAATTATGGCGCGTCCTATTGATTCAGTGTAGCATTACGCTTCAAAGTGACCTAGGAATATCACATTATTATACTCACCAACTCTCTGATCGGGACGTCGTACTCGTCTTTTAATTCGTCGACGATACACATCAGCTCCTTCGTCAGAGGGCGATTCGCCAATCTGGCACACCTCTGCGAGTGGCGCTGGGGAAAAGCGCTTGGGTTTGCGCCCCTCCCCCTCCCTTTTATATATGTTTTTGTTAAAAGATCTGCAGTATGTCGTACATCGGCTTGTTTGGGCTTGCTTCAACACGAGCTTCTTTATTTCATACTTTTGTTCTAAGCTTAAAGCAGAGTGTTTTTACAAGATACTGAAAGGTCTCCATTTTTGTTTCATTGTATACATCAAGAATATATGAATGTGCACATGAACACTAAAACACAGTCAGTAATTGGTTACATTGTTAAGTGACTGTATCAAAATGAATCTGTTACGATGAAGAGGCAAGCCACCTTTTGGTCACTTGATACTGTAAGCAGCACCCCGTCTTAACCTCACGCATTGGGAAAGACTCCTCTTTCAAACAGTTAAATATTTGTTACAGTGAATAAGATAAATGTCATTTACCCTCAAAATCGCGACATATTTGCTAAAACGACGAAAGATATGTGGCAAGTCACTGTTGTTCCCGCATCTGTTAGAAAGAAGACTGGGTCTAAAAAATTGCTTGCAAGTGGTCTCCAACCCACTACCTTCGAAGGCGCAACGCGATGCCGCTAACCATACGACTATTTTCGTTAGGTGGAAAGTAGTGACTATATAATTATTCATGTTAGGATCTTCTGTTTGCTTTTAGAGTTTATGAGCCTTAAATTTCTAGTTATAAACCATTTTAACAAATATGACGTGTTTTTGATGAATCTTCAATACGCCAAAAACAAATATGAAGGGCGTATGTTGCCTTTATGCAGGATTTGCGCATACACAAGGCGAGGTGGGCCGTAGATCCGTTGTCTTGCTTCGGGATCATTCGTGCCTAACCGCCAGAGCTCGAATAGGCGGAAGCTGCCAGCCGCGGGAGCGCCAGTGGGAGCCCACAGGGGGTTCAGAAGAGAATTCTAACATCCGCCGCGCATGCGCATTGCAACGCAGCGATCACTACCGCCTATATTAAACGGCTGCGCTACGACTCGTATGCGTGCTGCCTCCGCGACATAAAACGTTTCTCATGCGCTAAAAATACTTTTAACGTGCATATAAAATGATCTGACGGAAGAACGAAACGAAGAATGATAGTTTTTAAAAACTATTATTTATTTATTGAACTTCTTTTCCACGACTAATTGTATTCCGCAGGTTCACTGATCCAGTGAACACATAATACGCGCCGCCAAGTGGCTTGTACACCCATGGTGGGGCATTAATGTCTGTGGTCGATGCTGATGGTTCTTCTTCGCGATCTGCGTCGCCACGTTCCTGTGGCCGTGGCAAAATAGCCGTGCGCACAAAAGCGCCTTGATACGATGCGCGCGGCCGTTCCACGTCCGAGGTTCGAATCCTCCCTCAGACCTGGGTGTGTGTCCAGGGCCGGCGCAAAGCACGTGCGAAACGTGCGGCCGCACTGGGCGGCAGACAGAGGCAGCGGCGGTCTGGCTGGGCGTGGTGAGTGAGGCGAATTCTGTGACAACTCGCTTCTCTGTTTCGATAGTAGCCAGTGTTACGTTTGTGTGGTCGCTGACTATGAACGCTATTTTTCCAATTGTTCCCTTATTTTTAGAAGAACCATTCTAGCCATTATTGCGTTGCTGCGGAACTGGTTTTGTCAGTTGGTCGCTCTACCGACTGAGCTATCCCGACACGACTCACGATGCCGCTTCACAACATTACTTCCTCCAGTACCTCGCCTCCTACTTTCCAAACTTCACAGAAGCTCTCCTGCGAACCATGCAAGACTAGCACTCATGGAAGAAGGGATATGGTAGAGGCATGGCTTAGCCACAGCCTAAGGGATGTTTCCAGAATGAAACTTTCACTCTGTAAAGCGTATGGGACTTAACTGCGAGGTCATCAGACCCTTAACTTTCAAACTACTTATGGATTAACAAATACTAAAGGCAGACAAACATCCGTGCCCGAGGGGTGATTCAAACCCCCGCCGGGGAACAGCGTCGTGCATCGGAACATAGCGCCTCAATGCGCTCGGCCACTCCGCCTTTACTCTATAGAAGCGATTTTCAATCAATTTGCTTGGTTTGTCTCCTAACATAACGTAAGTATTTAACCTTTCCAGATTGTCTAATACCGTTTTTCAGTACCTTTTCAATGTTTCTAAAAAATCATTATAACAATATCAATCATAATAATTCTTCCTTCTTCACCAGTCAGTAATTAGTATGGACAACTTTCCTCTCGCCGGTTGGAGCAATATATTCAGTAGCAAACGAGACAAGGATACTTCGATTGCACAAAACCAGTGTTTTTGTCACATCATGTATATACTCTAGGGATTGATCAAGGAGAGGATATAAAACAGAAAAGATCTAATGATGTTTGGGAATGCATTGTTTCCACGCTATAGACCAGATATTGAATCATAGTTTAATTTATAGAGACTCTCCCATGTAGCCACAGATACAGTATGCATTCAGAATGAAACTTTCACTCTGCAGCGGAGTGTGAACTGATATGAAACTTCCTGGCAGATTAAAATTTTAATCTGCCAGGAAGTTTCATATCAGCGCACACTCCGCTGCAGAGTGAAAGTTTCATTCTGGAAACATCCCTTAGGCTGTGGCTAAGCCATGTCTCCACCATATCCTTTCTTCCAGGACTGCTAGTCTTGCATGTTTAGCAGGAGAGCTTCTGTGAAGTTGGAAAGTAGGAGGCGAGGTACTGGCGGAAGTAAAGATGTGAAGCGGCATCGTGAGTCGTGTCGGGATAGCTCAGTCAGAAGAGCACTTGCCCGCGAAATGCAAAGGTCCCAGTTTCGAGTTCCGCTTCCGGCACACAATTTTAAGATGCCAGGAAGTTTCATGAATTTTATAAATTAAAATGGTACTTTTGACTTTTCAAATCAACTTCCTACATAACGCCTTAAATCTATTGGCACAAAATTAATTTTCCCAGTCGTACTTGTTATTGGATTTTACAAAGGCAGCCAATTTGGATCATATAATACTATTGAGAAAAGATTTAATTTTAAACAATTTGCGACATATTTAAACCAAATTTTGAACTCGGCCTTTATTAAAGCAAGGCGCAAAGGCATTTTCGATTTTAGCTGCCACTGTGTAAGCTTACCACCCTCCGCTTTCCTATCAGTTGCCACCCTGTTCCGGGTATAAAAAGATAAGATGTTAAAGCAGATCTTAGTGCCCTGATTAAATAAATGACGCGCAACGGAATTCGCCTTACCACGGAAACTATGGCAACTAACTGAATAGCGGTGGCAGTAGCTTACCTCAAGGGATGTGCCTAACATGATTTCCTATCTGAGTATTATACATAGGAACAAGGACGGGGAATCTCGTATAAAGAAAGCAGCTTCCCTTTTAACAAATTTACATTTATTCACAGATCTTGTCGTTACTCAATTAAGCAAGAAATATTATCGGAAATTTCAGTTAAAACATTTAGAATACAATTAATATTTCGTGCAGGGATTAAGAAAGGGACCAAAAGCTTTCACACTCATTGTCTACTGGCTGGATTCCACAATCGTAGTGCCATGATGTGCTACCCACGTGACGACACACACGTAAATTCAAAGTGCCAAAAAGAAAATCCCCACAAAAATAATTGATCACACAGAATATTATGTCACGGATACCTACTACTCGCTAGCTAACTGTTGCAGTTACTTTAAATCGGATTAAGACGGTTTTACGTTCACTTCTCTTTGTGTATCTTGTTCCACCATGTCGCATGGTCACCAGTACGTGAATCTAAGTGAACGACAAAACGAAGCCACACGACATTTCATTAATAAATTTCCTCCGCGCACACAGTAGAATCTGAAATCGACAAATCGAACATCCTTCCACTTCCCACCCTGACTATATTCAAATAAGCCAACTTGATACACAAGAGATCCCCACATGAACTGAGCCTAATCCGCAAAGAACAGAACTCGACCTCATTCTGTGAAAACGCTCCCAAAAATTTAGAAACTGGACTTCTCCTAACATTGTGCTTTTCCTGAACCATTTCCCTGCTAATCTGTTCCAAAATTATCACAAATCTCACATACTTACAAATACATTACGCCCGTCATCAGCCAGCTCAGGAAACATTCTGCCGAAATTTGGGTTCCCTCTAGCGTAACCGACCTTCCCGTTCAACTTGGCCGGAGCCGTTTTGCAATTGGCCAGTCAACTAACGGAACCATCCTGCCAACTTGCGAATCGTGGAGGAATCGTAAATCACAATCACCTGTCGACCACGTCCCCCCAAGAGATCTCTCTATCCAAAACAGAAATAAAGTTGGCTAACCTTCTATCTATGAACATATCTGCCTTCCCAGCTGCAGCCTCACACACACGAAGACACACACACACACACACACACACACACACACACACACACACACACACACACTTGGTAGGATGGGGAGATGGGAGCTATGGAGCAAAGCTCCTTATGTGAGCGGGGCTCACTTATTATGCCTGTAATTACAATAGCGATAATAATCATGCCTTCTTGTCTCCACTGCTCCTAGCACTAGCCTCGAAATGAATGATTAAGGTAGCACGAAAGGTCAAACACTAAAATAAAATTAGAAAGTAATGTGCACACAACACTGTGGCTTGCATAAAACACGTATAACTTAAAGTAAGTGAAATGGAATGATACTACAGTATCGTTTCAACGGGGCGTTTATTTTAATAAATGAGGAGACATGAACATTTTTTGCTAGGCTGCGTTTCGAACCCCAGTTTACTGTTTGCTGGGCAGTCGCGCTGACCACTACACCATCTGCACACAGTGGTACATCTGCACCGACTACTCTAGCGCGTTCCTGCCAGACCCAAATTTCCAGCATATCACTCATATTTTAGAAGGAAGTATTAGGGAACATAGTGGGAAAATCTGTAACTCTCGGACAAGTCATCGCGAGGAGGTGCAGCAACTGGGATAATAGCGAAACTGTCACAATTGCAGCATTTCGTGTACAAACTGACCTCTCAGTTATGTCTTGTTAACTGTCGGTAGGATTCATGACTGTAGTTTGCAAGTTTATGACCCATGACCTAATCAGTTTCGTCCATTAGAATTACAAACATATGAATATTTGAAGACTTGATACGTTAACGAAATAGCATTTGAAGATGTGGAGTAAACTTTCGATAATGTTGACCGGAACACTCTTTCAAATTCTAAAGGTAACGGGATAAAAATATAGGGAATGAAAAGCTATATACAATTAGTACGAAATCAGACGTTATAAGATTTGAAATGGAGTGGGTATCAAACCAATATATCTGCCCTGAGCGGCACTCTTAGAGAGGCGGCAAATGGGTTCCAGACCAGCTGGGAAATGCTGAGTATCCGGTACAGTGCTGGAATCCCAGTCGTGTCTTTGACGCGTGCTACAATATCTGTATGGTGTCACTATTTTATATATGGTTTGGCCTGTCTTTAATTTGTGGGTTCTTAAATTGTTCCTATTTCTGTGAGTCCACGATTGCGTGTAGTGTCTCTATTGTGATTCCCATATTCTTTGGTCGTGTGTTGCTGTACCACCCACAGCACAACAGTACCTGTTCAGGAAGTTATGTACCTTGCATTGGCAGTTGCCGTCTCCAGAAAAAAAAGACGCGTTGAAAGAAGATGTGCTCAGAGGACAGAAACAGATGTTACCTATGACGACGCATTTCAACGAGAATTACGGGAAACAGCAGTGTAGATGAATGCTGGTGTAGGCGGTTAGTCTATTAGTATAGCGGGGACTTGAGGAATCGAGTTACACATGTCGTCCCGTGCTAACATGATTGTGAAGCAAGACCGTCGCATTGTTAGAAGAGCGCACATGTTCCTGGTTTCTTGCGGTGCAGTTCTGCTGAGATGGGACAACAGGTGCACCACAGCGTGAGGTCAAACAGTCGGCAACCGCAAAAGTGCTGCAAAGTTGGAGAGCGCGAAGCAGTACGAGTCTTGTAGGTAAAAACGTCTAAACTGCACGCAGACTCACCGTGAAATGTTGGCAATATTTACCGATGTGCCAAAAATAATGCGCTAGCGATATACACAGCTACATACGCCGGTAGAATCGCGTATACGAGGCACAAGAGGCCTTTGTACTCCGGTAATTCACGGGGAAAGATTACCAGCGTGATTATTATAGTACGGTAGTTGGTCCTAACTCATGAAACATTCCATTTGTGAAATCTTTAGGGAATTCAATATTCTGAAATACATAGTGTCAAGAGCGTGCCGAAAATACACATTCCGGACATTAACCAATGCTAAGGGCAAAACACATGACCGTGCCCGAGAGAAAGACTTGAATCTCTGGCGGGAGCGGTCACACAATCCGCGACGTGGCGTTTTAAGTCTAAAAATAAGCCGAAAGGTATTGCCACACGTGTTCCTAGATTTCTGCTAAATTCAAGCTGGTCATCCCTGAGGTCGGATTACACCAGTTTCCTTTTTAATTCTTCTATAAATGGTTGGCTCAGATTGGATTCCATTTCCTGGGGGGTTGTGCACCACAACGACGAAATAATTGTAATAATGAAGGAAAAATCTAGCATTGGACACTGTACAGAATCAGAACACACGAAGTCAGACCAATATACAAAAGTTAACGTCAATTTGCAATGAGTACACAAATTCTTCATCGTTCATTATATACGACTAACACCACTGTTGCTCTTGAATACCGTACACTTTGTATTATCAGCCACGATTTTAGCGATGATCTTCAGTTTTATGTAACTCAAAAAGAAAGATTAATGACAAGTTATAATAACTGTAATTTTGTTCTGTAACCCACCTAGGGTACTATCGCTTTTTTTAACGAACATTTCCTTTTAATGACAGGATATATAATCAAAAAGTCAGACTGAAAACCAATACTGAACAAAAAATGGAAAGCTGGAAAATGGAAAGAATATATAAAGGAGCTCAATAAGGGAAGTACGTAGAAAGGAAGAAGAAAGTAGATGCAGATGAGATAAGAGATACTACAATGACAGCATGATTTCAAGAAGCAGCGAAAGACTTACGCCGAAACAAGGTCCATGCAATAGATGACATTCTCTCAAAAATACTGCAATCTCTTAGAGAGCCAGAGATGAGAAAACTATTCCACATGTGTACAAGATGCATAAGACAGACAAAATACTCTCAAACGCCAAGAAAAATGTAATAATCCCAATTCCAAACACAGCAGATGCAGTGTGAAAATTATAGAACCATCAGTTTAATAAGTCATGCTTGCTAAATGCTAACGCGAAGAAGAATGGAAAAGTTAGTAGAAGCCGACCTCTTGGACTATCAGTTTGGTTTTAGAACAAATGTAGAAACAAACAAGGTAATACATTTAGACTTAGAAGATAGGTGAAGGAAGGTAAATCCACATTTCTAGCTTATTTGGAGAAACCTTTTAACAATATTGACTGGAATATATTTTTTGAAATTATGAAACCAGCAGGAGTAAAATATAAAAGCGTAACGTTACTTATAATTTGTGAAGAAAACAGGCATCTGTTATATGAAGTCATGAAAGGGAAGCATTTGGTTGGGAAGGGAGGAAGATATAGTCGTAGCCTTATTAAATCTCTACATTGACAAAGCAAAGAAAAATTTGAGGAAGGGAAAATTTCAAGGTGAGGAGATAATAACGATATGGTTGTCTGATGACATTGTAATTCTTTCAGAGACGGAAGAAAGTAACGGAATGGACAGTTTCCTGAAAGGCGGGTATAAGATGAACCTTAACTGCAGCGAAACAAGAAAAAATGTATGTAGTCTTAGAAAATCATATGATGCTGCAGGAATTAGATTAGGAAACGTCACAATGAAAGTAGTAAATGTGTTTAGTTACTTACATAGTGAAGTAACTTACGATGTTCGCAGTACAGATGATATAAAATTCTGAATTGCAATGGTAAGAAAAGTGTTTCTAAAGGAGAAATATGTTAATGTAAAATGTTAATTTAAGTGCCAGGAAGCCTTTTCTGTAGACATTTGTCAGGAGTGTAACCTTGTATGGGAGTAACATACGGATGGTGAATAGTTCAGACAAGAAGAGGATAGAAGGTTTTGAAATGTGGTGCTTCAGACGAATGGCGTAACAAATGAAAAGGTAATGAACAAAATTGGAGAGAAAAGAAATTTCTTGACTAAAAGAAGGGATAGATTGTTAGGACACATTCTGAGCAATCAAGTAATCGTCCATAAAGTATTGGAAGGAAGTATAGGGGGTTAAAAATAGGCCGCGGTCTAAGGCACCTCGCTGTGGAGCGCGCGGTTGCTCGCCATCGGAGGTTCGATTCCTCCCTGGGGCATGGGTGTGTGTGTTTGTCTTTAGGTTATTTTACCTTAGTTTAAGTAGTTTGTAAGCTACAGACTGATAACCACGCAGTTTGGTCCGATAGATTTACAAACATCTGAACATTTTTGCTAAAAAACGCGGAGGCAGACAGAGAGACGAATACATGAAGCGGATGCAAATAGATGGGGGTTAGGAGATGAAGAGACTTGCAGAGGATAGAGTAGGATGGAGAGCTGCATCAAACCAGTCTGCGGACTGAGGACCACAACAACAAAATCTATCTCCTGATGACTTGTATTAATATTACTACTCACAAGTACAGACCCGCATCCTGAGATCTCCTCGACTCAAATCATCATCATCATCATCATCATCATTATAGACTGATTATGCCTTTCAGCGTTCAGTCAGGAGCATAGTACCTCTAATAAAATTCCTCCATTATCCCTTTATTCAATGCTAACATTGATGCCTGGTCTGAGGTTATGCCTTTTACTTCAAAATCATTCTGCACCGAATCTAAGTACTTTCTTCTTGGTCTACCTCGACTCGTCTTACTCTCCGCTGCTGAGCTCATGAGTCTCTTAGGTAACCTTGCTTGTCCCATGCGTGAAACATGACCCCACCATCTCAGTCTGTTCGTTCTAACTGCTTCATCTATGGTGTTCATTCCAAGTTTTTCCTTGATTTCCTCATTATGGACACCCTCCTGTCATTGTTCCCATCTATTAGTGCCTGTAATCATTCTTACTACTTTCATATCTGTAACCTCTACCTTATGAAGACTCAAATTTTTGTATCCCAGCCTCGTCGCCGCTTTTATGTCTCATCCGCCGGTCGTCGTAGGTGTCGGTGGCCGAGTAGAAAGAGACCGACACAGGAATAAAGAAAGCACGCGTGTGCAGGTACGGAGGTGAACCAGCCAGTGGGACAGCAGAAACAAGAAACACTAGAGTAAATTAGAACGAGATATATATTTCATGGAGTCTTGGTAATACTTAACTTTTACATAGTTATTGACTGCAGAATGCTGATACATAGTTTATATAGAGAGAGGCCTGCCTACTGATGAGTCCTAGTGCCTATCCGATAGCCAAGTCTTAACTGGTGCCTATCTGAATCCCAAGTGGCCGATGCAGCAGTCGTGGCCACGAGCGGAGTTGCAGCAGAGGGCGCTCGTGGCTGAGGTCGTAAGAACGCCGCGCCTTGCGTGCATGGCGGCACGCGGCGAATGTACGTGGCGCACTTCATACTTGTGCGTCACCACAAAAATAACTAAAAAAATTGCAGACGTGATAGTAGATCTTTTATGATGGTCACTAATCTAGTGCGGGCGCGGTGGGGCTCTAGTCTCTTTTAGAGCTCCTAAAAACACAGGCTGGCGCATCCGCCATTTTCATTCCAGCGGATGCTAAACACAGCAAACAGCTTATACGAACAGTGTTGTTTTATTTAAGTTTAGTGAAATATTTGACAAGTGCCCGGCACAGAGCCTTAGATCGTACTACTTTGAGCTTGCATTCTGCTCTTGTTTATATCAATATGAGTATTAGACACAAAACTCTCGCGTTTTCTTTACTTATTGCTGATTCTGTCCAAAGGCAGAAAAAAAGAACAAGAAACATTTCTGTGATAAAAATCGTGTACTACGTGTGATACTGCCGAAACTGGTTATCTAGATAAAAGTTTTAAGCTATCTTGGCTTCTATTTGAATAATGACTGTCAATATGCGAGGTTTGTTTGCCGTCTTGCAGTAAAGTGTTTGTAGTCTACTGTGACAAATTCACCACATGGGATTTTTTTTATTCTAATTGCTGAAAGTACTTCTATTATGTTACTGAGAAAGTTTCAGAATGTATTACTAAAACTAAAAAGAATATTTGTGTACAGGATCTAAAGTTTATGGTCGTAGAGACACACGGTGCCGATGTTGGCAACAACCTTTGAATGCTATTTGGAAACCTAATCGTATATAATGTGTTGACCATGAAATAAATAAATAATTCTGTTCCTTCTCTAAGGTTGACAGGTTTTCGTATGTAACAGTACCCTTGTCTTGTCAGTAATTTAATAATCCTTATAAAGCAAACATTTCGTTGCCAACATTAGCACACTACGCCGCCGCAACCGTAAGTAAAATTTACGCAGTATTCTTTGTCACTTATGTTACAGCCTTTTATAGATAAGCGACAATATTGGCATTTACTAATAAGAAATTGAATTCAGGGTGTATGTTGTGATAAAATATCATATACCGTACTGTTCTTTGAAATTGCATACTACATGTTATGACGCTAAAACTTCGAAATACCACAAATAGCATTCAACGTTAATTGCCTGTATCAGCACAGTATGCTGCCACAGCCGTAACGAAACTTTTTGCCCAGTGCATTTATATTTTCCGTTTTAGCGTTTGTAATACTTTCTCGCAATAACGTAACAGAATTATCTTCAACAATTTGTGCAATGTCAGTACAAAACTTTTTGATGAGGTGTAAGAGACACATATTGTGTCTGTGTATGATCTGGGATGCTTTGCTGTAATATGATATTTTTGCGGCTGCTAATTCCATACAGGCAGCTTCTCTGTTAAGAGGTAGTACTTTCAGAAGACCTAAACAAAAACCGAAGTTCAAATATCACAGACGATTTTACTATTAAATATTGCTTCAAATCGTAATAATAGCTATGTACTTGTACAATACATAACTGTGGACTCGGTCCGGGATCCCAGATTTTCGCCGACATTTAATAATCAATTTTTTCTTCTCTTAGAATCTCTCGGAAAACTAAATGTTCTGTAGCCACCTCTGGAATGATTGAGCAATTTATGGCAACACAGCCACCCGTAATGTCGTGCTGAAGTGCCGAGACGCAAATCCTATAGCACCGCAGTGTGTTTAACTTACGAGCCACGAGAATGAAAATGGCGGATGCGTCAGCTCGACCTCGGGGAAGATCAGTTTGGGTTCAGGAGAAATGTAGGAACACGGGAGGCAATACTCACTTTACGGCTTATCCTAGAAGATAGATTAATAAAAGGCAAACCTACATTTCTAGCTTTTGTAGATTTGGAGAAGGCTTTTGACAATGTTGACTGGAATAAACTCTTTCAAGTTCTAAAGCAAGCAGGAGTAAAATATAGGGAGCGTAAGGTTATTTACAACTTGTACAAAAACCAAACAGTGGTTGTCAGAGTTGAAGGGCATGAAAGGGATGCAGTGGTCGGAAAGGGAGTAAGACAGGGTTGTAGCCTTTCTCCAATGTTATTCAATTTGTATATTGAGCAAACTATAAAGGAAAGCAAGGAGAAATTTGGAGAAGGATTTAAAGTTCATGGTGAAGAATTAAAAACCTTGCGTTTTGTCGACGACATAGTAATTCTGTCAGATACAGCAAAGGACCTGGAGGAGCAATTGAACGGAATGGACAATGTGCTGACAGGTGCATATAAGATGAACATTAACAAGAGCAAAACTAGGGTAATGGAGTGCAGTGTAAGAAAATCAGGTGATGCTGAAGGAATAGGATTGGGAAACGAAGCACTAAAGGAGGTAGATGAGTTTTGTTACTTGGGCAGTAAAATAACAAATGATGGTCGCAGTACAGAGGATATAAAATGCAGAATGGCATTGGGTAGAAAAGCGTTCTTGAAGAAGAGAAATTTGTTAACATCGAATATTGATTTAAACCTAAGGAAGTCCTTTCTGAAGACATTTGTATGGAGTGTTACCTTGTATGGGAGTGAGACATGGACGATAAACAGTGCGGACAGGAAGAGGATTGAGCATTTTGAAATATGGTGCTACAGAAGAATGCTGAAGATTGGTGGGTTGATCGCGTAACTAATGAGGAGGTACTGAACAGAATTGGGGAGAAAAGAAATTTCTGGCATACCTTGACTAAAAGAAGGGATAGATTGGTGGGACACATTCTTAGACATCAAGGGATTGTGAATTTAGCGTTGGAGGGGAGTGTATGGGGTAAAAACCGCAGAGGAAGACCAAGAGATGGATACAGTAAGCAGATTCAGACAGATGTAGGTTGGCGTTCTTATGCGGAGATGAAGAGGCTTGTTCAGGATAGGGTATTGTGGAGAGCTGCATCAAACCAGTCTCCGGACTGAAGACCACAACAACAACAGTCTCTTCCTTTGCGTCACACGTTAACGAGGCAGGAGGCTCTCCAGGCGTGGCGACGACAACGAAATTGCGCAGAAACGCGGATCCCGCGCGGTTCGCCGGCCGGCCTGCTTTCGTCGGCGGCTGCGGTCTCGGGAAACCGGCCCTCCGGCCCGCTTCGCCTTATACAGCGTCAGCGGCGCGGCGGGACGCGCAGGAATCCGCAGCGGCGGACCACGCGAGGGCCCCGCCGTGCCACGCCTGACCCCGCGCCACAGCCGCCGCCGCCGCTTCCGGAAACAGCTGACGGCGCACAGTGCCGGCGCCGCACCTCGCACTGGGTTGAGCCTCCAGTGGTACCGTAGGCATCCGACTATCACCACGGCCGCGGTGGAGTAGCCGAGAGGTCTAAGGCCGCGGCCTGCGTGGGCTACACATTCTAGCGACAGCGCGCGACAGCTTCAGGCGGCAAAAGACGGCCGCACGTATCGCCATGGGAGTGTCCTGCGTGAGCGCCGACTGTGGCGCTGCCTGTCGCTGCGTGTCGCGCGCTACATCGAGCGACGTTTGAGATTCAAACCTGTTTGAATCTTGTCGCTGTCGCACGCGCTACAAAGTGTTGAGTTTCGTTGAGAGTCGACTGCTTTTAGAGGTTATGAAGGTTGTCGCAAGATTTCTGCGAGCCAATAATCCCTGAAGTTTATGAAACGGGAACTGTTTGTGAAATAACAGAAAATAAAATTCACCTTGCACATTTAACGAAGTATTTTGCTTTGGATAACTATCTCGTAAATTTTCTTTTGGCTTTTATAAACGACTAAAGTTAAATTTTTAAATTGTTCCTAATATATCAGTCTTCTGTATTTTTATTCTGAGTGATAGTGTCATTTACACCACGATGAACGAGATTTAAAGAATTACTCGCATTTGTGTGCTTTGTGCATTTACAGTACCGGTAACAAGAAAATTACAGTACTCCTGAGAGAGAGAGAGAGAGAGAGAGAGAGAGAGAGAGAAGAGAGAGAGAGAGAAAGAGAGAGAGAGAGAGAGAGATAACAACTATGGGATGTCAAAGGAGATGCGTGTAAATTACGTTTCTGAGTAAAATGTCAGGATATAATGTTTCAGTAGCAATTTAATGTGTTTGGTAGGTGTACAGTTGGGTACGTGTGTTTGCAATATAGATGAACTAGGGGTAAAAAATTTAAAAAAAAAATAATTTGTGGTGCTTTCTAAAGATAATACATAAAACCTTGCACAAATAGAAGGTGAAAGGGTTGTAATTGCAGTAATTAAAATATAAGATGGAACGGGAAGCGAACCAGCGACCGCAAAAATTACTTCAATTACGAAGTAGTAGCTCAGGTCGCTACCCCTACGCTACGCCAATCTATGACAAAAGAGTACGGGTTAAGTGACTTACTATCGCGTTCGAATAAGTCATATTTCTAACTTATTCAGTTGCTGATGGTTTGTAATCACAAAACTCATTGAGAACGTAGTCGAAAGTAGCTGTACTCGTCGTTGTACTTTCGAAGAATTTGGCCGGTGATATTGAAGTTCCGAATGAAATAGTACACGAACATTCCTCGCTTTGTAAATGTAATGCACAGCATTCCTCTTACTCCTTATTTCCTAAAGTTAATAAAACTTTATTGCCTTACTCTGTAGCTATTATTATTCTACGGTTTACGCATGGAAAACTTTAGAAACAGCTGATCGGTTGTAGCGGCCATCTTGAAGAGAGGAGTTGTCGCACTCACGTCGGACACCCGACCATGTCGCCGAAGACGCCGCTTGTAGCAGCAGTGTCGCGTCGCTGGATGTCGCGCGCTGTCGCTAGAATGTGTAGCCCACGCAGGCCGCGGCCTAAAGCGTCTCGCTGCGGAGCGCACGGTTGCTCGCCGTGGAGGTTCGAGTCCTCCCTGGGGCATGGGTGTGTGTGTTGTCCTTAGGTTAGTTTACCTAGGTTTAAGTAGTATGAAAACTACGGACTAATGACCACGCAGTTTGGTCCGATAGATTACAAACACCACTATCACCACGGCCGTATACGTCTCACCAGTCGCAAACAACGCTGCGCCCTCTGCCCGTGTCCATTGTTGCGAAACACAGCTTGCCCTTTATTCACATGAAGTGTTAAGTGCCATCGACAAGGGATCTCAAATCGATTCCATATTTCTGGATTTCCGGAAGGCTTTTGATACTGTACCCCACAAGCGGCTTCTAATGAAATTGCGTGCTTATGGAATATCTTCCCAATTGTGCGATTGGATTCACGATTTCCTATCAGAAATGACACAGTTCGTTGTTCAAATGTTCAAATGTTTGTTAAGCTTATGGGACTTGACTACGGGGTCATCAGTCCCTAAACTTACAAACTACTTATGAACTAACTAAGAATAACGACGGCACAAATATCCATGCCCGAGGGGGGATTCGAACCCCCGACCGTAGTGGCCTTGCAGACCGTGACTGAAGCGCCTCAGTCTCCTCGGCCACCGCGGCCGTCAAAGCGTTATAGGTCCCCTACTCTTCCTCGTGTTTATAAATGATTTAGGTGACAATCTGAATAGCTCCCTTGGACTGTTCGCGGATGATGCTGTCGTTTATCGGTTAATGAAGTCGACAGAGGATCAAAAGCAACTGCAAGGCGATTTAGACAAAATTTCAACTTGGTGCGAAAATTGGCAATTGACACTAAATAAAGAAAAGTGTAAAGTAATACACATGACCACTAAAAGAAATCCGCTGAACTTCAATTACGTGATAAATCAGTCAAATCTTAAGGTCGTAAATTCTACCAAATACCTAGGAGTTACAATTACGAACAACTTTGACTGGAGAGAACACATAGAAAATATTGTGGGGAAGGCGAATCAAAGGTTACGTTTCATTGGCAGAACGCTTCGAAGATGCACCAGCTCCACCAAAGTGACTGCCTACATCACACTTGTGCGTCCTCTCCTGGAGTACTGTTGCCCCTTGTGGGATCCTCACCAGGTGGGACTGACGGAAGATAATGAGAAGATTCAGAGAAGGGCAGCTCGTTTTGTTTTATCACGTTACGGGGGGGGGGGGGGGGGGAGCGTCACGGAAATGTTGCACGAATTGGGGTGGAAATCATTAAAAGAAAGACGTTATTCATTGCGGCGTGATCTGTTTGCGAAGTTTCAATCACCGACTTTTACTTCTGAATGTGAAAATATTTTGCTAGCACCCACCTACTTAGGGAGACATATGACCATCCCAATAAAATAAGAGAAATCAGATCGAAAACGGAACGATTTAGGTGTTCTTTTTTCCCGCGCGCTATTAGAGAATAGAACGGTGGAGAAAAGTTATGAAAGTGGTTAATGAACCCTCTGCCAGGCACTTAAATGTGATTTGCAGAGTATCTATGTAGATGTAGATGTAGACGAGATGGACCGTACGATAGGGACTGCGCTTGGTGTGCAGATTTGGGAGGAGTTGGCCGCCGTCCGTAGGGAGTTGGAAGCTGCTGCGCTGGGCCGCAGTGTCACCCTGACGCCTAAGGGGATTTGCCGTTTAGCTCTGGTGCCTACTGCAGCGTCTAAGGTTCCTGCTGCCACTGTCGTTACTGTTTCTGACGTCAATGCCAGTCGAGAGTTGCGTGACGGTGATTGGCGAACTGTGGAGGGATCACGAAACTCTGAAGACCAAACCCAGAAACTGCAGTAAGACAGTCCCTTTACGACTCATAGAAAGATCTTAGGTGTTTTCCGTTGGAGATAATACATCTGAGCCAGCATGGACTACCTCGTCAGTCGCGGCGGCGGGCTGTCCTACTGAGAGGTTCAGACAGACACAGAGAGTGGGTATGGTAGTCATTGGGAGGTCCAATGATAGGCGGGCGATGGAGCCCCTTAGGGAAAAACCGGGGAGACCGGAAAACAAAACCAATGTGCACTTTTTGCTTGCCGGTGTCTCTGAAGCGAGAAGTGGACGATGCTCTGCCGGCGGCGATACAGAGCACTGGGTGCCCTCGATTGCAGATCGTTGCTAATGACGACACCCAAGGCTCCTGCCACCTCGGTCGGAGGTCATCCTCGATTCCTTCATGCGATTGGCGGATTTGGTGAAATATCGCGATGTAGAAGTGGAGCTCTCGATTTTCAGCTTCGTTCCCAGAACCGATCGTTGTCCTCTGGCTCGGAGCGTAGTGAAAAGCTTAAACCAGAGGCTCAGACGATTCTGTGATGATCTTGGGAGCAAATTTCTGGACCTTCGCTATCGGGTGGAGAAATGTAGGAACTCCAGAATACAGGTCAGGCATGCATCACACACAGGAAGACAAAGAGAGTGGGTTTGGTAGTCATTGGGAGGTCCAATGATAGGCGGGCGATGGAGCCCTTTAGGAAAAAATCGGGAAGACCGTAAACAAAACCAATGTGCACTTTTTGCTTGCCGGGGACTCTGTACGACGATCTGCCGGGGGCGATAGAGAGCACTGGGTGCCCTCGGTTGTAGATCGTTGCTCATGACGGCACGCGAGGCTCCTGCCTCCCCGGTCCGAGATCATCCTCGGCTCCTTCAGGCGGCTGGCGGATTTGGTGAGAACAGCAGCCTCGCTTGCCATCTAGAAGAGGAGATAATGATTTGCAGCTTCGTTCCCAGAACCGATCGTGGTACTCTGGTCTGGAACGTGGCGAAATGCTTAAACCAGAGGCTCAGGCGATTCTGTTGTGATCTTAGGTGGAAATTTCTCGACGTTCGTTATTGCGCGGAGAAATGTAGGATCCCCAGAATATAGGTCAGGCATACATTACACACAGGAAGCGACTACTAGGGTAGCGGAGTAGGTGTCGAGTTCACATGATGGTTTTTTAGGGTAGAGAAATCCCTCGACAGGCCCCGTAAGACGTTTACTGATTTCGGTCAAGTTAGCACTCTAAACAATAGAATAGAGAAAGAAAATATTAATATAGTAACAGTTAACTGCAGGAGGGTCTATGGAAAGATCTGCTCTCACGTTTAGAGAGTGTCACAATGCCCACATAGTACTAGGGACGAAATCTGGCTCAAACCAGATGTCAATATTAATGAAATCCTGAACTCAGGCTGGAAAGTATACTGCAGAGATAAGTGGAACACTAAATGGGGGAGAGCCGTCTTTATAGCGGTAAAGAATTGTACCGAGTGAAATGAGTACGGATTCCGAATGTGAAATAATTTGGGCGAAAATCAGCGTTAAAGGTGGCTCAAACATGGTCTTTGGAAGATTTTACAAATCTATTGGTTTAGCATCAGTAGTGGCGGAACGTCTTAGGGAAAACTTGAACAATATTTCTGGTAGGTTTCCTAGTTATAGTTGTAGGTGGAGATTTTAACTTACCGGATAAATACTAGAAGACAAATGTGGCACAATAAGTGCTGCGTCTGAAAATTACCCGAGCGGTTAAATAGAGAGCCGAGTCATGGAGATAACCGGTTAGACCAGAACTTTTCCATTCGGTTAACGTGGCTGACGAAATAAGCAATCGTTAAGACCATTACAGTATCAATTAATGTAGAAATATCAAAACAGTAGTAAGATCTTGTTATTTAGGAAAAGCGAAAAGGGTCAGATTTCTAAGTACTTGACTGCCCAACACTACAGTTTCGTCTGTAACACCGACTGTTGTCTAACTGAGGACGATGTACAAGTATGTGCCAATTAAAATTATGGTAGATGAGAAAGATCCACCGTAGTTCAACAAACGATTTATGAAACTGTTACGAAGGCGAAGTGAAATTCACCGCAAATATAAACATAGCCCAAGTGTAGTGGACAGGCATTCGTTAAATAATGCCAAAATTTGGGTAAGGGCAGACAAGGAAGACAGCAATGTTTTGTGTATCAACTTGCCAGAAAATCCTAAGAAATTTAGGTCTTATATCAAATCGGAAAACGGTTGCAAAGCAGATATCCAGACGCTCATGACAATAATGATGCTTAAACAGAGAAGAACATATAAAAGGGCGAAATACTGTACTAAACGATTTTTCCACAGCTATTTCACAGAGGAAGACTCGTCGGTAATTCTCCGCTAAAGCATCGGACGAAAGACAAAATGGCAGATAATGGAATAAGTGTGCGAGGGACAGAAATGGAACAGAAATTGCTCAACACAGGAAAAGCCACTATACCTGATGGGATACATAGCCGGTTTGCCACGAAGTTTGCGAAGGAACTTGAGCTTTTTCTAGCAGCAGTGTAGCGAAAGTCTCGAGAGGAGCGAAGTGTTCCCAAGGATTGGAAAAAAGTGAAGTTTCTTCCTGCGTAGGGGAAAGGTCGTCGATCAGAGGCGCAAAACTGTAAGCCTGTACTGCGACATCGGTCAGTTGCAGAATTTTATTTTAAAATGTTATGTTATTCCTGGAGACCGGAAATCTCCTTTGTAGGAATCTACATGGTTTACGAAGGCAGCGATAATGTAAAATGCAAATCTCGCCATTCATCCACGAGGTCCGGAGGGCAGTAGATACAGCATCGCAGGTAGACGCCGTGTTTTTTGACTTCCGCAAGGCGTTCGATACCGTTCTGCACTGTCCGTGATGAACAAATTTCGAACATGCAGAATATCAGACCATTTGTGTGACTTGATTGTGGCGTTCATAGCTAACAGGATGCAGCATGTCATTCTGAAGGATACAAATCTTCAGAATTTAAATCTCGGACGCGTCCCATGGTAGTGTTACAGAATCGTTGCTTATAATGCTGCAGTTTACCGAGGAGTCTGAAAACTGGAAGAGGGTCGTGAGACGCAGAAGGATCTGCAGCGTACTGGCGCATCGTGCAGGAAATGGTAATTAAGCCTCATCATAAAGTATATAAAGTTCTTATTTTACATAGAAACGAACATCTGTTATATGTAACTACACAGTAGCAGGACAGACAGTGGAAGCAGCTACATCCATAAAATATCTGAGAGTAGACGTAAAGGACAATTTGAAAGGGAACGACGATATCAAATTAATCATCGCTAAGGCAGATGCCAGACTGAGATTAATTGGATAAATCCTCTTTAAGTTTACTCTGATAACAAAGGAAGGTTACAAGACACTCGTTCTGGCTGTGCTTGAGTATTGCTCGTTATTGTGGAGTAGCAGATAGGCTTCAGTTCGGGGACTGATTTGATGCAGCTTTCTATCCTGTGCAAGCATCTCCATCTCCGAATAAGAACGGCAAACCTCATCCCTCTGAACCTGTTTGCTGTATTCGTCTCATCGTGTACGTCTGCGATTTTTAACCCCCACGCACTTCCCTCCGATAGCAGATTATTATATCTCAGAATGTGTCGTACCAATCAATCCCTCCTTCTCTTAGTCAAGATATGACAGAAATTTCTTTTCTTTCTAAGTTTGTTGAGGACCTCTTATTACTTACACCGCATATCCATCCATTTTTCAGCATTCGTCTATAGCACCGTTTTTTCAAAAGCAGCTTCCATCTTTTTATCCGAACTTCCTTTCGTCCTTGTTTTACTCCGGCTGCAATACAAACAAATTCCTTCAAACAAACTGCGGTGGAGTGGCTGAGCGTTGTAAGGCGCCTTGCTGTGGAGCGCACGGCTGCTCGCGGTAGGAGGTTCGAGTCCTCCCACGGGCGTGTGAGTGTGTCTGTATGGTGTTGTTGTTGTTGTTGTCCTTAGTGTAGGTTAGTTTAAGTGGTTTGTTAGTCTAGGGACTGATGACCATAGCAGTTTTGTCCAATAGATTTACAAACATTTGAACATTTCTTTCAAAACAGACTTCCTAACATTAAAATCAGATATTTCTCTTCTTCAAAAACGCTATTCTTCCCATAGCCAAGTGTTTTCTCCAAATATATAAAGCCTGAAATCATACTTTCGACTTTACATAACCTATATTTTAAGAAAAGATGCAATCTTAGTATTGCATCGAGTTTTAGTATATTTCTCATAAATCGAAACTGATAATGAACGACGTCGAATTCTAGGAACTTTTAAAATTCCTTTATAAATAATTCGTGTAGCTATTTTGAAAGCATGAATTATCAAACTCACCCAATACTATGGAATAAAAACTTGTCTATCAGAAAAACCAGTCAATATATATGGTTCGGAACTGTGGATCATGGAAAAAATAGAGAACGTAAACTCCTTCCTGCAGAGATGTCATACTGGACAAGATGCTGCAGCTCAAAATTACTTGATCACATGGGACATGAAATAGAGGAAGGATGATAGCAACATTGACCATCATACATAAGATTCAGGACAGAAAATTGAAAAGGTATAGACATTGCCGACTTATGAAATAGCAAAGGATTGCAGTATAAGCATGGATTTCGATTTCACCAGAAAGAAATAGACGAACGAGACCACGCAAGAAGTTCATAAATAGTACCTCTACATGGGATACTCTGCAAATTATATTTAAGTGCCTGGCACAGGGGTTATCGAACCACCTTTATACCATTCATCTACCATTCCATTTTCGAATAGCGTGCGGGAAGAAAGAACATCTGAACGTCTCCGTTCGAGCTCTGATTTCTCGTATTTTATTCTGATGATCATTTCTACCTATGTAGGTGGCAGTCAGCAATATATTCTCGCATTCGAGGGAGAGTGTTGACGATTGGAGTTTCGTAAGTAGCCCACGCCACAGCGATAAACGCAGTTGTTGTAATGATTCCCATCCCAGATCCTGTATCATTTCCGTAACGCTGTCTCCCCTGAATCGTGACAATTCAAAAAACGAGCTGCCCTTCTTTGGACTTTTTCGATGTCCTCCGTCAAACCCACCTGGTAAGGAGCCTACACTCGGCAGCAGTACTCCAAAAAAGGACGGACAAGCGACGTATATGCAGTTTCTTTAGTAGTTCTGTTACACCTTTTAAGGAATTTACGGCCTTCAGATATGATTGATTTATCACAATCACGGCGTCATTCTCAAACAACCTAAGGGAGCTGCTCAGATTTTCTCCTCCGTTTTATTCGATGCCTTGCCATCGATTACTACAACCTGAGTCCCTCTGACAGGAAATCCCCTATCCCGTCAAAAATCTGGGGCAGTATTTCATAACCACGCAATTACATTAAAAGCCGTTTGTGAGGTACGGTGTCAAAAGCCTTCTGGAATCAAGAAATACGGAATCAATTTGAGATCCCTTGTCGATAGCACTCTCTTCGTGTGAGTAAAGAGCTAGTTGTGTTTCACATGAACGACATTATATAAATTCTTGTTAACCTTTGGTTAATAGATCATTCTTTTCAATTCATAACATTTGAATACATAATGTATTCTAGAACCCTGCTGCGTTAATGAAATAGGCCTGTAGTTTACTGAGTTACTCCTACTGCCTTTCTCGAATATTGGTGTGACCTGTGCAGCTTTCCTGTACAGATTCTTCGCTGAGCGAGCGGTTGTGTATGGCTGTTAAGTAACGTACTATCACATCAGAATAATCAAATAGAAATGTAATGGGTGTACAGTCCGGGCCAAAAGAGTTGTTCTTGTTAAGTGATTTCACTTGCTTCACAACTCCGATGATATCTACTTCTACGTTATTCATTCTGGCCTCTATTCGTAATTCGAAATCTGTCATATTGGTTTCGTCTTTCGTCTTCTTTGGTGAATGAGTTTCGAAAAGCTGCTTTAGTAGGGCTATCATCTGCGGGATCGCCATTTCTATCACGTAATAAGGGTATTGTTTGAGTTTTGCCTCTAGTGTAGATTTGACATATGACGAAAATCTCTTAGGGTTTTCAGTCAAATTTTGAGAATGTGTTTCGTTGTGGAAAGTATTGTAAGCATCTTGTATTGAAGACCTCGCTGAATTTCGAGCTTTTGTGTAGAATTGCCAATCCTGGGGATTTTGTGTTCGTTTAAATTTTGCACGCTTTTTTTGCTGTTTTTGCAACAGTGACATGATCTGTTTTGTGTAGCAATGAGGATCAGCACCTTCTTTTATTAAATTACTTCATACAAAACTATTAATTGCTGTCGATATTAGTTCTTTGAATTGGAACCACATCTGGTCTACACTCACGTTTAATGTTTGGAATGAGTCGAAACTGTCTTTCAAGAAGCAATGTATTGTATTTCTATTTAATTTTCTGAAGAAATATACTTTTCGTCTATTTTTGGTAACTTTGAGACTTTCGATATTCATTCTCGTTACGAGAACCCCGTGTTCACTAATACCTGTAACTGTTTTGATGCTGGTTATGAGCTCGGGATTGTTACAAACAGATCAAGTGTGTTTTGACATCCATTTACAATTCTAGTTAGCTCATGAACTAATTGTTCGAAGTAATTCTCAGAGAAAGCGTTGAGTACAATTTCGCACGATGTTTTATGCGTACCTCATGATTTGAACATATAATTAAAAAAAAGTATGACATCAAGAGCGTTTTCGTTCCCCTGCGAAGACGAGAGAACTTCTTAGATCTGTCAAGGATGATGTGGGTCTGAAGGAAACCCGAGGTATAAAAGAGTAACATTCAAGACATCAACGCCACACACGTTTGCTCCAGCCAGAAAAGTCAGCGGTTGTTGAGCACTGTTTCGCTGAGGAATATAGAATGTTATATAACGAAACTCACGTGGTTGCTTCGGCATCTCGGTACTGGGACTGTCTCTTGAAAGAATCCATAGAGATCCGATTATCTGATAATCTTATTAACAGAGACAACGGCTATGTTCTAACTAAAACATGAAACCCTGTGTTATCAGATGTTAAAAACAACGGTTTGTGCCTCAATCATTTGAATAATACATTTTCATAATCGTCTCTACCTTCGAAACGCTGTATGTCTTGTGTGCTACAGGTCACCCACGGTTACTTCTCGCTCACGTGCTCTGGGTCTTTCGGGATGTCTAAAGGAGCCGCCTATCGCACTGGGAACTCAGTTCCGGCAAGGTTGTAGGCCACCACGGTCACCTGAGGATTGCGGGCAGTTGCGCCGCTGAAATATCGTGTATAGGTGACTTTAGTACCAATATGGATACCCGATAAGATTATAATCAGTTATTACATCAGTATAACCTTCCTAATCACATCTAGTTTACATATTCTTAACACAGTACGTTTTACATATACACTCCTGGCCATTAAAATTGCTACACCACGAAGATGACGTGCTACAGATGCGAAACGCAAGCGATAGGAAGAAGATGCTGTGATATGCAAATGATTAGCTTTTCAGAGCATTCACACAAGGTTGGCGCCGGTGGAGACACGTACAACGTGCTGACATGAGGAATGTTACCAAACCGAGTTTTCATACACAAACAGCAGTTGACCGGCGTTGCTTTGTGAAACGTTGTAAGTAAGGAGGAGAAATGCGTACCATCACGTTTCCGACTTGTAGTATATTCGCGATCGCGGTTTATCGTATCGTGACACTGCTGCTCGCGTTGGTCGCGATCTAATGACTCTTAGTATAATATAGAATCGGCGGGTTCAGGAGGGCAATATGGAATGCCGTGCTGGATCCCAACGGCCTCGTATCACTAGCATTGAATATTACAGGCATCTTACCCGAATGGCTGTAACGGATCGTGCAGCCAAATCTCGATCCTTGAGTCAACAGATGGGTACGTTTGCAAGACAACAACCATCTGCACGAACCGATTCCGTATTTCCAGATTTCTAGAAGGATTATGACACCGTACCTAACAAACGGCTTTTAATCAAATTGCATGGTTATGTAATATCGCCCCAGATTTGTGACTGGGTAGGGATCTGCTGATATCGTTAGGAGAGCCAGTCGTGGAAAAACTGTATCACCTGTTATGCAAGATGTAGGAGACAGGGGAAATACTGTCCGACTTCAAGAAGAATACCGTAATTCTAATTCCAAAGAAAACAAGAGCAGGCAAGTGTGAAAATAACAGAACTATCAGTTTAATAAGTCATGGTTGCAAAATACTAACACGAATTATTTGCAGACGAATGGAAAAACTTGTGGAATCCGACCTAGGGGAAGTTCAGTTTGGATTTAGGAGAAATGTAGGAACACGGGAGGCAATACTCACATTACGACGTATCTTCGAAGATAGGCTCAGGAAAGGGAAACCTACGTTTTTAGCGTTTGTCGATTTGGAGAAAGCTTTTGACAATGTCGACTGGAATACACACTTCCAAATTCTGAAGGTATCAGAGGTAAAATATATGGAGCGAAGAGTTATATTCAACCTATACAAAAACCAGACAGCGATTATTAGAGTCGAAGGGCAAGAAAGGGGCGCAAAGGTTGGGAAGGGAGTAAGTCACGGTTGTAACCATTCCCCAATGATGTTCAATCTGTACATTGAGCAGGCAGTGAAGGAATGGAAGTGGGCATTAAAGTGCAGGGAGAAGAAATAAAAACATTACGGTTTGCCGATGACATAGTAATTCTGTCAGAGACCGCAAAAAGATCTGGAACAGGGATTGAATGGAATGGACAGTGTCTTGAAAGGAAGATATAAGATGAACATTAACAAGAGTTAAACGAAGGTAATGGAATGCAATGTCAGAAAATCAGGCGATGCTGAAGGAATTAGATTAGGTAATGAGACAATAAAAGTAGTAGATGACTTTTGTTATTTGGGTAGTAAGATAACATCTGATGGCCGAAGATATAAAATGCAGAATGGCTTTGCGAAGAAAAGCGTCTCTAAAGAAGCGAAAGTTGTTAACATCCAATATTAATTTAAATGTTAGGAAGTCCTTTCTGAAAGCATTTGTCTGGAGTGTAGCATTGTAAGGGAGTGAAACGTGGACGATAAGTAATTCAGATAAAAAGTTTATAGAAGCTTTTGAAATGTGGTGCTACAGACGAATGATGGGTAGATCACGTAACTAATGAGGAGGTGCTTAAACGAATTGGGGAGAAAGGGAGTTTCTGCTATATCCTGACTAAGAGAAGGGATAGGGATGTTTGGACACATTCTGAGACATCGAGGAATTGTCAACTTAGCATTAGAAGGAAGCGTGTGGGGTAAAAATCGTAGAGGGAGACGGAGGGACGAATACAGTAAGCAGATTCAAAAGGATGTAGGTTGACGAACGTATTCTCAGATGAAGAGACATGCACAGGACAGGATAGCGTGGAGAGCTGTATCAAACCAGTCTGCGGACTGAAGACCACAACAACAACAACAACAGGGGACTTCTTGGCAGAGAGGACTCAGTTTGTTGTAATCGACGGTAAGGCATAGAATAAAACAGAGGTGATATCCGGCGTTCTACAGGGTAGTGCTATAAGTCCTGCACCGTTCCTTATCTACGTAAACGATTTGGGAGAAAATCTGAGCAGCTCTCTTAGGTTGTTTGCAGTGACGCCGTCTTTTATCGTCCAATAAAGTCATCAGAAGATCAAAACAAACTATAGAACGATCTAAATATCAGTATGGTGTAAAAATTGGCGATTGACTCTAAATAATGAGAACGAGTACGAGTAGAAATCAGTTAAACTTTGTCTACAAGATAAATCAATCAAATATGAATGCCGTAAACTCCACTAAACACCTAGGAATTACTATCACATGAAACTAACACTAGAAAGAACACTTAGATAATGTCCTAGAAAAGGCGAACCAGAGACTGCGTTTTATTGGCAGGACCTTAAAAGATGCCACAGAAGTACTAAAGAAACTGCATACACTACGCTTGTCTGTCCTTTGTTGGAGTATTGTTGCCCAGTGTGGCATCCTTATCAAATGGGTTTGACGGAATCCATAGAAAGAGTCCAAAGAAGGGCAGCTCGTTTTGTATTGTCACGATACAGAGGAGACGGCGTCACGGATTTGGGATGGGAATCATTAAAACAACGGCCGTTATCGTTGCGGCGTGGTCTACTTACGAAACTCTAATCGATAACATTCTCCTCCGGACGCGAAAAAATATTGTTGAATCCCACTTACATAGGTAGAAATGATCACCAGAATAAAATATGAGAAACCATAGCTCGAACTGAGCTATTCGAGAATGGAATGGTAGATGATTAGTATAAAGGTGGTTCGATGAACCCTCTGCCAGGCACTTAAATGTGATTTACAGAGTATCCCACATGTAGAAGTAAAACTAGTTTCTGGTTTGCTCAGAAGACAAGTGAAAAGTTTAAACACTGGTCAGTTTTGCCCTTCAGTCCTTCCAGTGTTTTGTACGTGTTCACAGTTTAAGTTACATTCCCCCGTAAATCCCCCAGTCAAACAATGCGATGTACAACGTGATGGGGAATGCGTGCCGGTACCGTCAGAGGAATCTCGTTTGAAGACCCACTCAGTAATCGGGGGAATTCAGTTCCTTTACAAGACGAGAAATACCGCGGCTTTCAGCGACGGCGCTTCCCAGCGGCAGAAACGTGGTCTGTGACGTCACCAGGAGGGACAAACGCGCCGCCGTCCTCTGATTTCCGCCGATTCCGCGCGGCGGTCGGTACCGAACTTGAAAAAGTGGCCTGGATTCCGGCGTTTCTTCGGGCGGCTCTCCTGAGAGAAACCGAAGACTCGCGGCGGCCAACAATTGCGTCCTTTCCGTCCAAACGGCGCTTTCCTTCTGGGAAGGCGGCCGGAGGTATGCGCCGACCCGCCGCTTCATTCCGCACCGGCGGGTAATTGCAGGGGCAGGCGAGGCTAGGCGAGTGCCGCGGCCTCCGTGTCCGCGTCCTCGACCCGAGAATGGGGACTATGGGAAGCACGGCGCGTCTCTAGCAGCGTGGGAGCGCCGCCTCCGAGTTCCAGGAGCCGCCGGGAATTCTATTTATACTGGCTGGGATCGATTCCAGTTTGCGAACATCTGCGCCTGAACACAGACGGACGTAACCGGATAGGCAGGGTAATTTTCTCGTAAGTGTACAATCTCTATGAATCGACTGAAGAGAGTGTGCGGAACAAATACGTCTAATGAACTAATGTTTGGAAATGCGTGGTTTCGATGCCAGAGACCATTTAGGCCATCTTATTTCATTATAGAGGCAACAGTCGTGCCGTAGTGACTACACCGGTTCGCGTTAGATAAACAAACTTAGGGTTTATCGGTCTTGGCGAGCACTTGGATGGGTAACCGTCCGGAACTGCCGAGCGCCTTTGTCAAGAGGAATGGACTCAACCCTTGTGATGTAAACTGAGGAGTTAATTGATTGAGAAGTAGCGGCTCCGGTCACGAAAACTGAGTTAACGGTCGGGACTGCGGGACGCTGACCACGCCCCCCTCCATACCGCATCCGTTGACGCCCTCGGGCTGAGGATGACACGGCGGCCGGTCAGTACCCAGTGGGCCCCTGAGGCCTGTCGGACGGAGTTTAGGTTTAGTTTACTTTATTGCAGACTGGGGTGTAATACCAAGCTCTACTAAAGAGCCACTGTTACAGTTCACTCCGGAGACTAGTATGGTGCAGCTCTCCACACTATCCTGAGCAAGCCTCTCGTCATAAGAACGGCCACACACGCCTATTTCATTCTGAATACTATATTCGTCTCTTGGTCTCACCCTGCGATTTTTACCCCAAACACATCCATTCAAATGCATAATTCACAATTCCTTGATGTCTAAGAATGTGTATCACCAATCGAGTCAAGGTATCCTAGAAATTCCGTTCCTCCCCAATTCTATTCAGTACTTCCTCATTACTTACGTGATATATCCACCTAACCTTTACCATTCCCCTGTAGCAGCGATTTTCAAAGTCTCTATCCTCTTTCTGTCTGAAATATTTATCTTCCATATTTCACTACTAGAAACAGGTCTTAGACAAGGGGACGCGCTCTCATGTGTTTTGTTCAATGTCATCTTAGAGAAAGTAATAAGAGAGTGTAGGCAACAGGGGTGGGCTGGAGTGCAGATGGATGGCAACTTCAGCTGTCTCGCATATGCAGATGACATAGTCCTGCTAAGTGAATCTAAGCACGAGTTGAAAGGAATGTACCAACAAATGGACAGCTGTGCACAGAAGAGGTAGGGCTCAAAGTAAACCAGGATAAAACAGAGTTCATGCAATTAGGAAGAAGACAAGAAGAAGAGGCCACTACGGTCGGGGGTTCGAATCCCTCTTCGGGCTTGGATATTTGTGCCGTCCTTAGTATTAGTTAGTTCATAAGTAGTTTGTAAATTTAGGGACTGATGACCCCGTAGTTATGTCCCATAAGCTATACAAACATTCTATTCTATTCAAGAAGAAGAAGAATTTTTGGAGACAAATGACATGTGATTCAAGAGAGTACACCAGTTCAAATACTTGGGATCTTGGTTTACCAGAGACAACGAAATAGAAATGGACATAAAGGAAAGAATAACAGTGGGAATGAAATGCATCCATTCCCTGAAAGACACACTCGCCTCCAAATCAGTGTCTGTGAACACTAAAGATAAAAATCTACAACATGGTGATTTGCCCAGCGGTTCAGAAACATGGAACATGACTAAACGGGGCAAGGAAAAATTATTAATATTTGAAAGAAAAGTAATGAGAAAGATATGGTGACCAATTTTAGATAATTGAAGACGAATGAGGAAATCTATCTTTTGATGCGATAGCCAAATATCTTACAGAAGATAAAGAGCAAGAGAATACAGCGGGTGGGTGCCAGAAGGAAGGCAGGCGAAGATGGCACTAGAAGGTAAACGAAACGCCAAACGTCGCATTGGACGACCAAGGCAGCGCTGGATGGACGACCTGGCAGACCTGGGGATTGAAGACACCTGGAGGAACCGGGCGCAAAACAGGAGGGGGTGGAGGCCATTTGTGAAGGCAGCGCGAGGTCTGCAGGGCCTGTGATAGCTGGATTGTTTATTTATTTTACTACCGTACGAAGCAATATTCCACATAAATGCCTCCATAAAAGAGTTCCTAACATTTAAATTAATATTCGATGTTAACAGTTCATACGTTTTCAAAAATGCTTTTCTTCTCATTTGCCATTCTACATTTTATATGTTCTATACTGCGACCATCGTCTATTATTTTATTGCACAAATAACAAAACTCATATACTACCTTTATTGTCTCGTTACCTAATCTAATTCGATCAGCATCACCTGATCTTTTTAGACTACATTCCATTACCCTTGTTTCGCTCTTAATTGTCCACCGTATTCTCTCTTTTCAAACAATGTCCATTCCGTTCATTTGCTCTCGCAAGACCTTTCCTATCTCTGACAGAATTACAATGTTATCAACAAAACTATATGTTTTTATTTCTTCACCTTGAACTTTATTGCCTCCTCCAAATTTAACGATGCCTTCCATCAGTGGTTGCTCAATGTACAGACTGAATGACACTGGAGAAGGCTACAAACCTGTCTTACTCACTTCGCACTCAATGCTTCCCTTTTACGCTCTTCGACTCTAATAACTGCCGTCTGCGTTTCGTATCAGCTGTAAATAATATCCCATTCCCTATATTTCACACCTGCTAATAATTTGAAAGAGTGAATGCCTACCAACAATGACAAAAACTTTCTCCAAAACTACAAAAGCTTCATTAGTCCATCTTTTAAGATAAGTCGTAAGGTGAGTATTGACTCTTGTGTTCCTACTTTCTCCTAAATCTAAACTGATTTTCCCGGAGATCAGATTCTACCAGCTTTTCCATTCTTCTGTAAATAATGCGTGTTAAAATTTTGCAAGTATCACATAATAATATTAAACTGATGGTTCTGTAATTTACATAACTGTCTGCGCCTGATTTCTTTGGAATAGGGATTACTGCATTTTTCTTTAAGTCTGTCGGTATTTTCCCTGTCTCATACATCTTACACACCAGGTGAAACAGTTGTATCGTGGCTGGCTCTCACACACACCAGTATCTCTGAGGGACCTCGTCTACTCCAGATGCCTTGTTTCCACTTAGGCCTTTGACTCTCTGTCAAATTCATCTTTCAGCATAGTATCTTCTATCTCATCTTTCTCTACTTCCTCTTCCCTTTCTAAACAATTGTCTCGAAGATGATTTACTTTGTAGGGTCGCTGAGTATTGTCTTTCCACCTTTCACCTTCCCCTGTTTGCTCAGAACTGATTTTCCATCTGAGCTATTGATATTCACATAGTTAATTCTCCTGACTCCAGATCTGTTACAATATTTACTTAATATGGTTTCCACGTGCCTCACTGCATTCTTATTAATGCTGCCTTTGCCACATAAGTGCTGAAACCCCAATTATGACAACGTTGAATGAACAAATAGTTTCACCGTCTTCACATCTGTCAAGGGCTATGAATACACGATACTTTAGGGACGGACCTATAATCAGAAATCGCATGAATTGAGGAGGCCGTGTGGCTGGGCCTCCTCGGAGAATCCATCAGTCAGGAAAGACTGAACAGAGATGCGTTTAGACATTAACGACACATTGGGCTGACGTACCATCATGAAGCAGCCACTTAACTCTTCGAATCATCACTCGCACAGTATGAGGAACAGTACCACCCTCTAAGAAGAAACGATGCATACTATATCTGTGGCTACATGGTAGAGGGTCCGTAAAAAAAAAAAAAAAAAAAAAAAAAAAAAAAAAAAAAAAAAACCCTATGATTGAATAACTGCTCTATAGTATGGAAACAATACATTCCCAAACATCATTAGATCTTTTTTGTTTTATATCCTCTCCTGCATCAATCCCTGGAGTTTATACAATATAGGGAAAAAAAAGAAGAAAAGTCACTCTGGTTTTGTGAGATCGAAATATTCTATTCTCGTATGCCACTGAGGATTTTGTTCAAACCGGCGGGAGGTCAGTTGTCCGTACTAATTACTGACTGGTGATATTGTTATAATGATTTTTTACAAACATTGAAAAGGTACTGAAACACCTGGAAAACGGTATTAGACAAACTGAAAAGGTTAAATACTTCCTTTATGTTAGGAGAGAAACGAAGCAAATGGGTTGAAAATCGCTGCTATAGAGAAAAGCTGCAGTGGAGCGCCCGAGTGCATTGAGGCGCTATGCTCCGATGCGCGATGCCGTTCCCCGTCGGAGGTGCTGTCTTTAGGATACGTTCTGATTATCATTTCTACCTATGTAGGTGGGAATCAACCATATATTCTCGCATTCGGAGGCGAATGTTGGCGATTGAAGGTTCGTAAGTAGACCACGCCGCAGCGATAAGCGCCGACGCGGGAGGCGGCGTGATCCGGAGCTGTAGCGGTCTTTTAATTAGATACAGGGGCGAAAGTCTGTATGGTTGAGTGAGCTGACCTTGTAGCATCAGCTGACGGGGATTGCCTTGTGGCTACTTTGAATGGCTGAAAACAGGAGCAAACTACAGTCATTACTTTTCCTGAGGACAAGCCGCACAACTATATGAATATATGATGAAGTAAAACAGACCCTCATTCGAACCTCTGGGCCGGTAGCTGCTGTTGTGCCGCGCTATCGATGCCGTCCTCGAACCCGCGGGGCCGACATAAATCCTAAACATCCTCGCAGAATAAATTATCGAATATATGCTGCAATTAGGAACTACCTACCTATAGGTTATCAAGGTGTTCTGCTTTTTCTTTCTTTCTTTCTTTTTTTTTCTTTTCTTCTCTTTGTACTTTGTCAATATGTAGTTTGGGCCTTTGCCATCATCAGATCTAAAATATTTGGAAGTTGCGAAGTAAGGTCTGTTTAATGATAAAATGTTTCCCTAGTAGGGACACCCCCAAGAAATTGTGAGGGTAAGGATTCCTTTCTCTCATTTTTAGTGATTTTTTTTAAATGGTCAGATTATTTTACCCTCTCTCTTTTGTGTTCCATCCTCGTCGCCACTTTTGTGTCTGGGGTGTCCTGGGTATCGGTGGTCGAGTAAAGAGAGACCGACACAGGAGGTAGGATGCACGCGTGTACAGGTACGGAGGTGACCAGCCAGTGGGACAGCAGAAACTAGAAACACTAGGCTAAATTAGAACAAGATATATATTTCATAGAGATGGTACAATACTTATCTTGCAGAGCAACAGACTAGTAGAATGTTGATACATTAACTAGTTAGAGGCCTGCCTACTGATGATTCCTAGTGCCTATCCGATAGCTAAGTCTTAACTGGTGCCAATCTGATTCCCAAGTGGCCGATGCAGCAGTCGTGGCCACGAGCGGAGTTGCAGCAGAGGGCGCTCGTGGCTGACGTCGTCAGAACGCCGCGCCGTGCGTGCATGGCGGAGCGCGGCGAAAGTAGGTGGCGCGCACTTTATACTTGTGCGACACCACACTCTCTACAAGTATACATGAACAAAAGATACTAATTTAATGACCGAGTAATGTAAACGAGGGTTGGAACTTAAATAACGGCAACTATTTATTCAGAGCTGATAGAAAAGCGTTATACTAGGTTTATTACAAAAGTAAGGTCCATTCGCCGTAAATATTTGAAAGCGGTGGCAAGGTCAAAACACGCACGCGCGCCGACTCCCGGCATACCTTGCGCGTGAAACGCCGCCAGTATCGCTGTTACTGTTGCTGTGTGCTGTTGGTAGTGTCAGTTCACAATGTTTAAGAGAGTCAATCAGTCCGCAGATTGTGAAGTAAGGGCAGTGATACGGTTTTCGTCTGCAAGAAACTTTTCAGCGGCAGAAATCCATCGGCAGACTACTGAAGTGTACGTTCCTAACAAAATGAGTGACAGTAAAGTGCGCCAAGTGGGTACGAGCCTTTAATGAAGGATGGGGAAATGTGCACGATGCACCACGCTCCGGCCGACCATCCCTGATTTCAGACGAGTTGGTTCCTGCGGTTGACGACAAAATTCGTGACGATCAACGATTCACTATTTAAAGAAGTTTCTTGGCGGCTAAGGCTTCGACACAGAGTATGAAGTAAAAGAAGCTGTTAAAGAGTGGTTCTTTTCGCAGGCATTCAAAAGCTTGTTGAACGATGTGAAAAATGTCTAAATAAGTATGAAGATTATGTAGAAAAATAGAGAAACAGGAAAGGGATGTCAATACAACAATTGCGTTGGAATCAAGTTTGATTTTGTATGTAAATTAATAAAATGCAGTAACCAGTTGCTTGTGATTATTTATTTTTAACGACCGGTTTCGGGCGCTTGAGTGCCTTTCATCTGGTCTCTATACAGACAAAAAAGTGCATTGGTATACAGTAAAGGATATAAAACATACAAAAGTCGGTTACAGAAATTTGAAGCAGTTTTGAACCAAATAGATTGTAATAAAAGATATGTTCATATTTTGGGACATAATTAACACTTACATTTTAGTATTGTTGCTAAATGAATATACATGCTAGTAGGAGAATCAACGCTAAGTGCAGATATTATGGAATGAATAACAATCAGCTGCTAACAAAGTATCTATGGATGAGGCTTATAGTGAAAGAGTAAAAATAAATAACGAAAAAAAGGCTATGGGAAATCAGTCGCTCAACAGATTAAAATTCAGTAGTCTAGGAGTACAATGATAAGTGGCGCCATAGGCGGAATGTTTCAGAACTACCAGCTGACATTAGTAGGATGCTTAGAATGTCATCGTCAGGGCATCTGTCAATATAAAGAATTTGTCATTGTGTCTATGGCTTCAAAATTTAATGGGGATAGATTGAGAAGTGATTCTCACACAGCAAATAAGTTAAGGATGTGGTTACAAGTTTTAAGATGCGTGAACTAATGTGCAAAGAAATGTGAATGGTTTCAGTAATATTAACCTAGTGTTACAATTGGTACAATTGTATGTTTTTGTTTTAACCGGACTTTACTTTTGTAATATCCCTCGTATGTTTGCCCTTGTTACTCTCCTTCAAAGTAGTCACCAGCGTTGTGTAGAACCCGTTGCCAGCGCTGAGGAAGGCGTAGTATACCGTTAGTAGAGCCTGTTCTGTTGATAGTGAGAATGGAGCGGTCTACTTCCTGTCGAATCTCTGGAACGGTTCTGAAGCGAATGCTATGAAGTGGTTCCTTCATCTTCGGAATCAAATCAGAGTCACAAGGACGTAAGTCAGGAAGTATAGTGGATGGTACAGTACATCCCAGTGCTGTCGACTAAACAGAGCAGCCACAGCTTGCGCTGTATGCGTCCACGCATTGTCGTGCAAAATGATGGGTGAGCTGCACAGAGCTGCACAGAGCTGGTCGCAGATGATGCTCCAAAAACGAACAGTAAATACTGTGCAATGACGGTCTTCGTAGTTCTTGTTTAGAAAACATAGTGACAAAGGTTCGTTAGATCGCTCGCTTACAAGTGACTGTTTTTCCCTCGATTGTGCGCACGTCGGTGATGTGGGACGGGCGAGTCCATTTGCTCGGAGGTAAGGCAGGTATGTCAACAACGTGTGCTAGCAGCGACAATAGTAGATTCCATTTGAACGTCACAGCAAGCATCAGCAATGAGACGATGGCCGTGCAGAACTCCCAAGGAGTATTGAAGATCAGAACCTTATAAACGACAATAGTGTGAACTTGAAATATAGTCATTCCGCTTCTTGTATTCCTATGATACTGATAGTAGTTATATTGTACACCATACGTCAAATAAACTGTAATTATGATTTCAAAATACTGTACTGCTGTTCGTTTAGTACAATAATATATTGAGGATGCATCACAAGGAGAGTATTTTTGAGGGTCTGTCGGCGTCTTTCTCTTGAAAGGTACGTCAATAATTCTCAACAAAATCGTGAACGCTTGCAAGACTTTATGATTGACAGTGAACTTTGCTTCGGAAGTTCAGAGGATTTTAGGTCTTATGATTGCAGATGCCGAAAAGACGTCATAAATAAACACAACTTCCGCTATCTAGACGGTTTTATTCATATTGACAAAAAATTAAGATTGCGGAGTCTTATCATAAAATGTTAGTGTATTTTGGCTGCAGTTGAAAGCGATCTTGATTGTGCCGGATGAAAAACATGGAAGTAGTTGATTTGTATTCGTTCCTTTTCTGAATGCGATCCAGTGATTATCACTTGATGATATTGTCATTAAACTTGTAGAAATTTTCTCAGCAATCAGTCGTAAGTATTACTTATTAACATTTCTAGATTTCTACCACTGTGTGGTCATTATCAATACTTAAAGTAAAACGATTAAAATACGTAACACATCTTGACATCAATGTTGGAGCTGTATCAGTGAGAACGCAACCATCAACACGGGGGTCGAGATGTTTTACCTATTTTAATCGTTTCATTTTAAGCTTTGATAATGACCACACAGATCTGTTAAAAAATAATACTAACGACTGACTGCTGAAAAAATTTCTACAAATCAAATTACAATCTTTGAGCACAAGTTCCACCATGGAATCAGTCCTGATTGTCATTAAAGCTCTTTAGGCTCTAATACGTTGATTAATAACTACACAACTGCTACTAAGATTGAAATAGTATCTACTTCAGAGAATCAACGAATATTGGCAGTATCTGCCATCCCCGGACTCCAAAACATCTGTAGGAAAATATTGTCGATTACTGTACGCAAATAGTCGTACCTAGGCTTTCGTGGCAAAAGAAGTCAATAAAAATATTATTACAGGATAACCGAAAAACCGTAAAGTATTCTGAGATCTTAATAAAAAAGCCGTCCTAGACATGTTAGATGGTGCAGCCATCGCACAAAGGATAGTTACATATGCGAGTAGTTAGTCTCTGTAACCTCCAGCGCGAGACTTCCAGGAGAGATGACTGAGTCGCTCATGCATATACAATGGTGGTGAACAGGCCACAAACGGACTCTACCTAGCAACAAAGCCAAAAAACAATGGCCTGTCACATTTAAAGTAAAAGCTTTCACTCACAGTTAACCTATTTCTGTAGCTTCCAAGAATGTCCGTAGCTGACACATTGTTTTCAGATGTCCAGACTGTTCTAGACGGAAAAGAAGTATTATGGAATATGTTAAATGTAAAAGAAATAAAACATATTTATAATTAGGTGCAAGTGCCCCTGGTGCAGTCTTTCAATTACCAATTACTATTGCATGAAGTACAGTCATACCATCAACGCGATTCCATTACCACTGTGGGCTTTAGTGACGGCTTAGCCTTCGTTACTAGTGCTGAAAGACAGTTCTGCAATAATTACTGTCAAACGTACTCCTGAAGCTGTCAAGCAACTCACGGAATACCCCCGTTGGGGGATTTGTAGCAGTTATTGTGGTATCCTATGGATATCATGGTGGATTGTTAGGAAGTGAAAAAACACGATGCGATTGAATGGCTCCAAGAAATAGTTTTTAATGCCTCGCTACACACACACACACGCACACACACACACACACACACACACACACACACACACAAGCACGCACGCTCGTGTTCCAGTCACATGTGGTTTGGGCGAAGAATGATTGGTGGTAAGCCTCCGTGTGTACTCGTATGTCGGTAATTTTATCCTTACGGTCTTTTTGCGAAATTGAAGTAGGAACAACTTGTATACTGGCTGACTCTTCTACATATGTACAGTCTCGCAACTCCGACACCAGGCCATAACCTAATACAGAAATTCCCTCTTGCAGTGTCTGCCTCTCGAGTTGCCTCGTCACCTCCATGACGTTTGCAAGTTTACTAAACGAACCTTTAAAACAGCGCGCTGCTCTCCTTTGAATTGTTTCTATTTTCCCTGTCTTGTATTGACTAGTGAATTGCTGAGAGATCTTGTGGAGGTGAAGGGGTGCATTCCAAGCTGGGGAGCCAGAAACTATCGCAGATAGTAGTCTAAACTGACCGCATGTTAATTACAGTATGTGAGCAGTAAATAAATAGCCCTGACAACTGCAGACGTCCTCGGGGATGGCCCCATAGTACGAGTCGCCATTCGGAGAATAAACAGGCAACTTCATGCAGTATGTAGATGCTGTTGTAATGTGTCGCTGTAGCACTTTCTTGACAAGAGGCACGTCTTGAGATACCTACCAAAGATGATACCAGCTTCTAATTACATCAACGTCAGTAGGTTCACGAGCGTTGACTGGGGGATAAATGAGAAAAACTGCTAGTTATCAGCCGCCTAGTCTGGAGACACCTCAGGGCGTAGCCAAATGATGTTAAACATTTTTGTCGTTGCCCCTGCTGGGTAGCACTGTGTCGTTCTCTTTTCAGCCGAGCAGTGTTTTTACTTACAAGGAAATCTTCAGGTCTCGAAAAGTCAATTTGGGATGAGACTTCGCTTGTTAGTAGTATACGTGAAGGGTGTCTATTCGTAGATGTTTTACCGAGCGAGTTGGTGCAGTGGCAAATGCCGGGATGGTTCGTTTCAAAGGGCACGGCCGATTTCCTCCCACATCCTTCCCAGAAAATCCGACCGTAAGCTCCGTCTATAATGACCACGCTGTCGACGGGACGTTAAACCCTAAGCTTCCTTCCTTTCTTGGAAGTTTTAAAATGCACTATCCAGAAAATTATGAGAAGTGTCCCGAAGTCTTAAGCACAGCACATACACCTCACATAAGCTGGACAGCGAACTTTCTGATACAGTACAGTCAAACAACGCAAGTGGGCGATCCGTCTTCGAACCTACTCTCCCTACATCATGGCAATATTTTTGTTAGAATTTTAGATCTAAAAATATAAAATAAAATAAACAAACAAGAGAAAAGCTCCACGGCTTTGACTGCTAAACTGTGGAACCAGGTTTGAACTTCCATTATGGCAATTTTTGTAAGATTTTCTTCAAATGAAAAGAAAATTACAAAATTTCTCAATTTTTTAAATTTGTTTTAAAACCTTTTAAACTTATAAAGACTTTTATGTAAAGTTATTACCTAAAATACTGTCTATTATATAATTTAATTTCGATTTTGAAATGGCTGTCACAGCTACTTCAAATAAGAAATGCAATCACGTTTTCTTTTTAGTAAGTTTAATAATTTCGAATGCATTTTCAATGTAGGTGAATTAATTACCTCTGTCATAGGTTTCCGTATGGAGTTACAATTACATAACATTTTTCGCAATATGATATCCATATGTCTCTTTTGTATTTTATGTGCAAGCTCTGCATAGATAGTTTTCATAAAAACATTTAAAACATATCAAAAAATATGTAGGCATCTTTCACAATTAGTGAAGAACGGTTGTTCTCAAAATATCTGAGCTAAAACATACTTCGTTGACATTCCTGAAAACTTTTCATTCGCCGCGACGGAACAGCCGAGCGCATTGAGGCGCTATGCTACGATGCGCTAGGCCGTTCCCCGTCGGGGGTTCGAATCCCCCCTCGGGCATGGATGTTTGTGCCATCTTTAGTATAAGATAGTTCGTAAGTAGTTTGTAAGTTTAGGGACTGATGACCCGCAGTTAAGTCCCTGAAGCTTTACAAACATTTGAAATATTTTTTTTTTTTTTTTTTTGAACTTTTCATTGATTATAATGCCTGGACACAAACCAGACATGTCGGACCATTTCCATATCTAGAAATTTCTTAATGGACTTGCAACCTGTAAACCCTTCTTTTCCACGAAGAAACCGTTTCCACGAATTTAGAACGAATATTTATAATCTTTGCAAAGCTTACAATATTACCAAATTTTATAATAAAATTTTTGTGAGAATAGTATTTAACAATTTAATCTACTCACATTAATTGTAAAATGCATTTGGAAGTATTCGACATCATCATTGTAACTAAAATTTTAATTAGCTGCAACCGTCACTTCATATAATTGATAGTATTTTATATAATTAATTTTATTTAAAAGCAGTTATGATTTTTAAAACAAATAATTAAATGTTCACCCTGGTATGATCGAACCCTGATCATACATACAACAGTCAGGCACGCTGCGCCGGTCGCGGTGGCCGAGGGGACTGAGGCGCTTTAGTCACGGTCTGCACGGCCACTACGGTCGGGGGTTCGAATCCCCCATCTGGCATGGATATTTGTGCCGTCCTAGTTCGTAAGTAGTTCATAAGTAGTTTGTAAGTTTAGGGACTGGCGACCCCGTAGTTAAGTCCCATAAGCTTTACAAACATTTGAACAGGCACGCTATTTTGACATAGGCCTACATCATCTCCTCTTACATTGACTAGCATACAGGGTGAAAAGTATTGAAACCGACAAACTCTGGAAGGTTGTAGGACACACCAAAACAAATATTTTTCCCTAATGTAATTTTTTCTTATGAGAAGTATTTAAACTGGTGGAGGCCGCATTAAATTGCAGCCACTGTTACAATTTTCTCTCCAGAGCATTGCCAGAATTGCTGGAAGACGTCCCTCTCCTTAAAAGACAACGCATGTGCTTCCAAAATGACGGGTCGCCGACACATTTCATTCGTCGTGTGCCTCGATTCCTAGACCGAAGGTTCGTAGAAACGTGGATTGGTAGAGATGGTCCCGTACCATGGCCTGCTCGATTCCCAGGTATGTCCCCTCTGGACTTTTTTGTGTGGGGAGAGATGCACAGCCTTGTTTACGCAACTCCTGTTGCATCATAAGAGGATCTGGTTGCCCGGATAGTAGCAGCAGCAGGAACAATTCAGGATACTCCTGGGTTTTTGCCCGTGTCAGACAGATCGTGATCCGAAGCTGTAACCTTTGTTTACGTGTCAATGGAGTTATTTTTGAAAACTACTGTCATTGAAATTGTGTTTTGTTAATGTACTGTCTCCTGGTAATGAAAAAATGGAATAGTGTTTGTTGGTTTAATTAATTTGTCGCCAGAGAAATGTTCCTCTACCGGTTTAAATACTACCCGTAGAAAAAAATGACATTAGGGAAAAATATTAGTTTTCGATGTCCCATACAACACTCCAGACTTTGTCGGTTTAAATACTTTTCACATTGTATAAAAGATGTATTTGAGTCGGGTTTTAACTTTGGAGTCCTTTTTCTCGGAATTTTCTGGACAGTGCGCTATAAAACTTACGTCAGTGGACACGCACACGTATACTGCAAACATGCCAAGTCTTATTGCTAACTGAATTTCCGAGAACTGAATTGTCTCGTTCAGGCGACACAGAGACGTTTAGCGTAGAAGCGATTCGTACTAAAATATGTAGTACTAATAAAGCAGTAAATCCGTGATGTTTTCGTTGAATAGGTTTATCTGCAAAACTGATGGAGAAATTTTCATAAGATGGATAGGATGTTTTGGGCGCACGACAAATTGGCCTTTAGCACGTTCTTGCTTCCGACTGTTGAAATGGGGATTGCATCTTTCAATTCTATCAAGAACCTGTTCATAATGCACGGCCTGTGGTGACTACATTGCAATAACATCCCTGCAATGGACTGTCCTGCGTAGACTTCTGAATTGAAACCCAGAGAACACCTTTGGGATGTTAGGGAAGGACGACTTCTTGCAAAGCCTCCTCCCTGAAGAATAGGCTGCCATACCCCAAGAATCCATCCGGCATCTGACTGAACGTCTGCCTGCAAGAGCGGAAGCTGTCATCAGGGCTCAGGTTGGACCAACACAATATTGAATCCCAGGATTACCGATGGAGGGCGCCACGTACTTATCTACATAGATACCCTGCAAATCATATTCAAGTGCCTGGCAGAGGGTTTATTAACCACTTTCATAACTTTTCTCTACCTTTCCATTCTCTAATAGCGAGCGGGAAGAAAGAACACCTCAATCGTTCCGTGTTCGGTCTGATTTCTCTGATTTTATTGGGATGGTCATGTCTCCCTAAGTAGGTGGGTGCTAGCAAAATATTTTCACATTCAGAACCAAAATTCGGTGATTGAAACTTCGCAAACAGATCACGCCGCAATGAATAACGTCTTTCTTTTAATGATTTCCACCCCAATTCGTGCAACATTTCCGTGACGCTTTCCCCCCCGTAACGTGATAAAACAAAACGAGCTGCCCTTGTCTGAACCTTCTCAATATCTTCCGTCAGTCCCACCTGGTGAGGGTCCCACAAGGGGCAACAGTACTCCAGGAGAGGACGCACAAGTGTGATGTAGGCAGTCTCTTTGGTGGAGCTGGTGCATCGTCTAAGCGTTCTGCCAATGAAACGTAACCTTTGGTTCGCCTTCCCCACAATATTTTCTATGTGTTCTCTCCAGTCGAAGTTGTTCGTAATTGTAACTCCTAGGTATTTGGTAGAATTTACGACCTTAAGGTTTGACTGATTTATCGCGTAATTGAAGTTCAGCGGATTTCTTTTAGTGGTCATGTGTATTACTTCACACTTTTCTTTATTTAGTGTCAATAGCCAATTTTCGCACCAAGCAGAAATTTTGTCTAAATCGCTTTGCAGTTGCTTTTGATCCTCTGTTGACTTCACTAACCGATAAACGACAGCATCATCCGCGAACAGTCTAAGGGAGCTATTCAGATTGTCTCCTAAATCGTTTATAAACACGAGGAAGAGTAGGGGACCTATAACGCTTCCCTGTGAAACGCCAAATATCACTTCTGTTTTACTCGATGACTTACCGTCAATTACAACGAACTGTGTTCTTTCTGATAGGAAATCGTGAATCCAACCGCACAATTGGGGAGATATTCCATAAGCACGCAATTTCATAAGAAGCCGCTTGTGGGGTACAGTGTCAAAAGCCTTCCTGAAATTCAGAAATATGGAATCGATTTGAGATGCCTTGTCGATGGCACTTAACAGTTCATGTGAATAAAGGGCAAGCTGAGTTTCGCAAGAGCGATACTTTCTGAATCCGTGTTGACTATAGGTTAATAGGTCGTTCTCTTCAAGGTAGTTCGTAGTATTCGAACAAAGTATATGTTCCAAAATCCTACTGCAAATCGACGTCAATGAGATTGGCCTGTAATTTTGGGGATCACTCCTATTGCTTTCTTGAATATTGGAGTAACTTGGGCAACTTTCCAGTCTTTGGGTACTGATCTTTCGCTGAGTGATCGGTTGTAAATGATAGCTAAGTACGGAGCTATTGCATCAGCATACTCTGACAGGAATCTAGTTGGTATACAATCAGGCCCGGAAGATTTATTTTTGTTTAGTGACTTAAGTTGTTATACTACTCCAGGAGCATCTACTTCTAAGTTTTTCAAGCTGGCAGCTGTTCTTGGATTGAATACTGGAGTGTTCACTTCGACTTCTTTGGTGAACGAATTGCGGAAAACTGTGTTTAGTAATTCTGCCTTAGCAGTACTGTCATCGGTAGTATTACCATTGCTATCGCGTAGTGAAGGTATTGTTTGTGTTTTGCCGCTATGTACTTCACATATGACCAGAATTTCTTTGGATTTTCTGCAAGATTACGGGACAGGTTTCCGTTGTGGTAACTACTAGAGGCTTCTCGCATTGAAGTCCGCGCTTGGTTGCGAGTTTCAGTAAAAGATTGCCAGTCTTGTGGATTCTGTGTCTTTTAAAATTTTGCATGCGTTTTTCTTTGTTTCTGCAACAGTGATCTGACCTGTTTGTGTACCACGGGGGGTCAGCCCCCTCTTTTATTAATTTATTTGGTATAAATCTCTCGATTGCTACTGATATTGTCTTTGAAAGTAAGCCACAACTGATCTACACTCGCATTTTTAGTTTTGAAAGACTGGAAACTATCACCCGGGAAAGCGTGAAGCGAATTTTTATCTGCTTTATTGAATAGATATATTTTTCGTTTATTTTTGGTGCATTTGGGCATTTCGACATTCAGTCTCGCTACTACAACTCTATGTTCGCTAATCCCTGTATCTGTTTTGATGCTCTTTAATAGCTCAGGATTATTTGTTGCTAGGAGATCAAGGGTATTTTCGCAACCACTTACTATTCTAGTGGGTTCATGAACTAACTGTTCGAAGTAGTTTTCAGAAAAAGCATTCAGAACTAGTTCGGACGATGTTTTATATTTGCCGCCGGTTTTGAATACGTAATTATGCCAACATATCGAGGGTCAATTAAAGTCGCCACCGATTATAACAGTATGCTTCAGATACCTATTTGAATTGTGATTCATGCTTTCTTTGAACATTTCAGCAACCGCATCGTCTAAGTCAGGGGGCCGATAAAAAGATCCAATTATTAATTTATTCCGGTTGTCAGGTATAGCCTCTACCCAGACCAACTCACAGGAAGTATCTGTCTCAATTTCGCTACAGAATAGTAACAGCAATAAACACACCACCCCCTCTTTTTATTTATTCTATCCTTTCTGAAGACCATTTGGCCCTTTGAAAAAATTTCGGCCGAATTTATCTCAGGCGTCAGCCAGCTTTCAGAGCCTATAACGATATGTACCTGGAACTTTCCCAATACAGATACGACAATTTACAATTGTTATACCAATGGTTTCTAGATCTGCTTTCTTTCTGTATCTGACCTGCCCCCTTTGAGACTGAAACCCATTTTGTGTATTCCCGAGGCTTTCTAACCTAAAAAACTGCCCAGTCCACGCCACACAGCCCCCGCTTCCCGTGTAGCCGCTTCCTGAGTGTAGAGGACTCCTGACCTATTTAGCGGAACCCGAAAACCCACCACCCTTTGACGTAATTCGAGGAATCTGCAGCCCACACGGTCGCAGAACCGTCTGAGCCTCTGACTCAGACCGTCCACTCGGCTCTCAACCAAAGGTCCGCAGTCAGTCCTGTCGACAATGCTGCAGATGGTGAGCTCCGCTTTCATCTTGCAAGCAAGACTGGCAGTCTTTACCATTTCTGATAGCCGCTCTAAACCAGAGAGGATCTCTTTCGATCCAAAGCGACACACATCATTGGTCCCGACATGGGCCACCACCTGCAGCTGGCTGCACCCTGTGCTCTTCATGGCATCCGGAAGGACCCGTTCCACATCGGGAATGACTCCCCCGGTATGCACACGGAGTGCTCATTGGATTTCTTCCCCTCCCTAGCAGCCATTTTCCTAAGGGGCTCCATCACCCGCCTAACGTTGGAGCTCCCAACTACTAGCGAACCTACCCTCTGTGAGTGCCCGGATCGTGAAGGCAGGGGGGCGAGTACAGGACAAGCGACACCATCTGCGTCAGGAACATCCTCTGACACAGACAGCGCCTCGAATCTGTTGGCAAGACTAACCGGGGAGGCCTCCACTTCGGTCCTCCGGGAAGTCTTACGCCACCTGTAACGCGCTGAGGAAACCTCCCAATCTACCACGGATTGGGGGGTTACCTCCTCGCGGGCAGTGAGCGGGCTGGCCACAGCCGCAGGCCGATCGGAGGGCACAACAGACGCGCAGGGCGTCTGCTGCACTTCCGCGAGCGGCCCACAACAGCGGCGCCCAAACACCGCAGTCTCAAGCGTTGCCAGCGAAGCCAACGCCGCCTGAAGCTGCGAGCGAAGAGTCACCAACTCTGCCTCCATCCGTTCGCAGCAGTCACAGTTCCTAGCCATTCTAAAAACCGATGTAACTTCCAAGTAAGTACGTCTGAGGACACAGAAGTTTGATAAACAGTGAGTTTCAAAAAAAAAAAAAAAAAAAAAAAAAATGAAGCGAACACTAAACTGGTTATTAACGGCGGATCTGAAAAATATATACGCGAGCTAGTAAATCAAAATAACAACTGAACTGACAACTAAACGCGATTCTTAGTAGATAAACACGCGAGTACACTAAAGATTTAAGAACTGTAAAAGAAAATACACACGAAATGAAAATAAGTCGCTTCTATTAAGTAGCCGGTTACCGTAATATGTAGAGCTGCTGCTGGTCACGTGTGCACCGGCCGCCGGTCACTGAGCAACTCATTTTCAACGAAATGTCCGGATACTTTTGATCACATAGTGTATCTTGCTGAACGGCGAAGAATTAATAGTCGAGTAATGACCTGAACTTATTCGCCGCACATTACGATTCTTAATTTTTTTCAGTTGCGTCACTTCATTCGAATTCCGCGCATTCACTTTTACGATCAGTACCTTTTTTACTGTAAACGAAACAGTTTGTTGTCGGTACTACGAAAAAAAGGATTGCGATACGCTTGCACACACGTGCATCGCAGAATTCGACTTCGTAAAATAAAAATAAAAAATAAAAACGGGCTATTTTCGACAGGTGCAGAATTTCCGTTCTCGGAACAGTTCTTCTGCGCCTGCAACTTACAAGTGTCTATAAAGCGCGTTACGTCGACCAATACTCGGTCAATCGCGGACGGTTGCAAAAAGCTGTTAATACCGCCGAAATGACGGGGGCCGGTGCGCCGGCTCGGCGCCTCCGTCTTTTTATTAGGCGCGACCACTAATGGCGGCCGGCGACGGCAGCGCGCGGCTGATTGGTAGCGGCGCGGCGCGTAACCACAGCGCCTGCGCGCCGCCAGGCACTTGTCGCCGCGTCGCCGCCGCGGGCTGTTTGCTCTGGCGCCCCTGTCATCACCGGCGCGACGCACCCTCCGCCACGCACCTCCCAATTACAACCGCCTTTCATTAGCCGCCGTGCCATCGGCTACGCCGCCCTGTGTAATCCGATACCCGGCAATCAGACAGAGGGACGGCGGGCCGACGCAATATTTTCGCTTCGCACGTCGGCGGGTCGTGCTGGTCCCTTTTAGGCGCCAGTCGGAATGCCTCCGATCGGGTTGTGTCCGTTTCTCTTCTCCGCGGCGCCGGCTCCATTATGCGCGTTGAAATGGGGTTTCGCGTGCGGCCGAGGTAACACAATCCCGGGCGGAGCCGCCGAGGAAGGCGAGAAAGAGAAAGAGAGAGAGAGAGAGGTGGAGAGAGGGCCCATTAGTGTAACTGAATACGGCGAGAAGTCGGCACGAAAGGCCCGCGCGGGGCGTGGCGTCCGTGCAAACACGACCGGCACAGCAGAGCACTCTGCTGGATTGGGGTCTGCCGCTTTTTTGCATGACGTCAATTCGCGGGCAAATTCCGCACTTACAAGGAGAATCCTTTCCTTAGAACCCTCGTCACCGGTGAAACCATGCTTCCAATACCACTCGAGCATTAAGTACAGTGGTCTCTGTAATTTCCACGGAAACCGTTGCATTCTGCCGCTAATGGCATATATATCAATAGCATAGGACGGAAAATCCACGTCATACACTCTCATCATTGATTCGTTACATTTTCAATCAGCAGTACCAAAATCTCTTTGCTGGGACTAATTATAAAAGAGCAAAACACACGTATCCTGCCGGCCGCGGTGGCCGAGCGTACTGCGGCGCGCCAGTCACGGTCTGCACGGCCACTACGGTCGGGGGTTCGAATCCCCCCCGGGCATGGATATTTGTGCCGTCCTTAGTATTAGCTAGTTCATAAGTAGTTTGTAAGTTTAGGAGCTGATGACCCCGTAGGTAAGTCCCGTAAGCTCTACTAACATTTGGGCATTTTGGACACACGTATCCTACACACCTGAAAGTACTTGTGTTAGTCCTCCAATTGCATACCCGGAATTTAAATAATGTGGTTAAGACGAAGTGGAAGAGATAAAAAGATGGGCGGACACCAACTGAGTAACATAGATGGGGTCGAGATAGCCCTCACAAATCCCCGCACACAAATTGAGCAACTTTCCCTTCAGTCAGAGAAGCGCAAACCTAGGGCCTCCCGCCTGAAAGGTGCGGCCACCATCACAGACTGAGACCCAGTGCGCTTGTTTCTTCTGCTTAGGTTGTGTCCGCCAGTTAAGAGCACGTAGTGCCTAGCTTCGGTATAAATTTTTGTTACGCGCGTAGAAGAATGATACTGAATATGCAGGACAGTGTAAAACGTTTAGCGAAAGGGGTCAGACGTACCTTGTTTATAAAAAATTCACCTTTAACGCTATAAGGTATAGCAATCAATAATCCGAAGATTGGCTTGAACACCATAGAGCTTTACTAGGCATGGTCCAGTTTGGACGTGTTGCCTTGTACGTCTACATCTACATGGGATAGTCTGCAAATCACATTTAAGTGCCTGGTAGATGGTTCATCGAACCACCTTTATGCTATTCATCTCCCACTCCACTCTCGAATAGCCCGCGAGAAGGTAGAACATCTGAATCTCTCCGTTCGAGCTCCGATTTCTCGTATTTTATTCTGATCATCATTTCTACCTATGTAGGTGTGAGTCAACAATGTATTTTCGCATTTCGAAGGAGAATGTTGGTGATTGGAGTTTTGTAAGTAGACCATGCCGCAGCGATAAACGCCGTTGTTGTAATGATTCCCATCCCAGGTCCTGTATCGTTTCCGTGACGCTGTCTCCTCTGTATCTTGACAATACAAAACGAGCTGCCCTTCTTTGAATTCTTTTGATGTTCTCCATCGGACCCACCTGATAAGGATCCCACACTGGGCAGCAATACTCCAAAAAAGGACGGACATGCGTAGTGTATGCAGTCTCTTTAGTAGTTCTGTTTCATCTTTCAAGGGTTCTGCCAATAAAACGGAGTCTCTGGTTCGCCTTTCCGACGATATTAACTACCTGTTCTTTCCAGTTTAAGTGTGAAGTAATAGTAATTCCTAGATATTTTGTGGAGTTTACGGCTTTCACGTTCGATTGATTTATCTTGTAAACAAATTGACTTACACAGCCAGTTATAGGAGGACCTTCAGTTTAACGAGGTTTCCGAACCACGGTCTACTCGGTATTTTTCACATCAACATTACTACCAAAGGTGAAAGAAAGGGAAAGAGACATAAAAATCCTAGGACCTAGCGGAGATCGGACACAACCGTTCGATTTATAGTCTGGCACTCTACCACTATGCTATCGAGCCACACGAGAGGTGAAATCGACTGGCGAACAGGCTTGGAGTTTCTGTAACAATAAAGGGATGGACTGCAAACGGCGCCAAAGACTGGTGACGGAGTCGCCATTATTTCAGACTTTCACAGGCAAGATTGCGAAAGAAGAAAGATTATCACCGTTTAGAGACACACTAAACTTTATTTTCAGAGATTAACAACAACTGCACAGCTAAGGAACACCTTCAAAATATACATAACCTGGCGAGCTGTACTGGGCGTCATCTCCACTACTGAATAACTGTAATGATAAAATTTTTACAATAGGAAATGATCAGTTTTATCGAGGTACGACGGAAATCATAGTCACGATTCATAGTTAGTGCAAGACTTAAGAAGAACATCAGTGCCAAATGCAATAAAATCAAAAGTTACCTATGATATTGACGAGCGACCGGCAAAAATCATTAATATGTGGGTGGAGGAGCAGAGCCATGTGGTAAACATGTTGACTCATCGAGATGTAACACATACCTAAGAAACGTGGAAAGACGACTTCGATTTTGATCCGATCACGGCAGATGTCACTTGGGAGATAGTAGATGTAGTGATGATGGTTTCTGTGTGTTTGTCCAAGAGACACCGTTGTCAATAACTGCCAGAGCCCCATCTCCAAACGTTTATAAGGCTTGGTGTGATATCAACGTCTGAAACGAAGATGGAGACGCACTCGTTTCCTGCAGCACAAGGAGTGAGTTTGAAAGGGATTGAATTGCGACTTACCGAGTGGCAAGATGGTCATTTCGGAAAATTGTCTAAGAATTTGCACGTGCTGCATCAGTTGTACATTAGTTCTGATTGAAATGGTTATTGGCACTCTCACACCTATAGACGAGTTTCTGGTTGTAAATTCAGTGCAGTGGTCGCTCAATATCATCGTGTTGTAAGGTCAGCAGTGGCATACAGCTACCGCAGCACTGATAACAGGGTTTGCGAGCCCAAAAGTGTCAAAAACGAACTGTTGCAAACCGGTTACTAACAGTGGGACTATCGGGACACACACCTCTAGTCCGTTTTGCAATCACAATACATCAACACCCACAGATCGACTGGTATTGTCAGAGGATCACTTGGTTGATGGAATGGTAGGACTGTGGTCTTCAGTGATAAAACAGATTCTTCCAGCACACATGCGATGTACATCAAGAAAGCATTATTTCACGGCATGCATTCGTCTAACACACCCCAGGCCTTATGGTGTGGGGTGTGATACGCCATAACTCTCGTTTATCTTTGGTGTTTGTGGAGGGAACAGCGACTAGCTGTTTCTACGTGTAGGATGTTGTATGACCTGTTCGGCTGCCATTCTTGCATCAGGAAAGTGGAGTGCTATTCCAGTGGTAACCCACGCTGAATATGTAAAACTCATGAGCTCTGCAAGATATGCAGCAGCTTCAATGGTTAGCACGATCTCCGGACTTGTGTGCAGTCGAGCATGTGTGGTATATGACTGGACCACTACTGATATCGCCACTGGTCAGCGCATAAGTATTACAGAACTACGTGAACAGGTCGAGAAGGCGTGGAATAATGTATCCCACGATAATATCCATCATCGATATGATCAAATGTATGCAAGAATCCGAGCTTGAAATGCAGCCCTAGGAAGCTAAACGAAATTTTAATATGGGTGTTTTAGCACAGATCAACAGATGGTACCTCCGGACCGCTTGAGTTACTGATCTTTACTGTTGTGGCGTTCCTATTCACCATAGCGTCGACGGTCTACACAAGTCGCCGCGCAACTGAAAGTATAGGCGATAAGTTACTCCACACTACTTCGGCCGCCGGGGGCGCTCGCAGTCTTGGTACCTCTTTCCTCGCTTCGCGCGCCTGCCAAAAGGAAGAATGGGGCTCGTCTACAAATGCCGGCGCACCACAGGAACGACACACTCAATACGAAGCAGATTGACGAGTTCAACAGTTCCAGGAAGTTCAACAGAAGACCATCATCTACGAGAAACAGCAGTTACTTATCATAAGCCAGAACATTATATTGCTGCCTTGAAGGACTGTTTTGTAACTAGGAAGAAATGTACCAACACAAGCACATGAAATGTTAAGTATTTATTTTATTGTGTTAACAAAATTTTTGAGGCCTAATCAACGCTTTTAGTAGCTGACCCACGTCCACATCCTTGCTCGTCACGGTCCACCTCCTTCTACTGTTACATCGCAGAAATATAAAAATTTTAACAGTTAACTGGAAAACTCTAAGAGCGTGTACATCTTTTGCTTTTTTTTAGTAGTTTCAGGCATTTTATATCATATTTCACATACAGGAGGAGGAGTTGATGAACATTAGAGGGGAGAGAAGGAGATTGGAAAGGTAATGAGAGAGGCAGTGGGATGGGTGAGTGTATAGAGATGTATAGGGTGTAAGAGAAGAATGAGGTGGCGGATGGCGGTACATCGAGCGGAAGAACAGATGGGTGGACAGCCTTAACAGTCGTAGAATTGGTCACTACCTTTCTTGGAACATTACGTAATTCGCTTCTTGGTCACTTCATAAACTTCTTATTTGAAGGAAACGATTGAGCTACGATCAACATGAGTTCTACCGCTTTTCCCAGCTTAATACTTTGCAGTGTTTTTGTGTGATATCGCCCTTGCGAGAACCCCTCCTAGTACTAAACGTATACTGGAGCTCTAGGCGTACTTAGGAGTCCGTAGAAGATGGTGTAGGGGGCATGCGGATTTACTTAAATATTGTTACGTTTTTTAAAACAAATAATGAAATGTTCATATTGGTAGAATCGAACCCTGATAATACATACGACAGTCAGGCACGTTGCTTCTGAGCTATTTCGCCATAGGCCTACTTCATCACGCCTTACATTGACTAGCATATAAGGTGCATTTGAGTCGGGCTTTAACTTTTGAGTCCTTTCTCTAAGAATTTTCTGGACGGTGTGCTACAAAACTTTCATTAGCTCTTGCTGTCGGCGAGCTGCCTAGCCGTGCCTAAACAAGTATTTGTCGCCGGGTCGCGCACAAAATCTGTCTATTAAATAAAATTAAATAAAAATTATACCTCCATATAGAACCCTCACATCCTGTTTGTTGGACCAAAAGCATCTCGCTCCGAAAAATTTCCAGGAGATTACCCTGTGATGGCGCTTACATGTGGCTACCGCATTAATTTTTTTTTTTTATTTTTTTTATTTTTTTTATTTTTTTTTTTTTTTTTTTTTACAAATAACAGCTTAACTGTGTATAAACAACCATATACGATTTCAAGACGGAGCAAGTAAAATATATGAAACCTCAGGTAACCGAAGAAAGAAGAGTTGTATAACCACAGTGTGAAGTGACGTGTAGCTAACTCAGTTACAGTGTATGAGGAAATTCTTCGTTTGATGAGATTCAGAGTCATTCTGCAGAAATAACGATACTGTACGTTCTACTACACCGAACCACATAATGGAACAGATTGCCTCGGAAGATGAAAATCACAGGGCTCGTTGCGCTGTGACCCAGCCTTGGCCCCTGGGCAGATCCCGCGCCTCCTCCTTGCCTTGTACGCGCAGTGCTTGACCCCGGGTAAGCAGGTAATCCAATCTGGCTGGGCGCCGCCGCCTCGGCCGCTCGTCCTCGGTTTGTTTGCCGAGGCGGGAACGCGGCGCTCGGTATTGGCGGCCCGTTCGTTCCGGTAATAGTCTGCACTGCCGACAGCGGCCGAGGGCGCCTTTGATTGCCGGCCGACTGGTGGAGAACGGCCGGCATTCTCATTTGGAAGCCGGCTTCGTAATTGAATTTCTGATGGCCGGGCTTAGGCCCTCTCTCAGGGAAGAGACAGAGAAAGAGCAGCGGGGGATTAGAGCCTCAATTCATCTGCGATGCTTTACTTGTATAGATACTGGTTTTGTAATATAACTATACAAACAAGTCCAGTCGTATCCAATAGTGACGATGTAAGTAACAAGCCATTTACATTATTGTGTGTGTGTTGTAATCCAAATTGCGGTATGTAAATTGTCGACACAGTAGCTTTCTCATCATTGTATTTTGTATTCAACTTAATCAACTTGTAAAGTTAATGAAAACTAATGTCAATGTCATGAACCAATGAGGTCATTACGGCAGATATTTTGATATCTGTTTGCATTGAATATCTTAGTGTTCAGATTTCTCGTTACGTTATTGGGTAAAGTTAATGAAAACTAATGTCAATTTCATTAACCAATGAGGTCATTGCGGCAGACATTTTGATATCTGTTTGCATTGAATATCTCAGTGTTCAGATTTCTCGTTACGTTATTGGGTCTCAGTATTTACGCGTCCGCCTTCGTAGTCCAGTGGAAAGCATGGTGCGTTGCCATGCAAAGGGCTCGGGTTCGATTCCTGATCAGGTCGGAGAGTTTCGCTGCTCGGGGACTGGGTATTGTGTTGCTCCCATCATCATTGGCGCGCAAGTTGCCGAAGTGAAGATCAGGGCTGGTCTTAAGGATCATCACCTTAAGATCCCTGGATATTCTTCAGCGGTTTCAATATGTCAATGTCTACATCGCATCCCGTGTTCCTTATGTCGCACAGGTCTTCCCCTTCCAACTTATCATGGCCCCTCGAATTTTGGCAGCAATTGCCTCATTCGTCATTAATGGCTTGTCGTTCAAATTTAATCACGAATCGCTCACCCTTTCCCTCGACATTGGTGGGTTAGGTCAGTATCACGTACCGGATAGAGCTCGTGCTGTCTTTATCAGCTCCCATATGACGATATTGACACTTTGCCCAACGAGCCTTACTGGTCTCCTATTGTCGAGTTATACGCCGGCCTCACTGTCAGCTCCAGTCATGCCATTGGTTATTCCAGTCCGTTCCCATTATATTAGATATTTTATTCTCGAGGTTAGCTGTCTTCACCTCAAGACGTCCATCGTGTACTTACACAAAGCTAAAGCTGTCTATGATGTTCTACAAAGGCGTCTATCATAATACCTGATGGAACAACAATTTTCCCAATTTGACTGGCGTTCCACTAGAGCACTGTGTCTGTTTCTTTTCTTGATTGTGATGTACAGTCGGTCTGGTACCTTACTGTGAATCGTAAGCATGTTTGTGCCGATTTCGCCTTCATCGCATTCACTTCGCTGAAACCACTCTCTGTCACAGGTGTGGGGTGACTGACACTGACAAACATAATTTTGTTTGCGGTACTGCTGACAACGTTTGGTATCTGATTCCCTGTACCTTATCTTTCAGAAGGAATATTCCAGAGAGTATTACTCCTCATTCCTCGTAATTTCCAGACTGAGTATATTTTCCAAAGGCTAAGAGCAATGCTGTGAATTGTATCTGCGGACATGCCATACACGATCTTTTTGAAGATACTGCAAAATCGAACTTGACTTTTTGACCTATCTCACGGATTGCTATAATGTAGTTAAACGTAACCCTAAATACAGACAATACTACTTAAACTTCCACGACCCTCCCTGCAGCTGGAATGTGTTCAGTCAAGAGAGAAGAATTTTAACTGAACTAATGCACATTTTACGAGAAGCTGTGACTAACCTTACTAGCCACAGGAAATGGAGAGATGCGGAACCATACTACGCACATTAAGATCTGTAATTAACACAAAAAATTATAAAAACAAAAAAGAATAAAGAGATTTTCTTTGCTTTATTCTCATTTACCACTCATTTCCTTTACTTTCCCTTGTTGCTTTTTCCTTATATAGATAGCTTCCAGGGGTAGTTTTAGTTAGGAGGCAACGCCTGAACAGATTGAGTTTTTTTTCCTGGTAGTTTAGGATTCGAATCCCCGACGGGGAACGGGTCCGCACATCGGAGCATAACGCTTCAATGCTCTCGGCCACTCTCCACGGCCGCGATCTACAAGTTGTGAAATTTCGTTGCAACTCAATACCTATCGACTTTGAAATTTTGCAAAGTACACGTAGGTACCAATCATTAAATAAATTGCGGCGTCTGTCGGTGTACCTCAGGTTCTGGACTTGAAACCATAGGGTCGGTGATTCGAATCCGACTGATATATTTTTCCGTTGTGTTGGAATACTTACACAATTTTAATAACTAATGGTAATTTTTACGAAAAGCGCACATTTGTTTTATTCGTAATTTTCTATATCTTATTGAAGATTGTTAATAATGATGGCCTCAATAATAAAAAAAGTTAATTTTTTCCAGTATTAGCTTTACTATTAGTTGACGACAGTAGTCTTCGATTGTTCAGTTTGTGAAGACCTGCGACAGATTTTGAAAAGACATCCCCATAGCTACTAACGCCTTTCGAAGCAGCTAACCTACTCAATCGTCGTTTTAGCTCACCTACATGCATATATAAATAATTGCATCCATTCTGTAAATGTGAAACTTGGGACTTTGATGATGAAAGGAATCAGGAAATATAGCAACCAGTTTTTTTTTTACTTATTTATTCAAAATTACCGGTTTAGAACTGCCTGGCAGTTCATCATCAAGCTGTATACACTTTTTATTAGTTGTTCATAACATTGTGGAACTTGTTTGGTTGCGGTGAGATAGAAAATTATGTGTGAGCTTTGTGTTTGGCACTAAATTTTGATATTTACATGTAAGCAGCGTTTGATAATACGAAATAAACATGTAAATATCGAAATTTAGTGCCAAACACAAAGCTCACATATCATTTTCTATCTCCCGACAGCCAAAAGAGTTCCACAATGTTATGAAGAACCAAAAAAAAGTGTATACCACCTGATGATTAACTGCCAGGCATTTGAAACCGGTCGTGGTGAAAATAAATAAAATAAATAAATAAATAAAAAGGATGACTTGTTGATATATATATATATATATATATATATATATATATATATATATATATATATATATATATATATATATATATATCTTTCATAGTGGGATTCGAACCACCGATTCTATGGTTGTGAGTCCAGAACACTACAATATGAGCTAAATCGAGAGATACTGCAACTGTTTTAAACATTTGTACTTTGCAGAACTTCAAAGTCGATTTTCTCGAGAACTTTAGAGAGTTGTGTCACATGGCTAACGGCTGATTGTTATTTAGGTTCTGAACTTCAGGGACCATAAATATAGAAAAATTCCTAAATCCGATACCCAAGTGGTCTACTTGTCAATCTGAGTGCTGCCGATAATTTTCTGAACAGGATGGTTTAACTCCATCGCAAAATACGAGGGTATTTCGGAAAGTAAAGATACACCGTACGCCAGAGGAACAGAAGAGTTTTGGCGAGCAAATTGGCAACACTGGTGATAACCTTGAACCGTTAGCTTTCTCCTCGCGGTAGTTCGGCAGTTGAACGTTGCTTCTGGTTGGTATATCTTGTTTAAAATGGCTGCGCCTATTCAGATTCCTGCCAAATGCGAAGTGCGCTGCGTCATACGTTTTCTTCATACAAAGGTCAGCGACCAGCGGATATTCACAAAGAAATTGTTTCTGTTTATGGGAACATTATGAATCGACAAACTGTAACGAAATGGTGTCGTCATTTCTCTGAAGGTAGGACCGATGTTCAATACGAACGAAGAACAGGTCGGCCATCTGTGTTCTCTGATGCTCTTCTTCGGAGAACGGAGGAAGCAATTCGTGCGAATAGACGTCTCAAATTGAAATAATTGCATCATATCATAGCGGACGTGTTAATGACAAATCTTTATGACGTTGTGACTGTCAAAATAGAGTACAGGAAATTGTGTTCGCGAAGGGTTCCAGAAATGTTAACAAAAGAACACAAAAAGAAAAGGTTGGGCTTTGCACTCGACTTCCTCACACGTTATGCTGAAGCAGGTGATGAGTTCCTTGATCACATCGTGACAGGTGACGAGACGTCGGTTTATCACCATACACCTGAATCCAAGCAACAATCAATGCAATGGCGCCATTCGAATTCACCAAAAGTCAAGCAATATAAAACGTCGATTTCAGCGAAGAAAGTCGTGGCTTCTGGTTTTTGGGACAAACAAGGCATTCTTCTGTTGGAATTTATGCCTCCTGGAACGACAATTAATGCTGCTGCATATTGCCAGACATTGAAACGCCTTCGAAGGGCAATTCAAAACAAACGCAGAGGAATGCTGACAAATGGAGCCCGCTTGCTTCATGACAACGCTCGACCTCACACAGAGCTCGTAACCGAAGCACTACTCAAACAATTCATATGGACGTACTGGACCATCCGCCATACCATACAGCCCGGACCTTGCGCAAACCGACTTTCATGTCTTCCGTTACCTGAAGTCACATCTTGGAGAAAAATCATTCCAGGACGATCAAGAGATCAAAGATAAAGTTGAAATGTGGTTCCGACAACAGGCGGTAACCTTCTAAGACTGTGGGATACAAAAGCTTGTGCTCCGACTTAACAAATGTTTGGATAACGGTGGTGATTATGTTGAAAAATAACGAATAATCCAGTTAATAAAATCTAACTCTTTTCTAAATCAATGTTCTATTTAAGGAATGCGAGCCATTGTATCTTTACTTTTCGAAATGCTCTCGTACTTCGTGATTGTGTTGCCTTATATTCCTCCTTTCTTCCAGAATAAATTTTATGCGACCTTGCTCTCTTGAGACTTCTTATTTTCGTCAAACCCTGGACAGGTCCAACTGCTATCAGGATGAGCCTGAGAACAGGTGACACGCGTGGCTGGAGCAGTGCATACAGCTACACTGTTCGTGGGCAGCGGCTGCAAGTATTCTACATGCAGCCTGACCGTTGCAATCCACGGTAGTGTGACCGAAGCGCTGACATCGGATTAGGGATATAATGAGGAGAAAGTCTTCCGCTATATATTCAGGCAACTTTGGTGGACTGAAAGTGACTTCTGCAAGCCTCCATAAGCCTGTTCGGAACGTTCTGTACGTCAATCACCTCGCGCTTTCTGATTACTGTCGCGGTTCTTAGGTATGATAACAAAGAAAACGTTGTTTATCATAGGATGTGGTCCGTTACATTTATCTTTGATATTTTGATACGATTCAGATGGTCTAACCACATGCGATGCGTATTATCCGAAACGCTGCGGGCAGAACGAAGCCATTTCTGGATCGTGGTATTTCAACGAGCAGCTAGGGAAGGCGATCTACCTAGGCAGAGACGCGCTTGTCTGTATAAGGCTTTTATGACTAATAATGTGTTGTGACGACATCATTAAACTGTGTCTTAAAGTGATGAGGCAAATCACGCATCAGTATTTAAAAGCTTTTGTCAGCACATGTTTCGATACTTCATTATCGCATTATAAAATACTGAAAACAAGGAAGCACGTACCAAATTACTACGCACTAATTCGACGAAACACGAACTATACATGCAATTGACAGAATAAAATAACATAAAAAATTAATCTGCAATTAGGCAACGTCATCGAAAAGATAAACACAGTATACATCTGTTGTCATCGTGAACCACTCGTTTAATACAAAACATGATGTGTTTTAATAATGGAAAATCCGATAGGAATGTCAATAATGGAGGATAGGTAACAACTCACCATAAAGAGGCTCTCTGAGCTACTGACAGACACGAAAATAGATAATCAAAAATGTTCAAATGTTTGTAAATCTATCGGACCAAACTGCGTGGTCATCAGTCCGTAGATTACAAACTACTTAAAACTAGGTAAACTAACCTACGGACAAACACACACACCCATGCCCCAGGGAGGACTCGAACCTCCACGGCGAGCAACCGCGCGCTCCGCAGCGAGACGCTTTAGACCGCTCGGCTACTCCACCGCGGCAATAGAGAATCACATCCTCACAACTTAAATTTTCGGCCATGGCCTTCTTCAGAAAAAGAAACACATACATTGCATGATGGATCGGCGGCAATCAGTACAGTGAAGGAAGGGGGCGGGAAAGGATAAAAGGAAGGTGTAGAGGAGTGTGGGGAGGGAGGGGAGGGATTTGAAACGATAAGAATAATAAGTAAAAATAAAAATAAAAATAAAAAATAGGGAAAAATATTTTTTTCCTAAGAAAAATAGGAAAAAAATATTTTTTCCCTAGTTTTTATTTTTCCTTATTATTCTTATCGTTTCAAATCCCTTCACTCCCTCCCCACACTCCTCTACACCTTCCTTTTATCCTTTCTCGCCCCTTCCCTTCACTGTATTCATTGCCGAAATTCAAATTTCCGCCGATCAGATCCATCATCCAACGCGCAACTTTCCATCCCCACCTTTACCCAGCATCCTTCCCCCTCCACTCCCCTCCTCACTCACAGTCTAGATACTTGTGACACTGGAGTGATTGGACATGGTTGTTGTGTGTGTATAGTTGTGCAAGTGACTGTGTGAATGTATGTGTGTCTTTTTCTGACGACGGCCATGGCCGAAAATTTAAGTAGTGTGAATGTGGTTATCTATTTTCGCATCTCAGCTAGCCTGATAATCCCTGTGGAACGAAACTGTGAGAGGTTACCAACGGTAACAACATCCTGATATCCGAAAAAATTGTGGTGTCGCACAAGTCTGAAGTGCGCGCCACGTACTTTCGCCGCGCGCCGCCAAGCCACGAGACGTCGGTCACGAGCGCTGGAACCCCGCTCGCGGCCACCACTGAACTGTATCGGCCACTTGGCAGTAGGACAGGCACTAGAACAGACTCTCATCAGTAGGCAGGCCTCTACCTAGTTAACCTATGTCTCAGCATTTTCCAATGTCTCAGCATTACACCAGTCTGGGACCATGAAACTTATAAAAGTTAAGTATTATAATCTTTCTACGAAATATGTATCTTGTTCTAATCTAGCTTAGTGCTTCTAGTTTCTGCTGTCCCACTGGCCGGTCACCTCCGACTCTGCACCCGCACACGCGTGCATCCTATTTCCCTGTGTCGGTCTCTCTCGACTCGTACACCGACCCTAGCACAACCGGCGGCAACGAGACAAAATAAATAAATAAAAGCCGTAACATACTAAATATGTCCACAAATAGATCAGCGGTAATAAAACCTAACTCTCTCCTATGTTTCATACGACGCCTCCGTTAAAGGGTGAGGCTCATGTGAAAGCTGTGAGAGAAATCAGATAGAGTTGCTGACGTATTCTTCAGAGTAAAAACTATTTCTCGCTGTAAAGCTACCGCGGGGATTTAAAACTGCGCTTCAGTTTATCGAGGACGCAAGAAAGGGGTGGCCGTCAGGGGGCGGTGTTACGGGACGGGCTCAGCCGTCATGGCGGCGGTGTTTTTGCAGGTGAGACCGCAAACTGCCGCCTGCGCCCACTCGACACCCGGCGGACGCAGCCGGTGGACCGCCGACCGACGTGACCGCAGCAGCCGCCACTGCGACGTCCGGCCGGGGTGGCGGTCGCAACTTTTTCACCTCGCGACAGGCTGTTACCGGCTCTTCACCTCAGGGAAATCCGCACTGGTCACCGCCCAGAATCCGACGCCCTGAAGGAAGCAGCCAGATCAGATGGAATCCAAAGCGTGCTTTTCCGGCAGCGAGAGTTGCACATGGGCAGCGTTTCTGCACAGGCTCACATGACGGTCACCAGTACCGCCACTTTCTGGCAATATGTAGAGGTTAACAGACGGCAGTTTAGACGGACTGGAAGTATTCTTTTGTGCGGATGTTTTGGGTAAGCAGCTTTGGAACGTCTCGTACAAGAAGCGAGAGTCTTTCGAGAACTCTTAGGTTGTTTGCAGATGACACCGTCATTTTTCGTCTAATAGTGCGCCTCGGTTGCACAGTGGTAGAGTGCCAGACTACGAATCCAAAGGTTGCGGGTTCGATCTCCGCCAGGTCCTAGGATTTTTATCTGTCACTTTGCACTTCTTTCCCCTCTGACAGTACTACTCATGTGAAAAATACCGTGTAGCACCGTGGTTCGGAACTCACGTTAAACTGTAGGTCACCTTATAACTGGCTGGGTAAGTCAGTTCGAATGTCGGAGGAAGGCAACGGCATACCACCTCCATGTAGGACCATGCCACTAGCACTGTGGTGTTCAAACCAATCTTCGGATTGTTGCCTGCTTCACCTTCTTAAGGTCATCTGAAGATCAAAACCATCTTCAGAACTATCAGTTTGGTGTAAAAAAATGGCAATTGACTCTGAATAAAAAGTGTGAAGCCGTCCACATGAGTACGAAAAGAAATCCGTTACACATTGTTTACAAGATAAATCAGTCAAATGTGAAGATCGCAAACTCCACTAAATACCTAGGAATTACTATTTCATCAGACTTAAACTGGAAAGAACACGTAGATAATATCGTAGGAAAGGCGAACCAGAAATTGCGTTTTATTGGCAGAACACTTTAAAAATCTAACAGAACTACATCTACATAGATATTCTGCAAATCACATTTAAGTGCCTGGCAGATGGTTCATTAACCACTTTCACAACGTTACTCTACTGTTCCATTCTCTAATAGCGCGCTGCACCTCTTATTTTATTGGGTGTGCTGGATGATGTTGAGATGAGAAGGGCGATGGATTCAGGGGCGAGGTCCGGGGAAGGGACATAACATTTTAGCAGGAATTCTAGGTTATGCTAGACTATTGTCTAGGATCATCATGGTTCAACTTGTAAGAAGACGATTTCCTGACTAAAATCCAGTTCCAAATTTTATTTATTAATTGCTGCCTAAACCATGGAATCCCTCTTAATTGTGATTTGCAGAGTCTCTATGTAGATGTAGATGTCCATCTTTGTGTGGGCTAAATTAAGCTTGACTTTAAAACAGTACCTGTCAACAACCAATAATCATCATTCATTAAAAACAGATTTGACAATCAATTTACCTACCTTTGTACAAAGTTTCAACTGATACGTGCAAGTTTAAAGTGTAGAATAAAAACGATTCCTAACCATCATCATCATTAGAGACTGATTATGCCTTTCAGCGTTCAGTCTGGAGCATAGTGCCTCTAATAAAATTCCTCCAAGATCCCCTATTCAATGCTAACATTGATGCCTCGTCTGATGTTATGCCTTTTACTTCAAAATCATTCTGCATCGAATCTAAGTACTTTCTTCTTCGTCTACCTCGACTCCTCTTACCCTCCGCTGCCGAGCTCATGAGTCTCTTTGGTAACCTTGCTTCTCCCATGCTTGTAACATGACCCCACCACTCAGTCTGTTCGCTCTAACTGCTTCATCTATGGTGTTCATTCCAAGTTTTTCTTTGATTTCCTCATTATGGACACCCTCCTGCCATTGTTCCCATCTATTAGTACCTGCAATCATTCTTGCTACTTTCATATCTGTAACCTCTACCTTCTGAATAAGGTAACCTGTATCCACCCCTTTCATTCCCATACAACAAAGTTAGTCGAAAGATAGAGCGGTTCACTGCTAACTTAGTCTTGGTACTTACGTCCTTCCCAACCTGCCATAAAAAATTTATTTTTGCTCATTAAGTAAAATCCATATAAAAATAATCCTATTAGCTAAGCATTCGTCCGAACTGATAATTTTTGCGGAAGGAATTAATCGATTCGCACAATTCGCCTGGACGCCACCTCTGGGGTCGTAGTTCGAACTATGCTTGTATCCTGTAACACAGGTTCCGTAAGGCACGTATTCCAGTGGTCACACTGATGGCCGCTGTTAGGCGATAAACCAGAAGCTTCCCACCGCATGATCACAAGACAATAATATGAAGCTGATACAATGTCTCCCAAACTCGCAATTCTCCTCTATACGTTTCTAAACCTATGTTGGATTATGCTTTATTAAATGGAACCAGCAGTCGTACATTTCACAACTAATTTATTCCGTAGCTACTTTCGGCTTCACATTGTTTGCTGAATACATTAAAAATATTATTAAATATTCGCCGCTTGGTTCCATTTATTTTAACATATATAGACCAGCCGCAATCCATATTTAATACTGATGTGGTTCCAACAATATTTCTAAACCAATGCCAGTTAATTATCGTTTCGTTGTTTAACGTTAGATTCAGTAAGCTTTTAACTAAGTACAATAAACTTATCTTTAATATTGCGTTTATTTAATTTTTAGTGAATTGGTATTGAATGCCTAATTCGGAACCCACTCTCAATACGACAGCTGTTCATCGATGGTGGAATAAAAGTTTGAAACCATAAAGAAAAATGCGCCTACCACAGAAGAACAAGAGGAGAATAAGTTTTGCACAGAATTAAAGATGAAAAAATAGGCTAACCAGCTGGTCAATTAATCTCGCAGTTACCAGAATATTTAAACCAAAAACGTCATTCACATTCATAGTTATTTACTTCTTAATATTGTTGCCTATGTATAATACTGCCTCGTGTCACGTAATATGGTGTACTACATATTTCATTATGACATATGAGCGTCATGTATCACATGATGCCACGTAGAAACACTTCTGGAAATCTTGTGATAAAATTCTTTCAGTGCGAGCACAGTAACCAGCCACAACTACCCATCCAGGATTACTTTTAGAATAATGGGAGCATATATATGGTGTGTGTGTGGGATGATGTTGAGATGAGAAGGACGATGGATTCAGGGGCGAAGTCCTGGGAAGAGACATAACATTTTAGCAGGAATTCTAGGTTATGCTAGACTATTGTCTAGGATCATCATGGCACAACTTGTAAGAAGAAGAGTCCATGACTAAAATCCAGTTCCAAATTTTATTTATTAATTGCTGCCTAAACCATGGAATCCCTCTTAATTGTCCAACCATACATATCTTTGGATCCAACCCCTCCTTTCACAATGACCTTTATCTTTTCATACTCTACCACTCCCTGCCCATCACCTTGGGAGATACATCCCTGAAACACCACTGCTCCCAACACAAGATACTACCAACGTGCCATTCCAAATGTATACATCACATCTCTCGAAATTAATCCCTTGCACTTCATCATCTAAAGCAGGATACAGGTACCTCGTCCCCAACTTATCTAGTTTGTACAGGCGCATTAGAACACCACTACCCAACCTCTATTAGACTCACTGTATTCCTCTTCCTGAAGACCTCATATCACTCCATCCTTGCCCAGCTAAACGCTTCAAGTAGCCACTTTCCCCAAAATTTTCCACCAAAACTCTACAATATCCCGAGCTAAAACAACGTGAAAACACCAACTTTACACCAAAAACCTCAACTCCACAGAAGTTGCAGTCCTCTTCAATGGTATCGTCTTCAGCATCACACCTACATTTAACCATTTGGACTTCACAAAGGCTTTCTCTCCTTCTGTCGGCCCACACCAGAAACACAACTTTGCTACCAATCCCTCCAACCAAAGTCAACTTAATCCAAACATTGAAATCCACCTCTTCCAGTTCATAGCACCAAATAACCGTCAACCTTCCCCATTACTACCTAAACACCCTGTAGTCCCCTTCGAGGATTTCCTCAACTCCAACTCGGCCTCACCACCCTTCTCCGAGTCCCTTCCTAGGAATACCAACCTTTCTGCAGCAGAAAGCTTTACACAACCTGGAAAAAAATCCCAACCTAATTGATTCTCAATGGAGGCAAATATTGTCCAACTGTTTTCATGAAATGCAGTGACTATGTGACAGACGGCCACCACAAATTTTCTGATTATTCCACCTACAAGTTTTGGCAGAATGATTCCATCCCAGGCATCCACTCCCAACTAAAATCCTACAGCCCTTCCAAAGTCATCTCCTCCAAATCTATCAAAACCAGTTACATGTAACTTCTACATGCTTCAAAAATTCACAAACCAAATAGTACTGGACATCCAATCGTGGCTTCTTAATATTATCTCACTGAAAAAATTTTGGCCCTCATTGATCAACACTTTCAACCATTTTCTTAAATCTGGTTACCAACTATTCCTTCACTGTATCTTCACAATTCCTGTCCCTTTACCTACCGGATAATTACTTATCACTGTTGACGCAATTTCTTTATATAGAATTTCGCTGATGCCCATGAAATTCTCACTGTCGAAGACCTGTCCTTCAAAGTTCAATGCCTCATTGCTTATAACCTGTACCCAATATATCCGAAGAGACGAATAACCGGAAATATAGCAAAGAATATTGGCGCAAATGTGTACAATCAAATTTGCAACTCAGACATGGGCACCCATATGGCTCTCTCCTGTCCATTACATGCTGCCAGGAGGAAACCTTCCTAACCTTCGGAACCCCAAGACACCCCATTATCATTCCTTCACACCCTCAATCCCTTCTCACCCATCCCACCTTGGCATAATATAGCATGCAATCTCAACCTTACTGATGGCTCCATCCACATCTCTATCCATTTTAAACCCACCAAACACCAAGTTTTCAACCATTCCACATGAAAAAATTCCTCCCATACAGCTTTACCGCCCAGATATGACGTATTTACTCACTATTCTGCAGCGCTGACAAATACCTTCATAGACAGGCATTACCCTTGCCCCCTTTATTATAGTCCAGAAACCGATTTTTCATGCGTCATCTCACATACCACCAATCCTTTCTTCACTCCCACTAACCAGCCAAAAAGAGTGCCTTTTCTCCCTTATCATCCATTCCCAATACAAATACACCACACTCATCGTCAGTTTTTTATTAGCTAATATTTACAATGAAATGAGAGAAATCCTACCCAAAATCAAATTCCTCCTAAAGTTGTGTCGCAACGATCACCCAACTTCGCATCTTCCCAGTCTATCTTTGTGTCATTGCCAATTCAACCACTTACTAAAGGCACTATATCCTTGTGGAAGACCGTGATCCATGACCTGCCTAATCCGCCAATCGAGCACTTACTATTCCAGTCCTGTCACGTGATTTTCCTACCTCATCAGAGTTTGGTCCTCCGGTGAAAGCACTAAATGATTTAGAAATTGTGCTGCAATATTTGCAGAGATGTATTTACATAGGCTTGTCTACCAACCAGCTGTAGATCAGAATGAATGGGTACTGTCAAACTGTGTTCAAAAGTTGGGCAGATCAGTCTGCGTGATCCTTCGTAGGTTCAAAAGATAAAGAAGAGACCTGTCTCAGGAGCTGGATGAAGAGGTTAAGTCAAGGACGCGGTCGCACGATGACATTCCGTCATGAGTTCCAATTAGTTACTAGCTACATGCCCGTGCTTCACAACGGGTGTTAAAGATGGGCCTCTGCATTCTATCGCTGTTAATGGTTGCGAACCTCCGTCAGTAAAGATCCTATTCAAGATTCCGGACAATGTAGAGCCTTGTAACCGCTCCTGTGTGTTGGAAAAGACTCTGCCGTCTTCTATGCACAGTTATTCGTAGACAGAACGGATTGAAAATCTAATAAGTACTCACCGAAATTACGAATAAAACTAAATAAATTCTATTGTCCCTAAAAATAATTCGTATGTTAGTGAAACCTATCGACAGCAGCTAAGGAATGTCGTTATTTTAAGTACAAATTAAATGTGTCGAAAGAAGCAAAGAAATGTCGTTAACTTTTTAATACACAAAGTGAAATCAGTACTTCGCTATTCAATTTTATTTTGTATTCGTAGAGATCGAAAATTAATGTAGTCCTTTCTAAAGGCATTTGTGTGGAGTGTTGCCTTATATGGGAGTGAAACATGGACGATAATCAGTGCGGACAGGAAGAGGATAAAGGCTTTTGAATGTGGTGCTACAGAAGAATGCTGAAGATTAGTTGGGTGGATCGCGTAACTAATGAGGAGATACTAAACAGAATTGGAGAGAAAAGGAATTTTTGGCATTCCTTGACTAAAAGAAGGGATTGTTTGTACGACACATTCTTAGACATCAAGGAATTGTGAATTAAGCGTTGGAAGGAAGTGTGTGGGGTAAAAATCGCAGACGGAGACCAAGAGATGAATACAGTAAGCAGATTCAAATGGATGTACGTTGCCTTTCTTATGAGGAGATGAAGAGGCTTGCTCAGGGTAGAGTAGGGTGGAGAGTTGCATCAAACCAGTCTCCGGACTGAAGACCACTACAACAACAACGACATTCGTAGAGATAAGACTGCGGCACTTAAGTCTCTCACTGATTTACACATAGCAAAATATTCTGTTACTGAGGCAACACACGCAACAGAGCCATCTTCTGTTTCATTGGTGCAATACTAAAGTAACAGCGTCTCTACTGGTTCCTTACAGAACTACGACGTACCTAAATGCATGTAAAATCCGCAGTAGTAGCGTCTATTGGTTCTTTGGTGCTCTAAGTAATTAAGAGCGCCTGTATTGGTTCTTTCTCTTACTGCGCCGCACCTATAAACATGGCATACACGTCAAACGTCAAATGGCGCTAACATTTCTTTCTCTGATCCGATTTTCATGAAATGAAATGTATATGTTGCCCCAGGCGACTCTGGATTTAGCTGTGAAACCGCTTAAACGTTCGTTCAGTACTTTCGGAGATTAGCCTGCACACATTGGTATTCACGATTGCTTTAGACGAATGTTTGAGGGGAGTTAGAACGGATTATTTATTTATTTATTTTAGTTTTATTTATATTTATTTATTTATTTTTTACATTTTAGGGTTTATATCTCATTATAAAAATCCAAAGGCTACGTTAATTGACAGACCAATGCAACAGTCTTTCTGAAGAAACTGCCTACACTACACTTGTGCGTCCTACTTTGGAGTATTGCCCCGCATTGTGGGATCCACACCAGGTGGGACTGACAAACGATTTAGAGAAAGTTCAGAGAAGGGCAGTTCATTTTGTTCCAATGTTTGTAATTCTTTTGTGACCAAGCTACGTTGGTCATCAATCCTTAGACTTACAAACTACTAAAACAAGTTAAATTAACCTAAGGACAAGACACACATACATGACCGAGGGAGGATTCGAACCTCCGACGCGGGAGACCGCGCGATCCGTAACGTGGCGCTCCAGACCGCTCGGCAACTCCCGCACGGCACTTACTTTTACATTATCGCGATATACAGTAGAGAGTGTTACGGAAATGATTCAGAAGTGGGATGGAAATCATTAAAAGAAAGGCGTTATTCGTTGTGGCGAGATCTATTTGCGAAATTTCTTTCAACAACTTTTTCTTCCGAAGACATGAGATATAAAATAAGAGAAATCAGATCAGAAACAAAAATGTTTAGCTGTTCCTTTTTCCGGCGATCTATTAGAGAATGGAACTGAAGAGAAATATCATGAACCCTCTGATATGTACTTCAATGTGACTTGAAGACTATTTATGTAGATGTAGATTACTTCAAGATTTAATAAAACGGTAATTTTTTACATAGAAGATTGTACGTTGCCTTTCTTATGAGAATCGAAGAAATCACCTCGCTCCTTTTTTAGGATGGCAGGTTTTGCTCGAGGCAATTATAAACAGCAGACCTTAATTCTAACAGATAAAGAAGGAAATGTGGTACCTCCTATGGATCAAGCAAATCATTTTGGAAAACATTTTGAAAAATTACTAAATGTAGAAGCTGTAAAGGGAATCACAGAACAAGAGTGGGTGTTAACTGCAGAAGAGGAGGAAGTTCCTGAACCTTCAATTGATGAGATAAGAACAACTGTAGAGTCACTAAAAAACAATAAGGCTTCAGGAGGCAGTGGCATTACGGCAGAACTGGTTAGAAATGGAGGAGAAGTTTTACTGGAGACTCTAAGACAGCTTATTGTCAAAATCTGGGCAAATGAGTATATACCGACTGAATGGAAGAGAGCAATAGTATGCCCAATTTTTAAAAAAAGGAGAGGTCACTCAAGTAGACAATTATCGAGGAATCTCGTTGCTTGAGATAGATTATAAAGTCTTAACCTCCCTGTTACTTGACCGTCTGAAACCTATTCTACAAAAGATCATAGGACCGTACCAGTGTGGGTTCATGACAGGACGCTCAACCATTGACCACATCTTTACACTACGACAACTAATGGAGAAATACTATGAATTTGATAGAGAACTACACCTCATATTTATTGACTTCCGACAGGCGTATGACAGCATAAATCGGACTGCACTATGGAAGATAATGGAGGAGGTAGGTATCACACGAAAATACATCAAACTGGTTGAAGCATGCTATATAGAATCAAGCTGCCAAGTAAGATTCGCAAATAAAATGTCAGAGCCTTTCACTGTTCGAAACGGATTGAGACAAGGAGACCCCTTGTCTCCAGTGCTATTCAACATTGCTCTGGAAAAGGTACGACGCGAAATTGGCAATGGCAGGGAGATGGAGATCATGGGGTTTGACACAGTCTTGGCTTTTTCAGATGACGTGGTGATTATGGGAGAATCACTTGATCAGATAACATCTGACACCGCTAGATTTATGAAAGAGGCAATCAAAGTGGGATTAGTGGTCAACGACGAGAAAACTAAATATATGATCATCTCACGACGACAAGATTTCCCTAACACCATCAATATTGACGGACATAATTTTGAACGAGTGGAGAAATTTAAGTACCTGGGGTCGATACTATCTAGTAAAAGCGAGATAGAGAAAGATATTCAACAGAGGATTGTAAATGCCAATCGTGCATATTTTGGACTCAATAATTTATTCAAGTCACGCTTGGTCTCACAAAACAGCAAGATCAAACTATACATGGCAGTTGTAAGACCTGTTCTGTTATATGGTTGCGAGACATGGGCAACCTCACAAACACTGGAAGAGCGCATTTGTGCATTCGAGAGGAAAGTGCTCAGAAAGATCTATGGGCCTACATTTAATATAGAAAATGGGAGATGGGAAAGGAGACAAAAAGAGGACCTGTACCAACGTTTTGGAAAAGTAGACGTTGGTAGGTACATCAGAGGGCGACGACTTCAGTGGTTGGGACATGTCATAAGAGCTGGAGAATCTATTCCTAACCGAGCGTTTAACTCTCAGCTGATCGGAAGACGTCCAAGAGGTCGTCCAAGGACTAGATGGAAAGATAGGGTGATGAGAACGTTGCAGCAGGTAGAACCAACAGCATCCCTTGAAGATGCGATGGACAGAAGAAAGTGGCTCAACATCTGCAATAGATACCTGCGACTGTGATTGGGACAGTACTCCTTCCTGTGTGACTGATTTTGACAGTGAACTTTATATAGTAATTAATCTTTGTAATATTTCTTTTGCTTTCTGTCATTGGGTCTTAATGGCCTGTTATGTACAATAAATGATGATGATGATGATGATGATGAGAAGATTGTCACAAAACTGGAATGTATTGGTCATGTCCAGAAGAGCATGGGTACCAAGTTGAAGTCTGAGAGGCAAGAAACTTTGTGATGGTAAAATCATAAGAGGCAGGCTAACAGACAAAATGACGAATGAACTACAGCCGTATTATCCATTGGCCATTACAAATAATACTGAGTATTTGTTCAAAATGAAGCAGACAGTATGGGCTACCTTCATCCACAGACTTTCAACAGATTTATTTATTTATTTATTTTTAATATCGGTTACAATGACCTGTCGTTCGGATGCTTAAACAGGTCGTATTTAGAACAGTTAATTGGTTTATTTACACTGAATAATTTCCTCTTATATCTAGTTAAGTTTAACAATATACAGTTTAACTAACTTATGAAATAAAACTATAAATAACAATTAGAAAAATTAATTAAACAATACATATCCACTTAAGAAGAAGAAGTGAAAAATAAGGGCAAGTACAGACGTTTGTGTTGAGAAAGATAGTGAAAGAATAACATGAATTTATATTTAATAGGAGACGATGAAAAGAGAGAAATTATGAGAAGGTGGAGTCAAACACCTCGTGATGCTTGAGGGTCGAGGACTTGGCATTCCCATCAACTCCTCAACCCTCAACCAACGTTAGTATCATATTTATGTTACACTAACTACTAGTTCAGATTACAGTGATCTTCTGTTTTCTTATGACCTATTAACAGGTTTATAGTGCCGTTTTGCCGGTGGAAAAAAAAAAAAAAAAAAAAAAAAAAAAAAAAAAAAAAAAAAACCGACAATACGCGGACACTTTCACATTTGTTCTTACTACTACGCTTAAACTATTTACTGTCTATTAAATGATGATCATTGTTCGCGTCCGTCTCCGTGTTGGTGTCTGTGTTGGGGTCCTTGTTTTCGTCCCTGTCGTATTCTCGATTTCGGTTCCTTTGCTGGTACACTCTATGCACTGTGTTTTCTCGTTGCATACGTTGTTGTCTTCTGTATAGTCTGTTTCGTGTGTATTCGTCTTATGTCGCGTGCAAGATTTTATCTGTTAGCATATTGAGTGTTATCCAATGGTCCTCTTGTCTTATGGTTTCGTATATTTGTTCCTCAGTGTGAGCATGTAGTGCTGGTGATGTGTCTCTGAGGTGATTGTAGGTCCCGCAGAATAGTACAACGTGTTCGGGAGATCCCCTCTCCCCACATGTGCAGTATGGTGTTTCTCTGAGACTGATGCTGTGTTAGTGCGTAGGATAATGGCCGTGGCCTATCAAGAAGTGGACCATGCCGCGGCTGGGATCGACATGATTCATTCATAGTCTGTCCGCTATGTCGGGGAAGAATGAATGGACCCTCCGACCCTTATCACGTCCCTCCCATTCCTGATGCCAGGAGTCAGTTCTCCAGCATCTCAATTGTTTATATATATATATATATATATATATTCCAGAGCCGACCCAGTTTCTGAATTCACCAAGTCTAGTCTGCCCTACTTTAACCAGTAAATCGCAGCCCGAGATTTGATGATTATATCGATCAGGAAGATCCCCAGCACCACACACAGTGCCTCCACTGAGACGGTCCGCAAAGGCCCCGATAGCCCAAGTAGTGCACTCCTCTGTACCCGCCTTACCGCCGTAACGTTGGTGGCTAGCATCAGACGGTGTGCCTAGCTACTTGCTGCAAAGCTTAGTACTGATTCAAGAAATGCGCACTGGTAACTACGTGTAAATGACAAGGAAGTTTGTACTGTTCTGTGTTCAGCCTTGTCAGTTTATGTAGATTTTTTTCTGCCTTTTCTATTTGCATCCAGATGTGTTCCTTGTAATTTAATTTCTCTTCAATATATACTCCTAGATAGTGTGTCACTTTACTTCCTTTAATGTTTGTTTCCCCGATTCTGATTGATGGATCTCTTTTTAGAGATCCTTTTAGAAGAGTGTATGTAGTTTTATTTTTTGCTATCTGGAGTTTGTTTATGACTATGTTTGTTGACTATGCCACTTGCTTTCTCCTCTAGCTGGGATCTACTGTTTGCTGAGATAATAACCAGCAGATCGTTTGCATAAGCGATATCTCCATCTGTCCTATTGTCCTCGGCAATTATATTTAGAAGAGGTTCAATAGTGATGTCCCAAACGATCCTTATGAGCATCCATTGATGATTCGTCTCACCACCTTGCGATTGCCCACTCTCCATTCTACCGCTCTATCCTTGCAGTAGTCGTTAAAACTATCGTAGATTGTATGGGTACCTCCAGTTCTCTGATGTAAAACCAGTACACCCCCTTTGTCCTTCTGGACCTAATTCATGGTGAATTTACCGCAATGCCGAGTACTGTAACAGTTGATAGAGCCATACACATTCCATCCCAGCAGCAGTTATGGATATCATAAAACCTATTTAGAGAGACCTGGAAAAGCCTGTAGTACTAAAGAAGCACCTGCATGGTCAGAGTTAAAATCCCAACGAGTCGTTCTTACGTGGACACGCTCACCAAAAAGTGTTTTTGTTGGAAAGAAGAAACTAAAGTGCGGGGGGGGGGGGGGGGTCATTGATGCTGTTATTGCTCCTATTGATGGTAATATTGGTAGTATGAAAGTGCTACAGCATATGAGAATTAATCCTGTAGCAAACTGCATCAGACAACTTGAACGATTGAACAAGGTTCGTACTGATAAAACAGAGTATGCAGCACAGTTGTCCACTAAGGAGTCCGGAAAGAAGAAAAGAAGAAAAACGTGGAAACTATCAAGATTATGATAAACGGTATGGTGCAGGGTGCTTCTGAGTGATTAAAAATAAAAAGAATAAGCATATATTAAGATATTTACAGTCAGAGGAACCACTTCGAGTAAAGTATTCAGATTTTCATGGAGTAATAATGTTCATATCCCGAGTCTACTGAACTAAAAGAAGAACGTAATATTATGTATAATTAAAATTATTTATAATATAAAAAACGTGTAATTAAAAATTGTATTTCTGAAAGCAATGGCTGCAATGCTGTTATTGTAGTTCAGTAGACTCAGAACATACAGTTTAATGTCCGATACAAGTTTCATGTCAATGGATACAGTGCTTCCTGAAATATAGGGAAGCCAAATCACTACTATTTAACATTGTCGGGATAGAGCGTTCCAACCCTCTCTGATCCGATTTTGATAAAATGAAACCTTTATCTAACTGCGCGATACTCTCGAGTTACTTGTTAAAATCTCACGAAAATTCGTTTAGGATTTGTGATGAGGTAAGTGTGAAACGGCAGAGTTACAGTTTATTGTTAGTAGAGATTACAGTTGTGAATTGTACATCCATACTCAGGAAGCCACCTTAAGTCTGTGACGGAGCGTACTTTGGGTAGCATTGTCACTTCCTTCTATTCTAGAAGCGTATGTTTCGGTATGTCTCACTGTGACTCCTAATGTCTAATTTTTTCTTATGTTCGTCGTGCGATATATTTGTAGGAGTAAGCAATATATTAGTTGACTCCGACAAAAATACGCTCTCTGAACTTTGACAGAAGCCCTCACCGCGAAGTTGAAAGTCTCCCTCTGGAGTTTCCTAATCATCTCTGCGACTCTTTCGCGATTACTATATGAGTCGGTAACCAAGCGTGCTGCTCTCCGCTGGATCTTCTCCATGTCTTCTATCAACCTATCTGTTACGGATACAAGTATGTTGAGGAATAGTCAAGCATTGCCCGAACGACTCTTCTGTAAGCTACTTTCTTTGTTGACTCATGGAAGCCATGTAAGCCATTTTCATATGAGGATTCTTCCAATGAATCTCAGTTTGGTATGTGCCTTAACCAAGATTAATTTTATATTTTACATTTGAAATTGCGCCATATACTACTCCTTTATATTTAACGGTTGTGGTAACTTCCACCTTTTATCCTGATATAGCGTAGTGATATAATAATTTACCTTTCTTTCTATGTAAATACAGCACTTAACACTTGTTTATGTTGAAGCGCAACTGCGTTTCCTGGCACAATGTGTCAATGCGTTGCAGATACTCCTACAGTTTGGTATCGTTTTCTAGTGTTGCAACTTCTCGATATACTACAGAATCATCTTCAAAAAGCGTCGTTGAACCTCTGGTTTTATCTACGCTGAGATTCATATATAGCGAAACAGAAATGGTCCCATAACAGTCCCCTGGGGGACGCCAGAAAATCACTTTCATGTCTGATAACTCTCTGTTGATAGCGACATGTTGCATTCTGTTAGCTAATATTGTTCAATGCCGTCATACATATGGTTTGATATTCAATATGTTCTCAGTTTGTTTATCTGGCGTCGGTGCTGAACCGTATGGAATGCTTCACGGAATTCAAGAAATACGGCATCTATTTGGGAGCCTGTATGTACTAGGCTGTGGGTCTCTGGGATTAAGCCGACCGCGGTGCCCGAGGGGACTGAGGCGCTCCAGTCACGCTCTGCACGACCACTGCGGTTGGGGGTTCGAATCCCCCCTCGGGCATGGATATTTCTGCCGTCCTAATTCGTAAGTAGTTCATAAGTAGTTTGTAAGTTTAGGGACTGATGACCCCGTAGTTAAGTCCCATAAGATTTACAAACATTTGAACATTTGAACATTGAGTTATATGTGATCAGTTGTATAATTTTGCAGGTATTATTCCTTTGTATAAATGCTGTATGTCGGTATTAAAAGAAATTTCATTTTATTCTTATATTTCCTTATTCGTATGCTTATCCTTATCAGAGAAAGAGCGGAAAACATTGTAGCACGCATAGACCAAAGATATGGTCTGTGCCATCACGTTTCGCTGTATGTAACCTCCTTGCTATAGAGTCGCAAACGTCATCGCTGGCCTTCAGTCCTATTTTTTTATAATTTTACGACATTCGACCACCATAAGTTCGACCCCCTTATAGCTATCGGCATGGAACTGCTATGGTGTACAACGGGAGACTTCGGACAACAATTACACATAGACCATTTGTTTGCGTTCTGTAGTTTTCGCTGCAGAGCGAAATATTAACACATACACACACGTAGAATATTATACACACCGATAACTTTCTATCCCAATATACTCCACTTTTTTATCATTATGAACCCTCAAGCGACAATGCAACCAATAAAACCATTTTCAAAGAGTAAATATAATTTTCAAAGCATTTCGCGTTATATTCTTCAAAATACTAAATATGTATCAGATCGGTATAAAACCGTGCCTAAAACCTTCCTCAGGTATAAATTAGTAACTGTACAAATATTTACGTGTGTCTTGTCATTCGGTCGTGATAAACCTACACCGAAAAGACATTCACATTAATATATATATATATATATATATATATCAAATCGCCATAAAACCGTGCCTAAAGCCTACCCCGGGTAGATATTAGTAACTGTACAAATTTTTAGGTGTTATGTCTTGTGGTTCAGACGTGATAAGCGTACCCCCCTCGGGCATGGATATTTGTGCCGTCCTTAGTATTAGTTAGTTCATAAGTAGTTTGTAAGTTTAGGGACTGATGACCCAGTAGTTAAGTCCCATAAGCTATACAAACATTTGAACATTTTCTGGGATTAACAGCGCTAATAAAAGAAGAAGAAGTGATATCTTGCAACAGCGAAATTGACCTATCAACGGTAATGCGCAGGTAACGGAAATGTAGCCTTTCAGTTTACCATTAAATAGGGTGAAATCGAATGCTGCGCGTGGGTCGTCGAGCACCGTAAGGCCGTATAGCTGGGTGTGCGCCGGCGTGGGCGGGCAGGAAGTAATTAAGGACTACAATAAAAGGGGCCGAGCGCGACGATTAAGCCGGCAAGGCGCTCCATCTCCACCTCACTCCACGGCCAGGGCAGTTTTATTGATGTGCGGTCGCGGTCGCGGCGCTGACAGCCGGCCGCTCCGTCACGCGGCAGGATGCGGACGCTTCGCGCCGTGGGCTGGGCGCAGTATTAATGCACGGGGTCGGCAGTCGGCGATGGGATTAGCTGGGCAGCAGGAGGCAGGAGGCAGGAGGCAGGCATCCCTGGGGGCGCGGCTCGGGCACCGACCGAAGCGGCTGCGGCCGTGACCGCAGAGGGCTGAGATATGGGGGGCGGCTATCCGCTGGATGGCACGTGGTCGATGCCGCGACCTCTGTGGTCAGCCTGCACAAAGGGCGATGAAGTGCGCCGCATACCGGCAACGTACAGTAACACAGCGCTATATTAGAAAGGCCTCTTAGCACTCGGCTAGGAGAGACGAGTCTTCATGCAGGAATAAACTGCCAACCGTACGTCACGTGATAGTCTCAAGAGAGCTCCGCAACCTAAATTTTAATCACTCAATACTGAAATTAGTCAGTACGTCAAGTGATAGTCTTTTTCAAGAGAGCTCCATAACCTAAGTTTAGTCACTTAATGCTCAAATTAGACTGCCAAATAAAATTAAATCAGCTCAAAACCCTGTTGGATAACAAAAATGGCCGAGGGGACTAAGGCGCTCCTGTCACTTTCTGCACGGCCACTACGGTCGGGGGTTCGAATCCCCCCTTGGGCATGGATATTTGTGCCGTCCTTAGTCTTAGTTAGTTCATAGGTAGTTTGTAAGTTTAGGGACTGATGACCCCGCAGTTAAGTCCCGTAAGCTATACAAACATTTGAACATTTAGAACATTTGATAACAAAAAAGGGAAATATTTTCGTCTTTATCAGACTGACAGAAAAGTGGGGAACCACGTGTGTCAGCCCCCATTCCACCTTCCCCACCAACAATTTTGGCATACTAACATATTCGGCGTCATATAACACGAAACAGCTTGAAGTCTCTCACTGTAGTGATGGATGCACACACAGCATTTACCATTCGCTGCCACTACCTATCTGTCAATTGCGCTTTCTCCTGTCTGTCTCTTCCATTGCCAGGATCTTGATCCCTGTATCTCGATCATCTTTACCATTCTCTTCGCACTTCTACCATCTTTCTACCATGTCTATGTCCCATTCATTTTCTCTCCCATTGCGACTGTCTATCTTTCAAAGTGTGCTGTCTTCCTATTCACTCACCTTTGTCTCTTTTCTAATAGTTCAAATGTTTGTAAATATATCGGACTCAACTATGTGACTATTAGTCCGAGGACTCGAACCTCCAACGGCGAACGACCGCGCGTACCGCAGAATGGCGCCCCAGTGCGCATGGCTAATTCGCCGGGCTTCTTTTTTCTAAATATGGTTTTCCGGATGTATTGGTCGGGCTTGTAACTACTAAACCAAGATGCAATAACTCATTATGGGTAAAAGTGTACAAAATCTTACTTTTTAAAGTTCACCGAGCTGCAGGATTCTGGTCTCCATAGCTTATGTACGGTCTCTAGTGAGCTCTCTTTCTCATTTCACAGTCTCCTCCCTCTGTTATTATCTTCATCCGTTTATCTTCCTTAGTGTCACTGTCTCTCCAACATCATTATGCCCTCCCTCCCTCCCCGCCTCCCTCCTCTCTCTCTATCTTTCTCTCTCATGGACACTGGATAGAAACTGTCTTCTTCTCTTTCAGCTGTTCTCTTTCAACACAAAAAAGAACGAATATATTCACATGCCTAAATTTTTTGAGAAGAGGGCGGATTGAGAACTGGTTGTCTACGTTTATGTCTGAGTCTTTTAAACAAGGAAATATTTGCCTTTTTTGTGCTCTGACACAATCAATTGTCAGATGGTTAACTTCTTTTCCTTGTTACAGCTGGGTGTACTGCTTATCTACGACAAATAAATTCTGCAGATCTGCAAGGATTTAACATTTTGTTTATATACATCGCCACACTGATATACATGGGATCACGAATAACAAAAATAGCCATTTTTCGAGATAAGATATTAGCCTGTACCATGTTCAAAATAAATTATTTTCTCGGGGTACTTATCCTAAAACGTAATCATAATTATTTACTAGCGGCTGGCTGGAGACAAGTGGGCAAACGGTGAGCGTTCCCCCGCCTCAGACCTGCATTGTGATGATGATAATATTTTGAAAGCTATAAATGAACGTACTGCTACATCACCACCTGTGGTAGTGGAAGAAAAAAGGATTCTAGATAAATCTCCACAAAATATGATGTTAAAATTTGAGTTATTTTCAATGGTTTGTTCGTTAGATATTTCCAATCCATGGTGAAAAGATGGCTCAAAACTGATTTTAGCAATTTTTTACACATGTACGAGATATTTGAACCTCTGGATTTCGGTAAGAGATAAATATATTTTTAAAAAATTAAAAATTATGTTGAGAATTTTATCTTTAGAGCATATGGTAAAAATTTCGACGGTTTGGAGTTCGCAATTATTGTACCCAAAAATCGTCGTTTATAGTTGTTTCCTCAGTAGCCACTCGTGAACAAATTATACTTTTATAACCCCTAGACCACGCGTAATGTATAAAATTTCAAAGGTTTGTGAAGCTTATGCGAGTTAACTGCGGGCACATCAGTCCCTAAACTTACAAACAACTTATGAACTACCTTATACTAAAGACAGCACAAACATCCATGCCCGAGCAGGGATACGAACCTCCGACGGAGAACGGCTTTGCGCATCTCAGCATAGCGCCTCAATGCTCTCAGCCGCTCCGCCGCGACACGTAATGTACAAAAACGAACGGATTTGATCAATCTGTGTTGGCTGCAGGAGTCATGTAATAATAAACATTTTAACCCTGTCTTGCAGGATAGCCAAGGGCTATGCAAAACCCTTCACCCCACATGGCTGATACAATTAGAACCTGAGATATGGGCCCCAAAAAATCGCAATTTTTGTATGCGGCGTTTCTGACTGCCGTGGACGGTATGATTCGTAAAGACACATAAAGATATGGTCTGAGGTGAAAAATGTTATGGTATAGCAACATGCACATATACGGATGACAGAAACATCGCGTACACAAGGCATGACAGGGCGGAGCATTGCGGAGCTGTTAGTTCTACTCGTGTGAGTCACGTCAAAAGATTGTGATGGGATTCACAGTGACAGACATGAGAGGGACTAAAGACCAATATATTTTGGTCCCATAGAATTACCAACGTTTTAACATTTTTGCAAGATAGGATTAACTGCCTTTTAATGGTTGTTGAAGCTGGACACGTAGCATATTGCTTTTTAGGTGCTCATTAGGGAATTCAGTATCACGAGAGTGATAGTGTCAAGAGTGTACAGAGAATGCAAAATTTCGGGCATTGCGCCTCACAATAAACAATGGGTTAATCAAGGACCTACACGTAATGCTCGACAGCAGCGTAATTTATACAGTTCTGTCAGTGCTAACAGACAAGTCACACAGTTGAAAAACCGTAGAGATCAGTGTTTGACGTATGACGAACGTATCCGAGGATAGTGTAGCGCAATACGGGATAAGTGGGTTGTGGCAGCAGACGACCAACTGGAGTAACTTTGCCGGCAACGAGACCTTACTGCTGCACTTCTGCTAGGTTGCTGATCATATGGGCGGAGGTGCCATCTCAGGTGTTGCGCTGCCACTCCCGCTGGAGCTGGAGTTCTGCCTCGGGCATGGGTCTGTGTGAGTTATCCTTGCGGCTGTTTGCTGATGATGCTGTGGTGTATGGGAGGGTGTCGTCTGTAACTAACTGTAATAGCATACAGGATGACTTAGACAAAATTTCTAGTTGGTGCGAAGAATGGCAGCTTGCTCTCAATGTAGAAAAATGTAAGGTGATGCGCAAGAGTAGAAAAAACAATCCTATAATGTTCGAATACAGCATTAGTAGTGAGCTTTTTGATGCTGTCGCGTCGTTCAAATATCTAGGCGTAACATTGCAGAGCGATATGAAATGGAACGAGCATGTAAGGACAGTTGTGAGTAAGGCGGACAGCCGACTTCGGTTTATTGGGAGAATTTTGGGAAGATGTACTTCACCTGTAAAGGAGACCGCGTATAAAACGCTTGTACGACCACGTCTTGAGTATTGCTCAAGTGTTTGGGACCCGCAGCAGATCAGTTTAAAGGAAGACATAGAGGCGGTTCAGAGACGAGCAGCTAGATTTGTTACCGGTAGGTCCGACCAATGCGCGAGTGTCACGGAAATACTCCGGCAACTCATTTGGGGATCGCTGGAAGAAAGACGACGTTATCTTCGTGAATTTCTGTTCGGTAAATTTAGAGGGCCGGAATTTGAAGCTGAGTGTAGTACGATCTTGCTGCCGCCTACTTACATTTCGCGTAAAGAACACAAAGACAAGATAAGAGAAATTAGGGCCCGTACGGAGGCATATAGGCATTCTTTTTTTCCTCGTTCTATTTGGGAGTGGAATAGGAAAGGAAATGCCTAGTAGTGGTACAGTGTACCCTCCGCCACGCACCTTACAGTGAATTGCAGAGTATGTATGTAGATGTAGATCCTTACCGGAAGTTAGTTTGGTTTAAGGAGTGAGTAAGTCTGTGATGAACTTAGTAGATAAATAAACTTTGAATATATAATTTTTCAACTCTACGTGACTGAAAAACCGTGGCTTACTGAAATGACTTCTGATTTCATTGGGTAAGAACTGATGGTAGAGTTCGGGTGTGACGCAGCCGTCCTGAATACATGGACCAAACTTGTTATCAACCTAATATGAATGCTGGTGCTGCATTCGTAATGGTGTGGTCTCTTTTTACATGGAAAGGAATGGGCCTTAGTCCCACTGAATGGACCTCTCATTGTACGTGGTTATGTTATTCTGTTTGGAGAACGATAATCCCAAATGTTCCTTTGCTATTTGGGGACCATTTACAGCTATTGCTGGACTTCGTGTTCGTCGACCACGATGGAAGTTTTATTTTCCGGGCCTACAGTTGTTTGCGTTTGGTTTAAACAGGTCCAGGAAAATTCCATCAAATCATTAGGCCAACCAATCGTTAGACGTGAATTTCAGCAAACTTTCAAGACACATAATCGAGAGATTGTTGTTTACGTTTGTAGCGGGATGTATCGAAATTCGCGAGATCATTTTGACAAATGTGGCTCCAGTTTGGACGGTTTATGTGATAATCCTGGGTGTGTAGAGTGTGTGTATGTGTGTGTGTGTGTGTGTGTGTGTGTGCTCGCTATTCACGCTCTGTATCCTCCGTTGATTTATCTAAGGCAGTGAAGAGTGTGTTGTTCCAAAAGTGTTGTGCATCCATTTATTGCGCGTTTCCTTGTTTATAGTATTTGAACGTATTAATTTTCTTCTACCGTGAGTTTACGCTTTTGAATGTTTTTCATTATTTGTAGGTCACATTCGATAGTTGTGGGAAGGTGGTTCTCATTTCTGAAATCGTCTGCAAAGGTGAATGTGTACTTTCACTCGTCAGAGCTCTTATGTGTTCAGTGCACCGTGTTCGGAAATCCCTGCATGTCTGTCCAATGTAATGCGACTGGTAGGAGTTGCAAATGAGTCGGTATATCCTACGTTACTGTATTTCTCATCAGTTCTTTTTGGTGGTCTTAGTCTTTGTTGTACTGCTTTGTTTGTTTCGAAAGCGATTGGTATCCGATGCTTCTGTAACATATCTCCAATTTTGTGTCCTTTTTCATTATTGTATGTCAGTGTGTACCATTTGTGTCTGTTAACTGGAGTAGTGTGGTGTGATGTCCTGCTCCTGTGTTTTCAGGTCTACAGGTAGTGCATTTACGTGGTTGGCCACTGCCATTGTCTTTCCGCTTGTATCTTATTGTTCATCTTGTTTTGCTGTCTATTTTGTATTCATTTCCAACAGAAATTTGTTTCATTATGTTCATGCGTGCAATTCTGGGATTTGAGGGGTGTTCTGTTTAAGGTATGGAGAATGTGTGTGAAACTGGCATGTTTAAGGGCTTAGTGGATGATTGGAGGAGTTATGGATCACAGTGATTGTGGCTGTAGGTTTTCTGTAGATGGAAAATTCACGCCGCGCGGGAGTAGCCGAGCGGTCTGGAGCACCACGTTGCGGATCGCGTGGCCTTCCGCGTCGGAGGTTCGAATCCTCCCTCGGGTATGGATGTTTGTGCTGTCTTTAGTATAAGTTAGTTCGTAAGTAGTTGAGTCCCATAAGCTTTACAAACATTTGAACATTTTTTGAAAATTCACGTCGGTTGTTGTGTCTTGTTATTGGGAGCTCTAAAAATTTAGCTTCTTGTTTTCTTAAGATTTCATTGTGAAGTGTACTAGGGGGTGTACTGTGCTGATGTCAGTGTAAGTTCTTCTATTCTGCTTATAGAGTCCATGCCACGTTGAGATGCTACATGTGGCCGGGAAAAAGCAGGTTAGATACGATATAAGGTGGTGTTGTTTGACTGTTGTGAACTAGGCGTACGTGGCAGTCAAGTAAAGTACTGGCCCAGGTTGCCAGATGTCACCACGATCGAACGCATCTGAGAGTCGTGTAGGAGCTCATTACTCCACTCCTTTAAAAATTACGGGACTCAGGTTCTCATGTTCCAATGTCTGCAATTCTATGGGACCAAATTACTTTCGTCTTACGTTCCTAGACTTGGAAACTACACATCCATACCCGAGGGAGGATCCGCACACCCGACGCTGGAGACCGCGCGATCCATAGTGTGGCGTTCCAGACTGCTCGGCGACTCTCGTGCGACGCGGCTCAGGTGACTGTGTCTGCAGATGTGGTGGCACGTCCATCCAGCGATATACTTAGGCGTGACTGCTTCGCCGCTGTTACCCGTGCTGAAGCTCTACATAACAGCTCTTAGGAGGCGGTCATAATATTTTGGCTGATCAAAGTACACAGGGCCCTCATCCAAAATCTTCACAATTTATACGTTGCAAGTAAGCAACTCTTATTTCACCACACAAGCTCACTGGCGATGGCGATGGCAGCGCTACTAAAGCAGAGTTACTACAAACAGCTTTTAGAAACTCATTCGCCAAAGAAGACGAAACCAATATTCCAGATTTCTAATTACAAACAGAGACTAGAATGACCAACGTTGAAATAGATATCGTCGGAGTACTGAAGCAACTTAAATCACTTAACAAGTATAAGTCTTCTAGTCCGGACTGTGTACCCATTAGATTTCTATGAGATTATGGTAAAGCGATAGGTCCATACTGAACAGCCATATACAACAGTTCTCTCAAAGAAAGATCTGTACCAAACGATTGGAAAGTTGCACAGGTCACACCTATATTGAAGAAAGGCAGTAGGCCTATTTCATCAACGTCAATTTGCAGCAGGGTTTTGGAACATATCCTGTATTCAAATATTATAAATTAATCCGAACAGAATGATATATTGACCGAAGGTAAGCAAGGATTTAGAAAATAACGTTCATGCGAAACACAACTAGCTCTTTACTGACACAAAGTGATGAGTACTATCGACCAGAGTTCTCAAACTGATTCCGTATTTCTTGATTTCCAGAAGGATTTGACACCGTACCTCACAAATGGCTTTTAATCAAACTGCGTGGTTATGGTATATCACCCCAAATTTGCTATTGGATAAGGGATTTCCTGTCAGAGAGGACAAAGTTTATAGTAATCAAAAAAATGTTTGTAATTCTTATGGGACCAAACTACGTTGGTCATCAGTCCCAAGACTTAGAAACTACTTAACCTAAGTTAAACTAACCTAAGGACAACACACAAAAAAATGTTCAAATGTTTGTAGAGCTTATGGAAGTTAACTACGGGTTCATCAGTTCCTAAACTTACATACTACTTATGAACTAGCTTATACTAAGGAGGGCACAAACATCCATGCCCGAGAGGGGATTCGAGTCCCCGACCGCAGCGGCCATTCAGATCGAGACTGGCGCGCAGCAGACCGCTCGGCTACTGCGTCCGGCGACAAGACACACATGCATGCCCGACGGAGGATTCGAACCTCCTACGCGGGAGGCTCCGAGATCCGTAACGTGTCGCTCCAGACCGATCGGCTACTCCCGCGCGGCTTGTAGTAACCTATGTAAGGCATCGACTAACACAGAGGTGATATCCGGCTTTCCACAAGGTAGTATTATTGGCCCTCTACTGTTCCTTATTTACATAAATGATTTGGGAAAATAACGAAGCAGCTTTCTTAGGTTGTTTGCAGATGACGCCGTCATTTACCGTCTAGTAAAATCATCTGAAGATCAAAACCAGCTGCAGAACTATCTAAATAGGATATCACTATGGTGTAAAAATTGGCAATTGACTCTAAATAATGAGAAGTGTGAAGTCGTCCACATGAGTACGAAAAGAAATCCGTTAAACTTTGTTTACAAGATAAATCAATCAAAAGTGAAGGCCGTAAACTCCACAAAATACCTAGGAATTACTATTACTTCAGACTTAAATTGGAAAGAACACGTAGATAATATCGTGGGAAAGGCGAACCAGAGACTTCGTTTTATTGGCAGAACCCTTAAAACATGCAACAGAACTACAAAAGAAACTGCATATACTACGCTTGTCCGTCCACTTTTGGAGTATTGCTGCCCAGTGTGTGATCCTTATCAGGTGGGTTTGACGGAGGACAACGAAAAAGTCCAAAGAAGGGCAGCTCGTTTCGTATTGTCACGATACAGGGGAGACAGCGTTACGAAAATGATACAGCATCTGGGATGGGAATCATTACAACAACGGCGCTTATCGCTGCGGCGTGGGCTACTTGCGAAACTCGAATCAGAAACCTTGTCCTCCGAATGGGAAAATATATTGTTGAATCCAACTTACATAGGTAGAAATGATCATCATAATAAAATACGAGAAATCTGAGCTAGAACAGAGTGCTATTCGAGAATGGAATGGGAGATAAATAGTATAATTGTGGTTCGATGAACCCTCTGCCAGGCACTTAAATGTGATTTGCAGAGTATCGCATGTAGATGTAGATGTAGAACTTACAAACTACTTATGAACTAGCTAATGCTAAGGACGGTACAAACATCTATGCCCGAGAAGGTATACGAACCTCCGACCGTAGTGGCCGTGCAGACTGTGACTGAAGCGCCGCAGAACGCTCGGTCACCGCGGCCGGCTTGGCCCTCTACTGTTCCTTATTTAGATAAATGATTTGGGAAAAAATCGAAGCGGCTCTCTTAGGTTGTTTGCAGATGACGCCGTCATTTACCGTCCAGTAAAGTTATCAGAAGATCAAAACTAACTGCAGAACTATCTAAACAGGATATCACTAAGGTAAAGCAGTCAACAATCCGAAGATTGGTTTGAACACCACAGTGCTTTACTAGGCATGGTCCTGTTTGGAGTTGGTATGCCGTTGCCTTCCTCCGACCTTCGAACTGACTTACCCAGTCAGTTATAGGGGGACCTACAATTAAACGTGGGTTCCGAACGACGGTGCTACTCGGTATTTTTCACATGAGCAATACTTCCAGAGGTGAAAGAAGTGGAAAGTGACAGATAAAAATCCTAGGACCTGGCGGGGATCGAACCCGTGACCTTTGGATTCATAGTCTGGAACTCTACCGCTGTGCAACCGAGGCGGACCGGTGTAAAAATTTGCAATTGAGTCTAAATAATGAGAAGAGTGAAGTCGTCTACATGAGTACGAAAACGAATTTCGTCAGTGTGTGACAACCACCGACCGCTGTCCACAGGACCAGGAAATACAGCCCTCGTGCGCTGAGTGACGTGCCGCGAAATCGGGGAAACTCGCAGAATCAATCGGCGGCGTCGAGGAAAAAGCCGGCGGGGTGCTGGGTCTCCTTTTGCGGGCGTTCGCGGAACCCGCAGAGCTGTGGAGTCGCCGGCAGGGCGGGACGGGGCAGGGCCGGGCTTTCGCCGGCTGGGCGTTTGGCGGCTCCTTATAGGAGCGGCGCACAAATCACCCACCAGCCGTTTCTTCCCGCGCCGCCGCCAAAAGCGGAGGAGGCGCATTAGCACTCTGCACCAGAGGCGGCGGCAGTGGCGGAGGCGGAGGCGCTGCGTGTGCGCGGGGGACACTCTGCGTCCATCTCGCTACTCCCGCTCTGCGGCCGAACACCGATGCTCAATTAGAAGACAGCACTCTGCTAGCAGCCTACTGGCCGAGGGGGCCGTAGCGGTGTAGGCCACTGACGCAGCTTCCATCTCAGGGAAACCCATTGTATTTTTCCATGTTAACTGATTCATCCGCCGCTTCTTGGTAGAGCAAATTCATTATGAAAATTAAAGTACTGAATTTTGTGATTGTTCTAGAGGTTTGTTTATTTTGTGAATCGATTTTCGGTTTACTAGGCCATGATCAGACATTTTACTGAAGTTCAGTCAAAGAACTCGTGTTGTCAGTAAATCAGAAGAGATGTTACATACAGAAAAGTAAATTTACTTCTTTTGATGGAGCAGTTAGAGTGTAAATGAATATATGAATGAAATCTGTAAATAAATAGTACTGTGAAAAAGGAAACATAAATTTTTGTATCCCATCCTCGTCGCCACTTTTGCGTCCCAGCCTCGTCGCCACTTTCGTGTCTCATCCGCCGGTTGTCGTAGGTGTCGGTGGCCGAGTAGAAAGAGACACACAGGGAAATTGGATGCACGCGTGTGCAGGTACGGAGGTGACCAGCCAGTGGGACAGCAGAAACTACAAACACTGGAGTAAATTAGAACGAGATATATATTTCATAGAGACTTAGTAATACTTAACTTTTACATAGTTCTTGAATGCAGAATGCTGATACATAGTTTAGATAGAGGACTGCCTACTGATGATTCCTAGTGCCTATCCGATAGCCAAGTCTTAACTGCTGCCTATCTGATTCCCAAGTGGACGATGCAGCAGTCATGGCCACGAGCGGAGTTGCAGCAGAGGGCGCTCGTGGCCGATGTCGTAAGAACGCCGCGCCGTGCGTGCATGGCGGCGAGCGGCGAAAGTACGTGGCGCGCACTTCAGATTTGTGCGACACCACATAAATATCATACATAGAGAAACAGTGCAAACATAAATTCTTACAGTATGACTATAATGAATAAAAATAAAATTAAAGAAGAATATAATGTTGTAAGGGTTGTTCAAGTGCTTCAGTCTTACAAAGGAGATAATATATTTGATTTAGATTCTTTTGATCTTTTTGGTTTTACTGTGCAAAGACAGTGTTTTAGTTGTTAGCAATTTTGATGCTAAAGACAGTATAGACAGGTTGCTGAAATACTTTCCAGGTTTATTTACTACAGGACTAGGAAAAGCTATGGATTTTGCTGCCTCTGAAGGAAAATGCCAAACCAAAATTTTGCAAAGCTCGTGATGTACCGCTCGCTTTACGCGACAAAGTAGCACAGGAACTTCGCACATTGCAAGAAAATGTTTTAAGGGTTGTTCAAAACACCAGGTGACACAAATATTAGTCACATTAGAAACCTGGCACACTATTATAACTAAATAAACAGACAAAAATATAGGGTTCATAGGGGTGCATTGGAGAATTGAGAAACTTAACAAATCAGAGGTATGCACTCCAACTGAAAAACGGTGCATACCTCCGATTTGTTAAGCTTCTCAATTCTCCAATTCACCCCACCTTTACCCTCCTATCCAAAACCTATATTTTTCTCTATTTGTTTATTTACTTACAACAGTGTGCCAGGTTTCTAATATGTCTATCATTTGCGTCAACTGGTGTTTTGAACAACCCTTAAAACATTACATTCTTGTTTAATTTTATTTTTATTCACTATAGTCATGTTGTAAGAATTTATGTCTGCACTGTTTCTCTATGTATGGCATTTATGTTTCCTTTTTTCAGTACTATTAATTTACAGATTTCATTCAAATATTTATTTACACTGTAACTGTTCCATCAAAGAAGTTAATTTACTTTTCTGTATGTAACATCTCTCCTGGTTTACTGACAACACAAGTTCTTTGACTGTACTTCAGTAAAATGTCTGATGATGGCCTAATAAGACGAAAATCGATTCACAAAATAAACAAACCTGTAGAACAAACACAAAATCAATTATTTTTGTTTAGGTTTTCGTACGTCAGTCGGTAAAAATGGAATTCTTATAGAACAGTTGAAGAATACTGGCTAGCCTTCAGAGATAAAGAAGTGAAGACCGCATGACCATCATACAGGTAGGCCTAATATATGAGGGGTTCAGAGCGCAAGTGGCGTAACTGCACCGACGATAGTTTTAACTAAGAGGAGCATACATTAAGAAGTGTATAAAATTATTAATATTAATAAGTTATTTGTGCTTTTCAGGACCAGTCTTTAGCTTACTGCAGATAATGGAGAAGTGCTATGAGTGGAAAAAGGATCCATGTTTTATAGATGTAGGCAAGACTCATGGCCGCGTTCGTCGGAGAAAGCTATTGCCAGTTCTACAAGATTATGGAGTATGAAGCAAACTTCTGCAGGGAATTAAAGATCTTTTACGTAGATTGCCAGACAGCAGTTAGAGTTGAGGGTTCATGGTGCATGGTAGTTTCAAGGGTAAGAGATAACTGTAACCTGTCACCACTGTTGCTCATACTATTTACGATTTATAGATTGGCACAGCGACACTATTATTAGTAAAAACAAAATCAGCAGTCTCGCATATGCTTTGATGATGATGATGCCATTCTGGATTTAATATCTTCTGTGCTGCGATCATTATATGTTATTTTACTGGCTAACAAGGAAAGTACTTGGGCTCGAACAAACACATATACATCAAAATCGTATGAGAGATAATGTAAAGATCCCTTATTCCGCATCTGCAAAACTTTGCAGTCGTCCGTTAGAGGCCTCTGCGTGTGCCGTGTCACAATGCACTTTGAACTGTCGGTTCGACAGTAGGGACGATGCAGTGTCCCTCCAATGTTGCGATTTGTGACATTATTTGTGTAGTGAAGCGTCAGATAGGGCGACGATTGGTAATCAATCCTACTAATGTGTTGCGACTGGTTGAGATGAAGTTACGAAGAACCCTCCTTCGTGAAGATGGTATTAGTGTACAAGATGAATCATTCGCATGCTTTCTAGTATCTGTTATGGTACAGAATATGAGCATAATTTATATATTGTTGTAACACTAACACATAATGATGATAATAGGCACGATAATGACGAACAACTCATTGCAAGCGGTAGTGCTACGGTAAGTGCGAGAAGAGGCGATGGAAGCAGTGACAGTGAATACCAACAGTCTTCCGAAAAGTAGGTTAAAGTTGCAACTATCATCACGGCTTTTGATGACAATACGTTAGAGAACATGTAAGATACCTGCATTGCGTATGGCGTCTACAATTACATCTACAGTGCTATCTAGAGCACGTCTGCAGAGTTTTGCATAAAAACGATACCAAAATTCAAATGGTCAAATGTTTGTAGAACTTATGGGACCTAACTACGGGGTCATCAGTCCCTAAGCTTACAAACTACTTATGAACTAGCTAAGACTAAGGACGGCATAAATGTCCATGCCCGAGGGGGGATTCGAACCCCCGAACGTGGTTGCCGTGCAGACCGTGACTGGAGCGCCTCAATTCCCTCGGCCACCGCGGCCGGCAAAACGACACCCATGATAACATTAAGGTGTACGTAGAGATCCTGTAAGCAAATGTTCATACATATATGTTCGTTAGAGCCCATGTAGTTTCCTTGTAAGTAATAAAACTCATCTACCGCCTTTATTGTTTCGTTACCTAATCTAATTCCTTCGGATTCGACTAATTTTCTTTGAAGGTATTCCCTGTACCTTTCTTTATCTTCCATGATTGCCACTCACACAGTCTGTTCTCACACTGCCCACTTCTGCCAAGAATGTGAAGGTTAATATCTCTGACTTACAGTGATTTCACTTTGCACCCGAATACCAACTTAAATGGAGGGCAGATATATTGATTTTACAGATACATGCCAGTAAGATAATTTCACATACGAGTGCACCACAGAGCGATATACCGAATACCCACAGAGATCGACCACGTGGACACACATCTAATTATTCATGTGTGAGTGATTTTTTTTTCGTCGTGCTAACGCTGCAGAGGGCTGAACTTTATACGGCCGAAACATAAGTAGAAGTGGAAATTTTATGCGGCCTCAGTTCTGAAATGTGACACAACACGTTCTCTAAAATGTTTCTGTAGCGTTCGTCGTAGGCGGGACATGGTGCCCAGCCCCTTATTCACTGAACTGGCCGTGACAACCTGCCTACAAACCGCATTCAAGTTGGTTGGATCACCAGCCGTCGTAGCTAATCCGCGAGGCGGATTCAATTCGATATGTTCTTCTACCTTAACTGCGAAAGCGGCGCTTTAACGCTCTGAGCTATAGCGTCCTCGTATTCACAATATTTGTCGTTCAGTCGTTTCTGATGGGTTCCACAGTTCTCAAACTGTTTACGTATTTCAATTCATATTTTATTAAAAAAACTACCCATAAAAGCATACAGTGCATTACAAGCAGTATTTTGATTGAGGAACTACCACTCACTATATTGCAACAAATTGTATATTGTGGAAATCTGCAGCTGTAGACTTCAATTATATTGAATTAATACCGCTTCAGCTGTATGGTACTCTTTTATTTTCAACCAACTAGTTTAGTGACATTAGAGCCACGTTATCAGGGTTATTTGTATACAAAGAAGAGCAAATTCCACTAACAATTACGTTTTGGTATTTTACATTTGGAAAAAGAGAAGAAAACTGTAGGTGTAAAGTCTATAGTCAAATGTAAAATACCATAACGTAATTGTCAGTGAAAAGTACTTTTCACCTACAATTTTCTTCTCTATAGCCAAATGTAAGAATACCATAACGTAATTGTTAGTCGAATTCGCTCTTCTTTGTATACAAATAACCCTGATGATGTGGCTCTAATGCGACGAAACTAGTTGGTAGAAAATAAGTGAGTACCATACAGCTGAAACGGTATTCATTCAATATGATTCACTATATTGTTCCATTCATGTTTGGATTAAAGGAACAATGATAAATCGAAGGCAATGGTGTGAGCAAATTACTGATGTGATGCTGAATAAGTGAGGAGGTTATATGCAAAAATCAAAATGTTCACTAAAAGCTTTTTTCTCTAATAAAAATAAAACTTATCCAGGTGTATGTACGAATGAGAAAAACATATTGGAATCAAATGTACAATGTACAAAGAAAATACTTCTCTAACTGACGTTTAAACATAGATATGTTCGCATTTGCATGAACCACTAGACATGTTCTGCTAAGATTGATTTTCATAGTCATTCTTTTTTTTTCTTTTTCTGTTATTTTTCTTTTTCAAAGTAACTAATATTGTGTAATGCTTGCTATACTACACCGTGTTTGTAACAATTTAGTATGCAATATCCTGCAAATTACTACGGAAACACAAATATTCCTTTTCAGTCTTTTTCCAAAAGTTAATGTTTTATTATTGTATCAAACTTCCTTTTAAAATTTTCATATCATCATGAGAGACTGCAGGGTTGTAACAATGACATTGTCTGTTGTTCGCAAGGGTCGATGAACGTAAAAAACGCAATCAGTTCCAAACAATCAGTAGCAGTTTCCTCCACTCCGTATTCAACTACCTAGGTGTATAGTCAATAACGGATTCGTATGAACTCTTGTCCTCTTTATTTTGCCAGTTTTCTTGAAAAACAGTTTTTATAAACCATCGATATCTTTCTTTCTGTGATGTCAGATTAGGTAGCTGGTTTCGTGATGGTTGATCCGTGTTTCAGAGGGGACTTCCGCTCTTTTGCAGAGACAACTCTAGCTCATTCATCGAGGTGGTGCGAACATCAGATTGACGCCACCAACCCATCACCACCACCACATGCTCAAGGTGACCATGTCGGCTGCTAATATTCGCTACAACTATTCAAAAATCTATTGGCGTATTTTTGCTTTAGGAAATTGGAAAAAAACATGTTATTAAGTCTTCATTCATTATCTCACATACAAAAGAAAAACAGAATTTCTCGCATTAAATTTAAAAGGAAAGTAGCAAGAAAATATCTACATAAAACCCACTTTCCGAGTTTCTGTATTCGCAAAATCCTTGACACTGTCACTGGTGGCAACATTGCTATCATGTTCAATACTAACAAAATATGAAAATTTGTTAGTCTACTTACCCAAGTAAATATTTTATTGTCTTTAATCTAGAAGCATGTATTTTCCTGTAAGCTATTGTGACTGGTAATATTAGATAAGTTCTAAGTGAGAAATCAAAGATGAATTGGTTAGTCAACTTACATGAGTAAATTTTTTATTTTCTTTTATCTAGAAATACGTAATTTACTGCGAGTTACTGTGACTGGTACTATTAGATAATTTCTAAGTGGGATAAAATGGAATTTGAAAATAAAAAATCAAGTATGTTCAATGGGAATGCGCAATCTTCTATGCATATTAGCAGAATTTCTATTTCATTAAACAGATTGTTTTCATCAATATCAGATTCTAAATCTTTGCCCAGTTTACTTTTCAACCATTACCTGGCCTCCTTATTTCCTCTGCATTCTTTCTTCATATATATGTTTTGTAGAAAGGAGAAATATTTTAAAGCCGCGCTCCAAGGCGCTTTGCTTAAGTGCGCGCATTTGCCCGCCGTCAGAGTTTCGAGTCCTCCCTCGGGAATATATATATATATATATATATATATATATATATATATATATATATATATATGTGTGTGTGTGTGTGTGTGCGTGTGTGTGTTAAATTAGTTTGTCAGTCTAGGGACTGATAACTATAGCAGTTTGGTTCAATATGCTTACAAACATTTGAACATTTGGAATATGATAAACATTGCAGAGCTAAAAAGTAAATTAGAGGAATTATTCTTTCTACTGCAGTTATCCATTTTTATTTCACGCGTTCAGTTGCAGATTCAGTCACGGATTCTACAGTCATTCCTTTTGAAATATATGTTTTAGGCACAGGCATTTTTAATGCTCAACAGGTGCTCAGTTTTTTCGTAACGGTCTGTACTTCTAGACGAGTGCTGTAAGTGTGTAACCCATTTTGTGAATGAAAGCAGTTACATGGCATTCAAAAAGTATGCATTGAAAACAATAAACAGAATCACTTGATCTTGAACGCACGACGCAGTCTGTTTTAGCAGTTACGTTATTTGATAACTTCTTTGTAAAACATGCATCTGAAAATCGTCTATTTTTAGTATTGGAACGAGCGTCGTGCACACCAAACCATCGGAGGATCTCGTCTCTACACCTCTGAGCAGTCAAACAGGCAATCTGAACGACACAGAGTTCCTTACTTCCGCCAATACTGGCTTCTGCTCAAACCATTCGTCCACCGCCATGATATGACGTTTCCTGCACATCTATCTCTTCTACCTATCTCTTTAGCCATTTTCCCGCAGACGCAGGGTCGACACTGTGTTAAACGCGGATTTGGCATGGGTTCATAATTACAGGGTGGCCGGGTGCCCTTCCTGCCGCCACCCCATGCCCCCAAGAGGAAATGAGTACCCCAAATGTCTACGTCTAATGGTATAAATGTACGAAAGTGTAAAGTGTTACGAAATGTTTGCGAACTGTGCAACTGAGGTGGGACTTGGGGAACAGCCCGGTATTCACCTAGGGGAATGTGGAAAACCGCCTAGAAACCACATCCAGACTGGCCGGCACTCGGACCTCTTTCGTTAATCTGCAGGGCGGATTCAAACCGGGGCCGGTACGCCTCCCCGTCTCGGAAAGCGGTGCGCTAGACCACACAGCTAACCGAGCGGGTATGATGTTGTTTCCAGCACATAAGCAGGATCGTTTCGAGTTCTAAGTTCTCTTCAGATGAGGGAACGACGATTGTCCGGTTGAATACAAAATCTTGACTCATCTGTGAACAGAACCTGCGCCATTCGTTACAACTCCTTACGACTCCATTTATGATGTTCCGCCGCCCAGTTTCTACGGGTTAAACTATAACGAGTACTTTAATTGGCCACACACCATAGGCCTACATGCATAAAGCCTACATTCCCGAAGGCGATTTCGAACTGTTTGTGTTGACATTGCGAGTACTATTGCAGCCTGGAGGGTATGTCGCAGCTGAGTTGCAGTCATTCTCCTGTCTCGACGGGCTATTAAGTGGAGATAACGGTCATATCTTGCTGATGTTACCAGTGGTCGACCTTGGCATTACCTTCTTTTAACGGTTCCTGTTGTCTGAAATCGCCTCAAGGTGCTGGAAATCACACTTTGGTTCACTCCAATAGCTGCAGCCACCTCCCTCTATGTCCCGTGTGCAACCTTCCTGTGGCTCTCCAATCCATAGCTTTGGGTACGTCACGCTGTTTTTGCATTGCACTACCTGCTCATTACACTATCTCATTGTGTAATTCGTTTGGTACAGTAATCACAAGTCAACACCAATCCCCTATGCAGCAACTTTTTGTTATTACCACTATCTCGGTTGTCGACATGTTGTAGTCTCCACTCCGTAGAACCCACAGAAAGATTCCGAACCATTTTGGTTCATTTTGCCGATGACAATCCTTGACATCCTAGTTATCTTAACTGATCACCTAACTGTATTGTATTAAATTGTATTTTTCGCATCGTGAATTATCCTGAATTATCTACTATCACTTTAGGTTATAGCGGAGAAGCACTCATGGTAGATCACGTCTCCCGAAGACACATCGCCTTTTTCACAGGGAACACATCCAAAAATTACCGGCGGCGGTGAAGAACTAACTGCAAAAACCTTTCTGATTGTCCTATTTAACACGATCTTTGGAAGCAAAAACTTGAAGCACAATTTTTCAACTTTTCTCCAAACCTTTTTTCCATGTAAATGTTTCTCGTCAATAATCATGGAATCAGAGTGCTAATTTGGTTTTCAATTGGAATGAACAGCTTTGACCATGGCTTTATACTGTTTATATTACGAATGTTTTACAAGAAGACGTGAAATCGAAATTTAGATAATATGGTAGCACAGTGGTAGAGTGTCGGACTATGAAACCAAAAGTCGCGGGTTCAATCACCACCAGGTCCTAGGGTTTTTAATCTGTCACTTTCCACTTCTTTCACCTCTGGTAATGTTGTTGATGTGAAGAAACCGAGTAGCACCGTGGTTCGGAACCCACGTAACTGGCTGTGTAACTCAGTTCGGAAGTCGAAGGAAGGCAACAGCATACCACCTGCAAAGTGGACCATGCCTAGTAAAGCACTGTGGTGTTCAAACCAAACTTCCGATTGTTGACTGCTTTACCTTTACCTTATTAAAACACAGCCGTACAAAATCGACCTTATGGTGTGTGTTTGCAAGTCTTAATGGAGAGCGCAAATTCTTACAAATCGTTTCACAACATGTGCCTCACCTTTTGTATGATAAATGCCGCTCTGATGTTTCCACAGAAACTGCTTATGACGCATTACATACGTGAATGACAGTACACCGAAACTCATGTGTCGCGTGTACAGCCCAAAACGACCGTTTCCTCTCGTTTTCGTGCAAATCCAGTGGATGTATTCATATCAGAATACGAGTATTTCTAGCATTCAGTATACGTGAAAGAGGGCGCAAATAAACGTTTGCTTCTTAGGTATTTTGAAGAGGGAGAGTACAAAGTAATAGTTGGGCGATGGATCGTTGAGCATTTGGCACCAGCTCCCCCCACCCCCCCCCCCCACCCCCCCACCCCCCTTGCACCTCAGGCTGCGGCCACCTGTGCTCTTTTACATCTTGCTGGGATTTCTAATATGCATTTGCCTCCTTGTCAACAGAAGAGTTTCTCACATCTAGTACTTCTGTATGAAAATGCTTTTGATGGTTCAAAAATGTTCAAATGTTTGTCAAGCTTAAGGGACTTAACATCGGGGTCATCAGTCCCCGTACTTACAAAGTACCTATGAACTACCTTATACTAAAGGCACAAACATTCAGGCCCGAGGGGGATTCGAACCCCCGACGGGGAGCGGTCCCGCGCATCGTAGCATGGCGCCTGCATTTTATGGCATTCATGTAATTGAAAATTTAAAAACGTGTACACAACAATTTCACATACATCAGCCCCCAATATTCATCATGATTCCTTACATCACCCACTGACTGGCAGATGTTATTATATTCATCTTGTGTTACAGTTGTTGCTTATTGCGTATCATCGATCAGCTAGTAACTTCTGTGTCGACGAAATCGAGAAAAGGTGAACTACTGTAATTTAACAACCATGTGTTCCATGCAAATACAGGAAGCTTTAAAGCAGTATATTTTTCCGGGTCAAGACACTTCGAACAGAGCCTCCTATTCACCGTAATGGAGTAGTCCTCCACTCCACGAACATGTTCGTGTTTGCTCTCAAGCATTTCATAGGGTCATGAGAGATATTTGTGTACCTGTGCTGTGTGTTTGTGTAGAACGACCACAAACACTAATCGCAGGTAGCGCTGGCACCACACTGAGATTATCTGGATGCGATTATGAGAAAATGTTAATTTCCCATAAAGAAGGGAGGTTTTAAGACAGTCATTCGTTGAATATGTGATTACGGCTCGTGAGTTTGGGATCGGTAACGGATAGAATTGATAGGAAAAGTTGCGTCGCTGGTACTGATACCTCCAAAGATCACTACACCACTATCCTTACCGACAGCCGCGAGCGCAAGAACATTACAACTGCCAATGCCAGTGTCTGGATTGCCGCAAGAGATCGCACACTTTACTACCGTAGTCTTATTAAAAGCAACTCGACCGCTGACAGAGGCTTTATTGAAATCCACCATTTTCAGGGAAGCGGTGAGGTTGCATTCATTAAATAGTGTCATATATATATATAATGTTTGTCTGTATGACCTCTATGTGTCCATAAACCATTCCTTCGATTGCAGTGAAACTTTTGTGAACTGTTCACCGTATGCCCACTAAGGTTCCTGACCCAAAACCAAAAGAGCATGACTCATAGTTCAGGAGATATGACGTCATAAATAATGAGAGGCCAACGCGAGAAAATACCCAATTATTGGAAAATGGGAGTAGTTAGGGACCTGCAGAAAAGTTTACACTTAGCTTCGGAAGTTTATGAAGCGTTTTGTAACTGAACCCCCCCCCACCCTCAAGAGGATGAAACGAAAAGAAGTCTACCGCTCACAACAGTTTCGCTGTGTAGATGCCGTATAACTGTTGCATCAGGCATGACCTGGTATCAAATAAAGTTAGCATTACAGATTTGCACGTTACTATTTATTTTTGTCTGCAAGTCTCCCTTAATTCTCTTGCATCCAAAATTAAGCAATCTGTTTTCTTTATCTCTATCTATATAAAAGCGAAAGGACACTCACTCACTCACTTACTAAAAACGAAATATCGAAAAATGAACTATGAAGCTGAAATTTGGCACAATGTAGTTTATAGGTAGAAAACGTCAGCTAATAAAGAATTATGCGATTGTGCATGGCGGAGCATACTTCTACAGATTCACGAAATCTACAGATTCATTCCGATCTTCACAAAACTTCGCACATTTGACTTTCAAAACAAGAGGGTGGTCACCGTCTACCTTAAGTTTCATACGGTGCATGGGGGAGGGTACTTTACAACATAAAAATGGATGTCTAAGTACCCTGGTCGCGCCATAACTTGAGAACGTCTCGACCGATTTCACAGATCCCTTTTTAGTTGTTTTCGTTATTCTCAGAACAAATTTTGTATGAAATAAAACTGGAATATTAGAGAACAACAAAGTACGTTTTCAATGTGACCCTGCGTTTCTGTTGCATAGAAATCTATAATTTTGTCGCGATATTGATGAAATTTTTCTCACTCTACGTTAAAAACAAGATGAATGTCACTGCATGTATAAAATTTCATTCGGTGCATTGTGGAGGGTACTTAACTTACCGAATTTACAAAATGCCTAGTTTTGCTCCAATCTTTATGAATTTTTGCACACATGACTTTTAAATTAAGAGGAAGGTCACTGGGCACATAAATGTTTGTATGGTACATGACAGAGGGTACCTTGCAGAAAACTTTGCTGAGAGAGGGAAAGGTGGAAACGAACAGAGAGATGGGAGAGAAAGAGGTGGATGCAGGTCGAAGGGGGAAGAGGATGTGGACTGCGAGACTGTAGGATAAACAAACACCGGCGGGTTTACAGCTAGTATCTGATAAGCAGTACGTACACAATGTCTTGATTGATGTAAATTAGTTTTGTAAGGATTTCATATCCCTCTTTTTAGAAAAAGTATGAGTAGTTCATGTTATAACGGAGATTACAATTACTCAACTTCAAGCTAGATGAAGGAAAAAAATACAATAAAATTAGGTATGGAAGTAGAGGCAAAAAAAGTTATCGGAAACAAAAAAACTGGAAAATAAGAGTACAATACATGTACAATGTAGGCCACGAAGTTAAAGAGAGAAACTTAGGTGGCTGATAAAATTTTCGCGCTTCAAAATTTCATGCAACTATCTTGAATCCATGACTTCACGCATTTTCCCTTCCACTTTCAAGAAATGAACCCTAAATTCTGGAACAGATGCGGCATTTGTAATTCCCTATCTTTTTAAGAGACCTAATACAGATAAGTAGGAAACTTCATTAATCTAAGACAGACTTGATTACTGAGAACAAATTGTAAAGTAAAATTCATTTTATTTGGTTTTGCAGCTTCCTTTCGTTGCCTTTCGTGCCGTTTAAATCATATGCGTGTATTCCAAAAGTATTCGTCTACCGCTCTCCGCTACAGCCTGTTAAGGGGTTGTTTACCTAAACGATCACATTTGTACAATGTGATTGGCTGGGCTACAGTTAAATGGCCGACACATTCGGCCGGTAGCCAAAGAGCGATTCGTCTCCTCCAGATTTCATCGTGCCGTCCTTTGAGAATGGAGTCAACAGTGTGTGCATCGGGTCAGGGCAGTTTACGTCGATTTAAGATACAGTGCATCGCTTTGCCGATGATACTCATCACCTTGCCTACTACGGTGATTCGCAGTGCCTCAAGAGTTGTTCATGCATTGCGACTTAGAAATTATCGCGGACTGTCACTCACATGTATGGACTTTATTAGTCTGGAATGACTGAACTTATCCAACGCCAAGAGATGAGTATTCATTTTTTTTGTAATAAATTTGACGTGTGTTAATAAAGTTGTGATGGGATCTTTCTGTTGAAGTGCCTTAGCAATAGCCTCCATATAAATGAGAAACGCAGAAGGTGCAAAGAAGAGCGGCGTGCTACATTACAAAGGAAGAAAGATTAGTGTTCAGGCTCCCGTCAAGATCGCGACAGTAGAGACGGAAATCTCGTTCGCATTACTTGGGTAAGGATGAAGAAGGAACTCGGCCGCGCCCAGACAAAAGAACTATCTCAGAATTTGCCTGGAGTAATTTTATGGAAATCATAGAAAACCGAAAGCTGTATGTCCAGTGACGGATTTGAACCACGGTTCTGGAAAGCTACTCCAGTGTGCTTCACTACAAGTTGATTCATCGAGTGTGAAAGTTTCCTAGACGATCTCGGCTACTCCACTGGTAGGTGATTCAAGGAAGGCGCTCTGCGTCACGTTGTGGTTTATTGTTCAAGTTTCGAGAACGGCACATACCTGGAAGACTCACGGAATATACTGCTTCTCCCTTTTGCAGGTTCGGGGGCAAGAAGTGAACTGCGGTTTTTCCTTGGCTGTCGTAAAAGGCAAGTGAAAGGTGTCTGAGATATCGTGACGCTTAGATTTTGTAGCACAGTGTTTAATAAAAAATGTGAGTAATGTTAAGAAATGTTTGTGTTATCTTCTGGGTTTATGCTGCTCTAATAGTAGTGATGGAAACTGTCTTCAGGTAGATGCATTACAGAGAAGAGTGAATCATGATAATGACAATATGTTTGATTCAACGTTTGCAGATTACTTTAAATTAGCATTGTTTAGTGATTTTAGTTTATAAGGTATGAAGGATTGATGACGTAGGAGGGAGTGATCCCTTTAACAATGAAAGCAACCAATCAATGTACGGCTTCTTCCTGCGTATAGCTCTCGGAGGGATAAAATCAGACGAGCTGACACGGAGGTTCATCAGCAAAAAAACTCCACGCGTTTTCTCGACTGGAAGTGGAGGACGGGGTAAGTGATGATCACAGTACCGTCCGCCACGCAGCCATACGTGGTTTTCGCAGGTCTAATGTACATGAAAGTTTCCTAGATAGTAAAATTATTTTCCGTTGTTGCGACAACAGCACCATTTACTACAATATGAATAATACCACCTTATAGTTGTCTTGTAATTTACACGATGGCTTGCTGAACAGGAGCGCCAGTAGTTTCTTTCATTCTGTTCTCAGTAATAATTGAAGTTTTGTATTTGGTCATTCGTACAGCTGAGGCGTCTTTACCTCTTCTCACACGGAATATGTAACCAAATGGTGCTAGAGAGCTAGGAATTTTGACGTTTAACATTTCGGTGCCTGAGAAACCCTCTTAAGACAGCTCGAATTCGAAGGGTTGGTATGCACGTGCGGTACCATCTACTCCAGTATTACAGTGCCTGACCCAAGGCCGTAACTGTGACCTCTGTGCGTTTTGGCTTTAGCGTCAAAGATCGTCCTCCATACAGTCTCGGAATGACGCCACTCGATTTTTATCTGTTTCCCGCCTTCCCCTCGTCAACCTTATCGAACACCTCCGGATCTCTTACACTACTGCAAACTTGAATCGAATAATCCTGCTGTCGCCCTTCTAATCATCAACCCTAGCATGCAGCTACGCCTTTATATTCCCACCCCTATCCCACTCCATACACTTCATATCCCACCTCAATGCTACTTCAACCACCCTTCCCACACAGTTGTCCGTTTCGATATTTATCCACCCTACAATCTATAATTCCTCCCCACCTCTCTTATGGCTCCCGTCTGGTATCCTACCTCCCGTCCCTACTCTTCTCTTCTCGTGTTACTCCCACATATCCAACCCTACCTCATAACCTGCCCTCCACTCTGTATTTTTCATCTGTTTTACCATCTTTATCATCTTCTGGAACGTCCTACCCAACAGGCCCATTCATTTTCCACCCAATCTCTTCCTACTCCAGATCAGCTCCACTTTCTACCCAAACGTTTCCTCCCAATATAAGTCCTTCACCTACAATTGTAATCATTGCGCACTGTGTGTGTTTAATAATATCTCATATTTCGTGTGTTGCTTTTTTAATTGTGACTAATGTTTGCCTTTGATATATTTACCCATAAAACGAGCACGCGTTATTAATACTGGCCTCGAAATTTTAGCTTCGTTCTCAAATTACTGGTACCCTGGGGAACTTGACAATGAAGAGCCCCTTGGCTTTTAGAAAAAATGTTACCTACAAACATGCGTATTATTCACGTAGAATAAGAATGTGGAATACAAATAGGGGTTTAACATATATGTAGTAGATGACCTTGGAAATTCCAAGAGGCTTATCGCGGATGGTGCTGTCGTACAGTGCTCAGTGACCTCTTGGGACGCAAGTGTTAATTAATTACAAGTGAAGAGGGGCGGCATTTATCCTTTATCATCAGTGATACATCTGTCCCTATATCCAGGGCTTAACTTCTGAAATTTTATGAGCCGATATTAACACCTGAATATTTTGTCCCAGTTTTCACTAAACGCCCTCTCCTACCATACACGAAAAGTCAAAAGTGACTTACAATAAATAACTTTACAAACTACTTTTCTACAATTCAGGTGTATCGATAGATATTGTCATAATCAAAACAATAAAACCACAAATTTATTTAAAACAACAGGTTGTAAGTACACTCCTGGACATTAAAATTGGTACACCACGGAGATGACGTGCTACACACGCGACATTTAACCAACAGGAAGAAGATACTGTGATATGCAAATGATTAGCTTTCCAGAGCACGTTGGCACCGGTGCCGATCCCTACAACGTGCTGACATGCAAAATTTCCAGCCGATTTCTCCTACACAAACAGCAGTTGACCGGCGTTGACTGGTGAAACGTTGTTGTCATGCCTCGTGTAAGGAGGAGAAATGCGTACCACCACGTTTCCGACTTTGATAAAGGTCGGATTGTAGCCTATCGCGATTGACATTTATCGTATGGCGACATTGCTGCTCGCGTTGGTCGCGATCGAGTGACTGTTAGCAGAAGATGAAATCGCTGGGTTCACGAGGGCAATACGAAATGCCGTGCTGGATCCCAACGGCCTCTTATCACTAGCAGTCGAGATGACAAGCATCCTATCCGCATGGCTGTAACGGATCGTGCAACCTCGTCTCGATCCCTGAATCAACAGACGGGGACGTTTGTAAGACAACAACCATCAGCACGAACAGTTCGACGACGTTTGCAGCAGCATGGACTGTCAGCTCGGAGACCACGGCTGCAATTACCCTTGACACTGCATCAGACAGGAGCGCCTGCGATGGTGTACGTAACAACGAACCTGGGTGCACGAATGACAAAACGTCATGTTTTCGGATGAATCCAGGTTCTGTTTACAGCATCATGATTGTCGCATCCGCGTTTCGTGACATCGCGGTGATCGCACATTGGAAGCGTGAATTCGTCATCGCCATGGTGGCGTATCACCCGGCGTGATGTTATGGGGTGCCACTGGTTACCCCTTGTTCGCATCGACGGCACTTTGAAGAGTAGCCGTTACATTTCAGGTGAGTTACGACCCGTGCCTCTACCTTTCATTCGATCCCTGTGAAACCCTATACTTCAGCGGGATAACGCACGACTGCATGTTGCAGGCCCTGTACGGGCCTTTCTGGATACGGAAAATTTTGTTTGCTGCCCTGGTCAGCAGATTCTCCAGGTCTCTCACCAATTGAAAACATCTGGTCAATGGTGGCCGAGCAGCTGGCTCGTCACTACACGCCAGTCCCTACTCTTGCATTTGTACCCGTACACGCCATTCAAGCTCTGTTTGACCCAATGCCCAGGCGTATCAAGGCCGATGTTACGGCCAGATGTGGTTGTTCTGGATACTGATTTCTCAGGGTCTGTGCACCCAAATTGGGTGAAAATGTAATGACATATAGTATAATATATTTGTCCAATGAATAACCGTTTATCATCTGCATTTCTTCTTGATGTACCAATTTTTATGGCCAGTAGTGTATTTGTAAATATATTGGACTCAACGTCTTCAGAAATCAGTCCCTTAGTCTTACAAACTACTTAAACTAACTTAGCTAAGGACAAAACACACACACACATATGCGAGGATTCAAACTTCCGACGGCGAGCGACTGCGAGATCCGCAAAAGACGCCTTAGAACTCTCCGCCACTCTACCGAGGCTCAACATTTGTCAGCCTGCGAACTATTCAACGAACCATGCTGTAGACCCAATGGTGTGTACCCTAGCTGACTGCGATACACAATGCTTTTTGCATCGCCTGGGCCCGTCATAACCGATATTGGACTGCTGATGACTGGAAACATGTTGCCTGAACTGACGAACCTCGTTTCCAATTTTATCGTGGGGATGGACGTGTAAGAGTACGGAAACAACTTCGTGAATGCATGGATCCTGCTTGCTCAAGCTGGTGGAGGCTCCATAATTGTGTTGGGTCTGTGCCTTTCGAGTGACATGGGGCGCCTGATACATCTAGATACGACTCTTGACAGGTAACATCTACGTAAGCTTCCTGGCTGTTCATTTTCATCCATTCATGTCCAATTCATGTCATGACAGGCTTGCAGAATTCCAGTAGGACAATGCGACACCCCACACGACGAGAATTGTTACAGAGTGGCACACTCTTTGATCTGAAACACCTCCCATGCCTATGAAACTTGCTGTACTTAAACATTATTAAGCATACCTGGAATGCCTTGCAACGTACTGCTCAGAAGATATCTCCACCGTCTTGGAGTCATGCTGTCAGTTACCTCCATCACTACTTATGATATCAGACGAGTCCATTCCAAGTAGGTTTTCGGCACTTTTGCTTGCTCACGGGTGTACCACGCAGTATTAGGCATCTGTACAGTGTTCTTTGGATTTTCAGTGTATCTCGCGAGAAGATCACGACGATAAAATTATAGAAATTCGACCCCATAGGGAGGACTCTGACAATAACTTATTGGTCATGAACTGTAGGATGAAACTAAAAAAAAAAATGCAAAGGGGTAGTAAAGTAAGGAGATGGGACCTGGATAAATTGAAGGAACCTGAAGTTCTTGAGAATTTCAGAGGGAGATTTCGGCAATAATTGACAGAAACATGGGGAAATAAAGCAGTAGAAGAAGAATGGGTAGCATTGAAAGATGAAACAGTGAAGGCAGCAGAGGACAAAATAGGTAGGCAAGACCTACAAGGAATTCTTGGATATCACAGGAAGTACTAAATTTAATTGATGAAAGGAGAAAACATAAAAATGCAGTAATTGAATCAGGAAAAATGGAGTACAGACGACTAAGAAATGAGATTGATAGGAATTGTAAAATAGCTAAGCAGGAGTGCCTAGAAGGCAAATCCAAGTATGTAGAAGAATGTATAAATAAGGGAAAAATAGATACGGCCTACAGAAAACTACAAGACACATTTCGAGTCAAGAAAAGCAGCTGTATGAATATAAATAAGTAAGATGGAAAACCAGTTCTCAGCAAAGAAGGTAAAGCTGAAAGGTGCAAAGAGTATATAGAGGGGCTCTACAAAGGAAATGAACTTAGTGACAATATTGTAGGAAGGAAAGAGGATGTAGATGAAGATGAAATAGGGAAAACTGTACTGAGAGAAGAATTTGACAGAGCACTTAAAGACCTAAGACGAAACAAGGCCCCTGGATTCGACGACACTCTCTCAGCACTACTGAAGTCTCTGGGAGAGCCAGCCATGATAAAACTGTTTCACCTCGTGCGTAAGACGTATAAGACAGTGGAAATACCCTCAGACTTTAAGAAAAATGTAGTAATTCCCACTGCAAAGAAATCAGGTGTAGACAGGTGTGAAAATTACAGAACCATCAGTTTAATATGTCATGGTTGCAAAATTTTAACACGAATTATTTACAGAAGGATATAAAAGCTGGGTAGAAGCCGACCTTAGGGAAGACCAGTTTGGATTCAGAAGAAATGTAGGAACACGGGAGGAAATCCTCAGTTTACGGCTTATCTTAGAAGATAGACTAACGAAAGGCAAACCTGCATTTCTAACTTTTGTAGATTTGGAGGAACCTTTTGACAATGTTGATTGGAATACACTCTTTCAAATTCGAGATCAGCAGGTGTAAAATATATCAGAGTGGAAGGGAATGAAAAGGATGCAGAGGTTGGGAAGGGTGTAAGACAGTGTTGTAGCCTTTCCCCGTTGTTATTCAATTTGTTCAATGAACAAGCTATAAATGGAAACAAGGAGAAATTTGGAGACGGGATTAAAGTTGAGGGCGAAGAAATAAAAACTTTGCGTTTTGCTGATGACACTGTAATTCTGTCAGAGACAGCAAAGCCCTGGAGGATCAATTGAACGGAATTGTCAGTGTGATCAAAGGAGCATACAAGATGAACATTAACAAGAAAAAACAAGGGTAATGGTATGCAGTCTTAGAAAATCAGGCGATGCTGAAGGAATTAGGTAACGGAACAATAAAGGTGGTAAATGAGTTTTATTATTCGGGAAGTAAAATAACTTATGATGGTCGCAGTACAGAGGATATAAAATGCAGAATGGCAATGGGTAGAAAAGCGTTCTTGAAAAAGAGAAATTTGTTAATATCGAATATTGATTTAAGCCTAAGGAAGTCCTTTCTGAAGGCATTTGTATGAGAGTGAAACATGGACGATAAACAGTGCGGATAGGAAGAGGATTGAGGCTTTTGAAATGTGGTGCTACAGAAGAATGCTGAAGATTAGGTGGGTGGATCGCGTAACTAATGAGGTGGTACTGAACAGAATTGGAGAGAAAAGGAATTTCTGGCATACCTTGACTAAAAGAAAGGATCGGTTGGTAGGAAACATTCTTAGACATCAAGCAATCGTGAATTTAGCGTTGGAGGGAAGTGTGTGGGGTAAAAATCGCAGAGGGAGACCAAGAGAAGCATATAGTAGGCAGATTAAAATGGCTGTAGGTTGCCGTTCTTAAGAGGCTTGCTTAGGATAGAGTAGGGTGGAGAGCTGCATCAAACCAGTCTCCGGACTGCAGACCACTATAACAAAAGGGAGTCTTGCAGTCAGTTGTTTTTCCGGCGGCCTGTACGCGACTGTAACAGGAAAACTAGGACGTGACAAGGCGTATACGAAGATCCCTTCGCTACACAACGGGAGATGACTAGCGAAGTGTTGCTGTAGATGTTGATGTAGGTGTGGAATCGATTTCAGACCGGCACGTTAATACAGATGGAAGTTTCGCAACAAGAAATGAGAAGGCTTATGAGTAAATAGCGGAGAGAATAAGAGAAACTGAAACGAGACAGGGCAGCGGTGCGGCACGATCGGCGGTGTAGGAAAATAGAGGTATCTGAGGCGCGGCGGTGTGCTGTGATTGCGGTTCGCGTCTGCTCGGGGCGCTCATACACACCTGCCGCCGCCAACAGCGTGGCAGTGTGCGAGATTGATCTCGGCGCAGATCGACGCAGGGAACCGCGGCATCTGCGCATGCGCGGCCGGCCGCCTGCGTTCTGCGCAGCCGCGGGCGCAGATGAAAGCGCGTCACGTGACCGCGTCACCGGCGCGCCTCCTGATTGGCGGCTGATAACTCAGCACGGCAGACGGCGGGTAACGAGCTGCCAGCCTCTGTTCGCGGAACGGCCGGCGTATACCGGGGGCCGATATTTACGACGGAGTCCCGGCCGCGGCGAAGCAAATACTTTCCCAGCACCGAGGCTCGGTGCTGCACTTCCGTGAACTCCGACGGTTGTTTCTCAGAGAATCGGAGGCGCAGTCCGATAGGGAATGGGGACTGAGACTTTACTATGAACTAATACACGCCGTTACGATCTGTTACTTAGTACTTTGAATGAAAATATATATGCCTGCCATGAATACGGTATTTAAGATTACCTGACATAGTCTGGTCTGAAGGCGATCTAATCGTTTTATAGTTTTCAAAATAACAAGAAAAAGATCGCACACTAAGTTAGTTTATTAAATGACGACCGGTTTCGGTGCACTGTGTCACCATCATCTGGTCACATCTTGTTATTTTATACCCAATTTTTTAACAGGATGACCGGATTATAACATAGTGACTACTGACTTAGTGACTAAGTGCAATGTTTCACTTGTTATTTTATACCCATTTTTTTAACAGGATGACCACATCATAACATATATGTGACCAGATGATGGTGACACAGTGCACCGAAACTGGTCGTCATTTAATAAATTGTTAGTGTGCGATCTTGACTTGTCATTTTGAAAACTTTAAATACGGTGTTTGACTACTGTGTAGTTTCACTACATAACTTGAGAACGACCCGACAGATTAGTTTTGGGTCAACGATCTTTCTTCTTCTTTTATTTTTTATTTTATTTTATTATTTTTTTCTTCGTACAAGCTTTTAAGAAATAAAATTTTAGCTAAATCCAACGAAAATTTGAAAAATTTGGGAAAAACCGAAAGTGCGATTTATCAATGTGTCCGTGTGTTTCTACTGCATACAGCACTATAGTTGTGTTACGATTTTGATGAATTTTTCACAGTTGAACTAGAAAACGAGAGGGTGATTACTGTCTACAATAAAAATTTATGGTGCAAATGGAGGGTACCATGCAAAAACGTTGTTTTACTAATCGCCACGAAAGTTGACATATATAAGAGTTTTCCTAGATGGGCGGGAGGGTGGGGGGGAGGGGAAGAGGAGATGAACCAAGGAGGCCGAATGAAGGAGGGGGAGAAGAAGAAATTAGTCGAATGAGCAGAAGATGGAGATGAACAGAGTGGTGGGTGGGGAACAGAGTGCTGGAGACGTAGGAGGAAGGAAGGGTTTTCAGGTATGTGATTCGTATCCACGCAGCAATTGTTACCTCACGGTAAGGAATGTATGTACCAAACTTGGTTGAAATCAGTCCAATAGTTTAGGAGAAAATGAGCAGCATTGTCGCAAAATGCAGCAGTTTTTCGCGCATCTCATTGTTTATAACGTCATATCTCGTGAACTATATATCGTTCGTGAATCTTACACTTACGGCGACCGTCCTGATGGATTAAAGCTTACGTGTGCAAAATTTCATAAAGATTGGAACAAAATTGTAGATTTGTATTGTAACGATACCGCTAACCCCCTCATCTCAATGTTATCGTACGATACCGTCTGCCTGGTCTTCTCATCTCAGTGTCATCCTACGATACCGTCTGCTTCGGATCCGGAATCGTGTGGTTCAATATTAATAAATGTTGCATGTGAAGTTAGTTAAAAACGATATAGCCATCCTAGGAATCAGTGTAGGACAGTGTCTCGGTGATACTGTGATTAAAACAAGTGATAGATTTCATTAATTAAGAGATTCACATATTTTCTTTCCAGACAGTTCTATAAACAATAGTTGCGTCATTGTATGTTATTTCAAGACTTAAACAGATGAATTGTAAAATCTTTTGATAAAAAAGTGAAAATTAATAGCATTGTATATAAGTTAGGCTCATAAACAAGTTGTGTTGACCAGCTAATTGTGTAATTAATGATGTACTCGGGATTTGAATATTGTATTTCTTTGTATGTATTGACACACTTGAGATTTTGAACCTATTTTGAGAATGGCTATGACATTTTATAGTTCAATATATGTTAGGAACATGTATGATGTATTCATTAACAAATTAATTGATATTTAACATCGCACTTTGTTGTTAACAGAAAAATCGGAAATTTCGTCTTAAAAATACATGTGCCATCTAAAATTATTGTATGTATAGTTCTCATTTTACATTGTGATAATTTTTGTATACATGAAATGTTTCACTGTTGTGTTCGTTAATTGTAAATTACTATATTCAATTGTTATGAACAATGAATAATGTAACGTCATTATTGCCGATGTTATATATTTGCCTCACCGCCTTGCGTGGGGGAGTTCGAGTTTCAGTCGATTGTCAAGTGTTCTGAAATCTATGTTAGTCTGCCCCTAGAAATGGAAGTACTACCGTTCTGATGCTTTGTAATTTGTATATGTTTTGAAGTTGTTATGTTTTGGTGGAGGAGAAGTTTGATTCAAATTAAAGAAGAAGTTGAAAATTGTATATATCGAGTATTTATTTCTACCACGACGCCCCTGGAGAATAATGTTTCAGCGAGCAGAACCCCCATATTTCGCAATGTTAAAAATATGAGTATTATGTTGGAAAGTGGTAGAAAGAAACTGTAATTACTCAAAAATATACTAAAATGTTTTATATATGGTGGAGCATAGCTGGGATTGCATCATATACAGTGCCTACACAGTGTTTGTGTTGTAGGAGAAGTATGTTTCGATGCATATAATCGATGTTTGAAAAACCAAGGAGGACGGGAATCTGGAAGTATACGGCGAAGAAAAACGGAGCACTTAACCTGGAAATTGGATGCTTGGGCCCGGATCGTCGCATCGCTGGACACTGAATAACAAGATAAGTACAGCAACGCTTATTAATTTGCATTTGTAGTCTGGGTTGTTTGGCGCTGTAAAAGACGATGTCAACTGAGAATAGGAAATGTAGTGTAGACATGTCAGATCAGAATGTGATTGCTAGTACACCTCGTAGCAATGTGTCAAATAGTGAAGAAATAATTCTTGCATCACCAGGTCTTATAGAGTTGTTAAATCGATTAACAGAACAATTAACTGAACGTATTGACAAGGGAAATCATGAACTTAAAAAAGAAGTGACGGCAGTTAAGGACGACCTGAGCAAAAAGATAGATGACGGTTTAGCAGATTTAAAGTCTCAGTTGAACGAAACGAACAGGGCAGTTGACGAAATCCGGAAACAAACATGTGATCTTGAAAGGGCAATGAAGTTAGGACATGAATAGCTGGACACTCGTGTGACTGTTTTTTTTTTTTTGTTTTTTTTTTTTTTTTTGTTTTTTTTTTTAATGTGGGACTTAACTACGGGGTCATCAGTCCCTAAACTTAAAAACTACTTTTGAACTAGGACGGCACAAATATCCATGTCCGAGGGGGGATTCGAACCCCCAACCGTAGTGGCCGTGCAGTCCCTGACTGGAGCGCCTTAGTCTCCTCGGCCACCGCGGCCGGCTCGTGTGACTGTAGTAGAGAGTAAAATCAGCAACGTTTAGTCTGGCCTGGAAAACGAAATTAGTACTGTAGAAAAGTATTTTGATCAGGAAAATAAAATTAGGAAAACTGAAATTCAAGAAGTTAAAGTGTCATTAGAAAATAAAAATAGTGAAAGTGTGACATATTCTGAAGGTGTTATTAAGAAGGATGAGTATAACCTCGGTCAAAGGGTCAGTGCATTGCAAGAAAGTGTTGTAAATAGCAAAATGTCGATCTATGATGGCTTTAATTGGGCAAATGTAGTAATAAAGATATACCCTGGGGAAGGGAAAATCCATCCTAAAGACTTTTTACATCATTGCTCTGACAATTTCACTGTAGAAATGACTGATGCTATGAAAATTAAATTTGTAAAGAGATGTTTGGACAATGAAGCTTATACTTGGGTCAATCAATTAGGTACAGATGATATGTCATATAGTGAGTTTGAGAGGTGCTGTTTGAATAAATTCTGGTCCAAAAGCAAGCAGGCTAGAGTAAGGAGTGATTTCTTGCATTGGGGAAATTACAGGGAACGTTATGGCAGTATGAGGGACTTTTGTGAAGCTGAAATCAGAAAATTAGTGCATCTTGACTCACCTTTAGATGAAATCACATTGGTGGACACCCTACGTAGAAGATTACCAGGTAGAATACAGCATGCATTAGATTGCGGACCTGACGATTCAGTTGAGGACTTCTTCAGATTTGTTGGAAGATTAGACAGAAGTTATGAGAGAGAAAGGGATAGAAACCGGTACCAAGAAGACCATCATGGAAGAGACAGAAGAGACAATTACCAAGAAGAGAGTCATGAGAACCGAAGTAGACAGCAAGGTGGGAGTACGGATTACAGGAACAGACAAGGAAGAAACAATAGGAACCAAGGTTACTACAAATCTAATGGCAACGGGCAGGAAAACTAAATGTCGCCCCTATGGAAGCCTGTCAGGTTGGGGTGAGAAATAGGACAAGAAATCAGGGTACCACAAATAGGATCAGATTTGAACACAACTGGGAAAATAAGCAACATAGACAGGGACAGAACGTAACACACACGGTAAATCGGCTGGAGTTTAACAAAGAACTGTGGGAAGTCATTAAGAACCAGGCTTGGAAAGAAGAGGACAACTGTATAGAACCAGAAGAGGTTGTACTAGATGATGATACTGTAGCCAATATGTATAATGCAAGTGACGATATTTCCGTAGAAGAACCCAAAATAAGCGAAGAACAAGATTTGTTTGGACTGTGTAATTTGCTAAATGATAAGGTTGAAGATGCTGAAGACAGACTGAATGTTACTGCTCATGAAACTGTGAAGACTGAGTATCATGAAGATTTTGATGTTTCGTCTAGTGTGAGTTCAGAGAAGTCAGAGGATGACAGTGTTAATGATAGTGAAGAAGATGTGGAAATCATGGAGTTTGCGGATTTGGAGAAGGAACTAGATGGGATGATTTATGTTGAAGTCAAGGAAGGTTGCATCGTGTCTGATGGCCAGTGTGAGACAGTGTGTGTTGTAGATGATGTCAAGTCTTGTGAGAATCATGTCGTACCAGTGAAATTGAGCAGTACTGAAGGTTGTCGAAGCAGAAACAGACAAGAAGAGGTAGGGAAAGAAACTTGCATGGTGTCATACAGAGCTACATGGATAAAGAAGCGAACGCCAATGTTCTAGATAAGTTAATGTGTAAATATCATGAGCTAGAAGATAATGTGCCTAAGTTAGAGCAGTGTGTTACCAATGATAATTGTGTTGCTAATGGATATATGGCTTGTCAACCTGTTGAAAGTAATGTGTCCATGAATCATGTACAAGCTAATGATGATTCCTGTACTGTGAAATATGAAGATATTATTGAAGATATTACTCATGAAGAAGAGAAAGATATACAATATGTCACTGGATGCCCATATATTACTCATTTTATTGATGGAAAAGGCAAGGAAGCGTTAATTGATACAGGTAGTCCAATCAGTGGAATTTCTGAAAAATTTAGAGATTGTGTGAAACATGTACCGAACTACATAGAGGTGCCTGTAGTTGGAATCAAGATCAAGGGTGCTCCCGGAAAACACAGCAAGTTAGTTAACCGGCAAGCCTTGTTGAACTTCAGTGTGAATGATGTCAAGGATGTAGGATATATATTAAAGATTTAAAAAATTCTTAATAATCTTTTGAATATAAGCCTTTGTATCTCAAGCCTTGTTAAATAAAAGAGTGACCGCAAGCTCAGACTATCCTTGGTGTACCCACCCAGTCCTTCCATGACGTCTCAGTCTATCATTTACGAGTATTTATTATTAAGTAAACAAAATATTTAAAAAAAAAAAACCTCAGTCCCATTCAAGAGACATAGTGAGCGATAATAGTTGTGTAATATTTATATATTGTAATATTCCGGCCAGGGACGCCTTTGTTCGGTGACTTTGCCGATGGATGCATTCGCTCGCGCCTCGCTGGCCTACAGCCTGGAGTGCCGCGCGGGCCTGGGCAGCGGGACGTAACCACCTTCTCTATCGGCCGCCGACCATCGCTCCAGGAAATGGCCTGGCGAATCGCCGTGGTTTTCATAACCATGTACACTGGGAAACCAGTCTGACTTCAGGAGCGTGCAGATAAATGGCGACAGCGGCCGCAGGAAAGAGAGGCCCTTACAACTAAATGGACACAATAGCGCGTGTGCAGAGGAAGCCCTTGTCTGCAGATACCAGAGGACTCGTTTCCAGTAAACAGCGACGGCATGGCAGGTAAGCCATGGACCACTGCAGACGTGAAGAAGACAAGCAAACCGCTGGAGTCCACACGCGCGTGAGGGGAAGATGGACTGGTTTGCAGTGTAGATAAAGTGGTTCCACCAAAACAATGTTTCTGGCCAGGGAGAAAAATGCTGATAAATAACATAGCAGACAGGCCTAATACAGACAGTTGCCATAAGGAACTGTGTTTAGAACCAGTAAATCCAGAATATAAAGACAACACGCATGAAATGTGGGAGAGACTTCAGTTCGCAAATCTCATCTCAGCCCACAGAAAAGAAATCGACAAGCGTGGTCGTGAAAACGACGATGAACTGTTAGATGACATAGCAAAACCAATCCACCAACCACAAAGCCAAAGAGACGCCAAATTCTAGGAAGAGCGGTAGCTGGGGAGCGAGACGATTGGGACTTGGTGAGGAAACGCTGAAGAGGAAACTTAGTCCGTCCCTGGAGAATCGAAAAGACATGCAGTCAGCTGCCACCGTAGCAGCCGAGGGACTTTGACGTCTTCGCACGGAGGTCGCGCCCCGCCACACAGCCACAGAGTCGGGGAGCTGGCCGGCCGCGGTGGACGAGGGGACTGAGGCGCGTCAGTCACGGTCTGCACAGGCCACTACGGTTGGGGGTTCGAATCCCCTCTTGGGCATGGATATTTGTGCCGTCCTTAGTATTAGCTAGTTCATAAGTAGTTTGTAAGTTTAGGGACTGATGACCCCGTAGTTAAGTCCCATAAGCTATACAAACATTATTTAATTTTTTTTCCCCTAAAGCGGGTAGCAGGCGCGTGCTATGCCACCTCCACCGCCGCGCAGCCAAATCGCGACTCACCGGCCGGTCCATCTTCTGACGCCCTCGTAAAGTTAATGTTGGTGAGATAGGAAATTACTCCTCTTCTCTGTCCATATCTGAGTCGTGTCCATGCCCAGTCAAATCGGCCCTGAGAGATTATTGTCTCCAAATCTTTCAACAAATAAAACTAAATTACATGTGTTAATTCTCTGTGTAGACAGTTGTGTTCTCAAATCAATTCCTTGAATCAAATGTCCCTACCAGCCTATTTCTATTATTAATCATTGTATTTTTATTTCATTTTACTACAGTGTGGGAGTTATTCGGGGAGAGGTTTGATTTACCACCTTTTTGGCGCCCAACATGGGGCACGATTTTACTTGATTTTCATACATTGCTACCGGAATATATAGAAAAGTTTTGTACAAGACTCAGTAATAGTATCCCATACCTTCTGTAGAATGTTAACCGTTTTATGTGTGATGTCCGCCGCACGGACGGTGTGTTTGTGTGTGCTGTGTATTTGTATATGATCAGTATGAATGTGATATACCTGTAGTAAGTGTATGTAGTTTTTGGTTACCTCATCTCTCTGTAATCGTAGAACCTGCAGCATGTTTATTTCAACTTTGTATTGATGTGTTTATGTGTATTGTTCTGAATGCTGCTACCAGCGTTTAGATCAGCGTCGTTTTCGTTCCGTTCCTTATTTGTTCTTACAAGCGTTGTTTTGTTTGTTCAGTTCTGTCTATAGTGTGTTGTGTTGATTAGCGTCCACGTTTTCTATGCTATTAAGGTCGGGGCCTTAGTCAATATGGAATCTAACAAGTCAGTTCAGGGAAGGTCAGTTTTGACTGAAGGAGCTCAAAGCAAGTCAGTGACACGCATTCTTGCGATTTTAGAAAGGCACACTAATCAGTTATTAGCCCCGAGGGAGAAGAATAATAGTAGATTTGAAAAACTGGAAGCTGAAGTTAATCTTTGTAGTCAAAAGCTTGATAGTCAGATTGTGAAAGTTAGACGCGAATTAGGAACCAAAACAAGCAACATGCGTGTTTACATCACTAAAAACAATGAAGAGGTAACCAAAGCGTGCGAAAAAATGGTTGAGGATTTAGAAACTCGGATGAATGCGAAGATGGCAGACATCTACGTGTGTCCCGATAATAAATCTAAATCGTCCAAAGAGATGCAAGCGAGAGAGTCAGTTCTAGAACAAGAGGTGTCAGCAATATGACAAGCGAATGTAGGACAGGTTAATCCATTCCATTTTTAAGCTGCATTCTCAATGCATGGGTGGATTTACCATTGCCTAAATACGGTAGAACGCGTGGTATTAATCCAAAAGCTTATCTCAAGAATTTAGACACGCAAAAGCGTGTTAAAGGAGTCGCATAGTACAATGCTTTGATTATTGTACGGCAGGCACTACATTAGGAAGAAGCCGCGTGGTTTGACGTACCATTTGACGAGAATAGTGATTACAAAAAGTTTTGCACGAAGTTTCTGGCAACATACTGAAACGTCGCTACACAGGCAAGTGCAAAGATGAGTATATAGAGGGGACAGTACGCGCCCCAATCGAGAAAAACCATAGTGTAATAAGTGGCCCACTTTCAAGTTTTGGCAGGATATTTGGACGATATAATGTCATACGAGGAGTGGTGTAGTGCGATGCGCGCACACTTTCCTGCTCATGTACAACGAAGCACTCGTGATGCAGCAATTCCTCGATATTTTGAGATCATTAGACGATATTGAGAAGCAGGAGAAACTTAAGACAGTAAAAGCAAGGGCAATGACAAAAAGTAGGGCACCATAAGATTTTGTCCTGCGCCATGAAAAGCCGAATTGGTATAATTATTGTTTCCAAATCTTTTAACAAATAAAACTAAATTACATGTGGTAATCCTCTGTGTAAACTGTTGAATTCTCAGATCAATCCCTTGAATTAAATGTCCCTTCCAGCCTAGTTCCATAATTAATCATTATATTTTATTTTATTTTACTACAGTGGAGGAGTTATTCAGAAAGACGTTTGATTCACCACAATGGAGAACAGCATCAGCTTTCACACCATTGTCTTCCAGCTTCAAACTGTACAGAACAAAAAATTTCACAATTGTCTTTCGTCAGACATGTTTATTATTATTAGTTCACTGAAGAGCTAATGAAACTAGTGTAGGTATTTTTATGCAATCTCAGAAGACGACGCGGCGTTCGGCAACGACTGTATAAGCAATCGTTGTAAGGCTCAGGCATGTTACTGGTCTTATCATAGCAGGTTATGACGATTTAAGTGAGTTGGAACGTGGTGTTACAGACGTTGCGGGAGAGATGGGACACAGCACCTCCGAGGTACCGAGGTTGTGCGGATTTTCATGTACGACCATTTCAGGAGTGCTAATTGATTATCGGGATGTCGATAAAATACCAAATCTCCGATATCACCACGGTCGGAAAAAGATTCTACGAGAGCAGAACGAATGACGATTGATGAGAATTCTGCGGATTTCTGTGCTGGTTCATCAACAACTGTCAGCGTGCGAAACTTTCAACGAAACATCGTCGATATGGACTTCCGAAGCCGAAAGACCACTCGTTTACCTTTGCTGAGTGCACGACACAAAGCTTCACGCCTCGCCCGGGCCCGTCAACACCGACATTGACCGCAGTGGCTGAGCGGTCTGTGGCGTGCCAGTCACGGTCTGCACGGCCGCTGCGGTCTGGGGCTCGAATCCCCCCTCGGTCATGGATGTTTGTGTCGTCTTCAATATTAGCTACTTCATAAGTAGTTTGTAAGTTTAGGGACTGATGACCCCGCAGTTAACTCCTATAAGCTCTACAGATATTTGAACATTTGAAAGATGATATGGCATATATATTTGCTTTGTTATCTTATCATCTTACGTACAGTGCTATTTCATCGCACACTTCGAATCCTATCTTCTTATATATGACCTTAATCAATATCAGTCAACGAATGAACATTTTAAATTAGTATGATAATTATGAATGGGTTCACATTTGTATAATGATATGACATAAGGAGGTTTTATATTCCAAACCATACGAACTGGTCCCATAAATCATCACTCGTAACTTGTTTTCTAAAGAGCGATACTTCATTCGGCATAGTGAAATCGTCTGGAAGACAACAAGCGTTGCAAAACAATCGAGAGAAATTCACGAGAATTCACGAGAAGCTTCAAAATTCTTCGTTAGAAAAGGATCTCTTGACTGAAGATCAGTTTCATAATGATGAACAACGTTTTTGGTGTCATTTCACAGAGATAACTTTTAAATGTGGTACCACTGACAGTTAAATCTCAGTGTAGGTTCTATTATCGTAACGTATAATTCAGTAGGTACTGTTACTGCTGGAAAATAATACGTCTCACTCATGTGATGTCTTACGCATTTTTCAAGAAGAAATATCCCTCTTTCCAACTGCCGTATGCTGGTTGCGGCCACCTTATAACGCCGGAAGCAGTCGCTGAAACCCTGTTAGGAGAAAGCCAACTGTGTTTTATTACAAGTGTAATTCTCCTCGGGAGACACGATGTCATTCATCATACGTGGTGACTGTAATGAATCACGGTGGGTTACAACCAACAATTACGTCGTTTGCAAGTGTTCGCAACTGCAGTGATTCATAACAGTGAACTATCATTCGTCTTAATAATACCCCTCTTTGAAAAAAAGAAAGTTCGAACTCTCTTACACTAAAGATCATTTACCGTTGATTCGAATCGAACAAATTTGCTATGAATTACCTAGCTGTGTGATTTGTAATAAAAGGCAACCTATAACTAATCCCAGTAAAAACCAACGTTTCCAGTGAATAAAAATTATTGGGTTTCCGTCCACGTCAAGTGGTTAAAACTCGGGGAAGCACTCCTTGGCGATTGTCTAGTCGCACGACTGCCTACTGGCTGCTAGTAGAGGCTTATATCAACACCACCTAGAGAAGGCCGCGGCGCTCTCGTGTGACGTCAGGCACAGTAGGTTGCGCGCGCATATCTGACTGGTTAGCCACTGGGGCATGGCCCACTATGCCGAAGCAGCGACCCAGTGAGCTATGCGCGCTCAACCTACTCTTCCTGACGACACACGAGAGCTCCGCGGCCTTCTCTCTAGGTGGTGGTGCTTATATACACTAGCTGCGGGCTGTGACGTCACTGGTGCTCCGCGGCATCGCCATATATGGGCATACATTGACTCGGTGTTCGATACGCCCGTTTTAACTCCGCGAACACTGAATCCCACGCAGCGCTCAACTGTACGCAGTCCTCTGTGTTAAGGGTGTTGTCAGTTGTTATCGATATCCTCTTTAATGAAACAGTCCCAGAAGCCGTTAGTGCAAGCCACGGCGGATGTGTCATCAAATTTGATACGATGACCGTTTACTAAAGCATGCTCAGCTAAAGCAGATTTGTCTGGGTATCGTAAACGAGGAGGAGGTACTGAACAGAATTGGGGAGAAAAGGAATTTCTGGCATACCTCGACTAAATAGGGATCGACTGGTAGGACACATTCTTAGACATCAAGCAATTGTGAATTTAGATGGAGGCCAGTGTGAGGGGTAAAAATCGCAGAGGGAGACCAAGAGATGACTATAGTAAGCAAATTCAAATGGATGCGGGTTGCCGTTCTTATGAGGAGATGAAGAGGCTTCATCAGGATAGAGTAGGGTGGAGAGCTGCATCAAACCAGTCTCCGGACTGAAGACCACAACAACAATCGTAAACGATAAGACCTTTCATGTTCCTTCTTGTGTTCACCGACAGTTCGTAGTGTTTGTCCGATATAAGAGTGGCCACACTCGCAAGGTATCTCGTAGACTCCATATGTTCCGAGACCTGCTGCGTCTTTAACTGGTCTCAACTATAGCCGGATTTTCGTTTGAGGCCTGAAGACTAATAAATTTGACCTTGTGTCTCTTTAGCAGGTGGCTCATTTTGCCCGACACACAAACATAGAATGGCAAAAACGGACGTTTCGTGTTCTCTTCCTCGTCATAGGTCGTTTTTTGCTTCTTTCCTGAGATCGCATCACTTACATTATGAATTAAACATACAAGATAACTGTGAGATATTCTGAAAATTAATTTGTTAACGAATCGGTTTTCGGCTGTTGCGCCATCATCAGGTAAACTCTGTAAGTTTAAGTTTGAAAAATCCTAAGTTGGTAGGCACATAACTTTCAAAGCAGACTAGTACTTTGGTTTATAACTAACCTGATGGAAATTATTATAATTCAAGTTATGGTGTAAATTCCTGACATTCATAATATTTATGACATTCTAATAAATTACAACATTATCCTATGTAATGTAAATTGAAACAATAGAAATTATCGGAAAAAATTGACCAAAAAGTTATCATCTCTTAAACAGGTCCAATATCTGGATACGACGAAGCGTTACGAATAGATGTTAAACATTTTAACTGGTTAAATTAAGCCGCGGCGGAGCGCCGGAGCGTATTGAGGCGCTATGCTGCAATGCGCGATGCCGTTCCCCGTCGGGGTTTCGAATCCCCCCCCCCCCCCGGGTCACGGATGTTTGTGCTGTCTTTAGTATAAGCTAGTTCATAAGTCGTTTCTAATTTTAGGGACTGATGACCCCGCAGTTAAGTCCAATAAGCTTTACAAACATTTGAACATTTTTTTGGTTAAATTAAACTTCGGGTACTAGAAAAATAAGGCATTACAATTTACATCATGTAAGCAGCCAAACGGTTGTGATTACACGAGAAATCGTCAACTTAACATTAGAAGTAAGTGTGTGGGGTGAAAATCGTAGAGGGATACCGAAGGATGAATATAGTAAGCAGATTCAAAAGGATGTAGGTTGCCGTTCGTATTCTGAGATGAAGAAGCTTTGACAGCACAGGGTAGCGTGGAGAGCTGCATCGGACCAGTCTGCGGATTGAATACCACAACACAAAACAAGACATTACAATTTATATCTGGTAAGCAGCCAAACAGATCTGATTACACAAAGATTTTTTAACATAGCTATGAAACACTAATAGATGCATGAGACAAGTGGCTAGGAGGTGGTAGTTTACTTTGTCTGCACAGTGTTATGACCAGGTTCTGCAGACAGAAGTGGTGGGTCTGGAAATTGTGTCTCATCATTCAGTTCCAATATATATATATATATATATATATATTAATTTCGATTATTTGAAAGAAGTGTTTCCTTCTTTTTTGAATATAATGAAGGACTTGATGTGTTACATTATAACTGTGGTCATCTTTAGCAGGAGGTCTGCTAAAGTAGAATTTCCTTGCCAAAGTTTCCAACTTCTGTTGTGTTTCTTTGGTGTAGTACATATTTCTCTGTCTGACTGGCCATGTCAGAGTTTGTCAGAGTTGCAAGTAATCTTGTATATTCCGCTCTGTTACAAGGCTGTAGAGCACCACATTGGACCACACCTTGCAGGCAGCCGAGATCCGTCGTTTTCTGTGGCCTTCGCAATGCATGATGCGTGCCATGGGCGTGGTGGAATGGAAATCGTTAACAGCCTGGCCATATCAGCTTCTGCCATTGTTCCAGTGTTCATCATCGGTGATTGGCGGCATACGTGGAGGCCGTTGTGCCCGATGACTAGATGTCTGTGCGGATGCTGATATCCGCAGTATTTCTTACTTTACCGATAAAATTGTGAGCTACGCGGGTTATCCTCGTGTTATATGCGCATAAAGAGCGAGGTATCTGCCCAGTACGTCTGTCAAAATGTTAGCTGAAAACTTCAAGTCTTTACACATTCCTGGAATCCGTGCAGGGGCGAGGTAGAACGGAAGTCTGTTGTCCTCATCCCCTGACCACAGAGGACGTAGCTGTATCCGAGGGACCTGCGCCTAATACGTTTACATGACCCTATTTTATCTGCGGTCTGTCAAGTGATTTCTGGGTGGCAAACTGCCCACCAGAGGTACCATGCCAAATTTCCGCTGCCTTCAGTTAGCGCTTTGTAGTGACCGAGTGACAACGAATATCGTAGTGAATACATTTCTTTCTTTAAATAAACACAGCATCAATGGATACTGTATCGTGTAAAGTGAAAAGGGGCATTTAACATTAATGAAGGAAAACAAATAGAAGTCGTCAATTTGGAACAAAAATTGGATACCTATTTGATGGGAACGAAAAGATCAACGATATATTGGCGCTGTGGCATGGCCGAGCGCATTGAGGCGCTATGTTCCGATGCGCGTGGTCATTCCCCATCGGGTGTTCGAATCCCCCCTCGGGCATGGATGTTCGTGCCGTCTTTAGTAAAAGCTAGTTTATAAGTAGTTTGTAAGTTTAGGGATTGATGACCGCGTAGTTAAGTCCCATAAGCTTTACAAACATTTGAATCAACGATATAGTGGCCTGTTTTACGTGTAAAAAGGTATTCCTTTTTGGAATAGCCTATTTTGGAGTGGGTATAGAACGGTTACCGTGATTCTAGAAGCCAAAAGTAGTTAAGCAGTAAATGACACTCTAAAATTAATTATATCATTACATACCATGATTTTAAATACTGCTATGTATTACTATTACCCATTCCAAACTTTAATATCTGCGGATGCGGACTAAGTGCCGCGGATGCGTTTGCGGATGTGGGTCTTGCGGGTGAGGTGTGGATGCAGAAAGAAGGAAGCTTAGGGTTTAACGTACCGTCGACAGCTTGGTCATTTCAGACGGAGCTAATGCTCGGAGATTTGGGTAAGAATGGGGAAGGAAATCGACCGTCCCCTTTGAAAGCAACCATCAAGGCATATGCCTGGAGTGATTTAGGGAAATCACCGAAAACCTAAATCTGCATGGCCGGAGGTTTATTTGAACCACCATCCTTCTGAAGTGCGGATGCGGATGACAGTTTTCTTATCCGCGCAGACCTCTACCAAGGACCTTTCGTTAACCGCGGCATCCACAGACACAGCAACTCCTGTACTCCGTGCAACCCACGTTCCTTCGCACTGTCCACTCAAATGTCTACAACGTCCTATACTAAGCCGTGATTTGCTGCACCGTTGCCGTTTTGCCAGTCTTGACGATCCTTCTCAGCTGTTCAAAAATGTTTGTAAAGCTTATGCGACTTAACTGCGGGGTCATCAGTCCCTAAACTTACAAACTACTTATGAACTAACTTACACTAAAGACAGACATCTAAGCACGAAGGGGGGATTTCTGCGAAACTCACCCATCATTTTGCACGACAATGCGCGGGCGTATACAGGTTGAATCTAAATTCGCGTACTCGGGCTTCGGAACGCCATTCCCCACATGCTTGCAATAAAAAATGTCTCTCACAAAATTTCGTGCTGCGCATATTTCTGGCAGTAAATGGTCGTCGAAGTTTGAGATGGGCGTGTGTCTCATACGTCCGTGTGTTTCAGAATTATACTACTACACTAACAAACTTTTAGGGCATGGGGAGGTCTTGAGGAAGAAAGTGAGCAGGGAAACCCATACCGGGAAACGCCATTCAACGACGCTATGGAAAGTCCAATTTACAGGCACCAGCTCCTGCCGCGAGACATCCCCTCCAGCAACTACGACGCTCCGTGGCGTTATTGGATGACGTTTCCGGGAATTGGTTTCTATTCTCACTTTGTTCCTCAAGACACCTCGCACATCCCTTAGAAATTTGTTGGTGTAGTAGTGTAATTCTGAAACACACTGACGCATCGGATACACACCCATCTCAATCTTCGACGTCCATTTACTGCCTGAAATATGCGCAGGACGAAATTTTGTGACAGACATTTTTTTTATTGCCAGCATGTGAGGAAACGCGCCGCGAAGCCCGAGTGCGCGAATTTAGAATCACGCTGTAGAGCACAAGCTGCTCTGGTCGGGCGATGGGACTGGGAAGTACTGTACCCTCCATCATACTAGCCGGACCTCAGTCTTTGTGACTTTGATTTGATTCCGAAGGTGAAGGAACCACTTCGCGGCATTTGCTTCCGAACTATTCGCGAGTCTCGACTGGCAGTAGACCGCTCCATTCGCACCATCAACAGAACAGGGTCTGCTAACGCTATGCTACGCCTTCCACATCGCTGGCAACGGGTTCTACACAACGCTGGAGACTTCTTTGAAGGATAATAACAAGTGCAAACATGTAACGCGGTTCTGAATAAACTATTTAAGTACCAACCCTCGTATCATAACTCATAGCACCTAAAATTTCATGACTTCTCACACACAATATTTCAGAACGAGCAGTGGTGGCTCGTAGAAATACTTTTCAGATGTTTCCAAATTTTTGTATTCAGATGCACATGGAAGTGTGAAATGGCAACTGCTGTGTAACACTTATGATTACGAACAAATTTATAGGACTGTAACCACTGCCATTAATAATAATAATAATAATAACGCACTGAAGAGCCAAAGAAACTGGTACACTCGCCTAACAACGTATAGAGGCTCCAGGAGGACGCAGAAGTGACAACGTGACGTGGAATGGACTCAACTAATGTCTGTGGAGGGAACAACTGACACCATGCGTCCTGCACGATTGTTGATAAATCCGTAAGAGTACAAGGGGCAAAACATCCCATAAATGATCAATAATGTTCACATCTGGGGAGTTTGGTGACCAGCGGCGGTGTTTAAACTCAGACAAGTGTTCCTGCAGTGACTATATGGTAATTCTGGACGTGTGGGATGACGTATTGCCGTGCTGGAATTGCCCAATTCCGTCCGAATGGACAATGGACACGAATGGATACAGGTGATCATTAAAAATGTGTTCGTACGTGTCACCTGCTAGAGTCGTATCTAGACGCGTCAGGTGTCCCGTATCACTTCAACTCAGTACGCCGTACACCATTAAAGAGCCTTCACCAGCCTGAACAGTCCCCTCCTGACATGTTAGGTCCACAGATTCGTGAGGTTGTGTCCATACCCCTACACGCCCAGCTGCTCGATACAATTGGAAATGAGATTCCTTCGACCAGGTAAATTGTTTCCAGTCATGAACAGACCAATGTAGTTGTTGACTGGTGCAGCCGAGGGCTAATATTTGTGTCGTGCTACAACAAGAGTACACGTGTTGTCTTCGGCTACGAAACTTCATTCCTTTTTCTTCCTCCCTCTTCTTCAGATTAGGTTGGATTAATACTTGTTCAAAGTTTAATGAGAGTCAATTTATAGAGAACCACTTAATAATTTTCTGAAGACATCATTTACAATTTCATCAGTTACTTCTTATTTGTCATGCATGATAGCTATACTTGTAGCGTTATCAAAAAGAACTAGCTTAGCATCTTCGTGAATATAGACTGGCAAGTCATTAATATATATTAAGAGCAGCAAAGGACCCAAGATCGAACCTTGTGGGACCCCATTTTTTATAACTCCCCAGTTAGAGGAATTAACTGTTTCTTCTGTATCATGTGATCTGCTAATTTAAACTTTCTGCACCCTTCCGGTTAAGTATGATTTAAACCATTTATGTACTGTCCCTCTCATACCACAATACTTAAGCTCTTGTAGAATCCGATGATTTACACATATTTACTTTCAGAGATAACAAAAAATGCCTACTGGTGATATCCGGTTATTCAAATCATTTCTCCTCTGTTCACCTCCTCCTTTACCCCTCTTTACCCCTTCTACATAAATCGTGAACTTCCGTGATGATAGGTCAAATGTTGACTATGTTTAAGAGCCTTCAAAAAAAAAAAAAAAAAAAAAAAAAAAAAAAAAAAAAAAAAAAAAAAAAAAAAAGACCGAAGTAAATTTGCATCACGTCGTCGTATTTATGATAGAGGGTGGTGGTAGTAAGATATCTTATTTAGCCAAGTGAAGTAAGCAGCAGAAGTCCACTTTCAGAGACGCCAACAAATCGATAGGCTGACAGTCAGAGGCAGGTCCGGTAGCCTGAAGGCCTTCATCCTCCATGTACAACGCCGTTGTAGCTACGCGTCTCCTAAACGGGCTGCTGCAGTGCTATTACACGCAGTAGATGCCATTTGTCGCGTAAGTAGGGGCCAGTCCCATGTGAACAGCCCTGTCCGGACATCTCAATCAGCAGATACGTCAACGCACGGCCCTCCCCCTGACAGATATGGCCGGGTATTCGCGGCTGCTAAGTGGTCGGTCCGTGCCGGCAGCGGGCCATTGCAGGCCGCGGAACCGCGAATAGTGCTGGCTTAACGAGGCGTGCCGCCGCAATTGAGACGTCTCTCCGCCGACCGGCCGACAATTTGGAAGAGTCGGGCCGGTCTCGTTATGGCGGAATGCCGCCGACGGCGCAAAACCCCGGCCACTCGGGCCCCCTTGTCGAAGGAGTTACGGCTCTGCGGAAATAATGGCGGCCGCGTTATAATTGCGGGAGTGCGCCAGTTGGCGCGACCGCCGACCAGACCGGCTAATTAGGCGTTTAGGGTTGCGCGGTCGTTAGCGGACCACTGCCCTGGCGGCCGCAACCACCACTTGCCAGTCCGGCGCCAGCGCCCCGGGGGTACGGCGCGCCGTTTTTGTCGCTGCGGTACCGCCGGCCGCGGAGAGACAGATTCCACTTGCCCGCCAGCGGCTGTTACCCAGCTGTTCTGCAGCCGCGCTGGGCTTTCTGAGTTCCTGGGAGGTCATCCGTACAGTTAGGTCTTAGAAAATGCGATTTCCCATTCTCTGTACAGGACAGGCGAAATCTGGTGTCATCTGCTACCTGGAACACTAGCTGACAGTTGCTAATTGACCTGAATACTTTGTCATGATTAATTTACGAATGACATGCTACAGACACTGCCGGAAATAAAAACTGGTACACCCTCAAAATTTAAACTGTGCGTATGGTGTACACGAAATGATTAAATAAAATCTTCTCGGGCCTCCGGCCGCATCAGGTGGTTAGAGATCCAGGAGATTTCTGCCAAGGTCTCCTTGGACATTGTCAAGTGGTAAATGATAGCAGCAACGTCGTTGCCTTGCCGTTAATAGCCATGCTGCTGGCAGTGACGTCATTGGACCTTCTGCTTCGCCATATGAGGTAATGTTTAGGTTTCGAGTTGGTTGCATCCAATTTTGGCTGCTCGAGGCCAATGAGAAAGACAGGGTGCAGCCTGCACGCCATGTCACGTAAGCAACGTAGTCCTGAGCAGGCGCCATCGCTAGCTGAGTGGCTGGCCATTATGAGGCAGTGGGCTGTACCCCAGCGACCAGCCAATCAGCTAGCGATCGCGCCAGCTCAGGACTACCTTCCTTACGTGACATGATGTGCGTGCCATGGCTGGCTGTGTCGTCACTGGGGCTAGATCCTTCGTCCCATGTCCGCCTTACACCACTTAGAAGACAAGGCCTCACAACTGGCCGTGCATACGTCACACCGAGAGGCCGCGAACGCTAACTTACTGGCCGGCCGCTACTTGCCGGTGGGCGTGCCCAACAGCATCTAGATACAAGGCCCTACAACAAGTCCGAGTCACGTCTCAATGATAGGCCGCCATCGTAAGGATACTAGATAGCGCTATGAGGCAGTGGGTTGTGCTCCAGCGGCCAGCCACTCAGCTAGCGATGGCAGCCTGTATGTGTGACATGACACAAACTTGTTGTGAGGCCTTATATCTAGCTGCTGATGACGTGCCCTAGCGGCCAGACAGTCAGCTGGCAGCCGCGGCCTTTCATTGTGACGTAGTGACAGTTGTGAGGGCTCATCTTCTAGCGGGTGTTGGACCATCGGATCCGCTTCAACCTCGTTACGTCCGGGTCCCAAACTGTGCTGAGCTGCAAGTCGATGTCTTTATTAAATTAAAATCTCGGGTATTAACAGTGTTCTCTCATATTTAAATTTCAGTTGCTTCCTTTATTACACTATCCAAATTTAATTTAGTTCTTGAAATGACAGAAGTTTCGTCGAAAAGAATTCGATATCGATTTTCTCCACTCCCATGAACCACAGACATTGCCGAGGTGGGTTGGCTTGCGTGCCTTAACGATACAGATAGCCGTACCGTAGGTGCAACCACAGCGGAGGGGTATCTGTGGAGAGGCCAGACAAACGTGTGGTTCCTGAAGAGGGGCAGCAGCCTTTTCAGTAGTTACAAGGGCAACAGTCTGGATGATTGACTGAGCTGGCCTTGTAACATCAGCTAACGTGGCTTTGCCACACAGCTACTGCGAACAGCTGAAAGCGAGGGGAAACTACAGCCGTTACCTTTCCCGAGGACATGCAGCTCTACTGTATGAACATATGATGATGGCATCCTCTTGGGTAAAATATTCCGGAGGTAAAATAGTCCCCCATTCGGATCTCCGGGCGGGGACTACTCAGGAGGATGTTATCATCAGGAAAGACAATACTGGCATCCTACGGGAGGAGCGTGGAATGTTAGTTCCCTTAATAGAGTAGGAAAATTAGAAAATTTAGAAAGGGAAATGGATAGGTTGAAGTCCGATATAGTGGGGATTAGTGAAGTTCGGTGGCAGGATGAACTGGATTTCTGGTCAGGTGAGTACAGGATTATAAATACAAAATCAATTGGCGGTATCACAAGAGTAGGATTGATAATGAATAAGAAAATAGGAATGCGGGTAAACTACTATGACCAGCACAGTGATCGCATTATCATTGTCAAGATAGATACGAAGCCAACACCGACAACAGTAGTACAGGTTTATATGCCCACTAGCTCTGCCGATGATGAGGAAATCGAAGAAATATATGAGGAGCTAAAGGAAATTATTCAGACAATTAAGGGAGAGGAAAACTTAATTGTTAAGGGAGACTGAAATTCGGTAGTAGGACAAGGAAGGGAAGGGAAGATAGTAGGTGAGTACGGTCTGGGCAAAAGGAATGAAAGAGAAAGCCGCGTGGTACAATTTTGCACGGAACATAATTTAGTTATAACAAACACCTGGTTCAAGAATCACAAAAGAGGTTGTATACGTGGAAGAGACCAGGAGACACCGGGAGATACCAGATATATTTTATATTGATAAGACATAGATTTCGGAACCAGGTTTTACAGTGTAAGACATACCCAGGGGCAGATATAGACTCTGACCATAACTTGTTGGTTATGAACTGTAGGGTGAAACTGAAGAAACTGCGAAAAGGTAGGAAAATAAGGAGATGGGACCTGGATAAATTGAAGGAACCTGAGGTTCTTAAGAATTTCAGAGGGAGCTTTAGGCAGCAATTGACAGAAACAGGGGAAAATAAAACAGTAGAGGAGGAATGGGTAAAATTGAGAGATGAAATAGTGAAGGTAGCTGAGGACAAAATAGGTAGCAAGGCAAGAGCCACAAAAAGTCCTTGGATATCACAGGAGATATTAAATTCAATCGATGAAAGGAGAAAATTTAAAAATGCAGAAAATGAAACAGGCAAAATGGAGTACAGACGAGTAAGACATGAGATTGACAGGAAGTGCAAAATGGCTAAGCGGGAGTGGCTAGAAGGCAAATGCAAGGATGTAGAAGAATGTATAAATAAGGAAAAAATAGATACAGCCTACAGGAAAATAAAAGAAACATTTGGATATAAGAAAAACAGCTCTATGAATATCAAGGACACTGATGGAAAACCAGTTCTCAGCAAAGAAGGGAAAGCTGAAAGGTGGAAAGAGTATATAGAGGGGGTCTACAAAGGAAATGAACTTCGAGACAATATTGTAGGAAGGGAAGAGGATGTATATGAAGATGAAATAGGAGAGACTGTACTAAGAGAAGAATTTGACGTAGCCCTGAAAGACCTAAGCCGAAACAATGCCCCTGGAGTAGATGATATCCCGTCAGAGCTACTGAAGTCTCTGGGAGAACCAGCCATGACAAACCTTTTTCACCTGGTGTGTAAGATATATGAGACAGGCGAAGTACCCTCAGACTTTAAGAAAAATGTTATAATCCCCATTCCAAAGAAAGCAGGTGCAGTCAGGTGTGAAAACTACAGAACTATCAGTTTAATAAGTCTTGGTTGCAAAATATTAACACGAATTATATACAGAAGGATGGAAAAACTGGTAGAAGCCGACCTCGGGAAAGGTCAGTTTGGGTTCAGGAGAAATGTAGGAACTCGGGAGGCAATACTCACTTTACGGCTTATCCTAGAAGATAGATTAAGAAAAGGCAAACCTACATTTCTAGCCTTTGTGTCAGGCGCTGATACCGGACGGGCCTCAAACAGCTGCCATAGCAGCGGATGTCGGCCGAGACGGGCGCGGACGTCCGTTGGAGCATCTGCGCTGCCACAACATCTCAGGAGAGGCGCGAGGCGGGCACGGACCAAGATCAGAGCGCCTGACACCAGAAGGGCCTCAGACAGCTCCACCGACCACAGATGGTGGACAAGATGGGCGCGGACGTCCGTCGGAGCACAAGGGAAGCCACAACACCTCAGGAGCAGCGCCAGACGGGCGCGGAACGCAGAGGGAGCAGCCAACGTGGGAGGGGCCTCAGAGAGTTGCCGCTGCCACAGATGGCGGCCGATTGGGGCGCGGACGTCCGACGGAACGCCAGGGAAGAGGGAACACCCTACAAGCAGCGCCAGCTGGGCGCGGACCGCAGACAGAGCGCCTAGCGTCTGCTGGGCATAAATACTGGACCAGATCCTCCAAAAACGGCAGTCTCAGGTAGCACCTGAAGAAGGCAGCGAGTTACGCGGCCGAAATATTGTGCCAGAATGACGCATACATCTGGCAGTAATCCCGTTTATCCAAAATGACAAGATCTCGTCGGGAAAGCATGAAGAATTACTGCACAAAAATTGTTTCACACTTGTTTGAAATTTATGCTGTGTACTGTAAAAAGCATATCAGCCTCAAATGGAGTCAGTGGTTAAACGTTATCACTTTTTTTTGCATTGTCATACCTTTATATAACTTTTTCAACTTTATTTATGAATAAAAACAATAGCCAAAGACAAGTCAATATACGATAAAGTAGAATATGTTTACCAGTGTGAGCTACATTTCTATCGACCATCTTTATTTCACTAGAGTTGTCAGCAGAGCCACTAGATGGTAGCTTCCGCTACTCTCAGAATTTCAAAAATGTTGTTGTGTTGAGAACACTAGATCTCAAGTGTTTCACACTGTTCCATAATGAGGTAACGATGTGTGAAAGTAATGCACCTTATTTACTACGCCAGGTCTCGAAAGGTTAATTGATACAGTGGAATTTGAAAGACAGTGTGTTATTTGTGCAGTTTCTTTGCTTCAGCGTGAACGAAGTGGCATCCTTTAAATAATTTGTTTTACAAGACTAGTTTCTCTCTAGTTAACCTCACCATCAAGAGCAAGGACTAGCGTGCCGTCATCTGCGCTGTGGAGACCGCCTGTGAAGACCGCAGGTAGGTGAACATTTTACTTACAGACAGTAAATTTCACACACGGAGGTGAAAACTGTGGTGTCGCACAAGTCCAAAGTGCGCGCCACCTACTTTCGCCGCGCGCCGCCATGCACGCACGGCGCGGCGTTCTTACGACGACATCCACGAGCGCCCTCTGATACAACTCCGCTCGTGGCCACTACTGAACGACATCGTTTACTTGGGACTGAAATAGGAACCAGTTAGGACCTTCGGAATCAGATAGGCACCAGTGAAGACTTGGCTATTGGACAAGCACTAGGCAGGCCTCTAACTCAACTATGTATCAGCATTCTGCAGTACTATGTAAAAGTTAAGTATTATATAAATTCTGTGCAATATATATCTCGTTCTAATTTACTCTAGTGTTTCTAGTTTCTGGCTGCTCCCCTCCGTACCTGCACTAGCGTGCTATCTTTATTCCTGTGTCGGTCTCATTCCACTCGGCCACCGACACCTACGACGGAAACGAGACACAAAAGCGGCGACGAGGCTGGGACACAAAAAAAAAAAAAAAAACAACTACGGCACCTCGCGTGTTCTGCACTTTCGTCAGAACCGAATTCAGTTACTCGAAACCCATGACAACGTAGAGGAGGCTGAGGAAAGAGAATGAAATGTGGGAGAGGCATTTCAAATTTAGTACTCTCCAAATTTAAAATTCCTTTTTTTCTGCTTTCGTAGTGTATATGTATGTATCTGTGCACTTCGGTTGCACAGTGGTAGAATGCCAGACTACAAATCCAAAGGTCGTGCGTTCGATCCCCTCCAGGGCCAAAAGATTTTTATCTGTCACTTTCCACTTCTTTCACCTCTGGCAGTATTGCTCATGTGAAAAATATCGAGTAGCACCGTGGTTCGGAACCCACGTTAAACTGTAGGTCCCCCTATAACTGGCTGGGTAAGTCAGGTCGGAGGTCGGAGTGAGGCAACGGCATACCACCTCCAAACAGGACCATGCCTCGTAAAGCACTGTGGTGTTCAAACCAATCTTCGGATTGTGGACTACTTTATCTTTATGTATGTATCTATGGTGGTGAGTTGTTATTAAAGTAAATGAATGAACAGGCGTGGCGGTCGAATGTGTGCCGCGGTAGCTGTAGCCACTAAAAAAATTGAGAGTCGGTAAAATAATCACTCTTAATTTGAAGGAATATTTATTTACATTGAGCGGCGCGGGTGTGGCCACTCTCGATCGCGGCTGGCTGGGTATATAAGACCATCCCAATCGTTTTATCAACTTACTTTTTCCTTACATGTTTTCCATTGCTTGTGAAAATCGAAAACGCGTAATTTTCATTCTGCGTGAGTTTTTAGTTTCATAACGATTTTAAAGATGTCATTTTTTGAAACGTTAAGCACCTTGTCTTTCTAATAAGACACTAACCTTTTCTTAATTCCTGTCGTTTTAAAATGACACTCTTTGTCACGTATGTGTAAGTAATTTATTCAAAAAAGTTTGGTGGCGGGTAGCTTCCTGTCATATGCAGTTTATACCATACATTACAGCAAATGAAATATAGCTAAAAATACAGAAAAAATTTTGATACGGTTGTCGCAATGAAAATTTCTCGTTCAACGAGTAATTGCGTGTAAATATCAATCTCATGATAACTATCTACCTGTTCGTCCCCTTCCCTTGTCATTACATCAGATTCCTCCGCCTCCTCTGCCTCCTCTTAACAGAATAACTAACCTAGAGCCATTTTTATTGCTAGGTTCAAAATCTTATATCTCCGATTGAATGTTTTTAAATTTTAACACAACGTTCTACTGCGACAAGAACGTGTTTTATTTTTTTTTAATGTTCAAATTTTTGTAAAGCTTATGGGACTTAACTGTGGGGTCATCAGTCCCTAAACTTACAAACTACATATGAACTATTTTATACTAAAGATGGCATAAACATCCATGCCTGAGGGGTATTCAAACCCCCGGCGGGGAATGGCCTCGCGCATCGTAGCATAGCACTTCAATGCGTTCGGCCGCTCAGCCGCGGCCATGTTTTATATACATAATTCTTCAGTATATGTCATATATCAATTCATATAAATTTTATAATTGGCAAACATTGATAAAAATCTCAAAATTGATATATGAGGGTTAGAACTCAAATAGTGCCAACTATTTATTCACAACCGATAGAAAAGGGTTGCAAGTTTTCACCTGTTACAGTTCTTCACAATAGTCACCAGCGTTGTGTAGTACCGGTTGACAGCAATATGAAAGGCGTATAGTAGAACATCTTTTGTTTATGGTGCGAATGGAGCGATCTACTGCCTGTCGAAACTCGGTAACAGTCCTGAAGTGAATGCCACGAAGTGCTTCTTTCATCATCAGAATCCAATAAGTCCGGAGATTATGGTGAGAGGCAGAGTACTTCTCAGTACAATCGACCCATGCTCTAGCCACAGCTTTGCAGTATGCGACCACGCATTGTCGTGCAAAATGATGGGTGCGTTGTGCTGAAAGTGTTGCCACTACTTTCGCAAAGCTGGTCACAGGTGATGCTGCAAAAACGAATAGTAGTACTGTGCATTGATGGTCTCCCGTGGAGGATCGTCATGCGTTACGCTCTTTCCCAACGTGCCACTGTTCTGTACGGCAATGCTAATTCCCTGCACACCTCTTGAAGGCCTTGATGACACTGTCGTGCTGTACGACCTCTGGTACATTCCATCTTGACCGAACTCCATTGTTTCTGTTTCGAAAACGTAGTAACACTGTTACGTTAGACCACTCGCTAGGCAGTGAATGTTTTTCCCTCGATTGTGTGCACGCCGGTGATGTCGGACGGACGAGTCCATTTGCTCGGAGGTAAGGTAGGTCAACAATGTGTGATATCAGCGACAGTAGTAGATTACATTGCATATTGTTTCCATAGTAGTGTTGCACTATTAAAAGTTCCAACCCTCGTGCCTATAACTTACACTCCTGGCCATTAAAATGGCTACACGACGAAGATGACGTGCTACAGACGCGAAATTTAACCGACAGGAAGAAGATGCTACGATATGCAAATGATTAGATGTTCAGAGCATTCACAGAAGGTTGTTTCCGGTGGCGACCCCTACAACGTGCTGACGAGAGGAAGGTTTCCAACCGGTTTCTCATACACAAACAGCAGTTGACCGCCGTTGCCTGGTGAAACGTTGTTGTGATGCCTCGTGTAAGGAGGAGAAATGCCTAGCGCTACGTTTCCGACTTTGATAAAGACTGGATTGTAGCCTATCGCGATTGCGGTTGATCGTATGGCGACACTGCTGCTCCATGTTTTGCGATCAAACGACTGTCAGCGAAATACGGAATCGGTGGGTTCAGGAGGGCAATACGGAACGCTCTGCTGGATCCCAACGGCCTCGTATCACTGGCAGTCGAGAAGACAGGCATCTTATCCGCATGGCTGTAACGGATCGTGCAGCCACGTTTCCATCCCTGAGTCAACAGATGGGGACGTTTGCAAGACAACAACCAATTCACATACAGTTCGACGACGTTTGCAGCAGCATGGACTGTCATCTCTGAGACCATGGCTGCGGTTACCCTTGACGTTGCATCATAGGCAGGAGCGCCTGCGATGGTGTACGCAACGACGAACCTGGGTGCACGAATTGCAAAACATCATGTTTTCGTATGAATCCAGGTTCTGTTGACAGCATCATGGTGGTCGCATTCGTGTTTGGCGACATCTCGGTGAACGCACGTTGGAACCGTGTATTCGTCATCGCCATACTGGCGTATCACCCGACGTGGTGGTATGGGGTGCCTTTGGTTACACGTCTCGGTCACCTCTTGTTCGCATCGACGACAATTTTAATAGTGGCCGTAACATTTCAGATGTATTCCGATCCGTGGCTCTACCCTTCATTCGATCCCTGCGAAACCCTACATTTCCTGAGGATAATGCACGACCGCATGTTGCAGGTCCTGTACGGGCCTTTCTGGATACGGAAAATGTTCGACTGCTGCCCTGGTCAGCACATTCTCCAGATCTCTCTCCAATTGAAGACGTCTGGTCAATGGTGACCGAACAACTGGCTCGTCACAATACGCCAGTCACTATTCTTGATGAACTGTGGGATCGTTTTGAAGCTGCATGGGCATCTGTACATATACGCGCCATCCAAGCTCTGTTTTGACTCAATGCGCAATCGTATCAAGGCCGATATTACAGCCAGAGATGGTTGTTCTAGGTGCTGGTTTCTCAGGATCTATTTGCACCCACATTGCGTGAAAATATAATCACATATCAGTTCTAGTATAATATGCCGGGTTATCAAAATTTCAGTATAAATTTTAAAAATTCAATAAATCACGGAATAATGTAGATAGAGAGGCAAAAACTGACACACATGCTTGGAATGACATGGGGTTTATTAAAAAAAAAAAAAAAAAGTCCTACGGATGGCGCTTCATCTGATCAGAAAAGCAATAATTAGCATAACAAATTAAGACTAAGGAAAGATGATGTTCTTTACAGGGACTGCTCAATATGTTCACCATCTTTCCTCAACAATAGCTGTAGTCGAGGAATAATGTAGTGAACAGCACTGTAAAGCATGTCCGGAGTTATGGTGAGGCATTTGCGTCGGATGTTGTCTTTCAGCATCCCTAGAGATGTCGGTCGATCACGATGCACTTGCGACTTCAGGTAACACCAAAGCCAATAACCTCATGGACTGAAGTCTGGGGACCTGGGAGGCAAAGCGTGACGAAAGTGGCGGCTGAGCACACGATCATCACCAAACGACGCGCGCAAGAGATCTTTCATACGTCTAGTAACATGGGGTGGAGCGCCATCCTGCATAAAAATCGTACGTTCCAGCAAATATTTATCAGCCAGGCTGGGGATGATGCGACTCTGTAACATATCGGTGTACCTCTTAGCCGTCACGGTAGCAGTTACTCTTTTCGAAGAGAAAAGGCCCGATAACAGTAGATGTAAATCCAACCCATTCCATGACATTCTCGTCGTTCAATAGTTTCCACGACAGTTGTAGGATTTTCGGTAGCCCAAATTCGTCAGCTGTTGGCGTTGAGAGACCCTAGGAGCGTGAAATGAGCTTCGTTGGTTCACAACACGTTACTCAACCAACCGTCATTTTCCGCCATTTTTTGAAACGCCCACACCGCATATGCCCTCCGCTTCACTAAATTGCCAGGTAACAGTTCATGATGCCGGTGGATTTTGTAAGGATAGCATCGGAGGGTACGCCTAAGTGCCACCCAAACAGTAGTGTACGGAATGCCGGTGCGACGTGCGACTGCACGAGTGCTGACTTCCCCGTCCATAGGCGAACCCGCTACAGTCTCCAGTTCGTCCTGAACTGTCTCAGCAGATTACGCCTTGTGCTCGGTCGAGGTCTATCGTCTATCGTCTAAACAACCCGCGGCTTCGAACTTCGAAATCATTCTCGCCACAGCTGCATTTGTCAGCGGACCTTTACCCGTTCGAATTCCCTTCCTATGGCGATAGGATCGTAACGCTGAACTAGCACATTCCCCATTCTGATAATACAGCTTCACTAAAAGCTCCTTTTCAGGTAACATCAACATGCTGCGACTGCTGGTGCATCTAATTCTCTCACTCATTACAACTCCTTTTTTACACGATTTTCATGCGCAGCCACTGACGTTTTGCTATCCAGTGCTATCTGTCGGACACTTTTTTAACCTTTTTTTCCCTAATAAAACCCCATGTAATTCCAAGCATGTGTGTCAATTTTTATCTCTCTGTCTAAATTATTCCGTGGTTTATAAGTTTTCAAATTTATACTGACATTTTGTTCACCCGATATTTGTCCAATGAATACCCGCTTATCACCTGCATTTCTTCTTGGTGTAGCAATTTTAATGGCCCGTAGTGTATGATTTATACAATATTTTCGAGAAATACGTACCTGGAAAGCTTCCTGCGTTACAGTGCAACGTTGTGTTAAAATTTGAAAGCAATAGTCCAAGAACTTTCGAAGAACAACGGATATACACAAACCAACAGAACACTTTCGTTTATAGCGATTACTGACAGCGTGGGAGGGGTGAAGTTAGAAGGGGGGTGAGAACTTTCGGACAACTAACCACTCTCGAAAAATATGAACTGCCGGACCTGTGAATGAGTTGTAACGCCACAGCTGCGTCCACCTAATCCTCGATGGGCGAAGTTGCCGTTATATTGTATTTTCTGCTTAATCATTTAATAATTGTCCCAGTGATTTGACGGTATGGGATGCGGCAATTACTAGGTTGATCCATAACAATAAACTTTGTTAACTTCCTTTATTATGGAACGACAAACGTTAAAACCTCTCCCTTTAAATACACTGATTAAATTACCGCGTGCAACTACGATGAATGTCTACAAGTCCACACTGAAACATTTCAATAAGCAACTGCAACCGAAACTCATATGCGATACGACTGAAGGGTAAAAACTCGAGCCACCGCTAAGCGCGGGTTACGGACGCACTGTCAACATGCTAGTGCCTCGCAGGGTTGCCAGGTTTTTCCATAGCTCTGTCGCCAAATTTTAAACAAAAACTAGCCAAAATATCGCCATCTTTTTAGCAATTCAATTTCACTATATGGCCCTCTTGATATCAATAAAATGCCAAAATATAGTCACCTTTTAATCAGTAAAAATGCATATAATCGCAATTTTAATCAACTTTATTGTGCTATGGTAATTATGTCATGTGACTCGACAATAATAATCCTGAAATTCCGGGCGAAAGCTGGTTGCTAACTTAGAAGTGGCACAAACTGTGGCACTCTCACAGTCATCATTTGGACATTCCAAGGAACCTCGTTCTTCAGGGAAACATATTAGTCCGACGTGGAACTGAACCCAGGCACTATCAATATGATAATATTGTAAATGTAATAGAGATACTCAGGAGACACAGTGAATACCAAATTTAAGCACAGTTATATTTAACTATCATATTTATTAATTTCAAGACTTCGATTACCAATCACTTTCATCTTCTGCAAAGCTCATATTTACCGATGTCAAATCCAGTTATTGAAATTTTAAACGTAGCTTTACTACATACAGATTCATTACAACATTTTGAGGTGAGGAAGACTGTAATTCATAGTAATGCACTAAACATGTCGTACTTTGAGGTGCGATGGACTTTAATTCGGAATAACACTGAAAGATCAGCCATTAGAACGACAGAGAAATTATCGTGTGTTCTACGTCCACATTCATATCCTGCAAACCATTGTTAATCACTGTGGAGTGTGTAGCAAAGGGTTCGTCTCACAGTAGTAGTTATTAGGAATTTCTGTTGTGTTGACCTATGGTACGCGGAAAAAATTACTGCTTACCTCTGTGCATGATGTAATAAATATAACCTTACCCTCACATCTCTACCTGAGTATATTTCAGGAGTCATCGTTTAAAGCCTGTTCTTGAACCGTTGTAATTAGACTCCTTGAGCCGGCCGCGGTGGCCGAGGGGACTGAGGCGCTCCAGTCACGGTCTGCACGGCCACTACGGTCGGGGGTTCGAATCCCCCCTCGGGCATGGATATTTGTGACGTCCTTAGTATTAGGTAGTTCATAGGTAGTTTGTAAGTTTAGGGACTGATGGCCCCGTAGTCGAGTCCCATAAGCTATACCAACATTTGAACATTTGAGACTCCTTGAGGTAGTTTGCGTCTGTCTTCTTGACTCTGCAAGTTCAGTTTCTTTGCATCTTTGCGACTCTCATATGTCAAAGATAGCATTCCTGCAGACATTTGAGCTAACTTCTCTGATACGTTCCCCCAGCATTCTACCGATTTTTAGTCGGCCTCATTGACGAAATGTCTCAAGAGGAATTGCTTTACATTCGTTTTGTACGAAAAATGAAGTAGCCGTTAAATCGCCAACTTATTTTTTTACTAGCCACATTGAATCGCCAGTCGCCAGAAAGCTAGAATGGCTACTACTTTAAGAAAAAGATAGCCAAGAATGCGAAAAACCGCCACACCTGGCAACCCTGCTGCCTCGCTCTGCGGTCGGCGGGAGACTGCCGCACACCGGCCAACAAGCAAAACACATTCCAACCTAAGCATTGTTGCCAGCAGCTATCACTGCACGCCAACGATAACTATCTTTCGACCAAAATGTAGCAAATGCTAATCTAAAAGCCTGTATCCTCACAGAGTGCAGCTCGACAGAGTATGGGGATATTTTATTTCGACAGATTTCATTCCGAGGATGACGTCAACGTGGAGCTGGAAAGTCTTTGCTTGTTTTCTAGTATATTTACTGTAAAAAAACAAGGAGCGCTGTTACTGATGATGGGTGTTGGGCTAATATGAAATGTACGAGAGCGTGGCCGGTTCTGCAGTGCGCGACGGGGCGCCTTTGCAGCGGTGGCGTCGGTCGGTCTGCTGGGACCAGCCCGGCGGGAGGCGTGGCGGCTGACATTTGGACCAGACCTGTCCGACTCGCGTCGATCTGTTGTTGGCTGGTTGGACGGCGCGATGCTATCAGTCAGCCGGCCGACTGCTGACCTCTGTGTGGCCAACAGATGGCCAGATAATGGCCGGCGCAGACGGGCGGAAGCCGGCTACCGGCCGAGCGGCACAGTAGGCATTCCGATGCCGCTATCTGTCGATCGCCGATCCGCAGTCCTCGGCGACGCTGCGCGCCACAGAGCACGTGTAGCGGCCAGTGAGGTCGGATAGTCGCCAGTGCCTCGAGGCACAGAGTAACGTATACAGAGAAGCAGCCACCTCTAAACCACTGTCCTACACCCCCCTGGTAGTTCTGTAAGATGCTAGCAGGTGTAATGTGATTTCCTGGCTTAGTACCGTAGACCACACTAGAGGTGCTTCTGAGGGTAGCGTGGAGGGGAGGCCGAGGGGAGAGCTCGTGCCGCCTGCCACGAGGCCATGGCTGTGTCCGGCTTGCTGGCGTTTGAGGGGAGGTGGTGGTGGGGACAGCTGCTACCTGCCGCCTGCTCTGGCCAGTTTAAAGGGCTGCTTCAGAGCGCAGCGCCATCATGGGACATCTTATGGAACTGCTGGAAACCCTCCCTCCCCGCACCCCAGAGAATAGGACCGGGCCCTTACGGAGGTTTCCCGTCTGTATATAATTGAATGTGCTCGAGGTACGTTAAGAAATGTTTAAATGTTTGTACAGCTTATGGGACTTAACGATGGGGTCATCAGTCCCTAAACTTACAAACTACTTACGAACTATCTAACACTAAAGACGGCACAAATATCCATGCCCGAGGGGGGATTCGAACCCCCGACCTTAGTGGCCGTGCAGACCGTGACTGGAGCGCCTCAGTCCCCTCGGCCACCGCGGCCGGCGGTCCGTTAAGATGCGGCTGAACCCATTATTGTCAAAAAGTATTTTTTGTTTCCAATTTTGATGAAATTAAGTCAATGTAGGTCTTTTAAGGGTAGTAGCATTTATTTCACGTATGATACAACATACATTGGGCATTAGCATTTACAATTCAACAGCACAATATTCTTATAAACCAATGAAACAATGTTGAATGTAATTTTATTAATACAAACTAACACTTCACTACTTTTCCAATACGCAAATAAGTTCACATCGCATTATATGAGTGATATTTGTCACAATGTTTACCTGTGATTGTGGTGTCGCACAAGTCTGAAGTGCGCAACACGTACTATCGCCGCGCGCCGCCATGCACGCACGGCGCGGCGTTCTTACGACGTCAACCACGAGCGCCCTCTTGCTACAACTCCGCCCGTGGCCACCACTAAACTGCATCGGCCACTTGGAATTAGGACAGGCACTAGGACTCGTCAGTAGGCAGGCCTCTACCTAGTTAACCTATGTCTCAGCAGTGCACTTACTTGGTAGTCATGAACTTTGTAAAAGTTAAGTATATCCTGTTTCTACGAAATATACTACTTGTTCTAATCTAGCTTAGTGTTTCTAGTTTCTGCTGTCCCACTGGCTGGTCACCTCAGACTCTGTACCTGCACACTCGCGCATCCTATTTTCCTGTGTCGGTCTCTCACTACTCGGCAAACGACACCCAGGACAACCGGCGGAAACGAGACACAAAAGTGATATTGTACAGCCGGCCGCGGTGGCCGAGGGGACTAAGGCGCTCCAGTCACGTTCTGCACGGCCACTACGGTCGGGGTTTCGAATCCCCCCTCGGGCATGGATATTTGTGCCGTCCTAGTTCGTAAGTAGTTTGTAAGTTTAGGGACTGATGGTCCCGTAGTTAAGTCCCATAGACTATACAAACATTTGAACATTTGATATTGTACAAATAAGAATCTAGATGAGGACCAACACTACATTTTATGCAATGAAATTTAATGTATTTTTCACAATTTTTACATCTCGTCTGAGTTAGAATGTTGTCCACGAAGAGTCCCACGTGGTGAAGCGGAGATCATTTGGTACAAATTTCCTAGATCTTGGCATGGACCCTCGAAGTTTATCAATTGCAGGGGACCTCAGTAGAGATAGTACAACACTTCGTCGGAACTCCAACAAACTTCCGTTATTCACCTTTCTGTATAGCATCCACATATTGATGAGGTTACACCATAATGGCAGAATGACACATGAGGCCAGTACCAATTCGTGGAGCGGATCCTGTTTCTATACAGACCTCGCAGTTTGTCGAAGAGATCGACACCTCCAATCCCTTTGTTGTAGAGTTCTACTAAGGTCGGTTGAAGCACAATTACATGCTTCCGTTCTGCTTTACTCCAAATATTGCAGGCCCCCTTGGTTCGTCAACAATCCATTTGTAGATTTGTTGCTAATGTCACTTGGCTACTGTCATGTCATCCTATCAGCGAATACTGTTCGAATCTTCGTCTTGAACGACATGATAAGATGCAAGAAGTTCTTTTTTCAAGTCTTTCAGTGGTGCTTTCTCAATTCTGTCTGCTTGGATAGTGCCAGTGCAGTATGATTCATGTTTGCGTAGTGATTCCAAGAGTGGCAGAGAGATGCAACAGTTGTCAACAAAGACAACAGAATTACGAGTAAGAAAACCGGAACAGAAATTTTCTGTAATTGAAGTTTCCAATGTTTTTCCTCCTTCTTTCTCACTGGCATCAGTATTTGCACTGAACTTCATAACATAGCCCTCAGATGTTGCAAGGCACCATAACATAGAAGGAATAAATACAGCTCATCATCTCGATCTATTTCAGTGACATTCTGAAGTAGGTTTAGAGTTTTTTCTGCATCACCGGAATTGTAAAGATTATAATAGTATTTATGTGACCTGTCGATAAAATATACTACATACGAGAGTCTATTAACATTACCTTAAGAGGCAGCTGCATTGGTTTTTTTTCCTTGATTAGTAGAAAAATAAATGTGTCCTGAATCACGTTTAGAAATAGTGCTTATTTCCCCAGTGTATATCACACTACAAACAACCAGTCTATTATATAAGCCTAGACAAAGATTTTACATCTAGAATCAACATCATCTCAATTGTTACTCTGTTCTAATACTAAAACTATAAGTCCAACATTTATATCAGTGCAAGCAGCTTCAGTATAAAATAAAATTCTGACCTGTCAATCACTATCTTGCAGGTTCAGAGTAGCACTAAGAGGAAATGGCCAACTTCAGAATAATGGTATTTTTATGTCACTGAAGACTACCATTGTTGTGGAGTGGACTAAAAATATCCAAATGTTTGTAATTCTATGGAGTCATTAGAAACTACTTAAAGTAAGTTAAACTAACCTAAGAACAACACATACATCCATGCCCGTGGGAGGATTCGAACCCCCGATGCGGGAGGCCGCTCGATCCGTAACGTGGAGCTCCAGACCGCTCGCCTACTCCCGCGCGGCTGGAGTGGAACTCACTGACACAAACAACTGTAAGCTACGTACACCATTCTATCTAGTGGTAACAATACAAAATAAAAACACCTGTGCAACGTATAGCATACCACGACCAGCAATAGGTTAACACTGGAGGTACTGGATTTTTCTGTATCCCAAGTAATATCATGAGGGTCATTTTTGACCCACACTAGGGAACTACCATTTTATTGAGATTTTGGTGGTGTTTTGGGTTTCCACATTTCACATTAAAGAAACTAATGTACATGAGAAATGTTATTTGTGAAACGTAGGTATGCAATGTTAATAACGTTGAATGTCTGTAAAATCATATCTTTGGCTCCGCGAGATCAATTTTTGGTGTGCGCTGTCCGGCGTTTGAGCGTACTGAATTTCGTTCGTTTGCCGGCTCCGACGGGTGAGCAGAAGTAGAGTTGTGGAAGCAGCCTTGGTATGTAGTCGAAAATTGCACTGTGAGCTTGAATCATTTGAATCTTTTTATGTGTCATATTGTTCTGCAATATTTAAATTTGAAAATGTTCTGAGATTATCAAGAATAAAGGTAAGGAGAGTCATCTTTTCATTATTAGGCGCTTCGCGTAATGGTAGTCCATCTGTAACAGACATTCATCATGAAGGTTTTAATTTTCGTCTTTTATGTCCATTCTTTAAACTAAAAGTATAGTGCAGGAATTTAGTATGTTTTTAGTGTACAAAAAAAGGGGGAAGTGTGATGTAGACAATTTCGATTTTTTTAATTTACTTTTTATGAAGTATTAGTTTTTCTTTTCTTGAAAATGACAGTAGAAGTAAATGAGTTCCTGCAAAGCTTATTTTATGTAAGACATTCCGAAGTTGTAAACACAATTTTTGTGCAGTATTGTTTAAGTTCATGTTCTCCTTTTATGAATACATATATATTGAAGTTTAAACTGAAGGACACACACACACACACAAACACACACACACACACACACACACACACACACACACACACACACACATATTACACAGGGCGTTTCACTAAGTGTGTTTGCTTCTGTAACTTATAAAATAATTGGTGACGGGAAATTTTAATGCGGTAGGTCAACACAAGAAATGTTACACTTTCTGCAGAGCTATGAACATAGTTTATTGTATCATTTTCCAAAGTGTTACACCACAAAGATATAATTTTTTAAATGGAAGAATAGTTTTTTCTGTCGTGTATTGGATTCGTTTAAACCAGCTGCGTCCAAATCAATTTAAACTACATTCCTATCACTGTTAGTTTAGGAGCTACAACCCTTCAAAATTCCAGGGGCGGAGGCTGCGATAGCGAAGTTGACTGGCCGAGTGGCTATCCCCTGGGACACAGCCCACTGTCTCATGACCACCAACCAGTCAGCTACGCCGTCGTAGCCTCCGCCCCATAAACTTTGAAGGGTTGTAGCTCCCAAACTAACAGTATAGGAATGTAGTTTAAATTGATTTGGACGCAGCTGGTTTCAACGAATCCAATGCACGATAGTAAAAACTATTGTTCCATTTAAAAAAAAAAAAATTATCTTTGTGCTGTAACACTTTGGAAAATGATACAATAAACTATGTTCATAGCTCCGCAGAAAGTGTAACATTTCTTGTGTTGACCTACCGCATTAAAATTTCCCGTCACCTATTATTTTATAAGTTACAGAGGCAAACACACTTAGTGAAACATCATAAAGCGTTTCAGTTTAAACTTCAACGTCTGGTCTGTTTCGTATTAGTCGTTCATCCCGAAATTCAATTAATTATTTATTTTAAATGCTACAGAGATGGAAAATTAGTATTTGTGTAGTTAATGGGTTCGCATTGCACTACTGCGAATTCTGTAGTTAGTTTTTTGACCTTGCAGCAGCAGCATTTTTTTCGCAATAACTCTGAGAGCAGTTGCACATGTGTCCTTGCGTACAGGTAGGCCATAAAATCAGTGTTGAACTCAGATCTAATTGGCAATCAGCCAATTATACAGCAAGCTGTAGTCCTATTGTTCACACAACTGCAATCTTCAATGAAACAGATTATTTTATACCGGAGGTCAAGTTGCCCATTCTATGAATAAAGTCACAGGATCAGGATAGATTTTATTACACATTTGGTTTTTGTTCAAAGCCATGTCTAACTAATTGGATAAAGTATTCTGTCAGATTAGCAAGTTTGAGTTATAGTGCATTTTAAAGCTACCCATACACACACACAACTACACATGACACAATTGAGAAGTCACTTAAGTACAGTGAAGCAATTTTTATTGATATCCTGCGAGTACATTACTAAACACTACTATCTGAATTACAATACCGATAATTATAGATTTATTTTGGTCAAACATCATTCAGACAAGTAAACAAAACAATTTTACAAAGTTTATCTTTATAGAAAGATTGAAACAGGGTCAAAACTTACAATTTATGCGACCAGTAGTAGTATTTTTACTTTTACTGACATATAAGGTAAGTATCGTGTCTTTGCTAAAGAGTCTAAAATACAACACGTTTTCCTTTCTCTTGCTTATTGCGATCAGTGGACAAAAATATAAGAAAAACAATTACAGACTATATTTGTATCTGTTTGGACATATTTAGAAGCAAATAGTTGACAGTATTTTCTAAGCTGGTGTGGACTTACAGTTCCGACATTGGAAAAGAGCTTTTGTGTGGCAGCTTTCGCACACATACTTGTTGCAGTTGAAACGTAAGTTTAATGTTTCCTTCCCCTGTTGTTGTTCATAGGAAACATGATTTTGACAAGCCTTCTTAGTCCATATTTGGCATTTTCGGTGAGATATGCTTGCAAGGGGAGATTGGCTTCTCTCTGTAGTTTGCGCGGGGGAGGAAGTTCATCTGCTATTCTCGCCGTCAAGTCTCGTATAACTTAAAAATTGTGTTAGCAATGATAATTGCAAGGTCCAGAATATTATAAGAGATATGCACAGGCCATCAGTGGGTGCCTTCTTAGTCACTATAATGTCTTGCCATTTGGTTCAAATATTCAAATGTTTGTAGAGCATATGGTATGGGACTTAACTACGGGGTCATCAGTCCCTGAACTTACAAACTACTTATGAACTATGTAATACTAAGAACGGCACAAATATCCATGCCCGAGGGGTGATTCGAACCCCCGACCGTAGTGGCTGTGCAGACCTTCACTGGCGCGCCGCAGACAGCTCGGCCACCGCGGCCAGCTGCCTTTTGGCCAACTATGTCAACTCCACCCTTGACTTCATTATAAAACTACACAGATTCTGAAAGTTTCTTCTCATTATTGTCATTGAACTGAAATCCAGCATGCATGTTACTCATAATAAGGTCACCCATAAAGAAGATACCTGAAGAATAGAACAAAAACGTATAGTGGACTACGAGTCTACTACTTCAAAAACTTAGGTAGAATGGTACATGTTTACGTTGTGCAAAACGTAAATCACTGTCAGATGATTCAGATTCTGATAGCCGATCAGTTGCTACATCTGAATCACTCGAGTCATCAGTTTCTACTGGAACAAAATCGTCGTCGTCTCTGCAATTGTCTCACTACCGGATTCGTCACTTTATTTCGTCGGTGAAACGCCGATGGCATTTGTGAGACTGCATCGCCTTATGATCGTAGCTTCAATGACGCAAATTCGCCACTATAAACCCGAAGCTGACGTTGCTGTCACCCGGAATGGCTGAACCCTGTCGACTTGACCAAAGACAAAGATACACTGATAGGAAACTTCTGTAAGGACGACTTGCCTGATATCTGCTATCATGTCATAGAACTATTAGCTGTCCCTCAAAAAGAGAGGTGTGGTTATTCTGTGAGTTCCCACTGCCACTTGATAGATCCTCATGGCGCCAGTCCACAGAAAACCGAATGCCGCAATGATATTGAAAGACGACCATCTGTCGTCTTCCATATATTTTTGTATAGTTTCTGTAAGGTTATAATTTATTTGATGTCGCAAGATTATCATTTTGTTAAAACTTAAACCCCACTCTTTTCAAGGCTTGCGGAATAGTATTTTTATTTCATGTGTTAAAATATTAGTTAATATTGCTAGGTTTTTCTTATTTTGTTATGTTAATAATTTATTATTATATTAATTAATATGGCATAAGTACGGCTTCTCCGCTACGCCACTGTCCCTGTGAGAATATGCAGTTTGGCGAGAATCTATGGCTGTCTGAATGTGGGTAGGAGTAGCCCACTTTGCATCGTTCTCTCTGGCTCAGAGGGCTCAGAGTCGATAGCTGCTGAGGTGACCAAAGAAGTATCCACACCCTTTAGTTGCGGGCTAGTTAGTGGACCTACACCAGAGGAGTGTACTCGCTCTCCGTCCCCACCACCGCTTTTTCAGGGATTTTCCGGTTTCCGGTCGTTTTTCCCGCGGTCCGACGGCCGCACTGCGATTCACTCTCGGCTGTTCGTCTGGTGAGGTTGGTTCTGCTCTTGTTTCTGGAGATGGTATCGTTTCATTGACTAGCACATTTAACTTTGATTCGTGAATTTATTTTTTTTTTAATATTTTCTCTGATCGTGTGCGGAAATGTATTCTCCTTTTTCAATTCAGTGATTTCCAATAGATAAACGCGGTGTTTGTGATTCTAGTTGCAGTTTGATAACGGCTTGATATGTTGAAACCTTTTGTAATCATGTGGTGGTGTATGGGCTCTGTGCAAATACTTTCTAGGTTTGTGGGGCCCGATTCCTAATAGGTGATATGCTCATTTTATACAGTGCATGTAAAATTCTTCTCATCGTTTCATTACGTGAGTGATATGTGTTCCATGTGGTCCATAGAACAAAGCCTTCATCTTTCACTCTTGTTTGTTCCATGCAAATTTTTCGTATTTTCTCGTTATTTTTAGCGTAGTCCTAGAATACTCCAACATCTAGTGAATAACGCGGAGACACGCCCATAACTCATTTCCAGTCTAAAAACTGGCGTTTTGTTAAATTGTGTATGGGTCAAAAATGATCCACACGGTACTGCTGGTATAACAGATAAATTTGTCATACTTCTAGGTGGCGTAGAGCCTTGAAATTTTGGTGAATTATACAACTCTATAAATGATTAAAAGTCACGAGACGTTTTATTCCTACAATGAATATGGTGGCAGGTGGGGCTGTCGAAACACACCTGTGGGGCAAACATGACCCAACACTTGGTACTTCTAGTGTTACTTGTTATCCCCAGACGTATGTGGCACGAGTAACCTTCTCCCATTAGCGTATTCTGCAGGAATCAATTACACACTCTCAGTTAGATGGAGTGGGCACGAGAACAACACTCCAACCACTTAAAACGCGTCATGGCTAGAGGCCATTCGGTTTTACCGCTACGTACGAACACGATGAAAATGCTCCTCGTGCATTTACGAAACGAGGAACGGAGATAAAAAATTAGCCGGCCAAGATATGCGCGAACCGTTTACTGGAGATTCGCGCTGCGAAGTGCGTTGAGTGTTCTCTCAATCCTGCGTTCCTTTAAATAACTTGTGCTTTTACGTTAAGTTTTATAAAATTTACATTTACTGTCTACTGCTTCGTTCTCTTCTTGTATCCTTTAATGATTCCATCTTTATCTCGCAGCTGGTCCGTTCAAGCTTTTGCTGCTTAATTCCTTACGTATTACACGTTGTTAATCAGAAAGCTTTTTGTGTAACTTTGCTCCACGCAAATAGCGTTGGGCGGATTTCGATGAAATCTGAAATGCAGATACTTTGTTGTCTTCAGCCCGAAGATTAGTTTGATGTACCTATACTCGCATATCTAGCCCGTGCAAGCGTCTTCATCTCTGAGTTGAAACGGCAACCCATATCCACTTGCACTTCCCTACTATTTTCGTGTCTTGGTCTTCGTCTGTCACTTAAGTTCGGCACAATTCCCTCCGACACGATTCCTTGCTGCCTCACAATGTATCCTACCAATTCATCAGTCATGTTAGTCATGACATGGAAGAAATTCATTTTCTCCCCAATTCTGTTCAGCACCTATTCATTAGTAACACGATCTACACATGTAATCGTTGACGATGTACTTTAGTACCAAATTTCAAAGCCGTTTATCTCCTTCTTGCTGAAATCTTTATTGGTCGCGTTTCACTCCACACAAGAGTACATACAAACACCTAAAGAAAAGATTCCCTAACAGTTAAATTAATACTCGATGTTAATAGATTTGTCGTCTCCAGAAATGCATTCTTGTTCGGAGTTTTGTATCATCATTACTTTGGTCATCAAGATTTATTTGACTGCCAAAACAAATAAAAAATAAAACGTTGTCTACTACCTTTATTTCTTGTTTCCGTATCCAATACTGTCAGCATCGACATTAAATTAATCTTGTTTCCCTCATTTTCGGTATACATAATACGTAGTTTCTTTGGCGCAGCCTACATTCTTTGGAATAATTCTAATATCGCTGTGTGCGGAACCAGTAGTTGAGTGGTTGAGTACCGGCAATGATGTAATGTTGATGACGTTGAACAGTCGAGGAGTTATATGAGCTAACGCAGTTAGGCTATATATTTCAGTAATTAGTAGCACACAGTTTGGTATTTCCATTTTTGTGAAATTTGTTTTATATGCTTGTGAAGTTTTCTGAAAGTAAGTGTATCATCATGCCAAAGCAAACATCATTTCTCAGTTGAAAATACTTAGCCAGTCATTGTTAGACGTAAGATATTAGATGATGCAGGACCTAAAAGGGAGTAATAATGACTTAGTTGTTGCTGCTCATTACGGCTCTACGAGTAGAGTAGGGGTAGCTTACGTTCATCTTATACGATGGACGATGTCCGCTCCATTCATTTGCTCTTCCGGGTCCTTTCCTGTCTCAGACAGAATTACGATCTCACCGGCAAATTGCAGTATCTCTATTTCTCAAATGTTAAAATGATTGTAAACCTATTACGCCACACTAGTCATCAGTTCCTAGACTTACAAGCTACTTAAACTTAAGAACAAGAAACACACACATACCCATGCCCAAGGAAGGACTGGAACTTCCGACGGTCCGCTCCGCAGCAAGGTGCCTTAGAGCGCTCGACAACTTCACCACGGCTCTCCATTTCTCCTTCCTGAAATTTAATTCCTTCTCCAAATTTCTCCCTGCTTTCTTTCACAGCTTGCTCAATGCACAAATAAAGTTGGAGGAAACCTACTATCCTTTTTTACTCCGTTCCCAACGTAGTGGATCATAGGCATACAGTTAAGACTGGAAAGACTGAGCAGAGACTAAGCAGCAGTGGTGAAAACGTATGCCGCCAGTGGCGTGACGCTAATTGTGCTGAAGCCTAGCACCATCCAAAGATTTTTTTCTATTTTAATGTTTTTTATTGTTTTATTATCTTTTCTAAACGGACCGGCACATGAATTTGAAATAGTTCACATGTAATAAATCACACCGTAAAGATAATTTGCCAATCACAAGTTAACGTGACAATGGGTGGCCAACGTCACGTTACCACTGAGAACGTGTGCTACTTTTACTGTGCGCGGTTTTAATCAACGAGCACAGAATAACACAGAGAGGCTATACCGCCTACGTCAGCGTACAGGCAGTGAAGCCCGGCAGCCATCTTGGTTGGGTGTAGAAACACAGTTCAGCCTATAAATGCGTAGTTTTTCAAGAGGTGCTCGCCTTAATTACATTTTCATTTGAACCCCATGGGATAGAAATAGAATTACCAAATTTTTCACGAAGACAGGTGAATACTGAAGGAATGGAACAGTGTTATTAGCAAGAACAATTCGTATTGTGTTTGAATAAAAATAATAATTGAAACTATTACTGTTATATGAAATTAAAATTACGACATGAAAAAGTCGCTTACTACTTTTTGTTTTGTGGTCAGGAAATTTTCGAAAATTTTCAAATGTTTGTAAATCTATCAGACCAAACTGCAAGGTCGTCAGTCCGTAGCTTACAAACTACTTAAACTAAGGTAAACTAACCTAAGGACAACACAGACACCCATGCCCCAGAGAGGACTCGAACCTCCGACGAGGAGCAACCGCGCGCTCCGCAGCGAGGCTCTTTAGACCTCTCGGCTACTCCACCACGGCATGAAATTTTCGTCAGTGAGAAAGTTGCAGATAATGAAATAAACTTTTCTTTTTATTTAATCATCTTTTTATAGGTCCCCTGGTTTACTCACAAATTCGGATACAATTGAGCGGTGAAACTTTTCAAATTCTGCTTGTTACTTTCAGCGAACTTGCCCACCAGCAAGCACAGATTCGGTTGCCCACTCACCTTGTACTTTATGACCAATATTAATAAATATTTGTAATTTGGGATTCAATTTTCGGTATCCAATAATTATGACTTAACACTTTTCATTTATTTTATTACTAACTAGCTGAGACGCTCCGGCTATGCACGGGTAATCTTTAAACTACTTCAACTCGAGAACTGCAGAACGTATCGCGATGCGGTTTCTTTCAATTTCTTCAGTATAATCCTGTGTTCAGCGTAGGCTATATTAAATGCCAATACGAAAAGCAGAATAATAATAACGTAGAATGGTTTACCACTTCCGCACTTTCTTGACCTTCGTAGAGTAAACTATGAGACCTGTGCCAAAGTACATTCTACAGAATCATAGAACTCATGACGATAAAAAAAAAAAAAAAAAAAAAAAAAAAAAAGACCGCGATATCATATGTCTAACTTTCACACATCTCCCACAATCACTATGGATAAAAATGATAAACATTTTTCCTTTTTTTTTTAATGTTTGTGAGTTTTGCAAGTTTATACTATCTACACTGGCCTACCTGATATCGTGTAGGCTCCAGAGCCGACTAAAGTGCAGAAGCGGCAAAAGATTTTACGTTATGATTCTTATTTTAGTTATTTTCTTCATACTTCCGTATTCACGTTAATATAGACCAAGATTATCCCAGTTTTCTAAAGAAGAAATTAAAAGAAACCGCATGACGATACGTTCAGTACTCCTGGAGTCAGGGCCGGCGCAAGCCGAAGTGCCGCTACGTGCGAGCTACTAAATTGCCGCCCCCCCCTCCGTTTTTTTTTTTTTTTTACATAACATTTGTGGAATTTTATGTAAACAAATCTGTAGCAAATGGCAGCAATCCATCCTAATTTTTTTTCACTTTTTAGATCTACATAGGTTTCAGCCAACATAGGTTTCGGCCACTGCGTGGCCAGTCTAAAAGCTTTTAAAATGTGCTTACATCTAAACCGTCATGTTGACAGTTACTTTCAGCATGACGGAACAGATGTAAACATAACTCAAAGTGTTGAGAATAGCCACACTGTGCGTTACGGAAATGATACAGGATCTGGGATGGGAATCATTACAACAACGGAGTTTATCGCTACGGCGTGGTCCACTTACGGAACTCCAATCGCCAACATTCTCCTCCGAATGCGGAAATATATTTGTTGACTCCCACCTACATAGGTAGGAAAGATCATCAGAATAAAATACGAGAAATCGGAACTCGAACGGATTCAGGTGTTCTTTCTTCCCCCTCGCTGTTCGAGAATGGAATGGGAGATAAATAGTACACAGGTCGTTCCATGAACCTTCTGCCAGGCACTTAAATGTGATTTGCAGAGTATCCCATGTAGATGTAGAAAGCTATGTAGATCTGGTAAGCCTTGTGAATTTACAAAAATATTCAAATGTGTGTGTAATCATATGGGACTTAACTGCTAACGTCATCGTCCCTAAGCTTTCATACTACTTAACCTAAATTATCCTAAAGACAAACGTACACACCCATGTTCGAAGGAGGACTCGAACCTCCGCTCGGACCAGCCGGCTAATCATATTAAATAATAATTTTTCAATGGTTGTGAACAGATAATGTATTCAACGGAAAACAGTATACAGTAAATAAATGTTGGCAAAGTGATAGTGTGCGAGTAGCATTGTCAAACAAAAGTGCTGGTCAGAGTTTGTTGTTCATGCAGGCAGAGACAGGTATTTCATGGTTCAAAAACCAAAACGTCCGACTATCACACAGAAACGGATAGAAAATTCTTTGAAAAATACGTCGAAACCCAACTTATTCCAGGCTTACTACCAATGTCTTTATGCCTCGTAATTACTCGCAGCGTATTTACCCACTCGGAATACTTCTAGTCATTGTAGGTGTTGGACATGACTGTAGTAATGTTCAATGATTTTTTTCCATAAAGTAGGAAGAATAAAAACACTCGGAAACTGCTATTGAAGGGCTCAGCAAAATTGCTTCAGGCTTGACACATAATCGCAACATCGATCATTGCATTCAAATTTCCAAATTAGATTTCGTCTTCTGCAAAATAAGTTGCGAGTAAACACACGGCGTGTAGCAGGCTGGCAGCGCTCCACTCAAGAATACTGGCGTGTACGCCAGACTGCTTCCCCTCTCTGTTCCTCCGGCGTAAACACGACGGGCTGCCACCGTGGTAAGGAAGAAATTAATCCTCCTCCCTCCCCTGTTCAACAGGGGCGGCCGGCAGGTAGTCGAGGCGCCATGCCACAGTTCCCGAAGCCGCTCCCTCCGAGGTTCAGTTTGGAATCCCCTCTTGGCATAAATGTTGAGTTTGTCCAAAAAAAAAAAAAAAAAAAAAAAAAAAAAAGGGCGCCGCCCCTCGGAAAGTGCCGCCGCGTGCGGCCGCACGTTTCGCACGTGCCTTCCGCCGGCCCTGCCTGGAGTTATAAAAGCTTCAAGGGGCAGAGGTAAAAAAGTGCTTCTGTTTTACATAATAGAATGATCTGCTATCCCTATCTGAAATTTGTAATTACTTATGGCAAAAATAGATTGTCGAAAAGCAACGCCTTAAAAAAAGACAGCGAATTTAGTAAACTACCCTGTGCTCGCAGCTGCGACCGGCTGGCGCTAGGCCGCCATGTTGGTTGGGTATCGCGCTCTCAGCCAGCTTCATTTCGCTGTCATTGTAAGGCCTCTCTATGTTATTCTGAGCTCGATGATTTTAATGCCGCCGCGACCAGCTTTGATACTGCCGCTATTGTTACTGCTATGCTGAAGTTACGAGCAGATTGTTCATATGCTGCCACCCGCTGCTTAGCAGGTCAGCGGCGCCACCGAGTGGAATCTTATGAAAGCAGCTAAAATCTACGAACAACAACAGTGTTACTTTAGTTCAATTTTTACACATAGAGTCTCATATTAAATAAACAGTTATAGGTGAGCTTCTTATATTTCTGATAGCGAATGATAAAAACCCTTTACCATAAATAAATTCAATATGCTTCACCTTTTTTAAAAAAATGAGCCCCTCCCCCGAACTAAATCCTTGCTGCGGCACTGTGTGTCGCTGTCAGGTATAGAAATAGTTTACCTGCCAGAGTCGATAATGCGTGACCGAAATCCGAAGCAAGAGGTAAATGCGCATCGGAGAAAGCGGGGAAGCTAAGACGGGGTCATCAGCTGCTGCAGCAGAACCATGCAGGGACCGCACTGTCGTCTCGGGCCATGTGAAGAGATGCCGCTGCGCTTTGAGGGCGGTAGGCCCAGCCCCGGACGCAGCACAGATCGACGCCGCCATAAGAGCATATGGTAATGATTTCGACTATTTGCAAAGAAAAAGTAGTGTATCAGTGGCCATCCCAACAATTCGTAGTTCGTCTACCTAAAAATTAGAGGCCGTCTCTCTACGCCATGCCTAACAACCATCTTTTCCTTTCGCGATGTATCTGCAAACGGAAGGACCATATAGCCATGCTTCCCAGCACACCATATTTTGGTATATTTCCCGACAAATATTACACATCGAGAATTATTGAATTAGTTTTGTATGACCATTTCCCCTGGCCAAACATAGACAACATTGACTATCATAATGCCACATGGACCTTGATTTTAATATGATATCCCAACATTTCACCATGTACAATGCCCACATGTTCACATGTTTGTATAGCTTATGGGACTTAACTACGGGGTCATCAGTCCCTAAACTTACAAACTACTTATGAACTAGCTAATACTACGGACGGCACAAATATCCATGCCCGAGGATTCGAAACCCCGACCGTAGTGGCCGTGCAGACCGTGGCTGGAGCGCCTCAATCCCCTCGGCCACTGCGGCCGGCCATGTACATTGTTTTTAATATAAATACTGCTAGGATTGCGTGTCAGTGCTCCTGCTTTTAACCTTGGAACATGCGGTATCAGTTTCTGTGAGAAACTAGAATTCCCAGTACTCCAGTCACCGGATGGTGTGTCTATAAGACAAGAAACCAGCTGTGAAATCCTAAAAGGGCCACAATAAAACAGCTGTAGCAGAGAACGGGACTTTTAATCAGTTTTTAACCTGATAATTATTTTATAAGATTTTAACTCAAAAAATGTTTGTATAGCTTATGGGACTTAACTACGGGGTCATCAGTCCCTAAACTTACAAACTACTTATGAACTAACTAATCCTAAGGACGGCACAAATATCCATGCCCGAGGGGGCATTCGAACCCCCGACCGTACTGACCGTGCAGACCGTGACTGGAGCGCCTCAGTCCCCTCGGCCACCGCGGCCGGCTGTACAATATCACTTTTGTGTCTCGTTTCCGCCGGTTGTCCTGGGTGTCGTTTGCCGTCAGATTTTAACTGTTTGACTGTTCCTTTTAACATGTATAACTTTAGCTGTGGATGCACTAGGTATAAGATTTTATGCTAAAAGTCATGGTTTTTCGTAGTTTTCTCTGAAACCGGCAGGGAAAAATAGTTCTTTTTATAAGCCGCATGAAGCCCACAATTGGCTACACGTAATGTACGAACAACCGACCAATTTTTGCAATTTGGATACATTGCAGGAAGTGTGCAATGTTTAAATTTTGACCCTGTGCTGTTGGTAAGCCAATTCGTTTGGTAGGTATACAAATGCTCACTATACCATGGTCTTTCCATAGCACTTCACGCCTAATATCTTTGATTACTACAAATAGATATATGGGCCCCTTAGTAATTGCTTCTCCGTATGCTGCGTTTTGGAACATATTAACAGTGCGCACTGTCATATCCAGTATGTTGAAGCGGAGTAACGCTCGGAAACTCTGCAGTGAAATGAATTTGGAGATAATGGTTCATTGTTCCAAATTAGATTAGAATCATCCGTATAACTTGCCTTTCGTTAATTTTGTCTTTAGTTGGTCCTCATTGTCTCTTAGTGCAACAGTTCCATGTAATCTTGTTCAATTGAGGCCTTAGAACATCCACAAAAAATGTGAATGGTTAGCTATTGCGACGTCAAGACACACGATTCTACTCCTGCTGTAACTGATATATTGTGAAAATTTTTAACAAGTACAGATTACAAAATTAATGGTTTTAGTCTATTGCAGACCATCTTTAGATGGATACCGCTACCATCTACCATCATGGCGGTCCATCTGAACTTCGTCTGCAATACACCGAAACCGGTTATGAAATAGAAAACAATAATTTTGCCATCTGGTCTTTTTTTATTATTTTAATTTTAACTATTGTATCAAGATCGCTGTTTCTCCAGTATGTGGGAGGAGGCGTGGCAGGAAGTGGCGAGCAATAAACTGCGGTTGGTTAAGCCAACTGTCCGACCGTGGCGAACCTCCTGTCAATCAGTGAGGCAGCGTGAAGTGGCCTTGACACGTCTCCGCATCAGGCACTGTCCTCTGACACACGGATATTTACTCCGTCGCGAGGATCCCGTGTTTTGTGATGCCTGTGGTGTGCAAATCACTTTACGCCACATTTTACTTGACTGTATTTTATATCATGCTGCTAGGGCAGCGGCGGCTCTCGGTGGTGCTCTGCCCTCTGTTTCAGCTGATAACGAGGCGAGTCTGACGAAAGTTTTAAATTTTTGTGAACTTTCTGGACTCTGGCCTAAGCTTTTATGCTGGAGGTTTTAGTGTGTTAAAGAATGGCTGGCGCCCCCTTTTATATCAGGCATCAGCCGTCCATGGTATTCTTGTACAGCATTTTGAGGACGTCTACGATTATGTACCTTAGTGGGCCAACTTACATTCTTGTCTTGCAATATTTGTTTGTGTGTTTGCTTCATCTCCCTGGTCGTTTCTTTCGTTTGGTTACTTCTCTTTCTGTTTCCTGATTTTATTAATTTCTCTTCACTCAAGCCACTCGTGACGCTTAATCATCTTGTAAGGGCGCTAAAGACATAGCTATTGTGCGCCCACAACATCCTATCCTATCCTATCCCATCCTATCCTATCCTATACTATACTATCCTATTCTATCCTTTTGCATCTCCAGTACACTTTCTAAAATTACTGATGTATTGCTTGGGCATTCACATTTAGGAAAGTGAGCTACAAATGTTGTCTGTTATCGCAATGTAGAAATACATCTATAAAAGCTACAGATAATTTGTTTTTGCATGTGTCAAGTATTGATAAATGCTTAAAAACTGGTTTAAGCTCGCTCGTAGAGATCCAAATGAGATAGCGGTCACTGCATACTTTTATTTCTGTGAGGAGCATGTTGTAATTGATCACTCCATATGGTAATTAGTTGAATATTAAGTATCACGCTTAGCAACTGCAAGAGTGTGAAAAATTACTTATGTGCAGATTAGTAAGCTGATTATTACATCTGCGAATGATGATGATGATGATGATCGTGTGGTATTTCTGGCCATTAGACCCCAGCTGGTATCGTGTTCGGCCTTCCTGGTGCATGTCTTTAGATGACGCCACTTCGACGACTTGCGTGTCGGTGATGATGCAATGATGATTCTGAAAGCACAACACCAGTCCTCAAGCGGAGAAAATCTCCAACCCAATCTGGAATCGAAAACGTACCTCTGCGTAGGAATCCACCAACCTGTCCACTGGACTAAGGAGGCGGACGCATCTGCGAAACAGGTGTTCATCAAATGACGCCTTAACCATTTGCAGGCAAAGGTGTTTTCCAATGCAGTTGGTGAAAGCACGAGTATTTTTTATTATTCATAGAATATATGACAAAGCTGAAAATGTGTACCCAGCCGGGATTCGAACGCGGGTCTCCTGCTTTCTAGGCAGTTGCGCTGACCCCTACACCACTGGGGACACAGTGATCACCGCACCTGCAAGAACTACCTGAGCACGCCTCCCATCAGATACAAATTCCCAGCTTCGCCCTGCCCACAGTACTCAAACTCGTAGTTATGAAACAAATTCCCGTAAGAGTAAGGGCTTCAAACTTGCCCACCCCTCCCCACTAACGATAGGATCATTGCCCGTCACCGGCATATTATATATATACGTGTGTGTGTGTGTGGCGTCTGTTCCGAAAGAAGTTGTTATTCTTTATTATTCACAGAATATATGACATCAACTGCGATTGGGCAACTGGGTACACATTTTCAGCTTTGCCCAAGCGCAGTTAATGTCATATACTCTGTGAATAATAAAGAATAACAACTGCAGGATCAGAAGTGACATCTGTTCTTTCGGAACAGATGCCACATGTATATATATATATATATATATATATATATATATATATATATATATATATATATATATATATAATATGCCTGTGACGGGCAATGATCCTATCGTTAGTGGGGAGGGGTGGGCAAGTTTGAAGCCCTTACTCTTACGGGAATTAGTTTCATAACTACGAGTTTGAGTACTGTGGGCAGGGCGAAGCTGGGAATTTGTTTCTGACGGGAGGCCTGCACAGGTAGTCCTTGCAGGTGCGGTGATCACTGTGTCCCCAGTGGTGTAGGGGTCAGCCAGCGCAACTGCCAAGAAAGCAGAAGACCCGGTTCGAATCCCAGCTGGGTACACATTTTCAGCTTTGCCCAATCGCAGTTGATGTCATATATTCTGTGAATAATAAAGAATAACAACTCCAGGATCAAAAGTGACGTCTGTTCTTTCGGAACAGACGCCACATGTATATATACACAAGTATTTTGGTGAGCGTAAGTTTTAATATTTGCTTGAGTGATGTAGTATTTCAGTATATGACATTCGCTAATGATTTGTGTCTCAAAACGCCTCTTGAGCACATCTGTTAAATGTAACTATTTTTTAATTTTTACTAAATATTGAAATAACTGCAAATATCGTCAATAATTACATTATTTTTTATAGTATGATGTCCTTTCGTGGCAACATAAAGAGATGAAAAAATTATGTAAGTTTGGAGTTAAACACTGAACAGAAACTTGACGCTAACCGTTGTACGCTACAAAGAAACCAGCTCTATGCTGCTCAAGCAGATAAAGTCACTTGCAAACTTCAATCGTCATTTTTCTTTAAAAAAAATTGTTTTGGTACCGAGGCCAAAATAGTTTAGCCTCCAATATTCTGATTTAACGTGACAAGTTTCTTTGAAATCAAAAGAGCACAAAAGGGTGCATAATGATACGTGGAAACTAATTGTGCGCATGATTAATTTACTCGTATGTATAGACAGCAGTTATTCTGCATCCGAACTGTAACTACGTAGTTTGCGACTTACTATGCAATGTTTATTTAAAAGTGAAATATATTTGGCAGAAAAACGCAGACAAACTAAAACGCTATCCATATTTAAACACGTTTATTGCGTATAATTATTTGTACCAGAGACACTGTGTTGACACAAACAAGCTACAGTTACGTTTAAAAGTTGGTATACATGACTTTTTAATTTCAAGTTTTTCCTCTCTTATTCCTGGCACAAAATATGTGGTATGTTTTCGGAAAAGTAAGATACCATAAACCTATCAGCGTATATTTCCGCAATAAATATTCACAAAATTCGTTCAAATGTTTGTATAGCATATGGGACTACGGGGTTCGAATCCCCCCTCGGGCATGGATGTTTGTGTCGTCTTTAGTGTAAGGTAGTTCATAAGCAGTTTGTAAGTTTAGGGATTGATGACCCTGTAGTTAAGTCCCTTAAGCTTAACACACATTTGAACATTTGAACTACGGGGTGATCAGTCCCTAAACTTACAAACTACTTATGAACTAAGACTAAGGACCGCACAAATATCCATGCCCGAGGGGGGATTCGAACCCCCGACCGTAGTAGCCGTGCAGACCGTGACTGGAGCGCCTCAGTCCCCTCGGCCACCGCGGCCGGCAAAATTCGTCTCCATTCTTCCGCAAAAGTTGTAAATGAGTTTTCCATGCCAAAGAAACTAAATGCATAAAAAAAAGCAGGAAATCTAGTAACTTTTCCTAACACTGCTGTTTCCTCGTGTTGTAGACCTCACAAGAGCTGCAGCCAATAACGGAGGGTTTTCGATTGCGTGACCTGATCATGAAATTTAACGATTTTCTAGCTCTGATTTCAGTAAAATTACTTGTTTCGTAAGAATAATGACTGAAATTGCATTCTCAGCATTATTATCACCTCATAATAACAACAATTAGAACCAACACGGGGAAACAGCCTATTTCATTGTCTCCTTTCATATGTCTTACACTGTTTACGTTGTACATCAATAGCGTTCCATTGTCATTGTTGTGAACTATGTAGATATTCTCACGTACGCAACAATAGCGAGTTCAGCAGCATGCAAAAGTAAGAAAAGGAAACGAAAGGTATGTTACTTGCGAGGCCCCAGTAAGTAAATCGACATCGGTTACAGCCATTGCTCACAAATGCATTCGGTTGCCGCGGCTGCAAATAGCACATGTCACTGCTCGTTCTCCTGTGGGATCGAGTTCTGTGGCCCGGTATTGGATTTCGCAGCCCGCAACTGGCTGCTCACGTTTCCATTAACTTCGGTGAGGCAAGTCGGGCGCTGTCGGCTGCGGCTGAAAGAGCTGTCACGTGGCTTTCAGACCGTGAATTACCGTTGCGAGACGCCGCCTCCAGAGAGAACACCGTAGCCCCTGAGTCGATATCGGTCTGACAACTTTCGCAACTATTTTCGTAACCCAGTTCCATGTAGAACTGAACGTCGTTTCGATGTAATCCCAATACCTACTCCAATACTTTTACTGGGCATTCTTTATTAGGCTTACCATGCGTTCGACATCAGAAAAGAGGACCATTCATGTAAAAAAGAGGACACTTTAATTAAGTTGTAAATTACTGTATGTTAACAATAATGAACCACGTAAAACTACTATAAACTAAATCAGTAACCTTGTGTGGTTATTGTAAAACAAAATATTACGAATCTTGACAGTTTATTCATCATCACTAGAGACAATTGTCTCATTTTTGTCTTTTTCACAGTATTAAACCTTATGATACTTCTACGACTTACCTTTGTTTACAACGAATATGTACGTTCCAGTAGGGCAAATCAAACATTCCATTTCATGTTCGTTTCTTCCTCCCTTGAATGATTTGTATTTCTTCAAGAGCACATCTTTCAACACTGACTTTCCTTTCGGCATTTCGTAGTTGTATTTAAGTTCGTAATTTATTTTGAAGCAATATTACAGCTTTAACCTAAACCACAAAGTATATCGAAAGCAACGCCAAAGAACATAATGCAGAACACAGAATGATAGACAATTGGGTTCCTTCGCAGAAGTTTGGGATCGTATGCAACTGTCAGATCCATGAAATTGTTGTGAACTGCAATTTCTCTCTGAGTATTCACGTGATAGTTGCGAACAGTTTGGACTTGCAGTGGGAACGAATCCGTTGTCGCAAATGCCACAAAAGTAAATTTTCGTTCTCGGAAAAAAAGGACATTTTGTAGAATTTTATAAATTCCTACCGGACACATTTTCTTGCCCGGATTATGTGTCCGGGAAAAAGAGGACGTATGGTAACCCTAGTTAAGCTGTTCTAACGTGAAATTCTTAGAAGCCGGTGTATCTTGCATTGTTGCAGACCTTTGTTCTTAATTGGCTGCCTCGCAGCTACTATTCTGCGACAATTGTCACGCCAGTTACCTCAATTGTTTTAAAGTAGCTTCACCTCAGAGCAGCGGCGGCGTAGAGAAGAGAGAATTCTAGAAAAAAAAAATACTTTGTTTGAAAAACGGTTAAATTATCTAGATTTAGTGATTGGGACTCTTCAGAGAGTTGTATTTACGCATTTTCAGATTGAAACAGTTGCATAACGCAAAAAGAGGAAATTTCCCCATTTTCCTAAAAACCCGGCCGGACCATATTTAGGGTCCAAAAAAGAGGACATGTCCGGGTAAAAGAGGACGCCTGGTAACCCTATTCTTTATCCAGCGAAACTAACTGTTCAACTCTTAGTAGTAATCAAAGAAGTATAGATATACTATCCGAAAGATTTTTGTCGATAATCACTGCCATTGCCATATGCGACGGCTACTCAAAATGTAAAGTGACTTTTGAAATTACGCTAGCATCGTACATTCGATGATCGATCTTTTTTTATGTTATATTCGTACAAATATGTTCACAGTTTAAAGTGTACAACATACTTTGTTTGTTTTTTACAGATAGAGACGTTAGACGTGTTTCACTATGTTCAGAGATTTATTATTATTATAAAAAATGGACCAAAATATTCGCAGAAAATTTTGTGTGAAAAATGGAATGAAGTGCTCTAAAACACCTGAAACGGTGACAGTAGCATACGGCGAGTTTACTGTAAGAAAAAAAAATAAATAAATAAAATAAATGGTGGTACAAGCTCATCCAAGATGGCCGAGAAGATGACAATGACGAGCCTTCGTCTGGACATCCCAGCACAGTAACAGATGACATCGTCGAAGCTTTAAAGAAAATGGTTGTCGAGAATAATCAGATTACATATGAGAAGTTTCTGAGAATGATAGCGTGACAGATGGTTGCTGTGCTGCAATTTTTCCGGAAGTTTTGTGCGTGAGACTTGCGTCGGGGAAGTTTGTTCCGAACTTCTCAATTTTGATCGGAAGAACGGTAGCATGAACATCGCTCAGAGATTCTAGAATGCCGTCATAATTGATGACAAAACATGGATTTACGGTTATAGCGTGGAAAACCAAAGCCCAGTCTGACCAATGGTAGCATCCTGGAGTGAAAAGATTTTTAAAAAAGCACGCAAAGTTCGAAAGAATTACAAGGTTTTGCTACTTTTTAGAAAATTACCGTGGTGTAGTGCATCATGAATTTTTGTCTAAAGATCGTATGGTCAACAAGGAGTATTATCTTGAAGTTGTGTGCCGTTTGCGAGAACGAATACTCAAAAAACATCCGGAACAGTGGAGAAAGAATTCATGGCTTTTACATCAAGCCAGTTCACCTGGTCATTGATCGTTGTTTGTGAGAGATTTTTTTGGCCAAACACAACACGACAAACATGTCTCAGCCACCATATTCACCTGATTTGGCCCCTGCGACTTTTTCCGGTTCTCAAATCGGAATAGAACTAGGAAACGACGAATATTTGCAACGGTTGAGGATATAAAACTGCGTCCCTGGAAGTAATCAAAGCTGTACCAAAGAGTGTTCATGAGAAGTCCTTCGAGGCTTGTAAGCACAATTGGCACAAACTTGTTGTATCTGTGGGTGTCATAAGGCACCTTCATATGAAGGGAAACTTTGAAGGGGACAGCATAAATGTTGTTGAATAAATAAATATTGTTTTCAAAGAAGTGTCGGTGTACGACACTGGCAAAATACCACCAGACTTTAAGAAAAATGTAATGATCTCCATTCCAAAGAAAACATGCGCAGTTATGTGTGAAAATGACAGAACCATCAGTCTAATAAGTTATGGTTGCTAAATTTTAATACGAAATATTTACAGAAGAATGTAAAATCTGGTAGAATCTGACTTGGGAGAAGATGAGTTAGTATTCTGGAGAACTATAAGAACACGGGAGAAAATAACTCACGACTTATCTTAGAAAATAGATCTGGGAACCGAGTGAGGTGATTCAGTGGTAACGCACTGGACTCGCATTCGGGAGGATGGTGGTACATATCCTCCTGCGGTCATCCAGATTTAGGTTTTCCTTGATTTCCCTAAATCACTCCAGCCAAATGCCGGGATGGTTCCTTTCAAAGGGCATGGCCGCTTTCCTTCCCCATGCTTACCCAAAATTCCGACCGTTAGCTCCGTCTCTAATGACTAAACTGTCGACGAGACATTAAACGTAAGCTTCCTTCCCTCCTCCTAGATCTAGGAGAGGCAAATATACATTTCAAGCTTTTGTAGATTTTGAGAACTGACGACGTTTTATTGTTTATTTATTTATCGTATGGTTTTACAAGTATACAATAATATTACACTGGAAATCTCCAAATTTGACAACCAGTCCAGAGCACTTTCTGTCACTGGATGTAAACTCTCCAAGTCACCGATAAATGCTCGCAGCGGACACTGATTCATGATGTATTCTATGGTTTGCCCCTCCGCTCCGCATCCACAGTCAGAAGACGGAAGAAAACCCGACTCGTTCATGTTGTAAGCACACCTCCCTTGACCAATCCTCATGCAGTTCAGCGTTGAACAGGTTTGGTGTGGTAGATGGAATCCCTCAACCTTCTTTGATGGATCTTGCACGAGGTGGGGATTGTGCGGTGGACGTTCGTTCCAGTGTTCTTGCCACTTGGAGATCACATTGAAGGAACTGGTGCTTACTGTGTCACACCAGGGAGGTTTCCGTGATTTGAGACGGTATGCTGGGGGATTCTGTAGAGCATCAAGAACGGAGTGTTCTTGTGAGCCTTTAAGTTGCTGATCAATTTTATCTTAGCAGTTTTCCTCCTTAGATCTTGTGGAGCAGTGTTACCCAGGGCAAGTAACCACTCAATGGGCGTAGATGTGACAGTGCCAGTGATAATCCTCATGGATTCACTGGCACTGTTAGATTTACGCCCATTCAAGGTTACCTGTCCTGGCTAAAATTGCTCCCCAATGTCTTAGGAGGAAAGCAGGTAATATAAAATTGATCAACAACACAAAAACTCACAAGAACACTTCGTTGTATGATGCTCTGCAGGTTCCCCCAGCATGTCATCTCAAGTCACGGAAACCTCCCTGGTGTGACATAGAAAGCAGCAGTTCCTTCGATGTGACCTCCAAGAGGCACGCACGTTGATGTTGACTGGGATACACTCCTTCAATTCTTAAGGTAGCAGGAGTAAAATATAGGGAACTAAAAGTTATTTACAACTTGCACAAATATAATTACTGCCCATATTAAAATTGTTTCTGCTCTTTATGAATATGGAGATAAGGTGGGAGTAAATTTTGAAATACACAATGGGCTGCTGAAAGCACATTCATTCATTCACAGACGCACGCATAAAGCTTGGCAGTACATTACAATCCTGGAACACATGAAAGCAACGGCGAAACGAAGCGTCGGCGGTGTCTTAACAAGATGGCGGGTGTCTTGATCACAAATTTTTAAATATATTGAGCACTAAGCAACTCATGTGTGGGAAGGCAGTGGCATACTATTCTGAAGTACCATGTGGTGTGCGTCCATGGTGAATTACATAGAATTTACAAAGGAAATTAATTCAGAATAAGCGAATAGAACACATGCGAGAATCCGTATAGAAGAGAACTAGTATTAACAAAAGCAAAAGGACGAAGTAGCGACCGTTATGAAAGCACGTGGTGCAATCGGTCATACAAGACAGGAAAACCGGAATCAAATCAGAATCTCTGAGAAAGATTTTGCATACTCGCGGATACAGTAACGACGCGAAAGAGTCAGTTAAAGACACAAGGAAATTGAAACACACTAAGTTAACACAAAGGCTTAAGGTCACACTCGTGTATTCTAACTTGAGCAAAACTGGACACACAATCATCATTGGAATGAAACGCAAATAATAAATCTGCACTGAATTTACTCGAGTTCTGTAAATTAAGAAACACTTCGCCTCTCATAGCGATAGAATTACTCAGGAGAACTATCACTGAAAAACCAAGACTACCTGATCACAAATAAATCAAAGTCTAAATAGCATGCCTTTCCCTCATCATGATTCGGCGGAGTACTTACTTCCTCAGTCGTCAGAGTCAGAATCAAGAGAGCAGACTCTAAGGCCAAGGAAAAACCTCCCCCTCCATAACCAGTTGTAGAGTGCGCCAAAAGCGGCGCAGAGTACGTTCAGAGACTAGTGTTTACCAACCCTTGCCACCTATACAAGACAATTTCCTCTACAACCGCTCCCAGAGAGGTCTCCTGTCACCTCTTTCGTTCAAGATTAGGTTGGTACAACACTAAGAACATGGCCACCTCGCCACCTTGCCAAGTAAGCTTATCTCTGGCCACCCAGCAGACGCTAGCGCAGACGACAAACGAAGCCATGAGTTCTTAACTAAACTATACGAGGATTAAAGCGGGAGGTGGCGAATGTAAGCCATTGCGCGGCAGTCAGTCAATATTAAGAGCACACATTCACATGAACACACAAGTTCAATCACACGGGTGTAACCATATATAATTGGGGACAAAAATATAAACATGGGGAACTGATCATTAATAAAAAGAATAAAATAATTAACACACAAGAAGATAGCATTAAATTCGCACAAACACTTTAGGTTAAAGAGTGGATCAAAGTGGAACACGACCACACATTCAGTGGACGTGTTTAATGTCAAGCATGTGAAAATCGTTAAAACGGGTAAGTATCAATGAAATACAAAAGGACTTCGACTGATAATGTCGATGGTGACGGTGATATCGAATCGACAACATCTGGCAGTAAAAGTGATCCATCTGCGGCAACGTGCTACAATGAATTCTCTGTTTCTGTGTCAGGTAATTCCAATAAAACTGATTCCGGTACTGAATGTAGGAAGTGCAGGGGAAGGACTTTTCAAAGACATTGGTTAAACATATATACATCGAGTCAGTATGACGAAAAAGATGACAGAGTTTATTGTTTGTTGTGTAGATCTACGTGAGAAAGCGAGAAATTGAAATTACTGTATATTAAAAAAATACGTTTCCCTTTACAGATATTAAAGTGGTGTTAAATTAACACCAACTGAAGCAAATCAGAAGAAATATTAGCTACTAAAATAAAAAAAAAATATTACATTAAACTTGCCTTCATATTTGGAATCGGAAAAATGTAGTTAAAATAAAGATCTTCTGTATGAGGTTTTTCTTTAGAAATACCTGTCGGGGGGGGGGGGGGGGAGTTGGGAGGAGGGCTGGAGGCAGCCAACCGCCATCCTCCCCTGCGCACTGAATACGCCACTGAGCATACCCCAAGATTTCCAAAAGTCGGCGCCTATCGGCACTGCACACTTCCAGAATAGCTTCAGAGTGGTTCGAGGAACTCCTCTGGCCACGAAACTCCCCACACATGAACATTATGGAGCATTTGTGGGATGCTTTGCAACGAGTTGTTCAGGAGCGGTCTGCACCCCTGGTATTTATGGACAGCCCTGCAGGATGCTTAGAAAATGTTCAAATGTTTGTATAGTCTATGGGACTTAACTACGGGGTCATCAGTCCCTAAACTTACAAACTACTTATGAACTACTTACAAACTAGGACAGCACAAATATCCATGCCCGAGGGGGGATTCGAACCCCCGACCGTAGTGGCCGGGGTGCTTAGATTCAGTTCCCTTTAGCACTACTTCAGACATCAGTCGAGTGCATGCCACGTCGTGTTTTGGCAGTCGCCCTATACGATATTGGGCAGGTATACCAGTTGCTTTTGATCTTCAGTGTAAATGGCCCTTGTTGCAAGGGAAGATCTTTCAGCGAAAGACAGACTGCTCTCCGCTCTCTCCGTTCCAGTTCTAAAGCAGTCCCAGTTTATACTGTGCGAGACATACTCCGTTCACGGACGCTACCCAGCAGTAAACAATGGATCGCCGTGCTCAGCCGCGCTGCTTTGACATCGTACAGAATTCCGCGCAGCCGTGTGCCGGCTGTTATTAAGTGTCGCTGACCACTCCTAAAAGCGGCCGTACATCGCGTGGCCCATTGTGGCCGGGCCTCGGTATTTCACAGGCTGCCACCACCCGGCTTAGGCCCACACATCACAGGCAGGGGAGGCGCCGCATTGTTGTGCCGGCGGCGCGGCGAGAAATGATCGCGACACGAATATTTCCGGCCATTGAGCGGCCGCCGCTTATCTCGTTTATGGGACAGAGATTCAGATGTAAACACTGTGTGGGCGCTGTTTACGGCGGCTCCCAGACAGCCACCGGCAGGTGACTCACGCAGGGCCATCTCGCGGCCACGGGGTCCACAGGTCGCCTGGGAAAAGAGTGTCCCGTGTTCTGCCCAGGAAAGGCGGAAGCGACCGCCCATTGTCTTTCTGTTTCTGGGTTAGCGCCACAGAAAATATAGATGTGAGACCGACTTCTTAACCCTTTCATTCCCAGTGTTGTTCCTCGACAACAGCGTATTATAAGCTGATTTATACCATACTAGCTAGTACCCGGCGCCTTGCTGCAGAAGAAGAAATAATGAGTCCATCATCTCTTCTCTCTCTCCTTTCTCTCCCGGTCTCCCCTGACCCTCTCTCTGTTCATTTCCTCCTCCTCCCTCTGTTCATTTTTCACCTGTCTGTCATCATCTCCTCACTCACCTTCTCTAACCTCTCTCTTTCTGTGCGTCTCCTTCACCTACTCCTCTCCTATATATGAAAACATACATATACGCCCCAAGTTTCATGGTGGTTGGTCAAATGGTGTCAAAGTCGCAAGATACCCTCCGTCAAGCTTAATTGACTGGCTTGCAGATTATATAAATCTCCTTCATGAAAACATTCGTTTATGAAATAAATCGCAATTTGCGATCAGTTATGGCTTCACTGTACTAGGTTTAGATGAAATACCAAAGTGCGACGAATGACAATTTCTGGCCGACCGGGATTCGAACCCAGGATTTCCTGCTTACTAGGCAGACGCGTTGACCACTCCGCCACCGAGGACACAGTGACCAGCCCCACTGCAGAGGACTCTACCCTGCACGTCTCCCGCCACACCCAAATCTCCATCGGCTACGCTGTCTCTTTCCTATTACCACAGCCCATTTGTTCTGTGATGGTCGCAGTGACAATACTATATTCCCGCATCAGGGAGACGTGCAGGAAAGAGTTCTCTGCATCTGCAGTTCAAATGTTTTGCAGTCATGTTGGTCACTGTGTCTTCGGTGTCGTTTGGTATTTCATCTAAACCTACTACAGTGAAGCCATAACTGATCGCAAATTGCGATTTATTTCATTAAAATGAACGCTGTAACGTAGTAAAAAAATAAAAATTAAAAAAATATAAAAAAACCATACCTTTATATCCTGAATTTTCCTGCGACCAGTCAAACAATTTGGATGGTAAAGTAGCTTACGAAAGGTAGTCCAGTTATTAATTCAGGGTACAAGCTTTCTTCATTCAAAAATTTCATTCAGATGTATCCATCCTTTCAGCATGAAGCAGTTGCAAACATATTAACCCATTGTAAGGAACCCTCATAACGTACCATAACGTTAGCTTAGAAAAGCTAGCCGATGTATTAATCAATACATTTTTACTCATATCCGTCGAGTCATTTCAGCGTGAAGACGTAAGAATGGAATTAACTAAATGTAAAGCACCCTCCGCCATACACCATACTAAATTAAATTCAGTATGCCAATAACCTCTGCGCGGATGCAAGCAATGAGTTGACTAAGTTTTATCGCAATCGGATTTACGGTATGGCAGTGCGTAAAATACGAACAAAAGCGGCTAACAAACAAATATTAATTTTTATATGAGATTCGGTATTAAAAAACAAACGAAGAGAAACTGCAGATGCAGCTGATCACAAATTTCCAAAAGTTGTCCTATTTTTTTGGAAATTTTGATACAACGTTGCATTTGAATTGGCGCGTGGTTGTATACAGCTACCCATTTAATTCGTTTCCGAAATTATTTGCGCATAGCAATGGTACTGAAGAAGTAATAAAATGAAATCCCTTCGTACAAGTCGTGAATTAAGGTCACATGGACAAGTATTATATCTTCCGGAAGATTGAAACCGAAATTCATAAACCGATTTTCATTCTCGTGTTTACATGTCAAAGCCTGAAGCGGATTTCCTAGCCCACTCAAACGTAGCGGCTGAGAAGCAGCTGTTTTTGTCTCTGATTAGTCAGCACACTCGCTGTATTTCTTTGCTTAAGTACACAGATAAATGATCACTCTAGTTTCTATATTTCTCTTTCATAGCAGAAAAAGTCACTCTATCCATAATAACTGAAAATTCTTAAGTAGAAGACGCAAACTGAGAAGCCAAGCATGGTTTAATAGCGGTTGCGCTTACATGGGCCCGAAAATCGATTGTGGAACGGGGAAAACGGCTTCATGCATCTGATTTTGTAAGCCCATGTAAACGGGGTGACAGATATCAGCTTACGTTAGATGGGTTTCGAATGACTTACGTCAAACAGAACACTACAAAGTTTACAATTCAGTACTGTTACTTGGTATGTAATTACTTACGACACTTCAAACTATGCAGCTGCGCAACGCAGAGGGGAACTTGTCTTGAATGACTCTATTTAAATCGTTGCAGTCGTTCCTTTGCAACATGGATTGTGATGTTTTCTGAAGAGTGAACAAGTAAACGTATTTTCAGTAGCAAAGATGGGTACGGACAGAAAAAATTTACTCAAGTATTTTTTTTTTCAGTATGTTATGTGAGTTCTAACTGGATTGCTAGTTCAGCGTGTTTTTAGAAATGAATAATTGACGTGTGACAAATCACAATTCATAGGGGGAAAATCGATTTTCAGAAAATTGTTTTACATTCGTTTATTCTAAAAGCATATACTTAATTTGTTTAGGAAGAAAACAGCAAAAGAACTGGTGCTACGATCAGATACCTTCCCTTTTATTGTTCTGGTTAAATACAGCAGATTTCAAGTCCGAAACAGTTATCAGACGTATGCATTAACGGAATAAAGCACTATTGTAGTAGAGACCCAATGCCGCGTCTTAACAGTTAACGAAGTCCTATATGTATACTTGGCGCGTTCGATTCATTAAATTTAAAGTCGTGAAGTGCTGCTGTGTTTCTCATATTAACAATGTTTACTACATAGACCATCTGCTCAAAGAGCTGTAAACAGAAAAAAAAAAAATGTTCAAATGATTCTATAGCTTATGGGACTTAACTACGGGGTCATCAGTCCCTAAACTTACAAACTACTTGTTGTTGTTATGGTCTTCAGTCCGGAGACTGGTTTGATGCAGCTCTCCACCCTACTCTATCCTGAGCAAGCCTTTTCATCTCCTCATAAGAACGGCAACCCACATCCAGTTGAATCTGCTTACTATACGTGTCTCTTGGTCTCCCTCTGCGATTTTAACCCCACACACTTCCCCCCAATGCTAAATTTACGATTCTTCGATGTCTAAGAATGTGTCCTACCAAGCGATCCCTTCTTTTAGTCAGGGTATGCCAAAAATTCCTTTTCTCACCAATTCTGTTCAGTACCTCTTCATTAGTTATGCGATCTACCCATCTAATCTTCAGCATTCTTCTGTAGCACCACATTTCAAAAGCCTCTATTCTCTTCCTGTCCGCACTGCTTATCGTCCATATTTCACTCCCGTACAAGGCAACACTCCACACAAATGCCTTCAGGGAAGACTTCCTTACACTTAAATTAATATTTGAGGTTAGCAAATTTCTCTTTTTCAAAAATGCTTTTCTTCCCATTGCCATTCGGCATTTTATATCCTCTGTACTGCGACCATCGCATGTTATTTTACTACCCAAGTAACAAAACTCATCTACCACCGTCATTGTTTCGTTACCTAATCTAATTCCTTCAGCATCGCCTGATTTTCTAAGACCGCATTCCATTATTTTTGTTTTGCTCTTGTTAATGTTCATTTTATACGCTCTCTTCAACACACTGTCCATTCCGTTCAACTGCTCTTCCAGGTCCTTTGCTGTCTCTGACAGAATTACAATGTCATCGGAAAAACGCAATGTTTTTATTTCTTCCCCCTGAACTTTAATCCCTATTCCAAATTTTTCCTTGCTTTTCTTCACCGCCTGCTCGATGTACAAATTGAACAACATCGGAGAAAGGCTACAACCCTGTCTTACTCCCTTCCCAACTGATGCTTCCCTTTTATGCCCCTCGAGTCTAATAACTGCGGTCTGGCTTTTGTACAAGTTGTAAATAACTCTCCTTTCCCTGTATTTTACCCCTGCTAACTTCAGAATTTGAAATAGTGTATTCCAGGCAACATTGTCAAATGCTTTCTCCAAATCCACAAAAGCTAAAAATGTGGGTTTGCCTTTCCTTAATCTATCTTCTAAGATAAGACGTAAAGTGAGTATTGCCTCCCGGGATCCTATGTTCCTCCTGAATCCAAACTGATCTTCCCCGAGGTCAGCTTCTACCAGCTTTTCCATTCACCTGTAGATAATTCGTGTTAAAATTTTGCAACCATGACTTATCAAACTGATGGTTCTGTAATTTTCACACCTGTCTGCGCCTGATTTCTTTGGAATGGGGATTATTACATTTTTCTTAAAGTCTGAGGGCATTTCGCCTGTCTCATACATCCTACACACCAGTTCAAATAGTCTTGTCATGGCTGGCTCTCCCATAGGCTTTAGTAGCTCTGAGGGTATGTCATCTACTCCTGGGGCCTTGTTCCGATCTAGGTCTTTCAGGGCTCTGTCAAATTCATCTCTCAGTATAGTATCTCCTATTTCATCTTGATCTACTTCCCTTTCTACAACATCGTCTCTAAGTTCATTTTCTTTGTAGAGCTGCTCTATGTACTCTTTCCACCTTTCAGCTTTCCCTTCTTTGCTGATAACTGGTTTCCCATCTGAGTTCTTGATATTCGTAGAGTTGCTTTTATTGTCCCCAAATGTCTCTTTTATTTTCCTGTAGGCGGTATCTACTTTTCCCCTTGTTATACATTCTTCTATAGATTTGCATTTGGCTTCTAGCCACTCCTGCTTAGCCATTTTGCACTTCCTGTCAATCTCATTTTTTAGTCGTCTGTACTCCATTTTGCCTGTTTCATTTACTGCATTTTTATATTTCCTCCTTTCATCAATTAAATTTAGTATTTCCTGTGATACCCAAGGATTTTTTGTAGGTCTTGCCTTTCTACCTATTTTGTCCTCTGCTGCCTTCACTATTTCATCTCTCAATGCTACACATTCCCCTTCTACTGTTTTATTTCCCCCTGTTTCTGTCAATTGTTGCCTAAATGTCCCTCTGAAATTCTCAAGAACTTCACTTTCCTTCAATTTATCTAAGTCCCATCTCCTTATTTTCCTACTTTTCTGCAGTTTTTTCAGCTTCAGCCTACAGTTCATGACTAACAAGTTATGGTCAGAGTCTATATCTGCCCCTGGATATGTCCTGCAGTTTATAACCTGGTTCCGGTACCAATGTTTTACCATTATAAAATCTATCTGATACCTTCCAGTGTCTCCTGGTCTCTTCCATGTGTACAACCTTCTTTTGTGATTCTTAAACCACGTGTTTGTTACGATTAAATCATGTTCCGTGCAAAATTCTACCAGGCGACTTCCTCTTTCATTCCTCCTGCCCAGTCCATATTCGCCTATTATTTTTCCTTCTCTTCCTTTTCCTACTACCGAATTCCAGTCTCCCATCACAATTACGTTTTCCTCTCCCTTAACTGTCTGAATAATTTCCTTTAGCTCCTCATATATTTCTTCGATCTCTTCATCATCGGCAGAGCTAGTTGGCATATAAACCTGTACTACTGTTGTCGGTGTTGGTTTCGTATCTATCTTGACAATGATAATGCGATCACTGTGCTGCTCATAGTAGTTTACCCGCATTCCTATTTTCTTATTCATTATCAGTCCTACTCCTGTGATACCGCCAACTGATTTTGTATTTATAATCCTGTACTCACCTGACCAGAAATCCTGTTCATCCTGCCACCGAACTTCACTAATCCTCACTATATCTAACTTCAACCTTTCCATTGCCCTTTTTAAATTTTCTAATTTTCCTGCCCGATTAAGGGATCTAACATTCCACGCTCCGATCCGTAGAATGCCAGTATTGTCTTTCCTGATGACAACAATCTCCTGAGTAGTCCCCGCCTGGAGATCCGAATGGGGGACTATTTTACCTCCGGAATATTTTACCCGAGAGGATGCCATCATCATATTTTCATACAGTACAGCTGCATGTCCTCGGGAAAAGTAACGGCTGTAGTTTCCCCTTGCTTTCAGCCGTTCGCAGTAGCTGTGTGACAAAGCCACATTAGCTGATGTTACAAGGCCAGCTCAGTCAATCATCCAGACTGTTGCCCCTATAACTACTGAAAAGGCTGCTGCCCCTCTTCAGGAACCACACGTTAGTCTGGCCTCTCCACAGATACCCCTCCGCTGTGGTTGCACCTACGGTACGGCTATCTATATCGTTGAGGCACGCAAGCCACCCCACCTCGGCAATGTCTGTGGTTCATGGGGGAGGACAAACTACTTATGAACTAGCTAGTACAAACTACTTATGAACTAGCTAATCCTAAGGACGGCACAAACATCCATGCCCGAGGGAGGATTCGAACCCCCGACCGTAGAGGCCGTGCAGACCGTGACTGGAGCGCCTCAGTCCCCTCGGACACCGCGGCCGGCTGCGTGATATGTAACACAGGAGAGAGGAGGCCCTAGTTCTGCGCTTCTCTGCCTGAAGGAAAAGTTGCTCAATTTGTGTGCGGGGATTTGTGAGGCCTATCTCGACCCCATCTATGTTGCTCAGTCCGTGTCCGGCCATCTTTTTATCTCTTCCACTTCGTCTTAACCGCTTTATTTAAATTCCGCATATGCACTTGCAGGACTAATACAAGCACATTCAGGTGTGTAGGATATGTGTGTCCAAAATGTCAAAATGTTTGTAGAGCTTATGGGACTTAACTACGGGGTCATCAGTCCCTAAACTTACGAACTTCTTATGAACTAGCTAATACTAAGGACGGCACAAATATCCATGCCCGAGGGGGGGATTCGTAGCCCCGACCGTAGTGGCCGTGCAGACCGTGACGGACGCGCCGCAGTCCCCTCGGCCACCGCGGCCGGCCTGTAAACAGACTACCGTTTTATGAGTTGTGCGCATAGCTTTATTGTGTCACCCAGCGGGCAGTTAAACATACTGATCACACTGTCGAAAGAAAAACATGAATATGTCTGCGGGCAGAAAGCCTACAAGGGAATAAAAACTATTTTAAAGCCCGGGGATGCGTGTCTTTCGCCTCTTGTGTATGGTTATTTATCCATATAATATTCATTTGTGTACGATCTCCCTATTCAGCTTCAGCAGTATGAAAACACCACAATCACAACTTGTTGAAAGAATAGCTCTCTAAGGCAAATGATTATGACCAGCAGATCGATAAGTCATCAGTGAGTTATTATTTTCCAAAACGGTTAAATTTATTGATAACTGTACGTATTAACATGTCAGTACTTATGAGTCATATGCCCCATGATGAAAAAGAAAATTTGGGCTTGTTTTGCGTAACAGCCTTGATGTTAAAGTTTACAAATTTAAATACTTTGGAGATTATAAGATTGCATGCGGGTCCTGTGATGAGAACTCTTTGGGTCGGACGGGGATGAATATTAAGATATGGAGAACATACGTACAAAATTAACACTAGTGTGATAGGTTGTCATTTAAAAACTAACAGTCAGGTTTTATTCCCCCTCCCCCTCAAAAAAAAAAAAAAAATAAATAAATAGATAAATAAAATAACTTAAAAATTCATTATTATTGTTGTTGTTGTTGTGGTCTTCAGTACGTTGACTGGTTTGATGTAGCTCTTTACCCTACTCTAACCTGAGCAAGCCTCTTCATCTTCTCATAAGAACGGCAACTCACATCCATTTTAATCTGCTTACTGTGTTCATCCCTTGGTCTTCCTCTGCAATTTTTGCCCCACCAACTTCCCTCCAACGCTAAATTCACGATTCCAGGTCTAAGAATGTGTCCAACTAATCGATGCATTCTTTTAGTCAAGGTATGCCACAAATTCTCTCTCAGTATCTCCTCATTAGTTACGCGATCCACCCACCTGAGCTTCGGCATTCTTCTGTAGCACCACATTTCGAAAGCCTACATCCTTTTGCTGTTCACACTGTTTATCGTCCATGTTTCACTTCCATACAAGGCAACACTCCACACAAATGCCTTCAGAATGGACGTCCTTACGCTTAAATTAATTTTCGATGTTAACAAATTCCTCTTTTTCAAAAACGCTTCTCTTCCCATTGCCATTCTGCATTTTATATCCTCTGTACTGCGGCCATCATATGTTATTTTACTTCCCAAGTAACAGAACTCATCTACTACCTTTAGTGTTTCATTACCTAATCTAGTTTCTTCAGCATCGCCTGATTTTCTTTGACTGCACTCCATTACCCTTGATTTGCTCTTGTTAATGTTCATGTTATATGCACCTTTCAACACTGTCCATTCTGTTCAACTGCTCTTGCAGGTCTTTTGCTGTCTCTGGTAGAATTGCAATGTCATCGGCAAATTTCTTCACCCTTAACTTTAATTCCTTCTCCTAATTTATCCTTTATAACTTGTTCAATGTTCAAATTGAATAACATTTGAGAAAGGCTACAACCCTGTCTTACTCCCTTCCCAACCTCTGCGTCCCTTTCATTTCCTTCAACTATGACGACTGCTATCTGTTTTTTGTACAAGTTGTAAATAACCTTCCGTTCCCTATATTTTACTCCTGCTGATTTCAGGATTTGAAACTGTTTATTCCAATCAACATTGTCAAAGGCTTTCTCCAAATCTACAAAAGCTAGAATTGTTGGTTTGCCCTTTTCTTACTCTATCTTCTAAGATAAGCTGTAAAGTGAGTATTGCCTCCCGTGTTTGTACATTGCTCCTGAATCCAAACTGATCTTCTCCGAGGTCGGCTTCTACCAGTTTTTCCATTGTTCTGTAAATAATTCGTGTTAAAATTTTCAACCATGACTTATTAAACTGATGGTTCTGTAGTTTTCACTCTTGTCTGAGCCTGCTTTCTTTGGAATGGGGATTATTACATTTTTCTTAAAGTCTGAGGGTATTTCCCTTGTCTCATACATCTTACGCACCAGATGAAATAGTTTTGTCGTGGCTGGATCTCCCAGAGACTTCAGTAGGTCTGGGGGGAATGTTGTCCACTCCAGGAGCCTTGTTTCGACTTAGGTCTTTAAGTGCCCTGTCAAATTCTTCTCTCAGCATAGTATCTCCCACTTCATCTTCATCTACTTCCTCTTCCCTTCCTGCAGTATTGTCTCTAATCATTATTATATTCCATAATTAACGTGATTTATTGGGAAAAAATGTGTGCTATACTACTTATTTTGGGCTTCATATTGAAAACATATTTGAAAATCACTTTCATTCCAAGCGCTTGTATTCCTAGTTGACATTCTTGACTATATAATATGTCTATACTGTATTTTAGCGCTATACGATTTGTCGTTTTGATGATTTTATTGTTGTCTGCTGTTCTCATGTATTCCTTTCTTCCTGTCCACATGCCTCTTAGTTCTAATACAGTTTAATATTTTTCAGAAACAAATATACATTTATATTGGTTGACTTTTATATAATGTAATATATACTTCTTATCCTGACGTTTTGTAGCCCCGCCATATACATATGGAGTGTAGCCAAGTTACTCTTAAAATGTTTCATTATCATTAAGTCTTATAATTGATTATCCGTCATTTTATGAAAACTTATTTTAATTGAATTTTCCGTCGGTGCAGAACATGATAATAATATCAAAAAGGAACAACTTTCTGATGTTCTGCAAAACTTATTTTCATTGTAAGAAAGCAGGAATGTCATCGATTGTTATTTAATGTTTACAGAATTGTATTTAAAAACCGCCATGTACCACGCGCCTTCTGGTGAGCTTAAAATTTACTTTGTCACGGAAATTTTGATTTTCACACTTACATAGCAGCCATCTTAGAATGCATGTCACTGATTGCTTATAATATGGTAAGCCATTCGTCAGCGGATTTTATATTATGAACAATGTCCAGTGGTTTGTATGTGTTGTTTTAATTAGGTTTTATGATGGACTGTGTAGAATGCTTGTGCTCATGATTGTGTATTTCAACAGGTTATCCCCTGATGGGCCTACCCTAAACTAGTAATAAAGAGATTATATTAATTAAACACACGGCAACCAGCCAGCATTGTTTTCTTATACTGTGTTATTCAAAATGTTCGCCTACCTCATGCCCGATTAAGTCGTTTTTGGCACAACACACGACAATAAACCTTCTATGGTGATTAGAAGGATTTTATACCGTTTTTTGGAAATAACAGTTCGAATTATTAACTGATGCAGGTGGAGGACAAGAGGTGATTGAAGGTGTTACTTACAATGAAAAGTAACGGCCGAGCCCTTAGATTGTGGATGCACACAAGCAGCCGTTTGAGCGCCAATAAACTGCCAGAAGAAAACAGCACACCTGGAAAGACGATGTCGCATTAGATCCAATACCGACAGATGCCACTGTTTTGTCCTCCCCGGCCTATCTTTCAGGAAAAGATCTGCTCAAGACGCATGGTATGCGTGGACAGCTAAAACAGCTATACTGATTAGTAACACAAGTTTTATTGACTAGGGTTTACACTATACTCAACATCTCAAAGAGTAAGTCTGTTCTCGCGGCGGCATCTTCTTCCTCGATGCTACCTGCGCTGAGTCCTAGTGACTGCCTATTTCGGATCCGAGTTCAGAGGTGCCCTTCCAGACGCATCTAGGCCGATATAGCTGCTTGTAGAGGGCGCGCTTCTCGGTTGCTCCCTCCAGGAGGCGTGGCGGCGGTTTGTGATTGGCTGTCGGTCGTCCGCTCCCTTCTTCACGATCGATTTCGTGCGTCTCGCGTGTGGCGCTGACTTTACGCCACAACAGCCACCTGTGGGATAGTAGATGTACTGATAATGGTTTCAGTGTCGTCCAACAGCGTAGAAACTCAGCTGCCAGAGCGCTATACGTGTGTGCCCTTTAACAGGGAATGCTTACAGCCTGAAGGATCAGTGTCAGTTATCAACGAATCAAGTAAAAGGTCGACTGCGCGTGTTTGAAAGGGGTCAGATTGTGGCTTTCCGATAGGCGGGATGGTCCTTTCCGGAGATCTGCCACACTAGTGGGATGCTATGCGTCAGTTGTGCAACGATGTTGCTGCAGTGCTCATGTGAATATTCTGGAGGTCCACGCAGCACAGACATCCGCTAAGATCGTCGTGTTGTTAGGGCAGCAGTGGCAGATCGTACAGCTGAAAAAACACGGATTGGAGGGTTTGTGAGGCAAGAAGTGTCAACCCGAATGGTTGCCACCAGGTAACTAGCAATGCGCAGGTACACCTTCACTCATGCCACGGCATCTATATGCTCGACTCCACTGGCCCTGTGATCAGTGGAAGTTTCATTACAGTATGTCTTTTTACTATTATTCGGTGCTGTATTGATCAGAACATTGCATCACATTGTTTGCGAATTTCGGAATGGCAGAGTTAGAGGAGCAACGCGTTTACATTAAATTTTGCATGGAATTCTAAAGAAACTTTACAAAGATACTCAGGAAGCTTACAGTGATGATTAATTAAGCAGTATTCGGTGCTACGAATGGTTAACGGAAGGTTAAGATGAGCCTCTTTTAGAATGCCCTTCGAAATCTACCGACGACGATCATATCAGGAACGTCAACGAAACTGCGCGTTGCAATCGAAGACTGAGCTTCGAGAAACGTCATGTTGCTGCCAAGCACACCAGTTGAGGCTAGAATGATCATCGTCTCAGAGACTTACAACAGTAAGTATACCAAAGTATAAACACAAATATGTTGATATGTCTGACCGCTTTGGAGTTTCTAACCTGACATCATGCTACTTTCATCTCATTAAAGACAGCTCTTCTCCATTTTAACGGTAGACCCCACCCTATACCTTCAGTTTAAAATAATAATAATAATAATAATAAACCTATTATTTCCATATATTTTGAGTGTTTACTCTTACATCCTAAAGCGATTTCGCTTTATTTGAATTACAAAAAGAAATGTTTGTTAAGCTTATAGGACTTAACTACGGGGTCATCAGTCCCTAAACTTACAAACTACTTATGAACTAGCTACAACTACGGACGGCACAAATATCCATGCTCGAGGGGGAATTCGAACCCCCGACCGTAGTGGCCGTGCAGACCGTCACTGAAGCGCCTCAGTCTCCTCGCCACCGCGGCCGGCTTTGAATTACAAATATGTCTAAATGTCTAAGAAATGTTTTAAATATGCAACGTGTAAGAGAATGAATTGAACATTCTCAAACAAATATACATAGGAATCTTTCTCTAAGTTTAACGCTCCCTCTTTAAGTAAACGGTTGGATAGAAACGCAAAAAGTAGTTTCAGAAGGGACATTACTATCAGCAAACAGATTACCATAACATTGACGAGCTTCTTCAACATTTCTGAGAACCTTAATGTACAAAGAAATGATATACTCTCTCTCTCTCTCTCTCTCTCTCTCTCTCTCTCTCTCTCTCTCTCTCTCTCTCTCTCTCTCTCTCTCTTTTTCTCTCTCTCTACAATCGCTAACATGATGAAACAATTGCATGGAGATGTGCGCAGTTCGAATTACTGAAGTGCAAGGAACAGTTGACCACGACTGAGAGCATAGTCACAGTCTAGCTTTATTAGATTGTGGGAGGTGTCACATAAAAAATATCAGAAAATGTATTTTGATTTTGCTACTCTGATGTGTATTTGTATGAGGTATTACCGTTTTCCAACAATTTTCAAATAAATTTTTTCCCATTAAAACTCCAGCTACCATGAAATTAAAAAATAAATACATAAATAAATTCATACAAAAGTCACATATTATTTCACGGAGTTCCTACTTAACATTTAAAAGTCAACCCCTCCCCCTCCTTCTCAGGTGGGGACTGGTGCAGAGGAATAGAGTTTAAGTGAACGAATGTTGGTTTGTGAATTCCTATTGATCTTGGAAATTTCTTGACCGACTGCTTCGAAATGTTGACGGAATATTGCATATACGAAGGTTTCCGCACACCTCCGAGGGTTGGGGCGAAAGTCATGAAAGTCCGAGGGAGAAATGCGATTTAATGTCACAGTGAAATGCTATACCGTACTGTACAGTAGCACGGTGGGTAGGAGAGTTCCAGCAAGGACTTGTGGCAACGCGTGATGAGCACCGTTCGGGACGGGGTTTGAACACTTACATTGGGTGACATTTGCACAGAGTGACACCTGAACGGAGCCCAGGCTCTTGCCGATTCAAAATGTTTCAAATGTTTGTAAAGCTTATGGGACTTAACTACGGGGTCATCAGTCCCTAAGCTTACAAACTACTTATGAACTAGCTAAGACTAAGGACGGCACATATATCCATGCCCGAGGGGGGATTCGAACCACCGACCGTAGTGACCGTGCAGACCGTGACTGGAGCGCCTCAGTCCCCTCGGCCACCGCGGCCGGCGCTCTTGTCGGGATAACCCGCTTTTCACCAATACAGGCGCACTGGGAAGTCCAGCACTTGAGCACAGCCTCTCCTGGGAGCTGGTTGGCACTCACGCGACGGCAGACAGCCACCGTGTATCGCTTCAGAGTCTAAGAAACGTTTAAAGTACGGAATGTGTTAGAGACGGTGTAATGCCGAAGATACTTCTGATTTCTATCGCCATAGAAAAGAATCATTTTTACTGTGGACTTGGCATAAACTCAAACAACGAGAAACAAGTTGCAAGATGTCTAGGAAAACTGAAGCGCTAATCGTTGGATATTAACTACTTCGCCTGTTAATTTTAAATAGAAATTAGGGAATACACTGAACTCCAGTACAATCAAAAAGCTAAAAAGAAACAGACAACTGTTGCATTAAGATATCTGTACCAGTGCTCCTCCTCAAGTCGTCCCTGAGTAGATTTTTATTCACAAATTTCAAGACAAAGGATACCCTGGAGTTGAAATTATAAGAAGCAGCCCCTGGGCATAGTACCATTAATTTTTTGTAAAATTTTATTTATTATGCCGGAAGTTAGTATTTCTAAATTCAGTGTCCACTGGCCGCGCGGGAATGCCCCGTGGTCTAAAGCGCCATATCCTGGATTGTGCGGCCGTTACTGTTGGAGGTTCGAGTCCTCCTGGAGCATGGGTGTATGTGTTGTCCTTAGCAAAATACCGTTTAAGTAATTTTTAAGTCTAGGCACCGAAAACCACTGCAGTTTGGTCCCCTAGATTTAGAAACATTTGATTTGAATCAGGGCCCAGTTCACTTTCGTCAGTAGTAAACAGTTTGAATGAAATTTTAGGAGGAAGTAGTATTGATGTGTGTTTATTTATTTGCATTAATATTATTGAACATATAATTTGTTTATTTTGTCATCACATTTAAGTACCAATAATTAAAGGAAAGCTAAGGCTGAAATTTGAAATAAATACTGAAAACAAATGTTTACTATTTCTCATAAGATGGATATACAGAACCTTTGAACTACAGCATATCTTAAGAATGTACCTACAAAATTTGCGATGTGAAAATTGTGGTGTGAGTACCAACAGATGGTTTTCTAAAATGCGTATAAAAGCATATTTAAAATACAGAAATCGAAAACCAATGATTTTATGGACTTATAACATTGAGTATTGCTACGTTTTACATAGTAGAAGCGATTTTAAAATTTGGTTGCTATCGCCAAAGTGGAAGAATAGTTACATTTTTGGGTGGAGTCTTCCTTTAAACACTACGCCGTACATACCATCTGTTATATAAGTCAACGCCAAGGCTAATTATGCTAATTTATCTCAAGGCAGCATATTGTTTCCACTTTTTCTACTCTTCTAGTCTGCCGTTCTGTGTGCTATGTAACCACGTCCGCCGTTACATTTTACTGCGAGCTTTCACAACCAAGACTGCGAGTATGCCCAAAGGTACCTGCGGTGAACAGGCCGGTGTAAACGACTTCTTGAACACCCTGTCCACTACCCGCAGGGCTCCGGGCAAGTGTCACTCCATGCTAGTGTCACAAACTCGTTCGGAACGACCTGTCAGTGTGTGGACGATGTGACGCAACGTTGGGCAGCGTGTGGTGACAGTAGCAAGCGAGCACTATGAGGGGCTGTAGGCCCAGCTTTGCCATGTCAACTGTATGGGTACCGCGAAGGCCATATCGCCCTGTATACTACCGTAATAAATTAGTATGTTACGATATTTCACTGCTATTCATTGTCCACACATGTAGTTATCACATTGTCATTTCGTCTGTATATGTCACAATTTCCAACCGGACTGGTGTATGGGGGGAAAAAAAACCTTGCCTCAACCCGCGTATTTCTTTAATACATGACCTGCAACTATTCGGGACTTCGCAAAAACTAAATTTATATAAATTGCGGTATGGAGTTTATTAAAATAGGTATATAAAACATACGTGTATTCCAGAGCAACATTGTATGAAAATTTCAAAGCATTCTGCCAAGAATGTTCGGAGATCTTGCGCTAGGAACATTTACTTATTCAAATGAGTATGAAACACTACTTATATACATACTAATGGAAAAATTGGTCGAATCCGACGTTAGAAAAGATAAGTTTGGATTTAGGAGAAATGTTGTAACACCCGAGGCAATAGTCACTTTACGATTTATCTTAGACGATAGATTACATAATGCAAACCTACGTTTCCCGCTTTGGTAGATTTGGAGAAACCTTTTGAAAATTTTGACTGGAATACACTGAAGGTAGCAGGCGTAAAATATGGGTGCGAAAGGTTATATTCAACTTTTACAAAAACCAGACAGCAGTTATTAGAGAAGAAGAGCACGAAAGAGACGCAGTGGTTGGGAAGGGAGTAAGACAGGTTTGTAGCCTTTCCCCAATGCTATCTAATCTGTGCATAAAGCAAGCTGTGCAGGAATGCAGGGAGAAATTTGGAGAAGAAATTAAAAATGTTCGGTTTGCCGATGAGGCAACAATTTTGAAAGAGACAGCAATGGATCTGGAAGAACAACTAAAAGGAATGAAGCTTGTCGTCAAAGTAAGATATAAGATGTGCATTAACAAGGGTAGAAGAAAGGTAATAGAATGTAGTGTAAGAAAATCAGGCGATGCTGAAGAAATTAGATTAGTTAATGACATAATAAACGTAGTAGATGGGTTTTGTTATTTGGGTAGCAAAGTAACTTCTGATGACAGAAGTGAAGAAGATTCAAATGTGGAATGGCTATTGGAAGGAAAGCGATTCTGAAGACGCGAGGTTTGTTGACATCCATTAGGACTTTATGGGTGTGATGCTAAGGAGATCACACAGAAAGATGATAGAAGCTTTCGAATTGTGATTCTACAGACGAATGCTGGAGATTAGATGGCTACATTACGTAACTAATGAGGTACTGAACAGAATCAGGGAGAAAAGAAGTTTCTGGCAGATTTTTACGAAGAGAAGGGATAGGTTGTTTGGGACACATTCTGAGCATTAAGGAATTGTCAATTTAGCATTGGAGGGAAGTGTGTGGGTAAAAATCGTAGAGGGAGACCGAGAGACGTGTACAATAAGCAGGTTCAAAAGGATGTAGGCTGTCATTCTGATTCGGAGGCGTGCACGGTACAGGCTAGCGTGGACAGTTGCATCAGACTAGCCTGCCGACTGAAGACCACAAGAAGAACATGGGTGCAAATGTAAATGTAAAGGGAAATTTTTCACAGATTGCATTGAAATTTTGACTCAGTGTTGCATTATGCTTCGCACACGTTCTTGTACTAACAACGGGAACACCATCTGGTATATGTGTAATACATAATGCAACAACTGGGGAACAGTATAAAATTTTAGTGTTACTCGTACTTTGTGGAAAAGAATCTCTGAAAGCTTTTGACCGATTGCTTTGAAACATTGAATATTGACACAATGTTTCAGGAAGGGTTTTAGATACTTATTCCCACAGTATATATGTATATATACTGTGGGAATATATGTAACGTTCCTTTGTTAACATTCTCCAATATAAAATTTATGTAAATGTATACATGTCGTATATAAAATACTCGTATTCAATGGCAGCATTGTGTCAAAATTTCAAAGCATTTTGTCCCGAGCACTTTGGGAGACATAACATTGTGAACATATCACTAGACAAGGCTCTACGTTGGACAGTGCTGTAAGGATGGAGGAAACTGATAAAGAGGAGATATCAGGAAATGGACTGGGAGAGTGTGGCAAGGAGATAAACAGCGAAACGGAAGAGGTAGATATACACAGAAAGAGAGAGGGGGGGGGGAGAGCTCAAAATGTTCAAATGTTTGTTAAGCTTATGGGACTTAACTACGGGGTCATCAGTCCCTAAACTTACAAACTACTTATGAACTACTTACGAACTAGGACGGCACAAATATCCATGCCCGAGAGGGGATTCGAACCCCCGACCGTAGTGGCCGTGCAGACCGTGACTGGAGCGCCTCAGTCCCCTCGGCCACCGCGGCCGGCGGGGGAGAGCTGATGGGCAATGAGAGGAGGGAGGATTAGAAGAACAACAGGAGGAAAAGGAAATGGACAGGTAGAGGGGGAGTTGAAGGAGAAGATGAAGAAAGAGAGGGGAAGGAGGGCAGAGGCATGGAGAGACAGAGGGAGGAGGCCAGAATTGTGACACTTGTGTGAAGATATTAGTGAGAAGATGAAATGTGTAGACAGTTGTGAGAAATTTGGGACCCTCAGGTAGAGGCACAGGCTACCTCGCGTGTTGCTACACCGCTACTTCAGCCTTACAGGTTGCCGCTTCTTTTGAATGACCGCTCTGCATGGTAAAGGTAATGGACATTATACTTTTTTGAATTGTGTCAATCCTGATTTCCTTCGTTCCTGTATCGAACCACAATAATATGTGGCCTTGTGCACTTATTATACACACAGGAATTGAAAAACTACATACGCTGGCAAAACCGTGTTTACAGCTAATACGCCGTAACTTCTGGAGGTCCCTAAGCCACGTGTCCTCTGTGGGTGCTAAAGGTCAGAGTCTTCGATCGTTTTGTGTCCCCCAGGGTCGACAGCCAAATCTCCAGATTTTTTGTTTCTCTTCCATTAAACGATCTTGAAAAGCAAAAGAAGAACAACGCTCCTGCCGCTGCTACCGGACAAAAGCAAATAGATCACAGCGTCAGATTTTGGCACTCGGGCACGGCCGGATAAGCGGAGCTAAAAGCGAACGCTTGTCAGAGCGGCTGAGAGGAACCCAAACCGACCGCGGCGGCATCACAGGGGGCCGCCTTGCCCCGGAGGCAGCGCGTGCAAACTGGTCTGCCGTGTGTGTGTGTGTGTGCGTGTGTGTGGGTCCACTAAAGCTGCCGCCGCCGCTGACGCTCTTTTTGTGTCCGTTATGAATAAAAGATGAAATGCCTCTCCCGCTTCCGTACTGCGTCCGGCCTCCTGAGAACGCCGAATTCGGTTTTTACCTCACTGTTACATAAAACCAATTAGGGTGCATCGGTCTGTTCAGAATGTGTTACAGTGTAATTAAGCGTGAGACTGGACGGTCGGTGAAGACGGAGCGTCTGAAAAAAATTCCACTAACTGCGAGTGGGACTCGCGCATCGGCGATACCGTACCAACTCAATTATACAGGCGGAGTCACCTGAAATTTGCACTCATTTCATTTTGTGAACTGTCTTACATATCAGCACGAGGTTTTCGAGAAATTATACTGTCCTAACGGGCACGCACTTCCTAACGGGCACGCACTTTCGTGTCATGTAAGGACTTTCCTTTAAGTCGAAATGTGTACTTTTAGTAATAGCTTCAAGTTCTCGTATAAAATAAAATAATTATAAAATTATACTTAAATGTGGTCAATTAATTGAGGCTTTTGTTTTCGGTTGTATTGTACGATTAGTAGTTTGTGATTGTAGAACTCTGCCTACAATACGAAACTGCCTGAATCTGTAATGATCAAAACCCGCATCTCACTAATTTTACTGTGAATGGAATATTTACCTGATCGTGAAATAAAACGTAGTTAACTTACCATATCTTTGGAAAAAAAAGTGACTGTCATGACAATTCTCTATCTTTTTTTTTTCTTTCTTTTTTTTCTGCTAGATAATTTTCTAAGATCTAAGACAACCTCGAAATACCACAAAAGCCACAAAGCTGCAAAATATTCTAACTACAGGATTCACCATGGCGCATTGTGAATCTAACAACTACTATGGTTTCTTCATTTTGGCTCATATCTCTAAGAAGAATGATGGTTAAAAGTAAGAACAGTGGTGATTGCAAATAAATTTGAAGACACAATGTTAATTACATTCACAGTCTCCCTTTATTTCTTTTTCTTTTTTTAAGACAGTTTATATGATCAGTTTAAGTTTTTGCTATATTTATCGTGATTTTGACATGAAGTCCATGATCAATGTACATGTATTATGACAATGCCAATAAAAGAAAAATCAAAGGAGAAAATTGACTATCTCTTTACATCAATTGAAATAATCACCACTGACAGTTATCACACATTTCCCGCAATGAATGAGTATTCGAACCAAGACTACGCGAAGCGGCAACAAAGAAAAGATAAAGGTCACCTATCATCATGTTCACAGTAGAAATTTCTTTTCGTTAGATATTATTCTAAAACGATCCCACTTTCACAACCATCTTCCATGTTTTATCGTTGTATGGTAACTAATATCTACTGACTGACACCTAAGAAAAATTTACATTTCTGTCCTGATAACATCTTGCCAACTCACTCCATACTTACCGCTCTAAGGCTATTACAATATTGACTCCTCCAAACGCCCTTAAGATAATCATCAACTAGCAGCACATCTCTGACAAAATGCGCGCTCATACCAAAGCTATGGAACTGTCTCTGCGCTATCACAGACTTGTAATATCGAAGAAATTCCACTTTCATTTTGTTATAAACACCGTTCACTGTATTCATAACTCTTGAAAAATAAATAAACAAATAAATATAAATTGAAAAGATTGAAAAAAAAATCAACAAATATAGCAAAATTCTAAAGCAATGCGTCTTAATTCGGCTACTGATATAAAAAAATCGCTGTTTTGCATTTAACAATTAAGGTGTCTTTTATTCTAGCGTAAAGAACTTAATAGCCAGTACTTTCTTTTATTCCTTGAATAGGGCCATTTATAGTTATGAAGTATGAACGACCGACCTTTAAGTTTTTGTCAAGGAAGATGCAACGGTGAAGGTTTAAAGAAACTGATTGGCGGGAGTGTGTTGTGAAAAGCTATGAAAGGTACGCACATTGAAGGGTATCCGTTGAGACCCCTTAGTTAATGTTCTGCCTTTTTCGGGCAAGCTCTCTACTGTCTGAGCTACAATGGCATGCCTCACGGTCCGTCCTCACACTTCTGCCACTACCTCGCCCTCCTACTTTAAAATCTCTATATTAAAACTAGGCTGTGGCTAAGGCATGTCTCCACAACATCCTTCCTTCCTGCAAGTTTTGCAGGAGCCCAGCTGTAATGTTTGGAATGTAGGAGGCGAGCAACTGGCTGAAGTAAGGCTGTGAGGGTGATCCGTGACGCGTGCCCAGGTAGCTCTGTCGGTAGACCAATTGCTCATAAAAGGCAAAGGTCCAGGGTTCGAATTCCGGTCCGACACACTGCTTCAGTCTACCGGGACGTTTCAACATTTTCTTTGTTTGAAAGAACCTGATGGGAGCTTGTGTAGGGGAGACCGGGACATATAGGCCATAGGGCCAGGATGGCCCAGTGAAATTAGTTCATATAACAGACGTTAGATCGTCCTAGGCATTAAACAGCAGTTTGGTAACACTGTCCCACTCCCTCTACAATACCAATATGGCTGGCAGGGCCGAATTGGACAAACTGTAGTAATTAATTGTTTTTGTGCGTATTTCAGTAAAATTCCACTCGTCGGTTAAATATGTGGCTTACTTTAGGCGCAACAGGTGAGTAGTATAACTAAATGCCGTAGTTTAACGAGTATTTCTACACTCTTGGCCATTGAAGTTGCTGCATCACGAAGATGACGAGCTACAGACACGGAATTTAAGCGACAGGAAGAAGATGCAGTGATATGCAGATGATTAGTTTTTCGGAGCAGCCACACAAGGTTGGCACCGGTGGCGACACCTACAACGTGCTGACATGAGGAACGTTATCAACCGACTTCTCATACAAAAAACAGCAGTTGACCGGCGTTGCCTGGTGAAACGTTGTTGTGATGCCTCGTGTAAGGAGAAGAAATTCGTATCTTCACCTTTCCGACTTTGATAAACGTCGGTTTGTAGACTATCGCGCTTGCGGTTTATCGTATCGCGACAATGCTCCTCGCGTTGGTCGCCATTCGAGGACAGAATATGGAATCGGTGGGTTCAGGAGAGCAATACGGAACGCCGTGCTGGATCACAACGGCCTCGTATCACTATCAGTCGAGATGACAGGCATCTTAGCGGCATGGCTTATCTTATCCGAATGGCAAAAAGTCATTTTTTCGGATGAATCCAGATTCTCTTTACAGCAACAAGATGGCCGCATCCGTGTTTGGCGACATCGCGGTGAACGCACATTGGAAGGGTGTATTCGTCATCGCCAAACTGGAGTATCATTCAGCGTGATGGTTTGGGGTGCCATTGGTTACACGTCTCGGTCACCTCTTGTTCGCATCGATGGCACTTTGAACAGTGGCCGTTACATTTCAAATGTGTTACGACTCGTGGCTCTACCCTTCATTCGATCCCTGGGAAACCCTACATTTCAGCAGAATAACGCACGACCGCATGTTGCAGGTGCTGTATGGGCCTCTTTGGATAAGGAAAATGTTCGACTGCTGCCCAGCCCAGCACATTCTCCAGATTTCTCACCAATAAAAACGTCTGGTTAATGGTGGCCGAGCAAATGGCTCTTCACAATACGTCAGTCACTACTCTTGATGGACTGTGGTATCGTGTTGAAGCTGCATGGGCATCTGTACCTGTACATGCCACCCAAACACTGTTTGACTCAATGCCCAGGCGTATCAAGGCCGTTATTACGGCCAGAGGTGGTTGTTCTGGGTACTGATTGCGTGAAAATGTAATCACATGTCAGTTCTAGTATAATTTATTTGTTCAATGAATACCTGTTTATCATCTGCATTTCTTCTGGTGTAGCAATTTTAATGGCCAGCACGGCGTTCCGTATTGCCCTCCTGAACCATCCGATTCCATATACTGCTAACAGTCATTGGATCGCGACCAATGCGAGCAGCAATGTCGCGATACGATAAACCAAAATCGCGATAGGCTACAATCCGACCTTCACCAAAGTCGGATACGTGATGGTACGCATTTCTCCACCTTACACGAGGCATCACAACATCGTTTCACCAGGCAACGCCGGTTAACTGCTGTTTGGGTATGAGAAATCGGTTGGAAACTTTCCTCGTGTCAGCACGTTGTAGGTGTTGCCACCGGCGCCAACCTTGTGTGAATGCTCTGGAAAGCTAATCATTTGCATATCTTCATCCTGACGGTTAAATTTCGCGTCTGTAGCACGTCATCTTCGTGGTGTAACAATTTTAATGGCCAGGAGTGTATCTTCACTCTGATCATCGATGTATTATCAGAAGATGTTAGACACCTAGCTCCTTGGTATATGATGTTCGCATATGATATAGTGTTATGTAGCACGAACGAGGATGAGCTGTAAATGAGATTGGAGATTTGGAGAAAAGCTTTGGAAGACTGGAGGATGAAAATCAACAGGAAGAAGCCGAGAATATGTGCCTAGGAGCACAAGGAGAAGAAACAAATCAGCTTGACGGGCTAGTCTTGAAGAAAGTCAATAGCTATAACTACTTGGGATGAACACTTTCCAGCATTGGAATTTGTGCAAGGCAATAGCGCACAGAGTACAGGCTCGAAGGATGAACTCGAACAGACTGTGAGGTGCATTGTCTGACAGAATAATAAACTCGAATAGTAAAAGAATTGTTTAGATCAGTAATGAGATCTGCAGTGATTTATGGAGCAGAGTCATGGGCACCAAATGAAGAACAATGTGAGGCAATGGATGTGGCTGAAATGAAAATCTTAAGAAGAATTTGTGGCGTCACTAGAGCCGATAGGATCAGAAATGAGAGAAGACTTGCCACGAGCATCCACCCACTTGAGTGAGAAAAGACGAAGAAAAAGAAGAAGATGTAGAACAAAGAATACTTTACTTGTTTTTCAACCAAAATGATGGAACTGTACTACCAGTCCACATACACATGTATAAGCAATGCGACGAATGCCTCAAAGATCCTAACTTCCAGTGCAGATACACATGAGTTTCGATCTCTTTACAGGAGTCCTGTAAATTTGACCGCAGGTAAACGATAATAATGGGCAGTGTGCACAATGACAGTAGTGTATGGTGTTAGTTGAGAATTTTTGTATGGCAGGGAGCGTGAGAGGGCAGTTCCTGTAGCTGTGACATCCACCTTCTCCACATGTCTTAGTGGGTAGAATATCTACCTAGTTAGCAGAAGATACGTGTTCGAAAAACGGTCTTGGCACAAATTTTCAACCGCAGCACTGAAATTAATTTAATGGTCACAAAAATGAGCCAAAACGTCTATGACATTCTTGACTGAAAAGATAATTTTGAATGTTTGAATGGGTGTGACACAAGAGGTGAAGGGCGTGAACTTGTCAAGTTAAATACCGTATTTGCATCAGTGGACCTTGTGGGAAATCAAACCTCTCCCGGAAGAACTCCCACAATGCAGTACAGTTTAATAAAATACAATGATTAATTATGGAACTAGGCTGGTAGGGACATTTGATTCAAGGGATTTATTTGAGAACATTACAGTTTAGACAGATGATTACCACTTGTAATCTAGTTTTATTCATTAAAAGATTTGAAAACATAGGCCAGACGGGAAGAAATTTTAAAACCCGATTTAAAGAACACATTAACGATAGCAGTACAAAATCAGTGGTCAAGCAGCGTTTACGTGAAACGGGACACTAAGTAACGGACATTAGAAATAACATGCAGATACTGCATATTATGAACAAGGGCAACACCCTCAATATTGTAGAAGAGATGGAGGTATATCGTGCGATTAAAGAATCCCCCGGTTCCACCCTAAATGCACAGACAGACCTAAGACACAAGAGCCTGTTATCAAATTTTGATTTTTTAAACAGGTAACTTACTCCTATAGAGCACTTTTTCCGTTTAGTATGCATTTTTCCCTGATATTTGGGTGTCGAAGGTGGTGTGATCCGCAGAGCCCATTTCAATTATTTTGCCACTACATTGAATGTTAATCCTCATGCTGTCTCATGTGTTGTATTTTAGTATAATTAATGTTATGTAAACAGTTAGATTGCTTTTTTCACCAGTTTTAATCATTTCAAGCATGCAATCTGACTCAGAATTCAATTCTGTCACTTTTGTCTGGGCCCTATTAGAATACTATAATTATTGAATTTGACCCTCCATGTCTTGTTTAGAAACGACAAGGTTTCCAGCGACTCTAACGCCCTCCTGGTGACAGCGGCAGCATGATTCAATGGCCAGTACTGCCTCGGCTTGTGCTGCGCCAACACCGCTTCCACATGGCACGGTAAGGAACCTTATCCCTTTACTAAAAGTACAGTAGGTTTTCGCGTTGAGTACGGTGTAAATCCAAGACACTTTTGTAAAAAATATTGCATTTTCTTGCAGGTATCACGTGTCCTCCACCCCCAAAAATTTTTGAAAAAGATGACTAACGCAACAGAGTTCAAGTTTTATATTTTCTAATGAGGACGTTAAGAAGCTTTTAATTGTTTTAAATTTTACGTGAGTGCTGGGGAAGGCTACATGGCAGATACGGTTTTTTAAGGAATTTTAGTGGGTACCTTTCTACAGTTTATTTAATTTTATTTTACAGTCAGAAATGTTATTGTATTTTTCTCTTAACTTCAAAAGACCCCCTTGTAAGTCTCTTTCATTTATGTACATTGTAGAGCAGCTGATGATGCGTCTACAGGACACGAAACCGGTAGTGCTTTTGTGGTGCCGCATAAGTCTAAAGTGCGCGCCACGTACTTTCGCCGCGCGCCGCCATGCACGCACGGCGCGGCGTTCTCACGACGTCGGCCACGAGCGCCCTCTGCTGCAACCCCACTCGTGGTCACCACTGAACTGCACCGGCCACTTGGGAATCAGATAGGCACCAGTTAAGACTTGGCTATCGGATAGGCACTAGGACTCCATCTAAACTATGTATCAACATTCTACTAGTCTGCTGCTCTCCAAGTTAAGTAATGTATTATTTCTATGAAATATATCTCTTATACTAATTAAGCCTAGTGCTTCTAGTTTCTGCTGTCCCACTGGCCGGTCACCTCCGTACCCGCACACGCGTGCATCCTACCTCATGTGTCGGTCTCTCTTTACTCGGCCACCGACACCCAGGACAACCGCCGGAAACGAAACACAAAAGTGGCGACGAGGATGAGATAAAAAACTTTTCTAAATAAAAGTTAATTGCAGCCGAAGCGTATTTGGTATCAAAATGAAAACATTTGGCTGCGGATGCCCGAAATTCAAGATAACATACTTAAAAACAATAATGTCTCAGGGGCGATTTGACTGGGCATGGACACGACTCAGATATGAACAGGGAAGGGGAAGGTAATTACCTGCCTCACCAACATTAACTTGGCATGGGCGTCAGGCTATGGATCGGCGTGGTGCGGTTTGGCTGCGCGGCGGAGGCTGAGGCGGAGGCGGAGGCGGCGGTGGTCGCGACGGCATAGCTCACACCTGCTCTGCGCTCCCCGGCTCTGCGGCTGTGTGGCGCGGCGCGACCTCCGAGCGAAGGCGTCAAGTCCCGTCCCTGCCATGGCGAGAGCTGCCAGCATCTCTTCTTGCTTCTCCGGCGACGGACCAAGTCTCCCTCTCCCTCTCGCTCTCCAGTTACAGCTTCTCCTCTAATTTTGCGTCTCTTTGGCTCTGCGATTGGTCGGTTGGTTTTGCAGTGTCATCCAATAGCTGATCGCCGTTCGCCGTTTTGACGACCACGCCTCTCAGTTCCCGCTGGAAATTTTCTGTGGGCCGAGATGAGACTTGCGAACTTTCCCACGTTTCAAGTGTGTTGTCTTTATCTTCTGCATTACTTCTTGGTTCGGGAAAACAGTTCTTTGTGGCAGCTGTCTGCGTTAGGCCTGTCTGGTATGCCATTTATCGGGTCTTTCTGCATGGCCAGAAACATTAGTTTGGTGGAACCACTTTATCTATACTGCAAACCAGTCTCTCTCCCACACGTGCACGTGTGTACTGCAGGGGTTTGCTTTAGACTTGCGCATAATACGAGGCACGTCCAGAAAGTAAGTTCCGTTTCAATTTATCTCCGCTGCAGCGCTGCAATTGCAGTTTCGCACATGCACTGTAGACGATGTGTATCAAGGAGAAGAACGTGCGCCATTTGGAGATCGCTGTCAGTTACGTACGCTTTGTTGTGCTTGTTTGAAATGTCACCCTTGATTGAAAATCCCGCCGCCTGTGAAATCATGTCGGTGATTCGGTTTCTGAATGCTAGGAAAGTGAAACCATGTGAAATTTATCGGCAAATTTGCGATGTTTACGGACCAAGGTGAGATGATGGGTCCGACAGCTCAATGGCGGGCGTAGTGATGTGCACGATGAAGAACGAAGTGGGCGTCCACCTATGGTGCCGCGGTGGAGTAGCCCAGCGGTCTAAAGCGTCTCGCTGCGGAGCGCGCTGTTGCTCGCCGTGGAGGTTCGAGTCCTCCCTGGGTTATGGCTGTGTGTGTTGTCCTTAGGTTAATTTACCTAGGTTTAAGTAGTTTGTAAGCTGCGGACTGCTGACCACGCAGTTTGGTCCGATAGATTTACAAACATTTGAACATTTGAACCACCTATGGTTACAGAAGAACTGGTTCACGCCATTGATGACAAGATCCTTACATCTCAAGTCTTTCGTTGGCGGTCATCACTTCACCAATGACGACAAGCTGAAAGAAACTGTTTCCAACTGGTTGAAGACACAGGCGGCAGATTTGTATGAAGAAGGTATACATAACCTGGTGCCACGCTATGACAAATGCCTGCAAAATTTCGGCAGTTATATGGAAAAGTAGTTTAAGAGTTGTAGAATTTTGTGCAATAAAAACTTCTTCTGTATCTGTGTAGAATTTCATTTTATTACCAAACGGAACGCGCCTCGTAGCGCCTAGGAAGTGCTCACATCAGTTCTCGGCTCTGCCGCGAACTAGTTCGTTCTTTTAGTTCGTCCGCTCCCAGTGCCGGCTGAGAGTCGTGGTCTGCGCATGCAGGTGGCGGGAGAAGTTCCCCCGCCTAGCTGCTTCATGCGCTTGCTGCTTGAGCCGCTAACGATATCACGCAAACCAAAAGAAACAGTTTGTGGATAATTTCTCGCGTTTAAGTTTAGAGTTATCTCTGTATCTCGGCATTGTGGAATTTATTAGTCAGATATTGCAGAGTGCAGAATACTTCAAAGCAGAAATTTTGTAGCACTGAATTATGTAATCTAGCAGGCAGAAGCTAACCTCAAATGGCTCTCATCAGCAGAAGGCAAACACGTGATTTTTAATTTTGCTCGCGACCTATCGCGCATATTTCAGTTCGAGACCTATACGCATATTTTAGTTCGCGACATATCGCGCATATTTTAGTTCGCGACCTATACGCATATTTTAGTTCGCAACCTATCATGCATATTTTAGTTCGCGACCGGTAGTTCTTCTTTTAGTTCGCAGCTCGACCGGGAAGTAGGTCGCTCTTTTTAGTCCGTCCACTCGTTTTGGCTTTTGATACCGCTACTAAAACTACAGCTGAGCTGCATCTCAGCTCGAAATGACGGCAACTGGCAGAAGAGAATCACGCGATTCTGCGCGCTCTCGCTGTTATCCGTCAGTCTTCGGAAAAGGAACTAAGAGGCGAGGAATCTGCGAACTAGTTCGCGTAGTTCGTCTGTGAGAGCGCTCTTCCGCACTAGATCGTTCGCAAACTATACAAGACTAGTTTGCTTGTCTTCTTCCCGTCTGCAGGGGTCCACGGTTTATCTGCGATTCCGTCGCTTTTTAGAGACCTGTGGTATCTGCACATGCAATAGTGTGTCCATTTAGTTGCAGGGTCCTCTCTTCCCGGCTACCGTTTGTCGCCATTTACCTGCACGCTCCTAAAGTCAGGCTGTGGCGGGAGTATTCGGGGCGGCGGCCGATGGCGAAGGTGAAAGTTATGGTGCCTCCCGCTGGCTCCGTCTCGTTCTCCAGACCGGAGGGAAGCTTCCGTGGCGTGCGCAAATGCTTTCAACTGCAAAGACTCTGAACAAACGCGTCCCCGGCCGAAATATTGCAACCTCCATCACCTTCTTGGTTCTCGCGCTAGTGATCGTGAGTGCAATGTCCACTACAGTTATTTAAATCAGGTTTAGGTGGCAGTATTATCAGTGGACGTTGGATATTTTTCAAAGTAAAAAGGAATATAAGAATCAACCACAGTTTCAAAATAATGTAAAGAAACCGCACATTATCAATTCAAAATTTATCACATGCCGTATCACCACACTACCCATCCTAAGACGTTTTTTCTACATCTACATACATGCTCCGCAATTCACCGTAAGGTGCGTGGCGGAGGGTACACTGTACCACTACTAGGCATTTCCTTTCCTATTCCACTCCCAAATAGAACGAGGAAAAAAAGAATACCTATATGCCTCCGCACGAGCCATAATTTCTATTTTCTTGTCTTTGTGATCATTACGCAAAATGTAAGTAGGCAGCACTCAGCTTCAAATTCCGGCCTTCTCAATTTCCTCGACAGAATTATACGAAAAGAATGTCGTCTTTCCTCCAGCGATCCCTGTTTGAGTTCCTGGAGCATTTCCGTGACACTCGCGGATTGTTCGAACTTAGCAGTAACAAACCTAGTTGCTTACCTCTGAACTGCTTCCATGTCTTCCTTTAAACTGATCTGCTGCGGGTCCCAAACACTTGAGTAATATTCAAGACGTGGTCGTACAAGCGTGTTATACGCGGTCTCCTTTACAGATGAAGTACATCTTCCGAAAATTCTCCCAATAAACCTAAGTCGGCTGTCCACCTTACTCACAACAGTCCTTACATGTTCGTTTCTTTTCATATCGCTCTGCAGTGTTACGCCTACTAATGCTGTATTCGGACATAATGGAAATGTACTGCGTACTATTACTTAGGAAGTCTTGCAGCCAGTCACAAATCTGTGAACCTATCCCATATGCTCGTATCTCCGTTAGCAGTCTGCAGTGTGCACCGCGTCAAACGCCTTTTTGAAAAAAAAGAAAAACACAATCTGCTTGTTGCCCTTCAGCCATGGCTCGCGAGATGTCATGAGAGAAAAGAGCAAGGTTAGTTTCACAAGAACGATGTTTCCGAAACCCGTGCTGATTCATAGAAAGAAGCTTTTCCGTGTAAAGGAAATTTATGTCGCTACATACTGGCATCAGAATTTAAAGAGAAATAGCGGTACTTTGCAAGCTAATCAGATGAGAGTATTAGCCTAACAATCGTATTATCGCAGGTAGAAGATCCTCCTTCTGCGTCTGAAATGATCCTGAAATATTAGGTAATTTGCGTCACGCCTTTGTATACCATCCATGATCTTGTACTAACAAGGGACACCTATGACGTCGAACGTTCTGAACCACACGAAACCGTGCTTGTAACAACAGCCATTCATAAACGTTACAGTGGTGTGCGTCATGTCCATGTATAACGTTACTTCGAACCTGCAGTAACATTTCAACAGGGAGAAACAAACTAACAAGATTTCAGTACCATAGGAAGGAATTTAAATGTAATGTAATGATGTCAGTGTATCATTACATATTCAATGTGCAGTGCCAAAAACTCTCTGCTTAATGTACTTATAATAGCGCAAAACACACATATTACCTGAAAGTGCTTATATTAGTTCCTCAAAACGCATATGCGGGATTTCGTTGAAATGGTTAAAACAGGTGGTAGGGAACGATGTCCGTACGCCACTACAGTTACATCATCACAGTCCTAATCACATTCGTATTCACGCTGTCCAGTATCAGAAGCCACACTAATTACATTTTCAAACGATGATGTTGGTATGTTGTAACGATACATAATTAAATTAATATATATTTTTTATCAATCAGCGACGCTTGTTGCCGTGTTTCCCTCCTTCTAGAAATATTTTATCTGTGGAAAGGTTTTTTCGCTCGTCTTTCGTTTCTTCCGTCGTGTCGAGAGTACGGAACCGCCATTACTCACTCTCTTGTTTCAGCTTATTAAATGTGGACATGTAGGCAGACTGCTTTGTGATGTAAGTGTGAGTGCTGTTAAATTTTACTTTAAAATATACTCTCTTTTATTAAGAGCCATGTCTCCACCCTATTTTCATTTAATAATGTCGCATCCTTCCTTAATTATTCATTTCCTTTGACATTTTCAGCTCCTCCATATTCCGTCGTAACATGATGTTCAGATACCATCACCTTCGCTTCGTGTATTGCCTTGATTAAATCCCTATCAGTTACTTTAAATCATTACCTTTCTTCCTTTTAGAACCTTCATCGTATAAACAGTTTCTCGAAGTCCTATAGACTTTTTTTTTTATTTTCGTTATTTGCGTAATCAAACTTTAGTACACGTTCCGTCAGCAATGACTTACGAGGCGAACAGTCTGAACACTATTTTACTGCGGAAAGTATCATAAAGTTTATCTAAATCACTCAACAGCTTAACTGTTTCAGCTGCTGTGATCTATATTTCAGAAAGAAGCTACAATGGGTACTTTCCGTAAGTTTTCTCTGTGACGTTATTTTTGTGTATTGCCTCAACGCCAATCTGTATTCCGCCATTTCATCTATACAATCATTTCGTGTATTAATTTCATCCACCGTTGTCAACTGTATTTAATCAGATTTTTTCATCCGATTTGTCTACGATAGAAATTTTAACAAAAATCCTTAATCTTTTAATCGTGGAGACTAGCATTAACGCGTACAGGCAACATTACAAAAGTAATGTTACAATGTGAATGTCATACCCTGGATTTCGCCAAGTGTATTGCAACATGGGCTGATACACACGTGCACAAAATTGATTGTAAATCACAGAGTGAAGTTTCACGATGAAATAACTATCAGTTGTGGTCGGGCACCTCCTAGTCTTACAAAATCAGTAATACTTCTGAAACAGAGATTATGTTGCTGAAAGACGTAAACATCGAGGGATTGGCAATACCAGTAACTCTCTTGCGAACAGTGCTGCTACACCACACTCGCAACTGGAGCACTGGTTAGTGCAGTTGCACTATGCCACTATACATTGTGTTACAAAAAGGTACGGCCAAACTTTCAGAAACATTCCTCACACAAAAAGAAATAAAATATGTTATGTGGACATGTGTCCGGAAACGCTTAATTTCCGTGTTATAGCTCATTTTATTACTTCTGTTCAAATCACATTAATCATGGAATGGAAACACACAGCAACAGAACGTACCAGCGTGACTTCAAACACTTTGTTACAGGAAATGTTCAAAATGTTCTCCATTAGCGAGGATACATGCATCCAAACTCCGTCGCATGGAATCCCTGATGCGCTGATGCAGCCCTGGAGAATGGCGTATTGTATCACAGCCGTCCACAATACGAGCATGAAGGGTCTCTACATTTGGTACCGGGGTTGCGTAGACAAGAGCTTTCAAATGCCCCAATAAATGAAAGTCAAGAGGGTTGAGGTCAGGAGAGCGTGGAGGCCACGGAATTGGTACGCCTCTACCAATCCATCGGTCACCGAATCAGTTGTTGAGAAGCGTACGAACACGTCGACTGAAATGTGCAGGAGCTCCATCGTGCATGATCCACATGTTGTGTCTTACTTGTAAAGGCACATATTCTAGCAGCACAGGTAGAATATCCCGCTTGAAATCATGATAACGTGCTCCAGTGAGCGTAGGTGGAAGAACATGAGGCCCAATCAAGACATCACCAACAATTCCTGCCCAAACGTTCACAGAAAATCTTTGTTGACGACGTGAATCGAGCAAGTACAGTACATACTAACGAAACAATAGGGTATTTTGACTATTGTCTGCACGAATTATTTCAATTTCACATTTATAGAGAAATACTAAAATGAGCTCGAACATGGAAATTAAGCGTTTCCGGACACATGTCCACAAAACATTTCTTTCTTTGTGTGTGTGAGGAATGTTTCCTGAAAGTTTGGCCGTACCTTTCTGTAAAACCCTGTATAGTGGTGCTAGGAGACAAGTGCGGCATTTTGCATGGAAATGACTCACAACACTGTTTTGTTTATGATTGCTTGTTATTCTAAACATGGTTTCCTCCGCTTCCGAGTGTTAGAGGTCATAGTTGTCCCTTGTAAGTAAAAATCACTGTAGACTGAATTCAATAATTGGACCTACAAATGGATACACGAAAAGAGATGATTATGCTCATATTGTATATTTAATTACTCGAAACAGAACTTAATATTCAAATACTGTCTGGTACAACAATAACGGTAATTGACTAAGGAAACAGAAATTCAGTTAAACCTCTTTATGCTTCCTATTAAGAAAGCCGTAAACAACGTACATCGGACAGAACACTGGTACTAATTTAAAGTGATCGGTACACGTAATAGCCTAGGAAGGAAACGAGGGCGTTTGTTAATGTGCGTGAGGACTCAGCGGCTGGAGACGAGAGCGAGCGCCGTGGAGGCTCTGAATATTTATAAGGCTTTCATGTGACCCAGGCTGGATCACGGGGCATCTGTTATGAGTCGGCAAGTGGCAGTAAGCTCCCAGCAATGGCCGCCCTGGCTGCCTCATCCCGAGGCACTCAGCACCGGCGAGCTGAACTTCTGCTAAAGGAAATCCAATTCACAGGATGAGGTTTGTAGGATGTGACGGCATAATAGGTCTCCTGTCGCTACAGGATTAATAAACAGGTTCTGTTGTGTTAAGGACATAGCCCGCTGAATCTATAAAAACAAGGCCCTCTAAAATTCGGGCCAATACCTGCTCCCTTTGTAGCTGCGCCCTACCTTACAAGGGAAACTCCCCATAGTTCCCAGCCCCCCCCCCCCCCTCCAAAATTTAGTCGAAGGATGCCGCAATGGAAAGCGTGTCAAAAAGTGAATACAGATCGAGCACGAAGACAGGAAGAAACTATGAACAAATGAAGAAAAATAAAATCTGAGCACTGTAATGTGATGCGACATTATGGAAACAGCTGTAGTAAACATAGTTTTGTTCTGTGATCACGATGATAAACTACAAAACAGAAGACCCTGTGAAATGTCCGTAATGTCATTTGTGAACTCCCAGCGGTTACCACACGATACACAAACTTCCACAGCACTAAACTATGCGAGCTAAATGCACCTTGGAGCAGCACTGTAATGTTAAAACACCTTTCCAGGGTTTTAATTTGAGCGCGTCGTGTGTCTAATAGACAAGGCATCGTTTTCTAACGTCGTCTCAGAAGACTTAGTTTCGATAGTGCAATATTTCCGAAATAATGCCACCTAGATCAGTTTAGACTGTACGTTAACCTTCATGCGCTCGCGCGGGCAGTGAGGTGACCGCCTTATTATAATTTCTCGCCGCACTAAATCCAGAAACGGATAAGGTGGTGGGATGTTCATATATTCTGTAGTTGGTATAACTAGAGCATATATGGTCATCCCACCGCCTGCTTACCTTTAAGGAGTTCTGGGACGAGAAACTGTATGAAAGCGGTCACGTCACCGCCTGCGCGAGCGCATGAAGGTTAAATGCATTGTAATAACATATGAATACGATCGCCACCCTGAATTAGGAAATAAATACCTAACATAACAAATAATGGAAAATCAGATAAAGTAAATTTAGGCCTATTCCATGTGTTACTGTTATTCAAGTATCTGGATGCAAAGAAGAATATGGTGGCAGTAAATCTAATAAATTACTAATGTGCACAACACTAAGGCTCATTTACTTGACTATGATTGAAGCCCTTTACTGAGATAAATAAATTTTGATTTTTCAATAAGATCAGAAAATGTATGGTTGTACTGTACAATACTGTTAAAAGTAATAAGGTTGATACACAGAAAGAAGTGACCAGCTAATTTAAGTAGCAAATCTAGTACTTTAAACATTTAATGAACCTACTTTTTTCTGGGTACTTTTGTAAAGAAATCTAACTGAGAGAAATTGTACTACCATTGTTTCTATAACAAGCAACTGTCTGTAACTTTATACTTCTATGGAATGTTAATGGTTTTGAATATGAACAGACAGAACTTTCTTTTAATACCAGTGTGATAATACTTTAAACTGTCAAGTGGCACAATATCTTTATATTAAAGAAATAATCTTAGAAGTCTTTATCTGAGCACACCTAAAGTTATTACCATTTGATTACTTTCTTTACCCCACCTTTTCTTATAGCTGCTTTAGTAAGCACAGAACAGTTCTCTTTTAAATATTAGAATTTTAAATAATATCTTTATAAAGTCTCTGATAGGTAATTCTGTAGTGAATATGGAGCACAAAAATTATAGTTGCTGTTTCTAGTAATCTCATTAAAACTACTGAAAGTAGGTGTACTTTTGATTATGTAACTTAATAGGATTACTGAGTAGAACTTCAAAATGCTATTTCAGCAAAAATTTTTAACTTTGTATGATTATTTAATAGCAGCTTATTATGACTGTATGAACACTATTTAAACAAATTAAGGAGTTATCACTGTATTAATTGCATTTTCTTCTACTGCTATTTCGGTCAACCTCACATTTGTAGAGTTTTTAATTCTTTACCACAATAATACTGTTTCTTGGGATTCTCGGACGTTTCATCACCGGGATTGGGCCCTATTTGGTAAAATGAGTTGGGAAATCGGCGGTTGTTACACATTTTTCAGCTAACATTTACATTAAAGAACTTCACACAACACGACTGGTTCATGCAAAATTCCGATAGAAAGGTACATTACTCACAGTACCGTAGGTGGCTGATTAGATGATTTTGTGGCAACATAAATCGTCCAAAAACTTTCAAGTAGCTGATGTGGCAAAAAGCTGATTTATCCTCTTTGTGGTGAAGGTAGTATTGCATAACGAGCTCACATAACAAAGCCACATTGATGATGTGAATGATCATAGATTTCCGTCAGAGGCTATTTACATTTGCTGAAGGTTGAATTAGCCTTCTTGTGATACACTTGTACAATAGCCACACAAACCAGTATATCCACCCAACACTGGTAGCTGCCTGCTTCCAGTAGCTGTGACTGCTCTCACGCTTTGACCACGGCTAAATAACTGTCGTTACTACTACTCGCACGCTCACACTCTCCCAGAAACTTCTCCCGGCAACTTGTCATCTTTTACCGTGCGCTGGCCACCTTGCCGTTGCTAGGTACTCGACCCTAACTTATACATACAGTTCTGAATTTGCCATTGCTTGAACCAGCACACACTATTACATGGTTTATACAGAACAGATTACAAAATATTAAATTTAGTATTTCTGAATATTAGTTACACATTATTACAGAAAAACAAGTTATCAAATTCTAGGAGAACACTTGCTAACTACTGTGTCAAAGATCAACTACACGAACAACACATTCCCAGTTCAATACAGTTAACTATCGATATACACAAAATATGAATGTAAATAATTAATTAATAAATGAAGAAAATAATACTAAATATTACGATAGGAGGAAAAGGAATAGACTATAGTATTAAGCATCGACACCTCTGTTCTCGTTTTGTAGCCCATACAATTTTCATGCTATATATTAGTCACAGAATATGAATCATGTGCCAAGAACATTTACTGTTAATGTGGTGAATGGTGAGTGCAGTGAAAATGCCGCCTAGACCGCTCACCTATCAAAGCAGCAACTAAATGTGTGGGAACAATGTAATCGTAATCGCAAGTACCCGTGAAAATAGATGATCTCAGATACAAACCAACAAGTAGTTCGGAACACACTGGAAGCAGTAGGTCTGATACGAGGTTATCACTCCGTAATATGGGGACGCTACACCTAAAGAAACACATAAACACACGACTTCAGTTGACTACAGTGCACGTCGGAGACACTTCCTCGCTGGCAATCGAAGGTTCGTGACTTTGGACGACAGTGTATAAATGCGTGATTATAATACCTCAGAGATGGTTTCCTGTGGTTGAATCGGTTGACTTGTCACCTTGCGATCAAACATTTGCGGATGACATTCGAGAGCCACTTCCATTCATCCGTTACAGTAAAAGACAGACACAAAAGTGGTTACAACAAAGACACATGTCAACGAAAGGACGAACAGTTCATAATTTTGGAAACAAGGAACACTTAATACGAGCGTTGGAACTTAAATAGTAGCAACTATTTACTCACAACCGATACAAAAGCGTTACATGTTTGCACCTATGCAGAAACCGTTGCCAGCGATGTGGAAGGCGCAGTATACCAATCAAAGTCACAAGGACTTAAGTCCAGGACTATGGTAGATGGTGCAGTACTTCCTAGTCTCATCGACCGAACAGAGCAGCCACAGCTTCCGCTGTATGCGCCTTCGCATTACGGTGCAAAGTGATGGGTCGGTTGGTAGAAAGTGTTGCCGCTTCTTTCGCAAAGCCAGTCGCAGGTAATAATACAAAACAAGAACAGTAATACTATAGCCCAGTCAACGAAGACCAAAAATTATCGATTAGGGGAAAATTCGTGTAGTCGTAGCGAGGAGTGTCATGAACAACATACTAAAAATCCCGACCTGTAAGATGTGAGCATTGGTGTGGGCGTGCGTTTAAAGGTCACTTTTTCATGTTTTTCTTAAATAACTCGTAAACCATGGCTTCTAGTGAAAATATTTCCCTGAACAAAATTAAAGTACGTTAAATTTACAACAGAAATGGTCCTATTAATTTTCTCTCTAGGACTAATAGTTTTCTCATTACAAGTGGTGAAAAAAATGGCAGTTTAAGAGCACAATCTTTTAATGGTAGAAAATTAATATTTACTGTTAAATAAAGTGGATTAAGACCAAATATTAAAAACCTGTACTGAGGGATACATTTTGTTCTGAGCATGTGCCATGTGGCAGCGGGAGTGGGTGGGTTTGGGGGGTGGGGGGTAGAAGATGAGGGAAAGCATGACGCTGGAATTATGTCAAGCACTTCCCTTATTTGTGCTTCTGCAAAACGAGGAGCGAGCTAGTGAGTCCCCACTACATCTACCCCACTAGGTCGCAGAAGCAACTACAGGATGCTTCACCAAGATATACCGACCCTTCCACAGCACACCTCGTAAATAACTGGTGACGCAGAACGCAGACACACCCTGTAGAGTGTTGATATTCCATAAAATGCGTTGTACCATGACAGTTGTTGGAAGTTTTTATTTTTCATAGATACAGTAACACTAAATGGAATACAGGTATTAGTGTTGTTGTTATGGTCTTCAGTCCGGAGACTGGTTTGATGCAGCTCTCCACCCTACTCTATCATGAGCAAGCCTTTTCATCTCCTCATAAGAACGGCAACCCACATCCACTTGAATCTGCTTACTATACGCGTCTCTCAGTCTCCCTCTGCGAGTTTTACCCCACACACTTCCCTACAATGCTAAACTTACGATTCCCCGATGTCTAAGAATGTGTCCTACCAAGCGATCCCTTCTTTTAGTCAGGGTATGCCAAAAATTCCTTTTCTCACCAATTCTGTTCAGTACTTCTTCATTGGTTATGCGATCTACCCACCTAATCTTCAGCATTCTTCTGTAGCACCACATTTCAAAAGCCTCTATTCTCTTCCTGTCCGCACTGCTTATCGTCCATGTTTCACTCCCGTACAAGGCAACACTCCACACAAATGCCTTCAGAAAAGACTTCCTTACACTTAAATTAATATTCGATGTTAGCAAATTTCTCTTTTTCAAAAATGCTTTTCTTCCCATTGCCATTCTGCATTTTATATCCTCTGTACTGCGACCATCACATGTTATTTTACTACCAAGTAACAAAACTCATGTACCACCTTCATTGTTTCGTTACCTAATCTAATTCCTTCAGCATCGCCCGATTTTCTAAGACCGCATTCCATTATTTTTGTTTTGCTCTTTTTAATGTTCATTTTATATGCTCTCTTCAACACACTGTCCATTCCATTCAACTGCTCTTCCAGGTCCTTTGCTGTCTCGGACAGAATTACAATGTCATCAGCAAAACTCAATGTTTTTATTTCTTCCCCCTGAACTTTAATCCCTATTCCAAATTTTTCCTTGCTTTCGTTCACCGACTGCTCGATGTACAAATTGAATAACATCGGAGAAAGGCTACAACCCTGTCTTACTCCCTTCCCAACTGATGCTTCCCTTTCATGCCCTTCGAGTCTAATAACTGCGGTCTGGCTTTTGTACAAGTTGTAAATAACTCTCCTTTCCCTATATTTTACCCCTGTTGACTTCAGAATTTGAAAGAGTGTATTCCAGTCAAATGCTTTCTCCAAATCTACAAAAGCTAAAAATGTAGGTTTGCCTTTCCTTAATCTATCTTCTAAGATAAGACGTAAAGTGAGTATTGCCTCCCGGGTTCCTATGTTCCTCCTGTATCCAAACTGATCTTCCCCGATGTCAGCTTCTACCAGCTTTTCCATTCTCCTGTAGATAATTCGTGTTAAAATTTTGCAACCATGACTTATCAAACTGATGGTTCTGTAATTTTCACACCTGTCTGCGCCTGATTTCTTTGGAATGGGGATTATTACATTTTTCTTAAAGTCTGAGGGTATTTCACCTGTCTCATAAATCCTACACACCAGTTCAAATAGTCTTGTCATGGCTGGCTCTCCCAGAGACTTTAGTAGCTCTGAGGGTATGGCATCTACTCCTGGGGCATTGTTCCGACCTAGGTCTTTCAAGGCTCTGTCAAATTCATCTCTCAGTATAGCATCTCATATTTCATCTTGATCTACGTCCTCTTCCCTTCCTACCACATTGTCTGTCAGTTCATTTCCTTTGTAGAGCTGCTCTATGTACTCTTTCCACCTTTCAGCTTTCCCTTCTTTGCTGAGAACCGGCTTCCCATCTGAGTTCTTGATATTCGTAGAGTTGCTTTTCTTGTCCCCAAATGTCTCTTTTATTTTCCTGTAGGCGGTATCTACTTTTCCCCTTGTTATACATTCTTCTACAGATTTGCATTTGGCTTCTAGCCACTCCTGCTTAGCCATTTTGCACTTCCTGTCAATCTCATTTTTTAGTCGTCTGTACTCCATTTTGCCTGTTTCATTTACTGCATTTTTATATTTTCTCCTTTCATCAATTAAATCTAGTATTTCCTGTGATATCCAAGGATTTTTTGTAGGTCTTGCCTTCCTACCTATTTTGTCCTCTGCTGCCTTCACTATTTCATCTCTCAATGCTACCCATTCCTCTTCTACCGTTTTATTTCCCCCTGTTTCTGTCAATTGTTGCCTAAATGTCCCTCTGAAATTCTCAAGAACTTCACTTTCCTTCAATTTATCTAAGTCCCATCTCCTTATTTTTCTACCTTTCTGCAATTTTTTCAGTTTCAGCCTACAGTTCATGACTAACAAGTTATGGTCAGAGTCTATATCTGCCCCTGGGTACGGCTTGCAGTTTATAACCTGGTTCCGGAATCTATGTCTTACCATTATAAAATCTATCTGATACCTTCCGGTGTCTCCTGGTCTCTTCCATGTATACAACCTTCTTTTGTGATTCTTAAACCACGTGTTTGTTACGATTAAATCATGTTCCGTGCAAAATTCTACCAGGCGATTTCCTCTTTCATTCCTCCTGCCCAGTCCATATTCACCTACTATTTTTCCTTCTCTTCCTTTTCCTACAACCGAATTCCAGTCTCCCATCACAATTAAGTTTTCCTCTCCCTTAATTGTCTGAATAATTTCCTTTAGCTCCTCATATTTTTCTTCGATCTCCTCATCATCGGCAGAGCTAGTTGGCATATAAACCTGTACTACTGTTGTCGGTGTTGGCTTCGTATCTATCTTGACAATGATGATGCGATCACTGTGCTGCTCATAGTAGTTTACCCGCATTCCTATTTTCTTATTCATTATCAGTCCTACTCCTGTGATACCCCCAAATGATTTTGTATTTATAATCCTGTACTCACCTGACCAGAAATCCTGTTCATCCTGCCACCGAACTTCACTAATCCTCACTATATCTAACTTCAACCTATCCATTTCCCTTTTTAAATTTTCTAATTTTCCTACCCGATTAAGGGATCTAACATTCCACGCTCCGATCCGTAGAATGCCAGTATTGTCTTTCCTGATGACAACATCCTCCTGAGTAGTCCCCGCCCGGAGATCCGAATGGGGGACTATTTTACCTCCGGAATATTTTACCCGAGAGGATGCAATCATCATATGTTCATACAGTAGAGCTGCACGTTTTCGGGAAAAGTAACGGCTGTAGTTTCCCCTTGCTATCAGCCGTTCGCAGTAGCTGCGTGGCAAAGCCACATTAGCTGATGTTAGCCGGCCGCGGTGGCCGAGGTGACTGAGGCGCTCCAGTCACGGTCAACACGGCCACTGCGGTCGGGGGTTCGAATCCCCCCTCGGGCATGGATATTTGTGCCGTCCTAGTTCGTAAGTAGTTCATAAGTAGTTTGTAAGTTTAGGGACTGATGACCCCGTAGTTAAGTCCCATAAGCTTAACAAACATTTGAACATTTGAGCTGATGTTACAAGGCCAGCTCAGTCAATCATCCAGACTGTTGCCCCTGTAACTACTGAAAAGGCTGCTGCCCCTCTTCAGGAACCACACGTTTGTCTGGCCTCTCCACAGATACCCCTCCGCTGTGGTTGCACCTACGGTACGGCTATCTGCATCGTTGAGGCACGCAAGCCACCCCACCTCGGCAATGTCTGTGGTTCATGGGGGAGACAGGTATTAGTAACTATTATAATTACGCAGTACATCTCCGCACATCGCCTTGCGCCTGTAGGAGGTAAATTGATTGTTGGGCATACTGTACGTTTGTTGCGACTTATTTCTGGGGAAGGCCTCTTACCCCACCATGAGAACTGCTCGCTCTTCAACTTACAGACAACACTTTCTATCCAGTTCTCTTATGTGAGTAATGAAAACAACTTTACTGTGGAGTGAGTTCCCACTGCCTTTATAACGTTTGTTTGTACCTCGTACTTTTTGTTTATCTAGTGTCAATACAATTGATGGAGGCTTCCTTCTCCACCGTGTGGATTGGAAAGAGGGCACCAATATTTCTGTACTTTGCAATCAGTACATAGCTTATGTGCACAAACATTATGGTCAAAATTGTACTGTGGTTTTTGGTGGTTATGGTGATGTTAACAGTACAAAACGAGCAGAGCAGAAGAGAAGAGTCTTCACAAAAACTTCAATTGACATTTTCTGTCATTTCCAAGTTCATTCGGCATTAAAAATTAATTTTACACCATTGAAACACTGTTTTTAAAAAACTGAGACTTTTCCAACCTCTGAAAAGCGGAAATTATTGGTCCTAGAGACAAACTGAATAGGACCTTTTTTGTAGTAAATTTAACGTACTGTAATTTTGTACGGGGAAATATTTTCTCTAGAAGCCGTGGTTTTAGAGCTATTTAAGAAAAACGTGAAAAAGTGGCCTTTAAACGCACCCCCACCCCAACGCTCACACCCAGGTTAGGATTTTTAGTATGTTGTTCATGACACTCCCGCTACCACTGAAGAAAAAATTGCGCCTGTACGAATTTTTTCCCCTAATTTTCCTTCTTTGTGTAGACTTTGCACTAACGGTCAGCCGTGGAGGAAAGTAATGCGTTAGAATAACACCATCGCAGTCGTACACGAGAATACCGTAACTTTCACAATACTGGGGCTCTGACACGCGGCGATCCATAATGACGCAATTCGTTGGATTTGAGTGTCAGTTTTGGCTGGTACGATGTGGCCCATGTGTCATCCAGTGTTAGTGTACGGCGTAAGTAGCGCTCCCAGTGCGTTGTAGCAGCGTCGTAACGCATTCATTTCTACATTTCCGTCAATTCATGCGGAACGTATCGTGAAGCAATTTTTCGCCTGCCCAAGCGTTCCTTCAGGATTCGAAGCGTAGTCGTATGCATTAATCCGCTTTCGTGGACGAGTTCACGAATCGTCTGACGTCGATAAGTGCACTGACGCGGCTGCAGTATGCCTTTTTTCTTCAGAGACGTTAGGACGAGGTGCCCGAAGCATGTCTGGCACAGTTTGCCGACCTTCGCTGAAGGCTTTTGCCCCAATGTTCTGTACGGCAATGCCGATTCCCCGCACTCCTTTTGAACACCTTCATGACTTTATCGTTCTGTACAATCTCTGAAACGTTCAATCCTGATTCAACTCTTCCTGTTTCAGAAACATAATGAGACCGTTACGTAGACCGCTCGCCCACAAGTGACTGTGCGCACGCCGGTGACGTGGGACGGACGAGTCAATTTGCTCGGAGGTAAGGTAGGTATGTCAACAACGTGTGCTATCAGCGATAATAGTAGATTCCATTCCATAGTGTCTCCACATCAGTGTTGCCAATAATTAAGTTCCAATATTCTATATCAAAGAAATTGAATTGAAGAGTGGCATTGTATTAAAATTTGTGCTGCTGCCGGAATACGAACCAAGGACTTTCTGATTACTGGGCAATCGCTATTAATAGTTACTCACCGCGAGCTAATGACACGGCGATTGCATGGTCTTCGAATCCCGACCGCGGCACAATCTTTAATTCAATGCCTCTCATGTAAATCAATATCTTCAATATATATAACATACTAGCTGTAAACATGACGTTGCTTATTTATCTTACACTCTCGTAGTCCACATCCCTTTCTCCCCTCTCTCTGCATCCAACACTTTATCTCTCTGTTCGTTTCCACCTTTCCCTCTCTCGACAAAGTTTTCTGCAACGCACCCTCTGTCATGTACCATACAAACATTTATGTACCGAGTGATCTTCCTCTTGTTTTAAAGGTCATGTGTGCAAAAATTCATAAAGATTGGAGCAAATCTATGCGTTTTGGAAAATTCCGTAAGTTAAGTACCCTCCACCGTGCACCGAACGAAATTATACACAGGCAGTGACATTCCTCTTGTTTTTAAGGTAGTGTGTCCAAAATTTCATCAATATCAGAACAAAACTATAGATTTCTATGCAGTAGAAACGCAATCACATTGAAAAACGCACTTTGTTGTTCTCAAATATTCCAGTTTCTATTCCATACAACCCTTGTTGTGAGAATAACGAAAAAAAAAAAAAAAAAAAAAAAAAAAGGATCTGTGAAATCGGTCGAGCCGTTCTCAAGTTACGGCGCAACTAAGGTATTTGGGGATCCATTTTTATATTGCAAACCACCCTTTCCCATGCACCGTATGAAACATAAGGTAGACGGTGAACTTTTTTTTGTCTTGAAGGGCAAACGTGCGAAATTTCGTGATGTTCGGAATGAAACTGTAGATTTCGTGAGTTTGTGGGAGAAGTATGCTCCGCCAGGCACCCATCACAAAATACTTTCTTAGCTGACGTTTTCTACCTAAAAACTGCCAAATTTCAGCTTCATAGATGAAGTAGTTCTCCAGATTTCGTGTTTAGTCAGTGAGTGAGTGTCCTTCCGCTTTTATATAGATAGAGATTAAGAAGTCAATTTGCTTAATTTTGGATGCAAGAGAATTAAGGGAGGCTTGCAGACAAAAATAAATAGTAACATGCAAATCTGTAATGCTAACTTTATTTGATACAAGGTTATGACTGATGGGACAGTTTTACGGCGTCTACAGCGAAACTGTTATGAGCGGTAGACTTCTTTTCGTTTAATCATTTTGTGGGGAGATGGTCACTTGCCGGCCGCGGTGGCTGCGGGGAGTGAGGCGCTTCAGTCACGGTCTGCACGGCCACTACGGTCGGGGGTTCGAATCCCCCCTCGGGCATGGATATCTGTGCCGTCCTCGTTCGTCAGTAGTTCATAAGTAGTTTGTAAGTTTAGGGACTGATGACCCCGTAGTTAAGTCCCATAGACTATACAAACATTTGAAAATTTTTTGATGGTCACTTACAAAGAGGTTGATAAACGTCCGAAATTACATAAAAACTTGTTGTAGGTCCCTAACTACAACCATTTTCCACTAATTGACGCATAAATCTAGGTATTCTCACACGGTATCCTATCATCATTTAAGACGACATATCTCCTGAACTACGTGTCGTGCTCTTTTGTTTTTGGGTCAGGATCCTTCGTAGGCGTACGGTGAACAGTTCACCAAAGTTTCATTGCAACTGCATGAATGGTTTATGGACACATAGAGGACATACAGACAAACATTCATTTTATATACATAGATTTTTCGTCAAATATAAGATCGATCTGTATAAAAAAAATCGGCAGTGGCCGGATCGATTCAAAATCCCGTGTAATCGGACTCCGAAAGTGTCGGATTTTACGTATCAGTTGCCACTTCCAGTTATGAGTTGAATTTCCCCTTAACACTCGTTGAGCTGAACAAGCGACGACTTCTACATTTGAATGGAACGCGTACAATTCGAATAATTTAAACGGCTTTGCGGACATCGAGTTGACACCACAAGTGGGTTGTTGCAGAGCATCAGCGAGTCCATCAAAAACGAATCCCGCTGTCCTGCCCCGGAGTTCTCACTTTCGCCCCCTCACCCGCGGACTCTCGCTAATAACATTAAGAGCCAGTCCGACCCGCGCATGCGCAGAGCGCGACTCGGCTCGATGTGAGATAAGGCGAGCGCGATTTCACGCACCTGGGGGCCGCGTGACGCGGCGCGACAGCACCGCCTTCTCGATTTTAGTGCCGGTGTTCCGCTAATGCTGTAAGGCTGTCGCTGTCAGGGCGCGCAGGAATGCTCGCGGGGATTATTTTCCAGCGCCTTCTAAATCCTCGGCGCTCGAATTCCTGCCGAGCCGACCGGCGGGCCCGGCGCCACACGCGTGGAATGCCGATCGAGCCAGCCAATAGCTTGTAACGCCTTATCGACACGGATTTCTCTGCGTTAATTAACCATTAAAAATTATTACGCTTTTATGTCCACGTGTCCTCCGACTCGAGCCGTTGTAGTGGGCGCTAGTTAAATTCCACGCGTTCTGCGACCGGCTGGTTACGGACTAAATCAAACCGCGTTCTTCTGCGCGCGTGGAAATTGATTGGCGAATACGTAACGCAGTTTCGAAATGGGCGGGGTCACGACAGGTATATTTCGCGTACAATACTGCCGCCTTTGCACGGTCACGAATTATCGTCACAGTTGTATGCCAAATTACAGCTCGCTAGCATGTTCTTCAAGGGATTTGGAACGGCCTGCACAATGTTAAATTTAGAGACTAGTTTCTTCATATTTCAGGAACCACTGTAACCATTTACATGAAACTTTTACAGTATTTCTAACTGTATTTTCTGAATCTACTGAAGTACAATACTTGCTAATTCAAGTAAAAAGGCATTCTAGATCGCTGTTTCTTTTATTCACTGGTAATCGGTTTCGGTCACTTTCTGCCATTAGTTGAGTACTCGTCCCCGTCTAGTTATCAGGAAATGTACTGGGGCAGGAATCGATGGTCAGCTAAAACATTTCTATAAACATTAGTATTACAAGTTTTATTGACTGAAGATACAATGATACTCAACCTCAGAACATATGTCTGTTTCTTCTCTCTTCTCGCTTCTCGAGGTGTCTTCTGTATGCTGCTGGCTGTACTGAGACATAGTGACTGCTTGCTTCGTAGCCGAGTTCTGACCTAGTAACTGCCGGGCCGTCCAGACGTATGTCGGCCTAGATACAGCCGCTTATAGAGGGCGCGCATCTTCGGTTATTCCCTCCAGGATGCGCGGCGCCTGCTTGCGATTGGCTTTCGGTCGATCGCTGCCTTCTCCACGATCGTTCTCTTACGTCTGGCGTGAGGCGCTGACTTTACGCCACAATAAAAATTATTGAATTTCAGCCACTGATTTCTAATACACATTTATTTAATTACAAGGTTAAAGTTTCGTGTACTTCTTTTGAACGTTATTCTAAATAATTTTCATTATACATTACATTATGTTTATCTTTCGGTTCAGTAGACGCAGAATATATGTGTTATTCCTCCCTTGAAAATTTGAATACGCTACTCGAACTTGTTTCTGAGATTTAGGGAAAAATACAGCACAAATCGTAGATTTCCAGAAACGGCTTCTACAGCTTCAGAAAACTGCAACTGACTTAATTAAGACCCGACCGAATATTCGGTTTCGGTTACGGCCATTTTCGGCCAAAATATTGTTTTCTGCCGCAGGTTCGGTTTCGGCCAGAAATCAGCTGGATATTCGGCTTGGCCGAAATTAGCTTTCTTAAACTTACTCATGAAGTCCGTTCGCGTTCGGAATGGATTCAGTCAACAGTAACGCTTTACTCAGTTGCCGGCGTCCCGTTTAACTGCTAGGAGTCTCTCCTCACGAGTAAAAATTGTGGGTATTTTGTTATTAATTACAATATATTATGTGCCTTATAGTGATGTACTATGTTAGTAACAATTTAACTTAATCAATATTCTACGTAATGGAACGGGTTATCTTATGCTGTAAATTTTCACTAGTGAGTTTCTTTGAAAGCGATGAGGGTTTTTTTTTTTTTTTTTTTTTTTTTTTTTAAGAAAAAAAATAGCTCCTATAGGTTAAGGAAACATTAATCATGTGGTACACGCCTTTTCCTGTTCAGTTGGCATAAATTTATACTCATAACAATTAATACTGCTAGTCGTAGCTGTGACTATTTCTTCGAAATACTTTCTGTAGCACTAAGTAAAGCTCCTACGTATTCAAGAATGCCAAAAAGGAGATATGTAAAGTTGTTTGTCGATTGCAAAAAACCAAAGTGCAGATGGCAATATAAAGCTAGTGCTCTCAAGAACAAAAAAGGAAAGGCTACTTATGGAAGTAAAAAATATTTGCTTCTGAGTATTTAGTATTGTGGTAGTCAAGTTGGGGCTCCGGCATTTCTTAGTATAGATTTGGATTGTTTGTTGTATACTTAAATACTTAAGACTATTTTCCTTCAAGCAGGTATGCAGGACTGTTGAATTTGTGATACATAGACAGTGATCTCGTTAATTCTAGGTAAACGGGACAGGGTTCACCTCGAACTATCGAAATTTACGTGTCAAAAAGAAGAAAATCGACCTTGAAAAGAATACGCGTGTAAAAAAGTATGACCTTTTTCGAAACAAAGTTTTTAAATAGTCATTTACATTGGCAGCCTAAAGTTTTTAAAGTCTTTTCACGATTTACTTCCCGTTATAATGGGGAAGTGCCGTTTTCTGTCAAGAGAGAGTGTACCCGCAGTTGTTGTTTTGTATTATGACGCTCGTATTTGTGGTAAACTCCGAGACTCAAAATATTGAGATACTACCATATCGACTTCAGTTTACTTATTGTCTAACTTCCTTTAATTTTTCTTTTTTTAGGTAGAAAATGTCACAAAGAGGAGAAAAGAATCCAATTTGGAAGTACTGTAATAAAAGCACCGTCGATTTATCTAAAACTGTTCGCCTCGCATGGCATCTACGGACACCTAATTAGGCTTACACACACACATACACACTCAAGAAGGCTTAGTAGAGGGAGGAGATCTTGAAAAATGTGGAAAACTAATTTGTGGTGTAACATAAAAAAATTATCAATTTTATTTGATCTTGAAGTAATGCACGTAAAAATTTTAACATTTTCAACCGGTGTACATTATATTAAAAATAAATAAAATACTTCCGACGTGAGTTTATAAGTGATTCCATTCTAAATGCCTTTAACAGTCTCGCCGGTTCCTGAGATCAAATGGGGTTAAGCGTGTAGATGAAGAAAAGAGCCAGTGTGTGTATCGGACGTACAAAAGTGCCACTATCCCCCTTGAGAATTTCCCCGGCAGATGGGGACGAAAGATTGGGCTTCAGTAGGAAATTCATAAGATCGCGGTATAAAGCCGGGAAAAGTTTAGTAATATTGAAAGTCACACGTGTCCTGATACTCAAGCACTTGTTCTAGTGAAGTATCAGAATACTGTAAGATTTGTTCGCAGATGCGTGATTCTGACACTTTCCTAGTAATCACATCACGTACCATTAAATCTGAATAGCACTTGCCACAGTCACAACGAAATTTACACTTCCTAGTTAAGTCTTGTAGTTCTGCAAACCACTGTCTATAAGATTCTCCTGGCTTCCTACGACAATTATAGAGCTGAAATCTAGCTGCTGCGACGTTCGCAGTTTCCTGATACTGATTAGTAACCGGTTGCACTAATTCTTCCCTGGATAAGTCGTTGGAAAATGTTTGAGACCGAGCCAATAAATGTTCACTCCTAATTGGGACAAAAAATATGGATGCAACATAGTGTCTTGTATTTGAAGCGCCACTACGTGGTTCCGAAATAGCGCTAAGTATTCTTCTCAGTCGTCAGTTTTTTCATCAAACTGCCAGAACGGCTATAATATGGCTGATTGTGTGGCAGGCGATTGTGCCGCCGCTGATTGCTGTTGAGTGGTGGCTGCCGCAGCTTCTTCCTGGCTTTCGATGAGCAATTTCATGACTTTTGCAAGTCAGTTAATCGACTGCATCTGAAACTGAAGAATTTGTGTAAGACTATTTGGCAATGGAGATAGAGGCTGAGGCGCAAGCAATGGATTTGCTGCAGCAGCGGGGGCGAGAACAGTCTCAGTCACAGGGGGTGGCGCCGTCATTCTTAATATAAACAACACACTGTACAAGAAGTTAAACTACTATAAGCGAATGTAGTGCACCACCTGAAACAAAAATTTCTACAAGAACGCAATAACAAAATTCCGCAACCTCGGCCTGAAAGGGAACTAGTTAGCACGAAGGTGAAAAAATCCTCGCCGCCAGTTTTCTATCTCCGCGATGTGGCACTGTAAACGGTAGGTTCGGGAGATGGTCTGAGACTAGCAACGATTGTGGACAAGGTCTGCAACTGAAAGAAGCAATTAGTTCACATTTTATTAGACTGAAGATACACTAAACTTTTAGGTGATGGGATTGTTGTACACTCCTGCCTATTACATAGTACACAGTTCTACAATCTAGTAATAAGACTCCTAATCTGTCCCGAATTGTAGTAACGTAGATTGCAGACGAATCTCCTGGAACTGCTTTGTATTGACGGCTATGCTCGGTGGTCCTGACTCGTAAACTGACTGTCATGGCTGTGGTACGAGGTCATATTTTCGCGACCCTCTGTATTCAATTGGCCGGCGCGCGAAGCAAGGCAAAGAGGTAACGGCACTTGTTGCGCCCCCGGCGGCCGAAGTACTGAGGTGCGACTTATCGCCTTTTCTGGAAGTGGCGCGGCGATTTGTGTAGACCACCGGCGAATAGCGACGCCACAATGCTTTCCAGTCTAAAAGCTTTGGGAAAAAATTGCACAGAAAACTAAAAGATGGAGGCTAAAGAGCCAAGAACGTAAAAATTCGTGCGTTAGGAAAGTGACATAAAATTCTTTATCAGTAAAATCGGAAGAAAGTTGGTCGCTAAACTCGGATTCTTGCTGGAGAAAATAAAAAAATTCTGATAAAAATCACCTCGCTGAAGTGAATAAGAATAAAACAGTGCATCATTTTAAAATGTTCAAATAGCTTATGGGACTTAACTACGGGGTCATCAGTCCATAAAGTTACAAACTACTTATGAACTAACTAATACTAAGGACGGCACAAATATCCATGCCCGAGGGGGATTCGAACCCCCGACCGTAGTGGCCGTGAGACCGTGGCTGGAGCGCCTCAGTCCCCTCGGCCACCGTGGCCGGCATTTACTAATGTTGCTTACCGAAAGGTTACAAATTTCAGAGAAATTTTATTTTAAAATTGCCTAATAGCCGTACTCTTCCTCGTTTTGTTGGTGATATTCATAGTTAACAAGAATTACAGCTTTGTTAATGTGAAAATTGGAAGCAGAAGTTACTTAAGAAAGAAGGAATTGTTATGTAGTTCGTGAGGTTTCGATTAAGCAAAAACTACAGTATTTTCGCCAATAAATTCATTGGGGAACAGCAACCAATAGTTGTTATCGCTCTTATGTATAAATACTTCTTAGCAGTTGCTATGAAGCAGGTAGCTTCCTTTGCTTAATAAGTTTACATATATACGAAGTTGTTGACCTCCAAACAGCAGAATTGAAACAAGCAGCGTGTTGAACACTATAAGTGCTCCACTCACTAAGTGCCCGCATCAGTCCGTAGACAGCAATCTGTGACTACACAGCGTTACAAGCGCAGGCTGTTAGACCACACTAGACGGCTATGGCCAAGTTCATACTCTTGATTCCAAGCGGAGGCAGTCTTAGACCGTCTCCACCTGCCATACTGTGTATATCTATGAACCATACTACTCGTACAAGGCGAATCTAGAGCAATAGAACATATTGTAGGACGTGATAGTATAGACCAATTGCAATAAACATGCCATGTAACATGTGTCCAGATTTTATATTGAGTACAGCGATGCAGCTGTAAGCCAAATAAACTTAAAACAAAGACACTTTTTTCTTCATAACACCACACACAGCATTTGTGACGTCATATCTGCCTTATTTTATGAGAGCTACACTGTTCGTAATCCGAACGATCAAATCGGCTCTCAATGTTTGCTTTGTCGGTTTCGCCTTGCAACCATCCCCACAAACAAAAATTCAAAGGGGTAAGTCTGTGAACCTCGATGGCCAAGAAACGTGACCATATATACCGATCCATCTTCTGGAGAATGTTATTTAGATGTTGTGTCACCTGACGACTGGAATACTGAGTATGCAGGAGCCCTATCTGGCTGGAAGAACATATGCGTCCCTGTAGCCAAAGGAAACTTCCAATAATTATGGAAGCTCACTTACAAGAAAGTGTAAATAACTGGGTAAAGATGGTGCGGTAACACAAAAAGCCCGGGCAACACAGTGCCTATCAAATCGCACCATACATTTACAGAGAGGCGTTTCTGAAAACGTGTGTTTCCATAATGGCATGGGAATTTTCTTCAAATCACTGGTGAGAATTACTAGTGATACTGATGTCCCTCCCCCCCCCCCACACTCGCCGCGAGTGAGGGTGGCTTCATCAGCGTAGAGTAATAGTGAGGTTATTTGGCGAGTTTGAAGTATCCGACGACTAAACTCCAATCGTCTACGTTCATCTCCAGCTTGAAGGAGTTGAATGAGCTGTAAATCATACGTATGGTACCCTAGCAAACGTAATGTCAGCCATACTCTTGTATGTTGTACACCTATACCAAATGAACGGCTTCTCATCCATCGACAGTATGTTCATTTAAACGTTCAGACGCGATATGACTGCTGGGCACCTTACCATGGTCTCTTCAGTCTGGTAGCCTGCAGCTATAAAATCGTATTCAGCATTCTCAAAAAGCAGTAGCAGCGTTCCCATTACAAAACTCACACGCAAATACCGGCTTACTAAGCATCTATAAATACTATATGTACGACATGTTTACACACTACAGTAGAATACTTGGTCAACAAATCACAACCAAAACTTCAATGTAAAGTTAAGCACGACAACATAACTTCAAAATGAAAAATACAATAGTACTCAATAAAACTGGACAGGCCCTAGCGCATTTAACGTTACGTGCTACCGGTCAGTTTCTCTCACCGTTAAGTTCCGCCCAAAGATTGAACTGTAAGATTGTACCACCGTCGCGGAGCGGCCGAGCGCATTGAGGCGCTATGCTACGATGTGCGAGGCCGTTCCCCGTCGGGGATTCGAGTGCCCCCATCGGGCATGGATGTTTGTGCCGTCTTTAATATAAGGTAGTTCATAAGTAGTTTGTACGTTTAGGGACTGATGACCCCGCAGTTAAGACCCAAAAGCTTAACAAACATTTGAACATTTTTGTAATATTGTACCCTAAAATGGTTAGCTTTACAAAGTGAACAAAATCTGCCGTGACACGTAGGCTAGACACCATAAAGCAGAACACGTTTTAATTCAAAACAGGTACATGGCTCTTAGTTGTTACTCAAAATGAACCGAACTACCACTCCCGTATATAATAATAAATAAATAAATAATCTGCTAAATGACCTCATCAGCCACGGGAATGGGGCATGTAGCAGTATTCCAGTAAAAAGTGTTTCCTAATGAATGAAAAACAATTTATTGTCTCTTAATCTGAATGTCAATTACCAGTGAAAAATTAGGAAAAATTATATAGTAACATTTAAGTTGAAAAAGTGAAACGATATGCCTTAGTTACGTAAATGCTGTCGTTTTGATACTGCAAACCTCAAACTAAATAATAATAAAGCAAATTAAATAATTTATCACGAGAAAAAAATCTGTCATTAATAAACTGGAGGGTGGCTCAATTCCAGGCCTATGCTTGATTTTACAGTTGAACAGTAGAGGCAGTCGCGTTTAATGGAATAACTAATGCTGTACTGTTGTCACTGCCGATGTACAGAATGGGGTCTGAAAGAAGCTTTGCATAGGCGTACTTATACGGCTTGCTGCGATGGCTGCTGGTTGTGTCTGCGACTCTGAAATATTATCAAAAACTGTCTTGCAAACATCAGACTGTCACTTGTAATTTCCTGCCGATCTTGATGATATCAAGAGTTGCTATCATTCCCTAATCAGATTCTAGTTGGCAAGGTACACTGATTATGCAAATCAGTTCACCGACATGCCGCTGAATATCGTCTTGAGACATTAACTGATATCGTGAACTGGCAAAAAAATAAAAATAAATAAATAAATGCATTGCTCGCTCTGTGAAGTGCCCTATTACACGTTATGTATGCAATTCAACAGTTGGCGCCGCGGCGGAGTAGCCGAGCGCATTGAGGCGCTATGCTCCGATGCACAAGGCCGTTCCCGGTCAGGGGTTTGAGTCCCCCCTCGGTCATGGATGTTTTTGCTGTCTTTAGTATAAGTTAGTTAATAAGTAGTTTGTAAGTTTAGGGACTGATGGTCCCGCAGTTATGTCCCGTAAGCTTTACAAACATTTTTGAAACATTTTGAACAGCACTTGTCACCGTGCACCATTGTTTTGTCTATAGGGACATCACAGCAAGGCGTTCTCTATCAACAGAAGAGCACTTTGTCTCGAAGCCACAACCGACCTCGAGAGAAGTATCACCCGAAGAGCGTGGACGTCTGTCTGCCACACGTCCAGTTGCCTATATCTAGCGGTATCTCCGACAGATTCACTGTTAGTATGCATCTCGCTTCAACAGCCAATGAGGACCGCCGTACTATGTGCAGCTAGTTTTCTCATATTGCTTTCAACCAATGACGATAATACATGTTATGTCTCTATGGTACTCGATAAAAGTTGACGCCATTTTAAGACAACAAAAGCCACAAGTATGCGCCGTTTTTCGGAAGACAGGTGGCTAGACCATTGTGAGTCACAAAGAGCACAAAAGAATTCTTATGGGGGTAGGGTCATAAATCACCCATTAGTCCAATGGCCGCCTCCGCAAAGGCCCCCATCCACTTTCGCGTGGTCTGGTTTTTCTGTTTATCCGCTGGCTTTTTTTCTAAGTAGCGTCCGAATTAAGCTATGCAGTTGAAATTCTTCTGTATGGTGGCAGCCTCTAATGTGTGTTGCGTATGGAATGCAATTATATCTGCAAGTGCAGTACCTACCTGTGTTAATTATCATCAGAGATATCACACGTGAGGTATGAAATGATTAGAAAGATGCGTACTTTGCGCTAGAATGCCCAAAAATCGAATTAAAGAAGTCGATAATTCTTGACGCCTTACAATGTTATATGGCAGATTTATAGCTATTCGTCTATACTACCAATCCTAAATCATTTATTAATCCCCCTGAAATAACCGCATACTACTGTAGGCAGCACGCCATTGCAGTCATGAAGCAACTGCTGTTGCGGTGGCAATGTAGAACATAATTGGAAGCAAACTATTCAGTGAAAAAACTGAATTTGTACAAATTTTACAAGCTGTTGTCTTCTCTCAGTAAAGGACCATTTGTCCCTGTTGTTCACCACATGAGGTGGAGTCAGAGGAGACGTTAACTAGCACCCTTGAAGCATTAGGTAAGTACTATCACGAAATCCAGCAAAAATGCGCGTCTGCAGCTTTCATCAGAAACCCTAAAATATAGATCCATCTAAGCTGGAAAATACAAGAGATAGAGTATTGGTACGCTCCCATTTACTTAGACGTGAAGCTAGGTAGAACTCTGTCATTATAACAACACTGATAGGACACTAAGAACAATCTTCATTAGGAATAATATTATTTGTAGACTGACCAATACAAACTGCATTGCTGACACGCAAGTGCTTAAAACAAGACTTGCACACTGCACTTAGTGTGTTGGCAGCTGATATTCCGCACCTGTGTGCAGAGGTACTCAACCCCCTCCCCCCTTTGCAAATGAGTCCCCCAAACTGCTACCAACCCCCCTCCAAACAACCGAGATATTAAGTCCTCGATACCTAATAAATATGGTTTTGCCATTTAATATTAAAATCACATATATTTTATTCTACGTTCTGTAAATTATATTATTAAGCTCCCCACCCCCCCCCCTTACCACATTGGCCAAAACGCGAAAAGTATCACCACCCCCCAAAAATTACAACGACGTAGTTTGCGTGGATCCCACCGCCCCTCCAACACCCACCTTGTGGGGACCTCTGCCGTGTGGAGCCGGCGGTGGTGGCCGAGCGGTCTGCGGCGTGTCAGGCACGGTCTGCACGGCCGCTGCGGTCGGCAGTTCTAATCTCCCCTCTGGCATGGATGTTTGTGCCGTCTTTAGTATAAGCTAGTTCATAAGTAGTTTGTATGTTTAGGGACTGATGGCCCCATAGTTAAGTCCCATAAGCTCTACAAACATTTGAACATTTTGCCTCTGTGGAACAGTTCTACCCAGAGAAACGTATTGATGGGTCCACGCTGAAAGAGTAGATTTATACAGCTGGCAAGTAGCTGCCGACATGGAGAGGAAGAAACAAAACACAATCGTTACGCTGTTCATCTGTACAACAATCGCACCTTGCTTGCTAGGCGGCGCGCGGAGAAAGTACGTGGCCCGCACTTCAGACTTGTGTGACAGCACTTAAATATTTGGTTTTGTATTCGTTTATCGAAAGTCCCACTTTGCTAGCATTTTGCCAAAAAGATTTATACATGCCCTTTACATTTCTTTCCCTCTGAAACAATCATTCAGAACATGATCATACCAGGAGTTTTACTTCACTGTGTTCGAATCTGTGACCACATCTGTAAATCACTCACTCGAACAACATCCTTCTATGCAAGGTTGGAGGCAACACATGAAAGAGCATCTTCTTGTCGTAAGCTTGTTCTGATTTATAAACTGAGAAACATGCATGCCTTATTTCACTACTGCATGTGAACCAGTTAAAATGTTTGTAGAGCTTATGGGACTTAACTACGGGGTCTTCAGTCCCTAAACTTACAAACTACTTATGAACTAGCTAATACTAAGGACGGCACAAATATCCATGCCCGAGGGGGGATTCGAATCCCCGACCGTAGTGGCCGTGCAAACTGTGACTAACGCGCCGCAAAATGCTCGGCCACCGCGGCCGGCTGTGAGCGAGTTATGTGCAGTTGTCTCATCCTACTGATTTTACTGGGTATGCTAAATTCTGTTAGTTTGTTGTAGAGGATACTACTGTGGATATTGAAGTACGATCGCTGGAAATATGAACAGATTAAATGTTTCCATAAATTTCCAGTATTTCTTAAAGTTCTGCCATCGGGTAAATAGATTATTGGTCGAAATTCAGCAATTTTGATTAATGTATTCTGTGAAAGATTTAAGTTTGTTGAGTATGATCATTGACAGAACTTTGTATGTTAAGTAATTTCCACATTCCATTCTCTTTCCTTTCTTTTTCTAGAATGAAACTTTCACTCTGCAGCGGAGTGTGTGCTGATACGAAACTTCCTGGGAGATTACAATTGTATGCCGGAACCTGGGACCTTTTGCCTTTCGCGGGCAACGCTCTGCCTACTGAGCTATCCCGACATGACTCAGGATGTCGCCTCACAACTTTATTTCCGCCAGTACCTCGCCTCCTACTTTCATATCAGCGCACACTCCGCTGCAGACTGAAAGTTTTATTCTGGAAACATCCGCTAGGCTCTGGCTAAGCCATTTCTCCACCATATACTTTCTTCCAGGAGTATTAGTCTTGAAAGTTTCGCAGGAGAGCTTCTATGAAGTTTGGAAAGTAGGAGGCGAGGTACCGGCGGAAGTAAAGTTGTGAGGCGGTATCGTGAGTCGTGTCGGGATAGCTCAGTCGGTAGAGCGCTTGCCCGCGAAAGGCGAAGGTCCCAGGATCGAGTCCCGCTTCCGGCACACAATTTTAATCTGCCAGGAATTTTTTTCTTCTTGTTTCTAAATGTGTTGGACCAAACTCCTTCCGGCCGCGGTGGCCGAGGGGACTGAGGCACTCCAGTCACGGTCTGCGCGGACACTACGGTCGGGGGTTTGAATCCCCCCTCGGGCATGGATATTTGTGCCGTCCTTAGTCTTAGTTAATTCATAAGTAGTTTGTAAGTTTAGGGACTGATGACCCGGCAGTTAAGTCCCATAAGCTACACAAACATTTGAACCAAACTCCTATGATCATCAGTACATAGACTTGCAAACTACTTAAACTAACGTTACTAACTTACACTGAGGACAACACATACACACCCATGCCCGAGAGTCGACTCGAACCTCAGGCAGAGACGCCCGCCCAGTCCGTAGCATGACGCCTTAGACCACGCGGCCATTCCCCGCGGCTTCATACCTTACGTATGGGGTCAATTATTGCAGTTGCCATTCTTCAGACAATGTTTCTGTTTTCGGTAATTCTGGGGAGGACTACGGAGAGAGAGGGTGGGGGAAGGAGGTGGGCAGAGAAAAGGACAGAAGGAGATGGACTGACAGGAGATTGGAACGAATCAGTGAATGGCCAAACTCTGGGATCTTGGCTAGTGTGTAAAAAACAGGAATGCGTGGTTTTTCATTATTTACATGCAAATTTCTTTAATTTTATTCTGTAAGAATTTGATATAAAAATAGGCAAGATATCTTTTCGACAAATTCTACAAATGTATGGTCTTTGTGGTATTATATAACAAAATTTTAACTTTGGATATCATGGCAGCTTCTCCACCAGACAGCAAGCAACGACTGCGGTTTTATTTTCATTTCTGTGTAATAATATGAGGGGCAGATTAAAAGGAGAACCGAGCGAGCGTATTTAAGGGGGACTGTGTCTCCACATCAGTGGTCATGTAAGTCGACAGCCAAATTGAGTCTGCGGGCAGCCGCGTGTGCGCTTGTCCTCCGCCGCCGCAGAGAAGATCTGTGCCCAGCAGTGCGCACCTTGGCTGGCTGGGACAGTTAAGGCCGTTCTGTTGTGGCGCGCGCGCCCCTGTCGAAGCAGCCGGGGGACCACCGAGCAGGCGGAACTAATGCGTGTGTGGAACAGGTGTCCGGCGAGCCGACACACCACACCGGCACCAGCGCAGCTCGTGTAATCCTCGGCCGCGGCTGTTTGTCCAGCGACGAGGGCGGCGGCTGGCACGCACCTCCTGTCACTCCCAGCGCCGCCGAGACAAATGACATTCCACCGCGGGCCCACCTGTCCACCTGTAACCTATCATCCTTTCCAGAAGAGCGAACCAGCCCGTTCTGAAACTGTCACATTCGGTTTCCGCAGACATCTGTGGTGACGTCACTGACAGTTCATCTGTATTGTAGAACGGAAACTAGTCCTCCACATTAGTCATACACTGGTAGTCGATTAATATTGCCGGTCGACGGTGTCCCGTCACCAGTGCGTTATAAGCAGTTGCCTTTCTACTTATTATGCACACTTACAGCAGTCCATTTGTTCTTCGGTTGTCCTTCAAGATCTTTTCTTTCAACTTCTCGTAGACCAGGGGTGGGCAACCTGTCACGACCAGCGGCCGGATTCACATCTATACATATACTCCAAAAACCACAGAAAGGCGTGTGGCGGAGGGTACACTGTACCACTAATGGGCATTTTCTATCCTATTCCATTCACAAATAGAACGAGGGAAAACATAATGTCTGTATGCCTCTATACGTCCCCTAATTTATCTTATCTTGACTTTATATCTATACGCGAAATTTAAATAGGCGGCATTCAGCATCAGATTCCAGTATTCTGAAGTTCCTCAACAGAATTTCTCGAAACGAACGTCCTCTTTCAACCAGCGATTCTCATTTGAGTTACCGTAGCATTTCTGTGACACTCGCGCACTGGTCCAACATTCCAGTAACGAACCTAGCTACTCGCCTCTGAACTGCTTCCATGCCTTCCCTTAAAATGACCTGCTGTGGGTCCCCAACACTTCAGCAATATTCAAGACGTGGCCGTACAAGCGTTTTATATGCGGTCTCCATTATGGATGAAGTACGCCTCCTCAAAATTCACGCAATAAACCGAAGTCGACTGTTCGCATTACTCACAACTGTCGTTACATGTTCGTTCCACGCCTAGATATCTGAACGACGCGACTGCATCAAGAAGCTCGCTACTAACGCTGTATTTAAACACTATGACATTGTTTTTCCTACTCATGCGCATCACCTTGCATATTTCTACATTTAAAGCTAGCTGCCATTCTTCGAACCAACTAGAAATGTGTAGGTCATCCTGTATGCTATTACAGCCAATTAATGACGACACCCTCCAATACACCACAGCACAATCAGCAAAGAGCCGCAAATTACAAGTTACTCTGTCCATCAGATCATTTATATAGATAGAAAATAATAGCGGTCCTATCACACACCCCTGGGGATGGCCTGACGATAAACTCGTCTCTGATGAACACTCGCCGTCGAGAACAACGTACTGCGTTCTATTACTTAGGAAGACTTCCAGCTAGTCACAAATCTGCGAACCTATTCCATATGCTCGTATCTTCATTAGCAGTCTGCATGTGGTACCGCATACCTTTTTGAAATCTATAAAATTTCAATACATGCTAACTTACGCTGGCAGGACTCGTACTGTTACGGAGTAACACACCGATATCAATCACACCCGTTTGCCGCAACTACACGCCAAGAAATTTTGCCTCAAAACACTTGTCTTTGAGAGGACATTGAAATAGGTCTCAATCAAATTTTCATGAAATATGTGTATTCGTTGGTTACGTAGGAGTGACATGTCTGTCTGAGTTCCTCTTTGATTGTCGCGATCTCACTGGTGTGCGTAGCTATGAAGAGCAGTTCAGTAGGTGATGCCAAGAATTCGTGGTTAGAAGTGTCTCCGAGAAGGGGCAATAAGTGTGGGCTCCAGGAAAACTAAGTAATGTTATGGATACTTGTATTTGATTTTTTTAATGAGATGATTCAGGGATTTTATTGGATTTTTTATGAGAATATTCAGACTGAACGAAGCTTTCACGTCGACAAGGTAAGCTTTTCGCTTCGTACATCACAGACAGCATTTATTAACTGCAAGAACAGGTCTCTTAATAATTCGTTTTGTATCCCCAAGACAAAAACAAACCTTCAGGATAAAATTAAGAGCTTGCTTTTTGGAGGGAAACTGATATGGTTTCTTTATTATTGTTTTTAACTGTATATAATGGAAAATATCTTGGTTGATTGTTTGTTTTGTCCTTTAAATCAAATTGTGCATTAACTTGTTCACGTTTTGTTGAAACTTTGATGTCACGAAAATCCAGTCCATGTATTATAATCAAACCCTTACATTGCAGCGAACATTATTTACTTCCCAGCCAAATTTTTTATACATTCATTGAATCTCCACTTTTTTGAAAATAATTGTGTTAACAATCTCAAATTGCACATTTGTGGGGTTAATAATTACATTTGGCTTCCACCTTTAATTTCCCTGGATCAGTGTCGCCGCTTTGGAGTTCTATAAGGCCTTAATTACTGTTACTGCTTGCAAGTAGTCAAATGATTGAAGTAAGTTTCTTTATTGAAACCAGTGTTACTTACAAAATAAGGCTACACAGGTGCCAACGTTGATACTAATCAATCGAGAGCTACTTTGTCATTGTTCAGCAGATAATTACACGAAAAATAGAGTCAATGAAACCATTCACCACTTACAACAGATCATTACGTCTGAATTCGGTTACACTTGTACTTTCATTTGCAATCAGTTTCATACAAGAAAAGACTTTCTCAGATTTGATTTATTAAAATAATTATGACAAACTGAAGGGAGTGCATTAACATCATATATTTGCTACAGAGAAAGGGGAATCAAGTAAATAATTCATTCGCACTGCGAGTTTCATTTTCACACTGTCACTGTGTAACCTACTGTTGTCTTTCGGCGCTAAGTTCAAATACAGTGCGAACCATTGTTTCATCAATACTGTGTGTAATGGTACAGAACTATATATCAAATTTTCATTAAGTATTTTAGTCTGGCAAATTTAAATGGCAATATTCCGTTTATTTCTGAAAGACAAAGACAGTTTTATAAGCGAGGAATCAGCCCTATAGCTAATGATCTTTTTTTATGGACACCACCTGCCCAATTAATATCAGATACGTGTAGAGACTTCTAACAATGATTTCACGATCATCCAATTTCAGGCGTTTCCACTTATTTACGCGTATTGAACATTATGGCAGCTTACAACAGCTTTTTTTCTGGCCCGCGGGCCAGATTGAAAACAATCCCGAACAGTATCCGGCCCACAGTCAGCCGTTGCCCGCCGACGTCGCAGACAGTGTGAGGAGCCAATGCGGTCGTTTGTGGAGGAGGTCTCACATCGTCTACCTCGCACACTCTTCTAGTGATTCAGTATGAACCTCCGATGTTATAGATCCTACAGAAGACCGACTAACCCCTTTATTAAACAGCCCTGTTGATTTTAGTAGCACTGAAATTATCAAATCTACATACGTAGTTTACTTAAGATCACTCCTTTTCCTGAAGTCTCAAACTGCACTGCTGGCCATCCAAAATACAACCCCATGGAGGACCAGAGATATCCCAACAATATTCATTTGGAAGATAACACGCTGTACAAAGATAAATCGTATAATTGAACAAACAGCCCCATGTGAAGTAAGGACCGTGATGAACTCAGCATTGGTGCCGTCACTGTTGGCTAAAACCACTGCTAAGCTCCTCCACATTGCATCAAAGAAACTCTGATTGTGTTTTTTTGGGTAAAGCAGTCCATGCTACTTCCAAATGTTGGCATACTTGATCTGGTGTGGCATTAAATACAATACGGTCGGGTGTTCGAATCCACCCTCGGACATGGATATTTGTGCCGTCCTTAGTATTAGCTAGTTCATAAGTAGTTTGTAAGTGTAGGGACTGATGACCCCGTAGTTAAGTCCCATAAGCTATACAAACATTTGAACATTTGAGCAGTAAATATTGTATCACATGCCACATGTTCCGCAATCAGCAATCGGTTGTACGTAAGAGATCGAGAGAAGAGGCAGGCGGAGGCACCAGTTCAGTCAGATGGGCAACGAAGAAAGCTTCACAATTACGTGGCCGTCGGCAAGCTCCGATGATATGTGAGGACAACACGCTCCAGTGTACCGACAGTGCGTGCAACGGGGATGTGAGAGAACAGTGCAAAAGGCCCTGACTACGGCGTCTCAAGACTCCAATCTGACCACTGCCGTCGTGCGGCAGAATCGGGACTGGAAACCCACTGTTTTTACTGAAAGATTCCGGATGCGCCTCTAGCCTGTAGACGAACTTTCGGTGTAGTACTGGATAGCAGCCCTGCACACCTTAGTCCGCATTCCCTGTACATTAACTGCCCAGCGTTGGTGCCTGTTGTCCCTCAACTGAGCGAGATGGCAAAGTGGTAACACAAAGGCTTCCGATTCAGGAGGATGGCTGCTCAAATCCACCTCCAGCCATCCAGACTTAGGTTTTCTGTGATTTCCCTAACACACTCCAAGCATTTGCTGGGTGTTTCCTTTGAAAGCCGCTGTAGTTTTGTCGACCTTTTTGCTTCCCGATCCGTACCACACAATTCGAGCTTCACTGCCTCTAATGACCACACTGTCGACAGGGCGTTAAACACTAATCTTCCTTCCTTTTGTCGTCTTCCCATACCTTCAGAGGCAGTCGTCGGAAGCAAGACATCGTGCTGTTTAGAGACGGAGAAAACGCTCTAGTACTGTCAGGGGCAGTGGTAATACACTGGACTCGCATTCGGAAAGACGGTGGTTCAAATCCACCTACGACCATCCTGATTTAGGTTTTTCCTTCATTTTCCTAACTCACTCCAGGCAAATAATGGAATGGGTCCATTGAAAGGGCACGGCCGATTTCAACTGTTTGTCAAACTTATGGGACTTAACTGCAGGGTCATCAGTCTCTAAACTTACGACTACTTATGAACTAACTAATACTAAAGACGACACAAACAGCCATGCCCGACGGGTATTCGAAACCCCGACGGGGAGCGGCCTCGCGCATCATAGCATAGCGCTTCAATGCGCTCCGCCGCGGTCCGGCCGATTTCCTTCCCCATCCCCCATCCCGACCCAGAGTGTAAATTCCGTCTCTAATGACCACGCTGTCAATGGGACGTTAAACCTTAAGCTTCCCTCCATCCCTTTGTCAGGGATAGTAAAGCAAGCATCCGCGCCTTTTGACAGGAACCACCCCGCCATTTGTTCAAATCAAATTGTAATTCCGTGGGACCAAACTACGTTGGTCATCAGTCCCTGGTCTTACAAACTACTTAAACTAAATTGAACTAACCTAAGGACAACACCGTATTAGCGTGTTACTACAACCACTGAACTCCCAATAAAATGATAGCATAACAAAATAAGCCAAACATTCAAATATTTGTAAATGTATCGGACCAAACTGCATGATCATCAGTCCGTAGCTTACAGACTACTTAAACTATTGTAAACTATCCTAAGGACAACACACACATCCATGCCCTAGGGAGGATTCGAACCTCTGACGGCGAGCAACCGCGCGCTCCGCAGCGAGACGCCATAACCGCTCAGCTACTCCACCGCGGCTAAAACAAGCCAAAGCGCAAGGACTGCAAGCTCGTTTTTACCATCACACCGCAGCTTGGTGGTCCATGTTCTGTCACCTTGGTAGCCGCGCCAAATGTCACCGCAACTTTCTTTCCGTTGACTCTCACTTGAATCGCCCTTTTCTGATTGACTGAGACGGTGAACTTCGCCCTCTCTACTTTGCGAATCTATCCCCGCAAACATTCTCCAACCATTCCTGTGGCAATCCTCTCGACTTCCTTCCTTGAAACACTACTCCACTACATAAGCATCTTTGAACTGGCCTACCACCTAATACCCAAGCATCTCGGTCCTACCCTACCAATATACACTCCTGGCCATTAAAAAATCTACACGACGAAGATGACGTGCTACAGACGCAAAAATTAACCGACAGGACGAAGATGCTGTGATATGCAAATTATTAGTTTTTCAGAGCATTCACACATTGTTGGAGCTGGTGACGACACCTACAACTTGCTGACATGAGGAAAGTTTCCAACCAATTTCTCATACACAAACAGCGGTTGACCGGCGTTGCCTGGTGAAACGTTGTGTGATGCCTCATGTAAGGAAGAGCAAGGCGTACCATCACGTTTCCGACTTTGATAAAGATCGGATTGTAGCGTATCGAGATTGCGGTTTATCGCATCGCTACATTGCTGCTCGCGTTAGTCGCGATCCAATGACTGTTAGCAGAATATGGAATCGATGGGTTCAGGAGGGCTATACGGAACGCCGTGCTGGACCCCAACGGCCAATCACTAGCCGTCGGCATCTTATCCGCATGGCTGTAACGGATCGTGCAGCCGCGTCTCGATCCCTGAGTCAACAGATGGGGACGTTTGCAAGATAACAACCATATGCACGAACAGTTCGACACGTTTGCAGCAGCATGGACTATCAGCTCAGAGACCATGGCTGCGGTTACCCTTGACGCTGCATCGCAGACAGGAGCGCCTGCGGTGGTGTACGCAACGACGAACCTGGGTGCACGAATGGCTAAACGTCATTTTTTCGTTCTGAATCCAGGTTCTGTTTCCAGCATCATGATGGTCGCATCCGTGTTTGGCGACATCTCGGTGAACGCACATTGGAAGCGTGAATTCGTCATCGCCATACTGTCGTATCAACCGGCGTCGTGGTATGGTGTGTCACTGGTTACACGTCTCGGTCACCTCTTGTTCGCAACGACGGTATTCTGAACCGTGGCCGTTACATTTCAGATGTATTACTAGCCGTGGCTCTACCCTCCATTCGATCTCTGCAAAACCGTAATTTCAGCAGAATAATGCACGACCACATGTTGCATGTCCTGTACGGGCCTTTTAGGATACGGAAAATGTTCGACTGCTGTCCTGGCCAGCACATTCTCCAGATCTCTCACCAATTGAAAACGGCCGGTCAATGGTGGCCGTGTAATTAGCTCGTCACAATACGCCAGTCACTATTCTTGATGAACTGTGGTATCGTGTTGAAGTTGCATGGGCAACTGTACCTGTACACGCCATCCAAACTCTGTTTGACTCAATGCCCAGGCGTATCTAGGCCGTTATTCCGGCCAGAGGTGGTTGTTCTGGGAATTGATTTCTCAGGATCCATGTACCCAAATTGCGTGAAAATGTAATCACATGTCAGTTTTAGTATAATATATTTCTCCAATGAATACCCGTTTATCATCTGCATTTCTTTTGGTGTAGCAATTATAATGGCCAGTAGTGTATTAATATACCACAGCGCAGCCACACTACATGCACCCAGGCTCACAAGGAAAGAAAAGGGTAATGGTAAAAAAGGAAATGTCAAACAGCCGATAACAATACAATGAAGTGATGAAGAAATGGAACGCAGTTCCCATTTTCCATGTCCAATAGTTTATAACCTTGATAACTACGCAAGATAAGCTTGCATAATCCATAAATAATAATTTAAAATTAAAAGTAGTTTTTCATCACTTTGGACTGCTGGTTGTAGTACGTTAGAGTTGCTTAAGGCGCAGGAAGTGTACCTGCAAAACCGTTTCACCTGTATCAACCTAGCTTCGACTCCCATACAACAAAAGTTGGTCAAATGATAGAGTGGTGCACCGGTAATTCAGTCTCGCAACTGACTTCCTTCTTGCATAAGACAGTTGATCTTTAGTGTTCTTAATATAAATTGAAGTGCAGAATGACAGACCTCATTTCTTATGTTCTTCCACTATAACTAATCATCATTATTAGAAAAGTGTAATTTTTGTCCTGTTCACTCAATATTTGTTCTTTGCATAATATTTGCAATGAGATATTTCATTAGTCGATCAGTAATTTCTAGTTGTTGGCAAAACATGATAACACATTATACAGTTGTGTCCAAGAACGCCTTCATTTCATCTGCATCAATCGTAAAAACTCTTCCATTTTGCTCTTCACATTTAATACTTTCTTTCACTACTATGCCAGTTACTAGTTTATCTAGTTGTGTCACTTCCATAAAAATATGCATTGATTTTAACATTCCTTGCCAATGAGGGAATAAATGTATACGGTCGCAATCATGTTCACATTCTTCAATTATATTTGGTAAATTATGTAAGACTTGTTTCTCCATCATCCGAAGTCTGGCGCAAAACAGTACCTTGAGTACCACTTTTATTGGCTTCCTGAATAAAATCTTCTATTTCGACTACAGCAGCCCCATTTTTAATATCTTCCATGATCAACTGCTCATCTTTTTTGTCTAATTGAAGTTCATCTTCGCCATCAAAGTTGTCTGCCATTAGTAGTTGCAGTATTTCATCATCTCGTATATGGAACCCTCTAAACTCTCTTGCGACCATTTCTCTGGGGAAAAAATACAGAGCCGGTCGCAGTGGCTGAGCCGGCGCGCCAGTCACAGTCTGCACAGCAGCTACGGTCGGGGTTTCGAATCCCCCCTCGGGCATGGATGTATGTGCCGTCATTAGAATAAGGTAGTTTGTAATTTTGTAAATTTAGGGACTGATGATCCGGCAGTGATGTCCCTTAAGCTTAACAAACAAAAAATACAGACGTAAATATCGTAACTATTCACTTAAGGACGACGGGGATATATTATTACCACATAATTATTTGCTATTATCAGTCATTTGTATTCATTGCTTCTAATAAAATTTAGATTTTTTCCCTAAAAGTTTGCTTACCAAATAATATAAAGCTCATGACAAAACACAGCAGTATGTTGTTACACGGCACAATAAAGTGAAATAATAACAGAGGAAAGCCAGCGAATGCTTATAATTGTTTCCAACTGATTTGACAGGCTTTCTTTTTTATTTAGAACGTTCCCGTTTACTTAATTGCGCTCACATGTTATGTTTTGACAGCCTGTGCGAAAAATCAGATAAGCCTACAATTAATGACAGTTACCAGTTTTATATGAGGAAATGTTTGTAATCCTAAGGGATCAAACTCCCCAGGGTCATCGATCTATAGAGTTACAAACTACTTAAACTATGTATGAGTGCATGTTTTCGCGGCGATATCCATTAATAAAATCTTCTCGGGTTGCAAGCCGCGTCATGTGGTTTTCTGCCTATGAGCTTTCGACAGAGATCTCCTCTGCCATTGCCAGGTGTCAAGTCATCCACTTGACAATGGCAAAGGAGAACTCTGTCGAAATCTCATAGGCAGAAAACCACATGACGCGGTTTGCAATCCGAGAAGATTTTATTATCTTAATCTAAGTTGCGCTGTGAACAACACAGACACTCATACCCGACGGAGGACTCAAACCTCCGACATAAGCGGCCGCGAAATCCAGAAATGACTCCACAAAACGCGCTGCCATTCCCGCACGGTCGAATTTTAAAATGAAGAAAATAGGTCCCTTGGTCGTGAAAGGTTAAAATGCCTGAACAATTTGTAAGTAGTCGCGAATCGTGTAACTGCGGCGACACTTCGGTATCAGTTCTGTATTTCCCAGAAGCGGGAGTTTTAAGGCAGTCTAAAACACTGGCCGGAGTATTCATTGTACATACTGAGGAAGAAAACGACAGGGGACAGCGATATTTTTAGTTACCATTTACGCTACTGTGTCATACAGAAGGTATTAAAGGGCACTGCGTCGGCAGAACTGTCACTTGTACTCCGGTGAGTGATGTGAAATGTTTTTCGACATGTTTATTGTTTGGCGTCTCTATGCGCCTCAACCCCGACGGTCCACGCAAGTTGGCGCGCCACTACAAAACAGGCAATAAATCGCTCTATGGTACTTCGGCCTCCAGGGGCGACCGCAGTCTCTGTACCTCTTTGCTTCCTACCTCACGGGAGTAGCCGAGTGGCCTGGAGCGCCAAGTTGCGGATAGCGCTACCTCGTGCGTCAGAGGTTCCAATCCTCCTTTGTCTTTAATATAAGTTAGGTCATAAGTAGTTTGTAAGTTTAGGGATTGATGACACCACAGTTAAGTCCCATAAGCTTTACAAACATTTGAACGTTTTTTCTTTGCTTGCTTCACGTGCCAGCCAATAGGAAGAAGTGGGCTCGCCTACATATAGCGGCGCACCACAGCAACACCAGAGAGTTCTACAGTTGCGATCCAGGAGTCAAAAGAAGAATTTCATTTACGAGAGCCAGCAATCCTCTTAGCACAAATTTCACACGTTCAAATGTTTGTATAGCTTATGGGACTTAACTACGGGGTCATCAGTCCCTAAACTTACAAACTACTTATGAACTAGCTAATCCTAAGGGCGGCACAAATATCCATGCCCGAGGGGGGATTCGAACCCCCGACCGTAGTGGCCGTGCAGACCGTGACTGAAGCGCCTCAGTCCCCTCGGCCACCGCGGCCGCCTGTTAGCACAAACCGGAACAGCATACCATTGTCAGGACTCTACATGATACAGTTGCAGAACTATGTAATAGGAAGAATTTTATACCAATGCAAGCATATCAAAGTTTGATATTCATTCCATCATGTCAGTAGTGTATATGTGAACCAATGAATTCTATTTGTTGCAGACGTATGTCCACATCCTTGCTTACCAAATCGTTAGGGAATTCAAGATTTGGTGACCACAGTGTCTGAAATGTGCCGAAATTTGACAGAGGTAACAGAGAAGAAACACCTGTTTACACCGAAGGAAAGAACTGTTGCATTTCTGCTTCACATTAATGAAGATCTTAATCAGTGTACACTGTCACCTTCTTTAGATCAAAATACTGATATCAGTTTGTTTAACCACGAAAGTTGTTGACTAACAAACTCATATCGCCGCACGGGCTAGAGCGCCATGTCAGAAACTGTGCGGTTTATCCACCGAAGTCCTACCTGCGGTGTTGGAGTGTGTGTGTGTGTGTGTGTGTGTGTCGCCCCTAGCACAAGATAAAGTCGTTCGTAAATCTAAGACTGATGAGCTTCATAGTTTACAAAAATATGAACATTCTTGAAACAACATACCAAATCTCGTGAATAATGTCGCGCTCTTTTCCGAATAAACGAGACACATATGATCTATTGTCCTAAGCTGCAACATTAACTTCATCAACCTTCAACTGACCGTTTTCTTGAACTACTTCGCAATGTTACAAGTTATTCCGCACACCAACGTGGCTCGAGTCTCTTAGCACACAGACACTGTCGATCTTATCGAACAAGAGACAATGTTCCCTCGAAAGAAAAGCGTGCAAAGCTTCGAGAAGATTCCAAATCGTACCAAGTAAGGAGCACGATATCGTTACACAGTACACGCGTTACACTTGTCATGCAGAAACGAGAGGAGTAACCGCAGCCGAGGCATCTACCCTTCTGCATACACATTTCGGCGCCGTCGTCGCCCGGTCCGATAAGCTCGCAGAGGAATGTGGAGACGAGGGCCTAACGAGGTCCCCGACAACAGGACAGCCTTAGTCTTCTGGGAATGAATTTCGGGCATCCGCGCGCTTTTTCGGTCCTTTTGGCGTCCGCGGCGGAGCGCCACCGCAAATCGCGCATCGACTTCTCCGAAAGCCGCAGAGGGACGATCGGCGCTGTGTGAGTAATGCCCGGCGCGGCGGGACAATGCGCGCCGTGGGCCGCTGCCTGTGGCGGCCGGTATCAGGTAGCGGGCGATTACCGCGCCGCCGAGCGGCAGCCGCCGTAAACACCGCCATTGTATGCAAATACACGGCCAGCCGCCGCCGCCGCCACGACCTCCGCCGGCCTTCCGGAGAGCAGCGCTGCAGCGCCGGCCGGGGAGAGCGACGCCGCGCAGGCAGGCCGCGAGCTGGACTGCGGAGGAGCGCCCACTTGTACTCAGGCATAGACAAAGATTATTCTGTAGCTCAGGGCCGCTGAGAACCAGCACCGGGCCCGCGGCAGGAAGCAAGACAGGGCCCAGCTCCAAATATCGCAACCACTGAGAATGTCTTCTCAAAGAATCCATGGAAATTCGTATGGCCGATAATATTATTAAAAGGGACAAGGGTTTTCCACTAAGTAAAACTTGGAACCCGATTTTATCTGACATCAAGCAACAACGGTCTTCATTTCGACCTGCTGTTTCTTTTAACTAGCCTTGTTTTCGACCCATCGTTTTTGCCGTTTCTCTCCACCGGCGCGCTACTGGTTCTATTGCGCCTAGGTGGTTTCTACTTTGGTTTCGCGCACGCGCGGTGGGTCGTCAGCGGTGTATAAAGGGGCTGCTGTTTCTTGTTCTTTATCAGTTTTCGTCGAGTTAGTGTTCTGCGCTCTCACCTGAAGATGGCAGCCAGTTGGTCTGCTGAAATATCGTGTGTGGTTGACGACGGTATCCGGCTGCATACCCGAGATAAATGTTATCAGTTACTACGCCGGGAAAGTCTACGCAACCACAAGGTTTTACGTTGTTTTTAACCATTCCTTCGCCTCATCCACCTCCACAGAGCTGGGCTGCGGAGGAGCGACCACTGTCTCATCTTGTACTCAGATACAGACAAAGATTACTCTGTAGCTCAGGGCCGCTGAGAGCCAGCACCGGGCCTGGGGCAGGAAGCAAGGTAGGGCCCAACTCCAAATATAGCAAAAAAATTTTAAAAGATTTTACGTTGATTTTAACCATACCTTCGCCTCATCCACCTCCTATCAATCCAGCTAAATTCCCATCGTTCCGCCATCTTTGTACCCCTCGATATTGAAAAAGATCATCACCGTGTCTGGCATTCCGGTCTCCAAATCTATGCCCTTCCTATTAACTATGTCCGCCTCATTGCATCCTTTCTCACCCACCGCCCATCCTACTTCACTGTCTGCAATTCCAACTCCCACTCGTTTTACCCCTCTGCCGGGGTGCCCCAAGGATCTGTCCTCTCCCCTCTACTATACCTTATATACTCTGCCAACATGCCCCAACCTCAGTCTCCGGTTCATCTCTTCCAATATGCTGATGATACCGCCTTCCTTGCCCTCGCCCCCTCCCTTTCCCGATCCCAAGTTGTGCTCCATTTTCACCTAAACGAATTCGTTGCATAATGCAACCGGTGGCTCCTCTCCGTCAACCCTGACAAATCCCAGGCGATCATTATATGTCGTACCACCCGTTCCTTTCGTCTCCCCGACCTCTTCCTCTCCCTCCAAGGCCGTCTCATCCGTTACACCCGTCGCCTGTGCGACGCCGCACAGGCAGGGCCGCGAGCTGGACTGCGGAGGAGCGACCACTGTCTCGTCTTGTACTCAGACATAGACAAAGATTACTCTGTGGCTCAGGGCCGTTGAGAGCCAGCACCGGGCAGGAAGCAAGATAGGGCCCAACTCCAAATATAGCAAACATTTTTTTTTAAGTTTTTAGAGGCGAAGGTGGTATTATGGGCCAGTGGTTGCAATATGGGCTAGCGTAATATCTGACTAATAAGCCCGCACATACTAGCGGCAACCTCAGTAAATAGTAGTAGCTAGTTCTTACAAACGCCACAGAATGCGTTGCCGCAGTCAGTTACGTGGAATATTAGTGGTGAGCTGTTTCGTGATTTTTCACATTTCAAAACTTTGAAAGGTAATAAATTACAGTTATATTAGACGTACTGCCATTGCGTAGTTAGCTGTTAACTTCTTAACTACATATTATATAAATATTTAGCTCTCTAATGCTCATGAAGTTAGTTTATTAAAGTTTGTTTATAACGGATAGCGACGTTTTACTTTCCAAGAGGGCTAGGGTGATAGTACGGACAATCACTGTGGTAGTTATATGGGTTACTCACTACAGTAGCCCATATTACAACCCCTAAAAATAGTGTGTGGTTTTCTGTTACCATGTGACAAAGACCTTGCAGATGGCCCAAGCAGTGCGTCCCACATTCCAATAGGAAACATTAAGACTTCACCAAAGGATATTTTGCCTGTGTCAAAAAAATAAGAAAAAGACAACAAACAAAGGACCTAAGCCAGGAAAGGCAGCTGTAACTACAGCAAAGCATGAAGAAAAGGAAGCTGATTAAAAAAAAGAAAATAAAAAGAAAGGGGGAAAAAGAAGTGGACAAAAAAAAGGAAGATCGAAAGTGACGATGTAACAGGGAATGCGAAGAATGTGAGATGTGAGCCAGATGTTGACAAAAGAAAGAAACATGGAATAAAAAGCAAAACTCCATCAGTGAAGCGAAAATTGACCATCGACCCACAATCATCATCCGAGAGTTCAGAGGAGGGATCGATAGATTCTGCAGAGTCAGTTCTAGAGCCCAGTGATGGTAGAGATGACGATGCTACCTGCCTTTTTTGTGAGGAGTTAATTCCCAAGACACTAAAGGAGGGCTATGGATCCAGTGCCTAATGTGCGAGATGTGGGCGCACAACGGGTGTGCTGGCTGTGAAACAGAGCATTATATTTGTGATTTCTGCCAACCCTAAATGAACAACTTATGATAAACATGTCCCAGTATAAAGGGTTTGCTATTTTCCAATTACTCTAAAAGTCTACAGAAAATAATACTGACTTTTTTGTGTATTTATAAAGTAGCCCATATTACCACCACATTTACATTTTTACACAATATGTCAATTTTGTAAACATGTTTCCATATTAAAGTTGCATAATGATTTAAACTAAAATATATGTGTTTGGCTTTTTTATAACATCATAAAGATTATTTATTGACGTTTTCTGCAAATTTCACTGACAATTTTGGAATTTATGATTCAAAAATAAAGTGGTAGCCCATAATACCACCTTTTCCTCTACGTTGCTTTTAACCATTCCTTGGCCTCATCCACCTCCTATCCATCCAGCTAAATTCCCGTCGCTCCGCCATCTTTATACCCCTCGATATTGAAAAAGCCTATGACCATGTCTGGCATTCCGGCCTCCAACTCTATGCCCTTCCTGTTAACTATGTCCGCCTCACTGCATCATTTCTCGCCCACCGCCCATTCTACGTCACTGTCTGCAATTCCATCTCCCGCTTGTTTTACCCCTCTGCCGGGGTGCCCCAAGGATCTGTCCTCTCCCCTATACCTTATATACTCTGCCGACATGCCCCAACCTCAGTCTCCGGTCCATCTCCTCCAATATGCTGATGACACCGCCTTCCTAGCCTTCGACCCCTCCCTTGCCCGATTCCAAATTTTGCTCCAATCTCACCTCACCGAGTTCGCTGCATGGTGCAACCGGTGTCTCCTCTCCGTCAAACCTGACAAATCCCAGGCGATCATTACAGGTTGTACCACCCATTCCTTTCGTCTCCCCGACCTCTACCGCACCCTTCAAGGCCGTCCCATGCGTCACACCCCCACCCTAAAGTACCTTGATCTTTCCTGGACCCCGCACCTAAAAACCATCAGTGAAAAAGCCATGTCCCATCTCAACCTCCTCAAACTCCTTACTGCCCGGACGTGGGGATTAAGCCCCTCCACCATCCTCCCTACCTATAAATCCATCATGCGCCCCATCCTCTGCTCCTTCCACCCCGCCTCGATATCCGCTCCTCCCACCTTTTATGAGACCCTTCAAATCCTGGAACGCCACGCCCTCCGCCTCGCCTACTGTATCCGACTTCCTTCCCCCACGCGGATCCTATATGAACTCATCCCCTTTCCTCACCTCCTTCAACACCTTGAACACCTCCAAATCCTGTACGTCACTACCAAAATAGATTCCCACAAACCACTCGTTTACTCCATCCTAACCAACCCTGGGCCTCTGCCACGCCTACACCACTGCATTCTTTTGTGTCCCAGCCTCGTCGCCGCTTTTGTGTCTCGTTTCCGTCGTAGGTGTCGGTGGCCGAGTGGAATGAGACCGACACAGGAATAAAGATAAAACGCTGGTGCAGGTACGGAGGGGAGCAGCTAGAAACTAGAAATACTAGAGTAGATTAGAACGAGATATATATTGCACAGAATTTATACAATACTTAACTTTTACATAGTACTGCAGAATGTTGATACATAGTTGAGCTAGAGTCCTGCCTAGTGCCTAACTGATAGCCAAGTCTTCACTGGTGCCTACCTGATTACGAAGGTCCTAACTGGTTGCTATCTCAGTCCCAAGTGAACGATGTCGTTCACTGGTGGCCACGAGCGGGGTTGCAGCAGAGGGCACTCGTGGCTGTCGTCGTAAGAACGCCGCGCCGTGCGTGCATGGCAGCGCGCGGCGAAAGTAGGTGGCGCGCACTTTGTACTTGTGCGACACCACACATTCCTCCCTCTCTTCACCTGCACACGCTACATGTCTTTCCTCTCCCCCCCCCCTCTCTCTCCAACCTCCCCCGCGCTTCCACACCTTCCTCTCCCGTCCCCTGTGGGGGCCCAAGTGACGAATTTTAGATCCAGTGTCGTCTAGTGTCCAGTGCATCCATGTCTCCGTGTGAGTTTACAGTGCGTCGAACAACAACCTCTCCTCTTCACCAGTGTCATCGTGTTACTTCTTCGTGTGTCCAGTGACGCTTCTCAATGTGATTTTATCGCCGCCATGGCACAGACTATTTTTAACTGTCTATGTGTCTGTCTCTCTCGCCTATTCGTGTGTTTTAAGCCTGCACTATTGTCTCCACTGTCCAGTTTTTAATCCATCAATGTTTTCTTCATGCCATGTTTTTCATTCCTTGTTTTTACTCTCGTAACATGGTTTTTTAATCTAACTTTGTAATTTACATGTACGCTCGGCTGAAGAGCAGCGCCTGATGCTGCTGCCAGCCTGCCGACCATATCGGCGTTAAAATAACAATAAAGGAACAAAAAATAACCATTTATTTCCGAATGTTGCAAATTTGCATCGTACTATTGTAACCTTTATATGTGGAAGAATAAGTATTTTCGAGAGTCAGTGCCGACTGAAGCTGATTCTACACGAATGGGCCCATTGTGTGTGACGTGTGCTGCCATTAACGGAACGTTGACTGTACTTTTCTTTTCGCTTCATCGCCCCAGACTTTATACTCCATAAAGTTAACACATCAAACTTACACTCTTGCACACTAAAGTGGCATTGGTCAAAAGCTTGTAAAACAAATGACTGCCACTGAACCGAAGGCAAAGTCGTCCATGTCAGTGTTACGCACTCATTACAGGAAACAAATTGAGCTGCCTCCTCCTTGTACCAAACCAGTCAATTCTTAATCAGTACCCAGACAAGTTCAATGACCTCCAGTTCAGAGTGATAAAGACATATGATGACATTCTTAAAATTGTTTTGTTTACTGAACTTGCCATAGCATCCACAACATATGCATTATAATCTGCATTATTTACGAAAGCATTTCCCACTTCAACATTTTTTCCATTTGATTTTATTTCGTTGCAAGTTCAGTCTTTATTTGTCAATTTAAAGCTAAAATTAGCTTTATGTTTGCGAAGAACTCGATACACGGACGAGCTGCTGACCACAAAAAGCAGTCTCCCTTTAGCAACAGCACCAGCGTCACATGACGCTAGAAACGGTGAGCATTATTACACTGGTCGCGGCGGAGTGGCCGAGCGCACTGAGGCGTTACGCTATGATGCGCGAGGCTGTTCCCCGTCGAAGGTTCGAATCCCCCCTCGGGCATGGATATTTGTGCCGTCTTTAATGTAAGGTAGTTCATAAGTAGTTTGTAAGTTTAGGGACTGATGACCGCGTAGTTAAGTCCCTTAAGCTCTACAAACATTTGAACATTATTGTGCTAATACCGTATCTACCGTACCTGTCACTTTATAGCGTTCATGCAGTTGGACTTCCCGTTCAGCGCACACATTGCTTTTATTCGTTCTTAGAGTAGCCAATCTAAAAGTGAACTGTCACGTGGAACTTTATGTTAGTTGGACTATAATACAATATCGCTTACTTCACAACACCTTTGTCATCTACAAATAAGTGATACATGTTCCCATCTATGAAGATATTCTAAAACTCAATACGTTACAAAACTTATTTTACAACAACTGTCTGATATTCGCCAGTTCAGAAACGTGGGCCCCCACAAGCCCTGCCCCCAGGGATTTTGTCCCCCATGTCCCTCTCCCCACCTATCATCGGCCCTGCTTGTACTACGAGGGGTGACTAAAGAAGTACTGATGAAATAGAATTGGTAAACACAGCTATCCGAAATTCTTTCATCAAAGAGGACGAAGTGAACACTCCAGAATTCGAACGAATAACAGCTGCCAGCATGCGAAATTTAGAAGTAGATCTTCCTGGAGTAGTAAAACAATTAAGTCACTAAACAAAATTAAATCGTCCGTGCCAGATTGTATACCAACTAGATTTTTCTCAGAGTATGCTGATGTTCAAATGTTCAAATGTTTGTAAATCTATCGGGCCAAACTGCGTGGTCATCAATCCGTAGCTTACAAACTACTTAAACCTAGGTAAACTAACCTAAGGACAACACACACACCCATGCCCCAGTGAGGACAGTATGCTGATGCGATAGCTCCATACTTAGCTATCGTATACAACCGATCACTCAGCGAAAGATCCGTACACAAAGACTGGAAAGTTGCCCAGTTCACTCCAGTACTCAAGAAAGACAATAGGAGTGATCCCCAAAATTACAGGTTAATCTCATTGACGTCTGTTTGCAGTAGGATTTTGAAACATATAATCTGTTCGAACATTTTGAACTACCTCGAAGCGGACGACCTATTAACCAATAGTCAACACGGATTCAGAAAGTATCACTCTTGCGGAACACAGCTTCCCCTTTAGTCGCATGAAGTGATAAGTGCCTTCGACAAGGGGTCTCAATTCTATTCCATATTTCTGGATTTTCGGAAGGCTTTTGACACTGTACCTCACGAGCGGCTCCTAATGAAATTGCGTGTCGCCCCAATTGGGCAACTGAATTCGCGATTTACAATCAGAAAGGTCACATTACGTAGTAATTGATGGTAAGTCATCGAGTAAAACATAAGTGATATCTGGCTTTCCCCAAGGAAACGTTATAGGTCCCCTACTCTTCCTTGTGTTTATAAACGATTTAATAGACAATCTGAATAGCTCTCATAGGCTGTCTGCGGATGATGCCGTCGTTTATCAGTTAGTGAAGTCAAAAGAGGATAAAATAAATAAAAACCTGCAAAGCGATTTACACAAAATTTCTACATGGTGGGAAAATTGGCAATTAGTACCAAATGATGAAAAGTGTGAGCAATACACATGGCCACTAAAAGAAATCCGCGGAACTTCGATTACACGATAAATCAGTCAAACTTTAAGGTCTAAGTTCCACCAAATACCTAGGTGTTATAATTACGAACAACTTAGACTGGAGAGAGCACACATAAAATATTCGGGAAGCCGAACCGAAGGTTACGTTTCATTGGCAGAACGCTTGGAAGATGAAACAGCTCCAGCAAAGAGAAAAGAAGTCGAATGTTTGTATAGCATATGGGACTTAACTACGGGGTCATCAGTCCCTAAACTTACAAACTACTTATGAACTAGCTAATACTAAGGACGACACAAATATCCAAGTCCGAGGGGAGATTCGAACCCCCGACCGTAGTAGCCGTGCAGACCGTGACTGGAGCACCTGAGTCCCCTCGGCCACCGCGGCCGGCCCACCAAAGAGACTGCCATCACACATGTGCGTCCTCTCCTGGAGTACTGTTGCCCAGTGTCGGACCCTCACCAGGTAGGACTGACAGAAGACATTGAGAAGGTTCAGAGAAGGGCAGCTCGTTTTATTTTATCTCGTTACAGGGGGGAAAGCGTCATGGAAATGTTGCACGATTTGAGGTGGAAATCATTAAAAGAACGACGTTATTCGTTGCGGCGAGATCTATTTGCGAAGTTTCAATCACCGACTTTTACTTCTGAATGTGAAAATAAGAGAAATCAGATCGAAAACGGAGCTATTTAGGTGTTCTTTCTTCCCGCGCGCTATTAGAGAATGGAACGGCAGAGAAAGGTTATGAAAGTGGTTAATGAACCCTGTGCCAGGCACTTAAATGTGATTTGCAGAGTATCTATATAGATGTAGATCGCGACACCCGATAAAGGTTGTCACTCATCCAAATTCTTACGACAGGTTTTCTTATTAATACTCTAGAAAATTATAAAGGTAGTATGGGTAAAATACTGAGAACTAACTGAAAACACACACCGTTTCCCTTGGGCATATTGATTCAGACATGTTGTACATCTTTGTCTTCTGTCCATCTCCTTCTTTACCCGCTCTCTCTACCCCTCTCTCTCCTCCCTCCCATTTTTAATCTTTCTATATAACGCAGAGTGTCCATATGGTTGCACGTTTGTGTGTACGTATTGTATACAAATCTAGAGTTTTCTTCCAATCATTATGTAATTTTGCACACGTAAGCTTCAATCCACGAGGACGTTCGCCGTAAGTGGTAGGATCGTACAACTATTCTGCCCAAAAGTTGAAAATTAAATCAAAATCTAGTAACATGGAACCTAAATAAAGTTCATTTTCACTTTTGATTAGTGGAAACCCACATGGTCGCAAAATTCTACTAAGTACTAGAAATTAAAAAAATCGGAAAAATTAGAGAAATGAAATACCACGTTTAACTACTTGAAATTCATGTAAAGACTAGGAAAATCATGGGACTAAACACACTACAATTTGCTTGAAGAGCGTACCCAAACAAAGAAAGAAACTTTTGCAAGTTCAGAAGTTAACAACATTCAAAAGTAGTCGGGGAGAGTAAACGGCGAGTTTGCTGGAATTATTCAGAAAGAAAGATAAAAATGCTAGTGGCCTGATGGGCAAATACGGCTAGCACAAGATGATGCCTTTCTCCTGGCCAGCACGCACGTGGCCCGACTTCTAATAAAGAAAACACCATCATAAATTCAAAATTATCATTTCTTCCACCATCTACAATACGGAGAATGGCATTGTCGGATTTTTATCACATGAAAACTATAGAATTTCCATGCTGCATTACACAAAACTAACTGTAACAAATACCAACGCACAAGCAGAATGATCTTCACTCATTCCACCATTTCTTAACAATAATAACAACGGTAAATTTGATGATCAATCGCAATTCGGCACATTGAAATTATTCGTAATTCCATGCACGCGATTCACACGAGATACAAACTATTTCACACAGACAAACGTCTAACTCTTGCAAACATGGACGCATGTACACGTAAGTCTTACCAATGGGGCGGCTGGGGCTAGAATGAATATGGCCGCCTTACATGCTTAGGTCTGAACCAGTCAAAGATCATCGGGAAACATGACAGATAAGCTAGTAGCAGTGCTGACACTCACTACATAATTGATCCTAGAATGCTTGCTGGAGCATAATCGCAGAGAAGCGAAGCGCCAGCATTATCGAAAACTTACATGCAGAAATGTTTATTCAGAACCACAAAATATCTCACACACACAGGACGATGGGAGACATAAACACATGATATGATATTAAACACTAAATTTAGCAAACATAGATCACGAAATTAATAAAAATAATGGTAAATAAAACATAGAAATACAAAATAAATATATAAAAACCTTAGTAATGCCTACAGGGGTGGTTTCAGTATCAGTTTCACCATGGTTACAATGAAAATTATGTAAAATTTATGCATAAACAAAGAAATAAAGGATACAGCCGTCTTTCACACATTATTCACGAGATATGACGTCATAAACAATGAGATGCGTGGAAAACTGTTGCATCAAACGACAGTGTTGCACATTTCCTCCTAAACCACTGGACCAATTTCAACCAAATTTCTTGCACATATTCCTTACCGTGTGGTAACTATGCTGTCAAGGTAAGAACCACATACGACATATGGTTCAGAAGATACAACGTTATTATATGCCATTTGTATTTTCATTGCTATCTTTCTTTGTTTCGATACTGCACATATAATTTTGTACATTATACAAGAGAGCTTATATCTCATATATTCTCCGATAAATATAACATGGCTTTAGAAAAATGGAGATGTACAGAGAGAGAAGGAATAGGAGAAGTACTAACACAAGGCAGGAATAAATGTGAATGTAATTTTTGATGGCTGACTAGGCTATTATAAGTGGAATAGCCAGGCATGAAGACCTGTTAGTGCATAAAGAACTTGTAAAATCAATATGATGGAAACTACTCCAGCAATCAAATTCAACATAAACGGCACTTTACCTAAAGCAATATCTAATTGCATTAAAGTTAATCTAACGTGCCACACTGCGAGTAAAGAAATCGCGAACTCAAAATGTGAAATTAGATGGTTAAAATCGGAAAACCAATCATTCTATTAACGTACGTCCTTAACAAAGAAATGCTTAAGCTGCACTTTGACCCTAAGTACGTCGTTGATTCACATGCAGTCGTTGTAGATACCATTAATGACCAGGTGAGCAAAGAACAACTAATTGTATTAACTAGACACAATGACAAGTTACTTGAACTCAAACCCAAAAACTTTTATCAATAACACCAGTATCAAAGAATTGATTGTCCTCTCTAAAACAGCATCTGACGTAGGTAATATGAACAGTAATGAACAGATTAGGATTGGACCTAAACTTAAGAATATCATACACAAAAATGTATAAAAGCAAAAGACACAATTATGACCCGAAACTGCTAAGAAATATTAACAGAAAACTATCCGAAATAAAGCTCTGGTGGTGAAATCTGATAAAGGAAACTCAGCTGCAATTATATATGAAACTGAATATATAAACAAAACTCGAATTCTTCCATAAGAACAACATAAAGTGAAATAGAAAATGACCCTACTACCAAGTTTAAGTCCAGCTATGGAAATTGCTGAAATCCTTTGACTCCCTATTGTCTGACTCTGATTTACTTAAATGTATTGTCATGAACCAATCAGCGCCAACACAACAATCACAACCAAATGAAACAAACCTGGTTGCCCTATATGCCCGACAATTAATTCAAGAAATAGTCCAATATATTTTAACAGCAAGGAGCTCAAAGACATTCTCACGAGTTTTTACTTACAGAAATAATTTCTTAATCAGAAATAGATATTTTTGAGAATATCACGGATTAACAGCGATCTTAATTATTGATTCATGTAAAAGTCAGTCTATATCGCAAATTCTTTTATTTATTTGGTAACCGGTTTTCGTGACTTAGATGACCATCTTCAGACCGCAAATGGAATGATATATGATATTAGAGGGATAAATTATTTCTAAGGTAAGTACTTACAAATAAGAATAAAATATGCTTATAATGTTGCCACTGGTTGTTGACCGATGACACTGCATAAAAAGTTAAATGTTGACTGCCGCAGGACGACTACTCCTACTTCTACATTCGACTATTTATGCCGTTACGGCTGAGAACAATTGGTGGCCAACATTAGGGGATATTTCATTATTATTTTTAATAATTACTTTAGAAATAATGTAAGTAAAAGTAAAGCAGTCAACAACCCGAAGATTGGTTTGAACACCACAGTGCTTTACTAGGCATGGTCCTGTTTGGAGGTGGTATGCCGTTGCCTTCCTCCGACCTTCGAACTGACTTACCCAGCCAGTTATAGGGGGACCTATAGTTTAACGTGGGTTCCGAATCACGGTGCTCCTCGCTATTTTTCACATGAGCAATACTGCCAAAGGGGAAAGAAGTGATAAGTTACAGATAAAAATCCTAGGACCTGGCGGGGATCGAACCCGCGACCTTTGGATTTGTAGTCTGGCACTCTGTAGCACTGTGCAACCGAGGCACATCCCTCTAATATTACAGTATATATCATTCCAATTGTGGTCTGAAGATGGTGATGTAAGTGACCGACATCGATTGCCAAAGAAATATATAAATGAATTACTATTCTAGACTGACTTTTACATAAAGAAATAGATATGAACGTTTAAAATACATCAGAGACATACTAATGCCAGAAGGTGCCCAATTTGCCTTAATGAACATTAGAAACCTTTAAACCAGCATACATATAAAAGACACAATTCAGATAATTAGAAGCAACATATTGAGCAGCGACCTGCAGTCGGGCGCACCCAGTGCTCTCTATCGGTACCGGTAGAGCCTCATACACAACTAGGATGAGGCCGCCTGGCAAGCAAACAGAGTGCACACTGCCAGTCTGTTCCAAACTTGCCACAAGGGTCTCCGTCACCGTCCTAACACTGGAGCCTTACATCACTAATAACCCTACTCTCTGCGTTTGTCCGGACCTGTCAGAATGGCTGGACACCGCCGCAGCAGGCGACGCTGTCCGCGCTGGCCCGGAAGAACTATCAGCAACGGACAACACCTCAGCCGTATTGCTACGGCGTAAAGGGAGAACCTAAGGGCCGGTTCCAGGTTTCGCCTTCTGCCCAGAGTTTCGTGACGCCTGCACAGTTGTCAAATGATCGCCAGGCAACTGTCGACTCGCAGGGACGACGGAAGCTGCAACTACAGTGGCATCAGGGACCGGAGACGCCGCAGTAGGTACCAGAAGTACCCTAGCAGTCCCCTCAGGTGGCCTGGGGACACTGAAGTCCATGGCAGCAGCTTCAAGACTGTTGACCATAGCCAACACAGTCTCTAGCCAACGGACAGCGGGCCAACTAATTTCGAGCTCGTACACAACAAGCGATACCCCCCCCCCCCCATGTCTGTAAAGTTATCAAAATTACCGTATTTACTAAAATAGGCGATAATACCAGACATTGAAAATAGAAACACTAACGATAATTACCAAATTAGGAAAGCAGGAGCACTAACGAAATTTAAAAACTAACCGGTAACGAAAATGCAGCTACGTTAAATTACTTTCCTTAGATTTTTGCAGGTGTGGCAGGGGTGGCAGTTGACTATACACTCACTGATAACTAGGTGTAACAAGATCATTGATTTGTTATGAAAACTCCCTCGTCGGAGATTCGAATCCTCCGTCGGACATGGATGTGTGTGTAGTCATTAGGTTAGTTTAGCTTAGTTTAAGTAGTTTGTAAGACTAGGGACTGGTGACAAACGTAGTTTGGTCCCTCAGAATTACAAACATTTGTTATGGAAACACGGGTCACAGACGAAAACTCTACACAGCGGTATTTCCCAAATACGAGAAAATAAAGCTCTTAAAACCAGGAACAATTACGAAATTTACCATATAAGTGAGAGTAAAGAACTTAAAAAATAGACGTACTACCTTAAATTTACGAAACTGACCTGTAATGAAAATGCACAAAATTTATTTGTAACCAGGAGCTGGGAGCTGTTTCGAATGTGGGAGTTTAACATTTTAATGATTATTAGTTGTTTTCCAAGAGACTGGCCGATCCGAGATATCTGCTTGAATTTTGCCGTCAACCCGATCTGATACATTACACGTTTTGTCCGAAGAACTTGCAAATCCGTAGAAACATCTCTGTAGGGTAATATAGTTTTTCTGTCTGATATAAAGAGAACCGCTCAGACAACCATTAATTAAAGCTCTAAGAGATTACAGTGCAGATCTACATTTTGACGTTCTGGTGTTCCGCGCTCTGGAGGGTTAGATAAGTCCCGCAGGTAAAGAAATGCCTACACGTGTCGCCGAGAGCACAGATGGAATCGATGGCATTCTTCAGGAGTGTGGGATGATTAATCGGGCGGCCGGCCGGGCGGTGTAATTGACGCATTTCAGCGGCGGGCGGTTATCTGCGTGGCCGCGAGGCACGCGTCGCCGCCGCCGCCGCCGCCGCCGCCGCCGCCGCCGGCTCATTACGGCAGTAGCGGCAGCAGGCGTCGCCGGCAGGTAAGCGGCAGGCGGTAGCGGGCGTTAATTGCCAAGAGCCGCAGATAACACGGCCGGCCCCTGCTACTAGGGACGCGCAGGGCGGGGCGGGCAAACGCCGTATTGCCGCAGCCTCACGCCCACCTCTGGAGTCAACGTACTGCCGGCCGCGGTGGCCGAGGGGACTGAGGTGCTTCAGTCACAGTCTGCACGGCCACTACGGTCGGGGGTTCGAATCCCCCCTCGGGCATGGATATTTGTGCCGTCCTTAGTATAAGGTAGTTCATAAGTAGTTTGTAAGCTTAGGGACTGATGACCCCGCAGTTAAGTCCCATAAGCTCTACAAACATTTGAACAATTTTTTGAGTCAACGTACTGTGGAGGGCGAGGGAAGGCGGCGGGAGCGGATGCGTCTCTACGTGCTCAACTCTACAGTACAGACTGGTTACAACGACGTCATAGGGACCGGCAGTCCACGGCCACTATAGCCGACAGTCTCAACATTTAATATCTCTGATTTTAGGCGGCAGTTATGTAAATTACTAATGAAAATTCCTGTGTCCCTGATGGCACTGTTACTGGATCTCACCACGGAGGAAAGAGAGGCTGTAAGTTTTACCCCCGTAATACACTCCTAGCCATTAAAATTGCTACACCACGAAGATGACGTGCTACAAACGGGAAATTTAACCGACAGGAAGAAGATGCTGTGATATGCAAATGATTAGCTTTTCAGATCATTCACACAAGGTTGGCTCCGGTGGCGACACCTACAACGTGTTGACATGAGGAAAGTTTCCAACCGATTTCTCATACACAAACAGCAGTTGACCGCCACTGCCTGGTGAAATGTGGTTGTGATGCCTCGTGTGTGGAGGAGAAATGCGTACCATCACGTTTTCGACTTTACTAAAGGTCGCCGCGGTTGCACAGTGGTAGTGTGCAGACTACAAATCCAAAGGTCGCGGGTTCGATCCCCGCCAGCTCCTAGGATTTTTAACTGTCTCTTTCTTCCTTCACCTCTGGCAGTATTGCTCATGTGAAAAATACCGAGTAGCACCTTGGTTCGGAACCCACCTTAAACTGTAGATCCCCGTATAACTGGCTGGGTAAGTCAGTTCGAAGGTCGGAGGAGGGCAACGGTATACCACCTCCAAACAGGACCATGCCTAGTAATGCACTGTGGTGTTCAAACCAATCTTCGGTTTGTTGACTGCTTTACCTTCTTTTTTTTTTTTTTTCTTTTTTAAAGGTCGGATTGTAGCCTATCGCGATTGCAGTTTATCGTATCGCGACATTGCTGCTCGCGTTGGTCGTGATGCAATGACTGTTAGCAGAATATGGAATCGGTGGGTACAGGAGGACAATACAGAACGCTGCGCTGGATCCCAAGGGCCTTGTATCACTAGCAGTCGAGATAACGGGCATTTTATCAGCATGGCTGTAACGGATCTTGCAGCCACGTCTCGATCTCTGAGTTAACAGATGGGGACGTTTGCAAGACAACAGCCATCTGCACGAAATGTTCGGCGACGTTTGCAGCAGCGTGGATTATCAGCTGGGAGACTATGGCTTCGGTTACCCTTGACGGTGCATCAAAGACAGGAGCACCTGCGATGGTATCCGCAACGACGATTCTGGGTGTACGATTGGCAAAACCTAGTTTTTTCGGATGAATCCAGGTTCTGTTTACAGCATTATGATGCTCCCATCCGTGTTTGGCGAAATCACGGTGAACGCACATTGGAAGCGTGTATTCGTCATCGCCATACTGTCGTATCGCGCGGCGTGATGGTATGGGATGTCATTGGTTACACGTTTCGTTCACCTCTTGTTCGCTTCGACGGAACTTTGAACAGTGGCCGTTACACTTCAGATGTGTTACGACCCGAGGCTTTACCCTTCATTCGATACCTGTGAAATCCCACATTTCAGCAGGATAATGCACGACCACATGTTGCTGCTCCTGTGCGGACTTTTCTGGATACTGCCCTGGCCAGCACATTCTTCAGATCTCTCACCAATTGAAATCGTCTGGTTAATGGTGACCGAGCAACTGGCTCGTCACAATACGCCAATCACTACTCTTGATGAACTGTGGTATCGTATTGAAGGTGTATGGGCATGTATACCTCTACAGGGTATCCACGCCCTGTTTGATTCAATGCCCAGGCGTATGAAGGCCGTTATTACGGCCAGAGGTAGTGTTTCTGGCTACTAACTTCTCAGGATCTATGCACCCAAATTGCGTGGAAATGTAATCACATATCAATTCTAGTATGCTATATTTCTCCAATGTATACCTTTTATTATCTCCATTTCTTCTTTGTGTAGCAATTTTAATGGCCAGTAGTGTAGATGGCTCTCTGTACTGCAGTGGAACCTGCAGGGATTCAGGACACATGTGGAACAACTCAGATTGTTGCCTCGGGATATACTTAGCCGTGCCTGTCTCCTAGGGGAGTAACTTGAAAGAATCACACACCTCAGAGCTATGTGGAAATTTTCTGCACAGAAAGGATGACATCACTGGAGTGGGAACTAAAGATAGCCGGCTGCGGTGGCCGAGGGGACTGAGGCGCTCCAGTCACGGTCTGCACGGCCATTACACATAACGTAATCGATCAAGGTGCTCTCCTTGATCTTCTTGCACAACTCCGCCACCCGTTCATCCTGTGCGCTGATTTTGACGCCCACAATGTGCTTTGGGGCCCTAAAATTGTCTGCCTCATGGGTAAAGCAGCTGAGAGGCTTCTTTTGTCATCCAGTCCACACTTTCTGAACACAGGTCAGAGTACACGCATCTGTGCTGCGACTGGGTCATTGTCTGCTCTTGACCTCTCAGTGTCTTCTCTGGCACTTGCCCACTACGCTTAATAGGAAGTGGTCGATGACCTACAAGGAAGTGATAACTTCCCTCTCTGGATTCATTTGTCTGACCGATTACTACCCGCTGATCGTGAAGTAGATAATAGTGTCTAGGAATGGGTGGAGCACATTATTCAGTTGATCCACCGAAAGTATCCATTCCACAGTCTACAATACAGTTTGAAAGGCAGCCTGTCCCTTGGTGGAGTGAAGATCCCGCTCTGCAGTACGGGCGAGACAAGCGGCACTGCGTGAATTTAAGTACCCTTTCGGGTAGATAGGGCAAGTTTTCGCCTGATAATACGAGAAAGTAAGATGAGATATTGAAATCAAATCCTCAATTTCATCAACCATTCTACAACCAGCACCAAGGAATGGGAGACCATCAGGAAGATATGTGGAAGAAGAAGACGGTCCCTAGTAGCTGCTGTAATGGGTTGACACTCTTCTTACTAATCCACGGGACACTGCGCAAACTTGGCGGAGTATTTCCACACAGTAACTTCTACTGACAGGCAGGACTCTGCTTTTCAGCGGCACAGAATGGCTGCACAGAGGCAGTATGGACTTCAGGTCCGCCATTGGAGAACACTAAAACTGACCCCTTTTAATGTGGAAACTAAATTCTGCGTTGTTTGCGGCTCGTGATACGTGTCCTTGGCGTGGGACATTACGGTTTGTTATGGAACCTTACACAACGAAACAGAGGATTCCTCCTCTCAATTTTAATATCATTTAGGCGTAAAGTCATTTTCCCGACTCATGGCGTTAAGTGATTTTAGTTCCTATTTTAAAAGCAAGGAAGGACGTACGGCCGGAGTAATTATCATAGTACTGCCCTCACCAGCTGCGTAGGAAAGACCTTGGAGCTGATGGTCAACCGCCGCCTTGTCTGGATATTAGAATGCAGGCAGCTCCTTAGTCGCTTTCAGTGCGGGTTCAGGAAATATCATTCCGCCTTTGATACCTGGCCTTCCTGGAAGCAGCTATGCTACAGGCTTTCGTGCACTGGCATCATCTTTTGGGTAAATTCTTTTACATAGATCGGACCCGTGATACTACTTCGAGGCATCTTATTCTTTGGCAACTCTACGAATGGGTGTTTCATGGATGTCTTCCCCTTGCTATTAAGGGCTTTCTTTCTCTATGCTATGTTAGATACCGAGTCGGCGACGTCCTCTCTAATCATTTTGAACAAGAAAATGGTGTTCTTCAAGGTAATGTTTTAAGTATGACGTTGTTTTCTATAAAAGAAGTGATATCTGGCGTTCCCCAGGGAAGCGTTTTAGGTCCCCTACTCATCCTTGTGTTTATATACGATTTAGGAGACAATCTCAATAGCTCCCTTAAACTGTTCGCGTATGATGCTGTCGTTTATCGGTTAGTGAAGTCAACAGAGGATCAAAAGGAACTGCAAAGCGATTTAGACAAAATTTCTATGGGGTGCAAACACTGACAATTAACACTAAATAATGGAAAGTGTGAAGTGATACACATGACCACTGAAAGAAATCCGCTGAACTTCAGTTACACGATAAATCAGTCAAACCTTAAGGTCGCAAATTCTACCAAATACCTAGGAATTACAATTACGAACAACTTCGACTAGAGAGAACTCACAGAAAATATTGTGGGAAAGGCGAACTAAAGGTTACTCCACCAAAGAGACTGCCTACATCACACTTGTGCGTCCTCTCCAGGAGTACTGTTGCCCAGTGTGGGACCCTCATTAGGTGGGTCTGATGCATAACATTGAGAAGGTTCAGAGAAGGGCAGGTCGTTTTGTTTTATCACGTTACAGGCGGGGGGGGGGGGAAGCGTCACGGAAATGTTGCACGATTTGATGAGCCAATCATTAGAAGAAAGACGTTATTCATTATTTCGATCACCGAATTTTAATTTTGAATGTGAAAATATTTTACTAGCACCCAACTACATAGGGAGACATGACCATGCCAATAAAATAAGAGAAATCAGATCGAAATCGAAACGATTTAGGTGTTCTCTCTTCCAGCACGCTATTAGAGAATGAAACGGTATGAAAAGTTTATGAAAGTGGTTAATGAACCCTCTGCTAGGAACTTAAATGTGATTTGCGGAGTATCTTATGTATGTATGTATTTATTTATTTATTTTTTATTTATTTTTTATTTATTTTATTTTATTTATTTATTTATTTTTTTTATTTTTTATTTATTTATTTATTTATTTATTTATTTTTTTTTTTGATGTTACTTAACTACGGGGACATCAGTCCCTAAACTTACAAACTACTTACGAACTAGCTAACACTAAGGACGGCACAAATAGCCATACCCGAGGGGGGATTCGAACCCCCGACCGTAGTGGCCGTGCAGACCGTGACTGGCGCGCCGCAGTCCCTTTGGCCACCGCGGCCGGCTGCAGAGTATCTATGTAGATATAGATGATAATTGGCCTTCCTGGAAGCAGCTATGCTACAGGCTTTCGTGCACTGGCATCACCTTTTGGGGATATTATTTGACACCGAGCGGGCCTATGATACTACTTCCAGGCATCTTATTCTTTGACAACTCTACGAATGGGGGTTTCATGGACATGTTCCTCTTTCTATTAAGTCCTTTCTTTCTCCACGTTATTTTATATACCGAGTAGGCGACGTCCTCTCCAACCGTTTCGAGCAAGAGAATGGTGTTCCTCAGGGTAGTGCTTTTAAGTATGACCTTGTTTGCTATAGCAGCAAAATTAACAGTCTTACGACTGTCATGGAAACTTCTTGTCGATGACTTCTCGATCTTCTGCTCTTATTAAAACATTGCAACGACAACTCACTCTTGGACGATTGGATAGCTGGGGCGAAGAAGAGTGGTTTACATTTTCTACCGAGAAGTCTGTGGTGTTCATTTTACCGTACCTGTTCTGTTTTAAACTTACTTTAACTGAGGATGAGGGACACCGTCCTACATTTTAAAGATACAGTGACGTTCCTGTACGTCAGTTGTGACTCGAGGCTCACATGGTTGCCACACCTCAAGGACCTGCAGAGACGGGGCCTTAAAGCACTGAGTAATTTAGAATAATTTTGCCACAATGTGTGGGGTGCAGATAGGACTTGTCTGATTCGGTTTTATAGAGCTTAGTGCGATCTCGCCTTGATTATGTGTTCACAATGTATCATTCTGCCAGACCCCCCTCATTTTAAGATTCATGAAGGGATTCAGCTGGCTACTGGGGCATTCAATTAGCCCCATTCCGGCCCTCTGTTCTAAGGCTACTGAGTCGCCACTGTTCATCACGCAAAAGCTGCTCGTGGGGCACCATTCATATAAAACATTGTCAACGCCTTACAGATCAGTGTAGATCTGCCTCCTATGGAAGGGCGGTTTCATACTCGTCATCGGGCGACCTTTTGAGATTCGTGTGATAGATTGTCTTTTACAAATGGATGTACCTAATGTTAATGTATTACGACGAGGTTGGAGGAGATTTTCAACTTGGTTCCTTAAAAAACCCAGAATTATTTTAGAATTGGAAAATTTGAAGGAAGGTTGCACACCTGATTTTACAAGTTGATCTGAATATTTTAACGTTTTAGATTGGTATCACGATTTTACGGTGGTGTACATCGATGGTTCACAGCAGGGGCCTCCCTCAGCTGTTCCATAGTGTTCCGTGACTAAGTTAGCAGGATTTGCCTTCCCCCACAGTCTTTTCTGATTTTACAACTCAGCGTCACACAAACTTGAAGGCACTGGAGCAAATGCGGTGTGTTCAAGGCACACATTTTATTATCTGTGCTGATCCTTAGCGCACTTCAATCATTACAAACCTTGTGCCTAGCAAAGATGTTCCACAATTCATACAGGACCAACTGTACTCCCTCCAGCGGCATGTGAAGAAGGTTTCATTTTGCTGAGTGACTGGACATGTGAGAATTCGGAGAAATAAGGATAATGATCAGGCTGCAAAGGCGGTATGCATCGGCCATAATGTAATACAATTTGCCATTCCCCTGCAGGACGCCCTCTCTGTGGTTTGGCAGAGGTCGGTTCAGCTGTGGGAAGAAACATGGCTGGCAGTAACAGGTAAGCCGTGGTCGTTGAAGAATTTCTACTAAAGGTTTAATAATACAATTTTTCCAATAGTTGTTCATAAATACATTACAGTTCTTTGAAGTAGTGAACATTTACAAAATGACAAACAACATAGGTTTCCAAAAATTACGACATGAATTAACTGCTAAGTATGGGGCATTGTGTTGCGTAATTTTACACTATCATTTGGAACACTCTGTAAAATTTTAATAGAAACAGCGTTGTCCACTAGCTGCAAAAGACAACAGATTTGGAGTAGGACTAAGAAACCTATCAAGTCCAGTATTTCAGTATTTGCTAACGAGGAATATCTGTAAAGAAAATTAAAACAGTCACAGGAAATGTATTTCGCAGTTCGCCATAATAACTGTCATGAACAAGAGTCGTAATTTCGCATTGGCTGTGGTTGTTCTCTCATAATTTGTGATACTCAAATGAAACTTCGTTTCAGAACGTTGACGCGAAGGTAGTCCTGGGGAGCTCAACTGTAAGAGCACAACTGTTCATTTGCATGGTTATGAGTGGTCTCTTAAAGCTTCTGTGCGTCCCGTTTTCCCGCTGTCAAAAGCCGTTGCGCGAGACAAGTACGCCATAATTACAATCGCTTGGCTCTTTCATGCGAGTTAACACGCTTTCACTTTGTGCTGACCATCATTCCGTTCCTTAAGTCTCGCGTCTCTTAATTAGCTTTTCTTTCTAATTAAGACAAATAGCTACGTATTTATAAATATACATTCAAGTATGGCGTACGTAGAGTTTTGAAACACACATTAGTGCGTACTTTTTATCCAAATAATTAATAGACTGGCGCCAAATTTTTAAGTATCCCTCTGTAATGCGGGATCGTATGAAATACTGCAATGGAATACATTAATACAATTGATTGATTTAGATATCTGAAGATGGGTATAAGTAACCGAAACCTGATGTGGTAGCAAAACAAAATTTCTAGAAACACTATTTAATGGCTGCTTTCTTCAGCAATAATACCTGGTTGTGTTGGAAGGGTTCTGGGAAAAGAGAGTGTATGTTTGAAGGGAAATAAATGAAAGACGCTACTGCAGTTAATTTTAGACGGCATAATTCACTGGGAATGTGTTTGAGAAAAGAGACAGGAGTGTGTGATCTTCATGGCAGTACCATCACATGTCTTGGGTAGCGACCTTAGAAACAAGGCAGCAGATTTGCACGCACAACAAGGCATGTAAAAATTTCTTTCCTTTGCTGAATTCGAGAAAAAAGTAGGATACAAAATCTATGACACTTGTGCAAAATGATCTCCATCACGAAGTGTACAATAGTTGGTGAGTATACTTGAATAGGAACAGTAACTGACGAAAATTTCTTGAGACCATTTCTCAGATATTAATATGAGGTGTGTCGCATTGGCTTCGACTTTGCAGGGGACAGTTTCTGTGAGGTGTTGAAACGTCTGTGGAGCGGAGATGAGCGTCAGACCATTCTTCCTCACTAGCCGAATCCAGAGAACATAATGACGCTGGACGCTGGGATCTGAGTGGATGTCAACTTACCAGCACATCCCAAAGGTGGACCGGTTTGCTGGCAGAACAGTGTATTTTAAGAATCAAGTTTGATGCCATGTTGTATCGTATTGCTCAACGACTGTTTCAAATAAATAGAGATGAAAAGCAGTCACTCGTAAATATTTTTTTTATTGTTGCAGATCTAGATTTCAGTCACTGTGTTACCATTACCATTGCTTAAATTGTAGATTAAAACAAAAGCTTAAGACTTAATCTTCAACATGAAGAGTCAAATCTTTCTGTTTGTTTTAACGTACATTTTAAGCAGTGATAATGGACACACAACGAAAAAGAAATATTTGCGACTGATTTCTGTTCATCTTCGAAGTACTTAGGGAATATTGTTGTACTCAAACTATTGCTTCAGAAATACAGAATTTTCATAGCGATACTCCCAAGCTGATGTAAACAATAATTTTGTCTGAACTGTTCCTCTGCAGAAGTAGTCCTTACGCAATTCCTTAAATACCACACGGGGCCACGATGGAAAAAGCCAACATATCCTAACAGCACCTCCTGTGTAGATGACTTTTCGTACTCCGGCATTCGGCAAAACTGATCCCTTCTCTAGCACTGATCACCCAAAACCACTAGTTTCCTCTCGCCATTGTTCACGGGGGGCGCTCCTTACACTATCTCAAACTTAGTTTACGTAGTACTTGCTATGAAAGTAGTTGGCTCATGGTAATCTGATTGGTCGTTGGACCCCATTGGTTTTCTATCCATACCCACAGTTCGTCGGATTGCTATCAGGGAGGTTAAAGGACTAAGTGTACAGGCAATCGGTCAATAGTCACTGTATGGATGGACTGCTGGTGGCATTTTGGATGCTTCATATAGCTAATGTTGTTGAAAATTACACTTCCTAACAAACTTCATTTCTTCTAAAACAAAGAAATAAACAGACAAACTGTTAAGAAGAACGAAGAATGTACTATGGCACTGTCACGAAACTAAATTGATAGAAAACACTTTCCAACCGAAATCGGAAGCTCAAGGCGTCACAATAATGTGGCCAGCCTACACTCATCAAGAGCATGGGCGAGAATTGGATGGTACCTGGAGGAGCACAAGCATCCACTTGAAGCAGGCAGGTATTCCACTGGATGCCACCAGGGACGCAGCGATTGCAGGGAGGCTGTGACTTTTTCCAGAGCAAATTGTACATGTACAGTGACTGCCCACGGCGCTATTGGGGTTGCGAGTGGTCTGCAAGTATGGACCGATTTAGTTATGTTGCAATAAAGCAAGCACTCTGTCTGTTCGGTCAAATCAACCTTCCACACCAAAGACAGTACATAAGGTGCCAACTACGACGAGAGGCGGCCGCACAGGGGTCGGAACTGGTGCCGGGAGGTCGCTCAATGGAGCTGACTGTGGTTAAAACTGCATTTGCGCACTCAATGGCCACCAGAGACCAGGGGCTGCCTCTGCTAGACCTGGAACGGAGAGAGGTAGATGCTCTGTGGTCCTCTCCCTTCCCACTGAGTCAAGGGGGGGAAGGGGCATCTGGCTCTGACGAAGTAGAGCTGGCAGCTAAAGAAACACTAAAGTATAATGTTAAATTGTCTGGGAATGGGGATACCCACCGTGGCGATCTGGGGCACAGCCGACATTTGGTGGCAATGCCATACATGGTCCCCTTGCAGAGACCTCATACATCTGGTGTATGTGGTAGTTAAGAACTGTAGCAAGAAATTACAACAGATTGCTTCCAGCAGACTGTGCCCACACAATACCACCTGAAGAAAATGCCTGAGCTCTATCATGTTCCATCACGCAGAGTAGGTCACGATTGACAAGGCGATTAGCTGGCAACTGGAGCACAGCCCACTATCTCAAAGCTGACAGCCAGTCTGCTAGGCGATCGCCTATTGTGTGTAACGAAATATGATAGTGCACAGGCCTTACCCTCAGGAAGTTTTGGCCCACACGAACAATGCACCCCAATTGCGGTAAAAAGCATCTCTTCCACTGATGCAGATTGTACCATGCCTGATATCTTCTTGAACAAACAAACAATTGTTTCCAACTATTTGTTGGGTTGTGGGTGGAACAAAGCAGTGAGCAGCTGGGTGCTCTGTTGTAGCTCACTAAAATGGGTGAATTGTGTGGAGATAACCTGGAAGCCGCCTTTGGAGGCATGGCTGGTGGGAGGCCCTCAGAAGCAAATATGTGAGATCTGTGATTTGCCGACGTGGTAGAGATATGGAAACTTGAGGAATGACTCTACAACAATACGCGATGGCCACTGTATAAAGAGTACAGTGAATTCAATATGATGACGCTTACTGCCCTTCCTGGAGCCAGGTCGAAGTAACCATCCACTACATGTTCCTATGAATGGCCAGCCAATAGGCGTGACAACCTACTATTTCCATTACATGCTAAATAACAAAGCGTCTGATTATAGAAACGCTGGGACATTGGTGCAATGAATTGGCTGATAAGACCTGACACTAGACCTGTTCTGTCTAGAGGAGGGGAACCACGTCACAGACGGCAGTAAGTTTTTGTTTGTATAGATTAAGGGACTTAACTATGGGGTCATCAGTCCCTAAACTTACAAACTAGTTACGAACTAACTAAGACTAAGGACGGCACAAATATCCATGCCCAAGGGGGGATTCGAACCCCCGACCGTAGTGGCCGTGCAAACCGTGACTGCAGCGCCTTAGTCCCCTCGGCCACCGCGGCCGGCGGCAGTAAGTACCATATGGTGAAGTACATTTTCATTAGACCCTTGTCAACAGCTATGGCATGGTTGATACACCAGTTTTCACAATATCATCGAATTTAGGCACCATCGGCTGTTGCCAGTACTTGGATGATATGTCACATGCTGTTGTCCATTTTCCCTTTACATTACGGCAGAGGGTACAGAAGGAGTGGTGGTGCAGAGTCCTTGATCAGCAGTCATTGCACCAATGTCTTGGATTAAATCCCAACCCTCTCTGTAGTGTTTCATCAAGTGAGAGCATGGGACAATGTTGATGGTGATCCGTCCAGCGGATGACGGCCCTGGTACTTTTCGAGACCAATAGACTATATGCTGCCATGGAGTTTCACCCTCTACCTTCTCACACCATCTCCAACATGAACACGACACTACACTACACACGCACCCATTAAAGTCACCTACACTTTACAAAGACACTTCAGCACACAGTTCTTGCATTTCATGATGGAAAGATGCCTGTGGGTGCTAAAGATGGAGAAAACGTTTCCAATTAGGAGGCTGAAATTGCCTTTCGGGATCTTCCAGCCATTCATGCTATATGACTTTACTCACTTTTATTATATCATTGCTGAAGAACGGTGATCATTAAAGGCAACTATGTCAAATCGAATGGAAAGGGAAACATCGTGGAAGGGCCGTCCGTGTTTCAAGTGTGTCTGGCGATTCATGAAGAGGTGACTCCAGAGGAGCTAATGAGTGGTCATACTCTAGCTAAAAACTATGAGTTCCTGAGCATCAGACAGGGTCCAAGCTATCCGTCAGACGAGACAGAACATCTTTGGTGTGACGAGTACCCTATTTATAGACCAGGACGTGGGTATATGTAGGCGAGAAAGATGCCCCAGACAGAAGTCTTCATTTCGTCTTCTTTGGGAATGTGGACTAAGGACAAAACAACGCGACTAACGTTTTGTGGTCTGTCGTCAATTGCAACATCACACTTCGTTGCTGCATAGACAATAGCTTGTGCGCAATTCTTTATCTGTTGTGAGTGGTACTCGGCCTAGGCGAGGGAAATGAGGACATTTGGTGTTTAGAGCTATCGAGTTCTTCGAGGAAGAGCAGCAGGAAAACTGCAAGCTGCAAACATCAGTTGCCAAAACGTTTCCATGTCCAAATAGGTATGCATGCTTTAGAGTGAGAAATACCGACTCGTATGCATGGCATCGACTGGATCAGTAGGGTTGGCAGTTTGGGGAAGCAGAAAAGACACCATCAAAGAAAATGAACCAAAAAGAGAGATGTGACAAACTAAATGAAAAATTATGAGCCCTTTGACAGCGATTTTGTGGTTGAGGACTACAGTAACTCGATTGTCAAATGCATGTACTTTCTGACTCGGCAGAAGGAAAAGGTTTGAGTCAATGCCTTGCTCTTGTGAAAGTCGTAGTGGAGCAATTAATGAAGGTTATTAGTTTACAGCCGGCCGCGGTGGCCGAGGGGACTGCGGCGAGCCAGTCACGCTCTGCACGGCCACTACGTTAGGGTGTTCGAATCCCCCCTCGGGCATGGATATTTGTGCCGTGCTTAGTAGTAGCTAGTTCATAAGTAGTTTGTAAGTTTAGGGACTGATGACCCAATAGTTAAGACCCATAAGCTCTACAAACATTTGAACATTTTATTAGTTTACATGTATATTTTGTGAGTAATAATGATGACCTTATATCTGCTTTTCCACTTAAAATCTGGTTTCCGTATGTCAACATACAGTTCTTATGTTTACTTTCTCTTATCCCACTAGTGATGTAAGCTAGGATTATCTGACTTTTTCTGTACAAGAATCTCTCATTAAAGCACTAAAGTTGTGACTTTTCTGAAATAATATATTGTATTCAATTACACAATGATTACTTGTACCAAACTTGTCGGTCTTTATGTTAAATATTTTAGCTCCAAAGGGCCCCGGTCTTTCCCCACTTTCCCTGAGTATTGGAGAACAGAAATGGGACCACCAGAGGAGGACAGAACATAAAAAGAGATAAGCTAGTCGAGGGACACGCCAAACAGATGTGTGATGGCGGGAGACGCATGTGTGTGGCAGACGCGGGTGACTGATTCACTTTGTATTACAAATAGAGCCACATTTCTATTATTTGAAAAGCTCTGACTGGACGAATGCTTCATTATCTATGGGACAATGGGGCCATGAAGCAGCGGCCGCGCTTTGTGCGGCGGTGATGGAGCGCCGACAGCCGGCCGGATGAAAGCGAGCCAGCCTTCTGCCGCACCAAAAGGACCGCCGCACCGCCCAGCGCAGCCCTGCCGGCAATTACACACGGCCCGGCCTAACGACCGCCGGTGTAAACAGGCCGGCCAGACAATGTCCACCTGTCCGCCGCCGCCTCGTACCTCAGCAAACGCGCAGGTGCCGCGGCTGCACTTCACCTACCAAATGCCAACACACTACATCGCGGTGACGTGGCCTTTCCGACCGTGGCTTTTCCCGACGCAGCCTAAAGAGAAGGCTTGGGTGCTAGACGTGTCACGTAACACGGAGTGGACCGTGACAACACCGTCTACATACGAGGGCTCACAACAAGTCCGTGTCAAGTCACACCGATAAGCAGCCATCTCAAGCTCACTGGATGGCACTGCGAGGCAGTGGGCTGTGCCCCAGCCGCCAGCCACTCAGCTATCGACGGCAGCCTATCAGTGTCAACACGGGATCACGCTGTACCTGTCACTGGTCCGTCCAGTGCTTGAGTATTCGTCCCCAGTCTTTGGAAACGCCGCTGACGTCCACATCCAGCCGCTGCAGACCATCCAGAACCGCACCCTGAAGACTGCCCTGCATCTTCCAACGCGCTATCCAACCGACCTGCTTCACGAAGAAGCCGGAATTCTACCACTCCGGGAGAGATTCCGCGTCACCGCCAGGACATTCTACGAGAAGACGGAGCAGTCCCACAACCGACTCATCCGGGAAATGGGGACACAACAACACTTCTGGGTGACAACCCGTTGGCCCGAACTGCTGCGAGATTAATAAAAATCTCTTAGCAAACCTGGTAAAAAGTATACATCGTCAGTAATCTGACAGTCTAAGTCCACTCAAACAGCCAGATTCTAATACTTTTTTTCTATGTTTCAGGTACAGCAGGAATAGCAACGAATGCTTAGCCTGCATAACCATCGGACCAAGGTCGAGGTCCGTCATGAAAGTGAAGCGTGAAGCCTATCAGTGTGACGTGACATGGACTTGTTGTGAGTCCTTTCATCTAGACGGTGTTGGCCGTGATCGCCTAGCTGATTGTCTGCCCGCTAAAAGACAGTGGGCAGTTCCCGAGCGGTCAGTGAGTCAGCTATGCAATCGCAGCCCACACGACAGCACTCACTTATTCCCTTCTACATCTACATGAGGACTCAGCACGTCAAACTGAAGTGCATGGCGGAGGGTTAAAAAAAAATGTTCAAATGTTTGTAAATCTATCGGACCAAACTGCGTGGTCATCAGTCCGTAGCTTACAAACTACTTAAACCTAGGTAAACTAACCTAAGGACAACATACACACCCATGCCCCAGGGAGGGCTCGAACCTTCACGGCGAGCAACCGCGCGCTCGCAGCGAGACGCTTTAGACCGCTCGGCTACTCCACCGCGGCGAGGGTTCTTCGAACCACTTTTGTGATATTTCTCTATAGTTCCAGTCTCTATTAGCTTCTGGAAAAAAGGAACACATAAATCATTTTGTTTTCGATGTAAATGGAAATATACAATCCGTGAGAGGGATTTTCATCTCGAATATGTCAAAGACATTAAAGATAAATCTGAAGCACTGAATTAAAATTTGTGTTGCGACTGGAAATCAAACCCAGACCTCCATGCTTACTGGTCAGACGTCTTACCGCTAGACCACCGCACCACTAGCGATTAACGCACCCCGGAATAGTCTAAGTGCCGCGGTGGAGTAGCCGAGTTGTTTAAAGCACCTCGTTGCGGAGCGCGCGATTGCTCGCCGTGGAGGTTCGAGTCCTCCCTGGGGCATGGGTGTGTGTGTTTGTACGTAGGTTGGTTTACCTAGGTTTAAGTAGTGTGTAAGCTACGGACTCATGACCACGCAGTATGGTCCGATAGATTTACAGACATTTGAATAGTCTAAGTACGATTTTCTTCACGTCACAAACTTTAATTCACCTTCTGTGTTCCATAGATAATTTCCACTACTACCAAGGCTTTCCATGCAGTGTAAAAGCACCTTGGCAATGAACATATTGGAACATTCCTGTCTAAGGTGATGTAAATATCAATGGAAATTGAAATATACAATCCCTGAGACGGATTTTGGTCTTGAATATGTGAAAGACATTAATGACAAATCTGAGGGACTGAATTAAAATTTGCGATGCTACCGGGAATCGAACCCGGATCTCCATGCTTACTAGGCCGACGTCTTACCACTAGACCACCGCAGCACTAGCGATTAAGTTTGTGACGTGTAGGAAATCGTGCTTAGACTATTCCGAGGCGCCTTAATTGCTAGTGATGCAGTGGTGCTGGGCACCATGGCTCAGCGCGCCCGGACAGGCGGCTAAACGCCCTCTGTAATAAAATATCCGAGTCAACCATTCAACGAACAACCACGAACTAGCTGAACAAACGACCGTATCAATCTACCTATATATATATATATATATATATATATATATATATATATATATATAAAGCGGTAAGACGTCTGCCTAGTAAGCACTGAGGTCCGGGATCTATTTCCAGTCGCATCACAATTTTAATTAAATGCCTTAGATTTATCTTTAATGTCTTTTAGTTTCCGATCTGATTTCTCTTATTTTATTTTGATGATCATGTCTCCCTGTGTAGGTGGGTGCTAACAATATATGTTCGCATTCTGAAGAGGAAGTTGGTGCAAGAAATTTCGCGAATAGATCTCACCGCAACAAATATTGCCTTTCTTTTGATGATTTTCATCCCAACTCGTGCATGTTTTCCGTGATACTCTCTCCCATATATCGCGATAATATAAAACGAGCTGCCCTTGTCTGACTTTCCTCTAAATCGTCCTTCAGTCCCATCTGGTGCGGATACACAATGCTCAGCAATACTCGAAAATAAGACGCACTAGTGCAAACTAGGCAGTTTCTTTAGTAGAACTGTTGCATCTTCTAAGTGTTCTACCAATGAAACGTAGTCTTTTGTTCGCCTTCCCTACAATATCTTCTGTGTGTTCTAATTTAAGCCGTTCATAATTGTCATTCCTAGGTACTAGATTTGATGGCCTGTAGTTTTGACTGATTTATTGTGTAAATGAATTTTAAGTATTTTCTCTTAGTGATCATATGGATGACCTCACATTTATCATTATTAAGGGACAATTGCCAATTTTTCCACCATGCAGATACCTCATATAAATAATTTTATGCGGTGTTACTTTGTCAACCCTTTTATACATATCGCAGGAAACCTCAGACTTGCGAATTAAAATTTCTTGAATAAACAACACGCATAAAATATTGTAGGGAAGGCAAACCAAAGGCTAAGTTTCTTTGGCAATAGTTAGAAGAAGAAACATTGTTACTAAAGGAACTGCCTAAAGTTGGAGTATCGTTGCTTTTGTGGGATCCTCACGAAATGGGACTGACGGAGGATATAGAGTAATTTCAGTCAAGAGTAGCTCGTTTCGAATTATCGCCATCTGGTGGACTATCACGGAAATGATGTACGAGTTGGTGTGTTTCAAGTGTTTGTGTAGCTTATGGGACTTAACTACGGGGTCATCAGTCCCTAAACTTACAAACTACTTATGAACTAGCTAATCCTAAGGACGACACAAATATCCATGCGCGAGGGGGAATTCGAACCTCCGACCGTAGTGGCCGTGCAGACTGTGACTGAAGCGTCTCAGTCCCCTCGGCCACCGTGGCCGGCAGTTGGTGTGCAAATCTACATTTACATCTACAATCAAAGAAAGGGGTTATTCGTTGCGGCGACATTTATTTGCAAAATTTCTTTCACCGACTATTCCAAAAGCGAACTTATTTTGTTAGCACCAAGTTATACGATCATGAAATAAACTGTGATTAATAAGATCGAAAACGAAGAAATTTAGGTGTTCGTTTTTCCTGCGCTATATAAGAGAATGAAACGGTAAACAAAAACCATAACAGCACTTCGATGAAGTCTATGCCATGCACTTGAATGTGATTTGCAGAGTGTTCGTGCAGATACTGTATTGGGTGCAAAATAATTTTAAGCGTATGACACGTTTCGGCTGGTTAGCATATATTCTGATACCGTTCACGATGTCCCAGTAACAAATAGTAGGGCTTCGTTTCAACTATGCCCCGAGCATTGTCAGGTTCAGCGCACGTCATATTTATACAGCTGAAACGAAGCCCTACTCTGTGCTACAGAGACACCATGAGAGCTATCTGAAGATGCCCTAACCGGGGGAAAAGCGTCATTTTTTTAGTACAATGAAATTCAAACGATTGTTGTACCGCACCGCAATAAAGCAATGGGAAGACTTTCATTTCCGAATAACTAGTTTTTGTATGGAATTTCACATCAGATTCTTCCGTTCTCCCTCACTCTAGCGGCTTTCGTTGACGTGGCGACAGAGAGAGATATGTCGTTATTACTGTTCTTTTGCCCCACTAACTCCCACAGGGATCACTGTGCCCCCCCCTCCCCCCAACATGCAACAATACTGTTTTTACCGCCAATCTTGATTTTTGTTGCACGGTGATTGGCTTGGAGCTGGAGACACCGTGCATCCGTGCAGTGGTTTGCGGTAGTAATGAAGTCCACTTCCGCACCTCCACAGCGTACACAGTAACAAGCGACCATTACATATCCCACGTGTTGGCGTCTGTTGTCCTTCTCCTCCGGGTCTTGCCGACTACCACACTGCAGGAGGTTACTGCCCACACACACGAGCCATGCTATTTTCGAGACAGCTTCCTCGGCAGTGGGTTTGCCCTGCTCCCTTGGCAGTCCCTGTTACCCCGATCTGTCTTCTGTCGAGAAAACTGATCGATGGTTATGGAACGATTGGCACGATGGTGCCTCACCTCTACACAAGACCAACTTCGTAAATACGTAAAAATGAAATGTAAATTAATTATCTACCAATAGTGTTAATCTTTTGTAAGCCGTTGAATTAAAAAAAAAAATAAATAAATAAAAATAAAAAATAAATAAAAAATAAAAACAAATAGCTTCTTCCTTGTAACATTTATTTCTCCACACAACTTCAAAATGCCGTCGTTTAAAACTTTTTATACAGATATTTACTCTTGCAATCTTGAAAACGAAATGTGTTACCATTTTGTTTTTGAATATAAACTTTATTGTCAATACAATCTGAAAGGGCCGGCCGCGGTGGCCGAGGGGACTGAGGCGCTCCAGTCACGCCCTGCACAGCAACTACGGTCGGGGGTTAGAATCCCCCTCGGTCATAGATATTTGTGCCGACCTTAGTATTAGCTAGTTCGTAAGTAGTTTGTAAGTTTAGGGACTGATGACCCCGTAGTTAAGTCCCATAATCTCACAAACATTTGAACAATCTGAAAGGAACTTGTACTACAATGAAGAGCCGTCCATGGAGATTTGTTTTATCCCGGCACATGCTCAATATCCCCACCATTTGGTTTCCTAACTTCCTTTAAACGAACACTGAAGTTGGTGATTACCCTACGGCATATATCTTCCTTAATTTCACTGAAAGCTTGAAGAAGAAGTCTTTTGAGCTCCATTAAATCACGTGGACGTTTCGGGAAAATTTTTTCCTTTAGGTAACCCCAAAGAAAAAAGTCACATAGATTGAGGTCTGAACTATTGGGGGGGGGGGGGGGAATTTTGTCCTTCATTGAAGCGACCTAGAAACCCAAGTGAAATGATCCGCATGTCGAAATGCTCGTTTAAAAACTCCAACACAGTGTTTGTAGTATATGGCCTTGCTCCATCTTGTAAGAACCACTGCGTATTGAAGGGCAACGCATTAGCAAGAAGATGTGGAATGAAGCTATTGCGAAGCACGCTCAAATAATGCCCGCTGATAACAGTTTCTTCAAAGAAAAAGGGTCCAATAATCCCGTGACTGGAAATTGCTGCCCACGCTGTAATCCTCGGAGCATAATGTTGTCGTTCATGAAGCACTTGTGAGTTTTCAGTGGCCCAAAAGCGTACATGAAATTGCGCCTCGTCTGAAAACCAATCGTTGTTGAGAGTTTCTTCCGTAATCTCCGCCCACTGAGCAAACAGTAGTCTCTGCTGCTTGTGTTCTTCAGTGAGCTTCTGTGAACAGGTCATCTTGTATGGGTACATACAGAATTCACTTTTAAGAATACGTTGAACGGAGCGTCTGGATATTCGCAGTTACACTGCTGCCTTTCTACACGATTTGCCGGGACTTGTCTGTACAGCAACTCGTACCGCTTCAATATTCTCCGGCAAGCAAACTTAGGCCGAGGTCGCTTCGCTTCCAATACTGATCCTTCCTGTACAACCTATGGATGGTCTTCTTGCAAGGGACCCATCGTGTGTTAAACTGCTGTCGGAAACGCCTCTGAGTCACAACAAGGCTTTTCGTTCAAAAATATTCAAATGTTTGTACAGCTTATGGGAATTAACTACGGGGTCATCAATCCCTAAACTTACAAACTACTTATGAACTAGCTAACACTAAGGACGGCACAAATATCCATTCCCGAGGGGGGATTCGAACCCCCGACCGTAGTGGCCGTGCAGTCCGTGACTGGCGCGCCGCAGTCCCCTCGGCCACCGCGGCCGGCAGGCTTTTCGTTTCATGAAAAACTAATACAATTGCCGATCGTTGCTGTGTTGTCAGTCTTTCATTGTCAGCCATTGCTGCTTCCTAGTCTCCTAACGGCAGTATCGTGAATTACACGTCATTTCGTAATTCCTTTGTTTTTCCAAGCTCTGCTGGTACTGCTGTAGAGATCCCAGCGGGATGTCTAATGTGCGTCGTAAATTGTGAAAGAAACGATTGGTAACACATTTCGTGCGCCACCCTGTAATTGCTATATCCAACAACACAATCATGTAGTGCCTCTTCGATTCAATACCGATGTGTGTATGAGTGTTTATAGCTGGCGCTGGCGGCAACACTCAAAACTGATTTCGTGGTTTTCCTGCATTCACATCCGGCTGCGTTTTCATCTTTGTAGACTATAATCTGTTATCTCCCAAATAAATAAAGCTGTGATATCTTCTTGTTGCCGCTTTGCATATTCCAAGCAGCGTTATTACACTTGCAGAATTACAACGAAATGTACTACCATTCTGAGCTATTTCGCCTCATTTAAAATTTTTCATGGTGCTATGTGGTGACTTACCATTCAAATCCTCGGAGCACTATTTCGCTATAAATTGTTGAAAAAAAAAAAAAAAAAAAAAAAAAAAAAAAAAAAAAAAAAAAAAAAAAAAACACTACAAACTTTCTATACTACACATTCCTTTATTCCATACAAGAGCTTTCAATATTACACATGCGTTTATTCCATGTTAGGAAGGAAAATTTGCAAGAGGAGTGTACTGGCCATCTTCTTGAAGAATTCTTCACTGACAACTGCCTGGCCATTTTGTCTCCTATAACAAAACCAGAAGTAGTATTGTTGTATTATGTTCCGTATCTTGTTTTCTCATTTGTGTTTCAAATGTTTGTAAATCTGTGGGCTGTAAAGCCTGATTATCAGTCTTTAGGCTTACAAACTACTTTCTAAAACTAACTTCTGCTAGGGACAACACACACATAGTGCTTGAGGGAGGACTCGAACTTACGACGGGAAGCAACCGCGCGCTCCTCAACATGACGCCTTAGAGCGTAAGGTCTATTCCATCGCAGCATTTCTGTTCGCGGTAACACAAATTAATTACTTAATGAACTGAAGAGAACCCGTACCAACACGTTTTTAATTTTCTTTCAGTGATAGACTTTTAAGGAATTGCCATTATTGTCAACTTTGCTTAAGTTGCCTAATCCATATAAATTTTCTCGTTTTTATGTAAAGAGTAATAACTGCGTCATGAACCCCACGGTTCTTGGTATTCGTGCTGAATGCATGGTACGAGATGTATTCATGTTATAACACATCCAATATTTTTATTTCTCACAAACTAAGCACACGCAAAATGTGAAACTTTCATCAAATCCAACAAGAGCTTATGTTACACTAAACAGGAAAGAATGAGTGCGTAATTGTGTCCATAACTAGAGATTTTATTCTCATTATTGTGCCCCATTTACCATGTTTTACCCATGCAAAGCGCCTTGCTGAATTCTTTATTTTAGTGATAGGCATCTTATTTTCGCCGCTGTAAAACACATTGACAATACACTATTTACATTTTTGTGCTATTTGGCTTCTTCTTTTGCGGCAGATAACTTCTCTGCCCGCCGCAAGAACACGGGAGAAAGCGTTAGTTTTATTGGAAAGGCTGCATCTATTTTTTTTTCGCTTCTTTCTGTGAGTTAAGTTTTCTTAAAAAGTCAACAATCTCGACCCTCAGTTTCTTATTTCTTGCTTCAATGAGTTCATAAACGGAATCTATACTCTGGCGTTCGGTCGAGTGTTTGGGTCACACAGTTTCTAAAGGCGTCAGAGGTCTTTTTAACAAACTTCTTGCTACGCAGCGTTGTGCACGACTTCCGGATCGATAATGAGGGAATTTAATGATAATATTATTATTTCTAAAAATTTTTAGAAGTTGTCTTCCTAGAATTAATTCTACGTACTACGCTAAAACATTAATTTCTCAATAAAATCGAAAATATAAAGACGAAAAAGATAACATCAGTGACATAAATCCCTAGAAAGGATTAATGTAAGAATAAAAACTGAAAACGGAAATTCAGGGATTAGAGCCTAACACCGTCAAGTATCTCACCTCAATGACGGGAACGTCATAGTTATTATTGATGTAAAGGGAAGGGAATTACGTTATACTTGCTGCTTTCGTAAGCCGAATTATATTCTTGGTCTACTATAACTAACACATTAAGAAAAAGTAAAGCTAACAGCTATTTCTGCTACAAATTAACTATTAACCAGGAAGAAAAGTTAATAAACCTGAGCAACATTTTCTGCACAATATACCGAGTCATTTTCTGTCGTAGAGCCATATAGTAATGAACAAAAAAGCAGTATATGTATGTGAGTTCATTTGTACTACGTACATTTTTGACTCGTATTTATGTTGAGTGTTATGTATGTGCAGACATATTACTTTTCGCTTACATCCCTGCTTTCTTCAGTTTTTTCTCCACGCTAGTTTGGAAAGCTTGTGCAGGGTATTTCTGATGTTACTGTTCGGGCTTTATGATGGTAATAACTTCGTCTTGAACGTAACCCTAGGAGCTCATTTCTCAGATCCCGTTCAGGCCGTTAACTTGCTCAAAATACATTCGTGCAGTCTTTATATTAACTTTGTCCTTACGTTTGTATCGAATTACCCATTCACGTTTTAAGTGCTAATCCTGGGTAAAAAAAGGGCTAAGTAACTTTCGTCGACCTTCGAGCAGTATTAAACCACTGTGTGATGTCACAATTACAGTGACACTTGCTCGTGACAACCACGAAGCGATTTATTTGTCTTGGTGGTAAACGACGACTTCCGTGATCTGCCTAACGCACAGCACCACTGCGTCCTGTCAAGGCGCGCAATGGGATTACTGGCAGTCGTTTTCCCAGCGACCCATACGAGCAGCAAGGGGAGGAAGTGATACTGATTCACAAAGTAACCTACGCTACAATTTGTGAGGTGGCTTTCGGACTGCCGGCCGCGGTGGCCGAGGGGACTGAGACGCTCCAGTCACGGTCTAAAATGTTCAAATGTTTGTTAAGCTTATGGGACTTAACTACGGGGTCATCAGTCCCTAAACTTACAAACTACTTATGAACTACTTAGAAACTAGGACGGCACAAATATCCATGCCCGAGGGGGGATTCGAACCCCCGACCGTAGTGGCCGTGCTGACCGTGACTGGAGAGTCACGGTCTGCACGGCCACTACGGTCGGGGGTTCGAATCCGCCCTCGGGCATGGTTATTTGTGCCGTCCTTAGTCTTAGCTAGTTCGTAAGTAGTTTGTAAGCTTAGGGACTGATGACCGCGTAGTTAAGTCCCATAAGTTCTACAAACATATTTATTTATTTATTTATTTATTTTTATTTTTATTTATTTATTTATTTATTTATTTTTTTTTTTTTTTTTTTTTTTTTTTTTGGCCTTCGGACTATAGGGTAATCATACCTAACTTCGTGATATTAAGGACTGTAAATGAAAAAAAAAAAAAACTACAGAAATATTTAATCTAGAAATTGTATATTTTACATGTTTATGACCAATACATTGCTCTACTGACCAATAATAAGACATTCAAGAAATAAAAAATTGTGGAAGTTATGAAATGTAGAGAACACAGTGGGCATGCTACCTGATTTCGTGAGAGAATACCTAATTCCGTACTATATACGTAACTTTATGGTTGCCATGTCGAGCTCCACTACGAAGCGAAGCATCAGCCACGCACCCGACACCACAGCGCTGTACACCGGCCATCCACGGCCGCGCAACCAACTTGGGCGACAACAAGCCGCCACGATATGCGCGCGAACTAAGACGACGGCAGCTCATTGCGCACGCATACGAACCTATTTTCGTGCGCAGATGCCGTCGAGCACTGCGGAAGGGTCAGGTGTGCAGCTCGCCAATACTCCTCCAGTAGCCGGACATCGCAGAACTACGGACCACGGAGCAGCCTCAGCCCCCACGTCATTGCCACGCTTCCTGACTGACTTCTGCCCTGGCACATCCGGAACTGCGGCGACTATCGGCCACTAGCGAAGACATATAGAAGGAACGTAATCTTCACTTACAGCAACGTACATATTCCATCGTACATATCATCCATTCAGAAGTTCTTTTTAGTTTGTTTAATCTCGAAGTAATAACTTAATTTTTTGGAGTAACCTCAGAAGGAGGAATTGCTTTTTTTTGTGAAACCAAATGTATTGTAATTGTAGTGGCCTTGCTCCACAATATAGTTTGGGTAAACTCAACGAGTTGTAGTTGAATACAGTAATGACAGCGTACATAATTTCGTGTTAATTTTGTTTTTCATTTTTAAAGTTCACTTAATTTACGTTTCATTCATTTTCTGCATCTGTATCACTGTCACTGACATTTTCGCAAATATTGCACATAAATACCGTAGCATCTGGTGGATCAATGAACTGACATCTTTCATGAAACCACCGCAGACAAAACAACACTGAATCCAAGCAATTCTATTCTTTCCACAGCTCATTACAAGTGGTGCAGATGCCATCATTCTTTTGTTGTTTGACTTCTGTTTTCCCTTAGACAGTGATTTCACTGTACTACAATGATTTGGTCATTTTATGGCTTGATAAGGAACAGTCTGAGCGGCATATCTCTTGCTGTCTACACAGTCTTTTAAAGTACTCAATTGAATACAGAAATGTTCAGCACATTTGTATATCGACCACTTTTCTTCCAAAACCGTCTGAAGTGCTCCTCGAAGGTCGTCAGATGAATAAGATTGTCTTCTCTTGCTCACGGTCTGCACGGTCACTATGGGTATGGGTATTTGTGCCGTCCTTAGTGTTAGCTAGTTCATAAGTAGTTTGTAAGTTTAGGAACTGATGAGCCAGTAGTTAAGTCCCATAGACTATACAAACATTTGAACAATTTGCTGAGGACGGTTCGAACTGCGTGTAGAAGGTCTACCTTACTTCAGGACAAAGATTATTATGTCACAAAGTTAGGTAGGTTTACCCCACATGTAGATATAGGAGGATAAAATTGGCGAAGGAGACTATAGGGAGATAGTAACAAACAATGACTTGCAGGCTTTGTGCCGGACTTAGTGGGGAGGGGGGCGGAGGGTGCGGATCGCGCTGGGCCTCCTGCTATGGGGGACCTCCAAATACGTCTTTGACGTGTACATAATTATCTTTGGTTATTTTTGCAATCCATCCAATCTAATATTACAAGTAGATGCATTCCGTGATTTTTTTCCCCTTTTGAGCTTCTGCTTGGGCCTCCAAATCTCGAAAGCTAGTCCTTTTAGACTGACCCGTGCCTCTCGTCCTGGGAGGGCCTCCAATTTATTTAATAGTAATACATGTATTTCCAAGTGGACGAGGGGGGGGGGAGCTTCACTTTGTTTCGCCGCCGCCCCAGGCCTCCATTAGCCTTACAGCCGGCCACTGTACAGTTTTAGCAATGGCCGTCTGTAGTTTAGCGAACACAGATTCACCCTTGAGGAGCAACAGCAGCAGCAGCCGTGTTGCAGCTTCAGAGAACGGCCGCGGCGGCGCTGCCATCAGTCACGTGGTAGGTGCGCGGCCACAGTAGCCAAACGACCGCCATTGTTGGTACCGCCGGGAGCTGCGGGCGCGCCCATTCACCTCCACCCGCGCTGCCTCCACACGCCCATTAAACCTCCTCCATCTCCCTTGCTCCTCTTGTACTTTCCTCCTATCTCTCTCTACCCCTCTCCCTATCTCTGTCGCACACGTGCACCCACACTCGCAGCTAAACAACGGGCTGAGCGACGTCTTTAGAGACTTGTGGAAGAGAAAGGGGAGCCGGCGCGGCTGCTATGGGCCTCGTGAGTAACTCGTGCATTGAGTCCTTTCAGGGCCTCCAAATGAACAGCCCACTGCCTGTAACGAGAAGAGTATTACGGAGATGAGCCGCGCGGAACCGCCCGGATCGAAAATGTCAGTGTTTTGTTAGCCCGGTGGTTAATGTTCCGTCGTAAATGGCCGACTGTTGTGGCGCGGGCAGGCGGCAGCATGAATGCGGGGCATTAATTTCTCCTTTATGAGCGTCTGCCGGCTGTCCCGCACAATCCATCTTGCGGCCGATAATGGCGACCACGGCCGGCCGTGCAGGGTGCGCTCACCCCGAGGCGGGTCGGGCGTCATCAGCGGCTGCGATCGCGCAGGTCTGGAGTCTGCCGCACTTGATGCTCGACCCCCAACAGCGGCCGCGAGCTTCTAGTCTCGTAAAACATTGATTAATCGATTCATCCACCGCTCTCAAGACTCTTAATGCTCATTTGATGACTACGATTCGATATAAAAAACCACAAGCGGACACTCTAGCCTGCAATGCTTGAATCAGTCAGTGCGTGTATATAAGGTGAAACTTACGTTCGTACATTAAACATAAACGTATACCAAACGATTTAAGATTATGTATTCACATGATATACGACGTTCGTCCCGCAGCGGTGGGCGTAACATAGTGAAAACATGTAGGAGGCCTTTGCTTTATAAGAGTAACTCCTCCTCTAAGCAATGGCACTATTCATCATAGTCTTCATTACCATCGCCCGCTAGTATACTCAGTGGCGGCTGGTGATAATGTGCTAATGTGCTGCGGCACACTGTAAATATATTACTATAACTAGCTTATATGCCCGTGTTTCGCATCGGTTGTTAAAGAAGGTCCTGTGTATATCATGGTTCTTTGGGTTCCGGACGTAGATCAGCAAAAACACAATCCTTGTTGGATCTCTCTGTCAACAAACGCAGTTATCCTAGTCAAGATGTCAAATTTAAGTAGAAGTCATTGTCGAAAACGATGAATGTTCATAAAGTTTTTCATACTAAGAGTGAAATTAATTTAGGTCCGTGCTTCGGGACAATGTAAATTCAATGTTAGGTTGTGTTCATAAAGTTACTTATTGCAACAGCAGCGCCGAAAGCGGTTGGCAAATTACATTTCTGAAAACGATATTGGATAAGTGCGAATATTGATTTGTAAAAGTTTTCACAAATATCTTCTTGAATAGGAATTTGGAATTAATTGTAATACTGTGTGAATCATGAGACTCTATACAAAAGAGTTTCGCGTGAAAGTGCTGGTCATAATGAGATGTGACAACAACGGATGTATCTGATTCGTTAAATTTTTACTTTCTATCCTGGCGGCCTCGTGTTTTTATGTTGGCAACATCAATAACACGATATAAAATCGTTGCAAAGATGACCGAACCACATAGAGAGTAGATAAATACTGCTGTTCCTGCTGTATGCTTGATTTCACGACAAAATATTTGCGTGTCACGCGATTGGCTTATGATGATGTCACATGATTCTCGTTATTCAACATCTGTTGCCAACATTATCACAGGAGACCGCCGGGATATGAGTAGGACTATGTCGCATAGTTTTTCTTGACCCAGCTGTCAAACGATAACACCTTTCACAGCAGAGAGTGTCGCGGCTATATGTATCAGAGATCACTGATTAGCACAGACCAGTGAGCTTACTGGCACAGGCATATCAATATCTAAGGCCTAAGAGACATTCATTAACGTACATAGACCATGGTCTATTTATGGTCTATGTTAATGTTGTGGTGTCGCACAAGTCCAAAGTGCGCGCCACCTACTTTCGCCGAGCGCCGCCATGCACGCACGGCGCGGCGTTCTTACGACGACAGCCACGAGCGCCCTCTGCGGCAACTCCGCTCGTGGCCACCAGTGAACGACATCGTTCACTTGGGACTGAGTTAGGAACCAGTAAAGACTTCGGAATCCGATAGGCACCAGTGAAGACTTGGCTATCAGTTAGGCACTAGGCAGGACTCTAGCTCAACTATGTATCAACATTCTGCAGTACTATGTAAAAGTTAAGTATTGTATAAATTCTGTGCAATATATATCTCGTTCTAATTTACTCTAGTGTTTCTAGTTTCTGGCTGCTCCTCTCCGTACCTGCACCAGCGTGCTATCTTTATTCCTGTGTCGGTCTCATTCCACTCGGCCACCGACACCTACGACGGAAACGAGACATAAAAGCGGCGACGAGGCTGGGACACAAAAGTGGCGACGAGGCTGGGACACAAAACATGTATGTCTGTGTTTCCACCACGCTTCCACGACCGTGACCAATGTTCCACGAGTATTTTTATCTTTGAGTCTATCTGGATTTTTATCTTTGTTTTGTGTCTCTGTTCATAGACGGTAATGTGTGGTTGACGGAAACATGTGATCTATTTAAAAAAAATGGCGTATTTGATATTCCTCGTCGTTATTAAAGTGTGAAAGGACCACATTGTCTGACGATTGAAAGAATAAACAGATTTCGACTCGTACCGTAAAGTTCACAACTCACAGAGTATATAGCTTTTCCTAAGAGTATTTATTACATATTTTGCGAATTTATGCTCGTCACACTCACCCACTGCCACGCACCGCGACCAAACTCCCTTGCTAACATCATTAGACCGAGGGCTATGTACCACCACAACCACGAGTGGGTGGCAGTATGTGGTCATAGAGAAAAGTCTGTCAGCACGTACACACACAAGCCTTTTATATATAGATATAGATTACGCCATTTCTCTTCGAATGCAAGCGAGAAATCGCTATAAAATTACATGCTTTCTCTTGGAATAATAATTATGCCAATTCCTTTCCAATGCGTATTAGAATGCTAGTAATAAGGATCAAAACTCATTTTGGAGCGCTCTCGCCGCGATAGCTGGAAACCAGCTCCGTGTGCTGAAGTGGGATTCAGCGGCGCTGGTACGTGCGCAGAGAGGTGGCGCAGTCGTCTGTTCGCTAGTGCGCATGCGCAGACGTGATGTCAGGCCTGGCGACTCGTGTGTGCTGAGACCGACCGCAGCACCAGATCAATATTTCTCGATTTCTCTTCACGCTGCGTGTAACGGCTGCGGAAGAATAGTATATGACGAATATTGCGGCATACAGAGTCGAATAGCGCGCTGGCTCAGGCGTCTTGCGCGTTGTCTCTCAAACCTACCTGTGTGAGGCTCGTATTCAAATACCTCTGAGTCTAAAATTAATATTTTTAAACGTTATATTTACTACCTGCAGTGAATACATGCAGTTGGCAGCGCTGTTATAGATTCCCCTGAAGGTCGTACTGTCAATACAGTATTAATTGATATTTAGTTAAAGGCAATCAAACAAAGATTGACTTTTTTAGTATATTTTGTTTCCTGTTTATTTTTGTAATATTGTAACACACTGGTCAAATTTTGTACGAGCCGCCACTGAGTATACTACTCCCACTTCGCTCGGCTTCCGTGTTTTGGAGCGTACATCAATAAGTTTCCGCCTTGGCCGCTGCGGCGCTAGTAGCGAATCCTAAACCCGCGCTTCACGAACATTGTAATCAACAGTAGAAACTAAGTAAACAGTGTAATTTCTTTTTGATTGCCTAGACTAGCAAGAGGTATAATGAGGGAATTACGGTTGATTGGTTCCGTAATAAGTAGGTATTAATCGTAGTAATTGTTATTAGAAAACCATTACAGAGTTTGCAATAATCCGATCTTCATGTTTTTCATACGCGCTGTCTAATTTTCTACGCCATCGGCGTATCTGGTCTGATTATGTACTTTTTATGATCTTACCATACGTATATTACTGTAACACATTAACGTCTAATTACAGGTTTTAATTTGTCAACGGCAATGGTGTATTGCTGGAGTTTTATTTCAAGAATTTCCCAGCAAAAGTGATGTCAGAGGACAGTGGCTGAAAGCAATATCAAGGGCAGATTTTACTCCCAATTTTAACTCTAGACCGTGTGTGGTATGTAGACTTCATTTCCGAGAGGCTGATTATCGGTCTGGATAAAAAATTAATAAATTGCTGGATACTGCTGTTCACTCTGTTTTTCCTTCTTACCCAGCTTATAAAGTTGTACAAGCAAAAGAAGTACGTAGAACTATTTAAAAACTAACAATGAATGTCACACTCAAAAATCGAAACTGTGAAAGCACCGAGGAAAACCATGATCAGAGCACTAATTCCAATGTCCAACTGCTCGAAAATCATGGCAGTAATAGCTGTCGTTCTTTCAGTCACAGCCAGTGTGATATTTTAGACGGAAGTCTGGTAAAAATAGAACAAAATAAATTGCGTGTTATTTTATGGACGCCTAGTGTTAAACTTTTACATCACTCATGAGTTGCCAATTTTGTCAGCACTCAAGCTTGTACAATATTAACTTCTTCAGTTGTCAATGTGTTGAACACTGCGAAGGTTTTACAGTGCACAAGTGAAACTTCAGAACACAAAGAAAAATTAGGCGAAGTAATATGTGAAACATTTATACAAGTCGTCTTAAAAACATTGGAGCAGAAGTGAATGAACGTTTGGAACGGGCGAAGTACTTACATAACAAGCCCATTAACAGAAAAATAATCCGAATGCAGCAAATGTGTTAAGTGCGTATAGCGGCGGACGGCCAGACTAGGCTAAAGCTCTGTATAGGGAAAGTATGGCCAGCCTCTCAGCGGCAGCCATGTTGGGCCTATTCCGCTGCTGCTTACACGCCGACCGCTACAAAGTCCCCAGCGCTTAACAAGACTTATCAACCGATTTTGAAAAAAACCATTCAATACAAAAATTTAATATTTTCACGTATTATAGTGTGATACATTCTCTCGATAATGATCTCAATTTTTGTTCACTAAAACTTATAGTTTCTGTGCTACATCAAATTAAGTAAACTACTGCGAAAAATTTTGAAGAGTTTGTAGAGGAAAAGTCGCATTGCGTAGACTTTGCGTATGGTTGATTTTAGCTCATACAATGTTGCGGACGAAATGTAGGTAAGATATCGAAATTTTATTTAAGGTTGAGAGCAGAACGATAACTCTTTTCACTCTCGAGATACAGGGTGTTATATCCAACGGACAGATGCGGGAAATTCGCGTACTTCTGTTCATGCGGACCTGGCTGCTCTACGGAATACTTATCGTCCGATTTTAAGAAAACTGGTTTGTGGCTCTATATCTAAACAGTTCACCTATAAATTCAGATTGACCTGTACCGTAGTGAAATATTTCTATAGATCGCGAACATGTCGTCATCGGAGCATAGTGTAAATTAACAATTGAGATCATGGAAAAGTCTTTGATGAGTATTTTCTTGCGTATTATGTACTTATATCTTACATGATCTACGAAAAATGCAAGGAGATACCCACTACATAATTATCTTTTACCAGAAACAGAAATTAAAGGTGTCTTTACAACGCCAATTACATTTGAATGTCTAATATTTGTCTTGTTTCAATTCTTTGTTTCCTGTTATGATACAGTCTAACGCATGAAAACGAATGAGAAAAGCTTGTTTCAGGAACTGTATGTTAATTTCATATCCAAACGGGAATCTAGTACACTCACTAATATGTAAAAAAAAAAGAAAAAAAAATATTTTCGACAACCACCTGCAGATAAATCAACCATGCGTGAATAATTTAACCTCACGACATTGAGCAGGAATTTTCTTCAGAAATTTATTCAAGTTGAAAATATATAGGTATCTGCTGCGTGATCCATTCGTCAGTGAATCTTTAATCTATTAATTTACATTATGAATTAAAATCATCACAGCACAAGAACCGAAGTTCGTTCCTGGACTCCTAGTTTTCTCTGACGGCTTTCATCAGCCAAGCTGTTCATCTACCTGCATTTCTGATACCTAATGGAAGTACTATAATGTTTACCCCCTTCTTCGATTCTTAAAAACACCCAAAAGTACAACGCTGTGGCATTATTTAAAACCAAAACATACGAATATTCACAAGGTTTTCATGGCAGCCAAGCAACGTATAGGACCAAGATGGCGGAAAGAACCACGTGACTCGGTTTCAGCCAATCACGAGCTGCAGACGGCGGCAAGCGGCGCGGAAACGGATGGCCATACTTTCCCTATACAGAGCTTTAGACTAGGCGCGCTTGCAGCGCTCCTGTGGCGAATGTGGGTACTTCCTGACTTTCGGTGATTTTCCCGGAAAGGGGAGGCTATGAGTATACTAGCGGGCGATAGCTAGAGAAAGCGATACATTCTCGCCCTCGTTGAATCCAGCACCGGAATCCTCATTGGAAAAATAGAGATTTGCACTGTTGTACAACCCACTTTAACACTCTTATCTGATCAACATAACAGAACTACTCGTCAGAGCAAAACCCTTTCTGTCCCTATCCATCACTCAGCCGGTTTCTCAAAATCCTTTTCAGTAGCCGGAACCAGGCTCTGGAACAATCTACCTCAGTATATCAGAGAACTGAGTAACTCTGCCAGCTTCAAACGACAGTTAATGGAGTATCTACTAAGGCAATAATTACGCCAGTCTTTAATACCATACGGTACCTCACACCCATTCCTCCTCCCAGATATTCCCCTACTGCCATTGCTCTCGCCAGGTACAGCTTTCTTAACTTCCTTCTGTCAGAATTCGCCATGCCTCAACCAGTCTCGATATATTCAAAAGTACATCTTGTATCTGCTAATATCAATGTTGCTTCTTCTATTATTACACTAACAGCAGCAGAAGGTGTCTCAGTGGTACTACTAGTATTAATCCAATTAGAGTTAAGTCAATACATTTTATTCACATCCTTTTACATGTAATCAACTTGTATAAATTATGTTATTAATTGTTTATCTGTAAAAATCATTGTTATGTTATAGGTAACTCACATGTAAAGGAATACTGTAAGTGTAAAACCCTGGTCCGATGTAAGAGACGGCCTGATGGCCCTAATCTGATCAGGCTAAATAAACAAATAAATAAATAAATAAAAATAAACTAATTCAATTTATCTGTGCTGTCCCCTGTATGTTTCCTCCCCGAACACTGTCCACTGGGCCAAACAAGTAGAAACCTGAATGTGCTAAATCTGAACCACTGTCGAGCCCAAATTTTTGACTTATAGTAAAAAACGGAAGGTGGTCCGAATTTTTGAAACGATATTTTTTAAATTCTTCATTCTCATAATCATCTTTGCAATCCATTACCTAACACATTAATGCGCATATTTATGCTACTACTTAGTATGTCCATTTTTATTGCAACTTGAAAGTACCTGGTGATCAAAAAGTAAGTGCAAATATGAAAACTTAATCAATCAATGAATAATGTAGACACAGAGGTCAAAATTTACACACATATTTGGAATGACATGGGGCTTTATCCGAAAAAAAATTAACAGTTCAAAAATGTCCGATAGATGGCGCTTCATCTGATCAGAAAAGCAATAATTAGCATAACAAATTAAGACAAAGCAAAGATGACGTTCTTTACAGGAATTGCTCGATATGTTCATCATCATTCCTCAGCAATAGCTGTAATCGAGGAATAACGTTGGGAACAGCACTGGAAAGCATGTCGGGAGTATGGTGAGGCATTGGCGTCGGATGTTGTCTTTCAGCAGCCCTAGGGATGTCGGTCGATCACGATACACTTGCGACTTCAGATAACCCCAAAGCCAATAAACGCACGGACTGAGGTCTGGGGACCTGGGAGGCCAAGCATGAGGAAAGTGGCGGCTGAGCACACGATCATCACCAAACGACGCGCGCAAGAGATCTTTCACGCGTCTAGCAATACTTTTTTTCTGGTTCTAATGAAACCCCATTTCATTCCAAGCATGTGTGTCAATTTTTACCTCTCTACCTACATTATTCCGTGATTTATTACGTTTTCAAATTTATACTGACTTTTTGATCACCCGGTATTTACAGTTATTATTTATGTGACTACCATGTTACTACTATTACTAATAATTAGGGGAAGATGAGAAGGTGTATACTAATGACTACAGAGTCACAAATGTGTCAGCGTTGTGTAAAACTACATCGCGGCCCTGTGTCTGCCGAGGGAAACCCGCCGGCCGCGGTGGCCGCGGTGACTGAGGCGCTTAAGTCACGGTCTGCACGGCCACTACGGTGGGGGGTTCGAATCCCCCCTCGGGCATGGATATTTGTGCCGTCTTTAGGATTAGCTAGTTCATAAGTAGTTTGTAAGTTTAGGGACTGATGACCCCGTAGTTAAGTCCCATAGACTATACAAACATCTTGAAACATTTGAGGGAAATCCGACAGCCGTGCCCCTAGCACTGGGCTGGCCATTTCTCACTGCAGATGCAAAAGGTGTCGCGCAAGGGGTTATTATACTACTTGTTAACTAAACTTATCTCTGACTTAGCCTACGTCTTCATCAGTGGATCCCCCTGGTACAGGAGGCGGGCAGCGGATTGCGCCAGCAATCTGGCAGCCAGTCCACCCTTTTCCGGTCATTATTGGTTGGCTGCACCTTCCCGCTGCTCCCTCACATACTCTTTACTGATCCTGCAACAGATTGCTTCTGTAAGACTATTAACAGTGTTGAAAGTGTCAGCATGTCGAATCAGGGAATAAGTGTCAAAATAGGGTTATTGGCTCCTCAGATCAGCTGCTATATCGTAATGAATATGATTTGATTTCAAATTATTCTTTGGTTGTTTTTTTTTCTTGTTTTTTTTTTTTTTTTTTTTTTTTTTTTTTTTTTTTTTTTTTTTTTTTTTTTTTTCTTACGACTTCTCGAAGCTTTTTGAGATTTGCTGTTTGCGGTAGAACCACATTTCACAAAATCACAGAAAATGACACCGTTTGTCTTCCCCAAAAACTGTCGGCATTTGTTCCTTCGCTGATTGCTGTCTTTGGGACTTACTTTTACGTCCTGGAGAGGAGGTGTGATTCCATTCTTTCGACTGATTCTTTGTTTCACAATGATAAGCACAAAACCGCGTTTCCATGTTTCAATCCTGTGGGCAGATCAGAGTAAAACGTGTCTTCGCTAGCTTCAAATGCTTCCAGCACCCCGTAGCAGACCTTCACCCTTATGTACTTCAAACTACGTCAGCTGCCTCGGTACCCACTTCGCACACACTTTCCGATACCCTAAATGTTTCATGCAGCCTCTCATTTATGGCCACGGTCTAGTTCTGCAGCAATCTCACCAACTGTGATATGTCTGTTCTCACGAATCAGTCCATGCAGTCGTTATCTACTCACATCTGTTATCGAAGTAATGGGATTCCCACTGCCTGGTTCGTCTTCAATGCCGGATTCTCCTTCTTTAAGCTTCACCCATCTCTGTACTTTGCCCTTGTCAATCATGCAGACTCCGTACATATTTTTCAGCTTTTTGGAGATGTCAATTCGGCGTCACCATTCTCTTTTTAAGAATTCAATTACTGCATGCTGATTCAGCTTCGAACCCATGTCAATTTCCTATGAAAAAAGAAATTACGTAGAATTTGTATCCTGGAAGAGATACTGTACTATCATGTGAATTTTGAGTTACATCAGTACATAAACTAGTTATGCCCAGCGTTGCGTTACGTCTGGAACGGCCATTGTATACGCTCTACCGTTGTCCTAAAATGGGGTAAACGTAACAATATTCTCATAAAAGAATCCAACAGTATTAGAATGCAGCATTAGCTACAAGCTGATGGCATGCAAGTACGTACACTGAAACGAAAAGAATAAGATAAATTAGTGGTAGGGAGCTGATTTACGTTTGTTTGCAGTATAGTAGGAAGCGGAGTAAATTTCTTCAGAAAAATGCTTACAAGACACAAATGAGAGTTCCTCTGTAATAACATTTTACAGTACGAGCCTATGGGAACTACGGAAAATTTTTGTAAAGAAATCGTCATCTACCTGTCCACCAAAGGTATTTTCAGAGTGTCATTAGTCACCAGAAGAGTTAAGTGACAATATTTGTTATAAATTAACATCGATCTACCGCATACGGTAAAGTAACTTCGCTATGATACGTAATAGACTATACCTGTACCTATTACATGTCGGAGGCCTTTACTTTATTAGAGTAACTCCTCCTCTCAGCAACGGCACTAAACACGTTATTGTGGTGCTACAATTATTTCTTCAACGTAAATAATGTGTCAAGTGTAAATTGGAGAACAAAGTTCACTCAATAATTAATACCAAATAACTTAAAATAGTGTTTAACAGCCTACCTATTCATAGAAATTGAAATACCAGTAGTTTCATCGTAATTTACAAATACAAAAGAACACACACCAGGAATGTGATACTATAGGAAAACGCCTTAGAAACACACAGAAAGGGATTAGGTGAAAGAGTATTAATTATTACATCATGAAAAAATCCTAAATAACACTCCTGAAACCAAAATGCTGGATAGATAATGTAAATAGTTATCAAAGAATATATTTTTTTTGTATGTAACATCTCTTCTGGTTTATAGACAACGCAAGTTCTTTGACTGAACTTCAGTAAATGTCTGATGATGGCCCAAGAAGCCGAAAATCGATTAACAAACTATACAAACCTGTAGAACAAACACAGAATTGTGTATTTTAATTTTCATATTAAAAAGTTTTGTTGGAACGTACGTGGTGTTCCTCTGAGCATTTCATTTTCACAAATGTACAGATTACAAGAGTGGGAATTCCCTTGAAGAACGTCTTCTAATGAATTTGCATACTAATGTGCAGCAATGCTGATTCAGATGCTACGAGACGATGTGTAACATTTCAATCGACTATCATGGTAATGTATTCAGATTCATTTGCCTATCTTAATTGAATTTTGAACTGTCGATCGACGTATTTTAAAGTACACCCTAAATCTTGTGGTTACGCCACACCTTGCACATAACCAGTAAATCTGATATCTCCGACTCTTTACAGATTTGTTTTCAGATGCAGAAAACGTCAAGTATAATGAACTCTGCAGCAAAACGATAGAAATTTTGTAGTGAAATTCAGGAGGGTCTATAAATGAAGCCAGAGTGTAGCTACTGAGAATAAGATTGAACAGTAATAAAGAAGTAATAAATTTATAGGTCGCGGTCGATTCCGAAGTTCTTTTTGATTACTGCAGAAAACTTTTCCCACTTTGGTAAATGGAGGCAGTTTCAGCGGGATGTAAAAAGGCGTCAGTCGAAATGAAAAGTTTAGGGGATGTAGATAATTACTACATTTCTCAAATACCCTTTTCTATCACAAAATGTGCCTACCTGTCAAATACCGGAAAAACGGCTTTTTGCAACGCGGAAAGTTGTGTAAGAAAGTATGTGAGGTTCGGGAAGGTACCATTTGGGATTTGGAGGCCAGTCGCGCTACATTCCTTGGTTGAGATTCCATGGAGCGAAGACCCTGTCGATGGTGTAAAAAAATATTGTACATTGTGTTTCAGTCCGGAAAGTTTGGTAACCAAGAGAGTATAGATAACTAATCGTGTTGCTCTTCAAGACTGTGTGACTTGTAGCATTGTCTGTTATGGGGCGTTGTATGGTAATTTTCCCGAGGACATGCACTGTATGAATATATGATGAAGGCATCTTATCGGGTAAAATATTCCAGAGGTAAAATAGTCCCCCTTTCGGATTCCGGTTGGGGAATACTCAGGAGGATGACGTCGTCAAGAAAAACGAAACAAGCATTCTACGGATCGGAGCGTTTAATATTTTATCCCTTAATCGAGTAGGTAAGTTAGAAAATTTGAAAAGAGATATGGATAGGTTAAAGTTAGATTTAGTGGGAATTAGTGACGATCGGTGGTAGGATGAACAGGATTTTTGGCCAAGTGATTACAGGGTTATAAATACAAAATCAGTTGCTGGTAATGCAGGAGATCTAGGAACTATCAGAATAACAGTTGCAATTCTTCGTAGCTGTGTCGGGAAAGTACCAGCATTACTAGAAAACAGCGAAAAACATATCATTATAGCGAAAGTTGGCTTAAGCCAGAAATACGTTCAGCAGTATTCACAAAACATCTAACTGTGTTCAGAAAGGACAGATTAAACAAAATAGGTGGAGGCGTGTTTGTCGCCGTCAAAAGTAGTCTATCGTGTAGTGAAGTTGAAGGTGAAAGTTCCTGTGAGCTATTATGGGTAGAAATTGTAACTGAAAATCGGAAGAAGTTAATAATTGGTTCCTTTTACCGACTATGACGATACAATAGCAGAAAGGTGCAAAGAAAACCTGTGTCTAATTACAAACATGTACTCGACTCACACAATAATTTATCCTTAATCTATTGGCGAAATTATCTTAAAAAAAAGGAGATACGCATAAAACATCGTGCGAAATTGTACTCAATGCATTCTCTGAGAATTATTTCGAACAGTTAGTTCATGAACCAGCTAGAATTGGCAAATTAGTAACAAATAACCCAGAGCTCATAAAGAGTATCAAAACGAATACAGGTACTAGTGAACAAAGAATTGTCGTAACGAGATTGAATATCGAAAGTCCCAAAGTTACCAAAAATAGACAAAAAGTATATTTGTTCAGGAAAGCAGATAGAAATACAATACATTGCTTCTTAAAAGACAATTTCCACTCATTCCTAATAGTAAACGTAAGTATAGACCAGATGTGACTCAAATTCAAAGAAGTGGTATCGACAGCGATTGACAGTTTTATACCAAATAAATTAAGGGAAAGGCATGCTAAATTTAAACGAACACAAAATTCTCAGGGTTGACGATCCTACACAAAAGCTCGAAATTTAGCGAGGACTTCACTGCGAGATGCCTACAATACTGTTCACAACAAAACTCTTCCTTGAAATCTGAGTGAAAACCCTAAGAGATTTCGCTGATATGTTAAATATACTAGACGCAAAACACAAACAATACCCTTACTACGTGATGGAAATGGCTATCCTGCCCTTGATAGCACTACTGAAGCAGATTTACTAAACAGAACTTTTAGAAACTCATTCACCAAAGAAGACAAAAACCAATATTCAGGATTTAGAATTACAAGCAGAGGTCAGAATGAGTAACGTAGAAGTAGATATAATCGGTGTAGTGAAGCAACTTAAATCACTTAACAATAACTAGTCTTCTGGTCCGGACTGTATACCGATACTCTACATTTCTCTCTGATTATGCTGATGCGATAGCTCCTTACTTAACAGCCACATACAACCGCTCTCTCAAAGATGGATCTGTACCGAAAGATTGGAAAGTTGCACAGGCGACACATATATTTAAGAAAGGTAGTAGGACTAACCCACTAAACTACAAATCCGTTTCACTGACGTCAATTTGCAGCAGGGTTTTGGAACATATCCTGTATTCAAATATTATGAATTATCTCGGACAGAACGATTTATTGACCCAAGGTGAACACGGATTTAGATAATATCGTTCATGCGAAACACAACTAGCTCTTTACGCACACTAAGTGATTAGTGCTCCCGGCAAAGGTTCTCAAATTGATTCCGCATTTCTTGATTTCCAGAATGCTTTTGACACCGTAACTCACAAACGGCTTTTAATCAAATTGTGTGGTTATGGTATATCGCCACAAATTTTCTACTGGATATGGGATTTCCTGTTAGAGAGGACAACGTTTCTATTAATCGATGGTAAAGCATCAACTAAAACAGAGATGATGTCGATCCTGTTATTGGTCCTCTGCTGTTCCTTACTTACAAAAACGAGTTGGAAAAATATCTGTGACGCCTACGGCCCGTGGTGCACCTACGGTTGCTAGAATATCGAGATTAGTGACGAATTCTCCAGAAATTTCATACAATGCCCACATTCCAGACGAAGTACAGACTCTCCCGAAAAATAGCGCCTTGTATTGTTTTTTTATAAGTGATTATTTTAATTTGCCACACACTTTCATTCGCTTCACTGTCGAATGCAACAAAACATCTTCCTAAAGAAAAGTCAGCATATATACATCTACATCTACATGGGATACTCTGCAAATCACATTTAAGTGCCTGGCAGAGGGTTTATCGAAACACCTTTATACTATTCTCGCGTTCCATTCTCGAAATACGCGCGGGAAGAAAGAACACCTGAATCTCTCCGTTCGAGTTCTGATGTCTCGTATTTTATGCTGTTGATATTTTCTACCTATGTAAGTGGGAGTCAAAAATATATTTTCGCATTCGGAGGGGAATGTTGGCGATTGGAGCTTCGTAAGGAGCCCACGTCGCAACGATAAGTTCCGTTGTTGTAATGATTCCCATTCCAGATCATTTCCATAACGCTGTCTCACCTGTATCGTTACAATACAAAACGAGCTGCGCTTCTTTGGACTCTTTTGATGTCCTCCGTCAAACCCACCTGATGAGGATCCCACACTAGGCAGCAATACTCCAAAACAGGACGGACAAAAATAATATATGCAGTCTCTTTAGTAGTTTTGTTGCATCTTTTAAGGGTTCTGCCAATAAAACGCAGTGTCTAGTTCGCCTTTCGCTCAACGTTATCTACGTGGTCTTTCCTGTTTAAGTGTGACGTAATAGTAATTCCTAGGTATTGTATGGAGTTTACGGCCTTCACTTTTGATTGATTTATCTTGTAAACAAAGTTTAACGGATTTCTTTCCATACTCACGTGGACGATTTCACAGCAATTATAAAAAATGTTCAAATGTTTGTCAAGCTTATGGGACTTAACTACGGGGTCATTCGTCCATAAACTTAGAAACTACTTATGAACTACTTACGAACTAGGACGGCACAAATATCCATGTCCGAGGGGGGATTCGAACCCCCGACCGTAGTGGCCGTGCTGACCGTGACTGGAGCGCCTGAGTCACCTCGGCCACCGCGGCCGGCAGCAATTATAAATAATGAGTCAATTACCAACTTTTAAACCGTACTGCTAACTTATTTAGATAGTTCTACAGTTGGATTTGATCTTCATATGATTTTACTAGACGGTAAATGACGGCGTCATCTACAAACAACCCAAGAGAGCTGCTTAGATTTTCTCTCAAATCGTTTATGTAAATAAGGAACAGCAGAGGACCAATGACACTACCCTGTGGAACGCCCGATATCACCTCTGTTTTAGTCGATGCTTTATCATCGATTACTCAAACCTGTCTACTCTCTGACAGGAAATCCTCTATCCAGTCGCAAATTTGGGGCGATATACCATAACCACGCTATTTAATTGAAAGGCGTTTGTGGGTTACGGTGTCAAAAGCTTTCTGGAAATCAAGAAATACGGAATCGATTTGTGAACCCTTGTTGATAGCACTCATCACTTCGTGTGAGTATAGAGCTAGTTGTGTTTCGCATTGACGTCAGTGAAACAGATCTGTAGTTTAGTGGGTTAGTCCTACTACCTTTCTTGAATGTATGTGTGGCCTGTGCAACTTTCCAATCTTCTGGTACAGATCCTTCTTTGAGAGAGCGGTTGTATATGGCTATCAAGTAAGGAGCTATCGCTTCAACAAAATCAGAGAGAAATCTAATGGATACCGGTATACAGTCCGGACCAGACAGAAGACTTGTTCTTGTTAAGTGATTTAAGTTGTTTCACTACTCCGAGTATATCTACTTCAACGTTCCTCATTCTGGCCTATGTTTGCAATTTTAAATCTGGAATATTCGTTTCGTCTTCTTTGGCGAATGAGTTTCTAAAAGCTATGTTTAGTAACTCTGCTTTAGTAGAGCTATCATGGACAGGATCGCCATTACTATCACGTAGTGAGGGTATTGTTTGTGTTTTTCCCCTAGTATATTTAACAAATAACCAATATCGCTTTGAGTTTTCAGTTAAATTTCGAGAAAGAGTTTCGTTGTGAAAAGTATTGTAGGCATCTCGCACTGAAGTCCTCGCTACATTTCGAGGGTCTGTGTAGGATCGTCAATCCTGGGGATTTTGTGTTCGATTAAATTTATCATGCCTTTTCCGTTGTTTTTGCATTTTAGTCCTGATCTGTTTTGTGTATCAAGAGGGATCATCTCCTTCTTTTATTAATTTATTTGGTATAAAACTGTCAAATGCTGTCGATACCAGTTCTTTGAATTTGAACCACATCTGGTCTACACTTACGTTTATGCTTAGGAATGAGTGGAAATTGTCTTTTAAGAAGCAATGTATTGTATTTCTATCTGCTTTCCTGAAGAAAAATACTTTTTCGTTTATTTTTGGTAACTTTAGGACTTTCGCAATGCAAGCTCTGTGTTCACTAATACCTGTATCAGTTTTGATGCACGTCATGAGCTCAGGATTATTTTTTGCTAAGAGATCTAGTGTGTTTTGACATCCATTTACAATTCTAGTTGGCTTTGTGCAATTCACCGCCTATTATCTGTTTCTGTCCCAGTTTTAGCGTTCAGTAACATAGATTGTGCAGACACCATTGTAGCACACTTTATCAATACATTTTCCGTAATAAATCATTCAGTAGGCAGTGAAATGCGCACATACTCGGCAACAGATTGAAAGAATCATTCCAGAACATATCCCCTAGATTTGTTCTCCACTAAATGTTTTCTTCAAGTGGCGCAAGTTCAGTAACTACTGTAATTAGGATTCAGTTATACGAAGATCAGGAACAGTGTTAGATATGTCGCTTGTTGATTCACGACATATAAACAAACATTATGGAACAACTGGCATTCCGTCTTATTTAAAACAGTCGTAAGCATAGCACTAGCAATTTACTGCATAGATGTAGCCAGGATATGATTTCCGGGAGGGTTTGGACACTGGAATAACGTGTACTGTTAATAGAACTGAAAACGGCACTAATACAGTATAAAGTACACTACTCGCCTTTAAAATTGCTACGTCGAGAAGATATGCAGACGATAAACAGGTATTTATTGGACAAATATATTATACTAGAATTGACATGTAATTACATTTTAACGCTGTTTGGGTGCATAGATCCTGAGAAATCAGTACCCAGAAGAACCACCTCTGGCCGTAATAATGGCCTTGATACGCCTGGGCAACAGAGCTTGGATGGCGTGTACAGGTACAGATGCCCATGCAGCTTCAACACGATACCACAGTTCATCAAGAATAGTGACTTACATATTGTGAGGAGCCAGTTGCTCGGCCACCATTGACCAGACGTTTTCATTTAATGAGAGATTTGGAGAATGTGCTGGCCAGGGCAGCAGTCCAACATTTTCCGTATCCAGAAAGGCCCGTACAAGACCTGCAAAATACTGTCGTGCATTATCCTGCTGAAATGTAAGGTTTCGCAATGATCGAATCAGGGGTAGAGCCACGGGTCTTAACACGTCTGAAATGTAACGGCCACTGTTCAAAGTGCCGTCGATGCAAACAAGAGGTGACCGAGACGTGTTTCCTATGGCTCCCCATACCATCACGCCGGGTAATACGCCAGTATGGCGATGACGAATACACGCTTCCAATGTGCGTTCTGCACCCAGGTTCGTCGTTGCGTACACCATCGCAAGCGCTCCTGTCTGTGATGCAGCGTCAAGGGTAACCGCAGCCATGGTCACCGAGCTGATAGTCCATGCTGCTGCAAACGTAGTCGAACTGTTCGTGCAGATGGTTGTTGCCTTCAAACGTTCGAAAATGTTCAAATGATTTTAAATCTATTGGACCAAACTGCGTGGTCATCAGTCCGTAGCTTACGAACTACTTAAACTAAGTTAAACTAACGTAAGGAAAAACACACACACACCCATGCCCCAGGGAGGACTCGAGGTTCCGACGGCGAGCAACCGCGCGCTCCGCAACGAGACGCCTTAGACCGCTCGGCTACTGCACCGCGGCCCTTGCAAACGTCCCCATCTGTTGACTCAAGGATCGAGAAGTGGCTGCACGATCCGTTTCACCCAGATGCCTGTCATCTCGACTGCTAATGATACGAGGCCGTTGGGATCCAGCACGGCGTTCCGTATTACCCCCTGAACCCACCGATTCGACATTTTACTAACAGTCACTGGATCGGGAGCAGCGCGACCAACAAAGTCGCGATACGATAAATCGCAATCGCTATAGGCTACAATCCGACCTTTATCACAGTCGGAAACGTGATGGTACGCATTTCTCGTCCTTACACGAGGAATCACAACAACATTTCACCAGGCAAGTCAGCTGCTGTTTGTGTATGAGAAATACTTTGGAAACTTTCCTCATGTCAGCACGTTGTAGGTGTCACACCGACCGCCAACCTTGTGCTCTGAAAAGCTAATCATTTGCATATCACAGCATATTCTTCATGTCGGTTATATTTCGCGTCTGTAGCACGTCATCTACGTGGTGTAGCAATTTTAATGGCCAGGAGTGTATATTATTTAAAGGACTGGATATTAGAAAGTCATCACCAACTTTCTCTTCATGATGCGAATATATACTCTTAGCACCTACTTACATAGGGAGACATGATCATCAAATTAAGAGAAAACAGTTCGAAAACAAAAAGATGTAGGTGTCCCTTTCCCCAGGAGCTATTAGAGAATGGAACTGTACAGATATATCATAAAAAGTGTTCGATGAACCCTCTGTCATGCATTTCATTTTAACTCTCAGAGTTTCCATGTAAATTTAGATGGTATAGAAAGCAAAGCATACCTTATATCGATGATAGGCAAATGAGGATCGAAACACCGACGGTTATCAGAAACGTAGCGCATGAAGATTTCATTAACTTCTAAAGCATTATCGAGAAACACTCCCTGACTTAAATTTTTGCTGTAAGTGAAATCTGTCAGTGGCAAAAAATAAGTATACAGATATTCATCGAGTAGACGGAAACGTTGATTCTTTTACGTAGAGTAACAGGAACTAATAGAGGTGTTGTAAATTTGCTCAAAACTATAAAGCAAAATGACACTCCAACCCCCGACAGAGCTCGTCACTTTCTACACAGAAACTATGCTGGATTTAGTACCCGACATTAGCATAATTTACGGTGTGTACCTTGAGCAGGGAATTGTTCGTAGTTGTTGGAAAACAAGAAAGTGATACTTATCTATGAGAAGTAGACAAATTAATGCAAGACACCTGGGAAAATACTAAGAACAGTGCTCATTATTTCAGTAGTAATCACTGCAATTGTTAGTGCTTTTAACCCACTATCAGACAAGACGGTTAATTCCTTCGTGCACCAAAGTTTTCCGTTAGCTGGAGGACCATGATTTCTACCCAGGTGTGCACTTCTGAGTCTGAAAAATGCCTTTGGCCATGAATATCTTTCCTCAGGGCTCCAATAATATTGGAATCGCATGGAGAGATACAGGGACTGCCTGAAACATGTTAACCGTCTCCCAGTCTTCAAAAATGTAGGCGAACTTTGTCCTGATATCCAGAAGGATGGCACTTTTTGTTAGCTTTGCAAACATTTCGGGAAGGGTTTGAACCCCATAAACCACCCCTCTGACTACCACCAAGCTTTACTTCAAGATAGGAGGACCGACGACCTGTTCGCTGCTTCTGCGTGGGGACAACAACGATAAAGAAGAAGGCAAGTTAGTGAACAGAAACTTTCACTGCATGCACTGACGGTGCATGTAGTTCTATGGTCCTCACGTGCAGTGCTTCGTAATTAAACCTTGCGAGCCGCGTGGGAGTAGCCGAGAGGTCTGGAGCGCCACGTTACGGTTCGCGTGGCGTCCCGCGTAGGAGGTTCGAATCCTCCATCGGGCATGGATATGTGTGTTGTCCCTATTTCAGCTTAACTTAGTTTAATTAGTTTGTAAAACTAGGGACTGATGACCAACGCACATTTGCACTCCTGTGCATACGGTAGTCTTGTTGTTCTGTACCTGGTGTACATAAGCAACAACTTCAGTATATATAAACATAAGGTTTTTTGGAAACCTTAGTCTAGTAAACCTGAAAGATCACTCTCCTTCTATAACTATAACAATGCAGTAGTAGAATATTTAACACATTTAAATAAGAGACTTGTAACAATAAATAGCTAAATATTTTACTCCAAGTAAAGTGCTACGCTAGCCAGTCAGGGAACTGGTCTCCATCTTACGTCTTACTGTCTGATGAGAGTACTAATCTTAGATATGTTGTTAACTGTCATGTCATTACAAAGAACACAATTTCGGTTTAAAGACATACCTGCTGAGCTGGCCATCCTTGCCGGCTCCATGCACTTTCCAAGACCTGTGGTTGGCCAACGACGCTGCAGTGAAGTGTGCCGAACACTGGAGAGAGATATGAGTCTGCTATGGACAGTAATGACGTGTGATGTGTGAAAATCATGACTGTCTATATGAATTTATAATTAGTACTTAGTTTTATTTGTAATCTAGTATATGTAGCCTTATTAAGTAATTGAAGTATTTTATCCATTCAGCAACTGTTCAGATTATAAATTAATTAAATTCAGCAACCAGTTGCTTGTGGTTATTTATTTATTTATTTTAACTTTAACGACCGGTTACGGGCGCTTGAGTGCCCTTCTTCTGGTCTCTATACAGACAAACAAGTGATTGGTATACAACAAGGCTTTTATACGTTCTATAGCCTTATTGTATACCAATCACTTGTTTGTCTGTATAGAGACCAGAAGAACGGCACTCAAGCGCCCGAAACCGGTCGTTAAAGTTAAAATAAATAACCACAAGCAACTGGTTGCTGCATTTCATTAATTTATATTAATTAATTACAGATGTAGCTCAGACACGATTAAATAAGTAAATTACAAAAGAATCATACGATGTAAAAAGCGTTTTGAAGGCTTTTCAGTGTGCAGTTGCCTTAAAACGGCAAATTTTCACAATTCTAAAATAGTTTAGCCACAAATAAGACATTTCCAGTCATTTTATTACAACAAATAGTACCTATAACGAGCTGCGGCGGAATAGCCGTGCGCGCTAAGGCGCCCCGCTGACTGGCGCGCGGCCGTTCGCTGTCGGAGATTCGAGTCCTCCCCCGGGCATATGTGTGTGTGTGTGTGTGTGTGTGTGTGTGTGTGTGTGTGTGTGTGTGTGTGTGCGTGTGTGTGTGCGTGTGTGTGTGTGTGTGTTGTTCTTAGGATACGTTGCTTTAAGTCATTTGTAAGTTTAGGGACTGATGACTGCTGCAGTTAGGTCTTCACAAACATTTGAACAATGGAACCTGTAACGACTGGCTTTCGAGAAATCCTGAGTTTTCTCAGTATTTGGACTTTCTTTATAGCGGCATATATTTTTCATGTCTAAGTTACATATTCAAAACCCACGAAATACTTGCTTTCACTTAACAGCCAAATATGGTGACTTCATTTCCGTACCGTAAAGAGCAGCCTCCCTCCTCCCCATAGGCTAGGCAGAGACCCACGTCAAGGATTTCTGACACGCTATATATTGCCTTACACGTGCGAAAGCCTACCCACCCAGCGGCTTGTACGTTGTGTCCTCAGAAACGCGGCACGTAGACCGCATACGTTCAAATACCCGCTCAGTGCGACAGCGACTTAAGAAATGAGGAGGTTCTCAGCACAATTGAAGAGGAAAGAAATGTACGGTTAATACTGACAAGAAAAAGGGACGCGCAGATAACATCTGTTAAGATATCGGCTCCAAAAAATATTGGAATCGCATGGGGAGATATAGGGACTGTCTGAAGCAGGTTAACGGTTCCCCAGCCTTGAGAAAATGTAGGCGAGCTCTGTCCTGATCGTTCTGGATATCCAGAATGATGCCACTTTTTCTTAACTTTGCAAACATAGTATAAGACAGAATTGCAGAAGGTAAAAATTTAGAGGAAGGCTGAGATTGGAATACATCCAACAAATTACTGAGAACAAATATTGCAAGTGCTGCTCTGTGGTAACCAGGTGGGGGTAGGACAAGAATTCCCAGCATCACATCAGACATAAGAACGATGAGTAAGGAAAAATTGTTAGAAACGTGAGGGAAAAAAAAAAAAAAAAAAAAAAGCCTAAGCGTATATACTTCGCCGTATCCTACACTGTCACCAGTGTCAACAGACCAAAATATATGTAGGTTAACTAGTATCATAGATAGTTGCTGTTTAAGAATAAAACTTGTAACATGTACATAGAAATCCTGAAACTGACGGAAAGGAACTCGAAATTAATCGCTAGGTAATAACAAAAACCTAAAAGTAGCATAAAGTTATCGGCAGTAGGAAAACAAGACGGAAGTCAGTAAGCAGGAAAACAAACGTAAGTATACTTAATAGAGAGCTGATAAGCATGCGCCGAGTTTGATTATAGATAATCTGGATTGATTTCTTCTCAAAGAGCAGTGTCAGGGTGCCTCGCGCATTCCCGTAAATGCAACAGCGAGGTAGCAACACCTACCGCGCAGAGCTTGCCCAGCGTAATCAGTCCCCCCTACGCAAAAAGCACCGACGAGTTTCCACGGTGGTCAACAAACCCTGAGAGTGTTGGCAGTGAAAATACGAAAATTTAGGCTCTCGCTCTTTTTGCCGTAGTCCCCCAAAGGCAGTGGCAATGGGGACATTTTGCACAGCGTACGCACCACTTAGCTGTTTTTACGGCTGTTAATTTTCAGTCCGATTCTAGAGTCAGCGGCCTCAGCGGGCATTCCACGGCTCGTGATTACCTAGCGGACGCTTCGAAACGTGGCGTTGAAACGCGTGTCGAAAGTCGACCGTTAATCTTCTCGCCTGCTCGTAACGAGACTTTGATTTACGGCGGGGCTTGATTTGCATCGAACAAGTTCGTCTCTACTCTGGATGACCATTCATCTAGATAACCCACGCTTCACCGAGGCACCTGCATTAGGCGTTATTACTGACTGGGCTGAGCACTTCTGCAGCGCATTCCTCCATCATCTTGGGGTACGCACGACTCCAGTGAACAATATAAGTACGCGGGAATTAGATATTTTCATCCTTTATCTCTCTTTCCATCTCGTTTACTCCGCATTTCCAGTGTACAGTGCAATCACGAAGATAAGTGGAGTAAGACTCCAAACGACTTAGTGTGTAACGCACCTCTAACACAAAGGTTATTCTCACCAAAATATTGAGAAAACAACCTTGTTAACACAATAATAGCTTGACTGTTGTTAAGGTTCAGACTACAATTACATTACTGAAACACATTTTGATTAAGTCTGTATGAAATAGAATAGAATTAGTGTTCCTGAGGAGTGCCGTAGGTAAGTGTGATACGCCCGCTATTATTTTCTCTGTACATAATGATCTGAAGGACAAGGTGAGTACAAAAATACGGCTGTTTGCTTGTGATCCCGTGATGAACGGAAAATTGTCTACTTGAGTATCTGTAGGCTACAAGATTACTTACATAAATTTCTACTTGGTTTGATCGGTAGCAAATAGCTTTTAAATGCAAAGAAAATATAATGCATATGAATAGGAAACATAGTCCCATAATGCTCGAATTGAGAAATTGTAGTGTACCGATTGTAACCCTCCGTTGCCCGGGTATTTATTTATTTATTCCTGCCTTGAGTTAGTAATTCTCCTATCCCTTCTCTCTCTGTTCATCTCGTTTCTTCTAAATATATCTTACATTTATCGGAGAATTTGTAAGAAATAATGTTGCATAATGTACAAAATTATACATGTTATGTCCAAACAAAGAATGGTAGCAATCAAAATTCAAATGACATATAAAATCCGCACGATCTCATATTTATTGAGTTATATGTTGTATAATTGTATAATTTTTCAGGAAGATATTCATTGCATAAGTGCTGTATGACTTAAAATCTGTTGCGAATACAATCAGCAGTAAAGAAGTAATAAATTAAAACCTGAAACTTCCTGGCAGATTAAAATTGTGTGCCGGAACCGGGACACGAACTTGGGACTTTTGCCTTTCGTGAGCAAGCGCTCTACCGACCGAGCTATCCCGACAAGACTCACCAATGCTGCCTCACAACTCTACTTCCGCCAGTACCTCACCTCCTACTTTCCAACCTTCACAGAAGCTCTCCTGCGAAACATGCAAGACCAGCATTCCTGGAAGAAAGGATATGGTGGAGATATGGCTTAGCCACAGCCTAAGGATGTTTCCAGAATGAAACTTTCACTCTGCAGCGGAGTAGGAGGCGAGGTACAGGCGGAAATAGAGTTGTGAGGCGGCATCGTGAGCGGTGTCGCGATAGCTCAGTCTGTAGAACGCTTGCACGCGAAAGGCAAAGGTCCCAGCTTCGTTTCCCGGTTTCGGCACACAATTTTAATCTGCTAGGAAGTTTCATATCAGCGCACACTCCGCTGCAAAGTGAAAGTTTCATTCTAGATTAAAATCTGATGCATGATGGAGCGGTTTTCCATGAACTTTACTGTTTATGTGCTCAAATCTCATTAACTACGTGTCGTACTGTGATACAATTTCGCAGCTACATTCAGCTATATGTGTGTATACTGTCTGTAAAATTTCCTGAGGCTACAATTTGTAGTGTAAAAATTATAAATTGTAACACCATACCGAATGCTGTAGGTTTAGTCCATGAACAGCGGAGAAGGAGTAAGAGAGAAACATCATTCCTTTTATAATTTTATTGTGGTTGTCAGCGAGAAGAAAGTTTGAAATTTTGTTTAAAGTTGGTTGCAAGTCACTAAGTACTGTCACTCTCATACTGTGCGTGAATAAAGTCTCGTCGCATTATGAGTCAGTTTCTTGCAACTATATTGTTTATGACGTTGTATCTCCTGAACCACGTGTCGTTTGTGGTTCTTACCCCGACAGCTTTGTTACCTCACGGTAAGGAATATGTTCATAAAATTTGGTTGAAATCGGTCCCGTGGTTTAGGATGAAATATGGAACACGGTCATTTGATGCAGCAGTTTCTCTCGTATTTCATAGTTCATGACGTCATATCTTCTGAACAATGTGTTGTACGTGAACCTCATGCATTGAAGCTTACGTGTGCAAAATTTCATAAACATTGGAAGAAAATTGTAGATACGTATACAATACGTACACACAAACATATGGACACTCTGTTTTATATATAAAGAACAAGATGTAAGCTTAACGTTCCAATGCCACATGAAATGCAACAAGCATGGAAGGACAGTTGTGAGGAAGGCGTATGATCGACTTTTGTTCTTGGTCACAATATTGGGAAGATGTGGTTGATCTGTATAGGAGATCGCGGGTAGAACACTGGCGCGATGAGCATAAGGTCGTATTAAAGGCACACATAGCAGCAATTCAGTGCCAAGAAATCAGATTTATCATCACTACGTTCAAGGGTCTAAGTTCTCAACTAAGAGAGCAAACAGCAAGGGTCATCGGTCGCTAGACTCACGCGCGACTAACTTAAAATTACTTATAATAAAAACTATAAATAAACCCATACCTGAAGGAGGGTTCCAACCTCCGGCGTGAGCGGCCCCGCATTCCTTGTCATGCTGGCCATCGCGAGGTTCGATCAACAAGCCATTACTGAAGAGATGCTACGGGAAATTGGTTTGAAATCCGCGGAAGAAAGGCTACCTTCTTTGCGGTGAATACTGTTTAGGAAATTTAGGTTGCCGATTTTTACTGTCACCAGTATAGGTTTCACGTAGGACCACGTAGTTAAGATAACAGGAATTATGACTTGTATGGAGGCATAAAGGCGTTTCTCCCTCGCCCTATTTGCGAGTGTAACACAAAAGGAAATTGTGGTGTCGCACAAGTACAAAGTGCGCGCCACTTACTTTCCCCGCGCGCCGCCATGCACGCACGGCGCGGCGTTCTTACGACGTCAGCCACGAGCGCCCTATGCTGCAACTACGCTCGTGGCCACGACTGCTGCATCGGCCACTTGGGAATCAGATAGGCACCAGTTAAGACTTGGCTATCGGATAGGCACTAGGAATCATCAGTAGGAATCATCTAAACTATGTATCAACATTCTACTAGTCCTCTGCTCTCCAAGTTAAGTAATGTATTATTTCTTTGAAATATATCTCTTATACTAATGTAGCTTAGATTTTTCTAGTTTCTGCTGTCCCACTGGCTGGTCACCTCCGTACCTGCACACACGTGCATCCTATTTTGCTGTGTCGGTCTCTCTCCACTCGGCCACCGACACCCAGGACAACCGGCGGAAGCAGGACACAAAAGTGGCGACGAGGATGGGATACAAAAGAAATTAGCGGAAATTGTACGAGGTAGACTCTACTTGCGTTGTATGTAGGTAGATGTTTAAGGTGTGTCAAAAGTCGCAGTATACAATCTCATTTTAATAATCTCAGCAAAACTGGGTCAGGTGGTCTATCTTTGACGCTATGTGCCGAACATAGGCATCGTCACATCGAAATCATCCATCTTGAATCTAAGTCAATTTTTTATGGAAAAGGGTCTTGATATATATCTGGTAACATCAGCATTTTATGACAAGTTAATTCCTGTAAACTGACTCAACATAGTGTAACGATTATTATATGTTGCACATTCCGTATATCGCGAGTTTTGTATTGCCAACACTGGAGATACAACCATTTAGCATCCTTAAGTAAAAGTCTACCACCAGATGTGTAATTTCTAATATTCTCGTACTCTGTTTAAAATACTATGGTTCAAATACATTTACGTGATACCGTAATGTTTATTTAAAGAACGTGTTAACCTTTACCGTCTTTTTACATAATATTGTGTTTTGATACTTTCGGAAATAACAATCACAACCACTAAGAATGCATTATACACAGTTGCGGAATGTGCTGTTCCCATAAATTCGTTTACCAATATAAATACAGCAGCATTACAGGCTGTAACTATTGTAACATTATTACATATTTACCTTGTTTTTAAATAAATTAGGGTAGATCATGTTTTATATTTTTTAGAAAACCAAGAGATCGAGCAAGTCAAGAAGTTTTGCTACCTGGGAAGTTTAGTCACCCCTGAGGGGGAACTATCGAAGTTATAGGAAACAGAATAAATATGGCTAATGGGGCATTTGCAATGCTGAGACCAATCTGGAAATCAAAGGAACTTAACAGCTATACAAAACTACGCATATTCAATACAAATGTCAAGTCGGTACTGCCCTATGGGTGTGAATCATGGAAAATCAACAAACAGCTGATTAGCAGACTTCAAATATTTTTGAATAGAAGCTTGAGGAATATCTTGAGGATATGGTGGCCACAAGTAATCTCCAACGAAGAACTATTAAAAAAGAACTGATCAAACACCCATTGATATTGAGATATGCCTTAGGAAATGGAAGTGGATTGGGCATATAATAAGGCATGGCAAAGACAATGTGGCAAGACAAGTTCTTGAATGGAATCCACAAGGCAGCAGGAGAAGAGGCAAACCAAGGAATACATGTAGAAGGAGTGTAGTAGCAGAAGGGACCAACAAAGGAGTGAAGGCCTGGACTGAAATCAAGACAGTGGCGCAGAACTGGGTCCGGTGACGGAAGTTCGTTGATGCCCTATGCTGCACTTATGAAATACAGGAAATAAGTAAGTCAAGTCATGTTTTATATATCACTGGATCCTAAATCATTTCAGTAATCTGTCAGATAATACGAAGTTATTGAAGAACTTAACAAAAATACTATGATACTAAACAAATCCGTAATTTACAAAAATTAATCCAGAAATGGATACACGTTAAAATTACGAGTTCAAATAACAGTACACCGAAACACTAATTACAAACTATTGACCTAAACATGTAAAAATCATGAATAGAACCAATAATTTATGTAAGTCTAATATGTAAATTTATAAAGTCAAATGTAAGCTTTTTATTTGTGTGACTAGTTTAAATGAAATTATCGTAACTAGATGCATCCATGTGGCCTCAATAATTAATTATTGCAAAACAAAAGTAAAAAAAAATTAATGACTTATTTCAAATGTTAGTTTAACGTTTATATAAATACTACATAATTCAATGTTGTTTCCATGATTACGGTGGCATGGCTGGAAATATTTAGAGGGTAGCCATATTCACTATCTCTGTACTTGGCAGTGAAAGTGTGAGCTGCCCTGCAATACGCTGCTGTTTTTATTTTCAGGCATAGTGTAACAAATGTCTGTGCCTATAACATATTTTACCATTTAGTGGATTGCAGACTATGATAACAGGGTCTTCAAGAACAAAGATGAGTATACTTTTAATGTAACCCTTCTACGATGGAATGGTTTGTGGAATGGCTGTTACAATAAAATAAATCTCCGTTATTTATGAGAAATTATTGTGGCAGCTTAAACTATTCCGACAGAGGTGCTGCTTCAATATCACTTACGGTTCAAAAGTTATAAGATCCCTCTCTAACAGGAATGAACCATGCAGAAAATTCTGATGATTTTTTTAAATGTATCAGAAGTCCCTTTCCATAAAAATAATTGATTTAGATTCAAGACGGATAATTTGAAGATGGCGCGTAGGTTCGGTTCATACCGTAAAAAGATAGATCACCTCACCTTTACCCTACTGAAATGTTCAGGTTTCCTAATTCCTGCAAAATGTTTCAAATAAAAGGATGCAGTGAGACTTTTGATCACCGCGTAGATGTAAATGACAAACATCAGTCGTGGGTAAGCTGTTTCGTTACAATGATACTGCGAAATCACACTTGGAGCATCCATGAAAAATAATCTATCGGATGATTCAGCCTATAATTACTTTTGCGCGCAAATTATGACACAATACTGCGTATCAGTACCCAGCATAGGAAACTGGTAATGGCTGATGCAACTTTCGGTGTCGTGGCACTCGCCGCATCGGAGGGTATCGTATCATTAACCGAGGGGAACGATGTGAGCCAGGTCATAGAAGGCAACGAAATAAATCGCAGCCTCTTAACGGCAAAGAGAATTTTCTGCAAGGTGACGCACCTCAACTTGCGCGGCATCAATGAGTGGGAAGCGCACGTCCTAAGAGGTCGGTCATGTTTCGGTCGTATGACAAAATCAAAGAAGTGTTAACATTTACTGGAAAACATATTATAGTGATAAGAAAAGTGTTTAAGAGTTATAGATGTGAAGTCATTAGAAGTATAGCTAGAGTATTATCCAGGAAATGAAACTGTCTTCCTTAAGAAACGACTTATTACTGGACTTGAAAAGAAATTTCAGTTTTCGCCGTAGCTGCATCATCGTCGAACCAGCGGTGAGCTCACCCGTCACACCTGAAGAAGAGAACCATCCGCGCAGGACTTCAGTTAAGAACAGGCGAAATGTGACCGTTTTGGCCTCTTCCCATCGCCAGCTTGCGAGTATGGTACGGACAGATGACGCATGGCATCGTATCTTGTTAACCCTAGCTGCACTAAGGTATTTTACGTTACACGGAGCTCCAAGCAAAGGCAAATTTTGCTCGTATTAAGATAAGATGTGAATCCTGTAAAATGCGTTTATTTTTTTGTCTTTGCCATCAGCTGTTGTCTGCCAAACATGTGTACATTGCGTTATCCTTATTGCAGTATTGCCGTCTTGGATTACATGCAGGTATAGGACCGAAAGAGTTACTTACGCAGTCTTGTAAAATGTCGTTTAAATGCTATTACTTACAATAATTTCAGCAGTTATTAGGTATGTTACACTTGTAAATAGCTAGGATGTACTGAAATTAAAGGTGATGGCCACAGATTTTACATAACACTTTTTCTCCATGCTTGGTGGTTGTAGCGAAGACACTAAGAATTATTATCACATGGAGTACCAACCTAGAGCAAAATGTGCCCTTGTGCATAAAAAGTCTGTATTTTATTTGCAGTTTTTAAAATTGTAACCATAGAATGTACGGTGTAGTACCTTATAAGGCGAGAGACAAATAAAAAAAAGACCGATAAACAAAGAAGGTCTTTTATTATGATTTTTTTTGCCGCGGTGGAGCGGCAAAGCGCATTCAGACACTGTGCTACGATGCGCGAGACCGTTCCCGTCGGGGGTTCGAATTCCCCCTCGGGCAGGGATGTTTGTGCCGTCTTTAGTATAAGCTAGTTCATAAGTAGTTTGTAAGTTTAGGGACTGACAACCTCTTAGTTAAGTCCCATAGGCTCTACAAACATTTGAATTTTGATTTTATTATGATTTTTTAATAAAAGAAAAATGTACGGGCAATTTTTGCCCGTGCTTAATTGCTTGTAGGGCTAAGATCTGAGTGCCGCTTATACGTAACTTCTGATGACCATCGTGTTCGGGATTGGTGCAGTCAGGGGCAGAGACCGCATCCTGCCAATATCGTGGAGAAACGCACAGGCGTAACTCATGGTATGGGGAGACATAGCGTACGCATTCAGGACACCACTAATCGAGTTTCGACAGAAATAGACGGAAACGATACCTCATAGACATTCTGCACCGGGTTTTCTAAATTGATTTTTCGTATGGGCAGTCGTTGGCATCGTAAAGCCTGATACAGTGGAAAGTTAGTCAAAGCATAAGGGAGAGGTGGGTGAAACAACTATTATCTGAAATCAAAAGCTATGAGCGTATAGAAAATTAAATAACATTTGAGACAAGATCACGAAATTTGACAAAAAATCGCAAAGTCGCAAAAAACGGCTTTTATTAATTAAAGAAAAACGGCAACTCCGGTTGGAAAATGTTAAATTAGAAAGTTATACGCCTAAAGATAAAATATTGATTACTTTTTTGTAGACAGACTGTCGATTGCTTTGTTACGTTTCGAGATATACCGAAACAACATTTAAAAACTTTCAAACATTATCTTATTTATAACTCGTCAACATTCATATTCCAAACATACCATTTGCCGGGATTATGACACGAGATAAGGCAAAAAAGTATTTGTTCGAGAATTGTAAAAGTATTAGGTATTTTTCGAGATATATCGATTTTCAAAAACTGAGTGTTTCTCGAAAATTGCCTGTAGTTGCTCAAGGATCGAGCTAGAGAACGGTTTCTTGTCTGTTTTCTTCACGAAGTGTGTAACATCATGGTATTAAATAGTTTAGATTAATTATAAATATCAAAGAATGAATATGAAAACCTTGCACTTTATTGGGCCTTTTTATGTTGTTTAGATATACATTCCTGGCCATTAAAGTTGCTGCACCACGAAGATGACGTGCTACAGACGGGAAATTTAACCGACCAGAAGAAGATGCTGTGATATGCAAATGATTAGCTTTTCAGAGCATTCACACAAGGTGCTGACATGAGGAAAGTTTCCAACCATTTTCTCATACTCAAATAGCAGTTGACCGGTGTTGCCTTGTGAAACGTTGTTGTGATGCCTCGTGTAAGGAGGAGAAATGCGTACCATCATGTTTCCGTGATATAGGGCGGATTGTAGACTATCGCGATTGCGATTTATCGTATCCCAACATTGCTGCTCGCGTTGGTCGCGATCCAATGGCTGTTATCAGAATTTGGAATCGGTGGGTTCCGGAGGGCAATACGGAACGCCGTGCTGGATCCCAACGGCCTCTTATTACTAGCAGTCGAAATGACAGGCATCTTACCCGAATGGCTGTAAATGATCGTGCAGCCACGTCTCGCTCCCTGAGTCAACAGATGGGGACGTTTGCAAGACAACAACCATCTGCACGAACAGTTCAACGATATTTGCAGTAACATGGACTATCAGCTCGGAGACCATGACTTTAGTTACCCTTGACGCTGCACCACAGGCAGGCGATGGTGTACGCAACGACGAACCTGGCAAAACGTCATTTTTTCGGATTAATCCGGGTTCTGTTTACAGCATCATGATGATCTCATCCGTGTTTGGCGACATCGCGGTGAACGCACATTGGAAGCGTGTATTTGTCATCGCCATACTGGCGTGTTACCCGGGTTGCCATTGGTTACACGTCTCGGTCAACTCTTGTTCGCATCGACGGCACTTTGATCAGTGGCCGTTACATTTCAGATGTGTTACGACCCGTGGCTCTACCCTTCACTCGATCCCTGCGAAACCCTACATTTCAGCAGGATAATGCACGACCGCATGTTGCAGCTTCTGTACGGGCCTTTGTGCATACGGAAAATGTTCGACTGGCTGCGCTGGCCACTACATTCTCCAGATCTCTCACCAATTGAAACGGTCTGGTCAATGGTGGTCGAGCAACTGGCTTGTCACAATATGCCAGTCACTACTCTTAATGAAGTGTGGTATCGTGTTGAAGCTGCATGGGCGTCTGTACCTGTACACGCCATCCAAGCTCTGTTTGACTCAATGCCCAGTCAATCAAGGCCGTTATTACGGCCAGAGGTTATTGTTCTGGGTAGTGATTTCTTTGGATCTATGGACCGAAATTGCGTAAAAATGTAATCGTATGTCAGTTGTAGTATAATATATTTGTCCAATGAATACCCGTTTTCCATCTACATTTCTTCTTGGTGTAGCAATTTCAATGGCCAATAGTGTATGTTCGTTAAAAGATATGCAGAATGTCTTATCTCGTCTTGTTTGCTCTTGCTTGAATTCTATCTGAGGAGTCGGCCTACCAAGCTACTTTATTTCACACTTTTCGTCTGAGCTTATGCTTTGAAATTTGTTTCTAAATGATACTCAACGTTGTTCATTTCTCTTCGATAATAAACACAAAGAATATATGAAAATGCACATTAACACTAAATCACAGTAACTGATTACACTGTTAAGTGACAGTAAGAAAGCCGGCCGCGGTGGCCGAGGTGACTGAGGCGCTTCAGTCACGGTCAGCACGGCCACTACGGTCGGGGGTTCGAATCCCCCCTTGGGCATGGATATTTGTGCCGTCCTAGATCGTAAGTAGTTCATAAGTAGTTTGTAAGTTTAGGGACTGATGACCCCGTAGTTAAGTCCCATAAGATTTAAGAAAAAAAAAAAAAAAAAAAAAAAAAAAAAAACAGTAAGAAAATGTATCTGTTACGATGAGGAGACAAGCTACCTTCGGGTCCGTGACACTAAGCAGCACCCTCTACTAACCTTACGCATGCGCAAAGGCTTCTGGCCCCCTTGTCTATTCAAACAGTTAAATATTTGTTGCAAAAAAGAGTATAAATGTCATTTATCGTCAAAATCGCGACTCATTTGGATAAACGTCCAGAGATATGTGGCAAGTAACAATACAAATGACACTGTTGTTCTCGTACCTGTTAAAAAGAAGATTGGGCTTTAAAAAATTGCTTGCAGTTGGTCTCGACCCTCTACCTTTGACAGCACAGCGCAATGCCGCTAACCACAGGGCTATTTTTGCTAGTTGGAGAGAAGTGGTTTTATTATTATTTATTATCGGATCTTCTCAAGGCTTTTACAATCGTTGCGTCTTTAATTTATTGTTATAATATATATTTTATCAAATATTACGTATTTTTGATTAATCTTCCCGAAGGATTTGTTCATGTGCAAGGCGAGGCGCGCAGTAGCTCCGTTGTCTTGCTTCGGGACCATTCGTGCGTAACCGCCAGAGATTGAGTAGCCAGGAGCAGATGTCTCTACCAGCTCCAGCGTCAATATTCAAATCGGCGTTTTTCCTCTCCCCTCCCAGCCGCGGGAGCGACCATATGCTGCCTCCAGGGGGTTCAGAAGAGAATTGTAACCTCAACCGAGCATGCGCACTGCAACGCTGCGGCTACTGCCGCCTATGTTAGGCGGCCGTTATACGACTGCTATACTTGCTGTCTCCGCGATGTAAAACGTCGACAAAAATAATTTGAATGTGCATATAAAATGATGTAATAGAAAAACGAAACGAATAATGATAGTTTAAAAACACTTTTTATTTACTTTTATTTGAGACGAGGTTTTTTCCTGGTGTTCACCGAACCAGATACATGTCCGAAATAGCAGACACAAGATAAATTCAACGGCGAAGATGAAAATCTATGCTGGACCGGAATTTGAACCCGGATTTTCCGCTTTGGGCCTGCGGTCGCCTTAACCAATTAGGATATCCAGGCACGCATCCCTTCCAACACAAATTCTCAACTTCTAGCCCTTTTCCCGTTGATTCATTTTGCTCGCAGCCTCTGCCGATCAAATCACGTAGCAGTATTACTCGACGTGTGCGAATTGGAACCGAGGATGAAACGTGCAGATCTCTTCAGATCTGAAACACAGAACAGACGTTTGCATGGCTTCGTTCCGTTACTTTTCATTTTCCCTTCTCCTCCGAGAAACTTGAGTCACCTTTTCTCGCCCTCTGGCAATGATCACCGTGTGTTCTCCATCAGGAAATAAACCTATACATGGTTTCTTCTTCAAAATCTGAACGCTGTATTTCATTAGCCCACGCCGTTTTCCATTCCTGACTACATGTCAAGTGGAGTGTACTCACCTCAGTACGTTCAAGTTGTGGTCTTCCGAATGGCGGGTTGTTGCTTTCGAAAAATTGTCTCACAATTATGACTTGCTGTGTCAGTTGTGCAATAATGTTGTGTGCAGTGGTCACGTCAACATGCTTACAACGGTAGACGAAGTTCTGGACGTATACGTAGCACAAACGCCCGCTAAGATCGTCGTACCGTTAAGGCAGCAGTGGCAAATCGTACTACTACCAAAAGACAGATAAGAGGGTTGTGCGCCCAGAAGCGTCAACACTAACTCTCGGCAACCGGTTTCTAGCAGTTGGACTTGGGGCAAGCTCGCCTCTAGCACGTCTTGCGCACACACGTCACATCGACGTGCACTAGTCGATTGCTGCCATCATGGGAGCAATTGGAATATGGATAGCATGCTGTTGTCTCTAGCGATGAAAGCAGATTCTACCTACACCCAAGTGATGGTCGTTTTCGCAAATGATATAGACCTTTAGACCCAGCCCTGGCGAGCGCTGTCTCGTAGAGTGCAATTTGTTCATGACAGTGGTCCAGACCTTATACAATGGATAAGCTACAGCTGTGGTACACTTTTCATATTGGTGGAGGGAACGGTGACCAGTGCTCGCTAATGGCAGAATGTCGTAACACGCGTTCTTTTGTCGTTCTTACAATAAGAAGCTGAAGTATTGTTCCGTCTAGATCATCTTCACCCACACATCGCGCGTGAAACTGAACGTGCTCTGCAATGTGTGCAGCAACTTCCCCGGCCAGCGCTGTCTCCGGATTTGACTCCTGTCTAGCACGTGTGGGATATGATGGGACGACAACTCACGCGTGATACTCGTCAACCAACAACTTTTACAACAGGTCTAGCGGGCGTGGAATAATGTTTCTCAAGACAGTATTTGCACCTGTATAATGAAGTGGATGCTGGAGTCGCCGCCTCCCATGGAGGTTTGACAACATAGTAATAGACGTGTTTCAACATGCTTCGACACCTGGTACTTTCAGTACCACTTGAGCTGTTAATCTGTAAATGTAATTATTTCGTGTATTCGGCATGCAAATTTTCAGCAATAAATCGTGAGTGAATTGGGACATTCTGAGAGGGTGCACTATTTGTTATTTCCGTCAGTGTATAGAGGAAAAAAGAATTACTCTAATGATTTAAATGAATTCCTATAATGCTTAAAACAGTAAGACTATTAACGAAACCTGAAATTTTCGTAGCAGATCAAAAGATTGTGTTTCACGCCTGAACTTTTCAAGATTTTTGTAACAATTTTGCCTCATACGAAGAGGTCTAAAAAGGCCATATCTGCCCGAGCGATCATTGGAGTACTGTGTAAAAATTTGATATACATGGGTTAAGTACTGTTCGAAATTTTTGGTAACAACGATTAAGAACGACATGTCTTCACGTAGTAGTACAAAATACAGATGGGAAAACTTTGAGAACGAATCCACTGATGGTCATTCCTTTCCGGAAACCGTCCGTTTCTACTTGTTCACCGTTCCCTTTTTATCCAATTATTATTCAATAACAGATAATCAAAATAATTAGAAGCTGATTAGTTGGTTTATAAAACACGAACAATAATTTCTGAGATAAAAAGTAAATACGATATTACAGTAATCTATATCTTTCGAAATCTGAATCCCTTTTAATACATAACACGCAATTTGTTTTTCATTTTTTACAGAAAAAAAGAGGAGGAAAGAAAGAAAAGAAAAAAAAGAACAAGTAGGTAGCACAAAGAAACTTAAAAACTAGCCGTCTAAGTGTCACGTAGCGGCTAGGAAGTAAAGGGAAAAATCAATTTATTTGAATACAACGTTTTAGAGAAATTATTAAAAGTTACTTGAGAAATTAAACATTAAATGAAGCAGATGATATCTAAAGATGTACGAATAACAGGAAAAACACTCAAGGGAATTATGCCATCAGACGCTGATATAGATTACGAAGAAATAATCACATTTGGTAATCTGAATTAGGTTAGATCCCCGCCAAATCCTAGGATTTTATCTGCCACTTTTCATTTCTTTCCCCTCAGGTAATGTTACTGATGTAAAAAAATATCGAGTAGGACTGAGGTTAGGAATCCATGTTAAACTCTTCTTCTCTCTTTAACTATCTGGGTAAGTCAGTTCGAAGGTCGGCAGAAGGTAATGGCATACCACCTCCATACATGACCATGGCTAGTAAAGCACTGCAGTGTTGAAACTAATCTTCACAGTGATGACTGTTTTATCTTTTTTATCAGATTTGACTTTATGATGCCTGTAAAACGTATGTATTACACCGAATGAACTTTGTTGTCATTGTAAATTACAACATTATAAAATAGTTCAAAAAGAGTCTGAAACACAACAAGAATGGGTGAGCGCAATTAAATACCGGACGACACCGAGCCGTGAGCTGTATCTAAGGAACGGAAACAGAGACTGGAACAGGACCGGCTACGCGGCCTGCGTGGAACTGGAACGGCCACCCTGCTGCTCGTGGAACTGGAAGTCTGCACAACCGTTCAGTCGTTCCGAACCGAGATCGACAGTTCTTGTAAGTGGAAACACTGCTACCGCTATGTCGTTTCGGAACGGGACAGATAGTTCTTGGAACTGAAAGACACCACAGCCGTTCCGTAGTTCCAGAAGTGTGCCGTCTAATGGGACCGGCTAAGATGACTTAAGTGAACGACGAACTGCATTTTTTAAATTTTATTTTAAAGCCACAAGATGGTGGCAGGCTGGCAGCGGCTTCAGCGCTGCTCCTCAGCCAATAGTACGCAAGAGATTTAACACGAAGGTTAAAAATGTAGGCAAGAAGTGAAAACAGTGCAGAATTTAGACATTTTAAGGAGATAAAATTGGAGAAATGACAATAGCACATAGAGCAGTAAAACACATATTCAGAAATTAAAGTGGGCACAATGATTAAAAGACACATTATGCAGTGTTAAAAACTCTTGGAGATTAAAGGACAGGAGGCGAGAACGAGAGGACACATATAAAAGCACTTGGCAACTCGAAAAGTCGAATATTCGGCCTATTCGGCGGTTGTTGGAGGTTTAAATCTGGAACACTGAACATAAACACTGGCTGACACTGTAACACTCACAATGCACTGATAAAATCTGTTGGCACAGGTTCCCCGCAGGGGATGAAGAGAGAGGAGTCGTGGAGGGGGATGGACAGGAAGTAAGGGGGTGAGGGGGGAAGAGGGAGGATAGTGCAAGGGCTACCAGGAAAGGGGACGGAGAGGAAGGCCGGGGGAGAAGTGGACGGGGGGGGGGAGGAGAAGGATTAAGATTAGTAGGACACAGGGCGTCATCCGGGAGGACGAGGTGATGGACGTTACCCTCGGAGAGGATATGGAGAATGTGGTGGTGAAGGGAGGGAGGGATAACATGGTATTTGCAATGCAGAGGCCGGGGTTGCAACAATAGTCGGGAGTCAAGTTTGTGGGTTACATATAGGAGACGGAGTTGTTCAAGGAACTTGAGCAAGTGCGGGGAAAGGAATAAGGTCATAAGGATCCATGTTGGGTAAGGGAGACGGATGCGGTAACCGAAGTGGAAGACATAGCGTTCAAGGATCTGGAGGGATTGGTAGTGGGCAAGGGGAGCGGAAACCCAAGTGGAGTGGAAAGAGCATAGGATAGGACGCATGATGGAACGGTAGGTGAAGAGGATGGTGGAAGGATTGACTCCCCATGTCTGGCCGGATGGGAGTTGGAGGAGGTTGAGGCAAGAGAGGGCTTTATCATGGACTGTTTGAAGGTGGGGTTTCCATTTCAGGGAGCGGTCACCGGTAAGGCCTAGGAATTTGGGGTTTTGGTTTGTGGGATGCAGTGGGCATGGAGCAAAAGGTGGAAGACGTGGTGATAGGACAGGGTGGTGTGATCTATGATGATTGCCAGGTATTTGTTGGAGTTAATGGTGAGGAGCCACTGGTTACACCAAGTGGAGAATTCTGAGAGATGGGATAGAAAGAGGTGTTGCGATTGGGCGAGGGTAGGGGCAACGGCAAGGAAGGTAGTGTCATGAGCGTATTGTAGGAGGTGGAAAGGAGGCAGGGGTTGTGGGATGTATGCTGAATAAATGAGGTAGAGAAAAGGGTAGAAGACTGAGCCCTGGGGCACCCCAATGGACGGGTAAAACAAATAGGAGTCAGAGTTATTGACTGTGACATAGGATGGGCATCGAGCGAGAAAGGATGAGATGAATTTCATATAATTAACAGGAAGGGCGAAGAGTTGGAGATTGAAAAGGAGACCGAAATGCCATACGCCGTCGTAGGCCTTCTCAATGTCAAGGAAAACGAGGATAGCAGCTCGACAGGTGTTCATGTGGATGGAAAGAAGGTGGGCAAGGCACAGGAGTTGGTTATCGACAGATAATGATGATCAGCAGCCCCATTGGGTGTGGGGAAGGAGTTGGTGTTGACAGAGATGCTGTTGGATGCAGTGTCATAGGATTTTTTCCAGGACCTTGTGAACATCGAAGTGAGGCTGATGGGACGATAAGATGAGGCATCAAAGGGCGACTTGTCGGGTTTAAGAAACATGAGGATATTAAAGGTTTTCCCCAGGTCAGGAAAGAAGCCAGTGTATAGGATGACGATGTAGAGGGAAGCAAGGGCTGTATGAAAAGAAAGGGGGCAGACCTGAAGGTGCCTGTAGGTCAGGCAGTCATTGCCAGGAGCTGTATTGCATTTCATGCAGAGTGTTGTTTCGATGTCGAAGGCAGTGATTGGAATGTTAAGTTCTGTGGTGGGAATGCTGTCCAAGTACTGAATGCCAGGGGCGAGCGGCGGAATGGACGTTGTGGTTCGCGAATGGACGTCCGGGAAAAGGTAATAATCATCCTGGGAATGTAGGGATTAAGAAGGTATCATTGAGGTGGGTGGTGACATAGTGCACCTTATTGGCGCTGTCTGGGAAAGGACGATCATTATGGAGGAGCTGGCAGTGGAGGGCGGAGTGACTGCCAGTAAGGTGGTGGAAGGCTTGCCAGTACTTTGAGGAGTAGTGTGAGAGAGAGAGACGTTAAGTCATGTACATGTCTGGCGCCAGTCCCGGCATCTTTTCACGTTCAAGAAATTCCGGATGTGACGCTGGATTTGCCGGTGGTGACGGAGTGTGTCCAGGCCATTGGTCCGCATGAAGGATCTGTAGAGGCGACGGGATTCTCAGGGATGGAGTACAGCCTGTGGAGGTTAGGTACGATGGTGTGGTTGATTGGTTTTGATAGGGATGTTGGAGTGGACGGCATCAGCTACGGTCTTTTTTTAGGAAGGATGTGGCGTGATCGATATCGGCAGGGTTGTGGAGGGGCAGAGGGTGACTGGCGACTGAGGTGTCTACAGAGCGAAGGTAGGCATCTCAGATGGCCCGGTCATAATCATGGACTATCTTAGGAAGGGGCTCTGGACGGGGAATGCGAACCTGTCGGCCGCAGGGGTCAAGGGTGAGGATCACGGGTTCATAGTCACATTTCAGTGAGGTCAAAGACGTCCGCCTGCAGGCGGCTCAGGAGGGTACGAGAGGCAGGGAGGACGACATCGTGGGTGGTATTGCTCTGTGAGCGAGTGTGTTGCGAGAAAGGAATGGTCTCGCCGCGGAGCTGGGAGAGAAAGTGACGCCAACGCCAGAGTTCGTCGGCAGAATGGGCGGCAACCATATAGGTCGTGAAGGATCGGTCTATGTAGGAAGTCATAGGGAGGGATGCGATACTGCGGACGTAAATGATGGCCATGGTTACTGTTAGGGAGGGGAGAAATGGGCTGAGGATGAGGTGTTAGGTAGGATCGTTGAGGAGAGGTAGTGGCCAGACCGGGTGGTGGCGGAGGAGGCTGATCGCTATCCCGCCTCGAGCAAGGGGAGGGTGTCCATATGTGCAGTGGAGGATACAGGAAGCGGTGGTGATGGAGCGTCGGAGTTGGAGGAAGATTTCATCGAGGAGAAAAACATCCACGTGGTGATGGAAGACCAACTGCCTGCCGTTCCTCCTACGTAGTTGCTCCGTCCTTCCCCTTTGAGAACCGTTTCTTTGAAAACGATCGTTCGCGAACGACCCCTGTCTAATACAGAAGTATACGTCGCTATCGGGTAACGCCTCTACTATTGACTTAGAGGAACGGATAAATTTTATTACAGAATCCCGAGTTGTAATTTTCTCAAAACGGAAATGCCAGCCTGCGAAGGCCGGCGTGTAATTTGGAGAGGTAGTTGACGCCTTGACCTCCGGCGGCGGCACCTGCACTGCGACCCACAAAAGGAAGGCCGTGGTGCGGCGCGGCGTGGCGTGTCGCGTCGTTAGCGCCGTATCTGGGGGCATCGCGCCGCCGCCGCCTGCCGTCGCGACGCCGCCCACAGCTGCCGCCCACCACCACCGCCGCCGCCGCCCATCGCTGAGAAAATCAGCGGACGCGGCGCGCAGCCCGCCCGTCGTAATCGCCACAGGGGGGACAATGGCAGGCCCCCTGCGACACGACGACCCCGCAAACCGCTGCTTCCCCGAAATTTTCATTCATTATCCCACAGCCGCTCACTTTCTAATTAAGCTGCGGCCTCCGAACTCGACCGGGTGAGAGGTTGCAGTGGTTACGACACTACGTGACGCGGACGCCACCCAACACACATTTTTTCACACGAAGCTCTCTTCCGAAGCACCTACGCGCCGAACTCTCAACCCTACTCCACAGTAGAGACGAAGTGAATCACGCAGTTCTCCGACTTACAAGGTATGTGCATGGGCTCGAACAAACAAATCTGTTTGAACGTTTGGTTACAGGATATCTACGTAAACCTCAATGTGCTGGTAGGTGTCGTTTTTATGCAAAACTCTGCAATGATGCTCTAGATGGTACTGTAGATGTAATTGTAGACGCCATACGTAATGCAAATATCTTAACTAGAACTTGTGTAATAATCATCGAAGATGTTCTTTAGCCTATTGCCATCAAAATCCGTGATGATAGTTGCAACTTTAACCTTCTTCTCGGAAGACTGTTGGTATTCACTGCCACTGCTTCCATCGCCTCTTCCCGCACTTAACCGTAGCACTACCGACTGCAATGAGTTGTTTGTCATTTTCATTCCTATTATCATCATTATGTGTTAGTGTTACAACAGTATCTAACTTATGCTCATATTTCTGTACCATAACAGATACGAGAAAAAAAGCGAATGATTCATCTTCTACACTAATACCGTCTTCACGAAGAACCGTTCTTCGTAAGTTCATCTCAACCAATCGCAATACATTAGCAGGATTGATTACCAACCGCCGCCCCATCTGACGCTTCACCACACAAATAACGTCACAAAACGCAACTTCGGAGGCACACTGCACCGTTCCTACTGGCGAACCGACAGGTCAAAGTGCATTGCGGCATGGTACACACAGCGGCCTCTAAGGGACAACTGCAGAGTTTTGCAGATGCGGGAGTATCACTAGTGCAATAAGGGATCTTTACATTATCTCTCATACGATTTTGGTGTATATGTGTCTGTTCGAGCCCAAGTACTTTGCTTGTTAGTCGGTCTCCGTGGACTAGCGAACAGCTTAGTTGGGGGGTTTGATCCCCGGATGTGTCGGATATTTTTTCCGCTCAGGCAGTGGGTGCTGTGTTGTCCTCATCATCATTTTATTATCATTGCCACGAAAGTCATTAGAGTGACGCCACGTTGGAGTGCCCGAGCGTTCCAAGGCGCCTTGCTGAGAAATGCGCCACTGCCCGTCGTCGGAGGTTCAAGTCCTCCCTTGGGCATGGGTGTATTTGTTGTCCTTAGCGTAAGTTAAAGTAGTTTGTAGGCCTAGGAACTGATGACCAGAGTAGTTACGTCCCACTGGTTTACATTTTGAACACTTTTATACTGAAGAGACATCAGCTACAGAAAGTTCCATCAGGAAAGTTGAACACGACACCAGTTGGGGTCTAACGGCCATTAATGTCACATGATCATCATCTTCGACTAAAGCCAGTGGTCGATAATTCGCGACTCGCAAGCCGCATGTGGTTCTTTGGCCATTCCAATGCAGCTCCAGTGCAGATCTTTGACAAATAGACAGCTCTTGCCAACCTTTACGGCCACTATGGACTGAAAACATATTATAGAGGAACATTTGCACAAGTTCTTTCCCTCCATTGTGGTTACTTGAAATGTGTGTTTCATGGAAGACAGTGAAACGGAAAATCATGTATGTTCAATTCACATTACGCGTCATCCAAAACCACTTGAGGTGTTTATATTCAGATCGGTCCTGAGAGTTGGCGGCGATTATTTATTGCCGGCGCATGGGTATTATTGGTGTTTAGCATAGAAACGTACTGCATAGGGAACGTATGTAAGTCACACGGTAGTCACAAGAGCCAGTTAACAATGTGTTCAGTGGTCGGAGTCATGAGGGTTGGAGAAAAATGCACAATAGATGAAAATATCTACACAGTGTATTAAGCTAGTTGTATCGTTTTACTAGCTACGAATCTTTGTTATCAATTGAGAATGATATATAATTTGGTCACACAGTCTTTGCATAACTGAAGATTTCCTGTTCCTGCGGATGTTTCAGGAGTTCAGAAACAGGTAAGACTCATCACGATTTCTTAGCAATTCACTCAATGCCAAAAAAAAAAAAAAAAAAAAAAAAAAAAAAAAACAAAAAAAAACAAAAAAAAAAAAAAAAAACAAAAATGGGAATAAAATTTAATTCTTCCTTGTTTGATGTCGAAACACAGTTGCTACAGCTAAAAGACTACGTATTATAGCGTTCCACATTTGAGCGACTTAATTCTGATTTGGAGCTTTTAGGTAGAAAAATGTGAGCTTAGTTAATGACAAGAGTTCTCTTTGAAATACCAAAAGTGGTAAGACGTGGTAATTTTTGATATTCCAGACTCATTTAGTTAATTGGTGTTCTGTCATTTTTCAAATCCACATAAGTATGTCAACATTTTTCTGGCAGGCTTGTACTGCAGAATCACTTGGAAGATAGAAAAGTGGGTCGAAGTCTTCAGCAATTAAAGGAGGTCCTGCCTGCACGTAAGCGATGGTAGTTTGCGCGTACGACGTAGACCAGCCGGCCGCGGTGGCCGAGGTGACTCAGGCGCTCCAGTCACGGTCAGCACGGCCACTACGGTCGGGGGTTCGAATCCCCCCTCGGGCATGGATATAACTGAACAATAAATATTCCGCGTTTGTGTGCCTCTTATGTATTAATAAACACTAAGTACATCTACATAGATACTCCGCAATCCACCCAAAGATGCTTGGCGGAGGGTACTCAGTACCACTACTAGTTACTTGCTTTCCTATTACACTCCTATATATAACGAGGGAGAAACGAATACCTGTATGCATCCGTAGAAACCCTACTCTCTCTAATCTTATCCTTGTGGTCTTTACGTGAAATGTAGGTTGGCGGCAGTAGAATCTTTCTGCAGTCCGCCTCAAATTTCGGCCCTCTAAGTTTCTTCAACAGTGCTTCTCGAAAAGAACGTCACCTCTCCTCCAGTGACTCCCAGTTGAGCTCCCAAAGCTTTTCGGTAACACTCGCTCAATGATCGAATTTACCAGTTAGAATCCTCGCTTCCCGACTCTGAACTGTTTTTATGTCCTCCTATAAACCGATCACGTGGTGATCCCGAACACTTGAGCAATACTCAAGACGACGTCGTACAAGCTTTTTATATGCGGTCTCCATTACAGACGAATCATACCATCCCAAAATTCTCCCAACAAAGCGAAGTCGACCATTTTTGTTTCCCACTACTTTCCTTACATGTTCGTTCCACTTCATATCGTTCTGCAGCGTTTCGCCTAGGTGTTTAATTGATGCGACTCTATGAAGCAGCACACTACTGATGCTGTATTCGAAAATTACGATATTGTTTCTCCTACTCATCTGCATCACCTTACATTTTTCTACATTTAGCGCTAGTTGTCATTCCTCACCTACAAATTTGGACCTAGTCATCCTGTATCCTACTACAGTCATTCAATGATGACACATTCCTGTACATCACAACATCATCAGCAAACAGCAAGTAAATATGTGTTGATCTATGATACCGGTCACTTTGTACATTCAAGGAATGAGACTTCTGTCAGGATACGAAAATAAATAAATAAATAAAACCATATTCTTTTTATTCTCCACTCCGAGTAGTTCAGCGGACTGTTTGAGATCCGGCCCATACAGAGTCACGGTTCTATTCAGCCAATTATCAGACAAGCTGATAGTGGGGCAAAGGGGGGATCCCAATTGGGAATAAGTGGGAGGGGCTTAACAGTTCCGGCATGCGCCTTATAACCAAAGAAAACCTCCAGAAAACCTTTGTCGGAACCGGGGGATTGGGACCCGTTTAATTCCACATCTACATAGATACTCTGCAAATCACATTTAAGTGCCTGGAAAAGGACTCATTAACCACTTTAATAACTTTTCTCTACCTTTCCATTCTCTAATAGCGCGCGGGAAGAAAGAACACCTAAATCGTTCTGTTTTCGATCTGATTTCTCTTATTTTATTGGGATGGTCATGTCTCCCTAAGTATGTGGGTGCTAGCAAAATATTTTCACATTCAGAAGTAAAAGTCGGTCATTGAAACTTCGTAAACAGATCATGCCGCAGTTAATAACATCTTTCTTTTAATGATTTCCACCTCAATTCGTGCATCATTTCCGTGACTCTTTCCCCCCCGTAACGCGATAAAATAAATCAAGCTGCCCTTCTCTGAACCTTCTCAATGTCTTCCGTCAGTCCCACCTGGTGAGGGTCCCACAAGGGGCAACAGTACTCCAGGAGAGGACGCACAAGTGTGATGTAGGCAGTCTCTTTGGTGGAGCTGGTGCATCTTCGAAGCGTTCTGCCATTGAAACGTAACTTTAGGTTCGCCTTCCCCACAATATTTTCTATGTGTTCTCTCTAGTCTAAGTTGTTCGTAATTGTAGGTATTTGGTACAATTTACGACCTTAAGGTTTGACTGATTTATCGCGTAATTGAAGTTCAGCGGATTTCTTTTAGTCGTCATGTGTATTATTTCACAATTTACTTTATTTAGTGTCAATTGGCAATTTTCGCAACATGTAGAAATTTTGTGTAAATTGCTTTGCAGTTGCTTTTGTTCCTCTGTTGCCTTCACTAACCGATAAACGACAGCATCATCCTCGAACAGTCTAAGGGAGCTATTCAGATTGTCTCCTAAATCGTTTATAAACACGAGGAAGAGTAAGTGATCTATAACGCTTGCCCGTGGAACGCCAGATATCACTTCTGTTTTACTCAATGACTTACCGTCAGTTACCTTGAACTGTGTCCTTTCTGATAGGAAATAGTGAATCCAATCGCACAATTGGGGAGATATTCCATAAGTACGCAATTTCATTAGAAGCCGCTTGTGGGGTACAGTGTCAAAAGCCTTCCCGGAAATCCAGAAATTTGGAACCGATTTGAGATCCCTCGTCGATGGCACTTAACACTTCATGTGAATAAAGGGCAAGCTGTGTTTCGCAAGAGCGATACTTTCTGAATCCGTGTTGACTATAGGTTAATAGGTCGTTCTCTTCAAGGTAGTTCGTAGTATTCGAACAAAGTATATGTTCCAAAATCCTACTGCAAATCGACGTCAATGAGATTGGCCTGTAATTTTGGCGATCACTCCTATTGCCTTTCTTGAATACTGGAGTAACTTATCTCTGGGACGTTGCCCCGGACTAAAAATGGATTATTCGGGAGCACGAGTGCACTCGCGTCAATACGACGATCAAGGATGGGACGCACGAGTTACTCTCGGAAACTCGTAGAGATCAATTTTCGTTCACTGGGGCCCGCAGTGTGGAGTATATCTTCGATTGACATGTTCAATACCACAATAATTATAAATTGTTTTCACACTGCTTTAAACTTTATTAACTCACTATAAGATTATTTCGGCCTTAGGCCATCACTTCAGGTGTTCTGTAATACAAGTAATATAGAAGATTCAAATGTTCAAATGTTTGTAATTCTATCTGACCAAACTGCGTGGCCGTCAGTCCGTAGCTTACAAACTACTTAAACCTAGGTAAACTAACCTAAGTACAACACACACACACACACCCATGCCCCATGGAGGATTCGAACCTCCACGGCGAGTAACCCCGCGCTCCGCAGCGAGACGCTTTAGACCGTTCGGCAACTCCACCGCGGCAATATAGAAGAGTTGTTACATATATTCTTACAACTTAATTACATAAATTTTTTACGAAGTTTTACTTACATTACTTATAATTTTTTGTTGTTTATTTGCTGCCCAATTGATTATAGAAGCTGATGTAATGCTTATCTGTTTATGTGCAGCTGCACTGGTTATATTATTAGGTTTATTTAATCAGTTTTTCATAGTGGCAGTCTGTGGTGGCAGCATCCAATGATATTATAAGTTTACATGGTTACCAGTAATTTATACATTAATGTCTTTGGTTTATTGGTTTTTGTATTGGAGTTTTACTACGGATTTGGAATCTTTGGTGTTTATCCATTGTCTTGGTTGTTTATAATGTGAATAAAATTTTCGAAGTATTTTTTATGTTTGAGTTCGGTTTGTTCATTTAAGTACATCGTTCTGGTTGTTCTTGTGGTGTCGCACAAGTACAAAGTGCGCGCCACGTACTTACGCCGCGCGCCGCCATGCACGCACGGCGCGGCGTTCTTACGACGTCAGCCACGAGCGCCCTCTGCTACAACTCCGCTCGTGGCCACCACTGAACGACATCGTTCACTTAGGACTGAGATAGGAACCAGTTAACACTTCGGAATCAAATATCAAATAGGCACCAGTGAAGACTTGGCTATCGGATAGGCACTAGGCAGGCCTCTAGCTCAACTACGTATCAGCATTCTGCAGTACTGAGCTATGTAAATGTTAAGTATTACTAAGTCTCTAAGAAATATATATATCTCTTTCTAATTTACTCTAGTGCTTCTAGTTTCTGCTGTCCCACTGGCTGGTCACCTCCTACCTGCACAAGCGTGCATCCTTTTTTCCTGTGTCGGTCATTCTAATCGGCCACCGACACCTACGACAGAAACGAGACACAAAAGCGGCGACGAGGCAGGGACACAAAAGTTCTGGTTGTTCTGTCAGCTCGACCAACGGTGGACAAGCGTCTCCCTAGAAGAACCGTACCCAGGAGCGCGGTACCCTCTGCGATGCGTAGCATACGCAATCAGACACTTCGCCTTTCATTCTGCCTGTCAACAATGAAACTGCGTGCTAAGTGCCAGGCGACCCACAGCACACAGGCGACCAAATAGAAGGCCGCAGAGAGCCCTGGAACGCTCCGTCCCACGCCAGTTCACTGTGCGGCCCGCCGGACTACACGCGGCATTCCTCGGCTGCCCGCCCACCTGCTCACAGCTCTGTGATGGGCCGCGCCGATAGCAATATTCCCGCATGAGTCGCTGCTTCTATTGATCGCCGCGGGAAATCTCGGAGGCGGCGGTTACGTCTTAATGAAGAGGGGACCGCCGCGCCACTCAGAGGCGCCGATCCCGGGCCTCCAAATTAACGCCGACGGCGTCCAAACAGCCCGCTCACCGCTCACAATGCACCTCCAAACTCGACACCTCAACTCTCACCGGGCTATCGCACAAGCGGCGGTACCCACAGGGCCTCACAGCGTGTTTAGGACGTCAGACTGTGCATTTGCTACCAGGGATCCGCTGACTTTCGCACCACCTCGTTAATAAGTAAAGAAACATTGAGTACTCCACTGATTTTGTGGTTGTTGATATTGTCAAATTAGGAGGGAGCGATCTTTAGTATTTAACACAGGCGCTTAAAACCTCACAGTGAAGACCTCAGAGAAATTTAAGTTACAAAATATTGGTTTGAAAAGTTCTGCGAACCACCACAAGAGGTCAGCGCTAGCACAGCGACTTGTTTACGTAATGTTTATTGGACTGTTGCCTGTCGTGGCGGTGTGGTCGAGCGCATTGAGACGCTATGCTGCGATGCGCGAGGCCGTTCCCCGTCGCGGGTTCGAATCCCCCCTCGGGCATGGATGTTTGTGCTTTCTTTAGTATAAGTTAGTTCATAAGTAATTTGTAAGTTTACTCCCATAAGTTTAACAATCATTTGAACATTTTTGGATTGACTGTAAATACGTGCCACAGCAGTGCCCTTGGAAGAGAGCAGTGGAGGTGACGTGGCTCTGTTGTTCCCGCGTAGTGACAAGCACAGAGATTTTCATACGCTCTGTTTCCTCTACTCTCTTATCAACGTACACTATCCCTCGTATATTTCTCGACCTTAACACTCTCATCTGATCAACATAACAGAACTACTCGTTTCTGTCAGAGCAAAACCCTTCCTGTCCCTATTAATCACTCAGCCGGATTCTCAAAATCCTTTTCAGTAGCAGGAATCAGGCTCTGTAACAATCTACCTCAGTATATCAGAGAACTGATTAACACTGCCAGCTTCAAACGGCAGCTAATGGATTATTTGCTAAAGCAATAATTACGCCAGTCTTTATAACCCTACGGTCTAGGTACGTCACATCCATTCCTCCTCCCAGATATTCTCCGACTGCCATTGCTCTCGCCAGGTACAGCTTTCTTAACTTCCTTTTGTCAGAATTCGCCATGCCTTAACCAGTCTCGATATATTCAAAAGTACATCTTGTACCTGCTAATATCAATGTTGTTACTTCTATTATTACACCACCAGCAGCAGAAGGTGTCTCAGTGGTACTGCTAGTATTAATCCTATTAGAGTTAAGTCAATACGTTTTATTTACATCCTTTTACATGTAATCGACCTGTATAAATTATGTTATTAATAGTTTGTCTGTAAAAATCATTATTATGTTATAGGTAACTCACATGTAACGAAATACTGTATGTGTAAAACCCTGGTCCGATGTAAGAGAGGGCCTGATGGCCCTATCTGATCAGGCTAAATAAACAAATAAATAAATTTGCGAAGATGGAAAAACTCGAGATTCGAGCAGTGATTAAGTACTTTGTTAACAAAGGAACGAAAGCAAAGAAATGGACATCCAGACCGATTTCCAGAATACATTACGGTATGCTGCTCCTTCATATTCAATTGTGGTCAAGTGGACAACTTAATTTAAATTTGATCGGGAGAGCTTAGATGATGATCCGCGCAGTAGTCGACCAAGATGTGTCAATGTTCCGGAAATCACTGCCAGACATTACTCAAAATGGTCATAGAGTTCAGAATGTTCAACTGTTTATAAATCTATGAGACTTAACTTCTTTGGTTATTAGTCCCTATGTTCATAGAGGATCGCCGATTGAGAGTGCGTCAGATTTATCGTGCTTGCCAGATGTCACCTTACAGGATCTGAATAATGTGAACTGAAAAATAAATATCTGCATGGTTGGTGCCGCGACTCTTGACGCTGAATCAAAAATGCATGAGAATAGTCATATCGGAACCACGTTTGGCTCATTTTAGCGCCAGATTGTGAACACAGGTAAAACTTGGATGTATTACTAAATCCCACAGACGAAACAACAGTCAGAGCAATGGATACGTGCTGATTCTCCGCAACCAACGAAAGCAAAGACAATTCTTCGGGCTGGAAAGGTCATGGCATCAGTGTTCTGGGATGGGATTCTGTTTGTAGATTATCTCCACACTGGGCAAACAATTACTGGAGAATATTATGCCAACATCCTGGATAAATTTCAATAAAAGATTGCGAAAAAAGCCACGTTTGGCAAGGAAGAAAGTCATCTTCCATCAAGACAATGTGCACCCGCGCACATGTGCCATCGTCATGACAAAATTGCAGGAACTTAAGTATGAGTTGTTGCCACACCAGCCTTATTAATCTGATATGGCTTCGTCAGACTTCCATCTCTTCGCAAAACTGAAAATTTTTCTTGGTGGACGAAGATTCAGTACAAACGAAGAAATGACAGCCGAAGTCGACAACTACTTTGCAGGCCTGAAGGACTCTCATTTTCGAGATGGGATCAAAGCACTGGAACCTCGTTGGACCAAGAACACTGATCTACAATGACATTACATTAAAAAGAATATCCTAGTACTTTTTCTTCTATTCCATTCCGGGAATATTTTCGAAACACCCCAGTTTTTGTATTTAACGACTAGTCTTGGCTCCATTCGAGACATCTTCAGATCATTAAAATAATATGGGTGTTATCGTGAATGATTTAGTATTCACTTAAAAAGAACTTTTACATCATAACACCCATAAAATGAAGAAAATGTTGTTGTTATGGTCTTTAGTCCGGAGACTGGTTTGATGCAGCTCTCCACCCTTCTCTATCCTGAGCAAGCCTTTTCATCTGCTCATAAGAACGGCAACCCACATCCACTTGAATCTGCTTAGTTTACGCGTCTCTTGGTCTCCCTCTGCGATTTTTACCCCACACACTTCCCTCCAATGCTATGCCATTCCTCATTTTATATCCTCTGTACTGCGACCATCGCATGTTATTTTACTACCCGAGTAACAAAACTCATCTGTCTCATACATCCTACACACCAGTTTAAATAATTTGTCATGGCTGGCTCTCCCAGAGTCTTTAGTAGCTCTGAGGGTATGTCATCTACTCCTGGGGCCTTGTTCCGACCTAGGTCTTTCAGGGCTCTGTGAAATTCATCTCTCAGTATAGTATCTCCTATTTCATCTTCGTCTACTTCCTCTTCCCTTCCTACAACATCGTCTCTAAGTTCATTTCCTTTGTAGAGCTGCTCTACGTACTGTTTCCACCTTTTAGCTTTCCCTTCTTTGCTGAGAACTGGTTTCCCATCTGAGTTCTTGATATTCGTAGAGTTGCTTTTCTTGTCCCCAAATGTCTCTTTTATTTTCCTGTAGCCGGTATCTACTTTTCCCCTTCTTATACATTCTTCTACAGATTTGCATTTGTCTTCTAGCCACACCTGCTTAGCCATTTTGGACTTCCTGTCAATCTCATTTCTTAGTCGTCTGTACTCCATGTTGCCAGTTTAATTTACTGCATTTTTATATTTTCTCCTTTCATCAATTAAATTTAGTATATCCTGTGATATCCAAGGAGCTTTTGTAGGTCTTGTCTTTCTACCTATTTTCCCCTCTGCTGCCTTCACTGTTTCATCTCTCAATGCTACCCATTCCTCTTCTACTGTTTTATTTCCCCCTGTTTCTGTCAATTGTTGCCTAAATCTCCCTCTGAAATTCTGTAGAACTTCACGTTCATTCATTTTATTTAAGTCCCATCTCCTTATTTTCCTACCTTTCTGCAGTTTTTTCAGTTTCAGCCTACAGTTCATGACTAACAAGTTATGGTCAGAGTCTATAACTGCCCCTGGGTATGTCTTACAGTTTATAACTTGGTTCCGGAATCTATGTTTTACCATTATAAAATCTATCTGGTACCTTCCAGTGTCTCCTGGTCTCTTCCACGTATACAACCTTCTTTTGTGATTCTTAAACCACGTGTTTGTTACGATTAAATCATGTTCCGTGCAAAATTCTACCAGGCGACTGCCTCTTTCATTCCTTCTGCCCAGTCCATATTCACCTACTATTTCTCCTTCTCTTCCTTTTCCTACTACCGGATTCCAGTCTCCCATCACAATTAAGCTTTCCTCTCCCTTAACTGTCTGAATAATTTCCTTTAGCTCCTCATATATTTCTTCGATATCCTCATCAGCGGCAGAACTAGTTGGCATATAAACCTGTACTACTGTTGTCGGTGTTGGCTTTGTACTATCTTGACAATGATAATGCGATCACTGTGCTGCTCATAGTAGTTTACCCGCATTCCTATTTTCTTATTCATTATCAGTCCTACTCCTGTGATACCCCCAACTGATTTTGTATTTATAATCCTGTACTCACCTGACCAGAAATCCTGTTCATTCTGCCACCGAACTTCACTAATCCCCACTATATGTAACTTCAACCTATCCATTTCCCTTTTTAAATTTTCTAATTTTCCTACCCGAATAAGGGATCTAACATTCCACGCTCCGATCCGTAGAATGCTAGTATTGCCTTTCCTGATGACAACATCCTCCTGAGTAGTCCCCGCCCAGAGATCCGAATGGGGGACTATTTTACCTCCGGAATATTTTACCCGAGAGGATGCCATCATCATATTTTCATACAGTAGAGCTGCATGTGCTCGGGAAATGTAACGGCTGTAGTTTCTCCTTGCTTTCAGCCGTTCGCAGTATCTGTGTGGCAAAGCAACATTAGCTGATGTTACAAGGCCAGCTCAGTCAGTCATCCAGACTGTGGCCCCTGTAACTACTGAAAAGGCTGCTGCCCCTCTTCAGAGCCACATGTTTTTCTGACCTCTCCACAGGTACTCCTCCGCTGTGGTTGCACCTACGGTACGGCTATCTGCATCGTTGAGGCACGCAAGCCACTCCACCTCGGCAATGTCTGTGGTTCATAGGGGTGGATGAAGAAAATAAAATACAGTTTATTGTCCTACTGGAACAAATGTCAAGTAACTAAAAAGAAAATTAGAAGTATATATGCTCTCCGATGCAATGCTTGCACAAGATGTTAAACCTTTCATTGGTGTAAGCGGAGTGTTCCAGCCAAATACAAATTCCCGAGTTCGAATACGGTCTGATACGCAGTTTTAATCTGCCACGAAGTTTCATATCAAAGTTCGATTGTTCAAATGTTTGTTAAGCTTAAGGGACCTAAATGCGTATTCATTAGTCCCTAAACTTATAAACTGTTTATGAACTATCTTATACTAAAGACGACACAAACATCCATGCGCGATGGGGGATTCGAACCTCTGACGGGGAACGACCTCGCGCATCGGAGCATAGCGCCTCAATGCGCACGGCCGCTCCGCCGCGTTTCTGATTTACACTACCAATATATTGGTTCTAAAAGTTAAAGTTAAAGCATTCAACAATCCGAAGATTGGTTTGAACACCACAGTGCTTTACTAGGCATGGTCCTGTTTGGAGGTGGTATGCCGTTGCCTTCCTCCGACCTTTGAACTGACTTACCCAGACAGTGATAGGGGGACCTACAGTTTAACGTGGGTTCCGAACCACGGTGCTACTCGGTATTTTTCACATGAGCAATACTGCCAGAGGTGAAAGAAGTGGAAAGTGACAGATAAAAATCCCAGGACCTGGCGGAGATCGAACCCGCGACCTTTGGATTTGTAGTCCGGCACTCCACCACTGTGCAACCGAGGCGCACCAAAATTGAAAATTTCGTTATAATATGAGGAATACAAATGTGTAAGAATTTTACAAACGTGGGAGAATTGTGAGAAGGAGCCGAACACTTGGAATAGAACGAAATGAACAATGTATAATCGGATATCGTAAGAGATGTAAGCCGAAGAATAAGTTCGCATAAGCTTCAGAGATATAGGTGCATATAAGTATTGGCATAAATGTTTTATCGGTCAGCACAGTATTTTAAAAAAATTCGTTTTTAAGACTAAAGGGCCAGTAGACAAAGAAACTGAAGAAAACAATTTGCTGAAGGTTCCACTTGAATATTTTTTAGGTTAATCACCAGTAATCCGATGTCCATTGATTGTCAGTATTTCATAACCAATCTATCTCCATTCACGGACTTTCTCTAGTTTAATACGTTGGCTACAAATCACAATATTAATACCCGAAAAGGTATATTGAAGTACCTATTTTTTAGATTAATGATACAAGAATTACAATCAAACTGATATAATTCTATAGGCAATTTGTCAAAGATGTGCCCAAATATGAAATCAAGAGCGCAGTACCAATGACAGACGGGTCAATTGAAGCACGCGTTACCACTACTCGTCTTTAACCCCTGATATCGGCGCTTTGTATTGTAAGACTCAAAGTATTGATGATTTTCCTTCTATTACAAATTTCAATACATTCTGAAATACAAACTGATCATTTTACGTTTTCCCAACAGACTACCCGAATCCCATTATTTAACTAAAAATACTAATCACTTGAAACTTCGATCGTACGTAACGGCAACTGCTTGGCAGAAGGCTGTCGACTACGATAGTTTCTTTGTGAGAAATGAAAAGTCATATTTTGATAGTGTTGTGTTTCGAAATATTGTTTTCCGCATTTTCTCCCATTTAGTAGGTCCATCCCAACGACGCCATCGGTCAAAACATACGGGTGGTATCGGGCCGTTCAGTATTGCCGACTGATTTATTTTGTCCTGAAATCTACGTTCGAAAGAGTTTTTCTATTAGTCTCCCATTCAATTCATATCAGACTGAGCCACAGTGAAGCGTGGCAATATTTAATTAATCTTAACTGAATGCTCTTCCATGTCTCATCATGAGCTTTACATGAAGATAGTTTTGTATTGACTGGCTAGTTGGAAATTTAGATTACATTACTACCTCTCTTTGTGATGACTGACATTTCGTTATATCATTTCCTAGAAAAGAGGAATACTATCAAGTTGCTTTATCCCAGGTTAGTGGAGTTTCGCAAAAAATAAAAATAAAAATAAAAATAAAAATAAAAAATGCATTCCATAGCGTAATTAACTGGTTTTCTAGAATATCTGTTGTGTTACACATGTTATTTGTAGCAGTTATGAACTGTCAGTGGAAGATATTAATCGGTAAACTTGGTAAATGCTGTCGTGAATTCCGCAGTATTGCCACAAGCAGCAGCGCGGTGAAATAAGGTCACTTCACATATCAGCAGGCTGTGTGAAGCATCTCTCACTTTGGGTGGTCTTAAAACGCCGCGCAATTAGTCTCTCGAAATCGTGGTCGTCGAGCAGCGGTTTGAGGCAATTTAATATAATCGTCTTCAATATTTCCATACCAGGGACAAGTTGACTAATTATAATGTAGAGCGATAGTATCTGTACAATTTAGGGAACTTATACCTTCTGAAACGAGGTAATAGCTTTTTAAATTTTTAAGCAGGTAGGTCTTCTACAAATAATCTTTCGTCATTATTTCACCTGCCTAATACATGTAGATCAAACAATTCCTTTATATTTTCAATAAATACATATTATCGACCGATTAACGTATAATGTTCGAAAATAACGACAACTTTTCCTGTTTTAGTATCACATTCGTTCGAAAAAAATTGACAGATTACAAACATCCCTTCGTCGAGACTATGCAAATTTCGATCGTCGGTCAGACGTTTCATTCTTGTAATCGGTTGGTGAGTAAACGAGATTATTTACCGTAACATTCTTATTCATTGACCTTTGTTGTTCAGTATCACTAGAATTGACATAGACCTACTTGAACACATTCCGTTTTACGCTTGAAATGAATTCTATATCGGCGATAATTTCCCGTAATTAATGTTCCAAAGAGGGCTGAGTTTCATTCCGTGTAAAAGTCCTTTATATTAAAGGATGATTGGGATAGGCAATGCAAATATTTTAATTTTTCTGTATTTATTGTAGCTTTCACAGTCGCAAACATTATTGGTCTAGAGTAATTATAGCTCGACCCACGAACGAAGGCGGTTCGTACATGTCTTGACAAAAGTTTCGGACAGTGTCCATTATCAAACACTTCGCCTTAATACCTTTGCCGAATACTGACATTTAATTATGTGTGACTTTGCATCTGTCTATATATGTATGACTATCATAAACTCAAAGACGAAAGAGTGCGCAAGCAATCTCGCCGAATATAAACTGTGAAAATGGGTGGAAACTTCTTCAGTAATGGGTCAATTCGGATACGGACAGACAGTGGCAGACCATCTACTTCGGAGGAGATGGTGAAAGCAGTTCAAAACGCAACCATAAGTTTCGATTAGACCAGCTTCGCGGTAGCACAAAGTGCTAAAGAGTTATGTGGGTCGCAATCTACATCTACATCTACATACTCCGCAATTCACCGTAAGGTGCGTGGCGGAGGGTACACTGTACCACTAATAGGCATTTCCTTTCCTATTCCACTCCCAAATTGAACGAGGAAAACAAGAATGCCTATATGCCTTCGTACGAGCCATAATTTCTCTTATCTTGTCTTTGTGATCTTTACGCGAAATGTAAGTAGGCGGCAGCAAGATCGTACTACACTCAGCTTCAAATTTCGGCCCTCTAAATTTACTTAACAGAAATTCACGAAAAGAACGTAGTCTTTCTTCCAGCGATCCCCAATTGAGTTGCCGGAGCATTTCCGTGACACTCGCGCATTGGTCGAACCTACCGGTAACAAATCAAGCTGCTCGTCGCTGAACCGCCTCTATGTCTTCCTTTAAACTGATCTGCTGCGGGTCCCAAACACTTGAGCAATACTCAAGACGTGGTCGTACAAGCGTTTTATACGCGGTCTCCTTTACAGGTGAAGTACATCTTCCCAAAATTCTCCCAATAAACCGAAGTCGGCTGTCCGCCCTACTCACAACTGTCCTTACATGCTCGTTCCATTTCATATCGCTCTGCAATGTTACGCCTAGATATTTGAACGACGCGACAGCATCAAGAAGCTCACTACTAATGCTGTATTCGAACATTATGGGATTGTTTTTTCTACTCATGCGCATCACCTTACATTTTTCCACATTGAGAGCTACCTGCCAATCTTCGCACCAACTAGAAATTTTGTCTAAGTCATCCTGTATGCTATTACAGTCAGTTACAGACGACACCCTCCCATACACCACAGCATCATCAGCAAACAGCCGCATATTACAACTTACCTGTCCATCAGATCATTTATATAGATAGAAAATAATAGCGGTCCTATCACACTCCCCTGGGGCACGCCTGACGATACACTAGTCTCTGATGAACACTCGCCGTCGAGAACAACGTACTGCGTTCTATTACTTAGGAAGTCTTCCAGCCAGTCACAAATCTGTGAACCTATTCCATAAGCTCGTATCTTCGTTAGCAGTCTGCAGTGTGGCACCGCGTCGAACGCCTTTTTGAAGTCGAGAAAAACACAATCCGTCTGTTGCCCTTCGTCCATGGATCGCAAGATGTCATGTGAGAAAAGGGCAAGCTGAGTCTCACATGAACGATGTTTCCTAAACCCGTGCTGATTCAAGGAAATTTACTATATTCAAACTGACAATATGCTCCAAAATTTTACATGAAACTGATGTCAACGATATTGGCATGTAATTGTGTGGGTCAGTTCTCTTTCCTTTCTTATAAAAGGGGTCACCTGCGCTTTTTTCCAATCGCTAGGAAATTTGCGCTGAATTAAAGATTCGCGATAAATGCAAGCTAAGTAGGGGGCCAACGCCGTCTTTGTAAAATCGAACTGGTATTCCATCCGGACCAGCAGACTTTTTCGTATTTAGCTCTCTCAGCTGCTTCTCTGCACCGGAAATACCTATTGCTATGTCCCCCATTTCGGAATTTGTAAGTTGATCAAATGATGGTACATTTGTGCCGTCCTCCTGCGTGAAAGATTTCTTAAAGGTTAAATTTAGAACTTCAGCTTTTCGTTTGCTTTCATCTATTACTGCCCCGGAATGATCAACGAGTGATTGGACAGTGGGCTTTGACCCGCTTATCGATTTTACATGCGTACATGGTACAAATAATCTAGGCATTGCAACCAGATCATCGCCCAGAACATAAACAATTTGCAGTATACATGCTGAACAGTTTGGATGCGGATAATGATTTCTTAAAGCGTACTGTATGTCTTTACGAAGAAGCTACATATCATGTTTGTGGCTCTGAGGATCAGAATATTCACATGTCGTACGAGAACAAATTCGGGACAGTGCACGGGTTAATGCGTGGTGAGGGTTACTGCTCGATAGAGTTTTTCTTGTGAAACCAAATAAACTCTATTTGTTCTACTGATTTTTTATTCACTTCAAACTAGTTTTAAGCTTATTAGGCCATTATCAGGAAACAACTGACAAGCGTCAACAAGAAACTCTAGTTCTTTGATTGTCAAACGTTTTACTCAAAGAAATACATACACACGAGGTTTTACGTTACGCTATTCGTAGAGAAGTTTTCACAATATTCTCACGTTACAGTTAGCGTTCAATAGACTTACTTATTGTCGTTTATTAACGTTTGATTTAAGAAAGAACATATGAACCATCACACTCTCATTTTGTTTATATTATATATCGCAGACAATTAAAATACTGATACACCAAAATACACAGTTACTTTACTTACCTCCCCCCCCCCCACCAAAAATCGTAATGTAAAAACAATGTAAAAATTGTAAAACTATAATGGAGTGCAATTAAGCATATCATATTGAAATGTAACACAATATGTAAATCGTAATGTCTGATGCACAACAAATGTATCAAGTGTTCATTTCGACAATTCGAAACACAGGTCACAACTCCACCAAAAAAGTGCCTTTTATTGTAAAATAACATTCCTTATTTTTGGTAACAGAAGTAATGTGTAAACCAAATGTTAATAAACTAAATTAAGCAAATTTACTGAACAATACCTGTAACGCGAGCAGAAAGTGAAAACTTCTCAACGAATGTTGTAACGTAAGACCTTGTGTTTATGAACAGCTTTGAGTAAAATGTTTGAAAATTAACGAACTAGCGTTTCTTGTCGACGCTAGTCATTTGTTTCCTGAAGATGGCCTATAAACCGAAAATTAGTTTGAAGTGAATAAAAATTCAGTAGAACAAAAACTGATTATTTGTTTTAACCAGAAATATCGAATTGTTGCAGCAAGAAGCGATGGAATAATCCATGCAAAAACTTCATAGAGTGATTGGCCCATTTTTATGCATTAAAAGCAGTAACAGCGGCTATGTTTACAAAGCCACTTTTGTGAATTATGCTGTTCCCCGGCTACAGGATATACAACGCACTATTGTTTTTCAGCAAGATGGCGCTCTTCTTGAATTATCTCCCCATGTCTGCGCTCTTCTTAATGAAACCTTCCTCTGTAGATGGGTAAGCAGAGACGGTCCGATTCCATGGCCCCAGAGACCACCTAATGTTACTCTCTTAGACTTTTTTGTGAGGCGACATGTAAAAGATATTGTTTAGAAACAAGAATTCCTGATATTGTGGCATTGCAACAACGCATCGTCCGAATGAAGAGACACCGCATACAGGGGAGAACGGCCCGTGATTCAGTCTTCGTTGCGGATACACACCAAGCAGAAACTCTAAAAGAGGTCAGTGAAAGGCCGCCAGTAATAATGATCATGGCTACTACGTCATTAATGTGTGGATAAGTTACGAATTAGCGTCTGACACGAAACATTAGTGTGAAAATAAATCAATAGATGGCGTTGTATGTCTCAAAATATGTAAATGAAAACACCTATCAAGCGAGCGTCCCATGCCGCGGAGGATTAGCTGTGGGAACTGGGATGCCGTGCTGCGGTCGTTCGTAGTCGGAGATTCGACTCCCCCCCCCCCTTGGGCATGAGTTTTTGTGCTGTTCTTAGTGTAGTTTACCTTAATTTAAGTAGTTTGTAAATTATGGACCAATAACCCAGCAGTTGAGTCCAATATATTTACAAAATTTTGAACATCTTTTTTGGAGCGTTCCATTGAATTTGGTATAACACGTCGGATAAATGGCTTTTCCAACGGTGGACTGCATATTGAGCACGTTTTTCGCCAGTCACATAAAAATTATAATCCGATTTGATTTTTTTTCTGTATTGTTATTTCATTCACCGGGTGGGGCGGACTGGCAGCATGTGAGGCGCTCTTCAGCCTACAGAACATTTACATGGAACGAAGAACATAACATAATACATTCGAAATGGAGTGTTGGTGTGCAGTACTACATAACATCACATGGCTTCAAAAAGGGAGAGATACTACACTGGAGCACTTAGTCTCACTGACACTTAAAAGACACAGGCGACGGCTGCGGTACGGCCGTTCGCAGTTAAATAAATAAATAAAAAAAATTAAAGAAAGAAACGCTGATATTTTACACTCTATTAGAGACGCAGACGATGCACACACTGATGATGATGAATGTGACGGGAGAAGGAGGGAGAAAAGGTGTGAGGGAGAGGGACGGGGGAGCGGTGGACGGGCTACAGGGTGAGAGGAGCTACAGGTCTGGGGAAAAGGAAGGGGGTTGGATGTCCCAGGAAGCTGTAAGGAGGGGGAGGTGGGAGTACAGAGGGACTGGCAGGAGGAGGGGGGCGAAGAAGGAGGGGAGTGGGGCCCTCTTGGTGGGATCAAGGACCGAGTGGGGGGCGAGGAGGATCAGAGCTGGTACAAGGGAAATGGTACGAAGGGTGGAGAAGTGGAGAGCAGGGGGGGGGGATACAGTCGTAACGGTGCAGCAACAGACCGGGATTGGTATGGTGTGGGTGGACAATATGGTGAGGGGGATCCAGTTTATGGTAGAGGAAACGGAGAAGAAGGTGCTCAATGAAGCGAACAAGGCGGGGGAACGGAACGAGGTTATAGAGGAGACACATGCGGGATGGGTGTAGGAAGGTGAGGTGAAGGGTGTTGCATACAAGGATCTCTAGGGACTTGTAGAACGATGGGAAGGGGCATTGATCCAGGCAGGGATCAGGCCTCAGGTTTGGCCAACAAGGAGCTTGAGCAGGAGGAGGCAGGAGCAGGGTTTTTCTTGGATGATGCATGGGGGTCAGGAAGTCCTGGAGAGGGTGCAATCCATGGTGAGGCCCAAGTATTTGAGAGTGGGAGTGAGGTGGACGGGACAGTTATGGAGGGTGAGGTAGAAATCACGAGGGCGGAAAGAAGGAGTGGTGTGACCTACAATGGTTGCCTGAGTTTTGGTAGGATTTATAGATAGAAGCCACTGGTTGCACCAAGTGGTGGAAAGGTCAGGGTGTTCTTGGAGAAGACGGTTGGAATGGGCGAGGGTTGGAGCTAAAGCACATTGGAAGAGGTGTATGGGAGGGGCAGGCTTAGGCATATTTGGAGTTTGAAGAGCAGGCCGAAATGCCAGACCTGGTCATAGGCCCATTTGAGGTCTAGGGATACATGATGGCAACATGACAGGAACTAAACTGGAGGGAAAGGAGTTGGGTAAGGCGAAGGAGTTGGTCATCAGTGGAGAAGGAAGGATAAAAGCCACATTGGGTGTCAGGGATAAGATGATGAAGTCAGAGGTGGTGATAAATGTGACAGGATAGGATGGATTCAAAGACTTTGCTGAGTACTGGGGTCAGACAAATAGGACGGTGGGAGGAGGCATTGGAGAGGGTTTGTTGGGCTTAAGGAACATGAGGACACAGGAAATTTTCCAAAGGAGAGGATAGTAACCGTTGTAAAGTATGATCGTATAGAGGGTAGCTAGGGAGTTGAAAGGAAGGGGGCAATTATAAAGCTGGCAATAGGTGATACGGCCATGGCCAGGCGCTGTGTTGTGTTTTGTGCAGAGTGTCAGCTGTAGATCGTGTGCGGTAATGAGTGTGTTGATGTCTGAGGGGGTAATGTGTCCCAGGTATTGGAAGCTGGGAGCTAGGGGTAAAAGCGAGATGTCCGTTTTGTCATGAACATAAACGAAGTGGGGATCGTCTGGAATGGTGAAGATGTTGGACAGGAAGGAGTCCAAATGGTCAGCCTTACTGGCTTCATCAGGTAGGTGCTGGTCACGGTGTAGGAGGGGATACGTGGGGTTGCGTTGGGAGCCAGTAAGGTGGTGGAATGCTTTCCAATACCGGAAGGAGCCTATGGGGATGTTGGCATTAAGCCATTTAACTGTCTCTCGCCAGATTTTTGGAAGTCAAAAGACTGAGCACGTGTCAGTGTAGTTGCCAGTGGCATAGAAGTGTGTCCCAGTCATGGGTTCAGAGAAAGGGACGTTATAGGTGCCGGGATTCCAGGAGGAGTAGGACTGCCTCTGGGGGAAGGCTGGGCTGGTGAGGGTGTATGGCTTTGGTGGAAACGTAGGAAACGTAGACAAGGTGTATGGCTTTGGTGGAAACGTAGGAAACGTAGACAAGGTATGTTGGCGGAAAGAGGCTGCATGGTCTATGTTGGTAGGGGAATGGAGGGGAACGGGGTGGCTTTCGACCTTATGGGTGATGGAAAGGCGGAAGGCATCCCAGTTTGCTCTGGAATAATGATGGACGAGGCGAGGATTGTTGGGGCGATGGGCATTTGAGGTAAAGGTAAGGAGAACAGGGTCGTGGTCACCCCGATTTTATTTTGATTGATTCACAGACATCGTACTGTAAAGGTAGCAGTGGCAGATCGTACATAAACTATGACACAGATAAGACGGAACAGTTGCCAAACGGTTCCAAGAAGTAGGACAGTGGGAACGCACATCTGTAGCCCATCTTCCACTCACGCTACAGAATCGACTGCAAGGCTGAAGAGTTGCTGTGAGAGGATCACTTCGAATGTGGAATGGTGGGCCGTGGTCCTCAAAGATGACAGCATATTCTGCCTGATGGCAAATGATGGTCGTATGCGTGGAAGACGTAGACCTACCGAGCGCTGTCTCCCAGAGCTCATTCGCCCAAGAGACATTGGCCTCACCACAGTCCTTACGGTCTGCGGTGCGGTAAGCTGTAATACTCGTTCACATTTCGTGTTTGTGCAGGGGTCACGCTTGGTACGTGCAACAAGTCGTAAGAAGCGTTCCTCTGCTGTTCATGCGACAGGAAGGTGATGAGTTTTTCCAACAGGATAATGCTCGCCCACACACTGCATGCAAAACTCGACGTGCTCTGGAACTTTCCCGGCCAGCAGGATCTCCGAACTTCACGCAAGAACCTATGGGATATGAAGGGATGACAATGGACACATGCTTCTCGTCAAGCCACAAATCTTGCTGAATTAGCTGAACAGGTTGCGCAGAAATAGAATTATGTATTCCAAGACAGTATTATCCAACTGTATGATGGAATGGATGCCAGAAACAGCGTCTGAATTACCGCCCGTGGAGGCTACACCACGCAGTAATATGGGTGTTTCAGCATGAATCGACACCTGGTAACTCACAAAGTACCGCTTGAGCTATTGATTTGCAAATGTAATCATTTCATGTACTAGGTATGCACTGTTCCATCAATATATATTCAGTGAACTGGGAAAATATAAGAAGGTGTAATAATTTTTATTTCCGGCAATGTTTTTCCACCAGTGGGTCGCGACCGTTAGGGGTGTCGCCAAGTCGTCTTTGGGGGATCGATATCATAGCTCCTCAAAGTAAACAGTGTTGTACATGTGTGAATACTAGGGGCTCCTTGATACAAAAACACAGGTCTAATTGTAATTTATTTCATGTTAAAATTACGGGCTTCCTTGTGTAACGTTAATTATGAGCTGAACATCGACTGTTCTATAATACAGTATGTTACCGGTAATGATGAATGAGTGCTAACCTGAAAACTGTTTAAGAACCAGTCGATAGGTAAATCAACATGATGCAATAAGTAATGCTCAAAAAGTCGAAAAAATAATTACTTCTTCATAAATTGTCTATACCAGGGTGGGCAACAGGCGTGCCGCGTGCCGCATCCTATCCGTGATTGGTTTTAATCCGGCGCACGGAAGAAATGCGAAACACTCGTTATGCGAAGTATGATTTCTGTCAGAAATCACGTAAAAACAAGATAATGTGCTCCATTCCGAAAGTACAGAAAGAAGTCCAGTAATTTAAAAAGGATCTGCGACAAAAGAAAGAAAATGAAATTCGTTGCATATGAGGTAACATATTTTTGTTACGTTTAATGTGGAGTGGGAGGGGGCTACGGCAGAATATTTTTACTTGGAAGGGGGTCGTGTATTGCAAAAGGTTGAAGCACACTGGTCTACACCAGTGATTTTCAACCTGTGGGTCGCAAACGCCAGGGGGGTCGCCAAGTCTAGTTCCGGGTAACGCCAACACAGGAGGAAGCACTTGCATCATAATGTAGCTAGGGGTTACAAAAACTTATGTCTAAGTGAAATATATTCAACTAGCTGCAAGTACCAGGCTGTAAAGTAAGGTTTTCTGTAGAATTTCACGTTATTTGGTTTTATGGATCTTAAGTTATAAAGTAACAGACAACAAATGCGTCTTATTTGTATAGGGATTCCAATCGAAGTATGTAAGTAAAGTACTCTCCCCCATGCACCGAACGAAATTTTATGTAGACAGTAACCTTCATCTTGTTTTCTAGGTCAAGTGTACAAAATTTCATCAAAATCGGAGCAAAACTGTGGATTTTGGCGAAATCCATAAGTACCCTCCACCATCCACTGAACGAAATTTTATGTGGACATTGCCCTTCCTCTTGTTTTGAAGGTCAATTGTGCAAAATTTGATCAAGATCAGTGCGAAGATATAGATTTACACGAACACATTGAAAACGCAGTTCCACTTTTTCTCAGATTTTCCGGTAGGTTTCCCCCAAAAAAAAAAAAAAAAAAAAAAAAAAAAAAAAAAAAAAAAAAAAAATAAATAAAAAAAATAAAAAAAAATAAAAATAAATAAATAAATAAAAAAAGGAACGAAACCTGTTTAAGAACCTTCCGCATGTAATTTTGTGTACGTGTACAAAATTTCACGTTATTTGGTTGTCTGGAACTTGAGTTATAAGGGAACATACAGACAGGCAACAAATGCATCTTATAAGTATAGAGATGTTAAGATTAGGGAGTTCCTTTCGTAACATTCGACATGAATTTATAATACAGTGTGTTAATGATGAATGAATAAAGGACAAAATCTGAAAACAGTTTTCGGAAACAAATAACAATGTAAAAAAAATGGAGAGAGAGAGACAAGTGATACAGAAAACTATTCTGGAAAATTCGAAAAAAATATTTATTTCTTTACGAATTGTGTGTAGAGTGTGACCCTTTTAATCAACATAATTCGCTTCTGAGTGTTGCATAAAATGCGAAACACTCGTTAAGAATTTTTTTTTTTTTTTTTTTTTTTTTTTTTTTTGTGTCGAATATCGTGTAAACAAGGGATAGTGTACTTCATTCACAAAAATATACACAAAAAAATTTCGTCCAACAATTTAAAAGAAAGATAAACCAAAAGAAAGATAATTTATTTCCTTTGACGTAACATAGTTCTGTTATGGTTGGTGAGAAAAAGGGGGGTCGCCAGAATATTTTTATTTGGAGGGGGTCACGAGACAATTTACTCTTGGAGGGAGGTTGTCTATTGGAAAAGGTTGAAAAACATTGGTCTACAGTATTAATGTAGGCAACAGGCAAAATATTTCAGTGCCCCCAGCACAATTTCGGCTGACTCTGGTGGCTTTTCCTGTGGCGTGCCTGCAGCTGGGAGAGCCGCGACCACGTGCTGTCCGGCCGCGGCCGGCGTGGCCGTCACGCCTGGCAATCTGCCGCCCCGGGCCGCTAATTAAAGCAAATCACTTAGGGTCGTGCCGCACGCGCCGCACCACTGCCCCGGGGGCAGAGATTACGGGAATTCCCGGAAAGTGGCCACGGCCGCGGCCGCGCCCACCGCTGAGGAAACAACGGCGCACGTGACCACCGCGGCCATTGCAAAAGGAGCAAGCTCCCCCACTAACCCTGGTAACCCTTACTCGCATAATTCGCCCTGCGAGTCTTCACCAATGATCAGAGAGACCGCCATGGTGGAATGGCCGAGCGCCTTGCTGTGAAGGGCACAGTTGCTTCGCGTCGGAGAGTCGAGTCCTCCATCGAGCATGGGTGTGTGTGTGTGTGTGTGTGTGTGTGTGTATGTGTACCTTAAATTACGTAGTTAGTAAGCCTCGAGACTGATAACCGAAGTATTCAAGTCCCTATAAAACACTTCATTCAACCAAGATCGCTAAAAATTTATTTTTGTCCCTTGACCGGTTTCGGTGAGCTCAGTCACCATCTTCAGAAAGTCCAGTACAATCACAACAAAAAGTTATACAATGTCTACAAACTGCAAAGTTATTGTGGCATATAAATAATATGACAGTCAACAAAATATGTACATTACCTTAGTGCCATATGTTAAAAAAAAAAAAAAAATAAAAAAAAAAAAAAAACATAACCTTCTAATGCATGTAAACATATTGCCAAGTTTTTCATCTCAGGGTGGTTCGTGATAATGAAGAAAATGTGGTCTTGGCTCAAGCAAACAGGAGACTGAACAGGAATACATTGCACAACAGAGTCGCTACAGGTTGCCACTAGGTGGCAGTGGTGTCAAAACAAAACAATATGGATGCAAATTCAACTTCAAAGAAACATGGTACGGAGAAGTTACGAAATAATTTATACATACACACACAAATATATATATATATATATATATATATATATATATATATATATATATATATATATATATATATATAGTTCCAAACACAGAAAAGCGACCTAGAGTGGAGTTGTGTAATATCTTTTTTTTTTCTTTTTTGTATGTAATATGTAAAGGTTAAGATAGTAATTCTCATATTATGAGAAAAGAAGTCAATCGTTGCATAAATTGCAGGACATAAGTTATATCTACAGATTAAAAACGAAGACCATTAGTAATAAAAATGACATACAACTGCTTGGGCCAAGATCACATTTTATTCATTATGACGAAACACCCCGTGATGAAAAACTTCAACAAGTTGTTTACGTGCGATAGAAGGTTATGTCTTTTTTTTTTTTTTTTTTTTTTTTTTTTTTTCATGTGACGCTAAGGCAATGTACATGTTTTGTTAACTATCATTTTATTTGTATACAACTATGACTTTGAAGTTTGTAGAAATTGTATAACTTTTTGCAGTGATTGTACTGGACTTTCTGAAGATAGTGACTGAGCTCACCGAAACGGGTTAAGGGACAAAAATAAATTTTTAGCGAACTTCGCTGAATTAAGTGTTTTATATAAACTGTTGATCGATATCCAGTGGCGTAAATGCCTTTAAACTATAGTTAAGTCCCATAGAATTAATAACACTTCAGCATTTGATCAGAGAGACTATTGTGTACGTTTACATTAAAATGATACGGTTTTGGCCCTCCTTTAAGAATAAATTCGAACAATAAACGAACTGAAACTTCCTAGCAGATTGAAATTGAAGTTTGGAAATTAGGAGGAAAGGTACTGGAAGAATTAAAATTATGAGGACGGACCGTGAGTCGTGTTGGGATAGTTCAGTGGTAGAGCACTTGCACGCTGAAGGCAAAGGTCCCAGGTTCGAGTCCAGGCTCCGGCACACAATTTTAAACTTCCAGGAAGTTTCATGTCAACGCACACTGCTCTGAAAAGTGAAAGTTTCATTCCAAGTAAACGAATTAATTGTGAATGTACACATAGAATGAAGCATTGCGTAACAGGACTGGGACTGATAGTAGGCAGAGGCGTACACCACTACGTCACCCTTACACAGTGGCTTCGCACAACTTATAGGATTTACTTTGGAATAGAGGACTAAGATTATCAGTCCCCCGGGGAGGAGGCGAAGGATTGAGGATAGGGAAGGAGGGGAGGGGGAGCAACTAGAGCAACTCAGATCAAGCATAAAAATCGATTTTTGAAAAAGTGGGGGGCTCGCGGAAAATCTATTTTTGCTTCCCATTTGAAAACTATTTCCCCTAGGACACTGTTGTTCTGGAGTAATGTTCAGAGTAACTAGAGCAACTCAGAGCAAGCATAAAAAATTCGATTTTCGAAAAAGTGGGAGCTGGCAGAAATTTGTGTTTTCGTTTAATTGTTGGCCTATTTTTAAATTTACGGATGTGACTCTGTAGCAAAGTAGAGCAACCTAGAGCAACGAAAGATATTTAAAGAATTTCAAAGTTAGGGGTAACTACACATACACCAGACAGTCTGCAAGTAGTAGACTGTCGGAGAACAAGGTCACTTCGAATGTGACGAATTTGGCTGTTTGGCGGGATGTGGGGAGCGAGTTGTCAGATATTTTCTTGTTTTCTGCCCTTTTTGAACATTTGTGTTGTCACAATACGTCCATAACAGTATAGTTTTTAAATCAAATTTAACACTGGCTATTTTCTCAAACACAGCAACCTTGGTTAACATTACTTTAAGTAACGCAGCAACCAATATCAGGGTAGTAGTTTCTATTTCCGACCGATTTAGGGATTTATGGGTTTTATTGCCCTTCTTCAAGTGTACCGTATATTTGTGTCATACCATCATGTTCAAATCGAATTTACAAGATACAATCGTACACCTGAAGAAGGGAAGTAATTGTCCGAAACAAGTTGGAAACCAAATTTATGACCCGGCAACTGGTTGTTGCCTTATTTAAACGAAAATTTAACTCTGTTCAGATTATTTCGCTACTTGCAGTAATCACCAAAATTTGTACTTGCAGGAGTTTTACAAAGACTCTCAAATACCATTTAGCCCTTTTATGTTGTTGTTATGGTCTTCAGTCCGGAGACTGGTTTGATGCAGCTCTCCATCCTACTCTATCCTAAGCAAGACTTTTCATCTCCTCATAAGAATGGCAACCCACATCCATTTGAATCTGCTTACTATATGCGACTCTTGGTCTCCCTATGCGATTTTTACACCACACACTTCCCTCCAACGCTGAATTTACGATTCCTCGATGTCTAAGAATATGTCCAACCAAGTGATCCCCTCTTTTAGTCAAGGTATGCCAAAAATTCCTTTTCTCATAAATTCTCTTCATTAGCAATGCGATCTACCCACCTAATCTGCAGCATTCGTCTGTAGCACCACATTTCAAAGGCCTCTATCCTCTTCCTGTCCGCACTGTTTATCGTCCATGTTTCACTCCCGTATAAGGCAACATTCCACACAAATGCTTTTTAGGAAAGACTTCCGTACACTAAAATTAATATTCGATGTTAGCAAATTTCTCTTTTTCAAGAATTCTTTTCTTCGCATTGCCATTCTGCATGTTATATCCTCTTTACTGCGAATTTCTTATGTTACTTTACTACCCAAGTAACAAAACTCATCTACCACCTTCATTGTTTCGTTATCTAATCTAATTGCTTCGACATTGTCTGATTTTCTAAAACTGAATTCAATTATCATCGTTTTGCTCTTGTTAAAGTTCATTTTATTCGTTCTCTTTAAAACACTGTCCATTCCATTCAAATGATCTTCCATGTCCTTTGCTGTCTCTGACAGAATTACAATGTCATCAGCAAAACGCAATGTTTTTATTTCTTCACCCTGAACTTTAATCCATATTCCAAATTTTTTCTTGTTTTCCTTCACCGCCAGCTCGATGTACAAATTGAATAACATCGGAGAAAGGCTACAACCCTGTCTTACTCCCTTCCCGACTAATGCTTCCCTTTCATGCCCTTTCATACCGCTGTCTGGTTTTTGTACAAGTTGTAAATAACTCTTCTTTCCCTGTATTTTACACTTTCTGACTTCAGACTTTGAAAGATTGTACTCCAGTCAAAAGCTTTCTCGAAATCTACAAAAGCTAAAACTGTAGGTTTGCCTTTCCTTAATCTATCTTCTAAGATAAGACGTAAAGTGAGTATTGCCTCCCGGGTTCCTACGTTCCTCCTGAATCCAGACTGATCTCCCCGAGATCAGCTTCTACCAGCTTTTCCATTCTCCTGTAGATAATTCGTGTTAAAATTTTGCAACCATGACTTATCAACCTGATGGCTCTGTAATTTTCACACCTGTCTGCACCTGATTTCTTTGGAATGGGGATCATTACATTTTTCTTAAAGTCTGAGGGTATTTCGCCAGTCTCATACATCTTACACACCAGGTGAAATAGTTTTGTTATGACTGGTTCTCCCAGATACTTTAGTAGCTCTGAGGGAATGTCATCTACTCCCGGGGCCTTGTTCCGACCTAGGTGTTTCAGGGCTTTGTCAAATTCATTTCTCAGTATAGTATCTGCTATTTCATCTTGGTCTACTTCCTCTTCCCTTCCTACAACATTGTCTCCGTTTCCTTTCCAGAGATCCTTTATGTACTCTTTCCACCTTTCAGCTTTCCCTTCTTTGCTCAGAACTGGTTTTCCATCTGAGTTCTTGATATTCGTAGAGCTGTTTTCCTCGTCCCAAAATGTCTCTTTCATTTTCCTGTAGGTAGTATCTACTTTTCCCCTTTTTATACATTCTTCTACAGATTTTCATTTGGCTTCTAGCCACTCCCCCTTAGCCATTTTACACTTCCTGTCAATTTCATTTCTTAGTCGTATGTACTCCATCTTGCCTGCTTCTTTTACTGCATTTTCATATTATCTCCTTTTATCGATTAAATTTAGTATTTCCTTTGATATCCAAGGATTTTTTTGTAGGTCTTGCCTTCCTACCTATTTTGTCCTCTGCTGGCTTCACTATTACATGTCTCAATAGTACACATTCCTCCTCTACTGTTTTATTTTCCCCCGTTTCTGTCAATTGTTGCCTAAAGCTCCCTCTGAAAATCTCAAGAACTTCAGGTTCCTTCAGTTTATCCAGGTCCTATCTCCTTATTTTCCTACCTTTCTGCAGTTTTTTTCAGTTTCAGCCTACAATTCATGACCAATAAGTTAGGGACAGAGTCTATATCTGCCCCTGGGTATCTCTTACAGTTTAAAACCTGGTTCCGAAATCTATGTTTTACCATTATAAAATCTATCTGATACCTTCAGGTGTCTCCTGGTCTCTTCCACGTATACAACCTTCTTTTTCGATTTTTAAACCAGGTGTTTGTTACGATTAAATCATGTTCCGTGCAAAATTCTACCAGGCGATTTCCTCTTTCATTCCTTCTGCCCAGTCCATATTCACCAACAATTTTTCCTTCTCTGCCTTTTCCTACTACTGAATTCCAGTCTCCGGTGTTGACTTCGTATATATCTTGACAATGATAATGAGATCACTGTGCTGCTCATAGTAGTTTACCCGCATTACTATTTTCTTATTCATTATCAGTTCTACTTCTGTGATACCCCCAACTGATTTTGTATTTATAATCCTGTACACACCTGACCATAAATCTTGTTCATCCTTCCTCTGAACTTCAGTAAACCCCTAAGCCCTTTTATTTACAACGGATTTCAATTTTTACGTATTTGTAGAGCTTAGCCAATAGTTTTTTTTATTATATATATATTTTCACATGTTATTATCGGGACCACGACAACAGAATTGCGTTGCCCTCGATTCAGATGCAATACAATAACTTATTCAATTTAGTTTTCAATTATTTCAAACTGGCTAATACGGGTTACTGATTTTTTTTTTTTTTTTTTTTTTTTTTTTTTTTTTTTTTTTTTTTTTTTTTTTTTTGTACGTATGACGTTTAATTTCATGTTAGATAGTGGCATTGTTTTGACGATTGTTGCCTCGCAGGCTCGTTCAGCTCGGATCTTGCAGTATTTGTTGTGCTTTATAGAAAGCTTAAAAACGTAATACGTAATCTGCCTGCAGCTGGAGCAATAGCGCTTCGGCCAACATATATACATTTAGTAACTTTTTTTTGTACACGGAATCTTTTAATGGCTAGACAAGACTTTATACGTTCCCAACGGACCACAATACTTATGTTTAGTTCCATCAAAATAACAACAGCTCTTATGTTTCTTTAGGCACCACTCCATTTAATCATTACTGTGGGAGCAGAAGATATCTGAAGAATCTCATCTAATTTGAACTGCATAAGGTTGGTATCTCTATACAAGAAAAAGAAAAAAAATCTAACAAAGTGTGCAGGCGTTAGTTAATACTTGTACTTTATCGAATCTGGCTAATCAGTTAAAAATTTGGTCACTATCGTCTTTCACTTAATTAGGTTATCAGTCACGCAATATGCATTTCAATTAACTTGACAGATACATTTCAGATACATTTGGCAGTGATAATTTAATGAGACACATTTTTTAGATAACTTCTGAGTGTTCATTTATGAATTCTAAAAACTATAGGCACGGGTGCAATCTCATGAACTGATTACACTTGGAATTGATTACTTTATTCTATTATTACGCAGCTCAAGATTTAGACCTGATATGAGAATTCTCTCACGTCAGTTCAACATATCACACTTAAAGCATTTGCAAAGTTTTCAAAGTGTTTCTTCGCCCTTTATTTTATATCATTCAGTATTGTATCCCAGCAAACCTTCCCTCCTATGTCATAAATCTCAACTTTGCCTTAGACTGAAACATCTTCCCTTAAACTCGAACAGCACTGTTGTCACTATTAATCAGAGGGATAAGGACTGCGACACAGGAAAAAACGGGGATCCTGCCTGACACAAGCAGGGTTGTTTTTATCCAGATTAATCCAAATTTGAGATTTCAGACTTGTTAAGTCTCTGAATCATCTGATTAATTTGTATAAAGCAGTGTTTTTCAAACTTTCCGATTATGCAACCCCTCCCAAGAAAATATATTTAGAGGCCCCCCGGCAGAAATGTAGCAGAACTATGTTTATTTATTATTATTTTTTATCATCTCAAAGACAAAGAATTTAATTTTCTCTCTTTTGTTACAGCTTTCCTGTAAATTTCTGGAAGAAGTTTCTTTGTCATTTTCCGGAGTGGAAAGGATTATCCTATGTTTACATGTTTTCCGACAGAAAAATATATTTTGCATAATGAATGGTTCGTATTTTAGGGAAGACTAAGTAGGGAATTATGCTCATTAAGAAAAGGTCCCACTGTATACACTATTGTTAAAGAAGTAGATCTTTTTTCGAATTTCTAAGAATTACTATTTGCATCTTGTTCATTTACCTATCGTTTGGTTCCTGTAAACAGGCATGGTTATTTCATAGTGCAAGCACTTCCTCCTGTGACAGAGACACCCCAACCCTCGAACAAGAAGACATTGCAACCCTCTTGGGGGTCGCAACCTATAGGTTGAAAAAGACTGGATACAGAAACTTATGACACGGTTTCAAATAGAGTACGCCAACCTGTTTCGTTGAGTGTTGAGGTTGAATTCCATTTTGTTTCATATAGGCTTTGCCATGTTGCTAGAGATTAAGGTGAACATAGTATAGACGGGATAACGTGTGAACTGGTGTAGTGGGAAAGCTTACCAGGTTAAAAGCGTGTTTTTATTTTAAGCTACTGTGCCAGAGTACCATAGTGGTGAGTCCGAATGCCTACTGAGCCGTTGTAACGATGTTCGGATGATGATTGTCTGCATATAGACATCACAGATAAGTGTTACTTTGAATAAATACAATTAATTTGTACTAAATATCAAAAAAATTCTCCGCCAATGTTTTAAGTGGCTCTCTTGACGTCTAGCACGTTTGCTCCGCCAAGTTATAGCTATGGAATCTTGTAAACAGTGATGTCGACCATTTGTTTTATACCAGTAACCACCACTGTGCTTACACACCTATTTGTTTAACAGTGTAACTCCCAAGTATAAATCAGATCCAAACTTCAGGCTGCTTCATAAATATTATTATCTGCCATGGTCAAATTTGGAGTTAACGCGTCTGTTGTGTTAAAGCTGTGCACTCAGACTAATCCTTAAGTATTAACCTTCCGCCGCGGCGGAGCGGCCGAGCGCATTGAGGCGCTATGCTCCGATGCGCGAGGCCGTTTCTCGTAAGGGGTTCGAATCCCGCCTTGGGCATGGACGTTTGTGCTGTCTTTAATATAAGTTATTCATAAGTAGTCTGTAAGTTTACTGACTGATGACCCCGCAATTAAGTCCCATAAGCTTTACAAATAATTTTTTGTTTTTTTTGTTTTTTTTGTTTTTGTTATTAACCTTCCAAAGAGAATATTACATCCAAAACAGTAGCGTCGGTCGTAAATATTTCGACATAATTTATTGTAGCAATTGTATTTTAGTCACTGTGTGACCGTCTTCAGAACAAAACTGTTTAAATGTTTTTTAAGCTTATGCAACTCACTTGCGTGATCATCAGTCCCTTGACTTATAAACTAGCTTGTACTAAAGACAGCACAAACATCCATGCCCAAGGAGGTATTCGAACCCCTTACGAGAAACGGTATTCGAACCCCCGACGGGGAATGGCCTCGCGCATCAGAGCATAGCGCCTCAATGCGCTCAGCTACTCCGCCGCGGCTCTTCAGAACAAAGTCTTGAAGATAACTAGAATGAGGATGTATTTTAACCTCAGAATGGCGTGACTGCCAGTCAACATAGACGTTGACGAATAATATTAACACCAGCCTGCAGCTTACACCTTAACCGAACAATATTGACCAGGAGTTGTGTCGTAGATGTGTGAACAGGAGTTCATTGTTGTTCGTCTTCACAGTGACTGAAATAGATTTCCTACACTAAATGATTTCAAACATTTTACGACCTATGTTGCTTTTTTAAAATATTTGTATTGGGTCGTGGTGGCATCCAGTCTCCTTCCAAATCAATTTTATTGATTACCAGCCTCAGCTTGTGATAAACCACCTGTAGAGCTAAGACTTTTCATAGACCAGCACAAAGGTGTCATGAACCACATGGCCAGCCTTTAGAACAAGGTGAGTGGGCATTAAAAAAAAATAGTAATAATAAAAATTACGACAGATTTCAATCTAATGAAAAATGACGATTCGTTTGAAGTATTACAAAGTTAGGTCCGATTAATATTCAAGAAATTGGTAAAATTTATCGCCAATAAAATCATATATAACTAATTTTCACCACGACACCATCATCTCGTGTGGGCGAAATAATTTTCCGTATTCTGTATTAATTAATATATTAAATTGGCAAGATGGCGAACAAACCACAAAGGCTACCGGAGCCGTTAAGTTCAAACCCAGAGAGCCGTCTTAGTGGAAGGACACTTCTGTTCCCGCCGTCTTTGATGAGTTGCCGCCAAGACAGGCCGCCACCATAGGTGTCGTGAAACCGGGCCTTGCGGGCCAGAACGAACTCTGACTGTACACTGGATCAGGTTGGTGACACGTCACTAGTTTTGCCGGTGGTAGAATCAGCGGTGCGAAACTCGCGTTAACAATACTGGCATGAGCGACGTGGCCGCTCTCAGTTTGGCAGTTGCTTCAGACGCTTGTAGTTCTTAGGACAGGTCCGCCATGCTCAGTCTTGGTGATATTTCGTTGACCGACAGAAACTTCACAGTTCCACCGAGCACGTATTCGATATTAAAGTGAAGTAATTGTATTCGGACGCAAATTTAATATATATGCTCGGTCTACATAACGGGCAATAGGTGCAATGATTACTAAGACGCTTTTCCTTTAGTTTTTGTAACGCCCCTGTTTCGGGCTCAGTATACTCTTCTCATGACCCACGGAAATTTTCATGAAACTCAATACGCTCTCTTTGTCCCTCGTTGAAAGCTGGTGCTTAATTTTCGATATTTGCTCTCTATTGTATGTCTTGTCCTGCAGCTAAAATCAGTAACCGTTTAATAAGATGTAACAGAATACCTTGTAATTCTATGTGCTACCTTCAGAATACAATGATTATTTCAATGAACTGTCCGACTTCTTGTCTGTAGCCTTCCCCTATTGCTATCGTTTTTATCCATTTACAAAATAATAGGAACCCCTGCTAGAAAAGAGGAGGTCCTAAGCTGGCAACGGTCACAGCAACAGAAGATTAACAGAAAAGTGACCTGTTAATTGGGTAGTGGAAGTCAGGAAGAGGGATTTAAGTCATAATCTCGTATCATTCTTCTCACAACCAACCATAGGAAGAGACAGGTGCTACCCACCTTCAGATTATAACATGTTCTGATTAGTGTACAGCTGCCGAACGGTGGGACATAACGTCATCATTTCAGATAGCAAGATCGTTTCATATAAAATGGATCAGTGATGCAAGACTTCAGCCTGTCGCCGCATGGACTCTTCGTTTCCTATCAAGGCTTGTCTCGTGAATGACAGATGACTTATCAGTGTCTCACAACACTAGTTCCTAGTGTAACATACTGTCGGTTCCACGGATTTAGAGTGACTGCTTCTGATAGAACTTTGGAATAACGTAATCTGGTCACGTATAGTAACTGTCCGATTCTGTGTGCGTACCTTATATATGGCTACCTTTTATTCCGAAATAAATTACGTCATTCTTCTATCAGCGTACTTAACACATAATCGTGCTCACATTGTTTATGATGATGTGATCAAACGATGGCAGCTGTACACTAACAGCTGAATTTCTTAATTGTTTGTCATAAACTATTGTTTAGGAAACGCATTCTTCTAAAGTCTCGCGAGGCCAACATTTTCTGCGCCACGGGCGACAAGAATTGTCAGTTCTCTGCAGCTTTCAGATACCTTACAAAATCTAGCACCCGAATACAGAAAAGAATGGAAAATTTTAACCTATAAACACAAGCAGTAACTTAACAATTGTCAAAAACGTAATATTGTCAACTAGCCTAAACATAAAAATATTGTGAACTAACATTAATAATAGTGATAATCCAGAATATTATTTTTAAATTTCAGAACATAAATTGGGAACATTATTAAATTATTGCTTGATTAAAAGCAGTTCAAACAATGAGAATTGTTCTTTCCCAGACTTTGATTTTCTCAAACGTCTATCACTCTCATACCGTTGTATATGTAACTTCCGGCACATATCGATCATTGTGCCTCAATTATATGAATAACTAAAATCAAACACATTGAGAACCTCGGTGACAACATGGGGATTGGCGCTGTTGTAATTTATTTGTGGAATTATTCGGAGATTGGAAATGGAAAACGCTGAAAGTGGATATTTTAGCTTTTTCCTGGTCAGCAGTTGTTGACGGACAATTTAAGTTTGATGTACGTCAAAACACTGCCACCACAGTTAGCGATATGTAATATCCTTTGTTTGTGCCGTCACGAACGCTAAATCTAACGTAGTGGTAAAAAGTAAACCAAAGTTGTACGTCAGGGTTGACTGCTTACTCTAATGGTAGTTTCAGTTGGAAGGTTGCCTAGTCTTCGGGCACAGTGCTACCTTACCTTAACCAAGTGTGATAACTGTTACGTTAAATAAGTCAGGCGATTGAAGGCTATTGTAATGACTGCACGTGTAGTGTGATGTGACGTGCGTATCGAGTGATGAGACAAAGGGAGCGACTGTACCCTGGTGCCGTCACATAACCCACTCCATGTGAATGGATCTGACGGACCGATCACCAGCAACACGCAGTCATTCTTTGACGAACGTTTCTCTCTCGTGGATCATTGTCCCGAAGTCTAGTGACCGGGCACAGTACATCATCGCTGTCCCTCCCATCTGCACATAGTTGGGCCAATCGCAAGGCCGTTAATCGTTAATTGACGAAGTTGACTTTTAGAGTAACGGATTAACTGACAAATTAAATTTTTAAATCCTTAACGGACTCTTTTCACTTCCGATGACTTTCTCTTAGTCCGTTAATTGTTAATTAGGAACCAACTACCGATCTTAAAAATGATGCCGCACGGCCTCCAAAATCATGTTGGAAAAATTCGCGTCATTTGGTCAGTAGATATGTGTTTACGTCCTGGTACCGCGATTAATGGAGACAATGGAGTCCTAGCGAGGATAACTGGGTGTTGAATAAGTATTGTTGTTGATTACTGAGTCCATGTTAAATAGATTTTTGTCACTGGAATTTTAGCTCTACAGCTGCTTTAAACGATAGTGATGCTGCCAAACGACTTTGTCCTGAGGTCAAAGAATGGGAAAATAAAAGTTCAAAAATTAAATAAATAAATATGAGATATGAAAAATGTAACATCTTGGTATCCATTTTAAGTTATTTCAGATAATATCTGAGTCTCCTCTACTTTGAATCTCCCTTGATTTAATAGTGATAACTTGATAATTACGAAACGAAATGATGAAACTACTAGTATGTTTAACTTCAATGTCTTAATTAAACTACCCCAACCAAAACATTTCTAATGAAGCAACTGTAGTGCGTTTTAAATATTCTTCATTTGACTGAACAGACCTTTAGCACGTCACGTTGGTGTGGCTAGGTTACGCCATGAATATAAATTTAGAGCTCTAAAAAGCGACTAATGCCCTGTTGGTCCTTAAAATCATGCGACGGCAAAGCATTTACCATTCCCTCCGTAACTGGCCGTGGTCGGTTTCATGATTCCTCGCGTTACACGTTAACAACATTTGCGAACTGTATTGCCTTAATTGCTTTAACACAGAGTTTACTACTACGAGTAGATGATTAATTTCGTTTTCCATTAAATCTCCTGAATGTAACGCTTTAACGTGTAGGCCTAACGAAGCTACCTTTCTTGTAATGAATTGACGATTACCGAAGTTATCTTTTTATTAACGTTTCCCAGCTTTGCCACCGCCATAGAAACAATTGGGGAAACAGCCAATAAAAGGTGTCGTTAAGAAGTAGTTAACCATCCAGTCAATGAACAACATTAAAAACTTCTTTGATTAACGAGAATCTAAGTGTTCGACGAAGCAAGCCCGTACCCAACCACAGTGATCAACAAGTTAAACCTGTTTCTCGCTCTGTCTCCTATAAGCAACAGGGCGTATTGTGTAGCATAATGAAACAAAACAATATACATCTTCTACGTTTGGGTGAAATATGCCTGATGTACACATACTAGAACATATTATTCGACTTTCCTTGACCTGAAGTTAAATGCATTAACCAGCATCGATTTTCGTTAAATGAAATATATTAAATTTTATGTTTCTTGTATTGTTAATATGACTAATGTATCCAAGTTAACTGCTCTTTTACAAGTGATCTGGGGATGTGTATGTTCCCTGATTACTTTGAAGTGATACAGAGTAGTCCCAGCCTCACTAAAATTTAATTGCAATATCATTTTAATCATATATTTTACACCTAACAAACACTTTCTCTGACAGACATCACAAACAATGAGAATCAGACGTTACGAATTATGTGAAATAATCATAATTTACATTCCTGGCAATAGTACGATTTGAAACTTGAATTTTTCTGGTTTTCTCATTTCCTTTACAATATTTGTCACTGTCTACATTTCTCAAGAATATATTAAAGACATGTCAGTGTGTTTTTAAGGTGTTGTACTTAGCGGGCTGTTTGAGGTCCGGCCCATAAAGAGTCGCGGTTCTATTCACCCAGTTATCAGACAGGCTGATGATGGGGCAAGGGGGGTAGCCCAATTGGGGGTGAGTGGGAGGGGCTTGCCAGTTCCGCAAACGCACTGCATTATTGGAAGGTCAAATCAACTTTGTGGGGAAATTCACCTGCGACTTTCTCAAATTATTTAATACGTGAAACGCAAAGAAAATGCAAATTGCATGTATAGGAAGCAAGTCGCTCTTGTTGTTTTATTACTGGCAACTTCAGACACAAATGGAAAAGTTCCAGTTTCTTGATTTGGCAACCAATTAATTTTTAGCGCAGTTTCGCTTAGTCCGGGTCGGGATCTAAGACATTTGCCAAGGGGCGGGGGGGGGGGGGGGGTGCAAGCTTAAATTTGCCGCCCCTTCTTTCACCCCGCCACCCCTGTAAGAATCGACTTTTTCACGCTAATTGGGTTACATATTTCTAAATAAATGTCACAATCTCACAACATGAACTTATTTTATTGACTGAAGTAAGATCAAAGGAAAACAGAACAATTTAAATACATACAAAAATATTACAAGATTACTCGTCATACAAAAATCAATTCAAAATTTCACTTTTCGAGCTTTTTTTGCTGCAAAACTGTTTTTGATATCATCGTAGTTTAGAGAAGCAGCTCGTTTGTGCTCTATGGATATTATACTCAGATTTGTTAAGCAGTCGTGCTCCTCAAGTGTATTTAATTAGTTTCACCTTGCTGAAGCCTCTTTCTCCAGACGAAACAGAATCTAGAATGGTAAGATATATTTTAACGCTGTAGTAAGGTTGGGATACCCCTCTACCAATTTAATTTTATAAATTAAACTTAATGTTGATGATGCAGTGGAATATTGCAAGGCTCTGTCTACTGCCAGCGCATGTTTTCTGAAACTTTCAACTTGTTCTTCCTCGCTAAGATCTTCTGCCAGTTCCGCTGCTTTGGCCTTCAAGTCCTCCACTTACATCTATCGATATTGCACACCACACAGAAAACTAATTTTTGCACCGTTTTTCTCAAGTATACCTGGAACTAAGCTCTATCAATTATTCCTTTTTTTTAATGAATGTTGGATACTTCATCTTCACAAAGCTCATCGGCCATTTTCTTCCTTCTTCCAATCCTTTTTTCGGAGAATACCGTTGATACTTCATTATCGTCTGCTAGCACTTTGGCCTCAGAAATAGCTTCAGAGGTACAAGAATCCCGGGAAGTTTTGAGAAAGCCCAAAAGTCCTTGAATGTTTCGAACAGCTTATCAATCGTAGAGTATTAACTTCGCAGAAACTGATTAACATGAGAAATTTATTTTAATATTGCATACCAGAAACAAGTTAATGTAATGAATTCGAGTATTCTCATTTCTTTTTTTTTTTTTTTTTTTTCTTTTTTTTTTTTTTTTTTTTTTTTTTAAATCTTGTCTCTGATTTTGTTTGTGGTGTTGACAGTTTATAAGTTTTAGATTCTTCCAGGGCCTTCAAAACTTTATGAAAATGCTTGTAAACAGCTTCTACTCTTGCAGATCACCTAGTCTTGCTGAATGTCTGCTGAATTTGCTCCTACTAAATTTAAAGAATGAGCAGCACATGGCACGAAATAGGCCAGTTCATTCTGATGAAGTATTCTTGAATACATCCCTTTGTACTTTTCAGCCCTGTTTGCCCCATTGTCATGAGACTGCCCCATGCAGTACTTAATGTTCAACCCATCTTGTTCCAATTTTTGCAATATCTTATGACTAAGGCCTTCTCCTGTTTGTCTGTAACTGTAAAAAAAGTCAGTAAAACTTTCCACAACTTCTGAGACATTCGACTTGACATATCGAATTACTTGTGTCATCTGCGCATTGTGGCTGATATCTGGAGTGCAGTCAAACATCAGTGAAAAGTATTTAGCAGCTAAAATATCTTTAATTATATCTTGTTTTAATTTGTCAGCAATCAAGTAACGGAACTCATCTTGTATATTTTTGTAAAAAATAGCTAATCTGGCTTTTCTTGTGGCGTTCAATACGCTGACGAAGGGGGACACTATGATATGATATGAGATCAATTGTATTTAGAAATTTGCCGTTATGTGGATCACTAAAATCTCCATCTTCTTTTGTTCCTCTAAAAGGACTTCCTTGCTTGGCTAGAAAAAGGACAGCATCAATAATACAGTGAGATTCCTCCTGTTTTATCTGGTCTTGCTGCCCAGTGTGCGATACTTATCAGGTGGGTTTGTCGGAGGTCATCGAAAGAGTCGAAAGAAGGGCAGCTTGTTTTGTATTGTCGTGATACAGGGGAGACAGCGTCACGGAAATGATACAGGATCTGGGATGGAAATAATTAGAACAAAGGCGTTTGTCACTGCGACGTGGGCTACTTACGAAACTACAACCGTCAACATTCGCCTCCGAATGCGAAAATACTTTGTTGCCTCCCACTTACATAAGTAGATAAGATCATCTGAATAAATACGTGAAATCAGAGCTCGAACAGAGAGATTCAGATGTTCTTTCTTCCCGTGCGCTATTCGAGAATGGAATGGGAGATACATAGTATAAAAGTGGTCCGATGAACCCTCTGTCAGACAGTTAATGTTATTTACGGAGTATCCTGTGTCTATCAATTCTACCGCTACCGAGAGAGGAATCTAGATCCTTCATGCTTTCTACTCTCAATAAGAAGTGTGCGCACCTGAAATACTTTTTTTTTTTTTTAAGGGACTGGAACGTATTCAAATTTACCTGTTCTACAAATATTACCTTGATATGAAATATAAATATTCATTTATCTGAAAAAGGAAATCTATGCAAATTAATAAACATTGTGCATTTACTTATGCAATAACGCAAACATCTCCCTCATTCTGGCTAATATCTAGTAGATTTTTAAAGTTTGATTAGCTGAAGTACCTGTGACAGGGCATCACTGAAGTCAGCAACCAGGAATTTTAGTTTTATTAAAGATTTAGGTATTCCTTGCAGTCACTTTACTTTTAATAATTCTGTGCAAGTTAATTTTATTAAATTATACCAGAAAGATATATTCTATAAAAAAAAGGTCTGTCAAAATTTGCCGCCCTCTAAATTCTGCCGCCCGAGGCAACTGCCCCCTTTGCCCCCCCCCCCTCCTAGATCCGGCCCAGCTTAGTCATACATGGTAAAACACAGTACACAGAAGAAATAGTAGTATATCTTGGGCGATTTAAAAATATCACACTGCCATATAACATAGTACTGTTCACTGAGGCTAAAATGTATTTCACGTGTCGGCGGATACAGTATTGCATGACGTTTGGAATTGGTAGCAGTGCAATGAATGACGACACGTGGAGGCAGGTAGTCATGAATAGCAATAAAGAACGTGTCTTTACGTTTTTCGCTTTGTAAACAATTCGGTGTTGTGGACATAATTATTTTTAAGAGTAATACATTATAAAATCGTTACATATGGCTGAAAATTTGTTATATTTTCATGAGTTCGCGCTGAAAATATTATTGCTGCTCGTTTCACTCTCAGAAATCAAGCTGTGTTATTAAGTATCGGTGTAAAAACTTAATCGAAAGTCGCCACATACTCGTAGGGAAAAAAAAATGTTTTGGATGAGTTACAACATAACGTAATTGGGAAAAAGCGTTTAGTATAGGAGGCATGACTACTGAACGACGTATTTTTATATCGAAATGATCAAATTTTTTAAATCCTAAATTAAAATTATTGCTTGCTCTTTGGTAGAAAAAGATCGCTGCAGATCTTAAAAACAAGTACGTCGAGAACCAGTCACTACATGGGTGCAAAAGCTTTTCTAATTACGCTGCTTTGACTGGAAACAGACTTTTATTAATGGCCAATAAAAGCAATTGCTTAATGTATGCGCTCAATTTCCATTACGTAAAACAAAGTGTTACACCCAGTACCAACTAGTTCTCGATAAACTTTTTATATTTATGACCTGGTAGTAATTTTGCAACACTACTCGGAAAAAAAACACTATGTCTACAACAGCACAGTTCTTTACAAAACGAAAATGTAAAGAAACATTCTCATTGGCTATCTGAACGCAATCGTGAATTTTACCAACATCTATACACGTCAAGCAGCAGCAGCCGACGACAGTCACCCTATAATTAAAGCGTTAATTTATAAGTAACTTGTGTATTAAAAATCTGCAACCTCTTATAATCAGACCACAGCACGATGTGCAGAAAGATCCCCGAAGCGAACATTGCGTTTCATGATATTAATAGTGAAGCAGTTTCCTCCACGTCTTCAACTCTGATGAATTGTTAACATAAAACGTAGCAGGAATATGAACTATTTTACACATTGTTGTGTAAAACGTTTTATCATCAGTAGTACCAATTAAAGGCGATGCCTGATATTTTACGCAATTCATATTAACGTTAAAGACGTAGAGCATCTATAAATAAACACACTTCGCAGTTAGTCATACATCAATTTAGGTAAATTTTTACTTACCGTCCCGGTGGTCTCGCGCGATTATGTTGGCAGCATCAAACACACGGCACAAAAGTTTCCCAAGATGTTTAGAAATCCGAACCACTAGATTACGTATCATGAAGTAAATTAATAATGCTGTTTCTGCTCTATGAGTGGGTCTGTTAAATGTTTCCTTGTCCGCTCAGTGAACGTAATTGTCCTCAAGAAACGAAGATTTAATGACAAAACATTTGCGTCGTTATGAGATTGGCTAGTCACGTGACGTGATTTCCAGCATTCAGCATCCTTTGCCAAAATTATCAGGCGAAATCGCCGGGACTGGAAGTAAAATTTAACCCTAAATTAATATCATGTTACTGACTGCAAATTGTAAAAAGTGTGACAACTAATATTAGGTTATTATGAATATTTAATTAGAAGAGGATCTTGTTGCTGGCGTCACTAATTTTGACCAGGCAACAGTGACGAGTACGAATTTTACTAATTTTTGTACATAACCAATACTGTTGTGTTATGAACACATCGATGTGTAACTACATAGCCTTTCAATCGAATTAATGCGGGGCAGAGGTAGAGTTAACTCACCATGGCTGCAAATAATCGTTGAATTCGCTGACCCAAAGAAGTTACCGCTTCCTGATAGAAGGTGTCTTTCCAATCATTCGTTTCCTCTGGAGTTAAATAATGAATTGTTTGTGTGGCTACGAGTTGATCGCCACATTACATACGTCTACATTCACACCATGCGAAGTACAACACACTCGCACTTGTTCTAAAAGACGCCATCTGCGATTACTATATTTCCGGTTAACTTCTTCCAGAGATAGGCTACTATCATTATAAGCCATCGATCTCTCTCCTACCTTGATGTTGAACTTCAGCTCTCTGAACGTGACAGCAATAGATGTTCACATTTCGAAAAATGTTCAAATGTTTCTATAGTCTATGGGACTTAACTACGGGGTTATCAGTCCCTAAACTTACAAACTACTTACGAACTACTTACGAACTATGACGGCACAAATATCCATGCCCGAGGGGGGATTCGAACCCCCAACCGTAGTGGCCGTGCAGACCGTGACTGGAGCGCCTTAGTCCCCTCGGCCACCGCGGCCGGCTTCACATTTCGTTTCTTGCCAAATTCAAATAAGACTGCTATGAAGTATTACTAGAAAACGGAAAGAAAATACGTTTCGGTTCCTCTCCCATATATTCCTATTACATGAAATATTGACATAAATTTCAAATAAACAGGTATGCAAGGAATTCTGATGGAAATTCGTTTACCAAACTGAAACATTGCGAGGAATGCGAAATTGTGTTCAAAACAATGAATGTGCAAACACGTTTCAGGTCTATGCTCAGACACCATGTTTATACATTCATTTAGTATAAAGATCGATGTTCTAAGCAGTTATAAGACAGATACGCATGAAACATCTTTGCCCTACGAGGCATTGTTTTTCTCTGTTATCAACGGGCAATTTGCAAACGACCTTTTAGATATTTAATCTATAATCTTACTCTCTGACAGAATGAGAAATTGTTCTTCCACAGCACAAGCAAGGGATATTATGCCCTGCCCATGGTTAAATACGTAAATACGAGAACTGTAGTGCAATTATTATTACTTGATATTTAACGTTTGTCAAGAGTGGATACAAAATGAAACACAAGATGTGTTCATAGCGTTTACTGATCGATCGATAGCTGAGGCGTATTGAGTTGCAGATTACGAAAACTGTTTATACATTTGTTCTGCTTGTTGTTCTACCATCTCTTGATGAGAAATTGTATATTTATCGTACGAAAAGTGTCGCTTAGCACCTTCAAATTTTCAGTGCTTTTAATAGCCTTGTTCTTCTTCTTATTATTATTATTGTTATTGTTATAATTATTTTTGTGACAATAATTACGTGACAAAAGTCACTCGTTAGTGTTGAAGGAACAGCAACGGAGGCAGATGAAATATGTTTAATGCTGATTTGCAACTTTATTATCATTATTATTATGTTACAACAGATTAAGTCATATTGGGTTCAAAAGGTCTTTGCACGGTGTGATTCAACTTCTCGCTACTATAAAACAAAAGTCATGTAATATCGTTGTTTAAAGTACGATACATCTGATTTGAGCTAAGTAGATTGATAGTTTTTAATATAAAACCTGTTCAATTCATTAAATTAATTTGCATAATGATTGCATCAAAGTTAAACATAACTTCCGATACTGGTAATAATCCGCCATTTAATCATTTGATGGCCTTGCATCCTAACTGCAGGATAGCTGTTTGATGGCAGAGCTCTCCATAACCCGGAATCGGTAAATGAAGGTACACGTCGGGAGTCTTAGGCCGACATTTCTTTTTCTTTTGAGGCTACATTACACATTACTGACTGAACGTGCTGCGTGAGTCCACCATTGTCATCTGATTCGTTGTTTCTTGCATACCAGTTTTCTCAGTGTTACGTATTGTGCAATGCATAATTAAAACGAGTGAGTTCTGCAATTACGATAGTTATCAACCATGCTTATTTGTAAGCTTCTTTGTTTCATTTACTGTCATCAGTCAAGCGATGTGCGTGACTTGTACTTTGGTGGGGAAGCATGCCGCGTAGTTTGTGATGCCAGCACTTTAGGACGAAGGTTCGTTTCTCCCATCGTTGAGTCCTCCCTCGGACATGGGTGTGTTTGTTGCCCTTAGCATAACTTAGTATAAGTAGTTTGTAAGCCTAGGGACTGATGACTAGCGTCGTTAAGTCACATAGATTTACAAACATTTCGACATTCGCCTGTCTCCCCGCGGTTGTCACGGTGTGAGGCAGGACTAACTTCTTCCGCTTCGCGTTCCCCCCGCACAACTCAGCCATCTAACAGTTTACACGCTGTACTTGTTTCTTGGCATGAACAGTCAAGAAGAAATGAACACATTTTAACAGTAGAAACCAGTACATGCATTCCAGAATGAAACTTTCACTCTGCAGTGGAGTGTGCGCTGATATGAAACTTCCTGGCAGATTAAAATTGTTTGCCGGTACCGGGACTCGAACCTGGGACCTTCGCCTTTCGCGGGCAAACGCACTACCAACTGTGCAATACAGACACGACTCACGATGCCGCCTCACAACTTTACTTCCGCCAGTACTAAAATTATTTACAACAAGTACTCACATATAATTGCTAATAATAATTAAACAATATCTCGGCTTACGATGGCGTACTTCACAATGTATAATTACAATTTCCATAGTACTAATTAAAATTCAGCTTACCTACCAGTAAAAGAATCTCATTATTATGATAATGTTTAAAAGTAGAAGAAAATAAAACGTGAACACAAACATGTACGTTTGTTGAAAAAGATGTTTCGACTTGTTTTCTTGATAAATGTATCGTATTCCTCTATTTTTGTTTTCATTCCGGTTAACGTTATGAATTGGCTACACATTTGGACTAACACATTTATGTGTTTTTCTCTTGGTACGGTTATCACATATTTCTAAATGCTGAACTCGAATGGCTGTGCTTACAAAGAGCACACACATTTCGTGTGCTCAAGAGACAGGACTTACGTGTGTGGTTCAAAAAGTTTGTTAAGTAGCAACTAAAAAGTTATTAGTTTCTAAATAATGGGATGGTTGCTGTTGCCGCAACTGTGGTTCAAATTTAGTGAAAGTCCAGCTCCAGTTGCAATTACTTGTGCTTTATTTAAGCCCACACTACCGGTTTCGGCCTCTATGTTAGGCCATTTTCAAGTGTGACAGACCTGCATATAATGTGTAGCAATACGTTTACAAAAATTACATGGTACAAGATAGAATGTTACATATGTAAAAAGGTACTGTACAGAATCAGAAGGAAACTTACGTTATGCCATAGAGAAAGCAACGTCAAGTAATTAAAACAACAGAACTCAGAGATTTTAAAACTTTTGGCGCCCAATGGCGACATGAGAAAAATTGGCGTGTCATTTTTTAACATTCGAGAACATTATAATCGGCATGTTCTGATGTGTTCTGATATAAACATTACATCATTGCATGCTTAAAATTATAAACATTAGTTGATAAAATGTAAAGGTCAATAGTAAAATATTACAATTGTCAGTTAGGATAAAAAACGGAAATGTAGCGGCCAATGACGCTATATAAAAGTGGGCGTGTCGTCAATTTAAATTTTTTTTAATACAGGAAGTATAATAATTTAGCTTAAGGCCAATTGTATTCAATTTAGTTTACATTAAAGTTGAATGTATTGTCTAAACAAGGTACAAAGATTTTTAGGTTGTAAAATGTAAAATGATTGCAACAAACGAGGCGTCCAAGCCGATAGTTGAGGGGCGGCCTCTAGCGAGCGAAACTTGAACCAGGAACGCTGGTGCGGGCTCCAGAGCTGTTAATACGCGTCGTTGATTGCTTACATTGTACAGTAGTATGTACGTATTTCAAAAACAGCCACGAACTTGCGGAGCATTTCTAAACAAAATTGTCAACTTCTGGGCGGCAGATATCTAAGAAATTAGTATTCTTTAAAGTGCATTGCTCGTTAAGCGTGTCTTCCTTGGACTTTTTTAGGTGAGTGTATATAGCAACCTCTTCATAAAAATCCATGAAATAGCCTTTCTTCATTTTGTGGACTATTGTCAGGTTGTTTTCGATACTGTGTACCTTGTGATGTTGCGTATAAGGTGAGCAGCGAAGGTGGATCTGCTTTCAGCGTTTTTTTTTTTTTTTTTTTTTTTTTTTTTTTTTTTTTTTTTTTTTTTTTGCAGAGTTCAGTGTGTTCTTTGAAACGCGTTTTGAAGTTGCGTCCTGTTTGCCCGATGTAGTATGCATTACAATCGGAGCAGTGAATTTTGTATATGCCCCCGTTTTGATATATGTCCTGCGTTGTATTTATGTCATGTATTAAAAGACGCAGAAGTGATGGTTGTGGTTTGTACGCAATTTGCACGTTACAGTTTTTAAACAAATTACTTAGTTTATAGGTGACTTGGCCACTGAAGGGGAATGATACAATGTGTTTCTTACTCGGTTACATATTTTGGCTCACTTGGTTTTTGTTGGATTTGGCCACGTTAAAAATCTCGTCTACGATCATGCTATGATAGCCGTTATTCCGTGCTATATTTCGCAGCCAGTTAAGTTCCTTTTTTACTTCATTATCTTGTAGTGGCAATTTGAGGAGTCTATGTACTGCTGACCGGAAATAAGCCTTTTTATATTGATCAGGGTGACAAGATGTAGCCGGGATAATGACGTCAGAAGATGTTGGTTTGTGGTAAATACAAAAGGCATGTTGGTTTGTGGTAAATACCAAAGGCATGTTTGTTTTGAACCATGCTGATGGAAAGATCTAAAAATTTAATATTGTTATCCTGTTGATACTCCACGGCAAAAGAGATGTTATTGTGCATTTCGCTAAAATCCTTTGCAAATTGGTCTGTTTCTTGTTGGGAGCCACTGAATAAGACGAGAATATGGTGGCCAAATCCAACAAAAACCAAGTGAGCCAAAATATGGAACCGAGTAAGAAACACTTTGTAATTTGTTTAAAAACTGTAACGTGCAATTTGCGTACAAATCACAACCATCACTTCTGCGTCTTTTAATACATGACATAAATACAACGCAGGACGTATATCAAAACGGGGCATATACAAAATTCACTGCTCCGATTGTAATGCATACTACATCGGGCAAACAGGACGCAACTTCAAAACGCGTTTCAAAGAAAACACTGAACTCGGCAAAAAAAAAAAAAAAAAAAAAAAAAAAAAAAAAAAAAAAAAAAAAAAAAAAAAAAACGCTGAAAGCAGATCCACCTTCGCTGCTCACCTTATACGCAACATCACAAGGTACACAGTATCGAAAACAACCTGACAATAGTCCACAAAATGAAGAAAGGCTATTTCATGGATTTTTATGAAGAGGTTGCTATATACACTCACCTAAAAAAGTCCAAGGAAGACACGCTTAACGAGCAATGCACTTTAAAGAATACTAATTTCTTAGATATCTGCCGCCCAGAAGTTGACAATTTTGTTTAGAAATGCTCCGCAAGTTCGTGGCTGTTTTTGAAATACGTACATACTACTGTACAATGTAAGCAATCAACGACGCGTATTAACAGCTCTGGAGCCCGCACCAGCGTTCCTGGTTCAAGTTTCGCTCGCTAGAGGCCGCCCCTCAACTATCGGCTTGGACGCCTCGTTTGTTGCAATCATTTTACATTTTACAACCTAAAAATCTTTGTACCTTGTTTAGACAATACATTCAACTTTAATGTAAACTAAATTGAATACAATTGGCCTTAAGCTAAATTATTATACTTCCTGTATTAAAAAAAATTTAAATTGACGACACGCCCACTTTTATATAGCGTCATTGGCCGCTACATTTCCGTTTTTTATCCTAACTGACAATTGTAATATTTTACTATTGACCTTTACATTTTATCAACTAATGTTTATAATTTTAAGCATGCAATGATGTAATGTTTATATCAGAACACATCAGAACATGCCGATTATAATGTTCTCGAATGTTAAAAAATGACACGCCAATTTTTCTCATGTCGCCATTGGGCGCCAAAAGTTTTAAAATCTCTGAGTTCTGTTGTTTTAATTACTTGACGTTGCTTTCTCTATGGCATAACGTAAGTTTCCTTCTGATTCTGTACAGTACCTTTTTACATATGTAACATTCTATCTTGTACCATGTAATTTTTGTAAACGTATTGCTACACATTATATGCAGGTCGGTCACACTTGAAAATGGCCTAACATAGAGGCCGAAACCGGTAGTGTGGGCTTAAATAAAGCACAAGTAATTGCAACTGTAGCTGGACTTTCATTAAAAATAAAAAATAAAAAGTTGTTTCGTCAACTACTAACCTTGCTTCTACACATAATCTTATACACTTCAAGTGGTAATCCTACAGCTTCAAAGTAAAAAAGTAAGTTCATTAGACTAAACAAAATTTCTTCAGTTTATAAAAATTGGTTCTCACAGAATTCATGAATCCAAACGTAAATGAATTCGAAATACTGAAACATCTCAGCCATTGCAGGGGACTGAAATAAATTGAACGGCGCATTTGAAAGTATTTTCTACAACGAGACACTAACCCGGATTTCTCCTTTAGAGCCAACAATCAACTTACCCATTGAGGCTATCCAGGCACGTCTCCCGTCCAGCTAAAATTCTCACAATACGATATTAGGTGCCCGCTGACCATCTCTTCCTCTTGCTTACAGCCGAATTGTATTCCCACAAGGAAGCGAGCGTATTGTCAAGCCGGCCGCGGTGGCCGAGGCGACTGAGACCCTCCAGTCACGGTCTGCACGGCCACTACGGTCGGGGGTTCGAATCCCCCCTCGGGCATGGATATTTGTGCCGTCCTTAGTTGTAGGTAGTTCGTAAATAGTTTGTAAGTTTATGGACTGCTGACCCCGTAGTTAAGTCCCATAGACTCTACAAACATTTGAACATCGTATTGTCAATTGCGTGCTGGGGACATATTCACATATAAGAAGAACAGACGCCGTATTAATAATTTCAAACGTAAATGATCTTCAATCACTACGTTACATGCAATATATCTTCCGGAAGATGAAAATCGAATTTCGAAAACCGTTTTATCGTTGCCGTGTTTATAAGTTAAATCATGAATCGGATTTCCTAGTCCAGTGAATACGGCGCCCGGGAAACAACTGATTCAGTTTCTGATTGTACCCATCACAATTGCAATTTCTGTTCCCACACAGATTGATTATCAGTCTGATATTAATATTTCTCTTTAACTTTATGAAAGCAGATTTTCAGAGTCGATTATGGAGAGCCAGGACTGGGGAGTTACTTGTAACGCCTTTACTAGTAACAATTACTTTCCAAAGGTAACGGACGGTAACGGCGTTGTTATTTCCGTTAAGTAAATGTAAATGTTCAAATGTTTGTAACGCTTATGAGACATAACTACTGGGTCATCAGTCCCTAAACTTACAAACTACTTATGAACTAGCTAATACTAAGGACGGCACAAATATCCATGCCCGAGGGGGGATTCGAACCCCCGACCGTAGTGGCCGTGCAGACCGTGACTGGAGCGCCTCAGTCCCCTCGGCCACCGAGGCCAGCTAAGTAAATGTAACTAAGCTACTTTTAGCAGCTAATGATTTAACGGGAGAATCGTTATTGTTTTTTTGTAGCAAGTAGCTTAACATATTTCTCGTAAGAATCTCAAGACTTCAGAGTATCAGTCTTTGAGTTCAGTGAAGAGAAAAAAGAAACAATATCTATTTCTAAATTAAATGTTTTTAACAAAGCACGTTGGAAGTGTGTAAATTATACATTTTAATACCGTTATAACATTTAATAATGCTCATTCATTGATAACATTTTTATTTTAAAATTATGTCACAACAGTGAGTATATAACAATCACCTGACTTGTCACAAATAAACAGCGTGCAGTCTGCGGTTAGTTTCCACACTTTCCGACATGGAGAAGGAAGAAAACACATGCGCGCTTCCGCAAACTTATGCAGAAACGATCCAATTATTGACGTCGGATGGAAAACATAATTGCTTTCGCTGCTAACATTGTCGGTGGGAAAACAATTGAAAGCAGTCGAAACTCGAGATCGAACTTAAGAAAACATGAACAGGTGGCACGGCGGAGCGGCGGAGTGTATTGAGGCGCTATGCTACGAGTTTGTGCCGTCTTTAGTATAAGCTAGTTCATAAGTAGTTCGTAAGTTTAGGGATGATGACAACGCAGTTGAGTCTCATAAGCTTTACAAACATTTGAACATTTCTCGCTGTTGGTGTTGAGGCGAATTAACAATGAGTTCGAAACATGTTCTGCAACGTTGTTCGCAGTTAGTTCTGGACTACGGTACCGGGTTTCAGAACATGCTGGCAACACAAAAGCTGCTTATCCTTGGCTGTGTCAGTACAGAAACAACGTTCGTGACTTGCTAGAACTAAATATTCCTTTGCAGCGGTACAGTTCGGTTTTATTCTATGTATATACAGAGTTACATGTTGTCTTTCCGTGTCTTCATTTACGAGATGAAGTTCTCAAGAAGCAACATTTACGAACTCGTCAGATAATAAGAGACAGAGGAGTGCCTCTCAATGGTCAACGTCACAAAAATATTAAAAAGAAGCATGACTCCCTGCAGAAAATTGCTAAATTGTTTCGCACCAGCCGTATGTCAAGTAGATAACAGTTGAGTCTCTCATTTCTGATCGCCGCAACAATAACAACAGGATTCGTTATCGAATTGTGGGAAAAGTGTCGCAATCAAATGAAGTTAGTTGCGGTCCTATGAAATATCGATGACAACACTATATTTTTACTGCGCTTTTTATGAATCAGAAGTGGTGTATGTAAGAGTCAGCAGTGTGTATTAAACGTGGGCGTGAAAAGGGGATTCTCAGCAGCAGATCCTTGAAGATTCATTTGCAGTGTGAGTGACTTTGAAGCTAAATAAGATTCCTATATTGAAAATGACGATTTGGGTTAATTTAAAAACATACATAAATGTACGATCAATTACAGTGCTATTAACGTAACTGAATTACGTTTAATAAGACTTCATCCAAAGCTTCAAAAACTGCGGGGACAGCAAATACGTGATTGACTTTTAAATGTGTAATAAACACGAAAGGGTTTCATAGGCACTTGCAGTTTCAGAGAAACGAAGAGTACCAGCGTCGGAGGTTGAATCCTCCCTCGGGCATTGATATGTTCGTTGTCCTTAGGTAAGTTTACCTTAGTTTAATTAGATTTTAAGTCTAGGGACTGATGACCAACGTAGTTTGGTCCCATAGAATTATAAACATTCCAACATTTTGAAACGAAGAGTAACAACAAGTCTTCTCTTCACAAGAGTTGTTTTTGTGAAATTTGTGTCTTTCTTTGAAACAACTAGTCCTCTAATATTCATTACAATTTCAATGTCTGGCGGTGACATCTTGGTGAAGTTAGGAAAACCAGAAATATCTTCCAAATACAGCTCGCACAGCATGTTATTAAAATTGAAATGATTTTTAACCTATTGGACCAAACTGCTATAGTCATCAGTCGAGTGGTAAGACACTGGACTCGCATTCGGGAGGACGGCGGTTCAAATCCACCTGCTGCCATCCAGATTTAGGTTTTGGTGATTTCCCTAAATCACTCCAGGCAAATGTCGGGATGGTTCATTTCAAAGGGTACGGCCGATTGCCTTACACTTACCCAAACACTTCGAGCGTCAGCTCCGTCTCTAATGACAACGCTGTCGACGGAACGTTAAACTCCAAGCTTCCTTCCTTCCATCAGTCCCTAGACTTACAAACTAATTAAAACAATTTACGAATTAGAAATATTAAAACATTTAAACCGTTTTATAGCATTGAAGTAAATCCAATAGTGAAGTTGGAAATATGCGCTAGACCGGGATTCAAACCCGGATTTCCCGTTTCGAGCGAGCTGTCGCCTTAAACTTTTTATTTATTTATTTATTTATTATTTTGTATGTTGGATCTGTTTTCTGCCGATGTTAGTTCGTTTTGTTCTAGGTTGATCGTTGAGGTTTTTTTTATAATTTTTTTTATTATTATTTTATTACTGAGGACATAGGCCTTGAAACATATCAGACTATCTACGCATGCTTCTCTTCCAACCCAAATTCTCAACTCATGGCACACTGCGATGGTGTTGCCTCAGGCCCCCTGCCAATTATTTCCACTTGCTGCAAGGGATAAATCGTATTAATACATCCGCAAGGGCAGCTGTTAATCTTAGTCGTTATCTGCCGTCCATTTTACCTGACGATGAGACGAGCGTGGCCAAAATTTTAAATTTTTTGACTCGACGTTGCTATGGCCTAAGCTTCTAGGCAGGAGATTTTCGTTCGTTGCAGAGTAGCTGACTCACCAATTTTATTTGTGTGAATCGCCAACAGTTACTAACAGCTCTGAAGCTACTACAGCACCCGGGTTTTTGCTACCCGTGATAGAAAGGAACTTCTTGTGACATCTTTTATATCACCTATCTCTTATGTTTTACACTCGTCTCGCACTGATTCTGTCCGGGCGCTAAAGACCTCGATGTCGTGCGCTCTGATAGAATACTCACCACCACCACGAATACGTCCGCATTGAAACTGTCAATTGCTTTTTGTGGAGATATTTACAATTATGTCCAGAAAGAACCAGGCACCATTTCAGTCATTGTAAATACGCCCATAACAGACAATGACAATTTCAATGCGCACGCATTAATACGCTCGTTGCGGGTTTGAAGAGAAGCGTGCCTAGATAGCCTAATTGGTACCAGCGAAGTAGCTCAGCGCGACAGCAAAGAACCGATCTACACGAGGGGGGGGGGGGGGGAATTGCTTCCGAAGCGGAAAATCTCGGTTCGAATCCCGGTCCACCACAAGTTTTCAACCTAGTCGTTGAATTTATTTCAACTCCCCGAACCATAAACGGTCGAAATGTTTCAAAATTCTGGATTCGTAAAATTACGGCCGTTACTTTCAACCAATGATGCCTGTTCTTTCGGACAAGTCCGGAAAGTACAAACAACCATATCGATAGCATCTTCTTCATTATCTATTTTGTCCTCCTCCGACAACTACGTATTCTTTGGCTGCTTATTTCGTTGAGTAGGCTACTATTAATGAAGCGTCTCGTATCACTATTTCTTCCATTCCAGCTGTTATAGCGTAGCTCTCGATGCGATTATATAGTTACAAATGTTTGCTCATTGCTGCTATTTCAGCGTAACAGACGATGCGAGTATATAGTAGACAACAGACAACGAAGTCGGCAGTTTTTACGGAGACGCGAACAACGAAGAACATGAAATGCGACTTTCATGAGATGGGACGTTTGGAAAAAAATACTTTTGTTAACAATAGACAAACAGTGCAATTGAGATGCACTGAGCTATAAGATATTGTGGACAGTTTATTTAATAATGCGTTAATTATGTACTATTATTAATTATGAATATATTAATATATTTAATTATTGATTGACAATAATGCTTGTTTCCTTTCTACGTGTGTAATTTTCATTACGGATTTACAAATGAGTTGCAATTACAATTTTAAAAGTAACTGTAAAAGTAACTGTAAAGATACTTCTAAGTTATGCAGTTATTTTAAATAAGTTACCTTTGAGGGAATTAACTTTAACTGTAACTATGTTACTTGAAAAAAGTAACTTTCCCAACCCTGGGAGGACTTACATGTCCAATTCAAAGCTGAATTTGAAAATCGGTTTACGAAATCCGGTTTCGACAGCCCATTTAAACGGGCTGATGATGCCGTGTGCACTTAATCTAATCGCATTAAAGTTTGCACATAACTCCGATCATTCAAAGGAACACCAGCATGAAATTCGTTTTTCTTAATTTTCAGTCCCCGACGACACAATGACCATTTCAGTTTGCTATCTATAAGACCTGTGCACCAGAGGCGTGCAGCGGGCCTGCGCTACCCGCCCGGGCCCGTAGCCGCGCCTCCCGGGCGGGCCTGGCCACGCGCTGCCCGGCCTGCCGGCTCGAGCCCCACCGGACGGCGGCGGGCAGCGCGGGTACCCGGACTACCCGCGCGAGCCCTGGTCCGCCCGGCCGCCCGTGGCGCTCTGCTGCTAGCCGGGACACGCGCCCACCAGCCGCTGCATTCTTAGCGGGAAATACACTGTTCCGATTTTCACACTGTAAAAACTGTTCACGTTACAAACGACCATCCCACATCGGCTTATTAACTTAGTTTTACCTTAAAATCTTTACTTTCCTTGGAAAAAATAACATGTCTGCTTTTCATTCCCCGTGAATTTTCAGTTTCATAATGCTTTTCACTCGATTATGAAGAAACTATGAGGTTAAATCTGATTTTTGGACATCTGATAATACAGCAACTTAGCTTTCTAACAAAGCATTCAACTTTTCATTAACAAACCATGTATTGAAAAAGTTAGATAGCGGGAAGCTTACTAACCGATGCATTTTAGAACACTCATTAACGTGAGTGTAATAGAGCGGTCTCAAATCGTGAGTAATTGCGAGTTAATGAGCAGCATTAGTGCTGCGATAGCAAGTATACGCATTCAGCACGTGTTCGAACAGCGTTTCTGTGGACATTTCGCTAAATTGCTTGATGTTTCCTTGCTGCTAAGAAAAAGTAAGTAAATAAATATAAATAAGAATAAAAGTTCAGTTGCAATCGAGGTCATTAGAAACGATTAACTGGTAGAATGTTAGGAGGTTCAGCTTACGCTTAATCACTCCAAGGGAAGTAAACTAATTACTGTTACTCGATACAGGCGTGTGGACCATTGTTGTGGTTTTCTATTATTTCATATTCCTCCTTTTCCCTTTGGCTGGTGGTAGCTGAAACCCCGAGGGAGTCACCACTATTCGAGAGGTGACATTCAAGGTCGCAGTCGCTGGACAGTCTTTCATGTATCTTGAAACACTTGTGATTTTTCCTCACTGACTGAATTGTCAGTGTAGTATCAGTTGCGAGGAAAAAAAAAATTGACGTGTGCAGTAATGCACCTGGTAAAAGCAGATCGTGCAATTTTGTGGTGCAGAAGCAAAACGGTAGCCGAATCGGCTCGCGCCGGAAATTAAACATGTTGAAAGTCGTTGGCTTCGCGTTAGCCGGCTCCAGCAAATTTGTAGGTAGTTTTATACTTTGCTCAGTATTTACTTACACAGTGTTTCACTTTAACTTCATATTAAACTATGTGATGGCTCTAACATAAAGAACAAGATTATTCCTTAAATCTCTTCAGTTCCTTGTTGCTAGTAAATCTGTGTATTTCATGTATGTGACAAAAAATTATATGCCCTACGATGATGTGATATTTAATTTTGTTCAAGGTTGTCCAACTAATTATCTAGCTAAAATTCTGCCAAGGTAAGCAGGAAATCTTTAAAAAGCCAGTTGTTTGCGAACAGGTATTCGTATGTTATTCTTTTTACGTTTCTAGAAACTGTTGAAGGATGAGGAAGAACGTCTTTGGCACTTGCAGTGGGGTACTGTGCTCCTATCTCCATCAAAGTCTGTGCGAGGTCTCGAAATCCTTCTGCCGCAACTGTGCTGAAGGGCCGCAAATCTATCGCACACATTCTTACACATTTCTCCAGCACAAAAGATTTTTCTGACCCTGGAATATTGCTACAACCGTTCAAATCAGTATTAAGATAAGCTTTGCAGCTATTCAGGTGCCATAACAGCGTAGTGGTACTGCCATCACAGAACGCCAATAATTTACGGCAGCCATTACACTCTGCAAATCCCACAGGTTTATTTTCATTACCTACAATCAGCATAAAACGCTCCCATACAATGCTGTCTCCAGATATCTTTAAACGCTTGTAGATTCTCTCCGCGAGTTTCCTGGAAACGTCTTTTTTCTCTTCCTCGGATCGTCTACTCCTTGCACGTTGGTACGATCTGTCCTGTTCGCTATTTATTTCAGACATAACGATCGATAACTTATAAATGGCAATGTAGGTAACATAAAAGGTGCGTGAAGCCTACGCTGTGAGTATTACAACGCCTTGCTCAGAACTGTATGCATTCCCCCGCTCGCAGCGCCTTGTGTAGCGCTGTTGCACGGGCCCGGCGGGTACCCGCTCGCCCGGCAAGTGTCGGGACTCGACGGCGCACCGCAGCTCGCTCGCTGTGTACAGCGGTGCATTGGGACTCGACTACCCGCGGTGCGGGCAGCAGAGCGCAGCGGCCGGACGCAGGCGAGCTCGGGCGGGTAAATGTGGCGCGCTGCACGGCTCTGCTGTGCACACCACATTGTTGGTGTTCGTACTGGAATACAAAAGCAGTGGCCTACTAAAAGTGAACTGTATTAGAAATTGCAATTCCATCTTTTACGGGAATTCTGAATATACCGGAAAGTAGAGTATTCTATAATAAATACACTGTGTTAACGCTGAATAAACGCAAAGTATGAAAATTGTTTTAGGTGCTAATCAAATGTTCAAATGTTTGTATAGCTTATGGGACTTAACTACGGGGTCATCAGTCCCTAAACTTGCAAACTACTATCGAACACTAAGGACGGCACAAATATCCGTGCCCGAGGGGGGATCGAACTCCCTACGGTCGGGAGTTCGATCCCCCCTCGGGCACGGATATTTGTGCCGTCCTTAGTGTTCGATAGTTCATAAGTAGTTTGCAAGTTTAGGGACTGATGACCCCGTAGTTAAGTCCCATAAGCTATACAAACATTTGAACATTTGATTAGCACCTAAAACAATTTTCATACGTGGCCGTGCAGACCATGACTGACGCGCCGCAGTCCCCTCGGCCATCGCGGCCGGCTGTACTAATCGACAGCGAAATTAGCAAGATGCATCAAGTAATTTTTGAGAAATTCGGTAAAATGATCTACTTAAAAATTGACTCTACTTGTTTAACCCCTTTAGTAATCAGTGGGAACTATAGTTCCCACTTATTTGTTTTCGCTATAAGTTCAGCGATACTCCGTGTTCCCACTTCTAACTTGTACCATCTCTGTTAGAGTGTGGTAACTACATATATTATAGATTGTCAACAGGCGCACGAAAGTGGTTGTTTTCCTACAGTGTTAATCAATCAGTGAATGCAGAAGCGCAGTTTATGCGGGAAAGCAAGCCACTGTTTCGACGGTAACAGTGTTTCTTGTATAACGTGCTTTCCTTATGCGTGCGAAATGACGTGTGTTGTATTTGTCTGCTTTTATATTTACGAGGGAGGCAGTATTCGTGTATATCAGCTACACGAACGGTATGCTGTAGGTCGTCGTTCATGGAAGTGATGGCATAATTTTTCTTTCTTCTAGATTTGGCAATTGTCAGTGCCTACATTATGTGGAAGTTACAGAAGACAGAAGCAGACCAGCTGACATTTAGGTAGCTCTTGGCAATGGAGCCTATCTCCGACTTCTCAAATCGTAAGCGAAGAGGAAGACCGGTTCATTTTCAGACACCAAAAAGAGACGTGTCTGGAGTTCCAGATGAAATTCATCTGGTGAAAGTTGGAACTCATTTGCCAACAAAAGGTACTACAATCAGAAGGTGCCACCAATGTAGCAGCGAAAACAAAGAAAAGAGGACAAAAATAATGTGTAGCAACTGTCGTGTACCTTTGTGTGTGGCATCATACTTCTCGAAGTTCCATAGTACGTCACCTTAGTGAACTCAATGGACAATATGAACTAATAAAGAAGTAAATGAAATGTTTAATATGCTTTTTGTACTAAAAAAATAAAAGATATACATTTTTTTAATAATCAAGTCCAATTACTCAAAAATTCGGTGGGAACAATAGTGCTCTCTAAATTTTTTATCCCGTAGGCTAAACTCCCACTTTCAAGATTTAAACTATGATTTTATGTTCGGCTACTTAGCCCATTAAAGTATTCATAGAAAGTCTACAACTTCGGGAAATAATTTGGTCACTAAAGGGTTAACAAGTATAATTCGCTTCTGACTCTTACCGAAAATGCCAAACATTCGATTTAAAAAACAAATTTTTCTGTCGGAAATGATTTAAAAACTGGATATCTGTTTCATTTGGAAAAATGCATTTAAATTGTATCTTATGAAGGAAAATAATGTACACGCTTTTCACAAGAAATTTTTATCAACTGATAAAAAAATTGGTAAAGTAGTCAACAATCCGATGATTGGTTTGAATATCACAGTGCTTTACTAGGCATGGTCATGTTTGGAGGTGGTATGCCGTCGCCTACCTCCGACCTTCGAACTGACTTACCCAGCCAATTATAGGGGGACCTACAGTTTAACATGGGTTCCGAACCACGCGATATTTTTCACATCAGCAACATTGCCAGTAGGGAAAGAAGTGATAAGTGACAGATTAAAATCGTAGGACGTGATGGGGTTTGAACGTGGGATTTCAGGATTCATATTGTCGCACTCTACCACCGTGCTACGGAGCCAGACAATAGTATTATGAATTTTAAATTCGTTGCCTTTGACATCATATACATAATTGTGTTACAATTCGGTGTCGTGGGGTGAGGGATTCGCCAAAATATTGTACTTGGAATCTGAGAAACACTGCCTTAGTGGAAATGTACCAGACGTATCGAACGAGCCTCGTGCGTTTATATCAACATCACTTTAACAGAATGAGGTAATTTCTTCAGCAACGATAGATAACTTAGCAGATACATGTACTGTCGTCATTAGTTGTTATCTGCTACGCTGTACGGAAAGCTATTACCTCAAACAGCTGACAGTGGGCAAGAAATAATGAGGGAGACGAAAGTGAAATTATCGTCGCGGGGCAGAGTCGTCCAACATCTGCCCAGTGGTCGAAATGTCGACAGACGTTTCCAGTAATTTTCGTAATTACGAACAAACGTGATTCCCTGCAGCTGGGCAGAACCGGATGGACTTCTTCGAACGGCTGAAGAACGACGAAAGAGGGAGCGTCGAGTCAGCTCTAGTCGGAATCACGCGTCGCAGGGACGATTCAGCGCCAGTCCCGAAGGAATGTCTGCTACCTCTGCGGAAGGATCATGCTCTCACCCAAGTAAATACCTCTCTGTCGTTTTTATGTAGATAAAACAAATAAATCACATTTCACTTTGGTTTCTTCTTTTATTATTACGTATCCATGACAGACGGAATAATTCGGTAAACATATGATACGTCACAGTAAAATGTAACTGCTGCAAATAAACTGACAAAACAGAAACTTCTTATTGCAATTTCAATATTCGTTTAGCTGCTTTTGCAAATAGTCATAATACGCGCTTAGTATTGACGTGTTTCTGACAGACTGCTTGCAAAGCGTTTTGTACAACTTTGAAGCTGTCTCAATACGGATTATGCCGTCCTAAACTGGGTCTGTAGATGGAAACGTAGCTGCTGCCTACATATATGGAAACAACATTGGTAATGTTTAGAAGGAATCGTAAATCGATTATAAGAGTTGAATTGATGTCTTGCTCGTCACTTTTGAATAATAGCCCTTTATTGAATGATTCTCATTGATAGATTTTTCAACTGATTGTGCGGTGGAATCAGCTCTATATTTGTCTACTAACTCGGGACTTCTTCTCCGTGGACTGATATATAACTATGCTTGATTATATGAATTTCCTACTAAAGGCTTTGCAGGTTCTTTCAGGAATATTAACTGACATTAAAAATTCTTTCCTGACTCCATCAAAATAATCACCTCATCCAGAAGTTCTTTCGTTATCCTGTCAAAATTCGTCACGAAGATCATAGTCAAAGAAGTTACATTGCTTGATCAACCCACTTGCACAAAATATTTTCAAAGTTTGCGCATACACAATTTACAGTCGAACTCCTTCATTAAAGTCCAATAAATAAATAAATAACTAAAATTCTATTACTCTTCAGTAATAAATAGTTGCATCGAAATATATCAATCACTTGATAATACATTATAAATTCAAATTAATCTTTAAATAAACTTTCGACGAAATAATATATTTTCGATTCTTGATTACATAAAATTAGTCAAATTGTTCACATAAGTTCAATAACACTTTATGAATACAGATTCAGAACTGAACTCTTTTTTTTAACATTATCAACAATTAAAAAAACTGTCGACTTCAATGCGCAACAGCATACAATGGGATCTTCTCCGCCTCGACGGTCTTCGGCAAACATCAGACAGCGACCAGGTATATCTCTCTGTCGTCGGCGGAGAAACTTCCACGGTGTGCCGCTGCGTAGTCGATGTTGAACATGCAACAGATAAAATCAAACACATTTCTCAAAGATATTGTTCTAAATACTTTAAAATATAAACATAATAAACACATCATTAACGAGTAATTCGACTGCAAAAGTGAGCTTAACTAGGAAATGAGAAGACGATTAACATTACTTACCCCTACAGTGGCTTCAGTATCATTGTTTAGTAAGAACGCTTTCTACAAAATTTTTATCTTCGATTGATTCGGTTTTCCAATGAATACAACATTGTTAGGCTTCTTTTGAAATTGAAAATAAAATAGTTATAGGTCTGACATAAATCGTTAAATGAACTTATGATTTTTAATTTTTTTTATATAAATAACTATTAGAATTTTCTGATGCATCGCAAAAATAATGTTATTTGCTTACAATTTGATATAATACGCATGACTATTTTTTACGGGGGCTAGGTTGCGGATGTTTGTTTGGGATAGGGGATTAAACTGCTAAGGTTATCAGTCCGACGGAGTGAGGATAGGAAAGGAGAGAAGAGGAAAGGAAATGCAGTCCGGGAAGTAAAGAAGGAAGGAAGACTGCATTAGCTCGGGGCCCCGGCTCACCACGGACGTACTCACGAAAGAACCGTGAGCCCCCTGGGAGGTATTTTTTTTTCCTTCTTGTTTTACGAATACAGCTAATCGTGTATTACACTAACAGTTTTTTTCCAAAATTGTTCGTCAAATCACTTTCCGTTAATGAGTAAAGCAGTTTGCTAAATGTGTAAGGTGGGCATGCACGGAATGCCTGAGAAAAAAGGTCTTTTCCTTTTTAATTTTTTTAATCTATGGAACTTCTGCTTACAAAATACTTAAACTAACCTAAGTATGACACTGACCCACGCCGGAGGTAGGAAGCAAACCTCCGCCAAGGAGGAACCGCACGCTCCGCATCAAGGCGCCTTGGAACGCTCGGCCATTCAATAGCAGCAAAGTCTGTTGCTCTCTGAGAGTTTGACACTGTCAGATAGTACTCGCAGAATAAATCAGACAAGAGGAGAATTTCCTCTGACAGTTACGATCTGGTAGTTGCTTACGTTTTTTTTTTTTTTTTTTTTTTTTTTTTTTTTTTTTTTTTTTTTTTTTTTTTTCCCTGTGCATCGAGAGCAGATGTGGGAAGCGTTTACACATAGCAAAATGAGAGAGTCTGAGAACGAGGTTTATCAGTCATAGTTTTGTACGTGAAGAACGAGCAGGCGAGGTAAGAGCGTCGATCAGCAGCTGTCATAGTTTGGTACAAGGTACCATCTGCGATACACTCATGCTGCCTTGGGATTCATAAAAATGTTCTCCATGAAAAAAAAATCATGTGTCATATTTCATGAACAATATATTATGCTTATGGAGGTTTCGTGTGATAGTACTGTTGAAGTAGGACGACAAAGGGGAGATTTATTCACACAGAAACATGCAACGATTTCATGTCTAAAAGATGTCGCATTTTATGCGTAGAATGGTACGGCAAAATATGCTTCCAACATGTGGTAACAAACATCGGAACCAGTATGACAGCCAGCAAAGCATTCTCACCTCTCCCGACAATGGCGATATAGCTTTTCTCCTCTGAGAGCTACGGGCGAGCAGCTGTCGATAGAGGGAGATTGCCGTTAACACTAGAGATCGAAAATCGCAGAGCGCGACTTTCTTCTCAGATAAATCACGTTTTCTGCTGCATTGCACAGATGCTTGTATAGTTTGCCAGATGGTCGAGATTCGTCTGAATTCTCCCGGCTTTTCATAGGATCTCCAGCCTCCCGATAAATACAAAATCTCCCGAGAAACAGCTTGTTGTGCGGTTCCTTACAAAATAATAATTAGTATTTGAATATTTCCCAAAAATTACATCAGAAAAACAATCATGTAATTAAAGCCAATTGCAACTGACACTTAATAAGAAATTGCGTCAAATATACTCTTAAAGCTTTGTCAGTAAATATCGACAAGATATTTATAAAAACATTCAACGAGTACAGTTCATCTTCTACACATTCAGAGAAGCTGAAAAAATGTTTTAGTTACTAATGTCGATAGCAAAAACCCACGTCCCAACAAGATGGCCATGTGTTTTACCCACCTTAGATCGTTCTGTGCATCTTGGCCTGTTGTAAAACAGTATTTTTTACTGAAAACGAAAGATGAATACCGATATTAGGTATGAGTATTTGTATTCAAAGACTAAAGACTAAAGGGGTCAACAAACGAAAGGAGAAAGGAACTTAAGAACCTTATTTGTTCTTTGTACACAACGTTATGTCAGAGTTTCAGACAAAAGTTCTGTCAATGGACTATGATGCATGCAGTATCACACAAATAGTGTAACGGGAAAAATGTAAGTCATCTTAAGAACAGGTTGTATGATAAATTATTAGGAAACAAAAATAGAACCATATTTAAAAAATTGTCGGGGATAAGAAACCCTTTTTGCATCGAAGCTGAACATATTTTAAAGCGAGTAACTATGATTTTTCTATTCAATTGTTTGTAAACCTATTGGACCAAACTGCTATGGTCATCAGTCCCTAGACTTAGAAACTACTAAGGCTAACATAAGGAAGACACACACGCACTCATGCCCCAGGGCGGACTCGATCTTCGACGGCAAGCAACCGCGAGCTCCGCAGCAAGGCGCCTTAGAACGCTCGGCCACTCCTGCAGGGCGTAGAGCAATTATTGTAGTCTTGGAGACTTATTTGAACATTTTCCAAAAGATGTGTTAAAGACAAAATTTAGCTTAATATCCTTAAAAATGCGACAAAACCAACTAAAAAACTTAAAAGCTGATATTATTTCTATTGTTAGTTTATGTGAACAATGCTTATTGTGAAAAGGTGTTTGACCTGTTAAAAATTTTATATATTAAAGACAAAATCGTTGGCTTTTGTTTCAGAAAAGTGGAATTATTTAATAGGTTGAACGTCTAAGGAAACAATGCAAATTTTGAATTATTTTTGAATAGAGCCAAAGGAACGAAACTAGTGGACTCGATGAAATCGAATAAGAAATACATGTGGGAAAGTGAAAAATTACGTGCAAAAAATTTAATCTTTTTGTGTGCTTAATTTTACAATGAAATAGTAATATTTTCATTTATGATATATATATCTCCCGAGAACTCGAAGACCACTACTTATTAAATTGAGTTCAGATATTTTAATTTACCGATCTGGCAACCCTGGGGTCGTTGACTTGCTCGGCATCAAACATCTGAAAGCACACTCACAGGAACACTGGACGGAAGAGTGTAGAGAGGAGAAGGGACCAATGCGTTCTCCGTAATGTGTCCGTGGTGTACCCTTGTTCATCTCGTTGTTTTGAAAGACACAATAGATCACCAGGTGTATGCTTGGTAACAACGTCCACTTCTGCATGCAGGATGTATTTCCTTGGCATGATGGTATCCAGCTACAGGAAAATCCGACGTGTCGCATAGCTCGAGATTCGAATTGGACCAAGATGAATGATCAATTTACTGTGCCCCCACGGCCAGCGGAATCTCCCCTCCCCCTCCATTTAAAGTCAGTCGAGAATCTGTGATACCAACTCGATCGAGTTCGAGCCATTTTTTGAAGGGATAAACATAGCGCAGTCAGCACTGGTTCTCCATCCCTGTCAGTATTTTCTACATCACTGGCTTTCTTGGTTCACGTCTTGCAACAGTGTATGCTGCGGAAGGTGGTTATCCAGGCTACAAACATGAGGAACAATTAATATGGCTTGACGACGTGTTCTTGTACGTTCAAAGAGACTAACTCTCATATTCTAAGAGTATTAGTCTGTGGAGACCGCTTGACTTTGTTCGTCATTGTGTCATATATGATCACTATTCTCACATAAACGTTCGTAGGAGTTAATTTTAAGCGATCATGTGTTGATATTTGCTGGTTGAACGTGTTTATATTATTTAATGATATTTATTATGTTACATTCGTATGTTTGAATTCATGATTTGTATTACCTGAATAATGGAATATCAAAAATAAATACTCAGTGATATATCGTATTAATGCGAAACTTGTTTTGTTGCTATGAAATGTTCAGATTAACTCAACTATTTCATAAAAATCTTAAAAGTGTCGTGGGCTTTCGCAGTTGTTGTTAGATCACTGGTCTTCTATACAGAATGAATACTTGGCTACTGATCCAGATTTACATTTCCCACGGTGTCCCTGCATCGATTAAAGGGAATGACTGCTTCTTCCTTCAAACGCGGATTCGGTCAACTTTTGTTCTACTGCACCACCATTCTCGACGACAATGTTTCGAATCCCCGGGATTTCTCCAATTCGCTCCAACGAAGAACGGTACGTCCGATTTACTTCCCCATTCCTTAGTAATCCGACCTTTTTTGCGTCATTAATGAACACGTTTTCGATACACTTTAAAATGGAATCTTTTCTGTTATTATGACGTTGCCGCTACTTTGTTATTCAAAATCATTCTTCCTTCTCTCGGTTGCCTAGCTGATCTATACGTAGTCCTTCAACGTACTCTTGGATTTTTAGAGTATGATACTGTTGTTGACTGTTTTTATTGAAATGAGTGAAAAGAGAATTAGTGAATGTCCTGTGCTATATGCTTGACTAGTTGTAGGACAAGAACTTGAGTTAATCATTGTGATGTAAAAACTGGCAGAGTACCAACAATTCACGTTTTTTACGAACGCTTAGCAATATTTTTGTCGTATTTATTACACAACTCGTAAGTTTAGATTGTTTTGTATTCCTGTTAGGTATTTTTGGATAGCTCGCGTGGATTGCAGATAATTTCGTATACTTAGAGAGAACGATTTTGTTCCTTTTGTCTCATTTTGTTGTTGTTGCAGAATATTTTTGTGCAATTTGCTAAGGTCCTTATTCCATGGTACTGCCTCTCCGTGTTATTCTCTTCTGTCCCTTTCCTTTTGGCTCCTTACTTTTCCCGCCCTTCGTTTCCCCTCCCTGGGCGTCTCTAATTACCAGTAATCTTGTTCCATTCCATGCTTCTTCCTAGAATGGTTGCTATGTCTTGGCTTCCGTGCCTTATATGTTTTACATTTCTGTTTGTTGTGTTTAGGTCTTCAGTCCGGAGACTGGTTTGAGCAGCTCTCCACCCTACTCTATCTTGAGCAAGCATTTTCATCTCCTCATATGAACTGCAACCCACATCCACTTAAATCTGCTTACTATACGTGTCTCTTGATCTCCCTCTGCGATTTTTACCCCACACACTTCCCTCCAATGCTAAATTTACGATTCCTCGATGTCTAAGAATGTGTCCTACCAAGCGATCCCTTCTTTTGGTCAGGGTATGCCAAAAATTCCTTTTCTCACCAATTCTGTTCAGTACCTCTTCATTAGTTACGCGATCTACCCACCTAATCTTCAGCATTCTTCTGTAGCACCACATTTCAAAAGCCTCTATTCTCTTCCGGTCCGCACTGCTTATCGTCCATGTTTCACTCCCGTACAAGGCAACACTCCACACAAATGCCTTCAGAAAAGACTTCCTTACACTTAAATTAATATTCGATGTTAACAAATTTCTCTTTTTCAAAAATGCTTTTCTTCCCATTGCCATTCTGCATTTTATATCCTCTGTACTGCGACCATCGCATGTTATTTTACTACCCAACTACTACCCTACTACATTTCTGATATCCCTACATTATTTCTTCATTAAACAGGTACATATAGTGGTCTTGGATCCTAAGATTTGGTACACTGTAAGATATGTAGCACCCCTCCAGTATTTTTTGTGAATTTTGTGCAATTGTGCGGAATATACGCAATAGGTTTGGAGCAGTCAGATGAGGTTCGGAGTGGGTGCAAGTTGTCGGTCCAAGCTGGACATTCCAGGTGTGGCATCTGGTTTGTGTACCGAGGCCCGGCGTAACCCCGCAGTTACACTAAAGCAGCGATTGCAGAAGAGAAGACGTCTGCACAACGTAGCCACGGAGGCCAATCAACTAAGCATGTTACGAAGTGCCTGACTTGTAGCGGTATCTTTGATACGTCAAAAGACGCGGAGAACGGAATAAATGATCGCTTTTCCGGGGCAGCTGCAGTTCGGAAGTGAGCAGAGCTCGACAAGCAGAGTGTGGGACGCGGTGTCGCTGGTGGAGGCAGTCTCCACCTCTGGTCCGGCGGGCGGCAGTGAGAGGTCGAGAGTCCGCGGTGAGTATTCCGCCTGGTTCTGTGTCCGTTTTCCGTATTCGGCGCCACCTCACCGAGGACCGGCTCAGCTCCCGCTGTGGCAGCAAGACGCCGTCGCGAGGGGAACGGGTTCACGACCCGTACAGTACGGCGCAGCGCGGCCCCGTCTTGCCTGTGGGCCGTACATGCGGAGTTTGTGACACTTGCGGGGAAAGGGAATGTGTAGATACTTGCGGGGAGACCCGGACGCTGCAGGTAGTGAACAGGGTGTTCCAGAAGTAGGGATACACCACCCCTACTCCACGCCCACCAGCCGCTACCTGTGCCGTATTCAGGGAAAGGCCCACCGAGCGAGGTGGAGCAGTAGTAAAATGAATGTTACTACAAGAGATACAGCCATTCAAATTTACGGGCACCATAACGTTTTCCCTTCCAGAGTAAATGAGCTGCTTCTTGTAGTTTCAACACCACAGTAGCCTTTTTCTTGAATGTTCTGAATATAAATCTTCACAAAGACTTCTTGAGGAGGAGAATGATACGGATATCTGATTGTAAACCATTGCCTATTACCTTAGACCTTTTTGATTGCACTGAACAGGAGTTCCGCGTATTCCGTAATTTATATTTATACAGTTAACAGGCAATGTAATTTATAACCAACTATTGGCTGCCAATTTCGCTTCATTTTTTCCTGGAAGTCTTGCAACTTGTTTCTCCCTGTTGGTTTATGCCAAGTTCAGAGTAAAAATGGTTCTATATGACGGTCATAGAAAATAGAATTTATCTTTAGCATTTTTCGATGTGTGACATTCCCTTACACATTCCATATTTCATACATTTCTTAGATGTATTTGTAATTCGAATACAGTCAAATAGTTTTGGGGTCTACGAATAAACGCTTAAAGTATGTAAAATACTCATTGACTTATTATTAACGTTTTTTAATTGAATGTTTAAGGTTGCATCTCCTATTAAAAAGCATAGTAGCTATTTTTAAAGAGATGGAAGTTGCGTGATAGTGGGGTTAACTACATAGCGGTCAATTACATCAACGTATCTGTGCAGAATGCCTAATATATTTATTGCTTGCGCAGGTATCTTGATATGCTTAGTGTTCTGAATAATATGCTTTTAAGAGGTATGACTGTGGAAAGTCATCTTCTTGTAGTAGCAGAGAATGTCTCAATAACTCTCCAAACATTATCACTATTAAAATACCGTTTTGGTTTCAGGAGGAACACTCAACGAATTAATATGTAGTTAGAACAAGTTACTATATTGCTCTTCAGCTTGCAAAGAGGTGTGCAATTTCACTGAGTTTCGTGTTATGTTGACAGTGTGGAAACTCGAAAACAGCAGTGCTAGATCTCTTGGTGTGCCTGTACCCAGGAAAAGCCTTTAGCCGCCCCAAGGGCCCCGTGTTCCCCGCAAGTGTCACTTCCCGCAAGTGTTCCAACCCCGTACATGCGAACGCATTCGCGCTGTTGAACATATGACCGTCGTCGCGTCCGGAATAGTGTCAGCAAGATGTGGCGTTAACCCTTTGATGTATATAACATCTACGTCTCTTTCCTTTGAAGTCGTGTTGTGTAGTTCGCGAACGAACTAGTTCGAGAGAGCGCTCCCACAGGCGAACTACGCGCTCTAGTTCGCAGATCCCTCGTCTCTTAGTTCGTCCGCTCCTTTTCCGAAGACTGACGGGGAACAGCGAGAGGACGCGAAAGCGTGGAGAATCGCATGATTCCCTTCTGCTAGTTACCGTCATTTCGAGCTGAGATGCAGCTCAGCTGTTGTTTCATAGTTCACTGCCACAAATTTTCTGTTCTAAGGTATTCAGCAGTGTTAAAATATAACCCTCATTCCATAGAGTAAAGAAGTAAAGAGAACTCAAAACTTAACATTGTTTGTATTTATATGCGAGAAATTATGCATCAACCATCTTCTCTTGCCTGCATGATCCTCTTGACGGCTCGCGGAGTAGAATGTTGAGGATAACGTCGTATAAGCGACATTAACAGTGTAAAGTAACGAACCCGTATAGAATTAATTAGCTACAAAACTGTAGTTTACTGCCTGTCGTCATAGTATAAAGGTCGAACCCATCGTCATCAATGTCGAAAGCGTGAAGATCAAAAATTACTTTTATTTCATTTGTTAATACAAAATCCTATTTCTGTAATAAGTATGTGGTTGACCGGACTGGCTTAACTTTCGATGCAACTGAGGCGGCCGCCCCTCCGAAACAAAGGATTGGACTCGCCCAGCACCGAAGACAAAAATGCGTGCGTTTCTGCGCGTGGGAACTTGGTTTATTTAATTGAATCTATAAAGAAATCTATTTTTAAAATAAAATACAACGAATACTCTGTATGCAAAGTAGTTGAATACCATTGTATCATCAATTCGTGTAAATAACTGATTTATTTGCTTAAGTGTTTGATGTCTAATTGCCCAAAAATACGGGTAATAGCCCTTCTTTGGCAACAGTGATCATTATATAAAAAAGCAGTCATAACGAAAGAGCTCTTTTAGTAGCGGCAGCAAAAGCCAAAAAGAGCCGACGAACTAAAAAGAGCAACCTACTTCGCGGCGGAGTTGCGAACTAAAAGGAGAGCTACCAGTCGCGAACTAAAATATACGCGGTCGGTCGCGAACTAAAATATGCATGATCGGTCGGGAACTAAAAGGTGAGCTACCGGTCGCGAACTAAAATATGGGCGATCGGTCGCGAACTAAAATATGCGCGTTCGGTCGCCAACCAAAATATGTGCAATCGGTCGCGAATTAAAATTTGCGTTACTGGTCGCGAACTATTATGTCTCTCCTTAGTTCGTTGGATTCTTTTTCGAAGACAGACGGGCAATAGCGAGAGGGCGCGCAGCAGAATTAAAAATTGGCCATTTCGAAGTGAGCGTCTGCCTGCTAAATTACATAGTTCAGTGTTACAAAATTTCTGTTTTGAAGTATTCTGCACTCTGCAATCTGACTAATAAATTCCATAATGCCAAGATATAGAGATAACTCTAAACTTAAACGCGAGAAATTATCCACAAACTGTTTCTTTTGGTTTGGGTGATATCAGCGGCTCAAGCAGCAAGCGTATGAAGCAGCTATGTGGGGGAACTTCTCCCTCCACCTGCATGCGCAGACCACGCCGCTCAGCCGTCACTGGGAGCGGACGAACTAAAAGAACTAACTAGTTCGTTGCAGAACACAATCTCTTCAGAAGAATGAGCCTGACGCCTCTTCACAGTTGTACGTGGCATTTGGGAAATAAAATTTGACAGCACGTAAGGTAGCTTGTTATTTACTAATTTCAGAATTGTCAGTCCTCTGTTACCAAGACTATATGAATAACCTCTTTCGATTTTCTGGTACAGAGGGAATGCCTCTGGCATGTTTTATCGCTGATGTGTACAGTTCCACAGGATCTGATAATTACTAGACCAAGGTACACTGCAAATATAGAGATTTATACAAGTAATCTATGTAAATTTCACATTGCAGTACAGATACAGGTTTTGTCAATTGGAAAACTAGTGACTCACTGAATCCTACTTGACAATCTGAGTTTTTCTGCCACTGTATAGATCTCCTTCAGGAAAAATATTTATCTTCTTCATCTACTATCACCATATTTTCGTCATCACTATTGCAAGCGTGCAACATCGACATATATACTTTTTATCACTGATGAAAACTTCTCTTTTTCTGAAACACGTGGGCTAAAAGCAGATTTGAAATTATACTAGCACAAGGTCTTTCTCATTTATCTAACAAAAAGATAGATGATAAATTTCCAACTGAATATTAACGATTTCAAACCCTAACATGATATTCAAATGAAACTAAACAAGTTATCATTGCGGTACACTGGGGCACCTCTTTTCTACAGAATAAAATTACGATTTCCAGGCTTTAATTGCAATTATTTGGAAAAAAAAGTTTCAAAGTAAAACAGAAATATACACAAATAAAGTTTCAAGCTTTTATGGTAAAGGAGAGATCACAAAACACATACAATAAGTGAGTGAATGTATATGCGTGTTTGCAACAAGCAACACTAAAAGTAACTAACAACTGGTGGCAGTTACAGTAATTGTTGCGACCAAAGATGTATGAAACTGAACGAAAGAAATACCTCTGCATCAATTAGAGCACCTGCAGCAAATTTACTGTAATTATAATTATTAACGTGATTTATAAGTGGGAGAAATGTGTACCATATACATGAAATGGTTAACAGTAGACTCACAGCCGGCCGCGGTAGCCAAGGGGACTGCGGCGCGCCAGTCACGGTCTGCACGACCACTACGGTCGGAGTTCGAATCCCCCTTTGGGCATGGGTATTTGTGCCGTTCTTAGTCTTAGTTAGTTCATAAGTAGTTTGTAAGTTTAGGGACTGATGACCCCGTAGTTAAGTCCCACAAGCTATACAAACATTTTTTGAGTAGACTCACAACTGGGCGGCTGCCCGCCGCCAGACGCCCACAGAAGCACCGCTGGTATCAAAAGACACACCCAGCTGTCACCGGTCACCCCTAACAAGTGTATGAAAAATAAAAATAAAAAAAATAAAAACATTAACACTATTAAACCACGCGCAGTCTACCTTCACTATCGTATCCAACCACCAGTCGTAACAGATACAATATATTGATCTAACTTCTGTCTTTATCAATGAAGTTTTGGTTTTTTCTGATTCTTTTAACAGTATGATATATTTCAAAATGCGATGATGATTTTTCACTGTCGTTGTGTTTCGGTTTATTTATCCACTGTATTATGCGGTTCGCAGTGAATGACGCCTAAATGTCGTTGCAGCATACGATTTGTGTTTTTATGACGCTCCTTCTGTTGACTGTTCATTGGATTTAAATTTTCTGCTGTTTTTGGGAACTTTTTAAAAGTTAAGAATTTTAGTTGGCTTGTGTTTTTATTGTTTTAATTATTACATCACTGAAGACTGTAAATTGGAACAAAAATGTTCAAATGTTTGTAGAACTTATGGGACTTAACTACGGGGTCATCAGTCCCTAAACTTACAAACAACTTATGGCCTAGCTTATACTAAAGACGGTACAAACATTCATGACTGAGGGGGGATTCGAACGCCCGACAGATAACGGCCTCACGAATCGGAGCATGGGGCCTCAATGCGCTCGGCTACTCTACCACGGCTAAATTGGGATTGTGTGCCCTAGAGTGATCAGACACAATCGTGTAAAAAGGAGGACAAACCACTTCAGAAAGGAGGACAAAGTAAAAAAAAAGAGGACACACAAAACATATGTTCAGGTTTAATAAGTGAGTATGATTATTATTAGACAAATCACACAGCCCTTGTCAATTATTGATACTTCTCTGAAAATCCAGTTTTTACAGAAGTTAACGCTTCCTTGCAGGTAGTTGTAAAAAGGTACACATTAAAATTCTTTTAAAATATGTTGGACCATCAACATATCTTTAACAGATTCAAGGTTCAACCTCTTCCAGTAATCTGTCCACTGTGAGCTAACCAATGAAAATATTGTTTTCGCATTTGCATTGTGCCCTGATATACTGAGAAAGTAATGAGGAAGTTTTAACAATGCTGAATGACAATCAACAGACTTACTTTCACAACAACAACAAAAAATGCCAATTTTTTGCTACAAGGTAACCCACTAAATTCGGGATCATTATTATTCTGTTTGAGAAATTGTCGGATATTTCTTGAAACTCACTGGAGTACAATGAACAGCAACTTACACTCAGAAGTCACACGACATGAAATCTATAATGCCAATTTCAAAGGCCTAGACATTGTGAATCTGGACTGAAGATACAGAGCAGACATTTTAAATAATCGACATTTGCACTCGCTTATGACTCGATCGAGCTGTCACCTGCAGTACTTGCTTTCGTGAATATTTTTCGCGAAGTCAGTGCCTAGAAATAATTTAAGAACTAACTTTATATAACTTTATTACGCTCAAATTTGCGAGAGAGGAGAACAAAGTAAAAATCCGCCCTCACCGCTGACAAATATCTGAAAAGGAGGAAATGTCCGCACTAATCCGGACCTCTGGCCACCCTAATGCGCCCTGTACCTGAAATTCCTCTGTGGTGGGAGAAGAAATTGACTGACAGTTACATGTACGTCATATTACTGTTTGTGGTTAATCCTCATTTTGTTGTGCATATGTTTGTGATCTCGACACTCGACATCGTTTACCGGCTATTTAGAAAAATGCTGAATTTTCTGCTAAAAAAATTTTCATATGTTTGTAATACTATGGGACCAAACTACGTTGGTTATCAGTCCCTAGTCTTACAAACTACTTTAACTAAGTTAAACTAACCCAATGACAACACAGCTTATTGGATAAACAGTAATTTCAAATCAAATATTCCAATGTTTGTAAAGCTTTTGGACCAACTGAGGTGGTCATCAGTCCCTAGGTTTACAAACTACTAACTACGAAACTTCATAACAACCAAATTGGCTAAAATTTGAATAGGCCCCATAGGAATAACGTAGTTCGACATCGAGGAATGCGAACCATGAGTCGTTAGCTCCCCCTAAAAATTCAAGGCTGTGCCCTGAGCAGGCAAGGTGATGCTCGCCAACATTTATGATGTCCGAGGTCCGATAATCATCGAATTCCTCGAACAAGGAAAACCATCAACAGTCACTTGTACTGTGAGACACTCCGCCGCAAACGCAAATCTATCGAGAGAAATCGGCCTGATATGCTCACGGGGGGAGTGATTCTGCTCCATGATAACGCGCGTCCATACGTCTCCAGGGTCACACAATGTGCACTGGCCAATTTCAAGTAGAAGCAACTTGAGACTCCTTCCTACAGTCCGGACATATATCCCGTAACTTCCATCTGTTTGGTCTGCTAAAAAAGAATAGCATCTGAAAGGGAAGCTCTTCAACTCGGACGACGAACTGAAGGACACAGTAAAGGACTGGCTCTTGTCTCAGGAATTTTGGGAACAGGAAATCCTTCGTGTGGTGTCGCACAAGTATAAAGTGCGCGCCACCTACTTTCGCCGCGCGCCGCCATGCACGCACGGCGCGGCGTTCTCACGACGACAGCCACGAGCGCCCTCTACTGCAACGCCGCTCGTGGCCACCGCTGAAAGACACCGGTCACTTCGGACTGAGCTAGCAACCAGTTAGGACCTTCGTAATCAGATAGGCACCAGTGAAGACTTTGCTATCGTACAGGCACTAGGCAGGCCTCTAACAACTATGTATCAACATTCTGCAGTACTATGTAAAAGTTAAGTATTGTTACATTCTGTGCAATATATATCTCTTTCTAATTTACTCGAGTGTTTATAGTTTCTGGCTGCTCCCCTCCGTACCTGCACCAGCGTGCTGTCTTTGTTCCTGTGTCGGTCACATTCCACTCGGCCACCGACACATACGACAAGGCTGGGACACAAAAGCGGCGACGAAGTCGGGACACAAAAGTGGCGACGAGGAGTGATAGAACCTTGGACCAACCCGCTTGCAGCAGCCAGATAGCAGCAGTCGGAGTACACAAAAATTGCTCCCGCCCACCCACCCTTATTATAAGAATTTTGGGGGAAGATATTTTGTTACGTGTTTTGTGGACTTTTTTGTTGCAGAGCGTCTTCTTTCATATTGCATTTGTGTTTTGTTATAATTTACTTGTATGCGCGGCGCCTAATCGGTCAGCATGGCCACTACCCCGAACCCAAACTTAATGGAAATTATTCAGTTACAGACGGCGCAAATAACGCAACTCCTCCAGGCGGTGTCCCAGCTCACAGCGCAGGCAGCTAACCAACAACAACAGCCGCCGCTTCAGCAGCCCACACCTGCCGCCGCAACACTTCCTACGTTTCGCCAATACAACGAACGTGAGGAAGAATGGAGCGACTATTTCGCACAGTTTCAAGAAGTCGTCGCGGCTCATCAACTTACAGGTCAGACTGTTAAGCATCTTTTATTGTCTGTGGTGGGCCCCAAAACTTTCGTGTTACTGCAAAAACTATTCCCGCACGCATCTCCTCGTGATGTAGACTTTGAACAAATTGTAGAGGCACTAAATGCTCATTATGAGAGAAAAGTTCTTGTAGCCGCTGCACGATACCGATTTTTCAGACTTAAAAAATTACCGCAGCAGTCACACCAAGAGTGGATTACGGAATTGAAGGGCTTAACCCGCCGATGTAAATTTACTTGCTCTTGTGGACTTTCGTATAGTGACGTGATGTTGAGGGATGCAATTACGCAGAACATTCAGGACCCCAGAATTAGGGCAGCAATTCTAAAACAATCTGACCCCTCATTAGACAGTGTACTGCAGCTTATAGAAGCTCATGATACTTTTGACTTAGCAGATGTAGAAATGCAAAGCCACAGTGTTAATTCAGTGCGCCGCAACGGTCGCTTTCCTAGCCGTAGTTCTCAGTGTAGCACTAGTGATTCTTACAATAGTACAGGCCGTGCTGAACAGACAGTGAACAGTAGCCAGAGTAAAAGTGCGACGCAAAGGTCGCCCCGTAGTGTTAGACACAGTAATTTGCATAACGGGCGCCAACGCTCATTTCAGAAAAATGTACGTAAATCTTGCCCCCAGTGTGTGTCTCGCCACAAGCGTGCTCATTGCCCTAGTCGCTACGCAACCTGTTATCAATGTGGCAAATCAGGACATGTACAGTCTGTGTGTATGCAAAACAAAAATTCTAAGAACGGTGCCGTTAAGTACAGTTCTTCGCAAAATGCAAAAACAGTTCATACAGTAAATGTTATACGGGCTGTGGAATTGAACAGTGCTTTCCTTGGATCTCAATTTCAAGAAAGTAGTTCTGCGCCTATGGCAAAACTATATAGTGCACCACGTAGCAAGCGCCAACGAGCGCGTAAAACAGTGCAACGGAAACGGGTTCGGGACAAGCAAAATGACTATGAACAGTGCATTCCTGTAGTGAAAATAGTGCCTTCTGCAACTGCTCCTTGTAATAGTGCCCAGTACTGTGTAGCTAGTGACAGTAGACTTGTTGTAGATACTGAAAGTAATTTTAGTGCAGCAGCCTCGCATTGCGCGGACGCCGATCCGGCGGTGGTGCCATCTAGTGACAGTGTTGTTAATCCCCTGCGTGCCGAGTCTGAGCCGCTTCCTTCACTACGCGGCCCGCGCATACGCAGCACACAAACCGTAGCAGACGTAGCCCACATTCGCGCACCTGTCGTGCGCCAGAAGCACAAACTTTTTGTAAATCTCTCCATAGAAAATAAGACTGTGCAATTTCAGCTTGATACTGGTTCCGCTGTTTCATTAATTAATAAAGATACTTATGAACTTCTGGGTTCGCCAAAATTGTCGCCGTCACAGCAAGTGTTAACAGCTTATACAGGTGAAAATATTCCCGTGCTAGGAACGTGTAGCCTGCCCGCATCTTTTCAAGGTGTAACAAAAACAGTTGCTTTTGTAGTTCTTCAGGCCAAATCGACACAGAACATTTTTGGACTAGATGCTTTTGACTTATTTGGTTTATCGATTCAAAGAGATGTGCTTCAAATTTCGTCAATAGTGCCTCAGGATAAAATCAATGCATTGTGTGACAAATATAGTGACTTGTTTTCGCCGGAACTAGGTTGTGCAAAAGACTTCGTGGCACATGTAACTTTAAAAGAATCTGCAGTTCCAAAATTTCGTAAAGCTAGACCAGTGCCTATCGCCTTGCGTGATACAGTTGCCGAAGAACTTAAACGTTGGCAAGATAGTGGGGTGATTTCTCCTGTTTCTGCGAGTCAGTGGGCCTCGCCTATAGTAATTATACCCAAGCCGTCAGGAAAACTTCGTCTCTGTGCGGACTTCAAATCAACAGTGAACAGTCAAACAATTGTAGACACTTACCCTCTGCCCAGACCTGAGGAACTGATGGACAAATTAGGACAGTCTCGCTTCGTTTCCAAGATTGATTTAGCAGAGGCATACTTACAGATTCCACTTGATGACGAGTCAAAAAAGTTTTTCGTCATTAATACTCACATGGGCCTTTTTCAATTTCAACGCCTACCCTTTGGCAGTTCTTCCGCTCCCGCTATTTTTCAGCGCTTTTTGGAACAGCTGACAGTTTCTGTACCGTGTTGTTCGAACTATTTAGATGATATTGTGGTATCCGGGCGTACAGTTGAAGAACATTTAGCAAACCTGGAGTGCCTTTTCAAAGTTTTGACTGCAGCAGGACTACGTTGCAATAAAGCAAAGTGTTCGTTTTTTCAAACTGAAATAGAGTACCTAGGCCATGTGATTAATGCCCAAGGAATCCATCCTTTACAGTCACATCTTCGAGCAATCAAAGACTTGCCTCCTCCTAAGAATGTGCATGAATTGCAAGCAGTAATGGGAAAGCTTAACTATTATTTCAGGTTTATTCCCAATGCCTCTCAGATTGCAGCTCCACTGCATCACTTACGTAGGAAGAATGTTCCTTTTGTATGGTCCAAAGATTGCCAGGTTGCCTTTGACAACTTAAAGTCTGCACTAATCAGTGATGCATGTTTGATTCCCTTTGACCCACAGAAGCCTGTAGTGTTAGCAGTTGACGCCTCGTCGTACGGTGTGGGTGCGGTTCTGTCACATCGTATTGGATGTCATGATCGTCCTATTGCCTTTGCATCCAAGCTACTGACGCCGACGCAACAGAATTACAGTCAGATAGAAAAGGAGGCCTTAGCAATCATTTACGGCGTCACAAAGTTTCATCATTATCTCTATGGCAGAAAATTCTATTTGTTGACAGACCACAAGCCTCTCACGTCGTTGTTCTCACCCACAAAGCCAATTCCGCCACGTACGGCACAAAAGCTTCAGAGATGGTCCTTGATATTGTCTAATTATCAGTATGAGATTTTGTACCGACCTACCACTAAACATGCTAACGCGGACACACTTTCCCGACTTCCGGTTGGCCAGGATGTATCATTTGATTCTTCAGAAATGGCATGTTGTCAGATAGACTCCAGAGATGCTTCCGCTGTCGCAGACTTTCCTTTGAACTCTCGTCGGGTCGCACAGGAAACAGCTGCGGATGCAGACTTAAGTGTGGTAGCACGTTTTGTTCGCTTTGGTTGGCCTGCCAGAGCCAAAGACATTGATCGGCCTCTGGTTCGACGTTATTTTGCACAACGTCATGCATTATCTTTAAGTCAGGGTGTACTGTTGTTGCATACCGACAACGACCAAGCAAGAGTGATTGTTCCTCGTTCCCTGCAACGAGAAGTGTTACGCCTCCTGCATCAAGGACATTGGGGCATTGTTAGGACAAAGCAATTGGCCAGACGTCATTGTACCTGGGTTGGTATGGACGCTCAGATAGAGAGTATGACGTCACAGTGTACAGTTTGTGCGGAACATCAGGCGGCTCCACCGCAACGTTTCTCAGACTGGCCACGCCCCAAGGGACCATGGCAACGTTTACACATTGACTTTGCCGGACCTTTCTGGAATACGCGCTGGTTAATTGTTGTAGACGCTTTCAGCAAGTTTCCGTTTGAGATTGCCATGAACTCAACGACAGCTTCTAGTACAATTAGTGCCTTAACATCAGTGTTTTGCATCGAAGGCTTGCCTGAAACTATCGTCAGTGACAATGGACCTCAGTTTGTTAGTGCGGAATTTCAACAGTTTTGTCGTGTGAATGGCATTCAGCATATCACCACCGCACCTTTTCACCCTCAGTCCAATGGTGAAGCAGAACGTTTCGTTCGAACATTCAAGTCTCACATGGAGAAGATGAAAGGTCAGCACTCCAGGCAGCAAGCTCTTCAAATTTTCCTGTCTACGTATCGATGCATGCCACGTGACGGCCCGTCTCCTGCCGAGCTGCTACACGGCCGCCGTCACCGCACTCTCCTTCACCTGCTGCAGCCTCCCACGCACCGAGTCGGTTCGTATGGCGCTACGCGTTTTCAGGTTTCTACGCCGGTGCTGTATAGGGTGTTTGCTGGAAACAAGAAGACATGGCTGCCGGGCACCATTCAGCGCGTGCTCGGTAGCAATATGTATGTTGTACGTTCTTCCACAGGGCCGGAGCTGCGGCGCCACGCAAACCAATTGCGCCTGCACAGGCCACGCGATCCTGTCTCCGGTTTCTTGATTCCAGACCCAGTTCACCGCCAGGGAGCACAACCACATCGTTCGTCCCCGGACTACGAGATCGTCCCGATGGAGATCGACACGACGCCGCCGCTGTCGCCGCCGCAGATGATAGCGTCACCGAGAGGGACTCCGGGACCGTGCGTGCCGCCGCCGTCTGGGCCACGCACCTCAGAAGAAGATGACCTGCTCCCTCTGGGCGGGGGAGGGCGCCCTTCCCCAGGTTTCGGCGGGTTCCCTGGAGGATCTCAAGGCGGATGCCGGGGCGCGGACGGCGTCTCGATCCCAGCCTCAGCTACGACGCCCGTCCCACCAGTAACGCCCCCGCCCAGGTCCTCCTCCCAGTGCCGTCGCCGTGGCCCTCAGCCCTACGCCACGACGGCGCGGCGGTTTGGGGGGGGGAGGGGTGTGGTGTCGCACAAGTACAAAGTGCGCGCCACCTACCTTCGCCGCGCGCCGCCATGCACGCACGGCGCGGCGTTCTCACGACGACAGCCACGAGCGCCCTCTGCTGCAACGCCGCTCGTGGCCACCGCTGAAAGACACCGGTCACTTCGGACTGAGCTAGCAACCAGTTAGGACCTTCGTAATCAGATAGACACCAGTGAAGACTTTGCTATCGTACAGGCACTAGGCAGGCCTCTAACAACTATGTATCAACATTCTGCAGTACTATGTAAAAGTTAAGTATTGTTACATTCTGTGCAATATATATCTCTTTCTAATTTACTCGAGTGTTTATAGTTTCTGGCTGCTCCCCTCCGTACCTGCACCAGCGTGCTGTCTTTGTTCCTGTGTCGGTCACATTCCACTCGGCCACCGACACCTACGACAAGGCTGGGACACAAAAGCGGCGACGAAGTCGGGACACAAAACTTCGGTTCATTAAACAGTGGTATTGTTGTGCTCAGGAATCTGCTGTTTAATTTTCAATAAAGACTTAGTGTCGTTACGTACCTTTTCCTTTGAACACTCCTAGTACTTATACTGTCTTAAGAAGAACACACAGACCCATCATCAAGGTAGGACTCGAAATTCCGCCGGGAGCAGCCTCGCAATCCCTGACAAGGCGGCTTGATCCGCTCGGCTGTTCACACGCCGCTAGTAATTTTATGTGTCCGTCTGGCAATATTATTTGCCGATGATCTTAAAATTAGTCATCAGTTAAGTTAAAAGTGCATTTTTGAAATCATGTTTCAAACCCTCAGTAAACCCCAGGAAAAAATCTCTAAATCTCTTCCTAAAAAGAAACGTAAATAAATAAAATAAAAATTGTTTTTAGACTATCATTCTTCGTTTCGTTCTTGTATAAGATCATTTTATATGCACATTCAAAATATTTTTATCGCATGAGAAGTGTTTTTCGTCGCAGAGACAGCACGTATTCGAGTCGTAGAGCGATCGCGTTATGTATCAGGCAGTGGTCACAGCGTTGCAATGCGCATTCGCGGCCGAGGTTCAAATTCTCTTCTGAACCACATAGAGGCAGTATATGGGCGCTCCCAGACAGGGAGGGGCAACTTCGCTTTAACATTGGCTTTTGAGCTGCTAGAGACACCAGCTCCTGGATACTCGAGCTCTGGCGGTTGCGGATGAATGGTTCCGAAGCAAGACAGTGGAGGTACAGCACACCTCGCCTTGCACATGCGAAAATGCTCCACGAAGACAACATACGCCCTTCATATTTGTTTTTGGCGCATTGAGGATTAATAAAAAACACCTCATACATGCTAAAATATCTCACCACTATAAATTAAAGACGCATCCACTGTACAAGCCTTCAGAAGATCCACTCATAAATAATAAAGAAGTCACTACTCTCCACCAAGCAAGAGTAGCCGGGTGTTAATGGCATCGCGCTGTGCTGCCGAAAGTAGTCGGTTCGAGACCGACTGCAAGCAATTGTTTTTACCCTGTAAAAGATGGCCTGTTGGAGGTCGTCAAAAAATGTCAAAAATCATAATGCGTAATGATATGCTGTAGTAATAATAATTTCGTTATTGAATGTTGCAGCAAATCACAACTGATGGGTCGCAACAACACTTTCGCAGGGAAAGTTGAAATTTTGAATAAATAAAAAATTGATAATAATTAACTTGAAACAGTCACTGTGGTAATTAATTAAGCTTGGCCCTATCTGACTTAGCATTGACTACAGCCTCCAACTAGCACCTCTTACGATTCACGAACAGCACATCTTCACTAATAAATGTTTCAGAATTCATGTAGTGGTGATGGCGTGTTCGTGTTATAATCAAAATCGTAATAGCTGATAGACTCTGATTGCAATGATAATGTCTCAGTACTGTGAAACTCCGTGGTGCAATGAGCTTCACAAATACTACAATCAAATTTTCCAATAATTTTGATTATATTGTTTAAAGCATTCAAGTTCCGTATAAAACTTCACGTGAACTACTTTTTTTTTTATCGGTTCTAGGGCCTGGGTAGCGTATGCGGGTAACTGGCTGAGCAGAGTCTGGCATTTAACGTATTTCGTAAAAATTACTTCCGTCAAGTCTGGTTAATCAACTATAATAATTTAACTACTGTTAGCCTGGTTACTCTCTATATAAATGAAACCATCTTTACGTGCAAACTCTCTTGCAAGTTAAAAGCTTTGGCATAATAATTGATTGCAAAACTTAGAACAGCACTGCACATTAATTACTAGTCTCTGTGGATGTAACACGTTTAGCAATTCTTTAACTCGTCAAGCAATTTCTTTAAAACTCATCGTAATTATCAAAATATCCACGGGTGTACTGCCGGTCTATGGTGTCCAACGGGCACAATATTTCGGCGATCATACATGTCGCCATCATCAGGTGAACTGACGGACTGAGCTCCTGGAAACGCGCCGGCACGGAGATCCGCACGCTACGGCTGCTCTCAGTGTCCAACGGGCACAATATTTCGGCGATCATACATGTCGCCATCATCAGGTGAACTGACGGACTGAGCTCCTGGAAACGCGCCGGCACGGAGATCCGCACGCTACGGCTGCTCGAAGGGAAGGGAACTTCCCTTCGAGCAGCCGTACCGTGCGGATCTCCGTGCCGGCGCGTTTCCAGGAGCTCAGTCCGTCAGTTCACCTGATGATGGCGACATGTATGATCGCCGAAATATTGTGCCCGTTGGACACTATAGACCGGCAGTACACCCGTGGATATTTTGATCATCAAATACGCCGGGAGAAACTGAAGAATCACATCATCGTAATTACTTTGATAAATGATTGAACTTGTTAGTCAATGTACAGGCTTGCATAATCAACATAATCTAATAATGGTGATAATTGGGTGACTACAACTACTTACAAAATTAAGACTGGTTTCAAAATAAGTCATATATAATTGAACCTAAATTCTGATTGGGTTGACACTACATTTACACGCATACAAAATAAAATGTTACAAAAGTACTCATCTGATTTCGTTGTCTTCTTCGTGAAGTCCATACAAGACAGATATGATAACAATACTCTTACTGTTGTCTCAAAACTATTTTTATCGACAACTCTTTGTTCAGCTCGTCTGGCTGAAATCTCCATGCATTGATATCACCTCGATACACCTTCTAATCTCAGTAATTACAGCAACGATCACTCTCGGTGACAATAGACTTGATAACCAAACAATTACTTTTCTCGCACACATGAAAAACCATTACACTGATTACTTTCGAGTATAAATAAACTTGTTTCGCACTTCCTTCAATACATTAACAGTACCCCTCTCAGACTTATTGCAATCGCATTAAACTCGCGCCACACTGTTCCTACCGTGCCTCTGCACCATCAGCAAAACATTTATGTGTTTACTTTTGCGAGTCCGCTCCGCGACTGTTTCAGCAGCGCGACACTCACAGCTACTACTTCTGTACCAAAGACAGTCTTTACAACAGGTTCAACATTTTCTCTGGCGCATTGCCAACTTACAGCATAAAAATGTCCTTGCATTCATGCGTGTTTACACATACAGTACATGTTTACACTAAATGATTCAATGTAGGAAATGACGTTACATAAGAAATATGTCTAGCATACAAGAAATGAAAATACGTGAAATGAACAAATTTAAGACAATATATACATTACGTTAAATCAAACTGTAAGATACAGCGACAGGTGTACTCTTACAACCCAATCTTCTTTTTAACAAAAATAGGAACAACAATGACTTTTGTATTGTTACTTGTCACATATCTTTGAATGTTTTAGCAAATGAGTCGCGATTTTTAGAGTAAAAGACATTTATACACTTCATTAAAACAAATATTTAACTGTTTGATAGGGTAGAGCAGCCTTTGTGCCTGCGTAAGGTTAGGAAGGGATGGTTCTTATAGTGTCACATGACCCTAAGGTAGCTTGTCTCATCATCGTAACAAATTCATTTTGTTACAGTCACGTAATAGTGTGTTTTAGTGTTCATGTTCATATTCTTGGGTTTACTATCAAAGAAAACTGAAGGAAGTTCAGTATCTTTTAGAAACAAATTACTCAGCTTTATGCTTGGAACAAAAGTGTGAAATAAAGAAGCTTGGTAGGCCGACGCTTCAGCTCAAATTGAAGCAAGCGCAAACAAGCCGAGGTAACACATTCTGCAGATCTTTTGACGACAATATATCTACGGGGGGAGGGAGAGGGCGAACCGGGGCACTTTCCCTGGCGCCACTCACAGAGGTGCGCCAAGTTGTGTCTTTAGACGCCGAGAGTGGGAGTGGGGGGCACCGAAACATCGACGCGCCGAGCGGGGGTGGAGGGGTGGGGAGCGGGGGCCGGGGGGCGTGAGCGGAGCGCCAGTGACAAGAACTAAAGATCGGGGACTCATGGAAGTGAACCCCCAGTGATCTGAAGCACCAGCAGCCACTGGATAACATACAGATTTTTTTGAAACAGATTCCCATCTGAGTAAGGGCCTAGCAGTGCCTCGGTTCTGAAGAAAGTACATTACGGTCATCGGCTTATCATGTTGGTTATATATATGTGGTGTATGTTGTTTTGGGACGTACGTATTTGTCATAAATCAGTACGAAATACATCTGTATCACTGTACATGCGCCATGAAGCGGACACACATCAGTCGCGGATACAGCGGTATGGAGATGTTATTGAGTGATTCCTGACAAATACGAGTTCACCACGTTTAAGTGACCGCATTAGTTAAATGTCAAAAGACCAAAATAGCGTGCCCGGTGTCGGGAGGGGATTTAGAAAAGGAAACTATTTTGGACAAGTGTAGTTGCTTGTTCTGATGTGAAACAAGAGCCAAAAAACTTTTGTTTGAAGTAATTTTTTCTGCTACAGGTTATACATTTAAACAGTTTTGCTGGGCCCTCCAGCACTGGCAACACAGCGATCATCACAACTTCACGGATTACCCCAGCTCGCCTCAGGTCACGAGGATTTTTTTTATTTATTTATTTATTTATTTATTTTTTTTTTTTTCAAACCGATTTCCGTGAGAGTAATGGCCCAGGGATGCCTCAGTACTGAAGAACGTACATTGTCCGTCATCGGCGTATCATATAAGTTTTAGCCGGCCTCGATGGCCGAGGGGACTAAGGCGCTCCAGTCACGGTCTGCACGGCCACTACGGTCGGGGGTTCGAATACCCTCTCGGGCATGGATATTTGTGCCGTCCTAGTTCGTAAGTAGTTCATAAGTAGTTTGTAAGTTTAGGGACTGATGACCCCGTAGTTAAGTCCCATAAGCTTTACAAACATTTGAACATTTTGACTAATGGTCAGTGGGCACTACCACTGTAGTGAGCTAAGTTTTGAAATTTGGGGTGTACGGGAATCATGCTGCATAGCCTAACTACCGGGAGCAGTGGCTCAGTGTACCCGGTCAGAGGGTTAAACGCATTCTGTAATAATACCAAATAAGTAAAGGATTCAGACGACCATTGGTCCGAAACGGGAAATTCGGGTTCAAATTCCGATGAAGCAGTTCGGCGTTGGATTTATTACATCGCCTTGAAACGATCTAACTGTTTCAATATTTACAATTCATGATCAAAGCCGATGAAAACGTACTCTTGGATGGGTTTACTTATAAGTTATAGGTCTGTAGAATCCTCGGAAGTTTCTATAACAAATCGGTAATTTCACTATTCGTATGCAAGCGAGCTGTTGATTATGCGTTTTCACTTTACATACGTAAGTGAAACTGCCTGACGAAAGCGTCTGGCTGCGGTAATTTAAGGAAATGCATGCAGCGCCTATAATTGCGACCGCTCAGACGTCTGAAGCGCAGCTCCCCATAACGGGTAGCCGGCGTCTCAGGCCGAGTGCCACCTGGAGAGCTGTTGCGTACGAATGGCAGGCGGGCGTCCCGTCGAGGTGACGGTAATGTATTCGCGACCGCGGGCGCCTCTAGGCGGAGTTCAGCCCAGGTCGTTACCTCCTGGGCGGCTCAGGGCCCGGGGACCACACCGGCCGGTCCGCCCATCGGCGCGAGCGGAGCGCCAACTTGTTTGCTCAGCAAGTGGCGGCGCGCCCGCAGCCTGTAATCTGCGCGTCGGGGGCATATGCATCTGGCCTGATTTCCATCCTAATGAAACGTCAGCGTGCACATCGGCCGAGATTAGCCGGCCCGGCGCGGCGGCACATAATCGGCCGCCGGCGACCGCGCGCCTAATGGAACTGTCCGGGCCTGACGATGCCGCCGCGCGCGCCGCCGCAACGCGTGTCTCCGCGGCGGAGCCGGCCGAACGGGATACACGAGAAACTCAAGTACTTCCTACGGAAGGTGCTTGTAGGTTAAGTGGTCATGACCGGAAGCCATGTTGCATTTCATGCAGAGTGTAAGAAGGATGTCAAGGGCGGTAATTGGTGTGTTTAGATCTGAGTGAGGAATGTGGTCCAAGTACTGGAAAACCGGGTTGAGCGAAACAGTGGAGGCGTCAGTGTGCTCATCGATGTTAGGAATGTGGGAGTAGCTGATCGAGTATTATAAGGGATGGAGAATATGTTGGTTAGGTATGAAATGGAGTGTTCTGCCTTACTGGCATTATCGGGGAAGGGTAGCTTGTTATGAAGAAGAATGTTGAGTGGCTACCAGTAAGGTGGTAGAAGGCTTGTTCAAATTCAAATGTTTGTAAATCTATCGGATGAAAGTGGGTGGTCATCAGTTCGTAGCCTACAAACTAACCTAAGAACAACACACACACCAATGCCTCCGGGACGATCGAATCTCCGACGGCGAGCAATCGCGCGCTCCGCAGCGAGGCGGCTTAGACTGCTCGTCTACTCTACCGCGGCGAAGGCTTGTTAGTTCTTGGATGACGTGGATAGAGATACGTGCATATGTAACGCAATGCCTAGCTTCTTTTCATGACCAAGACAAGGAATTTAGAATAAAGGGAGATGGCATTATCTATGCCGAGTACATACGTCAGTTGAAGCCTCTCTGCCATCTTGGTCAGCTTTAGAATACTATTTCTCCGTTAGAACTATGCGTTAAATCAACTGAGAATCACTGCAAAGTATGTACTTCCAAACAATCTACTTTTTTTAAATATATAGTAATATATGTACTCATCATAATATACATGAAAACTTAAATTTTAACGGCTAGTTTCCATTCTTTTAACACGTTGTGTATCACGGAAAAACTGTCGGAAGTTTTATTCCCGTTTTAAGTGTCATAAAACATTAGATCCACAATACGAACACTTCTCCGAAACTTAGCAATATGGCGGAGACAGGCTTCACTTTTGCAGCGTAAGGGCGTCTCCCTGTATTCTAACCTCCTTGGACCAAGAAATGTGTTTCTTTGGAGTTTCTGGTAGCATTGGAGCATGTCTTGGTTACAAGTATGCAGAAAGGAGTGGTAAAGGTGATGGGACTTGCAGAGGACGATCTATGGAAGAAGGGCATGGACATAATCGGTAACGGTCTGGTGGAGGAAGGACGAAGCACACATGGGTGTGGAGGGGGAGAGGGTGGCTGGCGACTGAGGTATCTATGAACGCTTGAAGACACCCCAGTCGGCGTGGGAGTAATCATGGATGATTTGGGGAAGAGAGTCAGGATGGGCGGCTCATGTCGTGCGATGGTGGGGTCGATGGTAAGTAGGATAGGGGTATGGTCTCTGTCAATGAGGTCAAGGACTTCCACCTGAAGGCGCCCAAGGAGGTTGGGGCCGTTTCTACCAACGTCGTGACGTCAACACCCATTACGCGTCGACGGATGCGGTATGGAGAGGGATGTGGCCAGTATACTGCTCTACCAGCTGTTTTTGTCAGTTTCCGTGAGCGCAGCCGCTACTGCTCAATCAAGTCTCTCCCAAATTGGAAATCGGGGACGCCATTCTCCACATCGTCGTCTTTGCTAGAGGTGGAAGTGTTGAAACTGACATGAAAATGAGCCGTGCCGACTCGTTTCGAGAGGTGAAGATTAAAAAAATTTATTTGTTTTTAACCATGTTTTGCAATGATACTAGCTGGTAAACCCATTATTGCCCGTGTATATATGCATTCTTTCCAGTCTTATATTAGAAACTAAAATAAAAATCGGGAAAAGATTTCATCTTCATGTATTCGTGAAACAGCTTAGAAATTATGAAACAGTAAAACAGAGAAATATACATAACGCATAAAATTATAGGAGCAATATCCATAGAAAGAAAAATAGTAATAAAATACAAATGAGGTGTGACATTAATTTAATTCGAAACTTGATTATAAATCAGTGGTAAATGTTCTTTATGTCTGCAAAATATGTCGTGAATGGTGTTAGTAGTAAAGATGTAATACATCGGAACCTCATACGTGATGATGACGTTCTTCGTGAACCACATTGTTTATGACTTCATATCTCATCAACTATATCGAAGGAACATTCAGTGGAATGTCTTGATAATACAATAATTTACAGTGTAGATGTAATAGTTTGTAACGTTATGCTAAATGGCGTAGATATATGTCATGACCATCGGAATCGCAGTAAGCGATTTTTTTTCCTTCTTCATGTTGTTGTGGTGTCAGCGCGAAGAAGTTTCGTAAATGTTTGAAATTATCTTTAAAGTTGATTGCAAGTCGCTAAGAGCTGTCATTTTCAAATAGTTGACGAATAAAGTCTCTCCATCATGAGCCGCAAGATGAAGCAGTTTTCGTTGTTTACGATGTGATATCACATGAAATAGGTATCGTAGGTGGTTTTACCCGCCATAGCAAATGTTTCCCGACCTTAATATTTGTACCAAATTTGGTTCAGATTTGCCCATAAATTTAGGAGGAGATGTAGAAGATTATCGCATGATGCGGCCATTTTTCATTAATGTCATGTTTATGATGTCATATCTCCCGACGTATGTGTCATAGGTGGTTCTTACACCGACGCGATTGTTGCCTGATAGTAAGGAACTTATATAACAAGCTCGGTTGAAATCGGCCCAGTAGTTTAGGAGGAACGGTGGAACATACAAACACACATGTAGCCAATTTTATAAGATGTGAAGATTGCTTGGTGTTGGCTCGTTTCTTGCTGCCTGTTTGCCGTTGACACCATGTCAGTTTTCTGGCGACACTCCTACTGTCTTGATTTTCGCTTTCGTCAGAGATAGCACTTGTATTTTGATTTCTGATAGCGCTGGACCTCTGACGCTTGCGCCAAGTGGAGTGTCAGCTAGAGTTCGACAGGCAGCGAGTTTAGACCGTGATAGCAAGGAGGCAAGGGCGGTGTTGCTTTGGCCAACACGTGCTGTCTCCCAGCGGGTTGTAACAGCGCGATCGGGATGTGACTATAGTCGGCGTCACGAACGAAGGCGCCCCAGTTCCGTTCTGTGTATCATCTCCCATTACCGCACTGGCAGCCAATAATATTTTTCCTATAGGCGCGCGGCTGGCCGCGAGTTCCGCAATGTTTCTCACACAGGCACAACTGTTGGTGCTCGGCCGTAGCTCATCCCCTCAACGTTTCCACTATCGCTCCGCCTCTATGCTCAGAAGCGCCTTCCTACATGACACCAACTGTAGTTTTGGCGACTTGGGCGGGAGACGGCCACGTTGCGTAAGCATCAGAGATCCAGCCCTAACAGCAATCGAAATACAGGCGTGGTGAAAGCGGAAATCGAGATAGCAGGAGTGTCTCCAAAAACTGATATGGTGGAAATCACAAACAGAAACCAAGAAACGTGATGCCACGGCTAAATACAACTAAAACACGTTTTTAAACTCACATATAATTTTACTAACTTCAAGCTGAGATTGTGTTCCCCTCTCGAAGCATGCCAAGACTGATCTCAGAAGTAATCGAACCCAGTACCTTTTTTATATTGTCTGGGATCTTTCCATTCTTCTACATAAGAGGAATTAGTTCGACACTGAATGTCTGTGACCGCTTGATGTTTGCACATTGCTTTGGGATGCAATTACAGTTTTCCTAATAGATTGAAGTTACAGCACTATTTGGAATACGAGTATTCGTACAGAGCCAGGAGTGACGAGCTTTGAAGTAGCAGTCTTTCAGCGATAAGCAGCAAGCGAACGTGCAAGACGCAGTTGCTGTGGTCTTCAGTTTAAAGACAGGTTTGATTCAGCTCTCCGCACAAGTCTCTTTATCTCCGAAAAACGACGAAAGATCACACCGACATGAACCTGCTAACTGATTTCGTCTCTTGGTCTCCACTTCAGTGTCCGCCTCCGTAGCTCAGACGATAGTATCAAATTCAAATGTTTGTATAGCTCATGGAACTTAACTACGGGTTCATCAGTCCCTAAACTTACAAACTACTTATAAACTAGCTAATCCTAAGGACGGCACAAATATCCATGCCCGAGGGGGGATTCGAACCCCCGAGCGTAGTGGCCGTGTAGACCGTGGCTGGAGCACCTTAGTCCCCTCGGCCACCGCGGCCGGCACGATAGCATCGCTGACTGCTATGCAAGGGGCCCGGGTTCGATTTTCCGGCAGGGGACAGGTGATATGTGTTGTCCTCGTCATCGTCATATCATCATCATCGATACTCAAGTCGTCCAAGAGGCGCCAATTAAAAAGACTTCCACTACGGCGGCCGAACAAACCCATTCAGGATCTTCCGGTCAAAAATGCCATACCGTCATTTCCATTTTTCCCACGTCACTACCACATCAGAAACAATGGACCTAGGGATGTTTACGGCTGTGGAAATCTCGCTTACAGGCACAACTAACACCCAATCACAGGATCATGTTCGAAGTTCATGAGTGTTCCGCTGAGCGCCCCATTTTGCTCTCTCAGGATGTCTAATAACTTCTGAGGTTGTTGATATGAAGAGCCTGACAGTAGATGGCAGTACAATGTACCTAATACGAAAGACGTACGTTTTTGGGGGTATCCTGATACTTTTGATCACGTATTTGTTTTCTGTAGTTCAGTTCAAAAATGTTCAAATGTTTGTAAATCTATCGGACCAAACTACGTAGTCATCAGTCCGTAGCTTACAAACTACTTAAACCTAGGTAAACTAACCTAAGGACAACACACACACCCATGCCCCAGGGAGGACTCGAACCTCCACGGCGAGCAACCGCGCGCTCCGCTTTAGACCGCTCGGCTACTCCACCGCGGCTAGTTCAGTTCCCTTAGCGTTTCTTGATGGCCAAAATGTAATCGTTCTCCATGAAAAGCAATGTCCATGAGCGTTATCCTCATTTATATTGGCTCTACTTCACGCACTGCATCAGAACCACGGACCCTATACACTTAATAAAAAACTTACTACTGTTAGAGATGACTGAGGATTTGTTGGTAATCTACATCCATATTCCACAAGCCACTTCATGGTGTATGGTGTAGCGTGCTTTGTGTATAATTGTCGTTTTCTGCTCCTATTCCAGTCGTGTATTATTGGCGGGCAAAATCAATGGCGGGAAGCCTCCGTGACGGTAGTCTCTTCGCGAGATATACGTAGGAGAAAGCAATTTATTGGCTGAATCTTCCAGAAACATATGCTCTCTGAACTTCTACAGAAGCCCGTACCGTGATTCAGAATGTCTCTCTTGCTGTATCTGTCACAGGAGTTCCCTAATCATCCGTGTGATTCATTCGCGCTAACTATATGATCCCGTAACGAAGCGTACTGCTCTCCGTTGGATCTTTTCCATGCCATCTATTAACCCTACTTCGTACAGATCCCATACTGATGATTGACGATTAATATTGAAGCGCTTGCCGAATATAAATTGGGTGACCTACTTCCCTTGTTGGCAGACTACGCTTGCTGAGCATTCTTCCTGTGAATCATCTTCTGGCATATGCCCCACCCACGATTGATTTTATATTGTCGTTCCATTTCAGATCGTGCAGTATGTGTAGTGTCAGATATTTTATAGAAGTTGCTGCTTCCATCGTTTGTCCTGGTATTGCGTATTTATATAATAAAGGATCTTTCCTTCTATGTTAACGCAGCACTTTGCTTTGTTAAGGCTGAATAGCCATTTCCTGCAACATGCGCCGATACGTTGCTGATCATCCTGCATTTCGCTATCTCTTTCCAGTTTGAGACTCCTCAATAAACAACGCCATCCTCCGTAAAAAACCTCATTGAACTTCGTATGATATCTATGAGGTCTTCTTTGGGGATCAGGATCATTGTGGCAGTAGCCACATTTAATTTCATGAATATATCATTTCTGAACTTAAATCGATTAGGAAAACTGTACTTACAAGTATCACACTGGCACATCGAGAAATTAAAAATCTGAAGTTGACAGCTAGACTGTTGAAACCGGTCGCTAAATAAAGTGAATATTTAAAACGCTATCTGTGCAAGACTTGCTCATTATTACAACAATTAACGATCACATCCTTTAATTTGTGCAATAACATTATGTACAAACTACCTCTGTCGTTAAAGAGGAGATTGTTAAAACCGAATGTTAATTCAAGAGCTAGAAAGACTTTTCTAAAGCCAATTGTGTGGAGTTGAACCTTGTATATGAATGAAATGTCGACATAAGGAGTTCAGTAAAAAAAGATGAAAGAAGATTTTGAAATGTGATGCTACAGACGAATGTTGAAGATAAGGTGGTTTAGATCGCTAAACTAAATAAGGATGTTCTGAATTGTGAAGAAAAGAAATTTCTGGTATATCTTCCCTAAAAGAAGGGATCGATTGGTGGGACACATTATGAGGCATGAATGAATCCTCAGTTTAGTATTGGAGGGAAGGGTGTGGGCTGAAAGTTAAAGGACACGCACTGGACGAAAGTCTAAAAGACGACCTCGTCTATTGACTGACAGAGATCGCCGATAGTTGAAGAGGGTCTTACAGTGTAATGGGCAGGAACCTTTCGAGACCATCACACAGGAATTCCAAACAGTATCAGGATCCATTCCAACTATTTTGACAGTCAGGCAGGTCAATGCCAAACGACGCCTCGCTTGGTATAAAGAGCATAAACATTGGACGATTTAACTGTGGGAAAATGTTGTGTGGGCTGAAGAATTGCGGTAAGGAATGTGGCGACCAGATGACAGGTTGTGGATTGGACGAATGCACGGTGAAAATCATCTGCCAGGGTGTGTAATGCCAACCATAAAATTCGGAGGCGGTGATGTTATGCAGGGGGCTTGCACCCGTTATTGTTATTGTTATCACAGTACAGGCCTACATTGATGTTTTAAGCACCCTAACCGTTCGCGCTGTTGAAGAGCAATGCGGGAATGGCGATTGCTGATTTCAACACAATAGAGAACCTGTTCATAATGTACGGTCTGTGGCGGAATGGTTACAAGACAATAACATCCTTGTTATGGACTGAGTCCTAATTTCATCCCAATGGAACAAATCAGGGAAGTTTTGGAACGCTGATTTCGTGCCAGGCCTCCGCAACCTACATCGATACCTCTCAGTGCTGCCCTTCGCGAAGAATGGGCTCCCATTTCCCAAGAAACCTTCCAGCACCTCATTGAACGTATGCCTTCCAGAGTGGAAGCTATGATCAAGGCTACCGACAAAGGGCACTACGATCTTGTAAGTCACATTCCGCCAGGTATCCGGATACTTTTGATGTCATAGTGTACCTTGGAATCTACTGTGTACATGAGTGGTTGTGCATCGGTTGTCGCCGCTATGAGTGTGTGTTTTGGGTACACTGGTGAGGCGGCCTTGGCCCGTGCACTAGCAGCGGGGCCTGCGGCAGCCAGCAGCCGCGCGTCCGCCAGTCCTGGAGAAGAACGTCCCGGCGCGGCGGTGCGGCGTCGTTTTTGTGCGTCGCGTCGCGGCGACAGTTGGACTGCGGCGCGGTAATGGAATGTGCCTGGTAATCGTATGTCATTACGGCAATCATCATCGCTTATTGTCTCCTGCGGTCGCGGCGCGGCCGCACAGTGCACACAATAAGAGGAACCACAAGAATTTGTTATTGTTGTCGCTCCGCGCGATTGCCTTCCCCGTTACGTGACGCTGCTTTCACGGTTCGGCACTTCTGGCAAACCCAAACAATTACGGGTAGGTGAGTTTACAAGGTAGCAGGGGCAGATAGGCGCGACGACTACCGCACAAACAGCTTAACGGCTCATACATCCCAGCTAGTGGCGAGAATAATACACAGGCGGATGGAGAGGAAAATTGAGGAGCTGTTAGTGGGGAGTTGGAGTAGGAGAGGTGAGGACGCCAGGAAGCAGTTCTGACGTTGAGAATTACAATGACAAGGAGACGAAGAAAAACCAAGACGTACTCTTTGTAGAGTTACAGAATGTTATTGATCACGCTAAATCGTCTAACAAGGAGACCACGTGGATATCACATTTTATACTTTTTTTTATATTTATGGTACGTGAAGTTTAGAACTGAAATAACAATCACTCTAAGCCATTCGAAGCAACTCTCAAAAATTCTCGAGAAAATCGGCTTTGAAGTTTTGAAAGCAAGCGGAGGTATCAATAATTAAAATGGGCAGCAACTGTCGGCGTAGCTCAGCTGGTAACGTTCTGGCTTTCTAACCATAGGGTCAGTGGTTCGTCTCTTATCGTTTCCACTTTTTTTTACCTTTTCTTGTTGTGTTCGAATACTAACACAATTTTAATATCTAATGGTAATTCTTACGAAAGGTGCACTTATTATTGTTTATTCGCAATTTTCTATTTTTTATAGAAGGGTGTTAACAATGATGTTTCAATAAAAAAACATAAGTTGTATTTTTTACAGTATTGGCTTTACGTTTAGTTGACGACGGTAGTCTTTGATTCTTCAGTTTGAAAAGTCATCTCCATAGCTACTAATCGCTTTCCAAGCAGCTAACCTACTCAACCATCGTTTTACATGACGATAAGGTTTTAAGCTCGTCTACATACACATAAAAAAACTGACACAACAAATGGAATTAGAGATCCCAAAATGTTTTATACAACTGAATTCGAACCACCGGCGCTATTGTTGTGAGACCAAGACGCTACCACCTCAGCTACACCAACAGACGGTGCTTATTATGTAGAGATTTGCTAAACTTCAAAGACGTTTTTCTCGAGAATTTTGAGAGTTGCATGGAATGGCTTTGGCTGATCGTTATTTAGGTTCAGAGCTTCACGTACCATAAATATAAAGAAATTCTAAAATCCGATACCCATGTGATCTCCTTGTCGTATGTGCAACATGCTACTTAGTCATGAGCTGATGTCGTTCGAACGGCGTATGGTGGTCGTTACGAGACGGTTGGGGATGGTGTATAGTGAATGATTAAATGAGCGTGTCACAGTCCACACAAGACAAACTAGCGTCCAGCCACCCACCCCAGATGACCGTGATCGGCGGCATCTGACAAGAAGAGAACGTGACGAGTGAGTCACCGAATTCGATCGAATTTTTCACGCATGTTCTACATTGAATATAAAGAGACACGTTTATCAGCGTTTAGCTAGACAGCCAGCAGTTTTAGAAAAAATCAAGATCAAAGTTGATGATGCAACATCGCGTTTAAAGATGAGCATCTTTTTTACCGATATATATGGGCTCAATGACGTTCGAGTAATTCACATTTTCGTGTTTTCATGCTGTACTTCTAAAGACGAGCGATTATTCCGATCGCCGTCAGGCAGACCAGGGCTAGGACTATGAAACCGTGGGTACAGGACCGAACCTCCATCATAGCGACTTTTTATATATTTCATAATATCTTATATTTGTAATAAATTTTCTTGCCTCAGTTTGGAGTAGAGCATCGGTAAGTGTGATTACTATCCAATTAGGTCCATAATCTTTTTACAGCGGTTTATTTGCGATACACAGTGCAAAAACAACTAAAACAGCAAGTAAATAAAATAAAATTCAACAAATTCTAAAGTATATTATTACGTAATTCTAATTATTGGCCGACTTTACTTCAGCAATCTCACAGACAGTTTAGTGAAACGTATCACAAAACAACAAAAACACAAAAATTTCTCATACCATGCACAGCACACGAACAACATATAGCCACGTTCACATGCTGTCCGAGAAATCGTGCGTGGATAACATATCTGCTTCATTTTGTTGAAGGCACGTCTATCAGATATTAATTTTTATGCGGACCAAGAGTAACCGTGGTTCGGAATCCACGTTAAAATGTAGGTTCCCACATAACTGTAGCGCCGCTAGAGTTTTTTGTAGAAATTTTTAGCCGGCCGCAGTGGACGAGTGGTCTGCGGCGCGCCACTCATGGTCTGCACGGTCGCTGCGGTCGGGAGTTCGAATCCCGCCTCGGGCATCGACTTTTTGTCGTCTTTAGAATAAGCTAGATCATAAGTAGTTTGTAGGTTTAGGCACTGACGGACTCGTAGTTAAGCCCCATAAGCTGTACAACCATTTGAACGTTTAGAAATATTTTGGTAAAGGAACGAAACAGTTGCGGTGTTAAAGAAGCAGGCAGCGAGGTGCCAGTTCAGAAGTGGTGGTTGAGCCAAGACTCGCATTCCGATAGCGCAACAGCTTTGTGTATGAAGTAAGCGATTCTTGGACCGCAGCCGGCCAGAACTGCAAACACAGCAACAAAATGTTCAAATGTTTGTAAATCTATCGGACCAAACTGCGTGGTCATCAGTCCGTAGCTTACAAACTACTTAACATAATGAAACTTTCACTCTGCAGCGGAGTGTGCGCTGATATGAAACTTCCTGGCAGATTAAAATTGTGTGCCGGAACCGGGACTCGAACCTGGGACCTTTGCCTTTCGCGGGCAAGAGCACTACCGACTGTGCTATCCCGACACGACTCACGATGCCGCCTCACAACTTTACTTCCGCCAGTACCTCGCCTCCTACTTTCCAAACTTCACAGAAGCTCTCCTGCGAACCATGCAAGACTAGCACTCCCGGAAGAAAGGATATGGTGGAGACATGGCTTAGCCACAGCCTAAGGGATGTTTCCAGAATGAAACTTTCACTCTGCAGTGGAGTGTGCGCTGATATGAAACTTACTGGCAGATTAAAATTTTGTGCCGGAACCGGGACTCGAACCTGGGACCTTTGCATTTCGCGGGCAAGCGCACTACCGACTGTGCTATCCCGACACGACTCACGATGCCGCCTCACATCTTTACTTCCGCCAGTACCTCGCCTCCTACTTTCCAAACTTCACAGAAGCTCTCCTGCGAACCATGCAAGACTAGCACTCCCGGAAGAAAGGATATTGTGGAGACATGGCTTAGTCACAGCCTAAGGGATGTTTCCAGAATGAAACTTTCACTCTGCAGCGGAGTGTGCGCTGATATGAAACTTCCTTGCGAAAGGCAAAGGTCCCAGGTTCGAGTCCCGGTTCCGGCACACAATTTTAATCTGCCAGGAAGTTTCATATCAGCGCACACTCCGCTGCAGAGTGAATGTTTCATTCTGGAAACATCCCTTAGGCTGTGGCCACCGAAGCACAACAGCGCACGGCCGTCCGCAGTGACGCAGCAGATGCGTGACCAGGACTAACCTCGGCAAATCCTGAGACCATGTGTATTGAGAAGCAATAGCACCATTTAACACTTGTCCGAACGCTCTTTAAACTGTCACAATCTACCTGCGACCACTTCCTATCAGACTGGGTATATCGTTCGAATGTCGGAGGAAGGGAACGTCATACCACCATCAAATAGGACCATGCGTAGTAAGGCACTGTGGTGTTCAAAACAGTCTGATTGTGGACCAAGCCTGGAGTTTTAATAGCATTTCTTCTGTCATGACTTTCTCTGCTCTCGTGTAATGGTCGGAGGGGGCGGACCGTCTCCGGTATTGACGGCCTCCAAATACCTGAAAAGGCCTTTTTTATTTTTTTATTTTTATTTAGTTATTTATTTATTTATTTATTTTTCAGCGTCCTTGGCATCTCGTTTTGCTGGGGCCTCCAAATCGCGAAAGCTATTTTTTCAGACTGTGTCCTTCGCCCTGGAAAGGGCCTCAAGTTCTTTTTTTATAGTAATACATGTATTTTCAAGTGCACAGGGGGGGGGGGGGGGCGCTCATTTCTTTTCTCCGCCGCCCCGGGCCTCCTTGCTAAGGTTCGTTGTACTACAGTACTACAGGCGTCAGAGAATACACACAGAAAGCGCACTTTCGTCACCCTCAGCCATAAAATTGATTTAATATTATTCCACAGCAAGCGACTTGGCAGTAGGGAGACCTGAATCGGACCTGTGTGAAACTGACTGGCTACTCAAGTCTCCCAGGCTCCTGGTTGTCGATAGCTGGAGACGCAATTTGCATATCCCCGTGTGAATAGAGACTTAGAAAACACTGAACTTCTTTTTCCTGCCATATCCAGAATTTTGTCCGGTAAAACTTCATAAAATCCGTTAGCTTGGAACGGTAACACTGCTCCAGCCTCTGTCGGCGCGGTGCTTGGGAGTGTTCGGCGCGTCACGCGACAGCGGCGTCGCCTTAGCTCCCACCCACCGCCACCCCAGGCGTGACGCCACAGTGCCGGGCTGTCACGCTGCGCCGCGCCGTGCAGTATCGCGTCACGTGATCGCCACCAGCCAGAGGCGACGCATGCAGCCCTACATCTCAACAGTTCGTGCACACGCCGCGATTTAGACCCGCTGTCGCGTTAAAGTTGTAACAGCGACCACCCTGATAAAGGCGAAACACCCACAGCCACTTGCCGTGAGGAACAACGTGCCCACTCAGAGGTCACCAGGTACCAACACGGAAGCAGCAGCTATCGGTACACGGACTGTTGGGCAGTTTTATCTCTAGGGCCAGGATTTTAATTACAGATCGTACTCTTTTCTTGAGCTCTAGAGACAATTTTACAACAATTTCCGAACAAATAAAATTTTTGAAAGGTAGAAAAATGTATAGAGTTATTCTAAATCAGAGTTTTCCAACCTGTTGGTCGCAATCCCCAGAGGGGTGGTAAAGTGTTATTTAGAGGGTCGCCTGTTGAATCATCCTCGAAGCCGTTTGTTGAGTTCTTGTCCGGTCTAGTTTTCTGGAAAGGACGGTGCAGGAATCATGGACATCTAGAACAGTTTTATAGATTTTTAATACATGTTTTATTGACTGAAGAATACAATACTCAACTTCTGTCTGTTCTACTCTCTTCTTGCGGCGTCGACGTTTGTACGATGATAACTTCGCTGACACTAGTTACTTATTCGTTCGTAGCCGAGTTCTGATGTGCAGTGCAGACGCATGTCGGCCTAGATATAACAGCTTGTAGAGGGCGCGCGTCTACGGTTTTTTTCCTTCAAGAGGAGTGGCACCGGCGTGCGATAAGCTGTCGGACGTCATCCGCTGCCTTCTGCACGATCGTTCTCGTGCGTCTGGCGTGTGGCGCTTTCAAGCCACAACATCGCCCTCAATAAATGATGAAGTTGCATCAATAAACAACCAAATTAGTGCATGTTAAGAAAACTACGCTTTCATAATACGAATCACAGGGTCAAGAATATTAAAGCCTGTTTTATATTAAAATTACGCATCGTAATAAATAATAATTACACAATGTCATCGATGAAGAGACGAATAGTCAGAAAACTGTTTTCAGAAACAATTCGATAGTTACATCAATAAGATATATAAGTTGGTGTCATGTAGAAAGGCGTTTCCGCGCATAGAGGGGGAGCGATAGGGGAAGCGTGGAGGGGAGACCTACTGCCGAGCCCAACAGTGAGCCTGCGGAGAAACACTGCGTAACTCGCAGCCAGCCACGCGACTACGGACTGAACATTATTGGCTGTCATTGTGGTTATGGAGGGGAATGCGCAGAACGGCTGTGAAATGGGCCGGCTTCCTACGTGAGTCATTAATTTTGTCAATTACTTAAAAGAAAATTGACTCTACAGTAGGACGTTACTTAGCTTGGATAATTCGATTCTGCATTGTGCCTGCAATGTGTGACACCCGCATTGTAACAAATATTTTTTTGTCGATATTAATCTGAAAATACATTACTGGCCATTAAAACTGCTACACCGAGAAGAAATGTAGATGATAAACGGATATTCATTGGACAAATATATAATACTACAACTGACATGTGATTACAATTTCACGCAATTTGGGTACATAGATCCTGAGAAATCAGTACCCAGAACATCCACCTCTGGCAATAATAACGGTTTTGATACGCTTGGGCATTGAGTCAATTAGAGCTTGGATGGCGTGTACAGGTACAGATGCCCATGCAGCTTGAACGCGATACCACAGTTCATCAAGTGTAGTGATTGGGGTAATATGACGAGTCAGTTGTTCGGCCCCCATTGACCAGACGTTTTCAATTGGTGAGAGATCTGAAGAATGTACTGGCCAGGGGAGCATTCGGACATTTTCCGTATCCAGGAAAGCCTGTACAGGGCCTGAAACATGCGGTCGTGCATTATCCTGCTGAAATGAAGGGTTTCGCAGTGATCAAATGAAAGGTAAAGTCACGGATTGTAATACATATGAAATGTAACGACCATTGTTCAAAGTGCCGTCGATGTGAAGAAGAAGTGACCGCGACGTTTAACCAATGGCACCCCATACCATCACACCGGGTGATACGCCAGCATGGCGATGACGAATACACGCTTCCAATGTGCGTATACCGCGATGTCGCCAAGCACGGATGCGACCATCATAATGCTGTAAACAGAACCTGGATTCACCTGAAAAAATGAGGTTTTGCCATTCGTGCACCCAGGTTCGTCGTTGCGTACACCTCTCCGTCGCTCCTGTCTGTGGTGCACCGTCTAGGGTAACCGCAGCGATGGTCTCCGAGATGATAGTCCATGCTGCTGCAAACGTCATAGAACTAACTGTTCGTGCAGATGGTTGTTGTCTTGCAAACGACCCGATCTTTTGACTCAGGGTTGCACGATCTGTAACAGCCATGCGGATAAGATGCTTGTCATCTCAACTGCTAGTGATACGAGGTCCTCGGGATCGAGCACGGCGTTCCGTATTGCCCTCCTCGACCCACCGATTCCAAATTCTGCTAACAGTAATTGGATCGCGAGCAACGCGAGCAGCAGTGTCACGATACGATCAATCGCAATCGCGATAGGCTACAATCCGACCTTTATCAAAGTCGGAAACGATGGCAGGCATTCCTCCTCCTCAACCGAGTCATGACAACAAAGTTTCACCAGGCAACGCCGCTCAACTGCTGTTTGTGTATGAGGAATCGGTTGGAAACTTTCCTCATGTCAGCACGTTGTTGCCGCCACCGGCCAATATTGTGTGAATGTTCTGAAAAGCTAATCATTTACATATCACAGCATTTTCTTTCCTGTCGGTTTAAATTAGCGTCTGTAGCACGTCATCTTCGTGGCGTAGAAATTTTAATGGCCAGGAGTGTAGTATAATGTGTTCCATTTCTAAAGCTTAAACAACTCCATCGTTTAATGTATAATACCATACTTTCTTTCTTACAAGAAAGTTGTATGAACAGGGGCGAATTGAAATTGTTGTTTTAAATCACTCACATTGTTGATATGTGATTTGAGGAAGGGGGTCGGCTGTATATTTCTACTTAAATTATGGAACCATTTTCAAAACTTCATGTACAAATCCTAAATGACTAAGTCTTGTAGCAATGAAAAGAGGAAGGTTCGAAGTTTTCTTCAAAGTTTAATACATTTAATATTTAATTAGATTTTAGTAATTATTTCATATTTAGAAATGTGATAACAGTGATAAATATGCATTGTGTCCATAATTGGTTGCACGGTAAACACCAACACGGTAGCGAAACTGGTTTCACAGACACGAAAGATTATTTCCTGCAGCAGTGATTTGGTTGCGCAAGTCGTTCAGAGTAGTTGGTAGAGGCAGGACGTAAACGACTTCGTTCACATAACCCCATAAGAAACTGCAATACTGTGCTCTTTAACCTAACCAGCTGTCAGAGTCATAGTTAATGCTCTGGGCCGGTTTGCAATGTTACGGGGAAGTACATTGGCAGATCAGGCACATTTAAATAATTTTGAAAATAACAGACTAAAAAAAGGAGGTGGAATATGACTTTAATGTTTAGTGGTGGTGGTAATTTGGAATAAAAGCAACACCTGAGCACATTATTACATAAATAAACTAACAGATTAAGTTGTTACTTTTTTTACCGAAATATTGGTATTAAGTTGATTGGAGTTTAGCGGATGAGGCTGTAAAACTCTTTCTGCATTGTGTAAAATGATGCTTGGTTTGCTTAGAGCGGATTGTACTAACTGAATGACTGTGAAAAAAAAATTAAGTTATTGTTAGTGACAAAGGCTGTTTAAATTGATCGGACGTCGTTTAATTCCTAAGATTTCCTTGTAGGCATTACAATAAAGTCACATTCATGAAGGTTACATGTAATGATTTCTAGAAGTTTCTAGCAAATCGCAGATACAAGTCCAACAATGGCTCGAAGCATCATGTTACATAATCAAGACTACTGCTGGAAAAATAGAAATATTTCATTAATCATTAAAAGGTGGGTCATTTTAGATAAGTATATGTTTCAATAGAACTTATTATATTTTCATCATATTTCACAGAAAAAACGATCTCACACACACTTACTATTGGTAGTGAAGAAATCCCTAATGTGCTTCTGTCCTCTTCGAGTGATAAAACGAAGTGTATAATAGCTTTATGGTCAGCTCGTAAAATATAGATGAACATCAAAAATATATGAAGAGCGTAATTAGCTGTCAGAGAAAGCGGTTGTCAGCGACACGCGTCGCAGATATATGTTTTGTATAAAACTTCCAATGTAATACTACAAAACAGTCGCAGGATGTGAGATCAGGATATCTCGGTGGCTAAGTGCTGGGCCAGGTACTAAAGTTACCTGCGACCGATCCAGCGCTAAAGAAGAGAGCCATTCAAAAAGCTTCGTAATATACTATGTCGATTGGAACGAGGCACAATCCTTTTGGAAAATACTATTGTTCCAATATGTCATGGTACGAGATTCCCGTTACAGTTCTTTCCGTGAAGAAAAATGGTCCAAAAATTTTCAAATGTTTGTATAGCATATGGGACTTAACTACGGGGTCATCAGTCCCTAAATTTACAAACTACTTATGAACTAGCTAATACAAAGGACGGCACAAATATCCATGCCCGAGGGGGGATTCGAACCCTCGACCTAGTGGCCGTGCAGACCGTGACTGGAGCGCCTCAGTCCCCTCGGCCACGGCGGCCGGCAAAAATGGTCCAGCCGCGGTGGAGTAGCGGAGCGGTCTAAAGCGTCTCGCCGTGGAGCTCGCGGTTGCTCGCCGTGGAGGTTCGAGTCCTCCCTCGGGCGTGGGTGTGTCAGTGTTTGTCCGTAGGTTAGTTTACCTAGGTTTAAGTAGTTTGTAAGATACGGACTGATGACCACGCAGTTTGGTCCGATAGATTTACAAACATTTGAACATTTTTGAAAAATGGTCCATAAACATTTATGTACGGGATACGGCACAGAACACGTTGATACCTGACGTGTGACTTTTCTGTTGCAATGTGAATATGGGTTTTACAAGCCGCATAGAAGAAAATTGTGTCTCTTGACTTTTCCAATAAGGTGGATCGTCGCTTAGTCGCTAAAAATTACAGGTTGGAGAAACGCGTCGTCCTCTACTTTGCTAGCACATAACCGCAAAATGCGAGACTCTTCTTTTCCTAATTGCGGTTGAGAGCCTGCACAAGATGTAATCGGTGTGGCCTGTACAACAAACGCCGTCTCAGAACTTTCCATACGGTTGGTTGGGTACTCCAAGTGTTTTTGCGATGTATTAAGTTCTAGATTGGCTCTATTGATAGACTATTGCGACTGTGTACAAAGCTTTCTCGAATCCGTCGGACTCTATCTCTGACACTCGCGGTCGGCCTATGCTTTTTCCTTCATAAACACTTCAACGTGTTCAAATGTTTGTAAATCTAAGGGACTTGACTGTGTTGCTCATCAGTTCCTACGCTTACAAACTACTTACACTAACTTAAAGTAACTTATGCTAAGGACAATACAAACACCCATGCCCGAGGGAGGACTCGAACCTTCGAAGGCGGTTAGCCGCACGAACCGCAGCTGGGCGCCTTAGTGCGCACGGCTATTCTGTCACGGCTATACACTCTTCCAGGCTGTTTAAATCGCTTAAAGCAACGGCTATTGGTTTTGCAGGTTGGTGATTGAATACCGAATTTGGTGCGATCTGCCCATCGCACTATAATATGCGACTCAGTTTTCGCGAACTCAAGACCGCAGTAAACCTTGTGCTCTACCGTCGGCATCTCCCAACTGACAGTGAAACGGAATGACAGCCCACGTTGATATTCGTGTCCCTTTCCTGTTGTAATAGTGAATATCGGTTTTCTAAGCCGCATAGGCGAAAATTGTGTCTCTTGACTTTTCCACTAAGGTTGATCGACAGTTGAAGAAGGTCGTACAGACCATCTCACAGGAAATCCGAAATGCACCCCAGGATCCACTCCAAGTACTATCACAGTTAGGTGGGAGGTGAGAAAACTTCGATTTCATTGTCGAACGGCTCTCCATAAGCCACACATCATGCATGTCAATGCCAAAAGACGCTTTGCTTGGTGTAAGGAGCTTAAACATTGAATGTGTTTTGTACTCGTCGACCTATCTTTCGAGAAAGGATCTGCTCAGGACGCGTGGGATGCGTGGACAGCTAAAACAGCTATACAGATTAGTAATACAAGTTTTATTTACTAAGGTATACAAAATACTCGAATTTGTCTGTCTGCCTGTTCTCGCGGCGGCGTCTTCTTGCACGATGCTAACTGCGGTATATCATAGTAACTGCCTAGTTCGGAGTCGAGTTCAGACTGCCTTTCCAGACCCATGTAGGCCTAGATAAAGCTGCTTGTAGAGGGCGCGCTTCTTCGTTGCTCCCTCCAGAAGGGGCGGCGCCGGCGTGTGATTGGTTGCCGATCATCCGCTGCCTTCTTCACGACCTTTTCCGTGTGTCTGGCGTGTGGCGCTGACTTTACGCCACGACAGGATGATTGAACAGTGGGGAAACGTTGTGTGGAGTGACGGATCACAACGGTACACAATGTGGCGATCTGATGGCAGGGTGTGGGTATGGCAAATTGCAAGTGAACGTCATCTACCACAGTGTGTAGTGCCAACAGAAAAATTCCTAGGTGGCGGTGTTATGGTGTTTTTTGATGGAGAGAGCTTTTATCCATTGTTATTTTGCGTGGCAGTGTCACAGTACAGGCTTACTTTGATGTTTTAACCACTTTCTTGCTTCCCACTCTTGAAAATCAATTCGGCGTAGCACCTCTCAATACTATCGGGCACCTGTTTATAATGCACGTCTCCTGACCGAGCTGTTACACGACAATAACATCCCTGTAGTGGACTGACCTGCATAGACTCCTGAGTTGTATCCTATAGAACACCTCTGGTGTTCTTTGGAATGCTGACTTTGTGCCAGGCACACCGACCTGCAGCGATACCTCTCCTCAATACAGCACTTTTAGATTAGGTTAAATTACATTAATACTTGTTCCATAGAGCATAATTACGACACTTCTTAATTATGTGGAACGTCTCAGGTTAATGAAAGGTGTCATTACAAATTATTACTTTGATCACGTAACTAATGAGGAGGTGCTTAACCGAATCGGGGAGAAAAGGAGTTTCTGGCATATCCTGACTGAGAGAAGGGATAGATTGGTTGCACACATTCTGAGACATCAAGGAATTGTCAACTGAGCATTAGAAGGAAGCGTGTGCGGTAAAAATCGTAGAGGGAGACCGAGGGACGAATATAGTAAGCAGATTCAAAAAGATGTAAGTTGCCGAACGTATTCTCAGATGATGAGACTTGCACAGGACAGGGTAGCGTCGAGAGCTGCATCAAACCAGTCTACGGACTGAAGACCACAACAACAACAACAACAACAAATATTAAATGACACAATATTTTTTAAATTATTTATTTATTTCATTTATTTTTTAATTTTTTTCAGATTTACTCATTTATATCTGAAGTTCATCTGAGTTGCCATTCAGATATTCTTTTAATTTATTTTTAAATGCTAGTTGGCTATCTGTCAGGCTTTTGATGCTGTTTGGTAGGTGACCAAAGACTTTTGTGGAAGCATAATGATGAAACTTACTGAAAGATTAAAACGATATTTGCAACAGAGGCTGTAATCCGTGGACAGCCAATTTAGCAGTGTGATTACTTCTTATGGATTCTCTCAAAATTTTGAATGCCGACAATATGACAGAAATTTAGACGCCATCATAGGTCACAGAGTTAATATCTTACGTAGTTAAAGCCATTATGCAGACCAGAAACCTCAAAGTTATTGGAGCTTCGGATGTTTGAAACAGGGCCAATTACATGCTTCCATTACGCCCTAGTGGACGATATGAAATGCCTTAAATGCCACCGATTGATTTCCCTTTCATCATAGAGACGTTGGTAGCAAACTTCAGCCGTCAAAATGTCGTTAGTGTCACATTTACGAAGGTAGTTAACGGCTCGTTCCATCTGCTATAAACCGCAGGAAAGAGCAGAGATGATTCTTTTGCTCTGACGTCGTATTCATCTTCACGTTAATGGTTACGTTCTCGTAATGAGCCTGTTTCCACCGCGGTAACGTTTCCTTGCGTTTCCCTCGCGTTTGTCAAATCAGTACTGGCTGTAAATGGGCAATATTCCCACTAACCGCCTCGTAGTCTTCGCGTGTGAACGTCAGGTATATATACTGGAGTTTCTCAGAGGTTCGCCGTCACAATTATGTAACGAAAGCGCGGTCAATCCCAGCACAACCAGACGCCTCATATCGTATCTGCGGTAAGTACTGAGCGACGAGCAATAAAAGTCGTCAGGCGCTGCAATCTGCCACATTACTTACAAAGATAGCAACTGAAGGTGGTTGCATGTCATAGGGACACGAAAAGAAGTAATGAATAACAGCTGAGAATGAATCTAAAATGAAATGTAATTTTTCTGCTTTCCGCATTAATTCCCAAGCAAATGTTTCGGGTGTGCCACTGGCTACTTTAATTCACTACTAGTCCGTTATCACACTTGCTTACACTGTCCACTATTCTCTATAAATTGCCTGAAAATACGGAATTGCCGGGTATCTCATTTGTCCTGTTAGTCTATCTCTTCTCTCTTCCTAACTCTTCTCCCCTCCATCTGTTCATCTCCTCCTCCCTCTCTGTTCGTCTCCTCCTTTTCCCTCTGTTCGCGTCCTTCTCTGCATTTCTAATCCACCTCCACCTCGCCCTTTGACAAATTACATAATACCTGATTTCTAAAGTATTTCCGCCGTATTTCTTCTTCCAATAACTTTTGGGCTATGCAGCTGGATCCCGTCGATATTCTACTACGATATTTCGGCCCATACACGTCCGGCCGTCCTTCAAGTGGATAAACGAGTGCTGAGGAGTCCACCTGAAGCCACTGGATCTTGCTCATGCTGAATGTGCTGGCGTCGTTTTGAGCACGCGTTACATGATATTATGCGCGATATAGCCGAGTTGTATGTGCTGCCCTACGTGGTGGAAAAGAAAAGTCTTCTAATCATTGATTGTGGATTGAAGATATTTCGCTGTGACTGGATCACCGGATTCCAATTTTTATCCAGCTGAAGGCTGTTGTCACAATATATAAGATCGTCTGTAATACGTATTCCCGACGTTTCTTTAGTAACTGAATCTCAAAATATGGACACTGCAACTAAATTTTTTGCGTTGTTGTATTCCATTGCGTGACTCATGGAAATGCAGTGTTCTGCTACTGCTGATTTTGATCGTTGCAGAAGATAGGTATGTCTTGCGTGTTCTAAGCTCCGTTCCTGTACAGTTCGTATCGTCTGGGGTGTGTATGCAGAACCACACTCACAATAAATTTTTTAAACCCATTGCTTTTCGCCGTTGCAGATCATCTTTGACGAATCCTTATAAGGCAAATGTCTTCGCTGTGGACGGAAGATAACCCTGATTTTATTTTTCGCAAAATACATACGATATATATACTTTCATGGTGGTCGATGAACGGTGCTGACGATGATGGCAAGGTACCCTCTGTCATGCACCATGTGGCGGCTTACAAACTGTAAAACCATCTCCAGGAATATATAAAAACATATAGCGACTTTTACGGTGATCGGTGTCGAAATCTACTGTACGATACTCTCCGCCGTGCACAGTTTCCCATATTTTCTTTGTTTTGAGGTCAAGTGTGCAAAACATCATCAAAATCGCAATAAAACATCGTTTTTGTATTAATTACAAACAAACGGTCCCTTTTCGTTATATATTTACAAAAAAAAAAAAAAAAAAAAAAAAGTACAAATGTGTGTACAGCTTATGGAACTTGACTACGGGGCATCAATCCCTAAACTTACAAACGACTTATGAACTAACTAATACTAAGGACGGCACAAATATCCACTCCCGAGGGGGGATTCGAACCCCCGACCGCAGTGGCCATGCAGACCGTGACTGGAGCGCCTCAGTCCCCTCGGCCCCCGCGACCGGCTATATTTACACAGGATGGACAAAAAAATGAGAGCAGTAGGCAGTGCACTGCATTTTGCTGCAACTTGGCACCACTTCGTTAACACTGAGATGCGACCGCAGTGCACAAATCACGGCCGAAGCCTTGGACGTTACTTGCAGTATATTCTGATTTTTGTTCTGCGACGGTGAATAGAAATGAAAGGTAAATGGCGTGACCTCTCTGATTTCCCAAGAGATCAACTCGATGTTGCGCAGCAACAACCTATTCGAACATCAAAGATTGGCGAAGGCGCCGCCTTATTTTAGGCCAATTGAACATGTACACGCAATGTTTTGTAACGCCATGCGAAGTGATGTCAGCTACCACGAAATCATATGGTTCCGTATGTCTCACAATATCATCAGCTACTGTTGTTCATTTTTTCTCATATATCGCCCGCACGCAGCGTTTCGGGAAATAATTCCCAAATATAGATTGAGTTTTTCATGTTCTTTGGCATATAACTTCAAGATATTTGCTATATTCGAAATTCGGCATTATTCTCGTAACTTTAATATGAACAGGTCCATTTGTGTAATTACCCTGCAGATACTGGCGAATTTCTTCCCATTTGCAGTATGAATTTTAGCGAGATCCACGCTAAATAATTCTGTCTTACTTATTTGTAAAAAAATACATTTATGTAATTGGTTAGTATTTGTAGAGAGAGCAGACGACAGTAGTTGTACATACAAGTTGAATCGAAGCCTTTATTGTACTAGCTGTTAAGGAAAAGTCTCGATGCGTGGCCTAGATATTTGTATTTTTCGTCCAGATTTCTATGTTGCTTTCAGCAGTTCTAAATCAACTGTATTGTTAAATCTCATATTGTGTTAGAATTTTTCTTTGCCAGGAAAACGTATTTGCCAGAACACGTAAGACGAGAGCAGCATCAATAATTTGAGTAGGCCACCACTTGTTCCAGTCTGAAATTGGGCACCCATCATTCAGTCAGCATTTCGTTTTCACAGGAATTATATACCGTGTGATCAAAAAGTCAGTATAAATTTGAAAACTTAATAAATCACGGAATAATGTAGTTAGAAAGTTAAAAATTGACACACATGCTTGGAATGATATGGGGTCTTACTAGAACAGAAAAAAAAGTTTCAAAAAATGTCCGACAGATGGCGCTTCATCTGATCAGAAAAGCAATGATTAGCATAACAAATTAAGACAAAGCAAAGACGATTCAGCATCCCCAGAGATGGTGGTCGATCGCGATACACTTGCGACTTCAGGTAACCCCAAAGCCAATAATCGCACGGACTGAGGTCTGGGGACCTGGTAGGCCAAGCATGACGAAAGTGGAGGCTGAGTACACGATCAACACCAAACGACGCGAGCAAGAGATCTTTCACGCGTCTAACAATATGGGGGTGGAGCGCCATCCTGCATTTTGGTTCTAATTAAAACCCTTGTCATTCCAAGCACGTGTGTCAATTTTTACCTCTCTATCTACATTATTCCGTGATTTATTAAGTTTTCAAATTTATACTGACTTCTTGATCACCCGGTAGAAAAAAAAAATAAAGAGTAGCTTATAATTAACTATGTTAGAAACTATTGTTAAGGGAGTTTCAACAAGATTAATTAATTAAGCGTTGTGAGATCGCGATAATTTATTTAACACGTAAAAGATTTTTCCGATACGGGGTATTTCAAATAAAATATTGCGATCTTAGACTGTTCAATTAATTAATACTGCTTATAATTACATTTTCTACACACGCATGGCTCATTTGCCAGTTGTAGTTATTATTTAACACGTAATTTTCTTCCGCACAAATAAATTGATATAATTCCACACACCAAATGTAGTACCAAGATGTACTTCAATGAGAGCTTCATAAGTATGCATATGACAGATACGTAAAAGGACTGTAAGAAATTAAAATATGTCGGTTCGTAGCAGAAGTACGACATTCCTACTGTTCTATCACTACACATGGAACAACTGAATACGGCACACACACACACACACACACACACACACACAAACGCTAGATATCACAAAAACATTTGTTTTCCAAGTATGTGTTGCATCTGCGCATCTTAAATATTTGGTCTGCTTGGCTACTGTTTGATGGTGCTGCCGCATAGATAGCCTCTCCACGTTGTTTATATACCTCTTTGGTGCGCAGTTCGTGGGAGCATCAGTGACGAAATCGGCGGCATTGTTTAACGCTTCACGAGCGACAGTACCCTTGGTAATGACAGCGTACACAAAACATCGTAAATCGTCATTGACAGAGAGGAATTGTGGGCGTAACAGGAAGCTGACCGATAGCGACAGACCATCATTAATAACGATGTGGCCCGAGATCATACGCCGAACACGCCCAGAGCCACTGCAAAACTAAACACTCAGTTGAGTAATGGTGTTACGATAAAAACAGTTCGGCTGCAGCTTAACATTCATGCAAGGGCGGAAGTTTCTAAGCTCCTAATGACGGAAGCCAACGTAAAGCTGGAAAGAAGTGGTGCCACAATTATGAAACGTTGACGGTTGATGTTCAAATCAAATGTTCAAATGTTTGTATAGTCTATGGGACTTAACTACGGGGTCATCAGTCCCTAAACTTACAAACTACTTATGACCAACTTACGAACTAGGACGGCACAAATATCCATGCCCGAGGGGGGATTCGAACCCCCGACAGTAGTGGCCGTGCAGACCGTGACTGGAGCGCCTTAGTCTCCTCGGCCATCGCGGCCGGCCTTGACGGTTGATGACTGGAAAAACGGGGTATGGTCCAATGGATCATTGTTTACATTGCTTGCTACAAACAACTTTTTTATGTATCGAAAACCCTAAAACAACCTTATAATATGGCATGCTTGTGTAGTTAACTCGAGCGTCATTATTTGGTCATCTATATTGCGGTATTCAACTGTTTCTGTCGTAAACCCCCACTGCTAGGATAACTGCGAATGACTTTCTCTACCATCCTCGAGAGCAACTTGCTTTCTCTGATTAACATATGTCTAACAAACTCTACCATATTCCAAACTGACTCCACACACATACACACAGCTGGAAAGGTTAAAACGTGCTTCGTAAGTCATCAAAATCAGACTCCACCCCCACTCCCCTCCAGAAAAGCATAACCGCCTGTATCAACACTCTGAAGCATAGAGTGAATACCAAATTTGCAGCTCCAATATCGATGGTACATGTTTTCGTAAGAGAATACCTAATATTATGTTGGAAACTTAAAAGACATGTTACGAACCTTGAAATGTGTCCACTGAATGTGTGGTCGTGTTACATTTTTATTTATTCATTAACATAAAGTGTTTATGCCTCCCACATTAGGCCTCGTTTTGCTGTAGTTAAGAACGCATGGCTTCGTTTGTCGTCTGTGCTGGCGTCTGCTGACTGGTCAGAGACAAGCTTACTTGGGAAGGTGGCCGTGTTCTTAGTGTCGTACCAACCTAATCTTGGACAGCAGAGGTGACAGGAGACCTCTCTGGGAGCGGCTGTGGCGGGAATTGTCGTGGCCAGGTAGCAAGGGTTGGTAAACACTAGTCTCTGAACGCACTCTGCGTCGCTTTTAGCGCGCTCTATATCTGGTGTATGGCGGGGGGGAAGTTTTTCCCGTGGCCTTAGAGCCTCACTCTTCATTCTGGCTCCGACGACTGTGCAAGTAAGTACTCTGCCGAATCATGCTGAGGGGAAGGCATGCTGGCCGCGGTGGCCGAGGGGACTAAGGCGCTCCAGTCACGGTCTTCACGGCCACTACGGTCGGGGGTTCGAATCCCCCCTCGGGCATGGATATTTGTGCCGTCCTAGTTCGTAAGTAGTTCATAAGTAGTTTGTATGTTTAGGGACTGATGACCCCGTAGTTAAGTCCCATAGACTATACAAACATTTTTGAAGGCATGTGTTAGGACTTTACTTTCTTTGTGATCAAGCAGTCTTGGTTTTTCAGTGATAGTCCACTTGAGTAATTCCTTCGCTATGCGAGGCAAAGCCTTTCATAATTAACAGAACTCGAGTAAATTCAGTGTAAATTAATTATTTGCATTTTCATTCCAGTGATGATTGTGTGTCTGGTTTTGCTCATACACGTGTGTGACCTTCAGCCATTGTGTGAACCTAGTATGTTTGAATATCCTTCGTGTTTTTAACTAACTTTTCACTTCACACCTGTATCCGCGAGTATGCTGAATATTTCTCAGATTTTGCCAATTTTAATAACAGGATACTTTCAATCTATTTGTAAACGAATTGCAGCTGTTCTAAAAATTAGTTGTGGGTCAACTCCTTGCTAGTAAATATATATTTTGTCTTTGTTAGTTGTTGACATTATTTTGTCAACTTCTTGCAGATTTATTTCAGTTCTTGTTCATATTCGTACAGCAAGTGCAATTTTATATAAGTAGGAGATGCTGTTTTAAATATTGTCAATATGTTTGATGTAAATCCTACATAATTTTCACCTCTTTTAGATTAATAAGAATTCGACACACATACGCTCAAAATACATGAATATGTTTTGTTACTGGAAGCTTTTCAATTACTGTCTTGATATAGAGATATCGATATTTAAAAGTGCATGACTTAATGGAGTTTCCTGTCAGGATGGACAATTACTTGTACAGGTTAGGACATCTTCAAACATCAATATTCCTTTGTTTGAATGGTAGATCTTCATTTTATTGGATTTTGGTGTATTTCGGTATTTTAGTTCTATTAATGTCTCTTCAAATATTGAAATGTTTGTAAAGCTTTAGGACGAAACGAGGGTGGTAACCAGTCCCTAGACTTACAAACTACATAGACCAACTTATGCTAAGGACAACACATACATCCATGCCTGGGAGAGGACTCGAACTTCCGACTGTGAGCAACCGCCCACTCTGCATCAAGGCTCCTTAATAAACACGTTTTACACGATCGACTTGACTACTCAAACTGCGTAGTCCTTTCGTACCTGCGTGTAAATCAGCAGCCAACACCATCGCGAATGCGCCTACGATGATCTTTAGATTGTGCCGAGTGTACAGTTCAATATTTCTGAGTGTGCTGCGGATGCACATGCGCAGAAGCAAGGAACTTTAGTTATGTCAGGAAATGAACCTATTCTGGGAGACCTAATTCATATTACATAAATTCTTTCGCATCTTCTTTAGCTCTATTCTGTTGTTTGTTTCATGTTTTCTTCACATCGAAACTGTTGCTCAGAGCCTAGTATTATTTTCTTCACTAGGAATCTCCTACAAGAAACGAAATATCTACAAGTGGAAAAAATATTTGCGGTTTACGGGATAAAATCCTACAACATTCATTAATACGAACGTAAATATACACATATGTTTTATTGAGAATTATTTCAACAGAGAATCTGACAGAATTATTAGATGAGAAAATTATTTTTGGAGCTATTTAACCATTAGTAAGAAAACAAGATATAAAAATTGAAGTAAATATACGCTTTTTACTGCATTTCACATTTCGCTTGCTGTGTTTACCCGCAAATTTTCTTCGCTAAATAAAAGTATCAATTGTGAAACATTTGGAAGACACTTTTATTAATTTTTAGGTTCTCAATTGTGTACAAAATATACTATATGACATTTCACGAGACTATCAACTATGTACTACCCTCTCGTCAGTAATAAACTCAATTATTATTTTCCTTCTCCTACGACATAAGCTCCACCGTAGCTCCACTGCATATGAAACGACACAGCAGACAGCTCTACAGTTTTGTTGCTGACGTCTAATCTAAAACGACCACTCGAGACAGGCGAGACACAATACAGCAATAACACGCCAGGTGCGCAGCAGTATGACCATTCGTCTCGACTCGACGACTGAGAATGAGACAAGAAAGATCGTCGTGTAAAGGAGTCTATAGAGCGCACGGTCTCTCCCGTGCGGCTAATGTCTCTTACGGAGTTAATTGCTGATCGCGCACTTCCGAAAAAAATATGTGACTGAAATCATCAGAGTGGTGTCGAAACACACAAACAAGAGGTGGAATTCATTACGACTATGGGTAGGACACTACTTGAAGAAAGCCCCGTGAAGTTTTTACTCCTACTTTCCACTGAAATAAGATATTATTGATGACTAGCTAATAACCCGGCGTTGCCCAGGTATTTGTTTACTTATTTATTCCTGCCTTGAGTTGGTACTTCTCCTATCCCTTCTCTCTGTCAATCTCCTTTTTCTCTAAACACATGTCATATTTATCGGAGAATAAATAGAAATAACGCTGCATAATGTACAAAATTATACGTGCAGTATCCAAACAAAGAAAGATAGCAATCCAAATACAAATGGCATATAGAATTCGCAAGATCCCATATTTAAGTTGTAAAATTGAATAATTTTTCAGGTATTTATATGTATATGTACTGTATGTCTCTAAAATCTGTTGCGAATGTAATTAGTATTAAGAAGAAGTAATAGATTTAAACTTGGTGCTTGATAGGGTGTTTTTTATGTACGTTACTTTTTATGTACTCATATCTCGGGATCTACGTGTTGTGCTGTGATACAGTATCGAAGGTACATTCAGCTATATGTGTGTATACTGTCTGTAAAATTTCCTGCAGCTACAATTTGTAGTGTAGAAATTGTAAATTCTAACGTCATATCGAATCCCGTAGTTTTAGCCCATGAACAGAGGAAAAGTAGTAAGCGAGAAACTTTTTTCCTCTTATAATTTTGCTAGGGTTGTCAGCGAGAAAAAGTTCAATAAAGGTTTGAAATTATGTTTAAAGTTGGTTGCAAGTCGCTAAATACTGTCATTCTCATACAGTGTGTGAATGAAATCTCGTCGCATTATGTGGCAGTTTCTTGCAACTGAATTATTTACAAGGTCATGCCTGTGCGACAGTTTTACGACATCTACACAGCGAAACTGTTGTGAGAGGTAGACTTGTTTTCATTTCATCATTTTGTGCGAGAGGGGGGGGGGGCTCAGTTACAGAACGCTTCATAAACGTCCGAAATTACAACCAAACTTTGATGCAGGTCCCTAACTGTGGTGTCGCACAAGTCCAAAGTGCGCGCCACCTACTTTCGCCGCGCGCCGCCATGCACGCACGGCGCGGCATTCTTATGACGACAGCCACGAGCGCCCTCTGCCGCAACTCCGCTCGTGGCCACCACTGAACGACATCGTTAATTTGGGACTGAGATAGGAATCAGGCAACACTTCGGAATCAGACAGGCACCAGTGAAGACTTGGCTATCGGACGGGCACTATGCAGGCCTCTAGCTCAACTATGTATCAGCTATGTAAAAGTTAAGTATTGTATAAATTCTGTGCAATATATATCTCGTTCTAATTTACTCTAGTGTTTCTAGTTTCTGGCTGCTCCCCCCCGTACCTGCACCAGCGTGCTATCTTTATTCCTGTGTTGGTCTCATTCCACTCGGCCACCGACACCTACGACGGAAACGAGACACAAAAGCGGCGACGAGGCTGGGACACAAAAGTGGCGACGAGGAGTGATAGAACCTTGGACCATCCCGCTTGCAGCAGCCAGACAGCAGTAGCCGAAGCACGCAGAAATTGCTCCCGCCCACCCACCATTATTCTAAGATTATTGGGGGAACATATTCAGTTACGTGTTTTGTGGATTTTTTTGTTGCAGAGCGTCCTCTTTCATATTGCATTTCTGTTTTGTTATAATTTACTTGTATACGCGGCGCCTAATCGGTTAGCATGGCCACTACCCCGAACCCAAACTTAATGGAAATTATTCAGTTACAGACGGCGCAAATCACTCAACTCCTACAAGCGGTGGCCTGGCTGACAGCGCAAGCTGCTAATCAACAACAACAGCCGCCGCTTCAGCAGCCCACACCTGCCGCCGCAACGCTTCCTACGTTTCGCCAGTACAACGAACGTGAGGAAGATTGGAGTGACTACTTTGCTCAATTTCAAGAACTCATCGCGGCTCATCAACTTACAGGTCAGACCGTTAAGCATCTTCTATTGTCCATGGTGGGCCCCAAAACCTTCGTATTACTGCAGAAACTATTCCCGCAAGCATCTCCTCGTGGTGTAGACTTTGAACAAATAGTAGAAGCACTAAATGCTCATTATGAGAGAAAAGTTCTCGTAGCTGCGGCACGGTACCGATTTTTCAAACTTAAAAAATTACCGCAGCAGTCACACCAAGAGTGGATTACGGAACTGAAGGGCTTAACCCGCAAATGTAAATTTACTTGCTCTTGTGGACTTTCGTATAGTGACGTGATGTTGAGGGATGCGATTACGCAGAATATTCAGGACCCCAGAATTAGGGCAGAAATTCTAAAACAGTAAGACCCTTCATTAGACAGTGTACTGCAGCTTATAGAAGCGCATGATACTTTTGACTTAGCAGATGCAGAAATGCGAAGCCACAGTGTAAATTCAGAGCGCCGTAACGGACGCTTTACTAGCCGTAGTTCTCAGTGTAGCACTAGTGAGTCTTTAAATTCTACCGGCCGTGCTGAACAGACAGTCAACGGTAGTCAGTGTAAAAGTGCGACACAAAGGTCGCCCCGTCGTGTTAGAAACTGTGATTTGAATAACGGGCGCCAACGCTCATTTCAGAAAAATGTACGTAAATCTTGCCCCCAGTGTGTATCTCGCCACAAGCGTGCTCATTGCCCTAGTCGCAACGCAACCTGTTATCACTGTGGCAAATCGGGACATGTGCAGTCTGTGTGTATGCAAATTAAAAACTCGAAGAACAGTAACGTTAGAAACAGTGCTTTGCAAAGTACGAGAGCAGTGCATACAGTCAATGTCATAGACGCTGTGGAATTGAACAGTGCTTTGCTTGGTTCTCACTTGTAAGAAAGTTCTTCTGCGCCTACTGCACAACTATGTAGTGAGTCACGTAGCAATCGCCGACGAGCGCGTAAAACTGTGCAACGGAAACGGGTTCGGGACAAGCAAAATTATTATGTACAGTGCAATCCTGTAGTGAAACTAGTGCCTTATCCATATTCTCATTGTAAAAGTGCCCAGTACTTTGTAGCTTGTGACAATAGAATTGATGTAGCTACTCAAAAGTTTAGTGCAGTATTTAGTGACTCTGTAGTAGCCTCGCATTGTGCGGACGCCGATCCGGCGGTAGTGCCATCTAGTGACAGTGTTGTTAATCCGGTGCATGCCGAGTCTGCGCCACTTACTTCACTACGCAGCCCGCGCATGCGCATCAAACAAGTTCTATCAGACGTTGCCCACATTCGCGCACCTGTCGAGCGCCACAAGCAAAAGCTTTTTGTGAATCTTTGCATAGAAAATAAGACTGTGCAATTTCAGCTTGATACTGGTTCCGCTGTTACTTTAATGAATAAAGACACTTATGAACTGCTGGGTTCGCCAAAATTGTCGCCGTCTCAACATGTGCTAACGGCATATACAGGTCAAAATATTCCCGTGCTAAGAACGTGTAGCCTGCCCGCCTCTTTTCAAGGTGTAACAAAAACAGTTGCTTTTGTGGTTCTTCAGGCCAAATCTACGCAGAATATTTTTGGACTAGATGCATTCGATTTATTTGGTTTATCAATTCAAAGAGATGTGCTTCAAATTTCGTCAATAGTGCCTCAGGATAAAATCAATGCATTGTGTGACAAATATAGTGACTTGTTTTCGCCGGAACTAGGTTGTGCAAAAGACTTCGTGGCACATGTAACTTTAAAAGAATCCGCAGTACCAAAATTTCGTAAAGCTAGACCAGTGCCTATCGCAATGCGTGATACAGTTGCCGAAGAACTTAAACGTTAGCAAGATAGTGGGGTGATTTCTTCCGTTTCTGCGAGTCAGTGGGCCGCGCCCTTAGTCATTATACCCAAGCCGTCAGGAAAACTTCGTCTCTGTGCGGACTTCAAATCAACAGTGAACGGTCAAACAATTGTTGACACTTACCCCCTGCCCAGACCTGAGGAACTAATGGACAAATTAGGACAGTCTCGCTTCTTTTCCAAGATTGATTTAGCAGAGGCATACTTACAGATTCCACTTGATGACGAGTCAAAAAAAGTTTTTCGTCATTAATACTCACATGGGCCTTTTTCAATTTCAACGGCTACCATTTGGCAGTTCTTCCGCCCCCGCTACTTTTCAGCGCTTTTTGGAATATTTGACAGTTTCAGTACCGTGTTGCTCGAACTACTTAGATGGTATTGTGGTATCTGGACGTACAGTTGAAGAACATTTAGCAAACCTGGAGTGCCTTTTCAAAGTGTTGACTGCAGCAGGTCTACGTTGTAATAAGGCAAAGTGTTGGTTTTTTCAGACTGAAATGGAGTACCTAGGCCATGTGATTAATGCCCAAGGAATCCATCCCTTACAGTAACATCTTCGAGCAATAAAGGACTTGCCTCCTCCTAAGAATGTGCATGAATTGCAAGCAGTAATGGGAAAGCTTAACTATTATTTCAGATTTATTCCCAATGACTCTCAGATTGCAGCTCCACTGCATCACTTACGTAGGAAGAATGTTCGTTTTGTATGGTCTGAAGATTGTCAGGTTGCCTTTGACAAACTAAAGTCTGCACTACTCAGTGATGCATGTTTGATTCCCTTTGACCCACAGAAGCCTGTAGTGTTAGCAGTTGACGCCTCGTCGTACGGTCTGGGTGCCGTTCTGTCGCATCGTATTGGATGTCACATCCACCTATTGCCTTTGCGTCCAAGCTACTGACGTTAACGCAACAGAATTACAGTCAGATAGAAAAGGAGGCCTTAGCAATCATTTACGGCGTCACAAAGTTTCGTCATTATCTCTATGGCAGAAAATTCTGTTTGTTGACAAACCACAAGCCTCTCACGTCGTTGTTCTCACCCACAAAGCCAATTCCGCCAAGAACGGCACAAAAGCTTCAGAGATGGTCCTTAATACTTTCTAATTATCAGTATGAGATTTTGTACCGACCTACCACTAAACATGCCAACGCGGACACACTTTCCCGACTTCCGGTTGGCCAGGATGTGTCATTTGATTCTTCGGAAATGGCATGTTGTCAGATTGACTGCAGAGATGCTTCCGCTGTCGCAGACTTTCCTTTAAACTCTCGTCAGGTTGCACAGGAAACAGCTGCAGATGCAGACCTAAGTGTGGTAGCACGTTTTGTTCGCTCTGGGTGGCCTGCCAGAGTCAAAGACATTCAACGGCCTCTGGTTCGACGTTATTTTGCACAACGTCATGCGTTATCTTTAAGTCAGGGTGTTCTGTTGTTGCATACCGACAACGACCAAACAAGAGTGATCGTTCCTCGTTCTCTGCAACGAGAAGTGTTACGCCTCCTGCATCAAGGACATTGGGGTATTGTTAGGACAAAGCAACTGGCCAGACGTCATTGTACCTGGGTTGGTATGGACGCTGAGATAGAGAGCATGACGTCACAGTGCACGGATTGTGCGGAGCATCAGGCGGCTCCTCCGCAACGTTTCTCAGACTGGCCACGCCCCAAGGGAGCATGGCAACGTTTACATATTGACTTTGCCGAACCTTTCTGGAATACGCGCTGGTTAATTGTTGTAGATGCTTTCAGCAAATTTCCTTTTGTGATTGCCATGAACTCAACGACAGCGTCTAGTACAATCAGTGCCTTAACGTCAGTGTTTTGCATCGAAGGTTTGCCTGAAACTATCGTCATTGACAATGGACCTCAGTTTGTTAGTGCGGAATTTCAACAGTTTTGTCGTGTGAATAGCATTCAGCATATCACCACCGCACCTTTTCACCCTCAGTCCAAAGGTGAAGCAGAACGTTTCGTTCGAACATTAAAGTCTCACATGGAAAATATGAAAGGTCAGCAAACTCTTCAAATTTTCCTGTCTACGTATCGGTGCATGCCACGTGACGGCCCGTCTCCTGCCGAGCTGCTACACGGCCGCCGTCACCGCACTCTCCTTCACCTGCTGCAGCCTCCCACGCACCGAGTCGGTTCGTATGGCGCTACGCGTTTTCAGGTGTCTACGCCGGTGCTGTACAAGATGTTTGGTGGGAAGAACCGTTGGATGCCGGGCACCATTCAGCGCGTGCTCGGTCGCAATATGTATGTTGTACGTTCTTCCACAGGGTCGGAGCTGCGGCGCCACTCAAACCAATTGCGCTTGCACAGGCCGCGCGATCCTGTCTCGGGTTTCTTGATTCCAGACCCAGTTCACCGCCAGGGAGCACAGCCATATCGTTCGTCCCCGGACTACGAGGTCCCTATGGACGTCGACGCACCTCCGACGCAGTCGTCGCCGCCGCTGTTCCCGCCGCAGATGACAGCGTCACCGAGAGGGACTCCGGGACAGTGCGGGCCCCCCTAGCTTGGGCCACGCTCCTCAGAAGAAGAAGACCTGCTGGGCGGGGGTGTGCGCCCTTCCCCAGGTTTCGGTGGGTTTCCTGGAGGATCGCAAGGAGGATGCCGGGGCGCGGACGGCGTCTCGATCCCAGCGTCTGCTACGACGCCCGTTCCACCAGTAACGCCCCTGCCCAGGCCCTCCTCCCGGTGCCGTCGCCGTGGCCCTCAGCCCTACGCCACGACGGCGCGGCGGTTTGGGGGGGAGGGGTGTGGTGTCGCACAAGTCCAAAGTGCGCGCCACCTACTTTCGCCGCGCGCCGCCATGCACGCACGGCGCGGCGTTCTCAGGACGACAGCCACGAGCGCCCTCTGCTGCAACCCCGCTCGTGGCCACCACGGAAAGACATCGGTCACTTGGGACTGAGATAGCAACCAGTTAAGACTTCGGAATCAGATAGGCACCAGTGAAGACTTGGCTATCAGTTAGGCACTAGGCAGGCCTCTAGCTCAACTATGTATCTGCAGAACTGATCTATGTAAAAGTTAAGTCCTCCTCCAGAGTCCTGCAGAATCAACTAAAAAAGCACGCCAAATTTAAAAGACCACTAAATTCCCACGATTTCAATAGTTCTTCAGGAGATTGAAGAACATGAGTAGTAATTTACATGAAGATGAATTTCTACTTCTCCTTGCGCTAGCTTACAAAAAAGCGAAGAAAATGGATACACGAAGTTAATATGAAGCGATAACAATATGGTTAATTTCATCGTTTTTACAAAGAGCTTTGGTTGTATGTAGGGTGTTTAGTCTTTTAGTTTTTTTTAAATTATATTCTAATTGAATTGGCACCATAGATGGTAAGCTCGTACAGATAAAAAGTCCAAGAAAGAGTAGCGCAAGCTATTACGATATAAAAAAAAAAAAAAAATAATAATAATAATTCTATTGTCTTGTTTGCAGTTGTTGATCATAATTAAAACTTTGTGGATTTGATGTGTGCAGCTAGGCAGACACAGTGACACTGTGTCCAAGAATTTATTCAAGGAAAAAATACTTTGCCTCCAAAGTCAATGCCGGGTACAAACATCCCTGTGCTTCGCTTGTTAATTGGCTATGGATAGTTTTCTAAAGTTGCAGCCTTGGAAATTTCTCAAAAGGCGATTTACAAGAAATGCGCATGCAACACACGGTGTAAAGTGAAAAACACTTTCGGAATTCTTGTTCAAAAGTGGCGAGTCATTTTAAAGTCAAGAGACCTACGAACTGATGATGTAGCTGGTGTCGTGAAAGCAGCATGCTGTCTACATAATTTCCTCTGGCGCAATGTAAGGTACGTGTATACTGATCAAGAGCACCAGGTTGATAAGCTAGTGGCTAATGCATTGTCGCATACGCCAAGATTAAAAACGAGGTTGAGTATTTCTGATCTCTATATGCAAGATCAGTTTCGTGCGTATTTAATTAATAAGCAGTAACTAGGTATTAGCATCATGTTGTACGTACAGTTTTCAGCCAACAATTACCTTCTGCTACATTTCTGGTTAATGCCTATCCAACAACTTTGTTTTTCCATTTTTTAACTGTATTTCGCGCAACACGACCAGATACTTACAATGTAATTTACAATATTTTGCTTAAATTCATTTTCATGGTATTGTTTGGATTAGACAAGTAGATATATAGTTGTTTGTAATTATTGAAAGGGGTCAATTTGACCTGCTTTCAATCGTTATTTATTCCTTTTAATTCTATCTATCTCTTTAGCCCTTTTTCCGCGCATGCAGGTTCGGCACAGTGTAGAACGCGGATGTGGCCGGATGCCCTTCTTGCCGCCACCCCATGCCCCCCGGAGGAAATGTGTACCCCAAATGTCTGCGTATATTGTTATAAGAGTGCGAAAGTGTAAAGTGTTACAAAATGTTTGCGAATTGCGTAACTGAGGCGAGACTTGGGGACCAGCCCGGTATTCACCTAGGGGGATGTGGAAAACAGCCTAAAAACCACATCCAGGCTGGCCGGCACTTCGACCCCTTTCGTTAATCCGCCGGGCGGATTCGAACCGGGGATGGTACTCCTCCATGTCTCGGAAGCGGTGCGTTAGACCACACGGCCAATCGAGAGGGTTTTTATTTATTCCTTTTAATTACTGAAGTTCAATTATCGTACTGGCAGTTTTTTATGCCACGAAATTTCGGTTCATGTTTTGTCTCTTGCTTCTGCCTTGGGTGAAGGAAAGTAAAAGGGTAATTGTGGTATATGTATAGTGTACCTAAGTGATACAGTTTGTTCCCTATCCTCTCCTTGGGAGAGAGTCAAGTGGATTCAAATTCTCTCCAGTAATCGTCAGAGAGGTTGCGTTCCAGGTCCCACGCATGTTCTCCTACCAAGTTAACTGTGTAGCCGTTGGGGCAGCTCAGAGACGAGCCTCGCAAAATTGTTGCACCTCATGGGGTTGGTAACTCCCCCCTCAAGGTTCCCTAGTCGGCCGCTGGCCGTTGCTGTTTGAAACAGACTCTCTAGCGTCGGTGGTCTGGTGAGTGGACACGCTGAGCGCTGCGCTCCAGCCTTAGTTTGGTCAAAGCGCCTTCTTTGTTGGGATTTTGAATTTAGGCAAGCGTCACCTACGTTTAATTTACGCATGGGTCTACCTTAGGCCAATATCTCGAACTCCTGGCGAATGATGCTCAAATAACTGTATTAATTCACGTCTAAGGCTCGTTTCTAACCAACTCAATGTTAACAATTTTTCCTGTAAGGTTATTCTAATTCATATACGTTAATTTAATTTTGGCCCCCGTCTGTTTTAATGGTTTGCGTTCGTAGTACCTGTTGACTCTCCTCTAACCCACTTAAAGATGCGAATTGTGTCACCTAGCCAGGGAGGTTTCATATTTCAATGTAACGCTTGTAGCTTTATTTTGAAAAACGGGAGACTAATGATTAATATACTATTAAAATTGTCCTGTTGAAACTAAATTATCTCTATGATTGTCCCTAAATTGCACCCCAAATACCGCTCCTTGTCATCAAATAAGTTGCCTATTGAGGGCACGCAAACCTGCTTTGACGATATGTCTATGTTCTTATTCTGCCCATAACAACATCTCTTCTCGCTCTGCATGCTTGGTGGCTCCATTTCCTCCTCTAAAGATGTTATCCGTTGCCCTAATTATTACTTCCACCTTTAAATGTTTTATGCCTGTGATCGCGGACTCAGTATTTGTTCATGATCGGTGTAAGACACCTCCACGAAGAATGGGACGCAGTGAGTGAGAGATGATGGAATGGCAACAAATTCATGACAAGCAGCAACACCTACTATCATGATTCTAGGAACCAAAATAAATCCCCTAGGCAGTCACTGCCAGAACAAGTCAAAAAATATGAGGCAGAACACATTCGGTAGTCCATTCCATCCAGAACTGATAAGCGACGAGTAGGCGGAATGCTGTCATTATGAAAAACATATTAATACCTGTTTGATTCAGACGTTTCCGCCTTCTTATACACATTTTTTTGTATTATGGGTCGCGTTTGTCATACAGGAATGGCTTTGGAGGCACCAAATGGACCAGTTCCTCTGTTTCGTCCGCCACAGTGCCCATGCTTGCCCGCCGCGGTCACTGTAGAAAATCACAGTCTGTCCGCTGCACGCGGCGGGCTAGCGCATGCGACCACCCTCTGTTTTAACGCCGGCCGCGGTGGCCGAGGGGACTGAGGCGCTCCAGTCACGGTCTGCACGGCCACTACGGTCGGGGGTTCGAATCCCCCACGGGCATGGATATTTGTGCCGTCCTTAGTATAAGGTAGTTCATAAGTAGTTTGTAAGCTTAGGGACTGATGACCCCGTAGTGAAGTCCCATAAGCTTAACAAACATTTGAACATTTTTCTGTTTTATCCCATAAAGTTGTTATTACGAAAAAATGTTGAAACGTTTATAATTCTATGGAACCAAACCACGTTCCTCATCAGTCCCTATTCTTACAAACTACTTAAAGTTACGCCCGAGGGAGGATTCGAACCTCAGACGCGGGAGGCCGCGCGATCTGTAACGTGGCGCTCCAGACCACTCGGCTACTCCCGCGCGGCTGAAAATTAAGCCTTTACATGTTGGTATACGATGCAATGACAAATTTAAAAAAAAAAAAAAAATAAAAATAAAAAAAAAACTAGTGAATTGTTGAAAGCGCGATCTGTGAGAGATGTTCTCCGAATTTTAACGGTGTTAAGAAAGAAGCAAGGATTTTCGTGTTAAAAATGTGGTGTTTCTGCAGTTGTTAATGGATGGGGAAGACACTTTAGTTCAAAACCACCGTCTAGACTAATGTTGAAATGTTCAAATGTTTGTTAAGCTTTAGGGACTTAACTGCGGGTTCATCAGTCCCTAAACTTACAAACTGCTTGTGAACTACCTTATACTAAAGGCGACACAAACATCCATGCCCGAGTGAGGATTCGAACCCCCGACTGTAGCGGCCCTTCAGACTATGACTAGCGCGCAGCAGACCGCTCGACCACTGCGGCTGGCCATATGAACTAGATCTGAAGAACATAGATCTGTTATGTATGTACCCAGATCTCGCCACCCAAATCCGCGGATATCAACCAAACAATCAGCAACTGAGCTGCTAAAAATGTTACAGAGACAAAAATGTTCAGTTTACTTTCCACCTTTACTACAGGCAATACTTGAAGATGATACAGATCGAAGTCTTCAGTTTTGTGAATTGATGCTTGACCAAAAGATTGTAAAATACTAAATTCAATTATGTGACCTAACGAGGCCAATTTAAAGTTTACCGGAGAAGTGAAACACACATAATTGCACTTACTGGTATACTGAAAGTACAAATCTTTTCTTAGAACAAGTAAATCAACTTGGTGCGAGTCTTTGTGGGCCAGTGTCATCATTTAGCGTACTTGTACCATACTGATTCAAGCAACAGTGACAGAAAAAACGATCTGAACTGGCTTCAGAATTAATTGGTACAATAACTTACAACGTGCGGTGAAATCTTTCAGGAAATTTACTTTCAACAAAATTGCGTTCCACATTATCCCACTGTCATTCACAATTATGCAGATACCATTAATTAAAAACAAATAAATAAAAAAAATTTCTTTCGGCGTGTCGTCAAGCACTTACTTTCTTCTCCAGGCCCTCGGGTCATTGTTGAAGTAAAAGACCAAATACTTGACGTGATTCAGGTTTTGAACTGTGATCCCTCGCTTTGACACAGACTATGAAACAATATTCCCAAAAGACTTGAAAGATGTGTTGATGAAAAAGCAAAAGAGTTTTTTGAAAAAATAATTGTTTTTATTGTCTGTATTTGCTGTAAGACAGAGTCCGGTGACTTTTGTGCCACCGTTTGTCCTAAATTGACGGATGAAATATTCCTCAATTTGGATCAAGAGTAATGAACAACAAAAAAGTAGATATCAATGGTGTAATGAAGCAACTCAGATAACTTATTAAAGGCTCCTTTTCTGATAAAGCTTCTATACCAGTTAGATACTTCACAGTCACATACATGTGGAAAAAAGGTATCTCGGTGGAAAAAAGGTAGCCATACATTAAGACTATAATTCCACAATTCACGCAAATAGTCAAGAAAGACAAGAGGAGTAACTCAAACAGACCCTTATCAAAAACATAGATTTGACGCTGTTTAGAACACACATTTCGATTCACCATTACCAATTACTACGTATTTACACACACTTGAAATGCCATTGTTGTGAAATTAAATTGCCTCAATATTCTCACGAAAGAATAACAATTATTATCAATATAGACTCCTGGCCATTAAAATTGCTACACCACGATGATGACGTGATACAGACGCGAAATTTAACCGACAGGAAGAAGATGCTATGATATGCAAATGATTAGCTATTCAGAGCTTTCACACAAGGTTGGCGCCGGTGGCGACACCTACAACATGCTGACACGAGCAAAGTTTCCAACCGATTTGTCATACACAAATAGCAGTTGACCGGTGTTTCCTGGTGAAGCGTTGTTGTGATGCCTCGTGTAAGGAGGAGAAATGGGTGCCATCACGTTTCCGACTTTGATAAACGTATTGTAGACTACCGCGATTGCGGTTTTTTCGTATCGCGACGTTGCTGCTAGCGTTGTCCGCGATACAATGACTGTTAGCAGAATATGGAATCGGTGGGTTCAGGAGGGCAATGCGGAACGTCGTGCTGCATCCAAACGGCCTCGTATCACTAGCAGTCGAGATGACAGGCATATTATCCGCATGGCTGTAATCGATTGTGCAGCTACGTCTCGATCCCTGGGTCAAAAGATGGGGACGTTTGCAAGACAATAACCATCGGCACTAACAGTTAGACGACGTTTGCAACAGCATGGACTATCAGCTCGGAGACCATGGCTGCTGTTACCCTTGCCGCTGCATCACAGTCTGGAGCGCCTGTGATGGTGTACGCAACGACGAACCTTGGTGAACGAATGACAAAATAGTCGCATCCGTGTTTGGCGACATCGCGGTGAATACACATTGGAAGCGTAATGTTTACAGTAGACATTACATTTCAGATGTGTTACGATCTGCGTCTCTAACCTTCATTCGATTCCTGCGAAACCCTATATTTCAGCGGGATAATGCTGACCGCATTTTGCAGGTCCTGTACGGGCCTTTCTGGATACGGAAAATGTTCGGTTGCTGCCCTGCCCAGCACATTCTTCATGTCTCTCACCAACTGAGAACGTCTGGTCATTGGTGGCCGAGCAACTGGCTCGTCACAGTACGCCAGTCGCTACTTTTGATGAACTGTGGTATCGTGTTGAAGATGCATGGGCATCTGTACCTTTGCACGCAATCCAAGCTCTGTTTGACTCAATGCCCAGGCGTATCAAGGCCGTTATTACGGCCAGAGGTAGTTGATCTGGGTACTGGTTTCTCAGGATCTATGCACGCAAATTGCGTAAAAATGTAATCACACGTCAGTTATAGTACAATACATTTGTCCAATTCATTTCTTCTTGGTGTAGTGGTGTAGCAATATCAATGGCCAGTAGTACATATGTTATGACTGTAATACTTCAGTAAAATGTACTAGTGTCTAACTATTAAGATAATCATACCTCTGTCACAGAGCCAAGTCCCACTCCTCTAACCATTGGACAGCTTCTTGACTGACTAGATGGAGTCCTGTAATTGACAGTTAGTAAGTGTGTGCGCCATTTTTTGTAAGCCCGCTCTTCGGTCACAAGATTGATCATCTGCCTTTTCCTATTTCAAATAGTTGCACCGACCAACAGCAGTACGGAAGCGATTCGTCAAAGACCTCATTGCAAGGCTCATGGCTTGAAGCACCTACGAGGGATCATCTATCCAGATGTGTTTTTGTCCATTAAACAATTCCCGAGCTTTTTTACAGTTGTATCTAGGCGAGAAGCTACTTTCATGTAGACCGACTGCTCTTTAAAGAGTGGTTTAGGCGATTCCAACCAGCTGACCTATGGCTCAAGGTCTTGCAAAATTGGAACCTTAGGAGTGGACACTATTCTCTCAATAAGACTTAACTTTTTCTTATATCGGGAGGGCGATGCAGAATAGTACCGGAAGCCAATGAAGGGGTGAAGTCATCAGAGTGCCACTGATCAACCTCATTGCCCTATTTGATTGTACGTCAACGTCACTCACGTGAACACTGTTGAGTCAGACAGAAGCACAGTATTGAGCTGCGGAAAAAGCTAGGGACAAAGCTGTTGTGTGCAAAAGCTTAGCACTGTCTCCCCAAGTTGATCCTACAAGAGTGCTACAAAATGTTATTCCTAGTTTTAACTTTGCCAGTTGTTTTTTGAAGGAGGTACTTAAAAGTGAGAGAGCTATCAAAGATGACTGCTAGGTACTTTGGATATTAACTGTTTTGGACACCGTAAAAAGAGATGTTGAGTTCAGCCATCCTATGACGATGATGATTTCGTGTGGCATTTTTCGCCGTTAGACTCCAGCTGGGATCCTGTTCGGCCTGCCTGGTGCAAGGCTTTAGGTGCCTGCCTATTGTAAGTCTTTAGGTGACACCACATGGGCGACTTGCGCGTCGATGATGATGAAATGATGATGAGGACGACAAAACATCCAGTTACCGAGTGAAGAAAATCTCCAACCCGACCGGGAATTGAATCCGACCGCCATGCGTGGCAACCTACCACGTTGTCAATTGGACTTCGGACGCGGACATCCTCATATTATTGAGGTGGAAGCAAGCTGTTTCTGTTTTGTTTCGATTAGACTGTAGGTTCCACATCGCGAAGCAATTTCTGAGGAGAGTTAGGTCAGTTGTTGTCGTAGTTTCCGTCATATGGATGTCTCTGTGTTGTGACGCAATGGAAATATCTAGTATATATAAGTGAACTTTTTAAACTGCTTACATAGGAGTAAACATTAAAAAGAATGGTAGCTAGAACTGAACCCTGGGGGAGGCCATCGTGAAGCTGTCTAAAACCCGTTTCCGTTTTACCGAGGCAGATCTTGATCAGACGACGGCCAATAAAGTCATAATAAAATAGGACAAGGAATGAGATAGTAAAGCTTTACAAGCAGCTCCTTCTTCCAGGCGGTATCGCAAGCTGCTGAGAGATCCAGAAAAGAAACGGAAGTGGTAAACGTCTTTTCATAACCAGTCTCAATGAAAGATGTCAATGCTAGGACCTGGTGACGCAATTAAGTGCAATTGCGCGATAGTTATCTGTACGGCAGGCTGATTTACCGGGCTTCAACACAACTGTTACTTTAGATCTCTTAAAATCTTTTGGTAGAGAGCTGTTTTATGAACGTTGTTGAATAAATTTAGAAGCCACAGTGAGGTTTTAAGTCCAATATGTTAGATAAATTCTGGGAAAAAGTCATGTAGACCGTCATCTTTTTCAACCTTCGTGTCAAAGATAGCCATGTCCCGTCCGTCTGAAGAAAAATTTTGGGTTCTTCCAAGAGAGCCTACTCGCATTTCTTAAGTTTATTTAGTTTATAAGATATTAATCTGTCGGGCAGTTGACGTTTTGACTTGGATAATGCAATCTTACGTCTGACTAGGTCCAAAGGATCTGGGTGTGTGGGTGGCAGGTTTTACTCGGACACACTGGTAGACAATTTCTTCAGCAGTGACCAGGCCTTTCTGCTACTGCGAATGAAATCTAAACTCTTCTGTGCTGATTAATTCATTATACAGGTCTTCACACTTTCGGCTCCAGCCGAAAGCCTCTTGGGTGTACAGGCTTTAGCTGCAGCTTTAAGGAGTCCAGCAAATCTCTCATACTTATTATTGTAGTAGGAATGATTCTAACGTTGTCCTGTAATTTGGAAGTAAATGCCCCCCGACTGATTGATTAAAATTCCAACTGAGCCTCTTGAGATCTTGTTAGGGGAATCTGAATTCCAACTGCTATCAGAACCGGCATAGGTCGCAACTATGAAAAGGGGCCAAGTACTTTCCTCTAAGCTGATAAAGATGTGTGTGATCACAGAAAACAAGCACAGATTAGATGAATATCCGCGCAGCCAATGGCTGAAAAAAATGTGCTGGAATCTTTTGCGTCAAAAACCAAAGATATGTTTTTCTTTTCAGTCAATTCAGCTCAGGCTATACCAATTTCGCTTTCGGACGAGTACAGTCATTGGCTACTGTGGCTGTTGTAATCGGCGGCAATAGGAAAGAATATTCAAAAAGTAGGTGAACTATATCTTGCTGTTGGATGTTACGAGGCTTATGAACATTAACTACGGTAGTTCCAGACGCCTTCACTGGCAATAGGAAACTGTTGCAGGTTTCATGGATTATAGACACATCATCCATGTCCTGTGTAGCGTATGTAGCCACAACGTAGGGTTTATGGCCTATTTCGCACATACGTCTGTAGCCGTAAACATTGCCTCCCGCACAATTTTAAAATATTGTGCTTGAGTCTGTTGTTGAGCAAGAACGTCAATTTTGTTACTCTGGAGGTTTTTACTGAGAAAGTCACATTTCGACCTACTTATCTCTTCAATATTTAAATGGCAAACATAAATGACCTACTCGTATTGCTATGTTCAGATCTCTCTGTTGTGTTTGTTGCCAATTTTGTTGGCCCTGACTAGAGCCACTCGGTATTGTGGTAGCTGACATTGCTGGGAGATCACCGTGGTGACAAGACCAGGTAGCAGAGATAGTTGTCCATTTAAAACCACCCCTGGGCACATGGAGCTTTCAGGATTGCCTTCGGACGCCTACAACTTCGCCCCCTTGCCCCCTAGTTATCAATAGAGGATCTACGATTGAAAGTGATTACATCAATCATCTACCAGCCACTTACGTGTCAGTATCGATCATTTATCTGTAGAAGTAGGTGGTCCCAGTATAGCAAGGAAGGTTGAAAGACGATCAGTTCTGAACGAGTGTCTTTCATATATCGCAGAAGTGTTCGACACTTAGTTTAAATCAATCGTTTGACGACAGACATTCAGTGTCGCATCTTCGTTCTACACTGAGGTATTTTTGAGAAAACTATAAAGTATGAGCCTATCGTTTCGCAATGGACGGTTTCTATCAGCCTTCGCTAATGTGAAGGCTAGGCGGTACAATTCGGTCCTTCCCAGACAAAGACTCTCTTCTGCCTTATCTATCGTTCGGGGCATAGACTATACGGAAAGTTTTGCAGACATTTGTCTAGTGTGGATGTAAGCGGATTAGAACAGCAAACATTTGCATTATTGCAGCCATCCGCAAACATTCCAACTGTCTTAGTATAATCCTGAACTATACCAGAAGTGAGGTAGGTTAAATTATACTGTTTTCCAGATTTTTGTGTGTAGGTTTCACATACATATTATCTCGTAATTCTTCATATGCTACATGACCCAAAACATGTGATAAGTCCGTCTGAGTATGAGGAATCTGTAAATTAAGGTGAAATGTATACCTGTCTTTTTTGGCTTATAGGTTTCAGTGTATCTGTAATATAATTTATTACGCGAAGCAAAGATGTGAAAAAAGTTATTATTTCTTACTTTACATTTATTAATGACAAAATATTACACTTAATATACAGGTAAAATATATCGTTTGTCTAATGAATTTACATTTCATGAATTTACTAATTACAGCCTTTTCACCGGGGTGGAGTGGTCGAGCGCTCTAAGGGGTCTTGTTTCGGAGAGCGTGGTTGCCCGCCGTTGGAGGTTCGAGTCTGCCCTCGGACATGAGTGTGTGTGTCGCCGTTATCATGTTTAAGTAGTTTGTAAGCCTAGGGACTGATAACCACAAAAGTTATGTCCCTTACATTTACAAATATTTGAACATGTGAATCACCTGTGTACATCAGAAACATACTCAACCTAGACCTTTATTGCCGTAATTAAAAAAAAAAAAAAAAAAAAAAAAAAAAAAAAGCACCTTGGTTGTTTGACAATTGCCTTTAGACTCACCTATCGAAAGCATATCCATTTTTTGAATGTATGTGAGGTATTGACATTTATACGTTCATTCAATACATGGTGTAGGAACAGTAAAGGGCGTTTTAAGACACTGTATGGACATTCTACGAGGGTAAGAAGGAGAAAATCAACGTTTGGTCGCACACGGTTAGTTGCTTTATGTCAACAAGGACCTTCAAGTTTCGAGATGAACAGTCGTGAGAATGAGAAATGTGGTGAGAACCTGGAATCGTTTTCAAATTGCAGGTAATGTTCGTTACTTGCCTCGTAGTGGTCTCCCTAGTTCAATAACTGCAACAGACGATCAGTATCTGCAGTTTCTCGCTCGATGGAACCCCCACCAAACAGCTATCATGATAAACAGTGACTTTATGAGGGTGACCGAGAGGGATCTGACAAACCAGACGGGACAGACTCCACAACAGCTCTCTCATTTGCAAACGGCCAAGGAGAGGCCCGGCTCTTGAACCCAGACACCATGCTACTCTGTATAAGCCGGTCAAAAAGCACCAAGAATGGACTACGGTAAATTGTCGCAAAGTTCTCTTCACAGTTGGAGTGATGAATATGTCAGATACAATTTGCCCGTCGACAAACTGTGTGCAGGGATCCTGGTAATGCTACAAGCCAGAAACAATCGTCAATCGAGTATAACAAAGCGACGAATCCATCAACATTTCGGGCGTGTATGACTTGGGTCTTTCTGACGCTATTGTTGGCTGTCAAGAAACGTTCAGCGCTCCACAATACAGCGATAACATCCTCCAACCTGTCGTCGACCTGTTTCATCAGCATTTCCGGACAGAAGTTGCTTTCATGGACAACAACTTCAGAGTCCATCGTACAGGCATAGTGAACGATTTCATGATTTGTGCCGATTGGATTGTCCTGCTTATTCGTCCCATATGAATTCAATTGAAGGTGATGGGGTAAAGTGAAAAGAGCTGTGCGATTACTTCCCGACCAAACACTAAATGTACGGAATTTAAGAAGCATTTCCATTTAAAAATGCGATAAGGTAGAGCAGCAGTCGTTGAATGAACGTGGCATGGGATGCAGGATTGCGTTCATATAAGGGGGCTTGCTGGTCGTGAGGTTGCTACACAATGGGTTTACTTTAACCAACGTGAGTTTAGAACACCAAAGAAGTGATTTGTTGGGATTTGTTTGTGAATACTCAGAAAGTGGATGACTTCATAACAATAATTGAACGTAATACATATTAACATAGAACGTTTTGGGCGTATTTGTGCTTGTAGGATTTAACAGCTATCACACTCTAGGACCGTTCATGTAAACTACCTCGCTCAATGTAGGGATCCAGTAGCGTTGATTGGACCGATGACATGTTTTTAATTTTCTATTGTGTGATTTATTTATCTTTCGCATGCAGTAGAAACAGGTAAACTTTTACAGAGTAAAGGTCGTAATAAATACACAACAACTACAAATATCTAAAATTTAATATCTGAGTTTCTAATGCACTTTAGCGCTGCAGGGTTGGACCTCATGAAATCGCTCGAGGTCTCTTGGAAGGCTCGAGAGGGCTGTCTATCTCTTTGGCCCTTATCCCGCACTTGCAGGGTGTTAAACGAGGATTTGGCATGGGTAATATTTACGGGGTGGCCGGATGCCCTTCCTGCCGCTACTCCATGGCCCCCAGGAGGAAATGTATACCCCAAATGTCTGCGTATAGTGTTATAGTCGTGCGAAAGTGTAAAGTGTTACAAATGTTTGCGGACCTTGTAACGGAGGCGTGACTTGGGAACAAGCACATAATTCACCTAGGGGTATGTGGAAAACCGCCTAAAAACCACATCCAGGCTGGCCGGCACTCCAACTCGTTTCGTTAATCCGTCGGGCGGATTCGAACCGGGTCCGGTACGCCTCCCCGTTTCGGAAAGCTGTGCGTTACATCACACTGCTAACTGAGCGGGTGGAAGGCTTGATAGGGCAATCTTTGCTAATGGACCTAATTTTCTCCTTCGAGTCTCCACAGCGATGTCCTGAAGACTCGACAAAAGCCCATTTACCAGGTCAGTGCACACAGTGACCGTATGTATTCTGTTTAATTTCACAAGAGGTTTATTTCTATTTATGTGCCATTGGTGTCGTGATTGTACTCGTAAAAGCAATTACGTATATCGAGATTTTCAATGCTTTGGCTTCCACAAATATCTTATTTTTATGTTGTGAGATGCTAGCTGTTCAGCTTGCCTTATTGATGTAATTCTTGAGCGAAGTCTGTTTCGACGTAGAGCCCATATATTGTCATGGATATGCAGGTCCACGTTCTTCCGAATCTTCTGGAATTCTCGAAGCAGTGCCGAAGTTCTACGGATATCAGGTTGATGTGTATTAACACAGCAACGGATATACGTAGGTGTTCATCTGATGGTACCGGATACTGAAGCTGAAAATGTTCAAATGTTTGTAAATCTATGGCATCTAACTTCTTTCGTTATTAATCTTTGGGATTATAAACTACTTAAACTAATTTAAAGTAACCTAAGGACAATACACACACCAATGTCAGAGGGAAGAATCGAACCTCGGACGGCGCCCAACCGCTCGCTCCGCAGCAAGGCGCCTTAGATCGCTCGGGTGCCAGATATTACGCACATGCACATCTATTATGTTGGTGTAGCAGCCGTTCCATCACACTACAGCACAGTATTCAGCACTGAAAAAACCAGCGCTGTTAATTCTCTGATAAGAATGAATTTGACGCTGCGCCCAGTACAGTAAAAATGTACAGTATAGTGTTCAAGTTATTACAAACTATGAATATTTTATCACACATTTCCCTTTCCCTCTCAATAGCAACTTTCCCCAACTGGAAACTCACTTTCAGCGGCTAAAAAGCGGGGAAAAACTGAAACGAGATGGCTTTATGCACTCTGGCCCAACATTTATGAACATCTTCTAAAAGCTCGAGAGTTTTTCACTCGTAACGAGGCCGTTAAGGTAAGGGACGAGGTACTAAAATACTATTAATTTTAAAGAAAAATGAATACCAGGTGGACGTGTATTACACAGCAACGGAGGTAGGTAGGTGTTGATCTGATGGGATTACATACTGAACTTGTAAATGCTCAAATATTTTTGAATCTATAGGACTGAAGTTATGTAAGTAAACAATTTTTGGTTATTAGTTCACAGGCTTACAAAGTAAGTTCAACTAACCTAAGTACAACACAGACACCATGCCCGAAGGAGGAATCGAACCTTTGACATCGACCAACCGCGCGATCCGTAGCATGACGCCTTAGATCACTCGGTGTACCAGATATAAGGCACATAGTACTATTAATCTGCACATCTATCAGGATGGAATGGTAGCCGTTCATCCACACTAGAGCAAGTGCAAAAACCTGCGCTGTTAATTCTGCAATAAGAATGAATTTGACGCTGCGCCCACTACAGTAAAAATGTACAGTATAGTGTTCAAGTTATTACAAAATACGAATATTTTATTACACATTTCCGTTACGTCACCTCTCAACAGCAACTTTCCCCAACTGGAAGCGAAGTTTCAACGGATAAAAAGCGGAAAAAAATGAAACGGGATGGCTTTATGCACTCTGGTCCCACATTTATAAACACTTTGGAACAGCTCGAGAGTTTTTCACTCTTAACGAGGCTGTTAAGGTAAGGTACGAGCTACTGAAATACTATTCATTTTAAAGATAAAAGGGAAATCTGGCTGGAAAGAGGTAATATGCGAACTTAGCGAAAACGATAACGTAAATCGAAAAGGGTAAATAAAAATTCCGCCTTCCCCGTATACCCCGACCCCAACGCCTTGGTCTGATTTTGACACGTCAGTGAACCAGACAATATCCCCCGTACGGTGTCGATCTATTTTCTCCCACTGCTCCCTACTTCCAATTGTTATATTGAAAGGCTTGTTGAAGCAGTATGGGGTAATAATATAGTCGGCTGGGATTTCCCCAAACTTTCCTATATTTACCTCACTCACTATTTCAGCGTGTGATTCTGGATATCCCAAAGAGTTCCAGTTGTTGCCAGATTTGAGTCTGTGTGCACCAGCCGCAGCCTCCATCTTGACCCAAAGATGTAATGGGGGCATATCCAGCATGGTTTCCATAAGGCACATAGTGCTATTCATCTGCAAATCTATCAGGATGGTATGGTAGCCGTTCATCCACACTAGAGCAGATGCAAAAACCAGCGCTGTTGATTCTCTGATAAGAATGAATTTGACGCTGTACCCGCTACAATGAAATGCACAGTATAGTGTTCAAGTTATTAAAAAATACGAATATTTTATTACACATTTCTCTTACGTCACTTCTCAACAGCAACTTTACCCAACTGGAAACAAAGTTGCAACGGATAAAAAGAGGGAAAAAATGAAACGGGATGGCTTTATGCACTCTGGCCCCAAATTTATAAACACTTTGGAACAACTCGAGAGTTTTTCACTCTTAACGAGGCTGTTAAAGAAAGGTACGAGGTACTAAAATACTATTCATTTTATAGAAAAAGGAATACCAGGTGGACGTGTATTACACAGCAACGGTGGTAGGTAGGTGTTGATCTGATGGGATTAGATTTTGAATTTGTAAGTGCTCAAATATTTTACAATCTATAGGACTGAAGTTATGTAAGTAAAGAAATTTTGGTTATTAGTTCACAGGCTTACGAACTAAGTTAAACTAACGTAAGTACAACACAGACACCATGCCCGAAGGAGGAATCGAACCTTTGACATCGACCAACAGCGCGATCCGTATCTTGGCGCCTTAGATCACTCAGGGTACCAGATATAAGGCAAGTAGTACTATTCATCTGCACATCTATCAGGATGGTATGGTAGCCGTTCATCCAGATTAGAGCACCTGCAAAAACCAGCGATATTGATTCTCTGATAAGAATGAATTTGACGCTGCGCCCGCTGCAGTGAAATGCACAGTATAGTGTTCAAATGTTGAAATGTTTGTAGAGTCTATGGGACTTAACTACGGGGTCATCAGTCCCTAAACTTAAAAACCACTTATGAACTACTTACAACTAAGGATGGCACAAATATCCATGCCCGAGGGGGGATTCGTATCCCCGACCGTAGTGGCCGTGCAGACCGTGACTGGAGAGCCTCAGTCCCCTCGGCCACCGCGGCCGGCAGTATAGTGTTCAAGTTATTACAAAATACGAATATTTTATTACACATTTCCCTTACCTCAGCTCTCAACAGCTATTTCCCCAACTGGAAACGAAGTTTCAACGGATAAAAAGCGGAAAAAAAATTCAAACGGGATGGCTTTATGCACTCTGGCTCCACATATATAAACACTTTGTAACAGCTCGAGAGTTTTTCACTCTTAACGAGGCTCTTAAGGTAAGGTATGAGGTACTAAAACACTATTCATTTTAAAGAAAAAAGGGAAATCTGGCTGTAAAGAGGTAATAAGCGAACTTGGCGATAACGATAACGTAAATCGAAAGGGTAAATAAAAATTCCGCCTTCCAGCTCCGAAATTCGGCCCCCCGTGTTACGCCTCGCGCAGCCTACTTAACGTGCAGAGGCGGCGCGTCTTAAAACAGCCTAATGCAGGGGGCGCCAGCGCCGGCGCGGTGAGTACAAAGCGGAGCCGGCAGATAAATAAAGCCCGGCAAGAGTAATACGGCACGCCGACACCTCGCCGCCATCCGTTCTCGCGGCCCCGCGGGAATGTCCTCGCCGCTCTTTAACAAACGGCCGCATTAGCGCGGGGCTCCTTTTAGAGTCCGCCAAACGCAGCCGCCGGCGATGCGTCACCCTGCAGCGGCAGCGGGTCCTTTTATTCCGGCTGCTTAGCTCGTAGCGCGTAATTCATTTCTCCAGGGGGGAGGGAGAAAATGGCGAACGGTGAGCTACGCGCCGGGAATGTTTCACCGTGCCGCGCGCTGTCCGCGGCGTTACAGGAGCGTGAGGGATCGGCTGTCGCGCGGGGTCGCCAGCCGACGCCGCCACAGCCGGGCTCGAATTCCTCCGGCGTTCCTGGAAACGGCTTACGGATGCGGTCTGTGACATTCTAGCGGGAACGGGCGGCGGTGCTAAAACAGCACTGGCCCCACCATAAATTCTGTGGCATAATTTTATCGCAACGTAAGAAATGTCTGTGGGAGAGAGATTCAAACAGATTGAGTGCCAAATAGGAGGAACAAAGTTAGAACAGGTAGACAGTTTCAAGTCCCTGGGATGTATTTTCTCACAGGACGGCAACATAGCGAAAGAACTGGAATCCGCCGGATGTTTTGCTTGCGTCTGTTCTGGAGCAAGAACGTCAATGTTGTCACTCTGAAGATTTTTACTGGGAAAGTCACATTTTGACATACTTATCCCTTCAACATTCAAATGGCAAATATTAATGACTGGACCTACTCGTATTGCTCTGGTCAGATCGTGTTGTTTGGTTTGTGGCCAATTTTGTTGGACTTGACAAGAGCCATTCGGCATTGTGGTGGTAGCTGACATTGCTGGGAGATCACCGTGGTGACAAGACCAGGTAGCAGAGATAGTTGTTCATTTAAAACCACCCGCAGGTACGTGGAGCTCTGCCTTCGGATGCGAACAGCTTCGCCCCACCCCCCTTGCTCTCTAGTTACCAATAGAGGATCGCCGTCCGCGGTGGCCGAGGGGACTGAGGCGCGTCAGTCACGGTCTTCACGGCCACTACGGTCGGGGGTTCGAATCCCCCCTCGGGCATGGATATTTGTGCCGTCCTTAATATTAGGTGGATCATAAGTAGTTTGTAACTTTAGGGACTGATGAACACGTAGTTAAGTTCCATAAGCTTAACAAACATTTGAACATTTGAACTGGAATCGATGTGCAGCAAAGCTAATGCAGTGAGTGCTCAGCTAAGACCTACTCTCTTTTGCAAGAAGGAAGTAAGTACCAACACTTAAGTTAGCAGTGCACCGCTCTATCTTTCGACCAACTTTGTTGTATGGGAGTGAAAGCTGGGTGGATACAGGTTATCTTATTCATTAGGTAGAGGTTACAGATATGACAGTAGCAAGAATGATTGCAGGTACTAATAGATGGGAACAATGGCAGGAGGGTGTCCATAATGAGGACATCAAAGAAAAACTGGGAATGAACACCATAGATGAAGCAGTTAGAGCGAACAAAAAAATGTTCAAATGTTTTTTAAGCTTATGGGACTTAACTACGGGGTCATCAGTCCCTACACTTACAAACTACTTATGAACTACCTAATACTAACGACCGCACAAATATCCATGCCCGAGGGGGGCTTCGAACCTCCGACCGTAGTGGCCATGCAGACCGTGACTGGAGCGCCTCAGTCCCCTCGGCAACCGCGGCCGGCTAGAGCGAACAGACTGAGATGGTAGGGTCATGTTACACGCATGGGAGAAGCAAGGTTACCTAACAGACTCATGAGCTCGGCAGCGGAGGGTAAGAGACGTCGAGGTAGACCTAGAAGAAAGTACTTAGATTCGGTGCAGAATGATTTTGAAGTAAAAGGCATTACATCAGACGAGGCATCAATGTTAGCAATGAATAGGGGATCATGGAGGAGTTTTATTAGAGGTACTATGCCCCAGACTGAATGTGGAAAGGCACAATCAGTCTCTAATGATGATGATGATGAATTTTATCGCATGTATTTTTTCAGCATTAATTGATGTAGAACAGGGTCGGATAAATGCACCAACGCAGAACTGGCCACGGAGGGCCAAATGGCCCCCAGGTGCCAGTTGGGCGAGGTACGGGCTGGCCCAACGACGCATCGACTACTTTGGCTCTGCTCGGTACTGCTGAGAAGTCCTCTCTGCTGCGCGACATTTCGGCGTGCGGATATTGTAAACGTATTATCTGTTTTGGGGCGTTTCAAAGACCAGTTGCTGTATTACTTAAAAGTCCCCAGATCATTTTCAGATGGAACTGATAGACCAGAACTGTAATTTTCGTTTGTAAACTAAACTCCGCCCCATACAGGCCACGAAGGCCCAACGGGTACCGACACAGACAAATATATACAGACTGGAAACCTCCGTAAGGGCCCGGTCCCACGCTCAGGTGTGCGGGGTGGGGGATGGTGAAGCAGTACTGTAAGATGTCCCATGATGGCGCTGCGGTTAGAAGCAGCCCTTTAAACTGGCCAGAGCAGGCGGCAGGTAGCGGCTGTCCCCACCACCACCTCCCCTCAAACGGCAGCAAGCCGGACACAGCTGTGGCCTCGTGGCAGGTGGCACGAGCATTCCCCTCAGTCTCCCCTCCACGCTACCCTCTGACGTGCGAGAGGCACCCTCAGTAGTACCTCTAGTGTGGCCTAGCGGTACTAAGCCAGGGAACAGCCTGACACCTGCTAGCGTCTTACGGAACTACGAGGGGAGCGTAGGACAGTGGTTTAGGGGGCGCTGCTTCCCTGTATATGTACCGAATGGCTGCCGAGTAATCCTCTGCTGCCGGCCGCGGTGGCCGAGGTGACTGGCGCTACAGTCACGGTCAGCACGGCCACTACGGTCGGGGGTTCGAATCACCCCTCGGGCATGGATATTTGTGCCGTCCTAGTTCGTAAGTATTTCATAAGTAGTTTGTAAGTTTAGGGACTGATGACCCTGTAGTTAAGTCCCATAAGCTTAACAAACATTTGAACATTTTTAATCCTCTGCTCGCAGGCGTCACCAGATGCGGTATGGAGGGGGCTTGGTCAGCGTCCCACACCCCCGGCCGTTGCGGCGGTTTTCCAAACCAGAGCCACTACTTCTCCATGAATTAACTCCTCGGTTTTGCCTCGCAAGGGTTGAGTGCAACCCGCTTGCTAACAGCACTGGGCAGACCCGCACGGCAACCCATCTAAGTGCTAGCCAAACCCGACAGTGCTTAAGTTCGGTGATCTGATAGGAACCGATGTATCCACTGTGGTAAGGCCGATAGCAATTTTCGTTTGTAAGCAAAATGATAATACGTAAAAACTGATCTAGAGTTCTAGAAACTATTTCTTGGATAAAGGTTTCCACATCATCATGTTTACCTCAAGTTATGTAAGTATATAATTTTTTTCAATAATGAAATTAAATAAGTATCGATTAGGTCTCAGATTGAGTGATTACAATCTAATAAAGTGCCCAAATGTTCCGGATTCTTCGGAACAGTGCCACATTTGGACTTGTTGTCTCGAATTGGGATAATTACTGAAAATGTCCCGCAAAATGGCAAAGCGACCTGCAATCCCGCATTCTAGTAATTTTAGGATTGTTGGTCTAAGATCACAAGAACAAACTATTTGTTAACTGCGCGCTAAATAGTACTGCTTGCAAGTCAACATCACAATACATCATCTACGAATAAATGGCATTCTTCTTACATTAAATACAAAGGAAAAAGAAATACACATCACGTGACTATTTCAAAATGACAAATTCGCTAGGAATGGAAGTTGTTTTTGTTGTAAGCTGGTACTGCTTTCGGCATTTTTTTTATTTATTTAATTTTTTTTTTTTTTTATTTGAGTCAAAGCATCTTCAGGTCTACCGGACGTAGTCGAACCTCCCTCTTCGCAAGGGGAATGGTTGGTTGAAAGGCGTTCGCATTGCTTGAGACGGAAGGCCAATGCTGACCGTACGTCCTACGAGTGGATGTGTGACCACTCCTTCAGAAAGGTCCGATCAGGTGCATGGGGGAGGAGAGCCAGTGGATTATTAGTTATTGGGAGTTCCAATAATAAGCGCATGATGGAGCCCCTTAGGCAGATAGCGTCGAGATCCAGAAGAAGTCCAACGTGCACTCCGTGTGTCTGCCGGGGAACCTCATCCGAGATATAGAGGCGGCCTTGCCGGCAGCTTTCAAGTGTACGGGGTGCCGTCGGCTACAAGTCAAGGCTCATGTCGACACCAGTGACGCTTGTCGCTTGGGTGTGAGGACATCCTCAGTTAATACAGGCGGCTGGCGGAATTGGTGAATGCTGCTGGTCTCGCACACAGGGTGCAAGCAGAGCTGTCGATTTGTAGCATTGTTCCCAGGGTTGATCGGGGTCCTTTGGTTTGGAGCCGAGTGGCGGGTCGCCGACTCTGTAACAGTCATGGCTGCAGATTTCTTTCTGGCTCTACGTTATCGATGTGGAAATTCTTTTGGACTAGCATTTGCTCTGATGAGCACTCGCCTGTAAACGTTCAGATAGCAAGATCAGGCCGCGTTCAGAACAAAAGGTCGAGAATCAAAATGTTAGCTCTAAACTTTGAAAGCGATAATACAAAGTTCCCGAATTTGTGGCGCTGCATGGAAATTAATGCGCTTAGCTAGTTTTAGGCAACTAAAGCTTGCTAAGTCATGATGTGGCCAGTTCAGAAATATTTAGCGAAGCGTGGAAAGTACATCGGAACGACAGATCGGACACCACTGGAGGGGGGAGTGTTCATCGCAGTGGACAAAGATGTTGTTTCTACTGAGGTCGAGGTTGAGAATAACTGTGAAGTTATCTGTGCACGTATAACAGATCAGTGAGAAGTAAAGTTAATAGTTGGGTATTCTTACCACCTCTCCCTCCACCCCAGTGCTGCTGTAGCTGTTTTAGAGGCATCCAAAGAATGTCTACGCCATGTAGTGCATAGGTATCCGGGCAAAGCAATATTAATCGGGGGAGATTTCAACCTTAAGAGTATAGAATGGGACCTCTCTAGTTTCATTTCAGGCGGTACAGACAGCGAGCAAAGTTTGGACTCATTTTCCGAAAACTGTCTTGAGCAGTTAAACCGGCAATTGCTTCTTGAAAGACAGTTCCCACTCGTTCCTAACACTAAATATAAGTGTAGCAGATATGGCTCAAGTTCAAAGAAGTGGTATCGACAGAAATTGACAGTTTAATACCAAATAAATTAATAAAAGAAGGAGGTAATCCCCCTTGGTACACAAAACAGGTAAGGGCACTGTTGCAAAAGCAACGGAAAAGGCATGCTAAATTTAAAGGAACAAAATATCCCAAGGATTGGCGATCCTACACAGAAGCTTGAAATTTAGCGAGGACTTCAGTGCAAGATGCCTACAATACTCTTCACAACGAAACTTTTTCTCGAAATTTGACTAAGGACCCAAATACATTTTGGTCATATGTTAAAAATACTTGGGGCAAAACACAAACAATACCCTCACTGTGTGATAGCAATGGCGATCCTGCCGATGACAGCGCTACTAAAGCAGAGTTACTAAACATAACTTTTAGAAACTCATTCGCCAAAGAAGGCGAAATCAATATTCCAGATTTCGAATTACGAACAGAGGCCCAATTGTGCAACGTAGAAGTAGATATCATCGGAGTAGTACAGCAACTAAAATCACTTAACAAGAAAAAGTCGTCTGGTACGGACTGTATACCATTAGATTTCTATCTGATTATGCTGAAGCGATAGCTCCTTACTTAACAGCCATATAAAACTGCTTTCTCAAAGAATGATCTGTACCAAAAGATTGGAAAGTTGCACAGGTCACACCTATATTCAAGAAAGGCAATAGGACTAACCCAATAAACTACTGGCATATTTCACTGACGTCAATTTACAGCAGGGTTTTGGAACATATCCTGTATTCAAATATTAAGAGTTATCTCGAACAGTATGATCTATTGACGCAAATTCAACACGCATTTAGAAAATACCGTTCATGCGAAACACAACTAACTCTTTACACACACGACGTGATGAGTGCTATCAACAAGGGTTTGCAAATCGATTCCGTATTTCTTGATTTCTAGAAGGCTTTTGACACCGTACCTCACAAACGGCTTTAAATCAAATTGCGTGGCTATGGTATAACGCCGCAAATTTGTGATTGAATATGTGATTTCCTGTCAGAGAGGATACAGTTTGTAGTAATCGATGGTAAGGCATTGACTAAAACATATGATTGTGATATCGGGCGTTCCACAGGGTAGTGTTATTGGTCCTCTGCTCTTCCTTATTTACATAAACGAAAAAAATGTTCAAATGTTTGTTAAGGTTATGGGAGTTAACTACGGGGTCATCAGTCCCTAAACTTACAAACTACTTATGAACTAGCTACAACTACGGACGGCACAAATATCCATGCCCGAGGGGGATTCGAACACCCGACCGTAGTGGCCGTGCAGACCGTGACTGAAGCGCCTCAGACTCCTCGGCCACCGCCGCCGGCTACATAAACGATTTGGGAGAAAAGGTAAGCAAATGTTTGCAGATGACGCCGTCATTTACCGTCATCTGAAGAACAAAACCAGCCACAGAACGATATGCATAAGATATCAGTGTGGTGAAAAAATTGGCATTTTACTCTAAATAATGAGAAGTGTGAAGTCATCCACATGAGTACGAAAAGAAATCCGTTGAATTTAGTTAGAAGGTAAATCAATGAAGAGTGAAGGTCGTAAACTCATCAAAATACCTAGGAATTACTGTTACTTCGGCCTTGAAAAGGAAAGAACACGTAGATAATGTCGTGGGAAGGGCAAACCAGAGACTGCGTTTTAATGCCGCAACCCTTATAACATGCAACAGAACTACTAAAGAGACCTTATAGATTAAACTTTCCGTCCATTTTGCAGTATTGCTGCTCAGTATGGGATCCTTATCAGGTGGGTTTGACGGAGGACATCGAAAGAGTCCAAAGAAGGGCAGCTCGTTTTGTATTGTCACAATACAGGGGAAACAGCGTCACGGGATGTAAATCATTACAACAAAGGCACATATCGCTGCAGCGTGGGCTACTTGCCAAACTCCAATCGCCAACATTCTCCTCAGAAGACGAAAATATATTGTTGTCTCCCACTTACATAAGTAGAAAAGATCATCAGAATAAAATTCGAGAAATCGGAGCTCGAACGGAGAGATTCAGGTATTGTTTCTTCCCGGACGCTATTAGAGAATGCGATGGGAGATAAATAATGTAAAGATGGTTCGATGAACCCTCTGCCTTAAATGTGATTTGCAGTGTATGTCATGTAGATGTAGATGTAGTTGCTGTACGGAGTGACACTCTCGCCGGGCTAACCGGCTGTTCACAGCTACAGTAGAGGGACATTGAGACGACTAGCAGTCCAACAAAGCCACCCCGGCGACCTGGCTGCTGATCTCACCGAGGCAGCAAGTAAACGTGTTTCGGTCAGGGTGGCTCATTAACGCGTTTCGTGGCAAAATTATTTTTGAGACTGTTGTAGAAATCAGAACTGACAATGACATTCGCAATTTCTTCTAATATTTTGATGATGCAAAGAATGAGTGGTGGGGGGCATCCAAGTACGAAACATGACATTTGTTATAGCTGTTACAGTTGTGTGATGACTGTGGTGTCGCACAAGTCCAAAGTGCGCGCCACCTACTTTCGCCGCACGCCGCCATGCACGCACGGCGCGGCGTTCTTATGACGACAGCCACGAGCGCCCTCTGCGGCAACTCCGCTCGTGGCCACCAGTGAACGACATCGTTCACTTGGGACTGAGTTAGGAACCAGTAAAGACTTCGGAATCCGATAGGCACCAGTGAAGACTTGGCTATCAGTTAGGCACTAGGCAGGACTCTAGCTCAAATATGTATCAACATTCTGCAGTACTATGTAAAAGTTAAGTATTGTATAAATTCTGTGCAATATATATCTCTTTCTAATTTACTCTAGTGTTTCTAGTTTCTGGCTGCTCGCCTCCGTACCTGCACCAGCGTGCTATCTTTATTCCTGTGTCGGTCTCATTCCACTTGGCCACCAGCACATACGACGGAAACAAGACACAAAAGCAGCAACGAAGCTGGGACACAAAAGTGGCGACGAGGCTGGGACACAAAAGTGGCCACGAGGAGTGAAAAACGATCCGTGGACCAGCCCGCTAGCAGCAGCCAGACAGCAGCAGTCGGAGCACGCAGAAATTGCTCCCGCCCACCCGCCCTTATTCTAAGATTTTTGGGGGAACATTTTCAGTTACGTGTTTTGTGGACTTTTTTGTTGCAGAGCGTCCTCTTTCATATTGCATTTGTGTTTTGTTATAATTGTATGCACGGCGCCTAATCGGTCAGCATGACCACTACCCCGAACCCAAACTTAATGGAAATTACTCAGTTACAGACGGCGCAAATAACACAACTCCTGCAGGCTGTGGCCCAGCTCACAGCGCAAGCAGCTAACCAACAACAACAGCCGCCACTTCAGCAGCCCACACCTGCCGCCGCAACGCTTCCTACGTATCGCCAGTACAATGAACGTGAGGAAGAATGGAGCGACTACTTCGCACAGTTTCAAAAACTCGTCGCTGCTCATCAAATTACAGGTCAGAAAGTGAAGCATCTGCTATTATCTGTGGTGGGCACCAACACCTTCGTGTTACTGAAAAAACTTTTCCCCGGCGTATCTCCTCGTGATGTAGACTTTGAACAAATAGTAGAGGCACTAAATGCTCATTATGAGAGAAAAGTTCTCGTAGCTGCAGCACGGTACCGATTTTTCAGACTTAAAAAATTACCGCAGCAATCACACCAAGAGTGGATTACGGAATTGAAGGGCTTAACCCGCAAATGTAAATTCACTTGCTCTTGTGGACTTTCGTATAGTGACATGATGCTGAGGGATGCGATTACGCAGAATATTCAGGACCCCAGAATTAGCGCAGCAATTCTGAAACAGTTAGACCCTTCATTAGACAGTGTACTGCAGCTCATAGAAGCGCATGATACTTTTGACTTAGCAGATGTAGAAATGCAAAGCCACAGTGTTAATTCAGTGTGCCGCAACGGACGCTTTTCTAGTCGTAATTCCCAGTCTAGAACTAGTGATTCTTACAATAGTACAGGCCGTGCTGAACAGACAGTGAACAGTAGCCAGTGTAAAAGTGCGACACAAAGGTCGCCCCGTTGTGTTAGAAACAGTGATTTGAATAACGGGCGCCAACGCTGATTTCAGAAAAATGTATGTAAATCTTGCCCCAAGTGTGTGTCTCGGCACAAGCGTGCTCATTGCACCGTTAGAAACAGTACTTTGCAGAGTGCGAGAACAGTTCATTCTGTAAATGTTATACAGGCTGTGGAATTGAACAGTGCTTTCCTTGGATCTCAATTGCAAGAAAGTAGTTCTGCGCCTATGGCAAAACTATATAGTGCACCACGTAGCAAGCGCAAACGAGCGCGTAAAACAGTGCAACGGAAAAGAGTTCGGGACAAGCAAAATGACTATGAACAGTGCATTTCTGTAGCGAAAATAGTGCCTTCTGCAACTGCTCCTTGTAATAGTGCCCAGTACTGTGTAGCTAGTGACAGTAGACATCAAGTAGCTACTCAAAAGTGTAGTGCAGTAGTTAGTACATCTGGAGTAGCTTCGCATGCTTGCGCGGACGCCGATCCGGCGGTAGTGCCATCTAGTGACAGTGTTGTTAATCCGCTGCGTGCCGAGTCTGCGCCACTTACTTCACTACGCGGCCCGCGCAAGTGCAGTAAACAAACCGTAGCAGACATTGCCCACACTCGCGCACGTGTCGAGCGCCACAAGCAAAAACTGTTTGTGACTGTCTTCATAGAAAATAAGACGGTGCAATTTCAGCTTGATACTGGTTCCGCTGTCACATTAATAAATAAAGACACTTATGAACTTCTGGGTTCGCCAAAATTGTCGCCGTCACAGCAAGTGTTAACAGCTTATACAGGTCAAAATATTCCCGTGCTAGGAACGTGTAGCCTGCCCGCCTCTTTTCAAGGTGTAACAAAAACAGTTGCTTTTGTAGTTCTTAAGGCCAAATCTACACAGAACATTATTGGACTAGATGCTTTTGACTTGTTTGGTTTATCAATTCAAAGAGATGTGCTTCATATTTCGTCAATAGTGCCTCAGGATAAAATCAATGCATTGTGTGACAAATATAGTGACTTGTTTTCGCCGGAACTAGGTTGTGCAAAAGACTTTGTGGAACATGTAACTTTAAAAGAATCTGCAGTTCCAAAATTTCGTAAAGCTAGACCACTGCCTATCGCAATTCGTGATAATGTTGCTGCAGAACTTAAACGTTGGCAAGATAGTGGGGTGATTTCTCCTGTTTCTGCGAGTCAGTGGGCCTCGCCTATGGTAATTATACCCAAGCCATCAGGAAAACTTCGTCTCTGTGCGGACTTCAAATCAACAGTTAACAGTCAAACAATTGTAGACACTTACCCCCTGCCCAGACCTGAGGAACTTATGGACAAATTAGGACAGTCTCGCTTCTTTTCTAAGATTGATTTAGCAGAGGCATACTTACAAATTCCGCTTGATGACGAGTCAAAAAAATTTTTCGTCATTAATACTCACATGGGCCTTTTTCAATTTCAACGCCTACCCTTTGGCAGTTCTTCCGCCCCTGCTATTTTTCACCGTTTTTTGGAACAGCTGACAATTTCTGTACCGTTTTGTTCGAACTATTTAGATGATATTGTGGTATCCGGACGTACAGTTGAAGAACATTTAGCAAACCTGGAGTGTCTTTTCAAAGTGTTGACTGCAGCAGGTCTACGTTGTAATAAAGCAAAGTGTTCGTTTTTTCAAACTGAAATAGAGTACCTAGGTCATGTGATTAATGCCCAAGGGATTCATCCCTTACAGTCACATCTTAGAGCAATCAAAGACTTGCCTCCTCCTAAGAATGTGCAGGAATTGCCAGCAGTAATGGGAAAGCTTAACTATTATTTCAGGTTTATTCCCAATGCCTCTCAGATTGCAGCTCCACTGCATCACTTACGTAGGAAGAATGTTCCTTTTGTATGGTCCAAAGATTGCCAGGTTGCCTTTGACAACTTAAAGTCTGCACTAATCAGTGATGCATGTATGATTTCCTTTGACCCACAGAAGCCTGTAGTGCTAACAGTTGATGCCTCGTCGTACGGTGTGGGTGCAGTTTTGTCACATCGTATTGGATGTCACGATCGTCCTATTGCCTTTGCATCCAAGCTACTGACGCCGACGCAATAGAATTACAGTCAGATAGAAAAGGAGGCCTTAGCAATCATTTAAGGTGTCACAAAGTTTCATCATTATCTCTATGGAGAAAATTTTATTTGTTGACAGACCACAAGCCTCTCACGTCGTTGTTCTCACCCACAAAGCCAATTCCGCCAAGAACGGCACAAAAGCTTCAGAGATGGTCCTTAATACTGTCTAATTATCAGTATAAGATTTTGTACCGACCTACCACTAAACATGCCAACGCGGACACACTTTCCCGACTTCCGGTTGCCCAGGATGTGTCATTTGATTCTTCGGAAATGGCATGTTGTCAGATTGACTGCAGAGATGCTTCCGCTGTCGCCGATTTTCCTTTAAGCTCTCGTCGGGTTGCACAGGAAACAGCTGCGGATGCAGACCTAAGTGTGGTAGCACGTTTTGTTCGCTCTGGGTGGCCTGCCAGAGCCAAAGACATTCAACGGCCTCTGGTTCGACGTTATTTTGCACAACGTCAGGCATTATCTTTAAGTCAGGGTGTTCTGTTGTTGCATACCGACAACGACCAAACAAGAGTGATTGCTCCTCGTTCCCTGCAACGAGAAGTGCTACGCCTCCTGCATCAAGGACATTGGGGTATTGTTAGGACAAAGCAACTAGCCAGACGTCATTGTACCTGGGTTGGTATGGACGCTGAGATAGAGAGCATGACGTCACAGTGCACGGTTTGTGCGGAGCATCAGGCGGCTCCTCCGCAACGTTTCTCAGACTGGCCACGCCCCAAGGGACCATGGCAACGTTTAAATATTGACTTTGCCGGACCTTTCTGGAATACGCTCTGGTTAATTGTTGTAGATGCTTTCAGCAAATTTCCTTTTGTGATTGCCATGAACTCAACGACAGCGTCTAGTACAATCAGTGCCTTAATGTCAGTGTTTTGCATCGAAGGTTTGCCTGAAACTATCGTCAGTGACAATGGACCTCAGTTTGTTAGTGCGGAATTTCAACAGTTTTGTCGTGTGAATGGCATTCAGCATATTACCACTGCACCTTTTCACCCTCAGTCTAATGGTGAAGCAGAACGTTTCGTTCGAACATTCAAGTCTCACATGGAGAAGATGAAATGTCTGCACTCCAGGCAGCCAGCTCTACAAATTTTCCTGTCTACGTATCGATGCATGCCACGTGACGGCCCGTCTCCTGCTGAGCTGCTACACGGCCGCCGTCACCGCACTCTCCTTCACCTGCTGCAGCCTCCCACGCACCGAGACGGTTCGTATGGCTCTACGCGTTTTCAGGTTTCTACGCCGGTGCTGTACAGGGTGTTTGCTGGTATGAAGAAGACATGGTTGCCAGGCACCATTCAGCGCGTGCTCGGTCGCAATATGTATGTTGTACGTTCTTCCACAGGGTCGGAGCTGCGGCGCCACGCAAACCAATTGCGCCTGCACAGGCCGCGCGATCCTGTCTCTGGTTTGTTGATTCCAGACCCAGTTCACCGCCAGGGAGCACAGCCACATTGTTCGTCCCCGGACTACGAGATCCCTATGGACGTCGACGTAACTCCGAGGCAGTCGTCGCCACCGCTGTCGCCGCCGCAGATGACAGCGTCACCGAGAGGGACTCCGGGACCGTGCGCCCCCCCCCCCCCCAGCTTGGGCCACGCACCACAGAAGTAGATGACCTGCTCCCTCTGGGCGAGGGCGGGCGCCCTTCCTCTGGTTTTCGCGGGTTTTCTGGCGGATCGCATGGTGTATACCGGGGCGCGGACGGCGTCTCGATCCCAGCCTCAGCTACGACGCCCGTCCCACCAGTAACGCCCCCGCCCAGGCCCTCCTCCCAGTGCCGTCGCCGTGGCCCTCAGCCCTACGCCACGACGGCGCGGCGGTTTGGGGGGGAGGGGTGTGGTGTCGCACAAGTCCAAAGTGCGCGCCACCTACTTTCGCCGCGCGCCGCCATGCAAGCACGGCGCGGCGTTCTTACGACGACAGCCACGAGCGCCCTCTGCGGCAACTCCGCTCGTGGCCACCAATGAACGACATCGTTCACTTGGGACTGAGTTAGGAACCAGTAAAGACTTCGGAATCCGATAGGCACCAGTGAAGACTTGGCTATCGGACAGGCACTATGCAGGACTCTAGCTCAACTATGTATCTACATTCTGCAGTACTACGTAAAAGTTAAGTATTGTATAAATTCTGTGCAATATATATCTCGTTCTAATTTACTCTAGTGTTTCTAGTTTCTGGCTGCTCCCCTCCGTACCTGCACCAGCGTGCTATCTTTATTCCTGTGTCGGTCTCATTCCACTCGGCCACCGGAATATACGACGGAAACAAGACACAAAAGCGGCAACGAGGCTGGGACACAAAAGTGGCGCGAGGCTGGGACACAAAAATGACAGCCATTTTAGGACCAAATTTAAATTAACAAATTTATATTTAATAGCTACAAATTCACACTGACGAAACAGAAGTATACGGGTCTATGCTATAAAATTAATCACGCAATCTTTACGCTTTACGTGTATAAGATCTAGTTGTAGACAACTTTTCACGCTGTCGGCATAACACGAAAATCAGTGAAACTGCACAACCGTTTGAAAGTTGAGGAACAGTATAGTAAGTTGATCTAACAACAGATTAATTACTGAAAATAAAATGTATTTTCAAATGAAAATGTTTAGAAAGTTATTGAGACGTTTATTTATCTGTTACCATATGATTATTTACTTCAGTCATACCTCTTAAAAGCAAATTACTTACAACAGTAAGCATTCAAGATAGCTTAGCGTACAGTGAATATATCCTGCCCTTCTACTTCTGCATAAGATACTCTGCAAATCATATTAAAGTGCCTGGCAGAGGATTCATCGAAATATATTAATATCTCTGGTAGCTATGAAGTTTAACCTGCCCATCATGCTACTTTTCATCTCTTTAAAAAAGCTACACAGCATTTTAAGATAGCTAAAGAAAAATGAAAGACTATTTCATATATTTAGAATGTTTACTCTTAGATCCAAAAACGATTTCCTTATATTCGAATTCCAAATTTGTCTAAAAATGTTTGAAGTACGGAATGTGTAACTAAAGCGAAAAAATTGGCAGGCAATCGGTGAATATTAATTCTTTCCCCTGTTAGCTGTGTAAATATAATTTAATGACTACACTTACCTTCAATATAATTAGAAAGATCAAAGGAAATAGTGAATGGATTACAGTCAGATATCCGAACTACTGCACCTCCTCAAGAAATCTGTGAGTACATCTTTATTCACAAAATTCACTCTGGAGTTGAAATTACAATAAGAAGAACCATATAAGCAGGAAGGGAAAAAACGTTATGATTCCGGTAAATTTTAATGGGTGTATCAGTGCTTTAGGTACGGGGCGGTACGCCGTACCGCCTAAAATTCAAACTCTCTGTTAGCGTACCGGATAAAGTTTTTTCTTAAATCGTAAGAAATGGACCAACTGTAAATTGTCGAATGGATTTCGAAAAGAAAAGTTGGAAAGTTTTAGGTTCGTTAGAGTTGCGATCATAACCGTCGAAACGTTCAAATTGCACTTTCGCACAACAATGGAATCTGACTGGCGGTCAAATGTTAGAAATAGCCAATGGAGAGTTCCAACTACTCTGAACCGAGACGGAAGAAATGCTTCTTACCGACTCCCATGCGTTTAAGAACCTTGCTCCAAAGAGACAAGCCACTACATTCGCAAAATCTTTTGTACGCAATATCGGTGCCTTGTAGTTGAAGAAAGCACGTGCGAAATTCCGGCAGTTCTTTTAAAAATTTAAGGGACAGTACATCTCAACAATTTGACTTAATGTACATTGATTGAATTAAAACACTGCACTAGTTCTGTATGTTTTCATCATTAGCACGACACATTTTGAGAACGACTCAATGTGAAGATAAATTTTTTACCATAACTACTATGGTTACTTAACCGTCTTTTTCGCACTGTACTCAGTTTAAGGTTATAAAATAGTGTGACGTAGCACTAGTACTAACTAAAATAGAAGCGAATTTTAATCTCTTTCAACAACGCTTCTTCAACCGGCTGCATGTGTACATGTTCAACTGTTGGTCACGCTGCCAGATTTGCTTTTTACGGCGGTAAACGCTTAGTTCCTTATTTAAAAGTTTCACGCAGATCCATTGTCTGAATTTTGTAATGGTTTTCGTATGATATAAGTCTGCTTTTAATTGCCGGCAGGAACACACACTCTTATTGTCACTCCTGATTAGTTAAGACGTCGTTGTTCCAAGCCGATGGGTGAAAACTTCATCTACACTAAACCCTTGAACACAATAAGAATGAGTTTCAATTCTGTAAATTATAGCTATACTTTGTTAATGTATTCACAACAGAGTACCGCCTAAAAGTTTTTTCCAACTAAAGCACTGAGGTGTAAGTATTGTAGTAAAATTCATTTTAGCAGAAGTTCGTTTTTCTAAAGCCAGTGCCAACTGGTCGAGCGGAAATGGCTCTGTGGTCTAAGGCATCATGTCTCGGATCGTGCGGTTAGAGTCCTCCCTCGGCCATGCGAGCGCGCGCGCGAGTATGTGTGTGTGTGTGTGTGTCTTGTCCTTAACAAAAGTCAGTTTAAGTAGTTTGTAAGTCTGGGCACCGATGACCTCAGCATTTAGATCCCTTAGGTTTAGAAACATTTAATTCGAATCAGGGCGACGTTTTCATCAACAGTATTACAGTCTGAGTGAATTTTGTAAAGGAAGTTGTCTTCATGTGTTTGCTTACTTCTATACATTAACATTATCGAAATTGTAATTTTCTACGTTACTATCACATTTAAGCACAACTAATTAAAGAAAATTTAAGGCTGAAATTTGAAATAAACACTGAAAACAAATGATTAAGATTTCTCATAAGGATGAAGGTACGGAACGAAGGAGAGTTGGAAAATAAGTTCCCACTGTCGACTGTGTTCAGAGCTCCGTAAGAAAGTAAAAAATAAATAAATAAAATAGAATGAGTCGTTAAAGATAAGACAAATCTTAATTTTTCTACATAATTTCGAAGTACATTGAGACATTTGTCATATCGCTTCATAAGCTTCAAAAAGGCTTTCAGGAAAAAAATCAGCGCTTGTTTGACGTCAGCATTGCTTCCAAAGCGTCTTCCGCCGAGAGTCTTCTTCAAAACTGGAAACGGATGGTGCGAGGTCAGAACTTATGGCGGATGCTGTAGGCGCTCACGATCAAGAGTTGCAATATGGTTTTGCGTTGCCGTTACCGAATGTGGTTTCACATTGTCATGCAACAGCAGAACACCAGATCTGAGAAGGCCAGGCCGCTTTTTTCCGAAACTACATCTACATTTACATAGATACTCTGCAAATCACATTTAAGTGCCTGGCAGAGGGTTCATTAACCACTTTCATAACTTTTCTCTGCCGTTCCATTTTCTAATAGCGCGCGGGAAGAAAGAACACCTAAATCGTTCCGTTTTCGATCTGATTTCTCTTATTTTATTGGGATGGTCATGCCTCCCTAAGTAGGTGGGTGCTAGCAAAATAATTTCACTTTCAGAACTAAAAGCCGGTGATTGAAACTTCGCAAACAGATCACGCCGCAATGAATAACGTCTTTCTTTTAATGATTTCCACCCCAATTCGTGCAACATTTCCGTGACGCTTTCCCCTTCGTAACGTGATAAAACAAAACGAGCACAAGTGTGATGTAGGCAGTCTCTTTGGTGGAGCTGGTGCATCTTCGAAGCGTTCTGTCGATGAAACGTAATCTTTGGTTCGCCTTCCCCACAATATTTTCTATGTGTTCTCTCCAGTCAAAGTTGTTCGTAATTGTAACTCCTAGGTATTTGGTAGAATCTACGACCTTAAGGTTTGACTAATTTATCGCGTAGTCGAAGTTCAGCGGATTTCTATTAATTTCTTTCAATTTCGTCAGAGTGGCATATTATCGCGCAGCATTCGTCGTTGCACCCCTCAAAAAGTCTAGCAACAAAACTCCTTGGGCGTCCCAGAAAACGGTGAGGAACAGTTTACTTGAAAACGGAGTTGTTTTGAACGTCTTTAGGACAGGTGATGACGGATGTTTCCACTCCATTGATGCGGCCACCGATTCGGGCGTGTTATGGTGGACCCACCTTTCATCACCCGTCACAATCCGATACAGAAAGTGATTACCATATTCAGGGTCGACCTCTACCCATTAGTGTATCGGTGTTTTTCATGTGCGCGTTAACCTGATGTGTTGTCTTTCGCCTATAACTGTCCAACGCTTCTTTTGTATCCAACGCCTGGATTTTTTTCCTGGACGGCTTTTTGAAAGAGTGACAAATGTCTTCAGTGTACTTGGAAATTATGTAGCAAATAAAGATATCACTTACGTTTAATGTCTCATTTTTTAATTTTTATTTTCCTTTCTTACGCTCCTGTGATTACAGTCGACAGGGGAAACTAATTTCGAACTGCCCGTCGTACCTACAAAAAGTTGGCGTGATTACCAACAGTTTCTAGAACAGCATTAAAATAATATAAAAAATTCAGAAGTCAAAAAACATTGACTTTATGGACTTCCCACTTAGTAGACAGGATTTTAAATTTGGTTCCTATCGCTAAACAGTTACATTTTTGGGTGGAGTCTCCTCTTTAAAACTTCGCCGCATATATGTACTATATGTAAATGTTCCACTCCCATGAACCACAGACATTGCCGAGGTGCGGTGGCTTGCGTGCCTCAATGATGCAGATAGCCGTACCGTAGGTGCAACCACAGCGGAGGGGTATCTGTGGAGAGGCCAGACAAACGTGTGGTTCCTGAAGAGGGGCAGCAGCCTTTTCAGTAGTTACAGGGGCAACAGTCTGGATGATTGACTGAGCTGGCCTTGTAACATCAGCTAATGTGGCTTTGCCACACAGCTACTGCGAACGGCTGAAAGCAAGGGGAAACTACAGCCGTTACCTTTCCCGAGGACATGCAGCTCTACTGTATGAACATATGATGATGGCATCCTCTCGGGTAAAATATTCCGGAGGTAAAATAGTCCCCCATTCGGATCTCCGGGCGGGGACTACTCAGGAGGATGTGATCATCAGGAAAGACAATACTGGCATTCTACGGGTCGGAGCGTGGAATGTTAGATCCCTTAATAGAGTAGGAAAATTAGAAAATTTAAAAAGGGAAATGGATAGGTTGAAGTTAGATATAGTGGGGATTAGTGAAGTTCGGTGGCAGGTGAGTACAGAATTATAAATACAAAATCAATTGGGGGTATCACAGGAGTAGGATTGATAATGAATAAGAAAACAGGAATGCGGGTAAACTACTATGAGCAGCACAGTGATCGCATTATCATTGTCAAGATAGATACGAAGCCAACACCGACAACAGTAGTACAGGTTTATATGCCAACTAGCTCTGCCGATGATGAGGAAATCGAAGAAATATATGAGGAGCTAGAGGAAATTATTCAGACAATTAAGGGAGAGGAAAACTTAATTGTTATGGGAGACTGGAAGTCGGTAGTAGGACAAGGAAGGGAAGGGAAGATAGTAGGAGAATATGGTCTGGGCAAAAGGAATGAAAGAGGGAGCCGCCTGGTAGAATTTTGCACGGAACATAATTTAGTTATAACAAACACCTGGTTCAAGAATCACAAAAGAAGGTTGTATACGTGGAAGAGACCAGGAGACACCGGGAGTTACCAAATAGATTTTATAATGGTAAGCCATAGATTTCGGAACCAGGTTCTGCAGTGTAAGACATACTCAGGGGCAGATATAGACTCTGACCATAACTTGTTGGTTATGAACTGTAGGCTGAAACTAAAGAAACTACAAAAAGGTAGGAAAATAAGGAGATGGGACCTGGATAAATTGAAGGAACCTGAGGTTCTTAAGAATTTCAGAGGAAGCTTTAGGCAACAATTGACAGAAACAAGGGAAAATAAAACAGTAGAGGAGGAATGGGTAAAATTGAGAGATGAAATAGTGAAAGTAGCAGAGGACAAAATAGGTAGGAAGGCAAGACCTACAAAAAATCCTTGGATATCACAGGAGATACTAAATTTAATCGATGAAAGGAGAAAATATAAAAATGCAGTAAACGAAACAGGCAAATGGAGTACAGACGACTAAGAAATGAGATTGACAGGAAGTGCAAAATGGCTAAGCAGGAGTGGCTAGAAGGCAAATGCAAGGATGTAGAAGAATGTATAAATAGGGGAAAAATAGATACTGCTTACAGGAAAATAAGAGAAACATTTGGGGACAAGAAAAGCAACACTACTAATATCAAGAACTCAGATGGAAAACCAGTTCTCAGCAAAGAAGGGAAAGCTGAAAGGTGGAAAGAGTATATAGAGGGGCTCTACAAAGGAAATGAACTCAGAGACAATATTGTAGGAAGGGAGGAGGATGTAGATGAAGATGAAATAGGAGATACTGTACTAAGAGAAGAATTTGACAGAGCCCTGAAAGACCTAAGTCGAAACAAGGCCCATGGAGTAGATGATATTCCCTCAGAGCTACTGAAGTCTCTGGGAGAACCAGCTATGACAAACCTGTTTCACCTGGTGTGTAAGATATATGAAACAGGTGAAGTACCCTCAGACTTCAAGAAAAATGTTATAATCCCCATTCCAAAGAAAGCAGGTGCAGACAGGTGTGAAAACTACAGAACCATCAGTTTAATAAGTCATGGTTGCAAAATATTAACACGAATTATATACAGACGGATGGAAAAGCTGGTAGAAGCCGACCTCGGGGAAGATCAGTTTGGGTTCAGGAGAAATGTAGGAACTCGGGAGGCAATACTTACTTTACGGCTTATCCTAGAAGATAGATTAAGAAAAGGCAAACCTACATTTCTAGCTTTTGTAGATTTGGAGAAGGCTTTTGACAATGTTGATTGGAATAAACTCTTTAAAGTTCTGAAGCAAGCAGGAGTAAAATATAGGGAGCGTAAGGTTATTTACAACTTGTACAAAAACCAGAGAGCGGTTGTCAGAGTTGAAGGGCATGAAAGGGATGCAGTGGTTGGGAAGGGAGTGAGACAGGGTTGTAGTCTTTCTCCAATGTTATTCAATTTGTACATTGAACAAGCTATAAAGAAAAGCAAGGAGAAATTTGGTGAAGGAATAAAAGTTCAGGGGGAAGAATTAAAAACATTGCGTTTTGCCGACGACATAGTAATTCTGTCAGATACAGCAAAGGACCTGGAAGAGCAATTGAACGGAATGGACAGTGTGCTGAAAGGTGCATATAAGATGAACATTAACAAGAGCAAAACTAGGGTAATGGAGTGCAGTGTAAGAAAATCAGGAGATGCTAAAGGAATTAGATTGGGAAACGAAGCAATAAGGGAGGTAGATGAGTTTTGTTACTTGGGCAGTAAAATAACAAATGATGGTCGCAGTACAGAGGATATAAAATGCAGAATGGCAATGGGTAGAAAAGCGTTTTTGAAAAAGAGAAATTTGTTAACATCGAATATTGATTTAAGCCTAAGGAAGTCCTTTCTGAAGGCATTTGTATGGAGTGTTGCCTTGTATGGGAGTGAGACATGGACGATAAACAGTGCGGACAGGAAGAGGATTGAGGCTTTTGAAATATGGTGCTACAGAAGAATGCTGAAGATTAGGTGGGTGGATCGCGTAACTAATGAGGAGGTACTGAACAGAATTGGGGAGAAAAGAAATTTCTGGCATACCTTGAGTAAAAGAAGATATAGATTGGTGGGACACATTCTTAGACATAAAGGAATTGTGAATTTAGCATTAGAGGGAAGTGTGTGGGGTAAAAATCGCAGAGAAAGATCAAGAGATGGATACAGTAAGCAGATTCAGACAGATGTAGGTTGCCGTTCTTATGTAGAGATGAAGAGGCTTGCTCGTGATAGGGTATTGTGGAGAGCTGCATCAAACCAGTCTCCGGACTGAAGACCACAACAACAACATGTAAATGTTAGTGTTACAAAGCTAAAGTGGGCCAAGAAAGGAATGCAGCCTCCACGTGGTGTGATCGAACAACGATGTGAAGGGCCTGAGCACTTCGGATGGGTTAGGGGTGGGAAAGAAGTAACTTGTCGTCAGGATCGAACCTCCATCACATTGGCCAAGAAACACCCACTAAAAGGACTAGGTGCTGGTTCCTTAACCCTCCACCGGGCGCACCTCCAGATGAAACAAAATCAGGCGCACCCTGCTTGGGAGGCTACCCGCATATTTTGTGGACTAGCTTTGTTATATTAATTAAAATTTTTAACGCGTGTTGGCTAGTCTTCAAGAGGATCTATGGGAAGGAATTACAGGAAACTGAAAGCATATGAATGGACTTATTGAAAAGAATACACCTTAAACTAAAGTAAACAAAATCACCAATTTCGCAGAAAGAGTCTTAAAAATTGGTCTAACAGACACCACAAAGGTAATAAAGTTGTTTTAAAAACATTAGGCTGTCTATTCTGACATGGAATCAGCTGAAACATAGGTTTGGCACAGACCTTTTACGTGACTCAAGCAGATTGGTTGATGACAAGCTGAATGTTCATAGTTCTTCATCCTCCTAAATCTTGTTTCAACCATGTATGGTCAACATTTTCGCCTTTTGAGAGGTAAAGTGAGGTATTTTTCACGTTCCTCGTGGGGTAATCCAGTTTGCAGCTGAATCGACATTCCACATGCATCCACACTTCGCAGAGATAATTGATCAGTTACAAGATGACAGAAGGTTTTGCAATTGGTGGCAGCATTTGTAGCAATAGCTTTTACACCTGCATGTTGTGTAATGATGTTGTCTCTCTTTACACTTGGAATAACAGAAAGTGTGTTCTTAGTCCACTTGGTCATCTTATCCTTTCCACGATAAAACTCCTAACACCTGTCCTCCTCTTGTTCATCTTCCCGTGCTGTTCCCTCATCTTCCTGATTCCTCTTTGCCTTCTCCTACCTCATCCTGAGACTGTCACTCTTGTCGCCGAAATCTTCGAACACGGCTGGATCTTTAGCAGTAGCATCCTCGAAGAGGCGCATTATTTCTGCGACATCATTGACTTAGAGAGAGATCATATACTTTTCTGGAGATTTCAGCAGGAAATATGGATGTGATGACGTAGGGAAAGATAGGAAAACAAACCAGAACTCGATCAGGCACACTCAGATTGAAAGGCCAGGATTGCCAGAGCACTCTTTTACCAAGGTGACCGTGAAAATCACTGAAGACCGACTTAGTTTGGTGGAAACGATTAAAATAAAAATATGTGGATAAATCTGACCAAAATTATTACGCAATCATGTGCAGACGGCCTTTGTGGCCAAGGGGTTTCCCCGCGAGCACTGTGGAAGTCGACGGCAGCCTGACGATCGGCATTATTCGTGATTGCCATAGTGTTGCCATGCGAGTAAACGGAGACGCATACCGCTGGATCAGTATTGTTAAGCATGGATATCAACAATGTGATTTGCTGGCCTGTGAGGCCGACTGCGCCCGCCCGATAGAGGGTTAAGATAAAAAAAGAACGTAGTATTATCATCATCACGACTGCATGCAACGATAAAAGTCGTGCCTGCAATTTTGACAAGGCCATAAGTGATTGCCAGTAGAGATGAGGTGCAGGTAGTGTTGGTTGTGTGCATTAACACACGGAGATCTGGACGCGGGACGGCGGGAGAGTCTGTTGCCGCCCGTGCAGCAAGAGTACCGCCTTGTGTACATTACGTCAGCTTACGACTCAAGCGGCTTACATGAAACACGGCCCCGCGTGAGTCACGTAAGCCGGGCCAAGCCGCGGCCTAAGTGTGCCCTCTCGCTTACCTACACTAGCCACACGGCGCCGAGAACATGTCTGGGAGCGTGTCCGGGCACCGTGTCCAGCGGATTCACGCTGCGTGATAAGTAGGCGTCTGCACTCCTAGCACCGCGTGTCGTTTTACTCTCATACCGCGAACGTCTAGATGCAAAATCTGCAAGAAAGGCAGGGAAAGATCGCTAGTTAACGGCCTGCTGACGGTGAGACCAGCGATTATAACGTCACCTGTCTGATTACGTGAGCATGATGGTTCCTATTTACACTACTGGTCTTTGAAATTGCTGCACAAAGATGAAATGCAGATGATAAACGGATATTCGTTGGACAAATATATTATACTAGAACTGACATGTTATTAAATTTTCACGCAATTTGGGTGCTAGATCCTGAGAAATCTGTACCCAGAAGAATCACCTCTGGCCGTAATAACGGCCTTGATACGCCTGGGCATTGAGTCAAACAGAGCTTGGATGGCATCTTCAACACGATTCCACAGTTCATCAAGAGCAGTGACTGGCGCATTGTGAAGAGCCAGTTGCTCGGACACCATTGACCAGATGTTTTCAATTGGTGATGGATCTAGAGAATGTGCTGGCCAGGGCAGCTTTCGAACATTTTCCGTATCCAGAAAGGTCCGTACAGAAGCTGCAACATGCGGTCGTGCATTATCATGCTGAAATGTAGGGTTTCGGAGGGATCGAATGAAGCGTAGATGTGCGGCTTGAAACACATCTGAAATGTAACGGCTAACAACATGTCACCGAGACGTGTAACCAATGGTACAGCAAACAATCCAGCCGGGTGATACGCCAGTATGGCGATGACGAATAGGCGATCCGTTGCAGCCATGCGGATAAGATGCCTGTCATCTAGACTGCTAGTGATACGAGGCTGTTGGGATCCAGCACGGCGGTCCGTATTGCCCTCCTGAACCCACCGATTCCATATTCTGCTAACAGTCATTGGATCGCGACTAACGCGAGCAGCAGTTTCGCGATACGATAAACCGAAATCGCGATAGGCTACAATCCGACCTTTTTCAGAGTCGGAAACGTGATGGTACGCATTTCCCCTCCTTACACGAGGCATCACAACAACGTTTCACCAGGCAACGCCGGTTAACTGCTGTTTGTGTATGAGAAATTGGCTGGAAACTTTCCTCATGTTAGTACGTCGTAGTTGTCGCCACCGGCGCCAACCTTGTGTAAATGCTCTGAAAAGCTAATCATTTGCATATCACAACATCTTCTTCCTGTCGGTTAAATTTCGCGTCTGTAGCACGTCATCTTCGTGGTGATGCAATTTGAATGTCCAGGGGTGTATTTTGCATACGTTAGACACATATCATGACACATATTTCAGGAGATCTGTCGTCAGAAACAATTAAATTTCTGTATAACTGGTAAATCATGCGCAATTGTTTCACATTTCTCCTAAACTCAGTCCACATAATGCTTATTATCAGACAACAATCGCTGTGGGGTTAAAACTACCTACGAAAAATAATTCACGAGTTGTTACGTAGTAAACAATGAGTCAGAAAAACTTTTCCTTAACAAGTATCCATAAACATTGTTTATAGTCAAGTTTTGAATTAAATTAATGTTAGACATCATTCGTATTTTATCACTATTTTTCTTTCTTTTTGTAGATTATACATATTTCTTTGTTTTATTGTTTCATAATTTCTAAGCTATTTTCATGGATACATGACGATGAAAATTTTTTTCAGTTTTTATTTTCGTTTCTAATATAAGACTGGAAAACGCATATATATATATATATATATATATATATATATATATATATATATATATATATATGGGCAATGAGGGGTTTAGCAGCTAGTTTTAAAATGCAATGTGAACTAGGCCCCACTGCTGCCTCACACTCCCTGTTGTAGCTCCGACACGATGTGACGGCGCTGCTGGTGTTGGGTTGCTGGGCGGAACCAACACCGTCTGAAGAGAAGGGCTGGTCGCTGCCGTGCCACGGCACGCAGATTATGTCGCGATCGCGTAGCTCACTGACTGGCCGCTGTGAAGCTGTGTGCCATCGTAGAGAGCCTGTTTAGGACTAAACTACAGACCTGTGTCATTGACGTCAGTTTGCAGTAGGGTTTTGGAACATATCCTATATTCAAATATTATGAATTATCTCGAGCAGAACAAACCATTGACCCAAGGTCAACACGGATTTAGAAAATATCCTTCTTGCGAAACACAACTAGCTTTTTATTCACACGAAGTGAGGGTGCTATCGACAAGGGTTCGCATATTGATTCCGTATTTCTTGACTTCCAGAAAGCTTTTGACACCGTACCTCACAAACGGCTTTTAATCAAATCGCGTGGTTATGGTACAGCCCCCCAAATTTGCGATTGGATAGGGGATTTCTTTTCAGAGAGGACACAGTTCGAATAATCGATGGTAAGACATCGACAAAAACAGAGGTGATATCGGGCGTTCCACAGGGTAGTGTTATTGGTCCTCTGCTGCTCCTTGTTTACATAAACGATTTAGGGGAAAATCTAAGTAGCTCTCTTAGGTTGTTTGCAGAAGATGCCGTCATTTACCGTCTAGTAAAATCATCTGAAGATCAAAACCAACTGCAGAACGATCTGAATAAGATATCACTACGGTGTAAAAATTGGCAATTGACTCTAAATAATGAAATGTGTGAAGTCGTCCACATCAGCACGAAAAAAAATCCGTTAAACTTTGTTTACAAGATGAAACAATAAAAAGTGAAGGCCGTAAACTCCACAAAATACCTAGGAATTACTGTTACTTCAGACTTTAATTGGAAAGAACTCGTAGATAATATCGTGCGAAAGGCGAAGCAGAGACTGCGTTTTATTGGCAGAACCCTTAAAATATGCAACAGAACTACGAAAGAAACTGCATACACTACGCTTGTCCGTCCATTTTTGGAGTATTGCAGCCCAGTGTGAGATCCTTATCAGGTGGGTTTAACGTAGGACATCGAAAGAATCCAAAGAGGGGCAGCTCGTTTCGTATTGTCACGATACAGGGGAGACAGCGTTACGGAAATGATGCAGGATCTGGGATGGGAATCATTACAACAACGGCGCTTATCGCTGCGGCGTGGACTACTTGCGAAACTCCAATCCATTCTCCTCCGAATGCGAAAATATGTTGTTGACTCCCATTTACATAGGTAGAAATGATCATCAGAATAAAATACGAGAAATCAGAGCCCGAACAGAGAGATTCAGGTGTTCTTTCTTCCCGCGCGCTTTTCGAGAATGGAATGGGGGATAAGTAGTATAATGGTGGTTCGATGAACCCTCTGCCAGGCACTTAAATGTGATTTGCAGAGTATCAGAGTATCCCATGTAGTTGTAGATGTAGAATGCCCATTCGTGAGACTGCTCCTGATTGGCTGAGAGCCCAGGACGCTATGTTTTTACCAGATGTGGCGGGCTTTACATATGTGTGAATAGCTACAGTGTACGTTTCTGTACTGTGGTGTTTCTTAAGAGCTCCTGACAGTGATTTCACTATACATTTACGTACAGGTTGTATTATGGTAGACATTGCTCCACTTTTGCATGTTATTTGGTGGTTCTATTTATGTTAATTAACGTGTGCGTTGGTCGTTGACGATAACTTTAGAACATCGCGGCAATGTTTAAGATTATATGTTTACTGAGTGTAATTAATAATGTGTTTTACATAATGATTGAGCGCAATCAAGAGAAATGTTTCGTTGTTCCTCTTACTCTGTAAAAACTGAAGTAAACATTGTTATATGATGCTTGTGTTCGCAAAGAATGAGGAAATAAGGGAAAAGCGGGCAGTGAAATTTAATCGAGAAAGGGGGAACCGTAAGTGCGACTTATAAACCAAGAAAGGCATTGATTAAATTCAGTAATAGAACCACAATCTGTGAAATTCTCGCCTGGTGTAGTAGTTGCGTACTGAATTCATAATGTGAAGGATGCAAGTTCGAATCCTAGATTTTTGTTAGTTCATGGTTCTGGTTTTTGATATGTCGTGCTACATGGTATGTTTTAACATTGCTACGGCACCTCCCCCTTGGCTGTGTATTATTGGCTATTCACAATACTATAATTGGTTGTGGGAAAGAGAGGGGGACGGGGCTCTTGACTCATTATAGATATTCTGTTACCTATTTTGAATCTGTTTCTGCTGATTCACCAGGGGTATTTTTCCGGTTTTCTGTGATAATCTGTCCCTAAAAGTATCTACAGAATAACTTTAAGCTATTTCTCAGTGTAGGAAAATTTTATAAGATCGATAGCATTAAATCGGGGTGAAAAGCGATAACATTGTACTAATTTCGGTGATGGATATTCTGACAGAAAATTCTGAAATAACGTTATTTTCTTTGAGATACATAACGTGGGTCGTCACTCTTTCTTATTAATCAACTGCCAACTGTCAAAATTACCAGCGCAGGCCGCAGTGGCCGAGCGGTCTGCGGTGCGCCAGTCACAGTCTGCACGGTTGCTACGGTCGGTGGGTTCGAATCCCCCTTCGGGCATGGATATTTGTGTCGTCTTTAGTACAAGGTAGTTCATAAGTAGTTTGTAAGTTTACGGACTGATGACTCCGCAGTTAAGTCCCTTAGGTTTAACAAACATATGAACATTTAATTTTTGAAATTACCATAACTTAGTAAAATATGGTATTAACATTCGACAGTCAGAGAAACTGCTTCACGAGATTTTTTTGCTTACAGATTTATTAGGCCTGTATGAACACGGATTAGTTCAAATGTTGAAATGTTTGTTAAGCTTATGGGACTTAACTACGGGGTCATCAGTCCCTAAACTTACAAACTACTTACGAACTAGCTAATACTGAGGACGGCACAAATATCCATGCCCGAGGGGTGATTCGAACCCCCGACCGTAGTGGCCGTGCAGACCGTGACTGGAGCGCCTCAGTCCCCTCGGCCACCACGGCCGACCACGGATTAGTGGCATTTCATTAAGCACGTACTTTTTAGTAAGCTGGGAGATGTGCTTTGGTGTCATGGGTGGAAGTGATGCCGTATTTCAATTGTCAAGTGGCTGGACTTCTGTCAGAGTCGCTAAACATGGTGGCCTCATGCCGGTTGGCCGCTCTCTCCCTATACAGGCTCTCTACACCATCGGCCGGCTAGTGAGGTACGCGATCGCGAGCTACTCCGCGTGTCGTGGCACGGCGGCGCTTAGGCCTCCTCTTCGGACGGTGTTGGCGGATCTGGCTGCCGTGACCGGTGAGTCGCGCCTAGAGACAGTGGCAGGCAGACGTCACGGCTCAAGCAGTGACGCCTGCTGTTTATTCGCCTTGCCAGGGCAGGTGTTGACGGAGGCCGCCCTGCTTCAAAATTAACACCCTCTTGCGTCAGGCTCGGTTAACCGACGTCACCGCACTGACATTTGTGGCTCGCAAAGCTGGTGTACTGGATGCCGCGCGCCTTTATTTGGGTTCCCGCTGGAAGCTGTCCATGCCTGCTGCAAAAATATCGTTTAGAGGCCAGACTCCAATACCAAATTATAAAGACGAGCATTAACTGTGTTTCTGCTCTTGGTTTCAGAGTGTGAATATCTTCGTCTCGAAAATGTTCAGATGTTTGTAAATCTATGGCAGTTACAAGTCCCTGCGGTTATAAGTCCCGCGGGTTACAAACTACTTCAACTAACCTAAGGGCAACACACACACATACATACCCATACCCGACGGAGGACTCGAACTTTCGACGGGTTCAAATGTTCAAATGTTTGTAAACCTATCGGACCAAACTGCGTGGCCATCAGTCCGTAGCTTACAAACTAATTAAACCTAGGTAAACTAACCTACGGACAAACACACACACACCCATGCCCCAGGGAGGACTCGAACCTGCACGGCGAGCAGCCGCGCGCTCCGCAGCGGGACGCTTTAGACCGCTCGGCTACTCCACCGCGGCCTTTCGACGGGAATTAACCGCGCGCTCGGCAGCAACGCGCCCTAAATTAAGTCTCGAGTCCAGCTAATGTAACTTTTTTAAATTCATCGTAAAGATGGTGCAGAATCAGCAACTGGTTATATTTTGAAAATAATTTATTTTTCGGTCACAGTTGCAATATTTTAGAATTAGTGACTAGTTTCGGACTCAATCGTCTATTTTCAAACTGTTTCCTTTTTCCAGCCGTAATAATACAATGCATGAAGCAAATGGCTGATAAAATCTTGTAGATTATCCACTGTTAATAAATGTCACTAATTACATAAAAATTTAATATCGGTTAATACAGGTGATGCATCCACAGCCCTCCAACAGTACACGCTTCTCTGAAAAATGAAGAGCAAGAACATGTACAGACTTCGGCTCAGCTATAGGATTAATACTGTCAAATCAAACACAATGCAAACATGCGATCTAAAGTTACGGCCCGAACATTGGTTCCTGAAGTGGATAATCGCGGTAAGGTTAATTAACAGTTAGAGAACACACAACTTATGAGCAAAATTCAAACAATTAAATCGAAATTCAATGGATAAGGACAAAAAGTATAGAAATGAGATTCAGACAAGAAACGAACGTCTTTATTACACTATCTTGAATTCGACGCTTTATTAAAACAATAAAGAATTCTCATTCTCCTGAAGCTTAATTCAATTAAGTGAGGCTAAGGAAAGGAAAATGAATAAGTGCTCCAGTTTCCATCGATGACTCCAATAAACCTCTTGAAATTCAATCAGCATGTACAGTAGTTGAGTGCCCCTACATCAATAATATCAATCTAGCTTCTCTAACATTCAAGGTAATTGAAACGTTTCGGGCTCGGTAATACGTCGATAAATATCAATTCCCACAAAGTGGTGTTGCGACTGTCCTGATCAACAAAAGCCGTCGTTGCGGGGACACGATGATGTGCGTTTGCAAATACAAACGCCATGCTTGTGTCTTGATTATTCAATGCAAAAATCCAGAATTATTGCACCCTCTGCAGGTGAAGCCATCGATGAAAAAATGTATGAATATGGGATTTTGGACGTCCGAGAAGTAAGTCTTTAGTAATCAAACAAGTTACATACGAGTCGACTGTAAAGCAATTGCACAAAAATTAATGAACATCAACAATAGAATTAAAATATAATAAATTTACCCAAACTCGATGTGTGACTGAAATTGAAAACACAAAAATGTTGTTGCATATCAAGTATATACGTGTGTTTCCAAAAGGTAAAGAATGTAATAATTAAATTAGCATAACATACGAGCATGGCTGACTGAACACAGAAATAAAAACGATAAACCAGGCCAATCTGCAACGCCCTGAATCTTCTAGCTTTAAAGCTTTAGCCGGAGTCCAAACAAATCAGAAAAGCTGAAAAAATAAAAAATAAAGATAAAAATACTGGTCACATTCGCCTCCTCGTCAGTTAAAACGAAGGGCAGGTGAAAAAAAAAGTTTAAATGGACAGTGTCCAATTCGGATTCGTGTAATGACTACTTCATCCAGCCTGAACGGCCGGCAAGACAATCGGCATGGTTGGTTTCACCAACCGCAGCTTATTAGTCATCACTGGCAACCAGCACATTGTGCCACATAGTGTTCTATACAGACCTTCTAATCCCTGCACCCTCCACCCAACAGAATGGCACCTGATACCCCTGCCTTTGGAGGAAACACTTTGTTATGTATCGACTCTCTTAACATCCCAACTGCAGTGATTGTAGTGTACTTTCGGAATCAGAGAAGAAAAGGAAATGATTGCCTCGAAAACGCTTCATTGCTCTACTGCTTTCAGGATCGCGTAGTGCTCTGCTGACAAAAACTGTATAGTTAGAACAAAGGCGATTGCTGTTGACGCGGTAACACGATGTATCATCTGACGGAGTCGCCATATTTAGAACGATTAGTGTACACCACTATAAAACTCTGGTGCCTATCTAAAATGGAAAAAAGGGACACTGGAGCGTGAAGTATGAGGTGCTCAAATGTTTGTAAATCTATAGGACTTAATTTGTAGGTTATCAGTCCGTAGCTTACAAACTACTTAAAGTAAGGTAAACTAACCTAAGGACAACACAAACACCCATGCCCGAGGGGGAGTCGAACCCCCTACGGCGAACGGCGGCGCGCACCCCAACACGGCGCTCCAGTACGCGCGGCTAATCTTCCGCGATCAGTATCAGATGCAATAATTATTAAAGTTTTGGGCTCCTGCATGAGCCATGGTGGAAATTTGATTCAGCATCGTAAAACTTTAAACCAGCCGTGCCCGTCTCTTTGAGGAAGTCCTCCGTGGATATCCAAAAGCCTCGTCGCTTGTTTGTGATTACAAAATAATCCTTCTAAAGAAGGGCGAGCAACGCTATAGTATACTGGTGTGTATAGCGTAGACAGCGTGCTATATGCCGGGCCAGCCGAATTCCTTCGCGCTGCATCACGTGCAACATCTTTAATTTAGACGGTCTTGCATACCCGTACACCGCGCTCATAATCGAGCCGGGTTCAGACGAAGGCTCTATAAAACCGGAGCAGGGAAGTTCTGTTCGCTTTCCATGAAGTGTGACTAAGACACTTTACAATACTCAGTGCTTTGAGCCACCGTTTTCAAATCCTTGACATGTGGTGATCATGGAAGTTTCAAGTCCAATGATAGACCCAGAAATTTCAAACAGTCTTAAAAATTTAGTACACCGGCCCTCAGACTCAGTGCAGGTAAGTTTAAAACATAACTGGAACGGTTAAAATGAACACAGACTTCTTGGCTGTAAACTTCTCTGCCCATTTAACTAACTGTCGAAGAGGTGGCTGCAACTGACGTGGTACCGTTGTAAGAAGCTGAAAGGGAAGGAAAAAACAGAGAAGTCATCAACAAACAAAGAAAACCGGACAGAAAATTTATAGCATTGTAAGAGGTTGGAAGGAAAGAAAACACACAGAAGTCATCAACAAACAAAGAACTCCGGACCGAAAATTTAACAATTGGCATACTACTGTTAGTAGCTATGCCAAAGACAGTTACACAGAAAACTGAGGGACTCCGTTCTCCTACACCACCACATCAGAGGACATCATCGAATCTATATCGACACATGGTGGCCATTAGTACTATATTTTAATTCCGCATAGTTCCGCATATGGAACTTCCTGGCAGATTAAAGCTGTTTGCCCGACCAGGATTCGAACCCGCGACCTTTGCTTTTCGCGGGAGGATACCTCGCTTTCTACCTTACAAACATCAAAGAAGTTCTCCAGCGAACGTTGCAGGACTAGCTATCATGAAGGAAAGAATTTTTTCGAGACATGGTTTAGTCTCGGTCTTGGGGATGTTTCCAGAAGCATATTTTCACTCGGAAAAGGTAGCTCAGTCGTCAGAGTGCTTACCCGCAAAAGGCAAAGGTTACGGACGCGAATCCCGGTCCGGCAGTCAATTTTCATGTGCCATGACGTTTCATGGTGAACACTAGTTGTATCCTTGTCAGTTTACGTTCTAGGAAGCGATCCAATTATGATAATGTAGAAAGATATAAAAAAGCCAAGATCGCTGATCATCAATTTTTATTTACAACGACCGGTTCGCTGAACTATGTCAGCATCATCTGGTCAGTTTGCTATTGTCACTCACTGTGATAATTATGTTTCATTATAATGACATAGTGCACCTATGCACTGTAAATTGTTATATAACAACTGATTGATATTACAAGATTATGGCCTTGTAAAATATTTTATTTGACCAGATGATGCTGACATAGTTCAGCGAAACCGGTCGTCGTAAATAAAAATTGATGATCAGTGATCTTGGCTTTTTTATATCTTTCTACATTATGAAATATTAAATGTTACATCGAGTATCGACGTGAGAGAATTATGTATAAAGTGCGTCTCAGGAATTATAGGAAAGAAGAGCTAAAAACAAAATACTTCTACTGGCCCTCAAAATAATCGCCATTGGCTGCAATATACTTCTGACATTGGTTGTACATCTGTCTGCAAACTCTTCTTGTAGAATCATTTGAAGCATTGTGGTCACGCGTTGTTGGATCTCCGCAACCGTCCTGAAGCGTAATAAGCCTTTCAGGGTTAATTTAAGGCGGGGAAACAGAAAGAAGTCTTCTGGCGCCGAATGTGGAGAACAAGAAGGGTGTGGAAGCACAGTGGCCTTCTGTCTATGGGAGAAAGTTGAGCACGCGGATCGCACTGTGCAGACGGGCATTGTCGTGCTGGAAATTCCACTGTCCACTCCGGTACAGTTCTGGCCGAACCCGCAGGATGCGTTGCAGCAGCCGTTTCAAAACTCCCTCGTAATCTTCCGCGATGGCAGTATGACCCTCGACTACTAATAGTTGATGTATCATGTCCTTGTTATCGAAAAAGACAATCAACATCGTTTTTATCTTGGATTTTGTCAGCCGACTTTTTGGGAGGCGAGAAAGACGATGAACACCATGCCATTGACTGTCGCATGGCCTCCGGATGATATTGGTAGCACCAACTGTCTTCTCCCGTAATTATGGTTTCCAGAAACTGCGGATTCCGGTCAGACATGTCGATGCTTCCATCCGGGATTTCTTTTGCTCGTCTGCCAGAATGTGCGGTACAGACCGGCTACAAATTTTCCGATTTCCCAAACGTTCGAGAACAATAGCTGTCTCTGCTCATCTTCAACTTGTCTGTTATCATTCTCCAAGAAAGCCGCAGATTATTCGAAAGCATCTGTCGCACTCATTCGTTGTTGTTTGGGACTGTGATTGCGGACGGTCGAGCCGAACTTGCCTCATCCTCGACACATTTCTTTCCATCTCTAAAGAGTTTAAACTACTCAAACACACACATTTTAGCCACTGCTTCAACAGCATAACTTATACTAAAATCCCATGGGTCTCCGTCGCCGTTTTACCTAATTGGAAACATAAACTTGATGTTAAGGCGCTGCTTCATATTGCGCTCCATGTTCCAATGGCACGAGTCCTCACACTGACCCTGTTAGCTGGGTCGCAGCGTGTATCCCTTTCAGTCCTGGTGTAGCATATATGCTACATTCATTCCTGATTTTTTTTCCTCGTGAAATAACAGCTGCAGGTAGCGAACGCCGACTTTATACTGTACTCTGAGGTCGGCGCAACACGATGCTTGTTTGTCAAGCTTTTCTTTCGTGCCAACAGGTGGCAGGAGCCGTCAAAAGTTGTGAGTTTTCAACAATAGCGCTATGAGTCAGAAAAGACGAGGTATAAATTGTGTTAATTTTTTGTTTTTGATATAGTTTGTGCATTTACAAAACAATGAATAGTTAAAGATTACGCAAACTCACAAACTGTAGCTTCATTATTAGTTTTTTCTACGATTTTCTTCAGTTGTTTTACATGTAGAGTATATGCTACATTCGGCAGTTAGCATTAAATAGTGCCCTAGAGTAAAATTACTGAAAATGTAAATGTGGAAATCTTTTCTCGTGGAATGTACTGCAGTTAAACATAGATTACACATAAAATACGTTGATAATTACAATTCAACTGTTGATTGTTTAATAATGAAATGTAAATACGCAGAAAACTGTAAATATTTCAGATTTCTTGATTTGTATGTTTATCAGCGGAGGAAATTTTGGAACTTCTGGAGGCATTCAACCCATGTTATTCTGTTTTGGAAATTGAAGAGGATGCAGAAGGTGACGAAACGCTTCCAGCAAGTTTAGTGGACGAACTTTGACAGAGGAAAGCAATGAAGAGATAGAAGAAATTGAATGCAATGAAACTGAAATTCTAGGAAGGGAATCATTGTACCCACACAGAATGAGGGATGAAACACAAAAGTGGAGGAACAAATCAGAAACATTACTGACTGATAGGAAAATAGTGACTACTGGTACAATCATGGGGAACCGAATTCCTGAACAATTCCAGTTCAAGGAGGATATGATATGAAAGGAGAGGATACGGAAAGCAATGATCAAATAGTCAGAGGAGATGAAAAAGTGACACTAATAAAATTGTTTGATAACAGAGTAATATACTTATCACTCATAAACCAAGGAATTTACCATTTGAGTACTGTCAGAGGTGGTAGAAGGACAATGCCTACATTCACGTTCCACGACCAAGTGTTGTGGAGTTATATAATAACAGGAACATGGGAGGAGTAGACCTATTGTATAGAGTAATAGGTAAATATCCAATGATAAATAGAACAAAAAAATGGACGGTTAGGACCATTCCCAATTTTTTTTTTTTTTTTTTTTTTTTTTTTTTTTTTTTTTTTTTTTTTTTTTTTTTGCATAGCCAGTGAAAGGATTCTGTACAGAGAAACTGCTCAAACATTGGGATGGCCTAAAAGACAAGTGCTAGGACCAAAAATATCATGCTACGCCAGTAATGACAACTGATCGAAAATGTCGATCGAGATGTAGATTAAAGCCACGGAGGAATAACCGATCGATGTAAAGCGTCTCGCTGCGGAGGGTGCGGTTGCTCACCGTGGACGTTCGAGTCCTCCCTGGGGCATGGGTGTGTGTGTTTGTCCTTAGGTTTACGTAGTTTGTAGGCTACGGACTGATAACCACGCAGTTTGGTCCGATAGAATAACAAACATTTTGTAGATTAAAGGGCTGCAAGGGATTTACTTCAGTAACGTATGCTACTGTGCCTGTTTCCGTTATTTGGTACTTATTGGAACTATTAAAACTGAATCAAGTAAAATATGGGACCATTCGCCGATATTATCAGACACTCCTTGTAACTGTAAGTAAGTATTTAATATATTCGGATACCATCTGGGACACTTAGACAACTGCTAAACTAGAACAACAGTGACTGAAGTAACTGCTGCATAGTGTGCGAGCGCAAAAAATCCTTTGGTGCATCGCGAGACTAAAAGTAGTCCCTTGTTCGCAGTACGTAAGTGTGATGTTACAGCATTACCCGGCTAAGGCCGGGGTCATCGCTGTGGCAGCGGCTGTGTCGGTGGGTTCAAAGCGACGTCTATGCGGCGCCGTGAAACGCCTGCCCCTCCCACCCGCGTCCCGCCTAATCGCAAAAACGAAGCGCGCCTTGCTGGGGGCGTTGCAGGTGCCACTTAACCCGCGGGCCGCGCCCCCAGACACATTGTTCCTGCCCGTGCGTGTTAATGAAACGACGCACTGCGCACTGCGCTCGCCAGCCGCGACCCGCCGATTAACTGCGCGAATCTTACGGCGGTGGCACAGAATGCGAGTCCGGGACCTCCGCGCCGTCTCGTAACTTCTAATTTACGATTGGTCTGTAATTGACCTGACGCAGGTGCGCCATTCGTTGCCTAGAAACTGTTACTATAAAAAATTTGTTGGGACAGGTTTGTACTCACACTGCGATGCAGCTACCAAAGAAGTTGTATGTTATCCAGCTACGATATGAAGGCAAAGCACTAGTAATAACGGGAAGTTTACGACTTTCCGCATCCTCAGATTATACAGCTGGACGATACTACAGCAAATGGTCTAAAGAACGGTGTCAGATAATTCCCATCGACCTATCCACAAAATTACTTTGAAAATGTGTAATAAATTTTGGTCGTGTATGTATATGAAATACCTGATAAAATCGTCTGTGGAATAAAATGTGTGTCTTAGGTTTCAGAAATCACTGCAACCAGTCGCCTGTTTTCTTCTTAATGAACATTTATTAAACCATGACCGGTTTCAAGTTGCCTAGCAGCTCATCATCAGATGGTATTAATTTAGTGCAAATTACATTTGTATCTGTGGCAGGGCAGAAAACGAGAAAAAAAAGTAAATACTAATTTTGGTATGCTACACTGAATAATTACAATATAAGTTCGTCTTCAAGATATTACTTACAGTTATGCGTTTCACATTTAATTTGTCCATATGTGTTCCGCTTTTGGATAGCATTTCACAAAAGCGGAACACATATGGACAAATTAAATGTGAAACGCATAACTGTAAGTAATATCTTGAAGACGAACTTATATTGTAATTATTCAGTGTAGCATATCAAATTTAGTGTTTACTTTTTTCTCGTTTTCTGCCCTGCCACAGATACAAATGTAATTTTCACTAAATTAATACCATTTGATTAGATGGAAAGTTACCCGTGTATATAAAATTCTACGTGTATGTGTGTGTTAATATTTCGCTCTGCTGCGAAAACTACAGAACGCAAACGAATGGTCTGTGTGTAATTGTTGTCCGAAGTCTCCCGTTGTACACTATAGCAGTTCCATGCCGATAGCTGTAAGGAGGTGGATGATATGGTGGTTGAAAGTTGTAAAGGTAAAGCAGTCAACAATCCGAAGATTGGTTTGAACACCACAGTGCTTTACTAGGCATGGTCTTGTTTGGAGGTGGTATGCCGTTGCCTTCCTCCGACCTTCGAACTGACTTACCCAGCCAGTTGTAGGAGGACCTACAGTTTAACGTGGGTTCTGAACCACGGTGCTACTCGGCATTTTTCACATGAGCAATACTGCCAGAGGTGAAAGAAGTGGAAAGTGACAGATAAAAATCCTAGGACCTGGCGGAAATCGAACCCGCGACCTTTTGATTTGTAGTCTGGCACTCTACCACTGTGCAACCGAGGCGCACTGAAAGCTGTAAAATTAAAAAAAAAAAAAAAAAAAAAAAAAAAAAAAAAAAAAAAAAAAAAATATCTTACTGAAGGCCAGCGATGACGTTTGCGACTCTATAGCAAGGAGATTGCATACAGCGAAACGTAATGCCACAGACCATACATATCTTTGTTCTATGCGTGCTACAATGTATTCAGCTCTTTCTCTGTAAGAATAAGCATACGAATAAGGAAATATAATAAGAAATAAATAAAGCAGTAAAATAGAAATTTCTTTTAATAGATCTCTTTAAAATAATCGATTTGACGTTTCGCGTATTATCTATCATAATCAACCAACACGCGAGCTGAGCCGCGGGTTTAAGCTAGTACCTGATAAAATTGTCTGTAGAATGGAATCGTATCCGTTTCTGTGAATCGTGATTCATATCACCGTCAATTAGGACAGACTGATCGGAATAAATATACAGAAATCCAGTAATAAGTTGTGGGCCAGGAGACTCTTCAAACGGTTGAAAAAAATTATGCGTCGCTAATCAGCACAATCCATACATAATCATATGATTATATGTGAGTGCAACAGTAAAAAAGGAGATAAACGTTACTCTACAGCAACAGGGAATGATGTTTGTTGTTCACCATTGCCAACTACTATTAAGTAAACTGGACTAGTCTAATATGTAAAAGTGAGTATTTGTGTGTTCGTATTTTATGCGCGGTCGTACCGTTCAACTGACTGTGATGAAACTTTGTCAACATATTGCTTGCACTTTCGAGATGGTTATAAGTACCATTAAATGACTTTAAGACAAATATCAATAGAGATTTGACGTAATAAACAATGAAATGCGCGGAAAGTTGTTGTTTCTTGCGACGTCTGCTTCTAGACGACTGTACCGATTTCAACCAAATATTCCTTGCAAGACGTAACAAATGCCTTAGGGGTAAGAACTGCTTACGACAAATAATTCAGGATATATGACGTCATAAAAAATTATGTGGTTGAAAACTTGTGGCATCATGCGATATGTGAATAAGGACACTTTATTCATCCTAGAATCTTCATGACATTTTGGGCACTTGACCTTCAAAACAAGAGGAAGGTTATCTGTTACATAAAATTTTGGATGGTGCATGACAGAAGATACTTTACAGCTTCTACAGTTGTATTCCGAGCCTGATGAAATTTTTAATAATGATTGAACAATTCAGTTTATCAGTGCAGTGTTAATATATTCATATTACCTCTAATAATATCAATTAATTAACATGAATAAACAGTTAATTTTCCGATTTCGGCGAAGTTTCGAATGAAATAAAATTTCTGAAAATTCTATCAGCTCTCTCTGGAAGTTACTTTGCATGATAATGATCAAAGAAACATTTAAAACATAAATATTGTTCCCACCATGTGAATTTTATGTAAGAAATTTAAAGTAAGAATTATTTTTAAAAAATGTTTCAGTGGAAAACATACTTCTTTCAGATTTTTAAATGACGTTTTTTGTGACTGACAGCTTTGATGCATACCGAGCGTACCGGAAAATTTGGGTTAAAACCACCAGCAGAAGGATTTGTTGTTACCAGCGTATGGTTTCAATGCGAATTTGAAATATATATATAATAAAATTAATTTCTGTCTTTTTGTTCGCATTTTATGCACGGACATACCGTTCATTCTATTGCGATAACACTTAGTCAACTCATTGCTTACACCTGTGCAAACGTTAGAGGCATACTCAAATTCACTTCGTATAGTGCATGGCGGAGGGTGCTATACAATTAGAAATGTTCAAATGTTTGTTAAGCTTAAGGGACTTAAATGCGGGGTCATAAGTCCCTAAACTTACAAACTACTTACGAACTACCTTATACTAAAGACGGCACAAATATCATGCCCGAGGGGGGATCCGAACTCCCGACCGTAATGGGCTATACAGTTGGTTAATTCGTTTCTTACGCCTTCACGATGAAATGGCTGAACGAATATGAATGAAATTTGGAAAATAGTAAGTTTTAACGTGCATTAAATAATGGGCTACCTTTCGTAAGCCTCCGTATGGCGCGTCGCGGAGTATCTTAAGATGTGTCAATACACTCCCGGCCATTAAAATTGCTACACCACGAAGATGACATGCTAGAGACGCGAAATTTAACCGACAGGAAGAAAATGCTGTGATATGCAAATGATTAGCTTTTCAGATCCCTCACACTGAAACACGTCCACTGATTGTGTGGTCGTGTTGCATTTTGATTTATTCTTTAACCTAAAGTGTTTCTGCATCAATAATGTTATCTATCAGAGGATTATTCTTTTTTTAATGATCAATGCCCGGCCGGCCGCGGTGGCCGCGGGGACTGAGCCGCTCCAGTCACGGTCTGCACGGCCACTACGGTCGGGGGTTCGAATCCCCCCTCGGGCATGGATATTTGTGCCGTCCTTAGTATAGGGTAGTTCGTAAGTTTAGGGACTGATGACCCCGTAGTTAAGTCCCACAAGCTTAACAAACATTTGAACATTTTTTGAACAATGCTCCATATTTATTTATGTTTGCCCCATATTTATAAATGTTTCCAACCGTGTGATTGAACTTGTTTGTTTATGTGAATGTGAATGTGTGCTCTTAATATTGATTGACTGCCGCGCATTGGCTTAGAATCGCCGCCTTCCGCTTTCGGCCTCGTTTTGCTGTAGTTACGTCTGCGCTGGCGTCTGCTGGCTGGCCACAGACAAGCTTGCTTGGCAAGGTGGCGAGGTGGCCGTGTTGTTAGTGTCGTACCTACTTAATCCTGGAAAATAGAGGTGACAGGAGACCTCTCTGGGAGCGGTTGTAGAGTAAATTGTCTTGCACAGGTAGCAAGGGTTGGTAAACACTAGTCTCTGAACGCACTCTGCCTCGCTTTTAGCGCACTTTACATCCGGTGTATAGTTGTGGGAGGTTTTTCTGAGGACTTAGAGCTGGAGTCTTTACTCTTCATTCTGGCTCAGACGACTGTGGAAGTAAGTACTCCGCCGAATCATGCTGAGGGGAAGGCATGCTATTAGGACTTTTCTTTTTTTGTGATCAGGTAGTTTTAGAGTGATAGTTCTCTAGAGCAATTCTTTCGCCATGCGAGGCGAACTGTTTCTTAATTTACAGAACTCAAGTAAATTCTGTATAAATTTATTATTTGCAATGACTGTCAGCAGAATTTAGAATCGGTGGGTTCAGGAAGGCAATACGGAACGCCATGCTGGATCCCAACGGCCTTGTATCACTAGCAGTCGAGATGACAGGTATCTTATGCGCATGACTGTAACGGATCGTGCACCCACGTCTCGATCCCTGAGTCAACAGATGGGGACCTTCGCAAGACAACAGAAAGGAGAAAGGAGAAAGGAGATGAACAGAGGGAGGGGAGGAGGAAATGGACGGAAAAAGGTACAGGAGGAGACGGGGGAAGAACAGGTGAACAGAGGGAAGGAGAAGGAGGGAAAGGGGGAGATTAATCAATGGAAGACTGGAACCCTCATGAATATTGATTTCTGTCATTCTTAATTTAACAAGTGAACACTTTCAAAATTCAAATGTTATTTGCACAATTATTTCTCCAGCGGCAACAACGCGCCGGGTACCAGCTAGTGGAATATAAATCCTTGATTCTCTTACGTGAAAATCGGAAAACTTAGCATCCTTATTGGGCCTTTTTGGGACGCCGGGACAAACAGCGAAAAATAGGTAATTTTCCAGCTAATCGGGACGTAAGGAAACCACAGAAACTAAGTCATCCATTAGAAACCACCCCAAGATTACGTCGCTTTTCGAGAATAAGCAATAGCAGCGGAAAGTAGAAGAAGTAATTTGACTGAAGAACTGAGGAATACAACTATGTATTCATATAATATTATAAAACTACAATTGTTCAATTTGGCTGGGCTGCAAGAAGTGTGTAACGTTTAAATGTTTACCTTGTACTGAGGAATAGGTATAGTACGCCAACTCTTCTGATTAGTATAGAGATAGGCCAAGGACTATCCAGATAATTTTACCCATTAACTCTGTGATGAATAGAAACTGTGATATGGATCCTTCAATGACACTCTGCCTTTTCGAACATACCAGTATCTTAGACTGGCGTACACGGTATGTTACCCACACTCTTAGCAATCGATAGCAGCAGGTGAAGAAACCACAAACATTATTTTCGGTATTTCTCTATCTGCAGTATGGGTGATTCCTATCAGATAATGGAAAACGCAGTGATAAAATTCTGGCAGTGCGACAGGTTCACACGGTGCTATTATGGAAGTCCCTCATAGTCTTTATTATAACTGTTGCGTTTTGTAAAATAGCAACTATTACAGTAAAGTTGTTATTAAATCCCATTTAATGCTCCTGCTTGATACCATGCTGTCAACACGTAAATAATCTTGCGAATGATCATTGTAACAGCAACTGTAATGTCTTACTTCAGACGTTAACAGCCTCATTACACAATTCCATATTAAAATGGGAAGATGAATACGTCTTGTGAGGTGCTACTGACAGTGAAAGATGGAACGCTTACATCTGTTGGCAGATCACGCAGCTGCCTGGACTCCTGAACGGTGTGAGTACTGTATTTATTATAAGATGCGTGAAGCACTCGCCCACGAGGTGTCGGTGTAACGACACGCCCAACATGGCAGCGACACCGCATTACCAGACAACATCCCGGCCACCTTCGGAAAGACGCAGAAGCTACTGACTAACGGCCGGCTGCGAGTGATCGAGTATTGCCGGCACTACATCAGATACATATGTCCTCCGTGTACGGAGAAGGCTGATCTCAGAGGCAAACAACTGCACTCTCTGACTTACAAAACACCTGCTGGTGATACCTACACAATCTGATAAGTACGTCAACTTTTTAAAAATATTAAAGGCCCTGTTACCTTCATTTAAGGCATACACGATGATATTTTCATGCCGAGTCTTCACTCGCTCTATTACTCAACATGTAGTTTCAGTCAAAAAAATCTACGAAAGCAGTCAGGCATTAGTGAAGGTACTGAGTACCAGTCTCACTAGCCGGAGTTGCTCGGGTATTTATTTATTGAGGTTTTCTGTTATTCAGTCTCCTCTTCCATCTTCCATCTACTAATATCCTCCACGATTTTGAAATCATTATCAGCGCATCTACATACCCCAGATGTCATATAATCCAAATCGACTTTTTCCTCTAATAAAACCCCAAGTTATTCCAAGCATGTGTGTCAATGTTTACCTCTCTATCTACATTATTCCATGAATTATTAAGTTTTCAAATTTATACTATCTTTTTGATCTTGCGGTACTATACAGGGTGAGTCACCTAACACTTGCACCGCAAATATTGCGAAAACGGAAAGTGCGAGTGATGTGCGGTTTTCGGCTTTCATAGAATGGATTGTTAGTCAGGGGCTCGTATCTTTAGCTAACAAACAGATTGTAATATTACTTAGAAACTGTACTTTTATGCAAACATACAGTTTTTTAAATGGTACAATGGTTGTTTCTATCATGCACTGGAATTTTTGACAACAACTGTGTGCAAAGAATTTTGAATGCCATTTTTATCACTTTAGTTTGGCAGCTACAACCGTTCAAAGTTTCGGGGGCGGAGGCTGCGGTAGCTTAGTTGATTGGCCGAATGGCTAGTCCCTGGGACACGGCCAACAGTCTCGTGACCACCAGCCAGTCAAATACACTGTCGTAGCCTCCGCGCCGAACTTTGAATGGTTGCACCTGCCAAACTAAACGTGATAAAAATGTCATTCAAAATTCTTTGCACACCGCTGGTGTCAAATATACCACAGCCTGATAGAAATAACCATGATTACCAAAGTTGAAAACAGATGACAACACAAGAAATTCATCGACTTCTCTAAACAGATCTGGCTGCATCTTCCACAACATCAAATCCCGTTTCAGTAATGTAACTGAACATTGATAATGTGTCATGTGTGTGATGAAAACTATGTTGTATTTGTAGCTTCGTACTTACGGAGGTTTTTGCTACAATCTGCTTTACATATTATCAAACAGTTCGTTTATCCATTTGCCTGACTGTTTTTTGCTGATGAACTTATAGCTTTGAGTCAGTTATCCAACTGAAAAGGTATTTTTATTCGCAAATATATTCTCTTTTGTGTTTTCTGAGTCAGTTATGTAGTTGACAAATTTTTATATTCCCCTTTTGGGTTTGATAATTGTTTTACGATTCAAGTAGCACACGAAAAACCTATTGCTGTGCCTCAAACGATCTGGGTGATACCCATGAAGGGCATATGTTTATCTTTCAGATGCACAAAAATCTATGAGGACGTTATAAGTAATTATAGAGGTTTTTCCGCTGAGTGCACCAGAAAAGAACACTTGTGTTAATAACATAATAGAAATGCACAAAGATAAAATGTTCAAATGTTTGTAAATCTATCGGACCAAACTGCGTGGTCATCAGTCCGTAGCTTACAAACTACTTAAACCTAGGTAAACAAACCTAAGGACAAACACACACACCCATGCCCTAGGGGGGACTCGAACCTCCACGGCGAGCAACCGCGCGCTCCGCAGTGAGACGCTTTAGACTGCTCGGCTACTCCACCGTGGCACAAAATGTTCAAATGTTTGTTAAGCTTAAGGGACTTAACTAAGGGGTCATCAGTCCCTAAACTTACAAACTACTGACGAACTAGCTAAGACTAAGGACGGCACAAATATCCATGCCCGAGGGGGGATTCGAACCCCCGACCGTAGTGGCCGTGCTGACCGTGACTGGAGCGCCTCAGTCCCCTCGGCCACCGCGGCCGGCAACGCGGCACAAAGATAACATTTGCGCATGTAGCTTCAAATATGAGTTATAACAGTTTTTAAACATTTTTAATAAAGAAGACGAGCAGTACTGAAAGCATCCCGCCTACTAGTTGCTTCTTATTTCAGGAAGGAATGGACTAACGAAAGTGATAGCAGGTGTTTCTACTCGCCTTGAATCAGTTTCCTTTCCAACAACTCTCACTCACTGCGTCCCATGCTGGCTGCAGGTGTCTTATACGAACCAGGAACAAATACTGAGTCCGCGATCACGAGTATAAAACAGTAAAAGGAGAAGTAATATAACTAGCGCAACGTATAACGACTTTAGGAAATGGATCCACCGAGCATGCAGAGCGAGAAGAGATGTTGTCATGGGCTTTACAAGATCATAAACACATCGTCAAAGCAGGTGTATGTGCACACAACAGACAACTTATTTGGTGACTAGGAGAGGGATTTGGCAGTGCAATTTAGGGGCAATCATGGAGATAAATTTAGTTTTAACAGGAGATTTTAAAACGAGATTAAATTATTAGTCTCGCAACTTTCAAATACAATTTACATTCGTTATACATTGAAATATGCAACCTCCCTAGCTCGGTATTAATTGATAAACAGTGCTATTAGGACGCCGTATAAAATTATAGAACCACAGATAGTGATGTGGCCATGCTTTTATTGACGCGTTTCGATAAAAATCATCTTCAGAATCGTGGAAGGGGGTTTACATAATCAAAATGTATGGCGTCAAGGCCCTGCTGAATGTAATGTTCAGCAGGGCCTTGATTTTTTATCGAAACACGTCAATAAACGCATGACCACATCACTATCTGTGGTTCTATAATTTTACACGGCGTCGTAATTGCACTGTTCATCAATTAATACTGATATGGGCGCATACCTCATTAACGACTTTATGTCACGTCTGGAAATCCCTAGCTCGCTGACACAATCCGCCTCTTTAGGTGAGTTGGAGGAGAGTCAGAAGGTACTACAAACACAAACTTTTAACACATACGGAGACCTAAATCAAGATATAGAATATGAAATGGAATTAACATTTAGCAGATCAGAAACGAATCTTATTCGGGAAGTAATACCATGATTTCAGTAGCATTCCCCACGAGTTCTCTATATTGACCTAAGGTCGACCCATGTGTACATTAACGTGCCTAACTTTAAATTCTCAACAAAGAAGTCGCTTTGAGTAATCTTAAGGCTGGACCGCAGCACACAGCGTGTCTACTCAGCAGATTACCGACGCAGAGTGCCGGTTTTAAACAGAAACTGTGCCAGCGGCCGGCTAGGGAACCTGGAGGTGGGAGTTGCCAACCCCGGAGGGTAGACCTGCCCAGTGACTATACTGTTAAGTTGGTAGGGAAACATGCGTAGGACGGAGTCTCTCTGACGACTATTGAAGGGAATTTGAATCCAGGGAACCACAACTGTTGACTGACTCTCCCCTTAGGATAAGGTACAGAGCGAACTGTATCACCCAGGTACACTAAACAATTGATACAACCAACCTTTTGCTGTCCTGCACCGAAGGCAGAGGCAAGAGACAAAAATGAACTGATACACAGTGGCATAACAAACTGTCAGCACAATAACTGAAGTTCAGTAATGAAAGAAATAGACAATAGTTGAAAGCGGGTCCAATTGACCCCTTTTAATACATACAAAAAGCATTTGGCATGGAAGCAACTTTTCCAAATGTGAATATTACTTTGAACATTTTATTAACCACGGCATTTTCAAATGCGTCAGAGGAACTCACATTTTCTTGTTTCAGAAGAATAAAGAAATTACCTTTGGAGTTCATTGTCAGATGAACGATTAGTTAACCTGGCTATGTTATATAGAGGGAACAAATTACTTAAACATAATCATTGTGAACAGAGTGAACTGATAAATTTTCGAAACTAAAAACTTGATTTTTTTATACTTTGAACTTTTAATTTCACGCAAACTGGTAATCTTGACATTCCGTTACAGTTTTTTTAAAAATAAATATGTGTATAATTCATAGTAGAATGTAGCTATTTAAAAATCTACTGATGTGTTTTATATCCTTCATTCTCTGTCCCCTACTTCTCTTTTCTTATAGTGAGCTACATATTTTATCCTGCGTTCTGGGCCCCAAACTGACTAAATCCGCGTCTGAATAAAGGACCTTCTTTTCTGTGTGTTCGGAATTCGCTACAATTGTTCCTGTTGCAGGTCAGTTGCCACTCAATTTACGGTGAAGAGCCTCCCGTTCTTCGCTACAGTTTTCAAGCACTGCCACTTCTTTGCCTAGCCCCGCGTCAGTCAGGTAGAGCACCACTGAACTTGGGATGATATCTGCTGGTGCCGGTACTTCAACACGTTCCGTCCTAGAGGCAGCCAACGTACTCGGCCGAGTGCTGGCTGGCGGTTCACGGTGAACGAGATCGCGGGCGCGCTGATTCATTACCTGGGTTTAATTCAGTAATTTATTGCGAAGACAAATTACTATTTGCATATAGATGAATAGTCGCGAACGCGCCGTCATCGCCCGGCAGGCGCCAAGTCCCGGCTGAAATACGGCGGCCAGCCGCGTCCGTGCTGGCTGTTGTGGCGAGCGCGGATCCCGTAAACCGGCACAAAGAAATTAGCGCTTAAATCACCGCGAACACTGCAAGGTCATACAGCTGGTAGCGCCAGGTTTCATATTTTTTAATAAAAAGAACTGTAAATTGTCAATTTTCCACACTAGAAAGTTGTGTGGCCAATAGCGCCGGAAGAGTGCATTACCATGCTAATTAGTATTTCTGATCGTTTCCTTTGAATATTCTGCAAGTAGTGACTGTAAACAGTGGCGTTTGCTGATCAGGATCTTACGGCGTTGGCAAAGAAGAAGTACTCAATTATGTTTTACACTTTAGCTCTCGTTTTCTGAAAATCAAAGGAAACTCATTGTTGAATCTCTCTAGTAGTTAGTGGTGGCTGAAGTGAACGTCACCAGAGTCTCAATTGGAGCAAAAAAAAAAAAAAAAAAAACACCGCACCGACTACACAAAGTGTGTCGTCCTATTTGGCGGCCGGCGGATGAGTTGACTGCAGGGATGCAGGGGGGGGGGGGGGCGGGGATGGGCAGACCATGGATGTATGGGGGTTCCATGTGTGTCCCATTGCTAGCAAAAATGTACAAATGTTTGTAGAGCTTATGGGACTTAACTACGGAGTCATCAGTCCCTAAGCTTACAAACTACTTATAAACTAGCTAACACTAAGGACGGCACAAATATCCATGCCCGAGGCGGGATTCGAACCCCCGACTGCAATGGTCGTGCACACCGTGACTGGCGCGCAGCAGTCTCCTCGGCCACTGCGACCGGCCCATAGCTCGCGGCGTGTTGTACATGATTTTGCAGTATTCCTACAGTTTTTGATTACTATCGGTGAAGCTGAATTAGATCAAACTAACGGTTGAAAATAATTTCAGTTGTCATTTTATTACCGAAATTAAATTTTAAAAAAAGCAAAAATGTAATCCTCAGACGGTGTGGTGGTTGGATACGAAATAGAGGTAAATTCGAGTCGGATCCAGTCCGCTCCTTCTTCGAAGAGGTTTGTGTGGATATACGTACACAGTAAGTAATATTATTGAATAATACAACTTATTCATAGTATGTTACTTGACAAAAATCTTTTTTGTAAAAATACCACGCAACCGTTAACCTTTGATGGCCGTCAAACGCGAATCAAAGAACTTCCAGAAAATAGAACACAGTTGCTGTCTTTTTTGACGATATATAAAGTTAAAATGAAATGTTTGCAGAAATAGAAAGGAATATCCTCACTAGGATTACCAGTCACACACAAATCTTCTGTGGCAGACTAAGGGCCTTGAGAAATAAGGGGGTTGGAATTTAGTGGCAACTGTTTATTCACAACCGATACAAAAGCGTTACATGTTTGCACCTGTCACTGTCCTTCAAAGTAGTCACCAGCGTTCTGTAGAACCCCGTTACCAGCTATGTGGAAGGTGTAGTATACCGTTAGCAGAGCCTGTTCTGTTGATGGTGCGAATGGAGCGGTCTACCACCTGTCGAATCTCTGGTACAGTTCTGAAGCAAAAGCCACGAAGTCCGGGGAGGATGGTGGATGGTACAGTACTTTCCAGTCCTATCGACCGAACAGAGCAGCCAGAGCTTGCGCTGAATGTTCCTACCCATTGTCGTGCAAAATGATGAGTGGGTTGCGCAGTAACTGCTGCAGATGATGCTCCAATACTGTGCACGGACGGTTTCTGTTGTTCCTGTTTCAAAAACATAGTGACATCGTTACGTTAGACCGCTCGCTCACAAGTGAGTGTGTTACCCTCGATTGTGGGCACACCGGTGACGTGAGACGAGCGAGTCCATTTGCTCGGAGGTGAGGTAGGTATGTAAACAACGTGTGGTATCAGCGATAGTAGTAGACTCCATTGCATAGTGTCTCCTCTGCTGTGTTGCCAGTGTTTAATTTCCAACCCTTGCACACAAGTGTAGTCAAGCAGAGAGCAGCCCACCGAGGCGTTGTGAAGGGAAACGATGCCCGGTGCGCTATGGCCGACTGGCGCATAGAGACGGCGCATGCGCAAGGACACTCGCACAGTGGGGGAGACATCGGCGAAGGCGTGCTGCGTTCTGCCAGGGGCCAGGACGGCGGGAGTGGAGTTCAACCATTATGGAAGGAAGGAAGGAAGCTTGGAGTTTAACGTCCCGTCGACAGCGTGGTCATTAGAGACGGAGCTTACGCTCGGAGTGTTTGGGGAAGGATGTGGAAGGAAATCGGCCGTGCCCTTTCAAAGGAACCATCCCGGCATTTGCCTGGAGTGATTGAGGGAAATCACGGAGAACCTAAATCTGGATGGCCGGAGTTGGATTTGAACCACCGTCCTTCCGAATGCGAGTCCAGTGTCTTACCACTGCGCCACCTCGCTCGGTAATAACAATTATGGCAAAACGTGTCTTACAGTATAATCAATGCTCAAATGTTTGTAAATCTATTGGACCAAATTGCGTGGTCATCAGTCCGTAGCTAACAAACTACCTAAACTAATGTAAAGTAACCTAAGGACAGCACACACCGCCATGCCCAAGGAAAGAATCGAACTTCCGACGGCGAGCAAATGCGCGCTCCGCAGCGAGGCGCCTTAGAACGCTCGGCTGCTCCACAGCGGCTACGGATTATCAAGACGATTCACAGACGTAATGTACCTTCCACGGATTACAGGGCCCGATCGAGAACATTGGAACACACAACAGCCCGGCATATCATTTAGCGTCCCCCCCCCCCCCTGTGCTCTTCATACGACTTATAAGAATAAATCTAAATAATCGTCATATACAGGATTTTTCGCTGCTTGTAGAGGACGACGTAAGAAATGTTCTTATAGCTGTAGTTTGTTTTTCATTATACTTCCATTCCTCCGCTTTTCTTTTTCTATAGTATACGCCGGATGGTTTCTTTCTTTTTAGACGTATTTTCGACAGTTGGTTGGCCCTTGGGAGCACAGGAAAACTACGGTCTCAGCATAAAAGTATTAATCAAGCCGACACAAAACAATGTACTATCTCGGAGCACGACGCAGCCGGCCGCGGTGGTCAAGCGATCTGCTGCGTGTCACACACGGTCTGCACGGCCGTTAGGTCGGGGGTTCGAATCCCCCCACGGGCATGGATGTTTGTGCCGTATTTAATACAAGCTATTTCATAAGTAGTTTGTATGTTTAGTGACTGATGACCCAGTAGTTAAGTCCCGTACTACAAACATTTGAATATTTTAGCACGACTCAACGCTGCAGTCTGAAATGAAGTGTTGCTGTCACATGGTTTGGATGTCATTACTTTTGTCTGCACAGTGGGGAAGGCGCGTCACTGCGTGTCTGTAAACAGTTGATTCCTCATTACTGAACATTGTTGAAGAGCAAGGTATTGACATACGAAGAGCAGTTGTGTGTCATTACTCAAAATTCAGAATAACCCTTTCGCAACTGAACGATCGCTTTTACGCTTAATTTAAACCTACATGTGGTCACTGAAATGAGACCAGATGAAAATTTGCACCAAGCTGTTTGAGAATGTGTGCTTACGAGCCGTTACCGATTTCAGTATCATGTGCTAGTTCCTGTTACTGTATTTGAAAAGAGGGTTTTTCGTTAGATTAATTTTCTGTAGATCGTTAAGAGAATATAATGAGAATTGTAAATACAGTATGAATAAATTTTCTGACATCCTGCAAAACAGTATTGATTTGGTTACGAACTAGCTTTCGACGAGTCCATCCCTAGGTTACAACTGAATGTCGAAAAACAGAATCTGTTTGTATATATATATCATTTGATAACTTTTTTCTTTCTATAATTCCAAATGAACCAAACCGCTAAGTTAATTGGCCCTTAGATATACACACAACTTACACAATCTTATGCTGAGGACAAAACACAGACCTATGTCTAAAGGAGAACTCTTAACATTCGGTGGGAGCGGTTGCGCTATCCTTGGATATGAGACCTCAAATTAATTTAATGCACAATTTAAAGAGTTACAGTATTACTTACACGGACAGTAAACCATGAGGCACAGAGTGCCAACAAAGGGGAATATTACATGTTTACGACATGCAGTTTTTTTTCTTTGTCCTTTTTTTCTTGATTTTATCCATTTGAATATAGCTTTAGAAAGGCTGCACCTGTGAGATCAATAAATATAAATTACACCTCTATTACCAGTCACAAAATTTTGTTTTGTTTAGCACGACGCGTTTCGGGAAACAATTCCCATTTTCAAGTGCGTTTTTGCGCTCTCCCATTTTAGTTGCCGTGTTTCCGATATGTGAGGTTCTGAATTATTTTGTTGTGTTTAATGTAATGATTAAACGCATGAATTTTCGTTATTAGTCGGTCTTTATACGTAGTAAATGGCAAAATTTTTTGAAAAACGTCTACTTAATTTCTTGATTGTTCATATCTACATCTACATAGATACTCTGCAAGTCACATTGAAGTGCATGGCTGAGGGTTAATCGAACCAATTTTATGATATTCATCTATGGTTCCGATCTCTAATAATTCGTGGGAAACAGGAACACTTAAATCTTTCTGGTTTCTATCTGATTATTATTATTATTATTATTATTATTGTTGTGACAATGCCTCGCTGCGTATGTGGGTGCTAACAAGATATGTTCGCATTCGGAAGCGAAAGTTGGCGAAGAAATTTCGAAAAAATAGATCTCGAGGTTACGAATTACGCCTTTCTTTCAATGGTTTCGTGACACTCTATCCCCTGTATCAGATAATATAAAACGAATTACCTTTCTCTGAATTTCCTCTAAATAGATTGTCAGTCCCACCTGGTGTGGATCCCACAATGTGTAGCAATATTCCAAAATAGAACACACTAGTGTAGGCAGTTTCTCTAGTACAACTGCTTTATCTTCTTAGTGTTCTACCAATGAAACGTAGTCTTTCGTTCCCTTTCCTTACAATATATTCTATCTTTTCTTTCCAATTTCAGTTGTTCGTATTTGTTGTTCCTTGGTATTTACTTGAGAGGCAGATTGCGTTTTTATCAATTTCAAGAAGGCATTTGACGCGCTGCCACACTGCGGGATGCCAACGAACATACGAGTGTAAGAAATAGGTTCACAGATTTGTGACTGGCTGGAAGACTTCCTAAGTAATAGAACACAGTACATAATTCTTGACTGCGAGTGTTCATCACAGACGAGTGTATCGCCAGGCGTGTCCCAGGGGCGTGTGATAGAACCGCTATTATTTTCTAGCTACATAAATGTTCTGATGTACAGCGTAACTTCTAATTTGCGGCTGTCTGCTGATGATACTATGGTGTATGGGAGGGTGTCATCTTTAATTGACTGTAATAGTATACAGGATGACTTAGACAAAATTTCTAGCTGGTGTGAAGAAAAGCAGCTAGCCCCAAATGTAGAAAAATGTAAGGTGGTGTGCATGAGTAGAAGAAACAATCCCATATGGATGACTTCACACTTATCGTTTATTGAAGGTCAGCTGCCAATTTTTGCACCATGCTGATATCTAATCTAAACAATTTTGCAGGTGCTTTTTATATTCTGGTGACTTTACTAACCGATAAATGACAGCATCATCCATGAACACTCAAAGAGAGCTACTCTGTTTGGGAAATCGTTTACAAATACAAGGAACAGCAGAGGCCCTATAACACACATCTCAAACATCACACCTAACATTTTGTGCAAATTATATATACATGTTTACTGAACAAACGTACATATATAAAAGGTTACGAAGATGGTTTCACATGAAGTTAACAAAGATGGAGTAATACGTTCTTCCTACAGTTCGATACATTTTGAAACAAGATGATTTTACTTCATAATTTTGCCTGTGATTTGTTTATGGCTATTTGCAATGGAGCTTATTTCTTTTTGTTAGCATTTTATATAAGTATATTGTCTATCGTCGAAAGAATTTAATTGATTCAGTTTCCAGTTTTTAGTATAGTATTTTATTTTCATATTTCTTGTGAATATACACTACTGGACATTAAAATTACTACACCAAGAAGAAATGTAGATGATAAAGGGCTATTCATTGGACAAGTATATTATACTAGAACTGACATGTAATTACATTTTCAAGCAATTTGGGTGCATAGATTCTGAGAAATCAGTACCCGTAATAACTGGCCTTGATACGCCTGGGCATTGAGTCATACAGAGACTGGATGGCGTGTACAGGTACAAATACGCCTGAGAATTGAGTCATACAGAGACTGGATGGCGTGAACAGGTACAGATACCCATGCACTTCCAACACGATACCACAATTCATCAAGAGTAGTGACTGGCGTATTGTGACGAGCCAGATGCTCGGCCACCATTGACCAGACGTTTTCACTTGGTGAGAGATCTGGAGAATGTGCTGGCAGCAGTCGAACATTTTCCGTCCCCAGAAATGCCCGTACAGGACATGCGATCGTGCATTATCCTACTGAAATGTAGAATTTCGCAAGGATCGAATCAAGGGTAGAGGCACGGGTCGTAAAACATCTGAAATGTAACGGCCACTGTTGTTCAAAGTGCCGTCGATGCGAACAATAGGTGACCGAGACGTGTAACCACTGGCACCCCACAACATCACGCCGAGTGATACGCCAGTATGGCGATGACGAATACACGCTTCCAATGTGCGTCACCGCGATGTTGCCAAACACTGATGCGACCATCATGATGCTGTAAACAGAACCTGGATTCATACGAAAAAATGACGTATTGCCATTTGTGCACCCAGGTTCGTCGTTGCGTACACCATCGCAGGCACACCTGTTCGTGATGCAGCGTCAAGTGTAACCGCAGTCATGGTCTCCGAGGTGATGCTCCATGCTGCTGCAAACGTCGTCGAACTGTTCGTGCAGATGGTTGTTGTCTTGCAAACGTCACCATCTGTTGACTCAGGGATCGAGACGTGGCTGCACGATCCGTTACAGCCATGCGGCTAAGAAGCGTGTCATCTAGACTGCTCGTGATACGAGGCCGTTGGGATCCAGAACAGGGTTCCGTATTGCCCTCCTGAACCCACCTATTCAATATTCAGTAACAGTCATTGGATCACGAGCAACGCGAGCAGCAATGTCGCGATACGATAAACCGCACTCGCGATAGGCTAGAATCCGACATTTATCAAAGTCGAAAACGCATTTCTCTTTCTTACACGAGGCATCACAATAACGTTTCACCAGGCAACGCCGGTCAACTGCTGTTTGTGTATGAGAAATCGGTTGGAAACTTTCCTCATGTCAAGACGTTGTAGGTGTCGCCCCCAGCACCAACCTCGAGTGAATGCTCTGAAAAACTAATCATTTGCATATCTCAGCATCTTATTCCTGTCACCTGTCAGTTAAATGTCGCGTCTGTAGCACGTCATCTTCGTGGTGTACCAATCTTAATGGCCAGTAATGTACTTCCAGTTCTTCAAACAAATCAATTTTATGTCCTTTATTTAGTCAGTGACGTACTTAACGTTCTGCTCAATTTTGGTATTGTGTATGTGTGTTGCTACTGCTGTTGTTGTCTGTCTGTTTTGTGTGTAGGCTCTGACGTGTTTCCCTTGGGCGTCGTCGGAGCCCCACTCTGCATTCTGTCCAAAATAAGCACTTTCGCCGCATGTACCTCACGCGGGCCCTGACTGACTGACAATAATAAGTGCTTAATTTTATTTTGTGTGCGCATGACTCTTAAGAGAGGCCACGGAAACTAGTTTAAGCTCAACTCTTCACGGTTTTGAGAGCAGTTTGAATCAGAAATAGGCTTCTGTTGATCAGATAGACATCTGGAGATTATTAATAAACATCTTTCAGGAATTTGTTTGTAATACGAAGCATGTCCACGACACTTCATGAAATCACGATAGCCGCACGGGAATGGGCGCGTGGTCTATGGTGCCATGCTACGCATAGTACGGCCGCTTCCGCATGGGTGTGTATGTTTGCCCTAGCGTAAGTTAGTTTGATTAGTTTGCAAGTCTATGGGGCGATAACCTCAGCAATTTGGGTGACGATGTACCAGCTTCCATGGATGATGGAAAGGTGTAACTGTATCAGTTTCGGTTATTGTATGATGGGGTCGATTCGACCTAGTCGAGAGGTACGAGCGACAATTAGGTTCCGCCTCATCACCGCCCAGCTATCTTAAGGACCCCCAACGTCGCGTCACTTAGAAGTGTAAAATTCCCACTGAATGTTCCCCAATGCTCGCAGACAGTTTTCCCTGTTGATGGGCTAGTGACGGCACACATTGTGTTGATCACAAAATATTGTTGCAGAAGGTCGAATATTATGGAATAAGAGGAGTAGCGCACAGCTGGTTCACCTATTACTTTAATAACAGACAGTAGAAGGTAACGCTTTGCAGTGTTGAAAATGGCTATGACGTAGTCACAATGGGGCACAGTTAAGTGTAGGGTGCCGCAGAGGTTTATTTTGGGACCGCTGCTGCTTCTTCTTAGCGTGTCGATGACAACCAGTCAAATAAAATTTAATTGATCAGTAAGTTGCACTGCTGCCGGGCTTGTTGGTGCCAGATCCTGTTACGTCGCGATGCCTGAGGAGATGGTGTAAACGGGGCACGGGAGGAGGTGGTTCATCGTCTGCACAGCCCCACAGACACAGGACGTGTCTTCGTTGTCGCAGAGGCCCTATTTTATCATGGCAGCTTCACTTCGGCCAATTCCCACGCGTAGACGATTGAGTCATCTCCATGTTGACCGGGGGAGATTGCTACTTGGGAGAAAGTGCTCCTTCGGTGGTAGCTATTGTCTTTGAGCTCCTTCCCGCTAATGTTGAAGTCTCCCTTCAGCCTTTGACTTCGTTAAAGAGGTGGTCCTTGATATCAAACTGTTCCTGCTGTGAAGGCGTTGAGAGACGGGTTCATGCCCATGAAGTGGGTACCTGTAGTCAGCGTTGACTCTGTTCCTTTCGAATTTTGCGGTTGCTGTCCGTCTGACGTCGGGTGGTGCTAACTCTGCCACAACTTGGATCTTCTCTATTGGGGTTTGTGTCAAGCAGCCTGTCACTTGGCGGCAAGTTTGGTTAAAGCAGTGTCAATCTGTTTGGAGTGGAACGACTGATACCACACAGGGGAAGCATATTCTCCTGCCGAGTAGCACAGGTACCGAGGAAGCACATGTGGCGTTGGCTGCCCAGCTTGTGCCGTAAGCTGTTTCAGGATATTATCTCGAGTCTTCATTCTGACACTGACACAATGCTAAGAGGAGTTCCTAGCCATGAGACTTTTAACCTGCAGTTGGCATGTTTGTTGCGGAGGTGGAAAGCGCTGACTACTGTTTTGCTGGGGTTTGGCTTCAGTCATTTAGCTGCATAATACTTTCCCAGCTGGTCGAGAACAGACGAAAGATGTCTTTCAACGCCTTCAATCCCTTATAATTTTAAATTATTTTTGTTTGCTGATGATACCAGCTCGGTAGTGAAGTATGTTGTTTGTAATATTGAAGCAGTGTCAAATAATGCAGTTAAAAAGATAAGTTCATAGCCTGTAGAAAATAAATTGATGTTCCAACGGACTAAAATTCAGTTTTTACAATTTCTAACACATAATTTAAGAAAAGATGACATTATGGGACATAAAGGGCATGGGATAAGTCAAACTGAACAATTCAAATTTTTAGGCCTTCAGATAGATAGTAAGTTGTCGTGGACAGCCCGTGTTCAGGATCTTGTTCAAAAACTAAATTCTTCTTAAGTTTGACCTTTGTCGTACTATCGATTCTTGAGTAATCAACCTGGCTTCGGTTTCCCGATGAGTTTTGTCTTCTCTAGCTTCAAGGCGACAACTCTTCTTTATTTACCATTAGAAAAGTATTTGAAATATGATAATTTTCAACTAGAAGTGTAGTCTTTTATGTTTACTTTCTTTCACTTATGACCTACTGCGTTATTTTTTGGGCTACATCGACTGACACTCAAAGGATATTTTTGTCACAAAAAATGTTCAAATGTTTGTATAGCTTATGGGACTTAACTACGGGGTCATCAGTCTCTAAACTTACAAACGACTTATGAACTAGCTGACACTAAGGACGGCACAAACATCCATGCCTGAGGGGGGATTCGTACCCCCGATCGTAGCGGCCGTGCAGACCGTGACTGGCGCGCCTCTGTCCTCTCGGCCACCGCGGCCGCCTTTTTGGCACAGAAACGGGCCGTTCGAACAGTATGCGGTGTTAAGTTCGCGAACGTCGTGTCGACTCCTTTTCAGTAATCTGGGAATTCTGACACTGGCGTCACAATACCAGTGGCGTAGCTACTACACCAAAGGCCCCGGGGCAAAAATGACGTTGGGGCCCTCTCTGAACTAAAACTATACCACAGGCGCCGACTTCTTGGGGTATGCTGAGTGGCGTTTCGCATAGGAGGGAGGTGGTTGCCGGCCTGCAGTCCCGGCAGGTATTTTTAAAAAAAAGAAAAAAAAAAGTACAGAAATCATTTTCAGAGTTTTCTTCTTCTTAGACATGCATATCAGATAATGATGTGCCTGTATTGTAATACTGTGTTCATTATCGCAAAAACTAACATCGGGTGGTCTTCCTGCCTTCTTTCTTATGCAGATTTATTTTCTATTTCAGTATTACGAAAATAGTACATAACCGCTTCTGCTGTCATACCATGTCTGTCGATACCAATAGATTTACAACCCATTCTTACATCATACACCAACTCAGTAAACAGGATGAAAAATGTCACGACTTAACACTAACACGATACCTTGAAGACAATTGACTTGTAAGAGAATACATAAACGTTAAATTAGTAGTATACACATTTTCATCGTATCATACCAAACCCACTTCATTTCTTGTTATTTAATACAACAATTAAAGGTTACCGCCTTCAGTTTACGATATTGAACTTACAAGCAGCAACATTCGGACTATTTAGAAAATGATCTCTTCACTCACATGTCAACATGAATTTTAATGCCTACGAATTCAATTACCGTTGTTTGATAATGTTTTTACAGCAGTGTATTAGAAAAGCCAGCCGCCCATCAATGAAATGAGAGAGTCGAATTTAATTTCAATCAATAAATATAACGTAAAGAAAAAAATAATACCAAAATTTTCCGAGCATACCCACTCAAATTTTGGGGTATGCTTGAGCGATCGAAAATATGGCCCCCTGCCGCGAATCAAACCATGAACAGTATTTTCACACAATGCTAGTAATTCAGCATATGGCAGGGTGCACGTCTTAGCGGACAAGCAGTACCTTTTTATGTTTATGTTCTGAGATGGGAATAATTCTTGGATTTCACTTCGTGCGTCTGAAGTTTGTGGGCAGTGTTCAAAACGTTAAAGTCGAAAATCCTTCATTCAGCTAAAATATTATATACAGTAGAACGTCGATTATCCTAAGTGTAATTGGGGGACATGGATGTTCGGAAAACCGATTATTCGTATAATCGAACTGTACACTTCTACTTGCCAATAAGAAGTACTGTACAGTAAATGTATTTATACAGTATTTGGAGTCGCGCAATCCTTCACATTGCTCCGAGCGGCGCACCGCAACACTTGGGAGGCGCAGCTGTTGCTGTGAACATCTCTGATGTTGCAGCTACTTCTGCCGACTTGAGTGTGCCGATTGTTGTACTCAGCGACTGTCGGCCTGGCCTGTCAGCAGGCCCCAATAAAGCAATGTTCCGTCACCTTGTGGTCCAGTGTGGCTACTGTGGGAAGCTTAGTTTGACGGGAGGGTGGGAAGGTAAAAAAAAAATAAATAAATAAATAAATAAAAAAATAAAAATAAAAAAAATAAGAAAAACGACGCTCTACTGTGACTTTTTCCGAACGTCGGTCACGGAGGCCGAGGGGCCCCTTGATCTCGGGGGCCCCGGGGCACTGCCCCGCCTAGCCCTATGATAGCCTCGCCACTGCACAATACGTATTTTCTTTAATGTCGTTTGTTGTTAACAATATTAACTTATTGCCAGAAATTAGCAGGTATCGCTCGGTGAATGCTAGTCAGAAATGGAATCTACATTTGGATTACAACTTCTTGGCTCTTGTGCAGAAAGGTGTGCAGAATTTTGCAGTATCCATTTTCAATAAGCTACGAAAAGAACTCAAGAATCTTAGTACTAAACCACGCGCTAAATTGAAGAGTTACCTCATGGCTCACTCCTTTTATTCTGACGATAAACTCCTGTAAAAATTTAAAAATTAATCTAATTCTTTTTATTCGTTATTTATTATTTTTGCTTAGGCTTAAGATTAGCATGTGCATAGGACTACAGTACTTTAAGTTTTTATGTTTGTGTTAAACTTCATGTACTGTCTTGTTGCATGACCGCGGAGTCTTACTCCTCAATTAGGTCCTGCGGAACAGAAAACCATATTATTATTATTATTATTATTATTAACATGTTCTCAGAGAATGAGAAACTGAACGGTACAGCAATAATGACATTTCATTTTATTCATCCCTGCTTGGATTTCTACCTGACTTAGTTCCTTTTTAAATAAGTTTCATGACAGCTTTTAATTTTTTATTTTATTTTTGAGTTAAAAAAAATGTTCAAATGTTTGTAGAGCTTATGGGACTTAACTAAGGGGTCATCAGTCCCTAAACTTACAAACTACTTATGAACTAGCTAATCCTAAGGACGGCACAAATATCCATGCCCGAGGGGGCATTCGAACCCCCGACCGTAGTGGCCGTGCAGACCGTGACTGGAGCGCCCAGTCCCCTCGGCCACCGCGGCCGGCATTTTTGAGTTTTCTATACTGAAAAGGAACAAATACTACTCTTACGTTACTTGGTATGTACGCTTCTTTTAAGTGACCTTGGTAATGTGTCCATTCAAGCACACACAAGACTGTATTTTAGGCGCTGGTAACACAATGGATGCTGATTGTATTGTAAGAAAGAGAGTCCGTCTAGTTTTGCGTTAAGTTGTATTTCCTTCTGGCAGTGTATTCATTTCAGGTACCACGCTGCAGTGACAGCACGACATCATTAAGAAGAGAACAGCAGTGGAACTTCGGCACAACCCGTGCCGCTTTATTGCGTTCTCCGTCTGCACTGACACACTGAACAGACGCCAGAGGGACAGACAGGAAAAATATGTACATATAATACAGAAAAAGCTGCTTAAGCGTACAGGTTCGTCTAAATAAGCACAGCAAGAGAAGACACCGAAATGCGAGAAAGAAGAAGAGTAAAATAATGAAATGAGAAAAAAAGCAGGAGAGGTAGAACTGGTCTGCTGTGGGGCAGTAAAGTGTGGCCGACTGTCCAAAGTGGGGCCACACGCCCACTCATTAGGTCCGCCGTAACGACCTGCCCTTTGTTGTGGGCTGCTATTGTCGAGTGTGGGACCATGTTACGCTAAGACCACCGGCCGTCGTCGGAAACTGAAAACGGAGCACCTGCGTATACAAAAATTCCCGCCCCCTATTTTTTTTAAAGCATGGAATGTACCAGAAGAACAATAGATTTTTTCAAAGAAATACGTAAGAAATAAATTGGTGAAAGCATGTATAATACGTTTGTGCTGGCAAGTTTACAGCTATCACTGTCGTATGAATTTCATTAGTGCAACTTGTTTAACAATGTAGATGCAGTTAGACGACTTAAATTTGTTATTGTTTAAATAGTAATAGGTTATTAATTAAATAGAGTAAACAGAAACGGTTTTGAAAAAGAGTGTAAGGATGTCTTAGGAACAGTTGTACTGAAGAATGTTTGTTAGCCGGCCGCGGTGGCCGAGGGGACTGAGGTGCTCCAGTCACGGTCTGCACGGCCACTACGGTCGGGGGTTCGAATCCACCCTCGGGCATGGATATTTGTGCCGTCCTTAGGCTTAGCTAGTTCATAAGTAGTTTGTAAGAATAGGGACTGATGTCCCCGTAGTTGAGTCCCATAAGCTATACAAACATTTGAACATTTTTGAATGTTTGTTAAAGAAAACAATCAATTCGTTGCTGCGTACCCGGTTTGACCTTTAATTGGGGATGTGGGGTGCTCACAGCACCCCAGTTGTAAACGTTTCCTGGTATTTAATGAAAAATGTTTGTCACACTGATGAGTGGCTTGTTACCTTCATTGAAAAGGATGCACATTGCTGCGAAGCCATTGTTTATGTTTTTGAATGTACGCAATACTATATACAACAAGTTTTAAATGCTGGGTTGCTGATAACACCCCATCGACCTAGTAGTGTGACTTTTTGTGTCGATCTGAGCACATATTGACAAACTAGAAACCTCAGTATGGTATATATGAAGGGTGCTGTGAACACCCCACCTCCCTAGTTATGTTCTGAATGCTCACCTCCCCAGTTAAAGGTTAACTAGCATCGAAGTTAGGTCATTAGGTAGCTACGTGGCCAAGTTCAAACTGCCTGCGAGAAACCGTTCTGCTAAAGATGTTCATCGAGTGGTTTGCTGAAACACAAACAACAAACAGGCGTGCGTAAGACATGGCCACAGTGAAAGATCTAAGAGTGGAGATCTTGCTTTTCGACTTATCTGGTAACTTAAAAAACATTGAAGTATTAAAATTACGTCGTATTCTCGCTTATGTAAAGTAAAAACAATTCATAATACCATATCGTATAGCTCAACAAATTGAATAATGTATTCCAACATGAATTTTGTGATTTCATGCAATACTACACTACACTGCATTGGAGATAGAGACTGATAAACAAAGTAGTTAAGTCCCATAGACTTACAAAGATTTGAAGATACTGACATTTGCATCGCCACTCAGGGATACTTTGTATTACAGATAATTCCACTTAAGACCTAACTTCGTTGGAGAATAACAGTCGACTCGTAAGACAGCGCTAATACGTCAAGTTTTTTTATGCAATTGAGTGTGAAGCTCTTTTACAGGCTTGACTCCGGAAAGGACCTATTCACCTTTAGTTGTGCTGTGGTAGCATCTTTATTCATTCTAATTCGCAACTTTTATTTTACAATAGTTGATTAGCTATCATTGTAGTCTGGGGTTCGGTCTTCAAAATTTATACACGAAAAATTGAATAAGAGTGCCCTCATGACTATTTTACTGAACATATTTAAAAGCTTATAACGGTATAAACAACGAAACGATGACTAACTGACAAAGTACTATCAACTTTCATTTCCAACACTTTCTGGACCCCGAACGAGTCTCGGCACGAGAGTAGAGTATACAGGTGCGCCTGGTCCTTCTTCGATATTCATTTGACATATAATAGGTTATATGTGTATTATTGCAGCTCCAAATATGAGGGAAAGGGGAGAGGAGTCTCCCCGACCTTCTGGGTTCTAAGTTACACAATTACAATACTGCTAGAGGGCATTCCAGGAATGCTGATTAACCTTGAACTCTACCCAGAGGTCATTCCCTGAGTTCAGGCAATACCCATATCCAAGGAGTCACAGAACCATTTCACATCTTTATCCTCATGCCAGTCTTTACTCCCTGCCCCACTCCCTTGCATCTCTACATTGCCAGAACCCAGATAAAACCAATATCTAAGAAACTTGTTCACTGTATTAAACAATTACACGGGTTACATAATTTCATCACGTCGTTGTAGGAATTCCCTCCTTCCCAATCCCCAACAGGTTTGAACACCACCACCGAGGGCTTCAGACGTCAGTAGTATCTACGTTTACGTTACTGAGCACCAAAACATTCCTTTACTGGTGGATACATATGTCCTCAGCCACAGGCTTTGAGAGTGGGTAGCCAGCCGCGGGGATTGAGGCGCTCCAGTAACGGTCTGCGTCGCCACTACGGTCGGGGGTTCGAATCCCCCCTCGGGCATGGATATTTGTGCCGTCTTTAGTATTAGCTAGTTCATAAGTAGTTTGTAACTTTAGGGACTGATAACCCCGCAGTTAACTCCCTTAAGCTTAATAAACATTTGAACATTTTGAGGGTGGGTAAATAACTATTTTTTTAAAGATATGAAACTGAAGTAGAGACTTTGAATCAGAATTTATGTCCTGGCCGCGATATAAATTTTAATCCAAAGACCCTACTTCAGTTTAATATCTTTAATAGATAAGGAGACAAAATATATCTCTCTACATTATTTAGTTGATATTTACAATTTTTTATCTATTACTTATTTGAACGCTTGGTTGAGTAGGCTGGCAGCAGCCTCACACGCTGCTATTCAGGCTAAAGAACCTTCATTTGACAATGTAGAAAGAATTTAAAAAATGTTCAAATGTATGTAGAACTTATGGGACTTAACTACGGGATCATCAGTCCCTAAGCTTACAAACTACTTATGAACTAGCTAAGACTAAGGACGGCACAAACATCCATGCCCGAGGGGGAATTCGAACTCCCGACCGTAGTGGCCGTGCAGACCGTGACTGCAGCGCCTCAGTCCCCTCGGCCACCGCGGCCGGCTAGAAAGAATTAAAACATGAGAAAATAAACGCTGAATTTAAAATATAAACAGGTGATAAAAATTGGTGGAGAAAATACAATGAAAATGATGGTTTAAAAACACACTTATTCAGAAGTCAAAACTGCCACGGTGGCTAAAAACACATGGAAGACATAAAAATGGTGACGTAATGGAGAGAAGGCGTAAAGCACGTGGCAACTCACTGTTCTACCTACTCACCGGCTGCTGAAGTTCTTAAAACCACAAAGCAACACGACACTGTACAGAACAATGAGGACTGCTCACAGTTGAAAGAACTAGCACTGCAACCTCTCAAGGGATGGAAGAGGGCGGGAGGGCACGATGGGGCGGAAAAAGGGGTGGAGGGGTGGGAGGGCGTGTAAGGATTCCGAAAGGACGCGTGAAGGAAGGGACAGCCAAGTGAGGGAGGCAAAGAAGAGGAGGGGGAGAGGAAGGGCGCTCATATACGGGGAAGGGTTAAGTTTCATAGAAAGGATAGATTTCGGGATGGAGTGCGTTTACGGGAGTAAATAACTAAATTCCTTTGCTAGCTGTGTAAAAGATTCTATGGAATGCCGCAATGCGTATGTATAAAAAAGGTGTATAAATAATAAAAAACTAACAATTGCTTGTATAATGTTAAGAATGGAAAATGCAGTGCTGACAAATTGTGATCAATAATACCTGCCGCGGCAGAACAGCAGTGCGGACTGAAGTGTCCAGCTGCGGTACGCGCGGCCGTTCGCCGTTGGGAGTTCGAGGCCTCCCCCCGGGCATCGGTGATTGTGTTGCCCTTAGCATAAGTTACTTTAGGTTAGTGTAAGTAGTTTGTAAGTCTAAGGACTGATGACCAACGTAGTTCAGTATCTTGGATTTACAAACCTTTGAACATTTTTTTAATAATAGCTCAAATGTATCAAATTAAGTCGAGATAATATCATGAAAATCGGGTCCCGCCCCAGGGTAATCATACCTCCCAGAGGTGCCGACTTTTGAAAATTAGTGTGGGTGCTCTATATCACGGTTCACAAAAGTTCGAAATCAACCCTCCAGATACGAGCAATACTTGTTAAAAGTATATAGGCAGTTGTCTGGCCTTTTAAAGACAGAAGGAAGAAAAGGATGGCATGGCTGCATTAGGACACTACAATAAAGCGATTGGCCGAAGTGGATATTTCGATATAGCCGGCCTCGGTGGCCGAGGTGACTGAGGCGCTACAGTCACGGTCAGCACGGCCACTACGGTCGGGGGTTCGAATCCCCCCTCGGGCATGGATATTTGTGCCGTCCTAGTTCGTAAGTAGTTCATAAGTAGTTTGTAAGTTTAGGGACTGATGACCCCGTAGTTTGACGACTTTCAACCACCATATCTTCCACCCCCTTATAGCTATCGGCATGGAACTGCTATGGTGTACAACGGGAGACTTCGGACAATTACACGCCGAACATTCGTTTGCGCTCTGTAGTTTTCGGCCGGCCGCGGTGGCCGAGGGGACTGAGGCGCTTCAGTCACGGTCTGCACGGCCACTACGGTCGGGGATTAGAATTCCCCCTCGGGCATGGATATTTGTGCCGTCCTTACTCTTAGCTAGTTCATAAGTAGTTTGTAAGTTTAGGGACTGATGACCCCTTAGTTAAGTCCCATAAGCTTAACAAACATTTGAACATTTTTGATTTTGTAGTTTTCGCTGCAGAGCGAAATATTAACACACACACACACACACACACACAAGTAGAATTTCATATACACCGATGACTTTCTGTCCCAATATACTCCACCCTTTTATCATTTTCAACCCTCAAGCAACAATGCAACCAATAAAACCATTTTCAAAGAGTAAATATAATTTTCAAAGAGTAATTATTGATCCGCATTTCGCGTTATATTCTTCACATTACTAAATATCAATGAGATCGCTATAAAACCATGCCTAAAAACTTCATCAGGTATAAATTAGTAACTGTACAAATATTTAAGTCTCTGCGTCTTGTCGTTCGGACGTGATAAGCGTACACCGAACAGCCATTCATCCGATCGCCATAAAACCGTGCCTAAAGCCTTCCCCTGGTAGCTATTAGTAACTGTACAGATTTTTAGCTCTTTATGTCTTGTGGTTCAGACGTGATACATGTACACCGAACAGACATTCACATTTATAGATATAGATGTTCGTATTTATGCGTTTTCCGTGCGAAACTAAATATCTCTCTGGCTGTAGATATTTCGTCTCTTTTGTTGGAGAACGTCGTTAGTAAAGAGAATACCAGGCTTTGGTACACATTTCGATGTAGCGAGAACACAAAGCAGACAATTTAACCAATTTTAATAAGATGCAAAAGCATTTCTGTGATATGAATAGTTCGATCAGAATAGCTTAACTTCCGATATAAGCAGACATCAGTACAGTTTCTTGCTTCTGCGTATTTAAAATTCCACACTCGGCACAATCTATAGATCACTGACGTCATAGACACGCTCACGGCGGGGCTGGTTGCTGATTACATGCAGGCACGAAAGGCGCACGGACTTTTAACAGTTTTCACCGCGAAGGTGATCTTGTAAAACCGGGTTTAACAGACCGTCAGTTGCGGGTAATTCTTGCGCTCGACAACATAGTGCCTTTGCAGTGCTTAGAATGTACACTACTGGCCATTAAAATTGCTACACCAAGAAGAAATGCAGATGATAAACGGGTATGCATTGGACAAATATATTATACTAGAAGTGACATGTTATTACATTTTCACTCAATTTGGGTGCACAAATCGTGAGAAATCAGTACCCAGAACAAACACCTCTAGCCGTAATAACGGCCTTGATAGGCCTGGGCTTTGAGTCAAACAGAGCATGGATGGCGTGTACAGGTACAGATGCTCATGCAGCTTCAACACGATACCACTGTTCATCAAGAGTACTGACTGGCGTATTGTGATGAGCCAGTTGCACGGCCACCATTGACCAGACGTTTCCATTGATGAAACATCTGGACAATGTGCTGGCCAGGACAGCAGTCAAACATTTCCCGTCCCGAGAAAGGCCCGTACAGGACCTGAACATGCGCTCGTGCATTATCCTGCTGAAATGTAGGGTTTCACAGGGGCCGGACGCGGTAGCAGAGGAGACTAAGGCGCTCCAGTCACGGTCTGCACGGCCACTACGGTCGGGGGCTCGAATCCCACCTCGGGCATGGATATTTGTGCCGTCCTTAGTCTTAGTTAGTTCATAAGTAGTTTGTAAGTTGAGGGACTGATGACCCCGTAGTTAAGTCCCATAAGTTATACAAACATTTGAACATTTGTTTCGCAGGGATCAAATGAAGGGTAGAGTCACGGGTCGTAACACATCTGAAATGTGACAACCACTGTTCAAAGTGCTGTCGATGCGAACTACAGGTGACCGAGAAGTGTTAACTAATGGCACCCCATACCATCACGCCGAGTGATACGCCAGTATGGCGATGACGAATACACGCTTCCAATATGCGTTCGCCACGAAGTCGCCAACCACGGATTCAAATGTTCAAATGTTTGTAAATCTATCGTACCAAACTGCGTGGTCATCAGTCCGTTGCTTACAAACTACTTAACCCTAGGTAAACTAACCTAAGGACAAACACACACACCCATGCCCCAGGGAGGACTCGAACCTCCACGGCGAGCAACCGCGTGCTCCGCAATGAGACGCCTTAGACCGCTCGGCAACCACGGATGCGACCATCATGGTGCTATAAACAGATCCTGGATTCATAAAAAAAAAAAAAATGACGTTTTGCCATTCGTGCACGCAGGTTCGTCGTTGCGTACAACATCGCAGGCGCTCCTGTCTGTGATGCAGCGTCAAGGGTAACTGCAGCCATGGTGTCCATGCTGCTGCAAACGTCGTCCAACTGTTCGTGCAGTTGGTTGTTGTCTTGCAAACGTCCCCATCTTTTAACCCAGGGATCGAGACGTAGCTGCACAATCCATTACAGCCATGCGGATAATATGCCTGTCATCTCGACTGCTAGTGATACGAGGCCGTTGGGATCCAGCCAGGCATTCCGTACTGCCCTCCTGAATCCACCGATTCCATATTCTGCTAACAGTCATTGGATTGCGACCAACGCGAGCAGCAATGTTGAGATACGTTAAACCGCAATCGCGATAGGCTACAGTCCGAAACAGTCTGAAACGTGAAGGTACGCATTTCTTCTCCTTACACGATACATCGCAACAACGTTTCACCAGGCAACCGCCTGTCACCTGCTGTTTGTGTATGAGAAATCGGTTGGAAACTTTCCTCATGTCAGCACGTTGTAGGTGTCGCCTCCGGCGTCAACATCGTGTGAATGCTCTGAAAAGCTAATCATTTGCATATCATAGCATCTTCTTCCTGTCGGTTAAATTTCACGTTTGTAGCAGGTAATCTTCGAGGTGTAGCAGTTTTAATGACCAGGATTGTATATTTCCATTATATTGTATTTGTGTGTGAGTGATATAGTGGACAGTTTGTAATGGTATTGTTCACAATGAAAACTGACGCAAAGTGATAGAGTTTTTATAGCAGACTGAATTTTCCTACCGTCTACATCATTTGAAATACGTGAATAAGAAAGACACATTGCAAGCGCTATCTTGAAGACACTGACACCCTGGACAATAAAAACCTGATGGTAATGCCTACAGAAGTCTATGTGCCTTTAATATTAGCTAGTTCATAAGTAGTTTGTAAGTTTAGGGACTGATGACCCCGTAGTTAAGTCCCGTAAGCTATAGAAACATTGAACTTTTTTTTTGCTCTCTACACTTAGTGGGTGACTCCTGTATATGTTTTATCTTCGTATAACATACGTTGAACCGTCTTCGCTCGGAACAGGGCACTGATGACCTCATAGTTCAGTCCCATACCAAACACCAACAACAACAACAACAGAAAGTTTCCGGCATTTGCATGGAGTGATTTAGGGATATCACGGTAACCTAAATCAGCCGGAGGTGGATTTGAATTTTCGATCTCCCGAATGCGAGTGCAATACGTTACCTCTGCGTCACCTCGCCCAGTCTTCTAGGTGGAAGCAACTACCGTGTCCAGTTACATGATTAATGCCTCAGTAGCGATCCTGCTAGTAAGATAACAAACCCCCAGTAACGTTCTGTCTTGTCCGTCGTGTCCCTTCTACACACGGCGCAAATTGCGCGACTTGTTGCCCGCTCGCCAATAAATTGAGCAGCGCGCTGCAGTCGATCACCGGACGAACGGCACGCGGGCCGCGGCTTACGTTACGTTGCGTTACGTCACGTTACGTTCCTGCCCGCCCCGCGCCGCCGTAAATTTCGCCCAGACTTGATTTATTCGGGGGGCCTGGTGGCGCTGGCGCGTCCTTGATGCGTGTCAATAGATAAACGAGGCGCGAAGCGGCGCCGCTAAAAAGTGACGCCGGACGCCGTTAGGCGGGCGTCCGGACGGGTCGGGGCGCCGCCCATCGGGTAATGGTTACGGTGGGCGATACGGCCGTCTAACAAGGCCGTGGGCCGCGTGGGTGGGCGGCGCCGCCCAGCGACGTACAGTCGCGGCCACAGGGGACCGACCGCCTTCACAGGCGCCGATCTAGCCAGATGCGTGGTAGAGTTTCACTCGACGTTTCGGACATGTGCTCGTCATCAGCAGTGTAAGCAAATACTGCCATAACTATCACTCTGAACTTAATATAAGGCAGTCAACACTCCGAAGATTGGTTTGAAAACCACAATGCTTTACTAGGCATGGTCCTGTTTGGAGTTGGTATGCCGTTGCCTTCCTCCGACCTTCGAACTGACTTACCCAGCCATTTATATAGGGGGACCTACAGCTTAACGTGGGTTCAGAACCACGGTTCTAATCGGTATTTTTCACATGAGCAATACTGCCAGAGGTGAAAGAAGTGGAAAGTGACAAATAAAAATCCTAGGACCTGGCGGGGATCAAACTCGCGACCTATCGATTTGTAGTCTGGCACTATACCACTGTGCAACCGAAGCGCACAGGCAAGTTATCTTAAGAAAGTGCCATTTTCCCCACGAGAATGGTCACAATTACACACTTTAAAAATTGTTGCATTACCTTGGTCCCAAGGTGTCCTCGACAGTGACGTTGGATGTATATGTTGCATCAAGTTTTATTCGACGTTTCGGACATGTGCTCGTCATCAGGAGTGTAACGAAATACTACCATGCGTTGACTATGACATCACTACGAAAATAATAATAATAACCAAGTAAACTATAGTTATTTTAAGAAATTTCCATTTTCCGACAGGATTCGTCACAATTACACATATTAAAAATTGTTGCATTACCTTCGTTCCAAGGTGCCCTCGACACTGACGTTGAATGTGTATGTTGCATCCAGTTTTATTCGACGTTTTGGACATGTGCTCGACCTCAGGAGTGTAATCAAATACTACCATGCCATGACTATGACATCACTATGAAAATAATAATAGTAATAATCATAATAATAATAATCAAAACCACGTGAACTGCAGTTATTTTCAGAAATTGCCAATTTTCCCACAAGATTCGTCACTATTACACATATTAAAAATTGTTGCATTACCTTCGTTCCAAGGTGTCCTCGACACTGACGTTGAATGTGTATGTTGCATCCAGTTTCATTCGACTTTTCGGGCATGTGCTCGTCCTCAGGAGTGTAACCAAATACTGCCATAACCATGACCATCACTCTGAAAATAATAATAATAATAAAAAGCACGTGAAATGAAGTTATCTAAAGAAATTGCCAGTTTCCCATGAGAATGGTCGCAAATACATCAATTGTTGCGTTGCCGTGGTTACAACGTCTCTTCGACACTGACGTTGAAAGTGTACGTTCGATCCAGATCACGGCTCCCAAGATTGTTAACAGAAGTAATACCACTCGCACAAAGATGTGAACAACCACGCATGAGCACTGCTAATGCGATCGAGTGGGTCACACTGTCGATCGGTTCCTGCCGTCACAATAGGAAGGACGGATGCTGCTTGTGTTGACTGCAATTCTTTCCTGCCTAGAAGATCAATTCCGAAGCAATGTTATTTGCATTAAATGTAGGCGTAGCTTCTGCGGCCATTGTCACTTTCAATAAGGTTCTCTAGGGTATTAGATCGCATCGTCGTCGTGTAAAACCAACCGACGTTTCGACCACTATTGCAAGTCACCTTCTTCAGGCGAATACCCTGAAGAAGGCGACTTGCAACAGTGGTCGAAACGTCGGTTGGTTTTACACGTTGACGATGCGGTCTAATACCCTAGAGAACTTAATTGAAAGTTATTCGCATTGTTTCTCTGTATCAGGAGAGACTCTCATTAAGGGAAAGGTGAAGGTGAGTTGTTCAAAGACCCCTTCATTACTAGAAACCAGTACATTGTCCTCCATGGCGAGTGTTCATCAGAGACTAGTGTATCGTCGGGAGTGCCCAAGTGAAGTCTGATTTCTAGATGCCGTGAGGAATGGCAGATAGTTCTAGATATACAAAACTGTAAGGTGATACAGCTGATTAGGAGAAATAACCCCGTAATATTCGAAAACAACATTTTTAGTGTGTCGCCTAGCAGAGTCGTGTCAATTAAATATCTAGTCGTTTGGAGTATGGCCCAAGTGTTTTGGATCTCCACTAGATCGATTTAAGAAATGCATAGAAGCAATTAACCTGGGCGGCTAGATTTGTTACTGGTAGGTTCGATCAATAGGCGAGTGTTACTGAAATGCTTTGAGAATCCAAATAGGAGTCGCTGCAGGAAATACGACCTTCTTTTCCAGAATGACTGTTGAAGAAATATCGAGGGCCGGAGTTTGTAGCCATCTGTAGATCGATACTTAAATGAACTTGAAGCAATATATATATATATATATATATATATATATATATATATATATATATATATAAATACGATAATAGTACGATCTACTTCCTAATAAACTGATTTTACACTAGGACCTTGCTTAACAAGCATAATTAACGTTTTCCAACCGTTACCTCATTCTTAATGGCAAATATGGTTTTATATCGGAAAAAATTTGGGTAATGTGTTCCATTATGAAAAGTAAAGTAAAATGTCAAGCTAAAGTGTATAGTCTCTTTTACAAGAGGGTTCTACGAAAAGAAAAAAATTCTTTGTTACGATTTGGGTGGAGGGGGTCAGTATACTCGTGTTTGGAACGGGTTGCGTATTCGGAAAGTTTGAGAAACACTGGTTAAGTAGGTAAGTCTGTTACAAAGTTATTTCGCGTTTCGAGTGACTTCTCGTGTCAATGATGGGAGCTACAAGCTGATCAGCTGTCCAGGAGGTGACAATGGGCGGGAAAAGCAGTAAAGTAATAGACAGCCCAAATTTCAGGAAACAACGAAGTCTGAGTTGAATCTATGAAGGGCCTGGCGGTCTAGCAGTAAAGCCGGAGACAGATAATCGGAAGGTCGCAGCATCGAATCCTTATCGGACTACGGGTTTACGCTTGCTTCTTACGCAGTATTTTGTCAGTGAGGTGGGAATTCGCCAGAAATGACATATGTTTGGACACCACTTAAACAAATATGTCCCATTTCTCCAATTGAAAATGGCCTGATTAGTAACGATTTGGGTGACGTTTGTGCCCGTAACCTGCCACAACTCTCATACATGGGGAAGGTAATCCACGATTTAGCGTGGATCCGAACCACGCGTCGTCTCGTATCTGCCGAGTTCTCCCGCTGTTGAGACATGAAAACTACATTCAAGCCAGACATGATGTGTTCCAGGTTTACTAAGATTCTATCCCACGCCCTCTCAGTTTATAAGCATGTAATTGGCAACTGTAGGTAACTCCAATTCGTATTTCGTTACGGAATTAAATATTCCTTGATCCACAGTATCAGGAGTGTAGCAAGAATACCAATGAAACGTAGGACGGACGTACCCAGCGGTGTAATTTTTACTTTCGATCGTGTCGAGTGCCTTGTCTAACACTACCAAATCGTCTAGAGGAACTTTCTTAGGCTCCGGACTGCTCCAGTTGGGCCGCTCGAATTGGCTGCGTGATCTAAGCTGTCGGGCTACGGACTGTGCGCCCTTTCCTGTAGGAGTTTCGAGTCATCCGTCGAGCATGGGGATGTGTGTTGCCCCTTGAGTAAGTTTAAGTAGCCTGTAAGTCTAGAAACTGGTAACCATAGGAACTTGGTCCTATAGGTTTACAAACATTTGAACATTTTGATCACCAGTTGGACCCCGGCGACAGGTAAATTGTGCCTTGGGCGTTTCAATGGGTAAGAGCTGTTGTAGGGTTAGGGAGTATCACACGCTCTACGATGCGGTGGACTCAACTGGTCAACGAGGCACTGCGGAAGTTGGTTGTAGTTTCATAGTAGTGTGGGCTGTTTTTACACGGAATGGACTACGCTCTGTGGTCCAACTGAATTCATAATTAATTGGGCTACTTCGATACCATTGTCTGTCGAAAAAGTTGGCAAGTGGCGAGTGGCGTGCAGAAGTTTAACATGGAAGCGGTGATGTGTTGAAAGCAGGCGTGGGACTTAAAGTAGAACGGCACAAGCACGTTTATGATTTCCGCAAATAAAGTGGAGCGGCTCGGCGAAGCTTCGGGTGGCGCAAGTAGGTCGGCGAGGGCGCCGTACTGCATGACATCCTGTATTGCTTAAAGGAGGCTGGGACATACGTGATCGGAAGTAGGAGACTGGTCACGTGTAGCAAAGGTCAGCTATGCCGCACTTGTGAAACACAGGTCAGTGGGGCCACCTCGTCGTATGAATACTGGCGTTTGGTTCGGCAGAGGCAGCCACGGTTGGGCAGTCACCTGCCGTCCGGACTGCGCACCTCATTGACAACAGAAGTTATCATTGTTATCGCAAAACTAAGTCAGTCGCAGGCTGGGAGCACTTAGACGCATCGCGGCCAGCAGTCTGCCATCGCGGTCAACGCGGAATTCCCGACGGGAGATGCAGCCTGTGGAATAACGGCGGCACAGCCTGATGCCTGCGGCCTCGACAGAAGTACAACGAGGCGTTAAAACAACGCACGGCGTGGTAAGGCTGCAGCAAAAGGCTAGCTACTCACCCAAGGGTGTGGTGTCAACGAAAGGGTGCGGCCACACCTAAAGCGCTCGTGTGACCGTCTGGAGGGCGAAGCAGCAGCAGTGGGTGAAGGAAAAGCCGAGTTCAACTCCGGGACCGCACCCAGTGCGGGACGACCATCGTCTCTCGGATGAATCCAGGATGAATCCAGGTTCTGTTTACAGCATCATGATGGTTGCAACCGTGTTTGGCGATATCGCGGTGAACGCACATAAGCCGCTGTAGAGTAGCCGAGCGGTCTAAAGCACCTCGCTGCGAAGCGTGCGGTTGATCGCCATGGAGGTTCGAGTCCTCCCTGGGGCATGGGTGTGTGTGTGTGTTTGTCCGTAGGTTAGTTTACCTAGGTTTATGTAGTTTGTAAGCCAGGGACTGGTGACCACGCAGTTTGGTCCAATAGATTTACAGACATTTGAACATTTTGAACGCACATAAGAAGCGTACATTCGTCATAACGTTGCACTCCACACCACTCGGCTACTCCCGCGTGCCGTGTCTTCTTTCACCTGAATAAAAATATAAATTGCTAGACAGAGATAGTGCATGTAAGAAAAATCATTACTATAACTATATGAACGTGAAAATTGAAGAGCTAAATTCTAATATTAATTGTAGAAGGTGGCAAATAAAACAAATATAATCGGACCATACTTTGTCACTGATGTACACAAAATAAAGATCAGGTGTATACGTAGCCGTTCCGTGTGGTAAAATGAAGTGGATGATGCTTCATACCTAAAACTCTCTTTGCAGTAACTTCTGATCTCTGTACCGATCACGTTTTATGGTGAAAATAACACACAAAAGTAACACCAATATAATAAGACGGCGTTAGCTTCACTTACTTCACCACAGATGCGGTCACACGTTCGAACCCACACGGGAATCCGTAACGGCGAGTGTAAGAGGGCATGGACGGTAGGGGTGCTACAGCCACAGCGAGCGACTTGTGGATGTTTCAGACGGACGGGAGGCGAGCACAGGTAGCCAAGTCGTTAAGGCGACCGCTGGTCCGAATCGGGATACCCGGGCTCGATTGCAGGCCGGCCAGAATCACATTTTCAAAAAAATGTTTGTATAGCTTATGGGACTTAACTACGGGGTCATCAGTCCCTAAACTTACAAACTACTTACAAACTAGCTAATGCTAAGGACAGCACAAATATCCATGCCCGAGGGGGGAATTCGAACCCCCGACCGTAGTGGCCGTGCAGACCCACACTTTCACTTCTCGCCATTCTTAATTTCAGTGCCCTCATGCAGCCACTGTCAATCCTTTCCTTCCTAGTCCTTCTGCCTTCCCGTCCTTTATCAATAATTTGCAAAAGTAACAGTGTTTCGTGAAATAGCTTTCTCTGGACGTTTACGTTCAAACTGTTCATTTGCAGTAACACACTCAAAGCGGGCAACAACAATGGGACACCTGCTACAGTGTGACATTAACTGTGGAAATCAAAACATCGAAATTACTATATCTGTAAATAGGAATAACTTTACTCACTAACTTCGTTATTTCGCTATGTAAGAGTAGCTGTGTGTTCAGCTACCACCATTACCAGAAAATTTGAAGTAAACTCCTGAGTTTTATTTGCTTAAATTCTAATTGCTACAGCTACAAAAAGAGGAGGAGGACATAGAGAAGGAGGCAAGGGAGGAATATGAGATGGTCACAGACGGCATGGAGAAGATACAAGGCTGGGAATCAAGACGGAGAGGCATCATTGATAGAGGAAGGAGTAGGACGAGGAGGAATTAGATAAAGGGGAAGGAGGAGTTGCCGACAAAGATAGAACAGAATGTAGAAAACCACTGCTCCTCTCAAGAACAATTATACATCCCATGCTTCAGAGTCGGTAAATGAGCTGATCTCATACTTTTCTAACGTTCCTTTCACTTGCCAAAACAACGCAAAGCGGAATATTGATTTCATTGGCGTATTTTCTCATTGTGCCTATGTTTGCCAGAATACTTTCATTTACTTTGCCATTAATTTCATATCACTCTGAGCCGCAGAGAAATGTGGCCATTTTTGTCAGTTTACCTCAATGGCCGGCGGCGAGGTGAAAGTTAGTTCGGTGCAACCATTCCATTCAAATCTGGCCCCTGTCCCTATCTCAGCGCCGCCCGTTAACTTATACGATCTGGTCGAATAGGTTTCGTTTATACGAGCAATGAAACTCATGTATAGTGAACTCAGGGACACTTTAAAATCAGCTTTCCACTGCTTTATGAGGTCAGTTGCCCATTTGTGTGTGTGTGTGTGTGTGTGTGTGTGTATGTGTGTATGTGTGTGGTTTGGCGACACTAACTTGAATTATTATCTTCTTGAGCTATTCCTCATTTTTATTAACGTTTTAGGAGACATTCTGAGTAGCTCTCTTAGACTGTCCTTTATCGGTTAGTTATGTCACCAGGAGGTCAAAGCCAACTGCACAATAAAATACGTAAGATATACGCCTCGTTAAAATTTGACAATTCAACATTAATAATGCTAAATGTGACGTCGCCATATGATCACTAAAAGAAATCCTTTACACTTCAGTCAGACGATAAATCAGTCAAATCTACGGACTGTCAATTCAACTAAATATCTGGGAATAACTATTACGAAAAACTGAAATTAGAAAGAGTAGATAGAAAATATTGTAGGGACGGCGAACCAAAGGCTACGATTCATTGTAAGATGCAATATTTCTACTTACAAACTGCCTACATTACACTTGTGCGTACTATTTAAGGGTACTGTTTTGCATTCTGGGATCCATACTAGGTGGGCCTGACGGACGATTTAGAGAAAGTTCAGAGAAGAGCAGCTCGTTTTGTATAATCGCGATATAGGGGAGAGAGTATAAGGGAAATATGCTCGAGTTCCGGTGAGATGTATTTACGAAACTTGTTTCACCAATTTTTTCTTTCGAATGCAAACATTAGAGGGTGTGTCAGTAAGTAAGTCACAAACTGAGGTAGCCGCCAGTACTGCGTGCTGTGTTTTCTGTACCACTACGACACATCCGTCTTGTCGGTTGCGGAACCACATAAAGTTACAGCTCGCCGCGGCGAAGCGGCCGAGCGTATTGAGGCGCTATGCTACGTCGGGGCATAATTGACAATAAAGAACAAGGAAAATATGAGGTACCTCTCAAATTGTTCTTAATGCTTGTTGGTCGTTGTCACTTCGGCACCATTTCTCCTCGCCATTAATGTTTTATTATTTCATTAATAGAATACTGCCACTAGTGAAAAGTTAAACGCCGGCCGCGGTGGCCGAGGGGACTGAGGCGCTCCAGTCACGGTCTGCACGGCCACTACGGTTGGGGGTTCGAATCCCCCCTCGGGCATGGATATTTGTGCCGTCCTTAGTCTTAGTTAGTTCATATGAAGTTTGTAAGTTTAGGGACTGATGACGCCGTAGTTAAGTCCCATAAGATATACAAACATTCGAAACGTTAAACAGTGCATCCGTTTTCGCCACCGGTGCTCACACTGACTGCGCACCGTACAGCTGGCCTTTCTTCAAGGCTGAGGGTCCAGGCATTTCACCGATCATTTGTTTCGAATGCTGCAGAACAAAACTTACAATGTATCGCAAGATGTCAGAGACTACATACATTTGTTCCGCACTGCGGTCGCGTCTCAAAGGTGTATGCAGAGGAGACAACATGGAACGATAAGTAATATACTACATGGTCTACAAATTACTTTGCCCACACTATGTACGTCTTTGAAAGAAAGAATTAACGTACAGCTACCAACAGTACAAATTTTAAGCCCGACACTATCGGTTTCGTCGCCTAGAAACACATTACCAGGTGGAAATGTCACTTAAAACACGGTACTCTACATCGGAAAGACGTGTCCAGCCGTCAATCCTGAATGCAGCTCGTGCTTATTAAGGGTCGTGACCAATTTACTTCCAGATGAATGTGTCGTTTAGATTATAATTACTGACGATACGTTCTAAGGACAGTTGTGCACAAATCCTTCGCATGAAGACTACTATGTTTTAACAATTATAACAATCTGATTTTGTGGCTCTAGACCACATTCACTCTGAATAAAAACTGGCAATGATGACCTGCTGGCAAAGTTTCCTCCCAGATAATTTTAATCAGCATGTAATGGTGTGGTGTATCTTTATTTTTCTTCTAAATTTCAATATTTTTCACAAAATGGAAAGTCCCTGCATATAATCTAATTAATTCCATACAGCGAATCAAGATCTTTGCTATTAGAAGTTTTCCAATGTGTAGTGTATTGTTGTGTTGTTCCATTCTTCACATTAGTACGTATTTCATGGGGCATTAATAGATCATCATACCTATTTCCGCTGCTTGTACAGGTTGGCTTTTATGGAGCTTTTTAGGTCGCACTCGTGTTAATCACATTATATTCTATGTGTGGTTTCGACAAACTACTCGCTCAATTTTCTGTTAGTACTTCGTAATCAGCATACATGATCATACAGACCAATACCAGATGGGATAAGACTGCATCACGCTACATGCGACCGCGCTTTAAATTCAAAGCTTTCAGACAACGAATACTACAGAATCGTATGTGGCCGCTCTGGCCGGTCATCAATCATTTAACCGCTCGTTGTTCCTGGAAGCCATTAGCTGGACAACCTTGAACCATAACGGTATGAATGGTTTAGTAATAGCGTCATGATTCTAGTTGACTGTCTAAAGGCTTCCAGGAAGAACGAAATTATGATCTTCAAAATTTATTATGTAGGAATTTAAAATACTACTATAATCTACCCGAGGTATAGTCTTGTGCTAAACGTGTAAGAGAGTAAGGAAAATATCACTCTTACAAGGAGAGCACCTGAGTATCAGATTTTATAATGTATTCTTTTTTAACGTACGTGAAGTTCAGAACTCAAATAACAATCAGCGAAAGCCATTCGGCACAAACTTAAAAAATTCTCGAGAAAATCTACTTTGTAGCTTTGTAAGTACCTATAATTATAACAGTTCCATTGTCTCTCTGTGTAGCTCAGGTGGAAGCGTTCTGGTGTTACAACAATAAGATCGGTGGTTCAAATCCCGCTGTGGCAGATTTTTCTTATTTCGTTGTGTTCGAATACTTATAAAACTTTAATACCTAATGGTAACGTTTACGAAAAGTGCCCACACTTTTGTTAATTCATAGTTTTCTATATTTTATAAAAGACTCGTAATTAATACGAATTATTAATAACAAGGTTGAAATTATATAACTCTTATTATAAAAGACTGTTAATAATGATGGTTTCAATCAAAAACATAACACGCGACATTTTTTAAAGTACTGACTTGACATAGTTCCTGTCGTTCCGTCTGGAACATAGGGCCGAAACGAAATTTATCCACCTCATACGATATCCAGCAAGTCGCTTCACTTCACTCCTGGTTTTCCCGTCCTCTGCAGCTTCTCTCTGGATCGTTATTTTCCAGTTGTGTTTTGGATGACCGCGTTTCCTAACTCCTTGAGGGTTGCAGTCCAACGCCACCTTTCCAATAGCTCCATCAGACTTCCTCAGTGTCTGACCAATCAATTTCCATTTGTTAATTGCTAATTTATCTCCCTCTAAAGCTCTTCATTCGTCATTATATTTGGCTATCCCCCATTGCACACCTATCTGTCGTCCTCTCGATACTCTCTTCATCGCAGTACTGATACATTTCCTTGATGATGTTAATGATCTTCGTTGGGATGTCATACTCTGCAAGTATATCCCACATGACTCTTCGCTTAATAAATTTGAAAGCCATTTCAAAGTCAATAAAGGTTACGTAGAGGGTGTGTTGCCACTCCGCAGTTTGTGCCAGAATAATTCGGAGAGTACTGATAAAGTCCACACAGCTTCGATGTTTTATAACACTCGCCTGCTCTCTCTTCAATTGCGCTTCCCCAAAATACTTAATGCGGTTTATAATAATCCTCGAAAGTAACTTACTCAGTACTGACAATAGGGTAATCGCCTGCCAATTGTAAGAGTAACACCCCTTTTTTGGGGTAGTTTCACAATAATACCTCTTTTTTTCAGTCTGCTGGCGTTTAAACCCGTTTGCATATCTTCCATAAGAAGACGTACAAAAAGTCGACAGTGGTGTCCAAGTCTGTTTTCAAAATCTCAGATGTCATATTATCTGCTCCTGGTGTTTTTCCATTCTTGGTCTGCTTCAGTGCTATCCTAATTGGCTTCACTATTAATTGACGACGGTAGACCTGGATTCTTCCGTTTATGAAGAGCTACGACTCTGTTTTTGGAAAGTAATCTAGAAAGCTACCAATAGGTTTCCAAGCAGATAACCAACTCAGTCATCGTTTTTGGTTTCTATTCCGTTTGCACATATATATATATATATATATATATATATATATATATATATATATATATATATATATATATATATATAAAACCTGCCACAACACGTGGAATTAGAGATCCAGAAAGGTTTTATGTAATTTAATTTGAAATAGTGTAAATTTCTTCATAAACTCCATGAAGTTACTCCTCGGACGTGAATTCGATTGGTTGGTTGGTTGCATATTTCAATCATCATTATTGACAAACTTGTATTAAATTTAAACAATTCCGATTAAAGAAAAATGCGTTCATTATTCATAAAAAAATGCCAGTAGCTATTAAAATGCTGTAAGTATTCGAAAACAACGAAAACTGTCATGGCGGGATTCGAAGCACCACCCACATGGTTGTAACGGCAGAACGCGACCACCTGAGTTACACCGACCGATACTGCGATTAATGGCTTTGGGTGATTGTTATTTATGTTCTGAACTTCACGTACCATAAATATAGAGAAATTCTAAAATCCGATACCCATGGTGCTAGACACTGTATGTATACTTTGAGGCACCAGAAGTTATGGCGTGAAAATTATCCAGGTTTTATTAATGCAGAATTTGAGAACGAATGTATTTTGGTACTACCATCAAAATTTGCACATAAATGCTAACTTTTTCAAATCTTATTCACCTTGACACCAAACAGGAAGTAGTTCATTATTTAGGGCGAGCCATTATTTCTTCGCAAATAACTGTACTTATAACATATTTTACACACATTATCTACATTCGTCATGATGTAAAGGTAACATTATAAGACACTGGTATGACGTAATAAATTGTGAGGGAAACAAATCACACGATTTATACTCACCCACTGTGTGATTAAGAGATAACTTAGCGATTTCAAATACAGCTTACATACAATTTCAAACAAAATTGATATTGTAATACACGTAGGAAATTATAACTAATGTTAGATTTCAGTTTAATGATCGTACTTTACCTACTACAATTTCGATGTTCATGAAGTCAAACTTCAAGGCCCACCATGACATTTTAATTTATTACTTTTTAAGTACTGTCTCTATTTGCAGTATTTATGTATATCACTAAATGCACCAGCAGAGTTATGCGATGTACGGCGCACAGCTTCACGGTATATCGAACAGGAAATAGTCCTCAGGCGATTTGAAGGATACAGGGGGCGGGGGGGGGGGGGGACGGGGAGGGGAAAATCACTGGACTCGCATTCGCAAGGACGGCCTTCCAAACTTGCTTCTGGACATCCACATTTAGGTTTTCCGTGGTGTACCTAAATCAATAGAAATCAAATGCCAGGATATTTCCTTTCAGAGATCACGGACGTTTTCCCCTCCGATCGTTAAGAAAAATAAAATAATATAGAATGAAATAAAATAAAAAATCGAGCGGATGCTCCAATAACCTCGATGTCAACGGGACGATAACTCCAATTTTCCTTCCACCTTCTTGAAGGAGATGTGACGGCACAATAATTACATGCGTTTTAGACAAGCTTCTGCTTAAAACACAGCGCAAATTACCGATTCCACAGGCATCTAGCACGTAGCGACTTCCCCCAGAGGGCTCACGGTTCTTTCGTGGGTACATGCGTGGCGAGCACCGGGCCTCGAGCTAATGCAGCCTTTCTCCCTTCTTTCCTCCCTGACTACATTTTCTTTCCCTTCCCCTCCTTTCCTATCCTCACTCTGAACTTAGAAGTTTGGTACTCATGTGCCAAACAACCAACCTAGCGAGTTCGAACAAACTGTAAACACAATTTCAATAATTTTCAAAAACAGGTTCTCACTCACACGATAATCTTAAAAAAAGAGGGAGATAGGTGACTGCTATTATTTTGACTTGGGTAGACCACGTGACTTGTCTCGACCAGCCCTTACACTTGTTTCCTTCAGTGACGGTGTTGTCCACTCCTACGATCATTATGGGGAATACAATCATTTGAACCCACGTACAACGTACGACGGTACATTCTGTGATTCTGGTTAACCAAGCGATAATTTCTCTCCGGCTGAAGGTAACATTTAAACCGTGAACTATCAACAAGATTTAATGGCAGTAAGAATTGTCGATCACGTCTAAGGCAAGTGAAATTTCGTTAAATCTCAGCACTGAACGTTTCCCATGTATGGTCTATGTTGGTGCCAAGGTTATAAATAAACTGCGTATCAATCAACTGTTGTCGTTGTAGTTGTGAAAAATCGAGAGTCGATCGCTCGATGTAGAGACTATAAAGGACATTTGGCTGATTCGTTCGTCCTTTATCGTTGTTCTAGTAAATGTTGTAACACATTTTTTTCCTTTAATCGCGCAACCAGATACACATCGTATGGACGGATTCACATGTGCACTTTCGATAAATCTCGTTTGGCCGTTCGATGGGAATTACTATTATCGCCAATGTTATGAGATCACAACAAGGACTACTAATACTGTTGCTACTACTGTTGCTACTAGTATTACAACACACGTGTCTATTCAGTGATCCGAAGTAACATTGCTTATAATTGTTATTACTACGCACATCAAAAAAATTGGTAGCTTCACCTTGACTCCAAGGCCTCCTGAACGTTTATATTGCATCAAGAACACAGTTCCTTAGATTGAGCATAGACGTTACTGAACCCAGAAAATGATGTAGAAGGAAGTACACTAGTTGTGTTGACTGTACTTCTGGAATGCCTAGATGGTCAATATCAAAGTCTGATCGTAACCGTATTGTTACTCTCTGTCTGGAGGGTCTCTCATCAAGGTAAGTTTCGAGACGTCTCGGAGTGAAGCAAAGCATTGTTGTTCGGACGTTGAAGAAATACACACATACTGCGACTGTCGATGACTTGCCTCGCTCTAGCCGCTATTGCAGCAGCTGATGACCGCTGTATACGGATTTCACCTTGGGGGAACAAGGAGAGCAACGGCACCTTACTGCGTAATGATTTTCATGCAGCCACAGAACGTCGTGTTGCAACAGTAGGTAAAAGGCTGCAAAGGATGTAACATCGTGGCGAGGTCCAGCTTTGACTCGTAGACACCATGCAGCGCTGTAGAAATGGGCCCAACAGCATGCTGAATGGACTCGTCAGAATGGTGTCAAGTGCTATTCACCTATAAGACTCCGACGGCAGCCTACCTTTAGCACCAGCCGGGACAGTATGCTATTGCCAGGAGTCTTAGTGACACATTGCAGATATGTGTAATAGTTAAGAAGAATTTTGTACCTCGACAAGCACAACAGAGCTAAATATTCATTTCATCTCGTAAAATAATTATATGTGGACTAATCAATTATTTTAGTTACAGACCATGTCAACATTCTTGCTAGTCACGGTCCAACTCCTGATCCCGCTTCATCCCGATACGTAAAATTGACGATACACCAACCAATCTGAGAGACCTTCCCTGCATCGTCGTTGAGGAGTGGAACAACCTGTCCCAACATTCCGTTGATGGTCTAGTGTACAGTACGTCTCGGCGAAAAGCGGCATGCATGAGTACAAGAGGCCGTGTTACCGGATATTATGGATACTGGTGTATGATGCGATCTGAAACATAAATCCAAAATGTTCAGGTTGTTGTCGTTCAGCTTGTCAATTTCATTTTTCAGGGGCCATTAAGACAAGTGAATTGTCGTTTTTCTTTGTCTCTGTTCCATTTTTGTGCAAAAGACCATGAACGACTAGAATCGTGTGTTGTTACTTTTGCACAGCGTCAGCCATAGACTTCTCCTGAAAAAACTATACAGTACTTTCAAGGACCATCGTCTCACAAAAATAATTGAATCTCTGTGTTACAAAACACAGCTCTATGTAATGCTGGATGGTATAAATAGCCGATGGCGCCGACAGAAGAACGGTCTCGTTCAGGGCAGCGTTCTGCCACCCCCTCCCTACTCTTTAACTTATACACCAATGATCAACCAACACCGGAACACACTACCCATTTTCTGTACCCCGATGACTTGGCCATTACAGCACAAGGGAATAGCTTCGAGGAAGTGGAACAGAAACTAGATAGTCTGCTAAAGATAATGTCCGAATACTATAAAGAGAAGTCCCTCAAACCAAACCCTTCGAAGACTCAGCGCATTCCACCTTCGTTCAAAACAGGTCAAACAGGAAGCTGAAAGTCCCCTGGAATGACAGCAAGCTGGAACATCCGGACAGACCAATATAGCTTTGTGTCGTGCTGGATAGATCATTGACAAATATCACTGCGAAAAGACCTGCCAAAAGGTTGTTGCCAGGAACAAGCTGACAAGCAGTAAATGGGGAGCCAGTTCGATTGTATTACAAACAACTGCTCAAGCACTCTGCTTTTCCACGGCAGAATATGCATGCCCTGTATGGCCCCGATCTACACATGCCAAAATAGACACCACAGTCCTAAATGAAACATGGAGGCTAACAACAGATGCATTAAATCCGCATCAATTGTGAAAATGAATAAAGCAGCCGGATTCTCATCTCCTGAATGCCGAAGAACTGCTCATGAATACGCAGAAAAAATGCAAACAGACCTTCGACAAGCGCCACCCGCTGCATGGTTCCTCATGCGGATGTGGCAGACATAAATACCGCAAGAGATTCCTCGCCAGTGAGCTGAATGAGCCGCCGAAGGACTACCCTGCTTCACGAGAAATGCCCAGCGGCAGCACAACAAGCTGGAAGATCTGGAGGACACTGAATCGTATCAGAACAGGCGCATCACCAGTCAAAGCAAAAATCTATTCAACGGGGTTTCAAAGAAGGAGACAACAAATGCGACTGCGGTGAAGTTCAAGACATGGAACATCTTCTGCAGTGTTCAATATGCCCCACGAGGTGTACCCTTGACGAACTATGGCTTGAGAAGAGAGAAGCATTGGACTTGGCCCGACACTGTGCTGAAAGACTTTCAAACAAATTTCCGGACACGATAAAGTAAAGTAAGATTGCGCTTAACTTAACATTTATATCAATTATCATCAAAAGGAAAACGCCAAGATCATTATTATTAATTAATTTACTGAGAAACGGGTCCGATGGGCTGTGCCATCATCAACAGGTCGTATAAATCTGACAATGTGATCATGTGTATTCTTAACAGATGACGAAACTGTAGGATTTATACCAACAGATGACGATGGCACAGCCCATCGAAACCGGTCGTAGGTCAATTAATTAATCATATAGCGATCTTGGCGTTTTCCTTTTGAAGATAGTTAATCTATGCAGATCGACTCCACCCTGCGATGTCAGGTAATGTCACTTTGTTAATCATTCACAATCTATACATTTGAGCTCCTGATACGATGTTTTTTTTCGTTTGAAAGTTGGCAGTCCTGTGTAGTGAGTGGTAGCGGCCAGCGCCGGCCTCTGTCTGCCACGCGACGGCCGGGCGGCGCGCCGGCGCCACGCGCAGCTGGGCAGCTGGGCAGAGGCGCGTGGGAAGCAGAGGGGAGGAGGAGAGGAGAGGAGCGGGCAGCGCCGCCCACGTGCCGCCCACGCGGCCGCCGGCCGCCGCCCACGCCGCTCTGCCGACACGAGCGCAGCCGCCATAAAATACTCGCCGCTCTGCGCTCTGGCCGGCCCGTCGCAGGTAATCCGCGGCGGAAGCGCGACACGGCCGCGCCGCAGCCGGCGAAAGGTCAGGCGGGACCCACTGGCTGCGGGGGCGCGCCGCGCGTGCCTCAGCCGCACAGTGGATGCGCAACCTAGGGACGGTAGGCAGGTGGCGCTGGCAGTCTCGTAAGTGCGCCTTGAACACGTACAATATGTCATCAGTAGTATCCGGACGTCCGCCTCCGTAGTCCAGTGGACAGCATGGTTGGTTGCCACGCAGGGGGCCCGGGTTCGATTCCCGGTCGGGTAGGAGATTTTCTCCACTCGGGGACTGGGTGTTGTGTCGTCGTCATCATCATTCCATCATCATTGACATGCAAGTCGCCGAAGTGGCGTCAGATAAAGAGACTTGCACCAGGCAGGCTGAACACGACCCCAGTTAGGGTCTAACGGCCATAAATGCCACACTATCATCATCAGTATCCGGACACACATCCTCCCCCCCCCACCCCCACCACAAAAATATTATTTTTTAATGAAATAAATCGCAATTTGCGATCACTTATGGCTTCACTGTACGAGGTTTAGATGTAATACCAATGTGTGGCGAATGAAAATTTGTGCCCGGCCGGGATTCGAACCCGGGATCTCCTGCTTACTAAGCAGACGCATTGACCACTCCGCCACCGAGGACACAATGACCGACACGACTGTAGAGGCCTCTTCCCTGCACGTCTCTCGCCAGACCCAAATCTCCATTCGCCACGCTACGAGCATTACAGAATAAATAGGCTGTGGTAATAGGAAAGAAACAGACATATTGGTATTACATCTAAACCTAGTACAGTGAAGCCATAAGTGATCGCAAATTGCGGTTTATTTCAATAAAAATGAACACTAAAACGTCGTCGAAATTAAGTTTTTCATATAATGTGCATTGTGATGCCACCTACTGTTGTCGCGTCGCCAGTCCCCACAACGCGGACCACGCAAGTCACCGCGACAGTATAAATCGCTCTATAGTACAGGGGTCCGAAAAGTCATTCCCTGATTACATAAATTGATAACTCGGGTTAGAAGTAAGATAGAAATATGAATCTTGTGTCGGATTGTTTACAAACTATCAAAGTTTTTTCTGTTTTAGTTTCTCAGTCGTATCGGACGACTGAGAACCTAAAACAGAAAAGAAAGCAAAGCTAATGGAGTGAGTGCTCAGCTAAGATCTACTCTCTTCTGCAAGAAGGAAGTAAGTACCAAGACTAAGTTAGCGGTGCACCGCTCTATCTTTCGACCAACTTTCTTGTATGAGAGTGAAAGTTGGGTGGATACAGGTTACCTTATTCATAAGGTAGAGGTTACAGTAATGAAAGTAGCAAGGATGATTGCAGGCACTAATAGATGGGAACAATGAGAGGAGGGTGTCCATAATGAGGAAATCAAAGAAAAGCTGGTAATGAACACCATAGATGAAGCAGTTAGAGCGAACAGACTGAGATGGTGGGGTCATGATACAGGCATGGGGGAAGAAAGGTTACCTAAGAGACTCATGAGCTCGGCAGCGGAGGGTAAGAGGAGTCGAGGTAGACCAAGAAGAAAGTACTTAGATTCGGTGCAGAACGGTTTTGAAGTAAAAATCATAACATCAGACGAGGCATCAATGTTAGCATTGAATAGGGGATCATGGAGGAATTTTACTAGAGGTACTATGCTCCAGACTGAACGCTGAAAGGCATAATCAGTCTCTAATGATGATGATGATGATGATGATGATGAGGCTCTCAGTACGTAAGTAGTGGATGAGATGCAGTGCACAAGAAGCCATCAGGAGAAGGCACATTGTGTCCTGTGGTACCATGAGACACGATCATCACCCACAGTGCAGAGAGACTTCCAGACAACATTTGAAAGTAATCCGCCTGATATCCAGAGCATTAAATCCTGGTCTAAGGGGTTCAAGAACACAGGATCGGTTGCTGACCTTCCGAGGTCTGGTCGATCAAGAACCACAGCAGGCAGGGCGGAAGCTGTGAGGCAGTCTTTTCTACGAAGTCCGAAGAAATCGGTGCGCAGGACCTCACGTAAATTATATAAGCCGAAAAGCTCTCACCACAATATATTACACAAACGTTTATGCATACAAAGTGCAAATCGTTCAGGCCTGGTACCATAGGACACACTGTGCCTTTTTCTGATTGGTTAACAAGGCTTTTTGGGCGCTGCACCTCATCCACTACTTATGTACTGCAAACCTAAAGCAGAAAAACAATTAGACACCAGTTTCATATTTGTATATTACTTCTAGCCTGAGTTATCAGTTTATGTAATCAGGGAAAGAATTTTCGGGGACCCTGTACTTCACCCTGAGGATCGCCCGCAGTCATACAAGGAGACAACATGGGCATTTCTTTATATTTATGGTCCATGAACTTCAGAAATTCGATAACAATCATTCAAAGCCATCCCACCCAACTCTCAACAATTCTTGAGAATATCGTCTTTGAAATATTGCAAAGCGCACGTAAGTACCGGTAATTAAAATGGTTACAAAGTCTGTCGGATTAGCTCAGGTGTCATAACCATAGGGTCGGAGGTTCGCATCCCACTGGGACATATATATTTTCTTAGTTTTCGCATTCAGTTACATAAAACATTTTAGGATGTCTAATGTCACTTGTTGTGTCAGCTTTTGCTTAGGTATATGTAGATGAGTTGAAATCCTTGTCGTCACGTAGAACGATGGTTGAGTAGGGCAGCTTCTTGGAAAGCCATTAGTAGCTAGGGAGATGACTTTCCAAATACAGTGCCGTAGTTCTCCACAAACTGAACAATCAAAGTAGTCAACTAAAAGTGCAGCCAAAACTGTAAAAAATGTAACATACGTATTTTGACTGACTATTCTTATTAACAACCTTCCATAAAATATAGAAGATTACGAATAAACAAAAACACGTGCACTTCTTGTAAAAATTACCATTAGATATTAAAATCGTGTAATTGTTCGAACACAACGGAAAATAATTAAAAAACGACTTTCATGACTGTATTCGAACCACCGACCCCAGGGTTGGAAGGCCAGAACACCACCACTTGAGCTACATGTACACATGCGCCTACTAGTTTACGTATTGGTACTTAATCCATACGTATACTTTGCCAAACTTTAAAGTCGATTATCTCGAAAATTTTCGAGAGTTCCGTTGAATGGCTTTGGCTGGATGTTATGTAAGTTCTGAACTTCACGTACCATAAAAATAAAGAAATTCTGTAATCCGATACCCATGTGGTCTCCTTGTCAACAAAAATTCGTCTGCGTTGCACGCTGGCCAATAGCCAGAAAGGGGCTCGCCTAGACATGCCGGCGCACCACAGCAACGAGAGAGAGTATGGGAGTTATAATCAGTACGAGGCAGTCAACAGAAGAGAGCTAGCCATCTACAAAGCACAATCCACAACTGTATTGCCAAGAATTGTATTGATACCTTGTAGAACTCTTTAATAGATAGGAAGAATTGTACCAACACAAGCGCATCAAAGTTAAGTATCCGGTTCATCTCTAATAAAAGTTCTTGTGGACAAATTAATTCTTTCGGCTCGGACCAATTTCCACATTCTCGCTAGGCACGGCGAACCTCCAGAAACCACTAGAAATCACAGACACACCATCTGCTGCCAGGTACTCCATATCAGCCTACTCAGTAGTCATCAGACATCGTGAGGGAGCAGAACGGCCAGCCGCGGTGGCCGAGGGGACTGCGGCGCGCCAGTCACGGTCTGCACGGCCACTACGGAGGGGGTTTGAATCCCCCCCTCGGGCATGGATATTTGTGCCGTTTTGGAAAGCCGAATTGGCGCCAGGCTTCACCGATCTACATCAATAACCCTCCTCAGTGCAGCACTCCGTGAAGAATGGGCTGCCATTCCCTAAGAAACCTTCCAGCACCTGATTGCACGGATGCCTGCGAGGGTGTCCTGACAAAAGCACCCAGTGACAAAAGCACCCAGTGACATTAGCACCCAGTTCTGGTCGAGGGGCGGTCGGCTAATCTCCCCGTCCGGTCTCTGCTCGGCAGGTAGAAGAGCCGAGGGCTGCGAGGGTGCATTGACACGGGCCGTATTTTACGGCAATGCATGGCCGCAATAGCTTTGCTGCAATGTGTAATGGAAGCGAGACTAAAGAAGTTCCAAGACATATTCATAAGATATATGACCTGGAAAAAGCCATCGATAATGTAAGGTCTGCATGATGTTCGCAATTCTGAGAAAAATAGGAGTACGCTGTAGGGAAAGGCGGGTAATACACAGTTTGTGTAAGAATCAAGGGGATACAATAAGCATCGAAAGTCAAGAACGAAATGCTCAGATTAAAAAAGGGGTAAGAAAAGGTAGTGGACTGTCGCCATCAGCTTGCGCAATGAAGACGTAATGTAGGAAATAAAGAACTGGTTCAAGGCTCTGATAAAAGTTCTGGGTAAAAGTATATCAATGATAAGATTTGCAGATGATATTGCTATCGTCTGTGAAAGTGAAGGAAAATTACAGGGCCTGTTGAATAGAATGAAAAGAGTAATCAGCACCGAAGGTAAACCAAAGAAAGACGAAAGTCATGAGAAGTAACAGAAATAAAAGTAGCGAGAAAATAACAACCAAATTGGTGTTCACAATATACACGAAGACAAGGAATTCTGATACCTTTGCATTAAACTAACTCACGACGAAAGAAGGAAGAGGGACATAAAAAGTAGACTAACACAAGCAAAGAGGGCATACATGGGAAAGAGAAATCTACTGCTGTCAAACATCGCCCTGGACTTGTGGCAGAAATTTCTCTGCGCATACGTTTGCAGCCCAACATTGTATGTTTGCGATACTTGGACTGCTGGGAAATGAGAACAGAAGAGAATTGAAGTATTTAAGATGTAGTTAGAGAGTGGTACAAAATATCTCGTAATTTATTTATTTATTGTACGTACTGCTTGTAAGTTTACCTTTTACATCCATAAATACCTGGGTATTCATGAATTTTTGGCATTTGCCCAGGCATTTATTTCTGGGCATTTGCCCCACCATGCAAATGTCGAGGCATTTTACATCACTAGGGGAAAAACAGAATGGAAACATCAAGCAAATAATTGAGGATGTAGGTTGCAATGGTACTCTGAAACGAAACGGTTGGCTAAGGATTTGGTGGCAGGACGCATCAAAGCAGTCAGAAGAGTGATGACTAGGGATGCGAACGATAAATCTACGTTTTGAAAACATCGACGTTTTGCCCCAAAACATCGATGTTAACAGCGATAATTTGAACATCGATATATCTATGTATCGTCGATAGAAGTCGAAAACTATCAACACCGTTAAATTCTGGTTCTAAGCCTTTTTACTGTATATGAAAAGGAAGTTCTACAGTATTGAAAACAAAGTATTAGAAAACAAAGGAAGAAACAAATATTTGGGTTTTATTTCCGAAAAAGAGATAATTTTCGAATGTGTGGTTACGTTACCAAAACAACATATTCACAGAATATATGACAATTGCGAATGGGCAAAGCTGCAAATGTGTACCCAGCTGGCACAAATACAAAAATTGCACGAACCGAACACTACGATCTTCATAATAGTACTGACAGTTAGCAGTCATCCGCTGAGGTGGACAAGGACCTCGGGACTGCAGGCAGACTGTGTCGAGAGAGCGTTTCCGGTGAGCGAGGACTGGGCGGCGTGGCATTACCGCGAAAACAGGGACGGCTTAGGAAAGGCACGGGCTGCAGGTAGGTCGTGACGTAGTAAACAGGTCAGACTGGGTGAAAATGTCGCAGATTTGGGGTTGGGTGCAAATGTCACTGGGTGCTTTTGTCACATATCCGCCTGCGAAAGTGGAAGCTGCCATCAACGCTAAGAGTGCACCATAACGAATTCCTGCAGTACCGATGGAGGGCGCCACGAACTTGTAAGACATTTTCACCCAGGTGTTATATTGGGTCGTCTATTGAGCAGTCAACTCTTCTCCTCATAAAGCTCATATTTGCAATTATTTATTAGATAATTAATGAGTATATTAATTTGAATGTTATTAAGATTTGAGAACACATACTTGTGCGAATTTTATTTGTCTTTGTTTCGTGTATTACGACGGTGCTGCATCAGTACACAGTGACCGGTTCTCCGCAGTCGTCAGCGACAAAATGCTGGTCGCTATCGTTGATTAGCCGAAGGTCGGCGCGCTGAACATGAAGACACTGCCTGCTCTTGCGGACCGCGAGTGACAATTTTTTTCAAATAACAACAATTATTATTAAAGAAATATAATAGAGAGACATTTAAAAATGATTAGTATGTTTTTGTAAGGACTATTGACAAGATGTCAGATTGCAATTGTGAGTTTCTGTGACTGTAATTACGTCACATTAAAATGAATAAGAAGTTTATAAATGATTTTACTTATGAGTATACAAGATTACTAAATATCAGATCAAGATATACAAATATTTTTTCTAAAGTGAAGAATTATTTTGATGTGAAATTTGAGTGTGATCAGCGCGACTTATGAGAAAAGTGTGTGTCACTAACATTGCACGAAAGTTGACATTGTTTAATTGATTGAATATATACGAGTACTGTGAAACAAAAAACTATCGTAGAGCCGTGAACTAAAATTTTACTCGGAGTTTGCGAACTTATAGAATCTGATTGTAGAAAGCAATCGTGAAATATTTTAAATATTTCAGAAATTTAATACGAATAATTCGGAAACTAATATTACCGTCAGTGATAATTATTGGGAGTTGGTGCTAGTTAAATCCGGGTTTGACGTCACGGTCATTTAAAGAGTTGTTTGTTAATGAAATCAGAGTTCATTAAAAACTAGTACCACCACAGTGTCCGGATACTTTTGATCACAGAGTGTATTTAATGCAGCAGGAAGCAGTCTTAACTCAAAAAGACTCACGTGTACACTGCAATGTTCGCTCTGCAAAATGCTTCTAGCACGATAGGAGCTAGCCAAATTTACATGGGTGATAATCCCATGTGGGGTTGCTAGTCCCCCATAGGGCGCCTCCCAAGGCAGATAGGGGAAGCCTCTCAGATAGGGGCGGCGCTGGGGAAATGAAATACCTGTGTTGGACTAAAACCAGCAGTATGGGGCGGCGGCTGTACTGCATAAGAGCGGCCTGCCAGAGGCGTCTGTACCCCATGTAAGGGGCGGCCTGGAAAATTATATCGCCAATCCGTTCTGAAGAAAGTGTTGCGATTATGATTGAGTCATGAAGTGTGAGAATAAGGTAAACTGTTTCGGAGTTAAAATAGCCCCAAATTCGGGTCTCCGGGTGGGATCTGCGATAGTGTCACAAAATCCTAAGTCTGCAGATCGAGAGAATTGTCGTACTCTAGTGCGAGACGACAGGTAGATGGAAATAGAAGAGGAAGTAGGAAATGAACTGGAGCATCTTTGGATTAAGTGAAGTACACAATAAGGGTGAAAACTGTCTTCGCTTGAATTCAGGGAAACTTTTATATTACTGTGGTGAATCATGTGGAAAGCTGAATGGACTTGGATTTTTAGTAAATAAAACCATTGTCTGCAAGATAACTGTATTAGAAGCAACTTCAAGTAGAATTGCTCGCCTGGTCCTAAAATCATCAGAAAGGTATAAGAGACAAACAGTTAAAGCATATGCACCTACACACTCACTCAGATGAAGAGATAGAATCTTTCTATGAACGTTTGAAAGAAACAGGTGAAAAATACAGGGATTGTTTTTATAAATTCATGATTGGAGATTTTAATGCCAAAGTTGGTACGCACAAAGAAGATGATTCAGTTGTTGGTAAATATGGAATAGACGAAAGAAATGACAGCGTTGAGAGACTGGTACAGTTTGCAGAATGCATGGAAACACCTATTACGAACACGTTTTGTAAGAAGCATCCAAGTCGCAAATGGACTTGAAGGAGTTCGTACTATGAAATTAAAAATGAGACAGACTTCACTCTCACAAATAGGCATCAAAACGTTAAATATGTCACTGCGTTAAACAGGTTCAAGACAAGCAACGATCGACGATTAGTAAGAGCGAACTTTGAATTTAGTACAAAATGTGAAAGATTAAATCTAAAGAAAGCGAAAAGAATAATTTGAATGTCAAAAATCTTGAAGAACGGAAAGAAAAATTTCAAGAAAGAAATAAGATTAAATTAAAAGAATGTGAAGCAGAAGAAGTAGGAAATGTACTAATCACGACAACTGAAGAAGTGGGTAGCTTATATAAATCTCAAAACCAACCCAAGAAACTGACAAATAAAACAATAGGTTTGATGGAAAAGGGAACAAAAATGAAATTTGATACAGACAAAGATAAGATAGAATATGCAAAGCTCTGAGAATGAGCATGAAAGAACACATCAAGAAGTATGAAGAAGACACGCTAAAAGCAACTCTTGAAAATAAATCTAGTTTAAAGAAAGCTGAATGCGTACATTGTTAGGAAACTAATAGTACCCGAAAGAAGAATGGAAAGATCAATGCTGGGTTACACACACACACACACACACACACACACACACACACACACACACACAAAGACAGAAAGAGAGCAATCGAAATAAGACGAACAACAAAGATCACCGACATCATGGAAAGGGTGACTACACGGATATGTCTGTGGTCTAGTGACATAGCTAGAAAAAAGGATGGTAGATGGTCTGGACAAGACCTAGACTGGAGGTCAATTTCCCAAAAAAGACTTAAGAGAAGACCACCAGACAGATGGGATAGAGATCTAAGGAAGGCAGCAGGACTCAGTTGGTAACGGACAGCTCAAGACCGGAAGAAATGAAAGAACGTACTAGGATTCTTGTTACACGCCGATTCAAAGAGTCCACACCACTAAATGATAGAACTGAATGATGATAACATCGTACAAAGATCCCATGATTCTATATACAGCCTCACGTGAACAGAGCAACATGGTGAAATCAGTATTGAATGTCACAGCATTGCTGGATATGACCGCCTCTGCAGTGAATCAAAGTGGTCTGCACGTGGAGGAATAGGGTTTAACGTCCTGCCGACAACATGGTCTTTACAGACGGAGCTCACGCTCGAATGTATTACAAGGCTGGAGAAGAAAACCGGTCATGCCCTTTCAAAAAGGAACCACCTACATCTACATTCATACTCCGCAAGCCACCCAACATTTGCCTGTACTTAGGGAAATCACTGAAAAGCTATTCTAATAGAACTGAGGGGAATTTCAATCATCGTCCTTACAAATTTGACACCAGTGTTTACCACTGTGCTGCCTCGTTCGGTTGTGCTTATTACAGAAGGAGAACACGGATCATCTTTCTCTGTGATTGGAAAGGAAATCGGTCGTGCCCTTTGAAAGGAACCACCCCGGCATTTGCCTAGAGGGATTTAGAGAAATCAACAACTCTTTACCTGCGTAGGCAGAACTGAGACCTATTTCAAAGGCCTTTACTTAAAGCTCCCGGGCTGAGATGCCGTGGTCCACACAGCGCCGCATTACCTCCGAGGACGAAACGTGAGGGGAAAGTTTTATGTGTGGACCACGGCATCTCAGCCCGGGAGCTTTAAGTAAAGGCCTTTGAAATAGGTTCGTTCTTTATGAAAGACCCTGTAGTTTAAATCGGGATTAATGTGACCATGTCTAGGTTTTCCTGCAGTATAGGGTGCAACCGATATGGTTACAAGTCCAGGGATGGCACTGTTGGAGATGTTCTGTTAGCATTCGGACGTTTTGTCCCATATCTCATTAACCGCCCTAACATAAACGTTGGCTGTACATCTCACACTTATGTCTGCGGATATTGCACACAGTGTAGCTTGTCTGTCAGCACTGACATCTCCACGAAAACATTAAGTGATGACCGTAAAACAACTTCACTGTCTCAGATGATGAAAACTGCAGCAGCTGTGTTTATATCGTTTTAATTAATAACGCGACCGGTTGCGGTGCTTCACTGACACCATCCTCAGGCCCCCATTTTCAGTTTAATGCTATCTACATCTGTAGTCCCAAAGCATAAAATATGGAGAGAATTAAACTTCACTGGCTGTCGTAAGAGGCAATGACCCCATTCTCCCCATTCTGGGTCTTGCTTTTAACTAAAAATGCTTTGTTAATTTGCTGATCAGAGTATACATTCTCTCTGAATACAGCCTTTACGCGGTCAAGCTCCTCAGGTCTGGACATATGATAGAGTACGACAAAACATCACTTCTGACCACAGCTACATCTTTCCGGGACTCCGTCATAAAAGAATAGGTGGAAATACGCATAGCAGAAAATTTGATAAACCGAGACAGCGGCTATCAACTTGACAATGCTTGGAATCCTGTCATCTCGAAGTTTTGCTCCACACGAAGACGCCAGAGGACTCCGATGAAAGCGGCGAGCGGCAGCGCCGAAGACACGTAGTTCTGCACGTCTACCAGCAAGGGCGCTGCTGCAGGGCAGTGTGTTCCATCTGACACTGCAATTTTCGCGCATGCGCAGATTACATTTAGTGCGCTATATAGGGTGGAACGGAGAACGTCTTCCTCTGTCCCCGAGGCTCACCTGAGGATGGCTGGCAGGTGTCCAGCTGAAATATCGTGTATGGGATACGACGACGACCGGCTGCAAGTCCGAAATCTGTTTCATTATGTAACAAAATGATGAAGACGCCTTTTCGCACTTCATTTGAGTGACAAAGCGGCTTCCCATATCAATGGAAGTGTCAATCGTCACAATTTCCGGATTTGGGGAACCGAGCACCAACATGCTATAATCGAGCACAAACGGGCTTCTCCCAAGGATGATGCTGTCGTTTATCGGTTAGTGAAGTCAACAGAGGATCGAAAGAAACTGCAAAGCGATTTATACAAAATTTCTACTTGGTGCGAAAATTGGCAATTGACACTAAATAAAGAAAAGTGTGAAGTAATACACATGACCACTAAAAGAAATCCGCTGAACTTCAATTACACGATAAATCAGTCAAACATTAAGGTCGTAAATTCTAACAAATACCTAGGAGTTACAATTACGAACAACATAGAAAATATTGTGGGGAAGGCGAATCAAAGGTTACGTTTCATTGGCAGAACGCTTCGAAGATGCACCAGCTCCACCAAAGAGACTGCCTACAACACACTTGTGCGTCCTCTCCTAGAGTACTGTTGTTCCTTGTGGGACCCTCACCAGGTGGGACTGGCGGAAGATATTGAGAAGGTTCAGAGAAGGGCAGCTCGTTTTGTTTTATCACGTTACGGGGGGGGGGGGGAAAGCGTCACGGAAATGTTGCACGAATTGGGGTGGTAATCATTAAATGAAAGACGTTATTCATTGCGGCGTGATCTGTTTGAGAAGTTTCAATCACCGACTTTTACTTCTGAATGTGAAAATATTTTGCTAGCACCCACCTACTTAGGGAGATATGACCATCCCAATAAAATAAGAGAAATCAGATCGAAAACGGAACGATTTAGGTGTTCTTTCTTCCCGCGCGCTATTAGAGAATGAAACGGTAGAGAAAAGTTATGAAAGTGGTTAATGAACCCTCTGCCAGGCACTTGAATGTGATTTGCAGAGTATCTATGTAGATGTAGATGTAGATGTAGATGTAGATGTAGAGATAAATATTTTCCTTGCAGTCAGTTATAATAGGGTTTATGAACCTTTCCTCTTCAACACCAGCACTGTCACAGGACAAAGCTATCTTGCAATGTTACGAACCTGATTGTTCCCTTTGCTCCAACACACGCATGGGACTTCATTTTTCCCACAAGATGGAGCCCCGCACCATTTGCGCTTACCTGTAAGAGCTTTCCTGGTGCCTCACCGGTGGATTGGGCGACACACTGCTACGGATTCTGCTCTCGTTGCATGGTCTCCCAGATCCCCTTGCCTCACTCCTTGCCTCTTCTTCTTGTGGGGATACGTCATGGACAAAGTTTATGTTTCGCCATTACCCACTACACTGGATGACCTTCAAGAGCGGATAACATGTGCTATCAACTCAGTGGACCGAGACATGCTGCAGTGTGCTTGGGAATAATTCACCCTGTAGTAACAGCCGATGATCAAATTCAAGTGTGATGCATAACCAACGAAGCCTTGTTCACATGTGTAAAGGCTTTCCTGACGCGCTTGCTCCACCAGCCTCTTCCACTCGTCCCTGTTGCGTGTTCTGCTCGTCGACTCAGTACCACGCTCCTCACGAATGTTACCCTGCCACCATATTCTATTCACCTACCTCTTGTTCCATACGTTGTACTATTAAACACTATTTTCCGAATGTTTTCTGCTATTCTTACTGTATGGTCTGCCCAGTCCAACCTTCTAGTCTTTAACAATTCGACAATGTTAGGGTATTTCTGCAAGTGTTTTAATTCTTCATATTTTCTTATCCTCCATTCTATGTTATTTTTATCACACACTGGCCCAAAAATTTTCCTTAGTACTTTCTTTCGAATAACAAGAGCTTTTTATTGATATTAATGCTTCACATCCGTATAGTGTTACCGGTGTTGCAGACGATTGATACAAGAGGATTTTAAATTTTATACTAAGCGGTTTTTCTTTAAGATAATGATAAAACTGGAAAGGGTTTTCTTTTCTGCTACTAAACGAGTATTTATTTCTATAACTGTCCTGCTGTTATTACTAAAACGACTCCGTAAGTACGGTACTATGGTTCACTGAATTGAAACTGAATCCATCTATAATCAAAGGTGCATCACTATGGATTTTTTTTGCTAATGACCAGATATTCTGTCCTTCCTTCATCAATTCTAATCCAGATTTTTCATTTGTTTTGTAATAATTTTGCATCATTTTGATTGATTCTGTTTGGAGCTACTTATTAATGCAATATCATCTGCATAGATAATTCTAATAATGTTCACATCCTGCATTTGGTTCTGCTGTGGACTGGTTTTACTAAATTGTCTATCAGTATTCTCTAAGACGAGGTTAAATAAGATAGGTGAAATTACTTCCCCACGTCTCAACCTCGTGAGTACCTTAATATTTTAAGTTTCTCTAACCCGTGTCTTAATACAGCAAAATGTATCATCTATGGCGATCTTAACTAATCTCATTAGCTTTGATGTTATTTCGAGTTCCTTCATTGGATTAAGTAGTGTTTGTAGGTGTATTTTATCGTAGGCCTTTCTGAAATGTGTGAATAATGTGTGTACATTTTTGTTAAATTCCCATAACTTTTCAGTCATTTGTCTTAGTGTGTATAGCTGATCAAATGTGGATGTGTTTTTGTGGAAACCGCATTGGTAGTCACCACTTCTTCAGTTATTACGATGATTCGGTTTAATAAGCACAGGGACAAGATTTTGTAAGTGACATTGAATAGGGCTACTTAGCTGTAGTTATCGCACAGCAGGGGGTCATTCTTCTTAAACATGGGACATATAGTTGCGGTTTTACAGTGTGCAGTTATAGCTTCTGATTTCGAGACAGTTTCTATTAAAAAATGTAGTTCTAATTCCAGTTGCGATCCTTCTCTCTTTATATGGTCTTCACTACTAGCCTTGTTATTCTTTAATTTCTTTACTGCTAGTTGTCTTTCATTTAGTGATGGGATTGTACCTCTAAATCAATAACAACGAAGCCATGCACCTACGCTTTCAGCAACGCAATGTGTAAACTGGTAGTGCCTCCATAATCGTGTGGGCTTTTCTTATGTGGAATGAACTGTGTTCTCTGTGCAGCTGAATCGATTACGTTCGGCAGCTCGGAGAACATTTGCAGCTCTTCATGAAGTTCATCTTGCCAACAATGATGGAGTTTTGATGGATAATAATGTCCCATATCGTTGTTGTTGTTGTGGTCTTCAGTCCGCAGAGTGGTTTGACGCAGCTCTCCACGCTACCCTGTCCTGTGGAAGTCTCTTCATCTGAGAATACGTTAGGCAACCTACATCCTTTTGAATCTGGTTACTATATTCGTCCCTCGGTCACTACGATTTTTACCCCACACGATTCCTTCTAATGCTAAGTTGACAATTCCTTGATGTCTCAGAATTTGTCCAAAAAATCTATTCATTCTCTTAGTCAGGATATGCCAGAAACTTCTTTTCTCTCCAATTCGGCTAAGCACCTCCTCATTAGTTATGTGATCTACCCATTTAATTTTCATCATTCGTCTGTAGCACCACATTTCAAAAGCTTCGATCATCTTTTTATCTGAACTCCTTATCGTCCACGTTTCACTCCCATACAATGCTGCACTCCAGACAAATGCTTTCAGAAAGGACTTCCTAACATTTAACAAGTTCGTAAACAAGTTTCGCTTCTTTAGGAACGCTTTTCTTCCCAAAGTCATTCTATATTTTATATCTTCCTTACTTCGGCAATCAGAAGTTATCTTTCTACCCAAATAACAAAATTCATCTACTACTTTTATTGTCTCATTACCTAATCTAATTCCTTCAGCATCGCCTGATTTTCTGACATTGCATTCCATTACCTTCGTTTTACTCTTGTTAATGTTCATATTATATCTTCCTTTCAAGACACTGTCTATTCCATTCAATTACTCTTCCACATCCTTTGCAGTCTGTGACAGAATTACTATGTCATGCTTTTATTTCTTCTTCCTCCACTTCTCCAAACTTCTGCTTCCATTTCTTCACTGCCTGCTCAATGTACAGATTGAACAACATTGGGGAAAGGCTACAACCCTGTCTTACTCCCTTCGCAACCTCTGGATCCCTTTCTTGTCCTTCGACTCTAATAACCACTGTCTGATTTTTGGAAAGGTTGAATATAGCTCATCGCTCCCTATATTTCACCCCTGCTACCTTCAGAATTTGGAAGAGTGTATTCCAGTCGACATTGTCAAAAGCCTTCTCCAAATCGACAAACGCTATTAACGTAGGTTTCCCTTTCCTTCGCCTATCTTCTAAGACAAGTCGTAATGTGAGATCGCCTCCCTTGTTCCTACATTTCTCCTACATCCAAACTGATTTTCCCCGAGGTTAGCTTCTACCAGCTTTTCCATTCTCCTGTAGATAATTCGTGTTAAAATTTTTCAACCATGACTTATCAAAATGATGGTTCTGTAATTTTCACATTTGTCTGCACTTGCTTTCTTTGGAATTGGAATAACGATATTCTTCTTGAAGTCAGAGGGTATTTCCCCTGTCTCATACATCTTGCATACCATGTGATACAATTTTGTCACGACTGGTTCTCCTAACGATATCAGCAGTTCAGATGGAATATCATCTACTCCAGGAGCCTTGTTTCGACTCAAGTCCCTCAGGGCTCTGTCAAATTCTTCTCACTGTAACATATTCCCTAACTTATCTTCCTCCACTTCGTCTTCCATTTCTAGACTACTGCCTTCAAGTTTATTTCCTTTGTATAGGCCCTTTATATATCCCTTCCACAGTTCAGATTTCCCCTCTTTGCTTAGTACTGGTTTTCCCTCTGAGTTCTTGATTTTCATACAGCTGCTTTTCTTGTCTCCAAATATCTCTCTTATTTTCCTGAAGGCAGTATCTATATTTCCCCTAGTTATGCATTCTTCTACGGTTCTGCATTTGTCCTCTAGCCATTCCTACTTAGCCAGTCTGCACTTCCTATCAATCTCATTTTTCAGACGTTTGTACTCCGTTTTTCCTGTTTCACTTGCTGAATTTTTATATTTTCTTCTCTCATCAATTAAGTTCAGTATATCCTTTGTTATCCAGGGATTTCTATTAGACCTTGTCCTTCTGCCTACATTGTCCTCTGCTGCCTTTACTACTCTATCTTTCAGAACTACCCATTATTCTTCTACTTTATTACTTTCAAATGTCTCAGCGAATCCTTGCCTAATGCTCCCTCTGAAACTCTCAACCACCTCTGGTTCCTTCAATTTTTCCAGGTTCCATCTCATAACCTTTCTACCTTTCTGCAGTATCTTAAGTTGCAGTTCATAACAAATAAGTTATGGTCAGAGTCTATATCTGCCCCTGGATATGTCTTACAGTTTAGAACCTGGTTTCTAAATCTATTCCTTGCCTTTATAAAGTCAATCAGGTACCTTCCAGTGTCTCCTGGTCTCTTCCACGTATGCAGCCTTCTTTCATGATGATTAAACCAAGTGTTGGTGATCATTAAATTGTGCTCTTCGCAAAATTCTACCAAGCGATGTCCTCTTTCATTCCTTTTCCCCAGTCCATATTCACCTACTACATTTCCTTCTCTTCCCTTTCCTACTACCAAGTTGCAGTACACATCACAATCACGTTTTCGTCTCCCTTAACTTTCTGAGTGATTTCCTTTTTCTACTCATCATAGGCCGTGCTAGTTGGCATATAAACTTCCACTACTGTGGTCGATGTTGGCTTCGTGTCTATCTTTACTACGATAATGCGTTCACTATGCTGTTCATAGTAACTTACCGCATTCATATTTTCTTATTAATATCACCGCGGCAAAATCGTTTACTATAGGTTTGAAAAATATTGTGGACTCTTACAGCAATCGATTTTGCCGCTAATATCGTCCAACAATAACCACAGCGACCATTTGTGGGACATATTTGAGACATCAGGTTGTAAACAAAACCGGTGACACTTTCGCCATAACGGACAAGCATGAAAGCTGCATCGCTCCATATTCCTTCAGGGGACATCCACCGATTTGTTCAGTCTATGCCAAATCAAGGTTTAGCACATTAGCGAGCAAATGAAGGTTCGGTTCGATATTGTGGGGTACCCCTTGACTTTTGCAAGTTTGTGTTGTATTTTGAAAAAGAGAAAAGTGTTTCACAAACTCCTTGATCCCAGATCAGAAGCAACCATGCTTCTACAGCTGCCATGGTTTGACGGAAATGGAAAACGTGAACTATTCATTTCTTGAAGAATACATATGGTGAGACTTACTGTTCAAATTGCGAATCTAAGCATGGAATGCTAGATCCCTTAATTGAGTAGGGAGGTTAGAAAATTTAAAAAGGAAAATGGATAGGTTGAAGTTAGATATAGTGGGGATTAGTGAAGCAACGGGGTTAGGTGAGTACAGGACTATAAATTATTACAGGATTTGGTCTAATAATGAATAAGAAACTAGGAATGCCGGTGTAGTACTATGAGCAGCGCAGTGATCGCATTATCGTAGTCAAGATAGATACGAAGTCAACACCGAGCACAGTAGTTGACGTTTATATGACAACTATCTCTATGCCGAAGAAATGTATGAGGAGGTAAAGAAAATTATTCAGGCAGTTAAAGAAGAAAATTTAATTGTGATTGGGGGACTGGAATTCGGTAGTAGGAAAAGAAAGGGAAGAAAAAACTAGTACGTAGGTGAATATGGACTGGGGAAAAGGAATGAAAGAGGAATCCCCCTTGTGGAATTTTGCACGGAACTTAATTTAATCATAATAAACACTTGGTTTAAGAATCATGAAAGAAAGTTGTTTACGTGGAACAGATCAGGATACATCGGGACGTACCATATAGCCTAGATCTTATAATAGTAAGACATAGCTTTAGGAATCAGGTTTTAAACTGTGAGACATATCCAGGGGCAGGTATAGACTCTGACCGTACCTTATTAGTTATGAACTGTAGACTGAAACTGAAGGATTTGCAGAAACGTAGGAAAACAAGGGCATTGGATCTGGATAAATTGAATCGACATGAAGTTCAAGGGAGTTTCAGAGCTAGCTTAAGCCAACAACTGCGGAAACGGGGGGAAATAACACAGCAGAAGATGAATGGGTAGCTTTGAGAGATGATATAGTGAAAATTTAACTGAAGAAAAGTAAAGACATTAAAACGCATTACACGGAGCTGGTAAATGTAGTGCTGACTATTAATAAATTGGGTTGACTGCAGTAAGTGCAAAAGGGCTAATCTGGAGTGCTTAAAATGAAAAATTCAGGTTTACCGAAAAATGTATAAATAGAGGAAAGATGGATACCGCCTACAGGAAAATAAAAGAGATGTTTGTAGAAAAAAAAAGCTGCTGTTGAATGTAGTAGAGACTACTAACAAATGAGATTGACATGAAGTGCAAACTGGCTAATTAGGAAGGCTTAAAACGAAAATTAGAATTTGTACAAGAATGTATAAATAGCGTAAAGATGGATACCGACTATGAGCAACATCTAAATTCAAGAAAACATAAAGAGACAGCAAATGCTGCTGTGTTAGCCAGATCTGTAATTTCATTTGGCCCACTACATTCAGCAACAGACCGACATTTCACATGGGTGCGGCTGAAGAAGCCAGGGCGACTCAACATCATAGTTTTCGCTGAAACGACTTTGCTTCTGAACCTGAAAGAAATTAATTATTTTTTGAAAGTATCTTAGTATATCATCAATCTAAATGATTACGTCATATAAAACGCATTACAGATCGCAATTTTTATTTTTATGGTCACCAGTTTCGACCACAACAACCATAGTGTTGGCTACTGGTCATAGCCCCCACATTGGATTGCGGGCCCTGGATCCAGAATCAGAAACGGGCCCTCCTCCATGTCTTTTTTTATTATTATTATTTTTACTGTTGTGTTGTAATTGCAAGTTTATATCTTAATCATGCAATTTTAGAATGTACTTTACCTTGCTATAACAAGGTATAAATTTGATGACGTAAGCTCCATTTATAATATATATATATATATATATATATATATATATATATATATAAATCGAGACTTTACTTACAATGGCCACATCAGACCCGTTCTCATAATTTGGTATAGGGGGTGGGTGGGGGGAGTATCAGCCAATTATGACGTATATTCCAACTTGTGAAGCTATATAGCATAAGTTGAACTAAAGGCGCAGATGTATTTCAATAGAGACAATATTAAATTTTATTCAATACAAATCTCCTTTATCAGGAATTAGGTGAATAGTGAGGCTTTTCGGATGGGGGGGGGGGGAGAAATTGATCACCTTCATCTCCCCCCCTCCCCGGCTACGGTCTTGGTGCTCAGTAAGCACTAGGTTAACAGAACTCTTGTTCGTACTTCTGGCAGACGATGCGCCATGTAAGGAGGAATTTCTGTACACACATGAAAATCTCAACTTCGCAGGGAGTTGTCGAGAAGAAAAAAAAAATATTTCACTACATTACAGTGAAAGCTGATTCATCAATTCCTTTTCGAGCCACGCCAGAAGTAACGTCAAACTATTGCGCCAACTGCATGACTTGAGAACGAATCCCTAAGCGGTATGACAACCAGAATAAAATGGGCAAAGGAACTATTATATCATGTTTTTATAGTGGCTATCCAGTCTACTTGGCATTTAATACTAGAAGGATCGCATACAAGCTACTACGTATAAGAACCTCTGGGGCCAAAGTAGCCCTATGGAGCTTCATTGCTTATACGGCCAGATTGTGAAAGATACTTCAGTGTAACCATTTGTATTGATTTTTAACAATGGAAGGTCCAGATTGGAATGGTGATAATATGAGGATAGGTATCAACTAACCGTAAAGATGAGCGTTGAGTAGCCAACAAACTCATAATCACATTCATACAACTGGTAAATTTTCGGCCATGACCTTCGACAGAAAAGATCACACTCGCTCACACAATCAATCACTCAGGCATAACTCATCAATAAATAACAGCCATTAGAAGCTGCCGTATCGCAATCAGTGCTGGAATGTATCGCGTATTGAAACAAAAAGGAAACAATAGTTGGTTTTATTTCATACACAGTATTACAAGAAAACGTTCCGAAATACAGAGATACGCTACGAGGTGCCAAAATGGCCCTGCGGTCCTTCTAGGTAGTAATCATAATATTTAGGACGCTGTTTGAAGTAGAACACTCTAAAAGAGGCTGCACAATACTTTGGTGGCCGTCGTTAATACACACATACAATACCAACTAAGAGCAATAACTAAGAGCATCAATCGAAGTAATAGTTCAAGATAAGCGGTTTATGATAAATGTCTACTACAATTGCCTGTAGAAGCTTCTAAAATTTCGTTGGATGAAAAATGTTCAACATGCTTTTTCTAGTTTGTTTTTAATTTCAGTAACCAAAAAATGGAATAATTTAGGGCTGGTCTCGGGCCACCATCATCACCGGGCCCTGGACCCAACGGTCCACCCAGCCCCACCCTTGTGGGAGCCATGCTACTGTTTGTTCGCAGTGGGAGCTGTCTGGACGGTTGGATGTCGACTGCTGGAGGTCGTTGACACGGAGGTCCGCGGCTCGACTCCCGGGAGCCCCTGGAATGCCGGGGTGGGTGCTGGGTGCCGGGTGCTGAGTGCAGGTGACCTAAGTGCAGATGCGTGTGCGGATGCGGCAGAGGCGTCTTAATGGCGCCTTCGCCACGCATAAAACTTCATTAGGCGAGCGATGCGCGCCGACGACCTCAGAGCAGCCGAGGAAACCACAACTCAGCATCTGCGTCGCCTCCAGAGGGCGTCCGATCGCAGTTCTGTGGAGCTGTGCTTTCATCACCGCAGCCGCGAGAGCAGAATACCCATTTAGAGGTTCTAATATGGCGACCGGTCGTTTCCTTTGCTTCATCTGTGTTGTTTTCGTACTTACTACCCCTTATTCTGTGTATTCAACGTGAGCAATGCGGCAACCACCTACAAGGTGTATATCATAATAACTGCAACCGGCAATGGGTTTCTGTGGCTTTTTACAGACAAAATAGAAACAACAAAATGAGTAGGAGCCCATTTTCAATATGTATAATTCCGTAATGCTTTGTGAATGGGAATTGGATACACACTCTTACACTCCTTCCTCCTCTTATTTATGCCCGCCCACCGTCTCTACCCGTCTCCTCGAGCCCCGCTGTTTGAAGACATTCACCTCGCTGCTCTCTCCGTGCATGTTTTCCTCTTCCCCCTTCTTGTACATCTCCTCCCCCCTGTCTACGTCAGTTTCCTCCGCCACCTCTATTTTCTCTTCCAAGTCTGTCTAACCTAGACCCATGTTTAGTGTTAGGTTCAAATCAAATACCTACGAAAGTTGTTGACCGAGCGCTTTGAAATTTTTACACAAGACTTCATTCTTTTACGCGAGTGTTTGTACGTACCTATCCTTGTAAATATTTGTCATATGCATTTGTATAAATTATATAATGGGAAAATGTTCAGTCAAAAAACTGCAAAAGTTATACAAATTGTTACAGCGCAAAATTGTGGCAGAGGTACTTGTTAAAGTCTTAGATTGATCAAGCAACCGTCATTTAAGCTAGGAGAAACAGGTCACAGGCTCAGTCGGTAAAGGCGACGCCATTCGTTCTTGAAGGCAGCAGACGAGAGGTTATATTCATCATCTTGTAAACATTTCATAACTACTCGTAACTCTATCACAAGAGAGAATAAGAGCGAGGATACGTCAACGGTGAAAGGGCTCATTGGGCTCATTGGGTGAACGCGGCACTCACAAGTAGGATACATTCAGTCATTAATAACCGTCCCATACGTCATGGATTCAGCAGATTTTTTATAAAAGCTCCCGCTTTTAGAAGTGTAGGCAGTGGGTCTTTGTAATAGAAGATGCTCAGGAGAGTAGTCGTCAAACCAATGATATAATCTATGTAGTCACTTTATGTCTCAGATAAAGCAGCACAGACTAGTAGCCACTAGTCGCAACTAGGAGGTGGAGAAAGGCCAATGATCCTGGCGACGAGCTACCACTCTGGTGCAAACCCTGCCAGCCGTATCAAGAGGTCGTCTGTCACCACTACATCCGACTCCACCTCCGTAGGAGGCATATATCTTGCCTCTGTGACAACTACACGAAATGTAAGCAGGCCGCAGGTAGATCGTACTACACTCTGCTTCAAATTCCAGCCCTTTAAATTTCCTCAACAGAAATTAAAAAAAAAGAACGTCGTCTTTCCTCCAGCGATCCCCAATTGAGTTGCCGGAGCATTTCCGTGACACTCGCGCATTGGTCGAACCTACCAGTAACAAACCTAGCTGCTCGCCTCTGAACTACTTCTATGTCTTCCTTTAAACTTATCTGCTGTGGGTCCCAAACACTTGAGCAACACTAAAGACATGGTCGTACAATCGTTTTATACGCGGTCTCCTTTACAGATGAAGTACATCTTCCCAAAATTCTCCCAATAAACCGAAGTCGGCTCTTCGCCTTACTCACAACTGTCCTTACATGTTCGTTCCATTTCATATCACTCTGCAATTTTACACCTAGATATCTGAATGACGCGACTGCATGAATAAGCTCACTACTAATGATGTATTCGTACATTATGGGATTGTTTTTCCTACTCATGCGCATCACCTAACATTTTTCTACCTTGAGAGCTAGCTACCATTCTTCGCACCAACTGGAAATTTTGTCAAATTTATCCTGCATGCTGTTACAGTCAATTAAAAACGACACCCTCACATACACCACAGAATTATCAGCAAACAGCAGCAAACAACAAATTAGTGTGTCCATCAGATGATTTATATAGATAGAAAATAATAGCGGTCCTATCACACTCCCTGGGGCACACCTGACGATACATTCTTCTCTGATGAACACTCGCCGTCGCGAACAACGTACTGCGATCTATTAATTCGGAAATCATCCGGGCAGTCAAAAATCTGTGAACCTATTCCATAAGCTCATATCTTCGTTAGCAGTCTTCAGTGTGGCACCGCGTCAAACGCCTTTTTGATGTCGACAAAAACACAATTCGCCTGTTGCCCTTCATCCATGACTTGCAAGATGTCATGTGAGAAAAGGGCAAGCTAAGTCTCATACGAACGATGTTTCCTAAACCCATGCTGATTCACAGAAAGACGCTTTTCCGTCTCAAGGAAATTTACTATATTCGAACTGAGAATATGCTCCAAAATTCTACAGGTAACTGGTGTCAATGATAATGGTCTGCAATTATGTAGGTCAGTTCTCTTTCCTTTCTTATAAACGCGAGTCACCTGCGCTTTTTTCCAGTCACTAGGAACTTTGCGCTAAGTTAAATATTCGCGAAAAATGTGCCTATCTCACGGAATCTTGTATTCATTTGAATAAACTTTTAATCTCTGATACTGTTTCACTAGCGTCCTTTGGCGCTCCACCAGGTTTCACGCCTCACCCTGACATAAAGCTGCGACCCACCGCTCGGCCCCAGATATATATAAAGGTAAGGTAAAGCAGTCAACAATCCTAAGATTGGTTTGAACAGCACAGTGATTTACTAGGCATGGTCCTGTATGGAGTGGTATGCCGTTGCCTTCCTTCGACCTTCGAACTGGCTTACCCAGCCAGTTATAGAGAGACCTACAGTTTAACGTGCTACTCGGTATTTTTCACGTGATCAATACCGCCAGAGGTGAAAGAAGTGGAAAGTGTCAGATAAAAATCCTATGACATGGCGGGGATCGAACCGCGACCTTTGGAATATATATATATATATATATTACTAAATCTAGTATCCCAAAACTAATACATAAGAATAATCTAAAATGTTTCAAAATTGCGTTTTAACTCCACAAATAACAAAAGTCGACTTTTTTTACAAAGATTTACTAAATTTATGCTAGCTAAAAATATGTAGCCCTATAGGTTAGATGGCCAGACATGTAACGGATTGATGGCCAATCGGCTAAACACTGAAATAAAAGAGAAAATTATTTTAAAAAAAAACTTTTATCATACTAAACATGTTTCATTCAAACTGTTGATAAAAAAATAATAAAAAATATACAGGCATTAATGTAGTTAATTTAATTTATAATTTATTCATAGATTACAGTGAGCCTATTTACAAAAACCGCTGTACAATTCGTGATTGCTTTTACTTTTTTATTAATCTTTGGGACACACTAGTTTTCTATAGAAAATAACAAGAAAAAACTTCAGTTATCCATTTAGTTTACTTTTTGCTACTTTTAATTTGTAAACAGGACATTCTACTGTATACGCTCAGATTTTGTTTTTAAAATGGCATTGCCACATCGATGCCACACATCCACGTATATCGTGCAGGATTCGTGTAACCAACGCTTGTACCTGATACACTCAATCCAATCGCATGTTTTGTTTCTGTTTAGTCTTCCCCGCAATTAACGCATTCTTCCTATTCATCACGAGGACTGTCACACGAGTCGTCTTTATAGTGGATTCCACCTAATGAGTCTGAACTGTGAGAAGGTTCTTTAACCTTCCCAACCCGAACATTGTTCACTTGTTTTTGCCCAATAGGGCTATTTCCTTTTCTTTTTTCATAACGGTTGAATTTCAACTTTTTAGTACTTTATTTTAATAGTTTGCAGCTTCATTTGTCTACGTTTCCTTGTTTGAGTTTAGGGTCTCAAAGGTGAAACAATGTTCAGAATTTTGCTAGGACTGACTAGGTTTGACTGAGGGCCTAGCTGTTTAGTCCCCTCAAAACAACAACAACAACTGACTTGTTTTGTTTGATTTGAAATCACAAGCCAAATATTGTGTGTTCTTCTAGACGTTTGTGATCGAGGTGAACCTGTTTATATTTCAGGGAATATTTGATCATATTTGTCCCCTGACGTGGAGTCGATAGGTTAAGTTGTGGATTTCGGCATGCGTAACGGAGAGCTTTCAGGGTAGCGATCGATCCCCATCATGGTATGGCCGTCTCTTGCTATGGGCCGGGAGAGATGGTCATAGCGCATTATCAGGTATAGTGGACGCAGACTCAAATAGTACCTGTATAATGGTACGTAGCTAGACCGAACCAATTCGTATGTGTAAATATCCGTCACTACTCACAACCTAAGTTTGTAAGAATTGAAAGGTTATGGCATATCACATAATTTCAAGGTATACTGAAAACTAAAATCATGAAAATTACTAATTTGTAATTAATATAAAGATGACAGGAGCTGAAACGTTTGTGACACAAAAGTTACGAGGGAGAATGGAAGCCAGTATTGACGATTTCTTCTTAGATGGGATCGCTTCAGAGATATGAGGGTCAACTTTTTTTTTTTTTTTTTTTTTTTTTTTTTTTTTTTTTTTTTTTTTTTTTAATGGGCTGCTACAGTTTGGTACTTATTTTTTGATAACGGCTATATAGACGAATCCAATGTAGAATTGCGATAAGTGCTTGTGAAGACTAGTCGCTGGTGGCATTCTGAGGAGTGAAAGTTTCAATCAGATTGCCATGACAATGCCTGCACGTGCTATTGTGATACGGAATACCACTCAGTCGATGATAAGAAGATTCCTGCCACGTTTTTAACCTTCTTTGATCTTCAAAGACCTTACTGTTACACATCACTGTACTCGTCTCGATAGCAGCTATCAGAAAGTAAGTATCAAACTATAGCATCCCATTAAAAAAATGTTGACGTCCGTATCTCTTAAGCGACCCCACCTAACAACCAAAAACCAACGTCATGTTCTGGCCCCCCTTGTCCCAGAATTATGACGCAGTGTTATGTCAAAACTACAAAGTAATCGCCCATGAACTTTCGCATATAAACGATTTTGTGCAAATGAACATAGCTATTTTTATCAATATAACTGGAATATAGAAACATAGGTTGAAAATCCGAAATTATCAAGTTTCGAATAATAATGGACACAATACTTAGCAAAAACAGCACAAACGTGAATAGTTCCGCTAGGATTGGATCATTCGCACGTATTTTTCCACTAAGCGTTATATGATGGAGACGTAAGACGTAAGAGGGCTGTGTGACGGCAATCACAGTGAAACACCAGATGGCACACAAAATGCTAAACGTGTTTTTGGGAAACTGTTTCACGGGGGAACATCGCACACTAGTTCCTTCTTAAAATGCCCTAATGAACGATAAAATGACGCCAAGGTCTTTCCATTCAGATCACTCCCTGAGCAGACCTACACTTCATTCCAATGGCATTGTAGGACAGATCTGCGTCCTAATCGGCTCAAATGTGGAACAATGACTGTCCATCGTCGTTTATTACGATATGGGTTGCAAAGTGTGGAACCAAAGTACACACCCAGCACTGTAAAATTTTGTATGCAAATTTTGGCTATACGACGATGTTTAGTTGTAGCGAATATAGCATATAGCTTAGGGGAGAGGTGGGAGACTAAAATTTTTGTGGTATATTACCTCAAACTATCAGATTCATATTTGTTTATGGCATTTGCACAGGAGGCATACAATCATTCACCTGATTTCTAACAAAAAAAAAACAGCGTCCCATATTTATTTTTGTTCTTTATTCAGCATTTCACAGGAGGAAGCGAGCCCCCTGTCCCCCCACCCCCCTGTTCAAGTCGCTGAAGTTGAGGACAGGAAGCTAATTATTTGAGTCACCTATGTGGAGAGAGGTGGAGCGAAAAGGCATTGGTACAAGTTAATAATCCTTAATTAGGATATTTGAAGGGGTTGTTGTGATGTAAAAGAATTAGAAAATAAATCTGCCGAAATTCTGGGTACACACTTCGTATCTAAAAATTTAAATGATTCAACTGATTACAAGCGTTTGTCATTTATGACCGTTGGACCTCAACTGGGGTCTTGTTCAGGCTGTCTAGTGCAAGTCTTTTAAGCTGACCCCCATGTCCCTCCCTTTGGATCTGCTACTGCATGAATCCCATCCAACATAACCACGACATAATCGAGTTCATGCACAACATCTTACACCGGCCACACAATCGCAACTGCAGACGACTATACAAGCATCATGGCTCAATATGCGTGCAGACGACGTCCAATGACTAATTGAGCCCATGCAAGTCGAGTATTCCGCCGAAAAGAAGCTGGTCCAACGCGAGATGAGGAGGTACCTCACGATTTTTGTTTCCCAAGTGAGTAAGGTGGTCCTTTTTATGTTGGACGTTTACATGACGTGAGGCAAACATATCGGGTCGGCGTTAGGGTTGGCACTAGCGAACACGAAAACACTATCGGAACATCGCGACGTTGCAGTGACTCTTAGTGCATTACAGTGAGACGTCTTGCCCGTTTCGAAGACGATCGGCTGAACTTCAGTTAAACAGGTGGCACATACAGCATGTGGAACAGATCACATCTCTTCGTCAATATCCTCTCCAATGCTGTTCCGCAGTGCCTCAACACTCACCACTTTAGACTCCGAGTAGACCCCCTTTGTTTACGGTCTGACACTTTGAATTGATGAAAAACCAGTTCCAAGTAAAGAAGGGAAAGCTGATAGGTGGAAGGAATATATATAAGGCCTGTACAAAGGAAATAAACTTGAAGGCAGTATTTTAGAAGTGGAAGATGCAGTAGAGAAAGATGAGATTGGAGATACTATACTACGAGAAGAATTTTACAGAGCACTAAAAGATTTGAGTAGAAACAAGGCACCTGGAGTAGATGATGCTCCTTCTGAACTGCTATTAAAGTTAGGAAAGCCAGTCATGAAGAAATTATTCCATCTGGTATGCAAGATGTATGAGACAGGGGAAACACTATCACACTTCAAGAAGAATATAGTGATTCCAATTACGAAGAAAGCAAGTGCAGACAAATGTGAAAGTTACAGAACTATCAGTTTAACAAGTCATCGTTGCAAAATACTAACACGAATTATTTACAGGCGAATGGAAAAAACTGGTGGAATCCGACCTTGGGGAAGATCAGTTTGGATTTAGGAGAAATGCAGGAACACGCGAGGCAATACTCACATTACGACTTATCTTAGAAGATAGGTTAAGGAAAGGGAAACTTCGGTTTTTAGCATTTGTAGATCCGGAGAAAGCTTTTGACAATGTTGACTGGAATACGCTTTTTAAGATTCTGAAGATAGCAGATGTAAAAAATAGAGATCGAAGAGCTATATTAAACTTGTGCAAGAACCAGAAAGCAATTATTAAAGTCGAAGGGCATGAAACGGTCGCAGTGGTTGGGAAGGGAGTAAGACATGGTTGTAACCTTTCCCCATTTTTGTTCAATCTGTACATTGAAAAAGCTGTGAAGGAATGCAAGGAGAAATTTGGAGCGGGAATTAAAGTCCGAGTAGAGGGAATAAAAACCTTGCGGTTTGCTGATGACACAGTAATTCTGTCAGAGACAGCAAAGAACCTGGAATAGCAATTAAATGGACATTATCTTGAAAGGAAGACAATAGATGAACATTAACAAGAGTAAAAGGAGGGTAATGGACTGTAGTGTCAAACTCAGGCAATGCTGAAAATATAATAATAGGTAATGAGACGATAAAAGTAGTAGATGAGTTATGTTATTTGAGTAGGAAGATAACGTCTGATGACCGAAGTAAAGATATAAAATGCAGAATGGGAATGGGAAGAAAAGCGTTTCTGAAGAAGCGAAATTTGTTGACGGCCAATATTAGTTTAAATGTTAGGAAGTCCTTTCTGAAAGAATTTGTTTGGAGTGTAGCATTGTATGGGAGTGAAACGTGGACGATAAGGAGTTCAGATAAAAAGATGATAGAAGCTTTCGAAATGTGATGCTGTAGACGAATTATGAAGATTAGATGGGTAGCTCAAGTAAGTAATGAGGTAGTGCTTACCCGAATTGGAGAGGATAGGGGTTTCTGGCATATCCTAAGAGAAGTGATAGGTTGGTGGGACACATTCTGAGACGTCAAGAATCGTCAACTTAGCATTAGAGGGAAGTGTGTGGGATAAAAATCGTAGATGGAGACCGAGGGACGAATACAGTAAGCAGATTCAAAAGGATGTACGTTGCCATTCGTATCCTCGGATGAAGAGGCTTGGACAGGACAGGGTAGCTTGGAGAGCTGCATCAAACCAGTCAGGGGACTGAAGACCACAGTAACAATAGTCTGAATTATTTTTGTGTCCCAGCCTCGTCGCCGCTTTTGTGTCTCGTTTCCGTCGTAGGTGTCGGTGGCCGACCGGAATGAGACCGACACAGGAACAAAGATAGCACGCTAGTGCAGGTATGGAGGGGAGCAGTCAGAAACCAGAAACACTAGAGTAAATTTGAACGAGATATATATTGCACAGAATTTATACAATACTTAACTTTCAGATAGTTCAATATGGCAGAATGCTGATACATAGTTGAGGCCTGCCTAGTGCCTATCCGATAGCCAAGTCTTTACTGGTGCCTATCTGATTCCGAAGTGTTCTCACTGGTTGCTATCTCAGTCCCAAGTGAACGATCTCGTTCAGTGGTGGCCACGAGCGGTGTTCTAGCAGAGGGAGCTCGTGGCTGTCGTCGTCAGAACGCCGCGCCGTGCGAGCATGGCGGCGCGCGGCGAAAGTAGGTGGCGCGCACTTTGGACTTGTGCGACACCACAATTATCGCCGACTGTCTCAGTCTGGAATTACTGTACTTACTGCAACTCCCAAAGATCAGCAACTATTTTATTAAATAACTATCACATGTTACTAAAGTGATGATGTCGTTTCTGTTTAAAGTGAACGTACGTTGCCTTACACAAGGCTCCGCATAAATTTCGAAGGTAGCACAGTGGACTCGCACTTGGGAGGATAGTGGCTCAAATCCATCCGCGCCCATCCTGATTTAGATTTTTCGCCATTTACCTAAATCAAGCCAGGCAAACTCTGGTCGGTTCCTTTGAAAGGGCACAAGTGAATACCTTCCCTATTGTTAACAAAAGAATCCGATCTTTTGTGCCGTCTATAATGACCGCGCTGTCGGCGGGAGGTTAAACCCCAAGCTTCCTTCTCCCTCCTCTTTAACAAGCGTCCGTTCCGCGTCGCTTCGCTTCTCCCAGAGGGCGCACTAAGTCGGCGTGGATAACGCGCGGCAGCCTCAGGCCCCGCACTGTTTCTTGCTCGGTGCGTTCAGCGAGATAGGTTCCTCTCCCCGCACGCGTCGATTGATCCGTCGCACCGCACCGCCGCCAGACCGGCTGAGCAAACAGGCCGTGTAGCGCAGACCGCGCCGGAAATTCTGTTATCTTCGCAACGCGAACGCTGCAACGAGTGGCGAAAGGCGTGAAACCGAGTTTACGGCCCACCCGCCTGCGTGAGGCGCAACAAAGGCTTCGTTGGCCGGCGTGTCTGCCGGCTGCTTTGTAGCTCAGGTGCCCGACCGAGGGGAGCCACCGGCGTCTGGGAACTGAGTGTCTGGCAGAGACTGACGCCGTCACGAGTTGCAGTGCTAAGCGCTCCGTCTGCGGAACCGCGCTCTTGAGTAAAACGTCCAGACACTTCTGGCGTTACCGAGTTCGCTACAGGCCGGTGGTCACGCTTCCTAGCGCCGTTTGCAGTGGAGGTCGAACCGACGTAACGTCTCAGCCAGAAGCGTGCGCTGGCGGCGTGCCGGGTGAGCGAGGCCAAGTACAGGGAGTAGTCCTAATTCTAATGCTCTTCTGCAACGGCTGAAATAATACGGTTATCGGTATTGTTGTCGTTGTGGTCGTTACTCCGGAGACTGGTTTGTTGCATCTCTCCATCTTACACTGTGTTGTGAAAGCCTCTTAACCTCGTAACTGCAACCACTTTAACATGTATTCGTGTCTTGGTCTGCCTCTGCGATATTTACCCCCCTTTCCACCAAACGTCCGTCACATACTCAAATGTTCATCAGACCATAGACGTAAAAACTACTTAAACCAGAGCCGGCAGCGGTGGCCGAGGGGACTGAGGCGAGTCAGTCACGGTCTGCACGTCCACTACGGTCGGGGGTTCGAATTCCCCCTCGGGCATGGATATTTGTGCCGTCCTTAGTGTTAGCTAGTTCATAAGTAGTTTGTAAGTTTAGGGACTGATGACCCCGTAGTTAATTGCCATAAGCAATACAAACATTTGAACTTAAGCCAGGGGAAGCTAACATCAGGCGCTGTGATGTGTGAGCAGAAAGAGCAACTCAATTTATTTTACGTCAGATGAGAGCTGTTTTCGCAATGTTGCCTGAATAAGCGGCGCTGTGAGTAAGGACTTGGAGGCAGTGGCGCTCTTGGTGACAATAACATGACTATTAGAACCAAAACACGACAATCAGTTTTTCTTTCTGTGTCAGAAAATCTGTAAGAAGAAGAACAAGACACCTTAATATCTGAAATAAAGGAATGTAGTGATGTGGAAGACTGACAGAGTAGCGAAGTGTCTATCCGCCTTAGCTACAGAATAGCTCTACATGTACACTACCGGCCATTAAAACTGATACACCAAGAAGTAATGCAGATGATAAGCGGGTATTCATTGGACAAACACATTATACTAGAACTGACATGTGAGTACATTTTCACTCAATTTGGGTGCATAGATACTGAAAAATCAGTACCCAGAGCAACCACCTCTGGCCGTAATAACGGCCTTGATACGCATGAGCATAGAGTCAAACAGAGCTTGGATGGCGTGTACACGTACAGCTGCCCATACAGCTTTAAAACGATACCAATGTTCATCAAGAGTAGTGACTGGCGTTTGGTGATGAGCCAGTTCCTCGGTCACCATTGACCAGACGTTTTCAGTTGGTAAGAGTTCTGGAGAATGTGCTGGCCAGGGCAACAGTCGAACATTTTCCGTATTCAGAACGTCCCCTACAGAACCTGCAATATGAGAGCGTCAATTATCCAGCTGCAAAATAGGGTTACCCGGGATCGAATGAAGGGTAAAGCCACGGGTCGTAACACATCTGAAATGTAATGGCCACTATTCAAAGTGCCGTCGGTGCGAAAAATAGGTGACCGACACGTGTAACCAACGGCACCCCATGCCATCACGCCGGGTTTGGCGATCACGAATACATTTTCAGACCTGGACTCAAACTGATTACGAAGAGCTTACAGAATTTGCACATATTCTTCAGAGAGAATAACACCAGGAGCAAGCAAGTGCGCCACGATAGCTTCGGAAACTGCGCAATGTTTCCAGCTTGCAGTTGATTCATACACATATTTAATGCCATTTTGAAGGCTTTAATTCTCTAGTACATATCTATTATAACGATATCTTGGAGTGAGGTATTTAAATCGTTTAAGAGGCCTATTAAATCAGCAAGTCACAAATCCAAGATTCTTCTTGCAAATGAGGAACAAGCTGATTTTTAGTAGTTATGAGCAATGATATTTAATTTCTTAAGTCAAAGAATCGAACTAGCACCTTACCCCTGCTCAACGACCGCACGTTACAAAAATAAAGATCACCATATTGAGTACAAAATTCTTCAAGGAAACTATAAAATGGTCTATGTCTCAAGCTTCGTGATCGGATGGAATTTGTGACCAGTACCACCATATCCATAATATTTCTTTAATTTTGCGCATAGATTCTATTGATGAAGTATCCAGTGGCGTTCACCGCGAAGTCGCCAAACACGGATGCGACCATCATGATGCTGTAAACAGAACCTGGATTCATTTGAAAAAATCACGTTTTGCCATTCGTGCACCCAGGTTCGCCGTTGCGTACACCATCGCCGGCTCTCCTGTCTGTGATTCAGCGTCAAGGGTAGCCACAGCCATGGTCTCCGAGCTGCAAATGTCGTCGAACTGTTCGTGCAGATTGTTGTTGTCTTGCAAACGTCCCCATCTGTTGACTCATGGATCGAGACGTGGCTGCACGATCCATTACAGCCATGCGGATAAGATGCCTGTCATCTCGACTGCTAGTGATACGATGCCTTTGGGATCCAGCACGGCGTTCCGTATTGCCCCCCTGAACCAACCGATTCCATATTCTGCTAATAGTCATTGGATCGCGACCCACGCGAACAGCAATGTCGCAATACGATAAACCGCAATCGCGATAGGCTATCATCTGACCTTGATCACAGGTGGAAACGTGATGTTACGCAGTTTTCCTCCTTACACGTGGCATCACAACAACGTTTCAACTGCTATTTGTGTATTAGAAATCGGTTGGAAACTTTCCTCATGTTAGCATGTTTTAGGTGTGGCCACCGGCGCCAAACTTGTGTGAATGCTCTCAAAAGCTAATCATTGTCATATCACAGCCTTTTCTTCATGTCGGTTAAATTTCGCGTCAGTAGCACATCATCTTCGTGGTGTAGAAATTTTATTGGCCAGGAGTGTACATATGGACCATTTACTGCGTATGACTTTTGCGAAAGATCTGATTGTGATAACCGCTGAAGGATGATGTCCACATTAGGTAGAAGGAGAACGTGAGTTTGTCTCCAAAACCTGTTATGCGATGCATTCAGGCCATGGCTGCAGATGTGCAAGAAATGTTCAAATGTTTGTAAATCTATGGGCCTCAATTACGCTGGTCTTAGTCCCTAGGCTTACAAACTACTTAAACTAACTTATGCTAAAGGCGACAAATACACCCATGCCCGAGGGAGGACCTGAACTTCCGACGGCGACCAGCAGCGCACTCCGTAGCTAGGCGCCTTCGAACACTCGGCTCTCCACCGCGGCTGTGTAAGAATAACTGCGTGTTACTGTACGTAAATTTATACATTATTCTTTAGCTGTCGAAAGTACTGACATATCGGATACTGCACAGTTAGCTATTTTCTTTCGGGTTTCGATGATAAGCTGAATATAACAAATTTCTAGATCTCATACCCCTGAATGACACCACCACTGGCTTGGACAGATTCAAAGATGTGAAAAAAGGTGTTGAAAACATTGGCGTGAGTTCGGATAAGTTTGTTTCTGTTGCAACAGATGCGGCTCCTTCTATGGCAGGAGTTAATGTGGTTTAATAGCATGGGTGAAAGAACGTATGAAACATGTTTCCGGTGCATGACAAGAACTCACTACCGTCCACTGGAGACTTCATCAATATAATCTATGCGCAAAATTAAAGAAATGTTATGGATACGGTGGTACTGGTCACAAATTCCATCCGATCACGAGGCTTGAGACATAGACCATTTTATAGTTTCCTTGAAGAATGTTGTACTCAGTATGGTGATCTTTATTTTTGTAACGTGCGGTCGTTGAGCAGAGGTAAGGTGCTAGATCGATTCTTTGACTTAAGAAATTAAATATCATTGCTCATAACTATTAAAAATCAGCTTGTTCCTCATTTGCAAGAAGAATCTTGGATTTGTGACTTGCTGATTTATTAGGCCTCTTAAACGATTTAAATACCTCACTCCAAGGAATAGATATCGTTATAATAGATATGTACTAGAGAATTAAAGCCTTCAAAATGGCATTAAATATGTGTATGAATCAACTGCAAGCTGGAAACATTGCGCATTTTCCGAAGCTATTGTGGCGCACTTGCTTGCTCCTGGTGTTATTCTCTCTGAAGAATATGTGGAAATTCTGGAAGCTCTTCGTAATCAGTTTGAGCCCAGGTCTGAAAATGTGGAAATACTATCTACTATGTTTCAGCTCTTTTCAACGCCATTTTCACTGGGTGTTGTTTTTACCAAGTTTCAAATGGAACTGTTCAATTTACAGTGTGACGATTTACTGAAGGTCAGTCAAATATAAACACAATGAATACTTGGCAGAATTTTATAAGAGTGTTCCTCAAAGCAGATTTCCGGGGTTGTATGCCCTTGCTTCACGGATATTGTGTATGATCGGTTCGACGTATGTGTGTGAACAATTCTTTTCTATTATGAAATTAGCAAAGTCCCAATACCGAAACACCTTGTCACTTGTCAGATCATAACCAAATACACAATCTTCGATAAAAAAATAAATAAATAAAAAATAAAAAATAAAAAATTTTTTAAAAAAAAGCAATCTCAAAAATTGTATTCGAACAATGCGAAACTAATTACGAGCAGTAACTTTATGATTTAATTCACTTTGGTACAATGTGTGATTTATTGTGCTTAATATGGTCTCCCCACATTATTTGTTTGTTCATTTTATCGAAAAGATAATGATTTACAGTATGAAACCTCTGTTTTGTAATTTAATGCTACCCGCCACATGTTTAATTATGTATTACTTTGTTAACATTTATTTTGTGTTTGTTAAAACGTTGGCTGCTCCCTTAAGGAGAGAGCAGTTAGATAAATTTCCATTGCGCAAGCACTGTGGCCACTCGCAAAGTTATTTAGAGCAGCAGTGAGCGTTTTATCTTGCATTTGCAGATCTCTACTGCCTGAGATCTCACACAGGAAACTTAACAAGCTACTTTCAATGGGACTAAAGCATGCACGATAAACATTTCAGATAGGAAGAAGATTGAAGCTTTTGAAAAGTGGTGCTACATACGAATGCTTGAGAATAGATGAGCAGATAGCGAAACTGGTAAGGAGGTACTGAAGAGGATTGGGGAAAAAATTCTGGTATACCGTCATTAAAAGAAGAGATCAGTTGGTGAGACACATTGTAAGACATCATGGAATCTTCAGTGCAGTGTTGGACGGAGTTTCGAGTCCTCCCTCGGGCGTGTGTGTGTGTGTGTGTGTGTGTGTGTGTGTGTGTGTGTGTGTGTGTGTGTTGTACTTAGTGTAAATTAGTTAAGTCAGGGGAGGACAGGCAGCGCCGGTGTGACGTGAACCCAGGCTGCTCAGTCTGCTAGCATCAGTAAAAGCATGGCTGGATGCCGAAGTAAAGATCGTTACGAAAGCACGTCGTGCAGTCGGTCATACCAAGATGGGAAACACGGAATCAACAAAGAAATTTTGAGAAAGAATTTAGCATACTCATGGATACAGATGCGACGCAAAGACGTTAGTTAAAAAACAACAAGGAAACAAATTTACACAAAGTGTAAAGGCCACACACGTGTAATCTAACTTGAGAAAACTGGACACAAAATCATTACTGGATTGCAAATGCAAATACTAAATTTACACTGAATTACCTGAGATCTGTAAATTGAGAAATACTTTGCCTCGCATAGCGAAAGAATTACTCAAGATAAGTTTTACTGATAAACCAAGACTGCCTGATCACAAACAAAGTAAAGTTCTAACATCATGCCATCCCCTCAGCATAATTCAATGATACATTCACTTCGGCGATCGTGGGAATAGTGGGCTCTCAGGCCACGGGAAAAGCCTTCCCCTCCACGCACCGGATGTAGGGCGCGGTCAAAACGATGCAGAGCGCGTTTAGAGCCTACTGTCTGCCAAGCCTCACTACCTGAAGAAGATAATACCCTTTAGTAGAGCTCCATAGAGGTCTCTTTTGTCATCTATTTCGTCCATGATTATGTTGGTACTACACTAAGAACAGACCACCTCGCCATCTTGCCAAGTAAGTGTGTCTCTGGCCACCCAGCAGGCGGCGGTTCAGACGACATACGAATCCATGCGTTCTTAACTAAACGAGGCGGCGATTGTAAGCTAATGCTTGGTAGTCGGTGAATATTAATGGAAAACTTTGACATTCATACGGACACACCAGTTCAGTCACACGGGTAGAGACATATATAAACATGGGGCATTGATCATTAATAAAGGAATAAAATAATTAACGTACAATTAGACAATATTAATTGCGGAGCATCACATTAGAGTAATAACACAAAATGGAACGCGACCACACATTCAGTGGATGTGTTTCAGCATACAAGGCCACATTCCATAAAAATGCCTTCATAAAACTCATCCCAACGCTTCAATTAATCTTAGATGGTAGCAAATTAATATTATTCAGAAACGTTTTTCTTCCCATTGCTATTCTGAATTTTATATCTTTTGTACTGCGACCATCATAACAAAACTCATCTACAACTTTTATCGTCTCGTTACCTAGTCCGGCTCCTTCGGCATCGCCTGATTATCTTAGACTTCGTTTTCTACGGTTAATGTTCATCTTTCACGCTCCATTCAAGACACTGTCCATTCCGTTCAAATGCTATTCCATGTTCTTTGCTAGTCCACACAGAATTACTATGTCATCCGCAAACCGTAAAGTTTTTATTTCTCCACTCTCAACATTAATTCTTTCTCTGAATGTCTCCTTAGTTTTACTCACAGCTTGCAAAATGTACAGATTGAATAACAACGGGCAAAGGCTACAACTCTGTCTTACTCCCTTCCGGAGCACTCCATTCCTTTCATGCTCTTCTTTTCTTACAACTGCTTTCTGTAAAAGTTTTAAATAAACATCCGTTCCCCACATTATATTCTTGCTGACTTCAGAATTTGAAAGAGTGTGTTCCAGTGAATATTTTCAATAGGCTTGTCCAAATCTACAAAAATTAGAACTGTAGCTCTACCTTCAGTTATTCTATCTTCTAACGAACATAATAGAGTCAGAATAACATGACGTGTTCCCATATATCTTTTAAATCCAAACTGATGTTTCCCCATCACGATTATATTGACGTAAATTTGTCACAGTTATACTGTTTTAATGAAATTACTTACAAATATGACACAATGGCATTTTCAGCCTGTCCACTCATCTCGAAAGTTCGGTAAATAATAATTAATAAATGAATTACATGACTGGTGTTACTGCAAAGGCTAAATCATTTGCTTATTTGACAGTGTTAAATTTTGACTCATTCGTTAATCTACGTTCTTACGTGTGTTTAATGGGTCTTGCGTAAGAATCACACACACACAAATTGTTTCCACATAGTTGGTCATGTTAAATCACTAATGAATTTTGACTACGAATAACTGGCAGTTAATACGACGCGGTTGATGAATAATAGTACTGAAAACAGTGAAGGTTTCTTTTCAACTCAAATGAGACTCAATATTTTGAACCGTTTCAAACATTTCACTTATATCGTGAACAAAAACATCAATTCAGACTGTAAGAACAATTAAACGTCTCTTCCTAGCTGACGAAAGTTATCATTTTGTGCTTGAAGCTCCTCTTTCTTGCGTTTGCATACTAACATACACGAAGTATAAGAGCTTCTATATGTTAAGGGAAAACAGGAGAAAGGGGAGTTTCAAGCACAAAATAGCAAGCATTTAATAGCAAGATCTACAGCAAATTCCGGAGCAAACAACAACTGTTTTTGGTCAAGGCTGTTGCACTTACCCATAGTATATGACGAAAGTTAGTTTGTTAGAATAATGTTCATTAGTATGTATATTAACAGTGCAAGGAAAATAACAGCATTATTTTTAGTCTGAACCTCTTCCGAGAAATGCATTGTGAAAAACAAACAGTATTACAAATTCCCCTATGTGAATGACTTTGTTAGCCTAGTTTGAACAAAACTACGCTCCACAGTCACAGAAAATGTTACCGTGTGTATATTTAAAAAAAAATAAAAATAAAAAAAAAGGCAAACAAACATTACATATTATTTGAAGTCAATTCAAAATAAATCCGTTCTTTTTCTTTTCATTTTCATATTTTTAGATAGTTTATATTACATAGTAATCAATCATTGCAATATGCTTCACTACATAGATTCGGTGTTTCATGGATACACCTTATTGCACAATTGCCGCCACTTAATTGCCTCGACTCCTACTGCCTCAGCTTAAAGACAGTACTGCAGCCAGCTACACAGCACCTTTGATGAAGCGTGCGTGTGCACGTCAAAGCAGCTCAGAGGTTTCCACGACGTTCACCGACTTTTAGTCAGGAAGAACTTTCCGTTTAAACCCTTGCCTGGCACCTTTCAATATTGAGTAAACTACGTTAATGTAGCAACACAGCCGTTCCTCGCCGGTACGACGGAAGGACTGCTCGATAAACAAAGATCGGTACGAATTTAGTAGACAGCATACAGGCTTCAATCAAAAATTAATGTTAAATACCTGCGGAAATGTAACGAGGAGGTCCGAAACAACGGAATCACGACATTCTACGAGCCGCATCCAGAAAGTACGTATATATATATATATATATATATATATATATATATATATATATATATATATATATATATATATACAGGGGGTTTCAGTAAGTGTGTTTGCCTCTTTAACTTATACAATAATAGGTGACGGGAAATTTTAATACGGTATGTCAACACAATAAATGTTACACTTTCTGCGGAGCTATGAACATAGTTTATTGTATCATTTTCCAAAGAGTTACAGCACGAAGATATAATTTTTTAAATGGAACAATAGTTTTTTCTATCGTGCATTGGAATCGTTGAAACCAGCTGCGTCCATATCAAATTAAACTACATTCCTATCACTGTTAGTTTGGGAGCTACAACCCTTCAAAGTTTCAGGGGCAGATAGCACACGCTGTACATAATATATGGCTGTGTGATGCGTGATGAATGTTATGGCGGTGGGAAGTTGATTTACATGAGATGTTCAAATGTGTGTCCATGTTCCTCAATGCATAATGCAATGCGCCGTCGAAAGGATCTGCGGACAAGATGTCACATCGCCGATGTGACGGAGCGACATGCGTCCTAGATGCGCCGTTTTAGATCATCTGGAGATGTGGGCTCAGTGACATAAACACGATCCTTTAGATTTCCCCACAAAAAGACATCGACTGGTGTTAAATCGGGCGACCTTGCGGACCATGAATGAGGACCATGGCTCCCCAACCATCTTCCTGCAAACCTGTTGTTTAGTTCTTCCGCAACACCAAGCGCACAATGGGCTGTGTGACCATTGTGCTGCATCCACATATGGACTCTCGTGTGTAGACACACATGTTCAAGGAGACCACCCAAATTGTCGGCTATAAAGGCGCGATGTAACTCACCTGTCAGTGTATGTGGAAAGTAGTGTGGACCGATGATTTCATCCCCAAGGATTCCACACCATACGTTAATAGACCACCTGCGTTGGCGGTCGACAGGTCGTACCCACCGAGGATTGTCTGCGACCCAGTAGTGCATGTTATGGCGATTCACTGCACCATAATTTGTAAAAGTGGACTCATCAGAGAACATAACACTTTGTAAAGACTCCAGCGTGAAATTACGCATGGTCCACTCACAGAATGTTACTCTTGCACGGAAATCGTTCCCATGCAGCTCCTGGGTCAGTGACAGGCGGTACGGGTGAAACCTGTGGCCGTGTACTATACGCCACAGAGAAGTGAGACTGACACCAGCAACTGCAGCAACGGCTCGTAAGCTGACATGAGGATCGTGGTGTAATGCAGCTAAAACAAACACCTCCGTCTCCTCATTTCTTGCAGGTCTTCGTCTGTTACTGCGGCGAATTACCAAGCTGCCTGTTTCCCGAAGTCGTTGTTGTGCACGTAAGAACGTAATGGCTGCCGGGGCTATTCGCCTAGGATATCTCACGGCATACGCCGTGGCTGCTTCAGTGGCATCGTGTCGGCACTCACCGAGCATGAGCAACATGCCAACGTACTCGTTGTTCGTGTATGTCATCGTCATCCGATGTCAGTAACTGTGGTGTATTGAGCCCCGGATGTTTGTTTGGCTCCAACTGTCGGGTATACGGCCGTGTGCGGCGACAGTCGGCAGTCTAACAGCGCATCGCGGAAGCTTCTCGCTCCGTGACAACGGCGACGTTACAACTCGGCCGCACCACATTTAGAAGGCGCATTGCATTATGCGCAGTGTTTGTGGTATCTGCCCCTGAAACTTTGAAGGGTTGTAACTCCCAAACTAACAGTGATGGAAATGTAGTTTAAATTGATTTGTTACGCAGCTGGTTTCAACGATTTCAATGCACGATAGAAAAAACTATTGTTCCATTTAAAAAATTAGATCTTTGTGCTGTAACTCTTTGGAAAATGATACAATAAACTGTGTTCATAGCTCTGCAGAAAGTGTAACATTTCGTGTGTTGAGCTACCGCATTAAAATTTCCCGTCACCTATTATTTTATAAGTTAAAGAGGCAAACACACTTAGTGAAAAACCCTGTAATAATCAACGACAACACGGTGGAGAGACAACTGTTACAGGTAGGTTTGAACTATTTTTCGATATAAGTACCTAAATACTTTAGACATTTTTCATGTCGTGGGATCACCTTTTGTACTCATGTGTTGTAGAAGACTCCACCCTCTGAAAGGAATCAGTGAGCGCCAATCACCGTCATCCCTTCGTTGTTGCCGGAACGCTGGCCGAAGGACAGGAATATCTTGACTTGCAAGAAGAGATGGCAGCCGCTTGTGAGCAAGAACAGGACTGTATGCTGTATGCTGCGTAAAGCCCAAATTGCTGCTGTGCGACAAGCCGTACGGCTGTCAGTATTGACATGGAGCATCGAAACACCTACAGTAAGCAATCCATGTATTTCGAAGAGAATGGCACGGCTTCCGGACCATGTTTTGACAACGACGATCAGAATGTTCAAATGTTTGTTAAGCTTATGGGACTTAACTACGGGGTCATCAGTCCCTAAACTTACAATCTACTTATCAACTACTTACAAACTAGGACGGCACAAATATCCATGCCCGAGGGGGGATTCGAACCCCCGACCGTAGTGCCCGTGAAGACCGTGACTGCAGCGCCTCAGTCGCCTCGGCCACCGCGGCCGGCGACGATCAGATGAAGTCCGATTGTCGCACACTGGTTCCAATCACGAGGAAGAATTCGACGACACAGGAACACAAAAACTGATCCCACGATATGACAAGTGTATGTCCAAAAATAAGGAAAATCATTCCTGTACCTACTGCCATTTAAGTCTTTCACGTAACAATTTTTTCACTATTTCTTCATATGCCCTGTAACAATAAGAAATTTTGTTACACATGCAGGAGTCAAGATAGAAATCAACGATCATGTGAAACACAGTTGGCACTATTCACCCACGTGACCCACAGGGCAGTAATTACGGGATCCCACGTGGTTGCGGTGTTTCTTGACTTCCACAAGGCTAGCTACCATTTCGCGCCGTCACCTGATGAACAAGGTTCGAGCATCTGGAATATCAGAACAACTGTGTGTGACTGCATTGAGGCGTTTCCAGCTAACAGAACGTATAATGTCATTCTCAACGGAGAGGTCTTCAGGCCGTATTTCTGACGTGGCTCTGGGGAGTGTTTGAGCACCATTGATTTTCACAGAATACGTAAATAACCTCACGGTTCACATCAAATATTCCATACTTATTTTTGCTGTAGTCTATTGACAAATCGCTACACTGTGTAAAGTTGACGAAATGCAAAATAATCTGCAGCGAATCGACGAAAGGTGCACATAATAGCTATTGAACCGTAAGCAAGAGTAAAGTGCTGCGTTTACACAAAAAGAAAGATTCATTATTATGTAACTAAACAATAGCAGGACAAATACTGGAAGCCGTTACATCCAAAAAATATCTGTGAGTAGATATAAGGAGCGATATGAAAAAGAGCGAGCATATAAAATTAATCTGGGTAAGGCTGATGGAAGACTGAGGTTCACTGGAAGAATTGTCAGGAAGTGAAGTCCGTCAACAAATGAAGTAGGTAACAAATGAAGTAGGTTCGGCCAGCGCTTGAGTACTGCTCTTCAGTGTGGGATCCGTACCAGTTGGGGTTGATAGACGACATAGCGAAGAACCTATACTTTATTCAAATAGAATGATCTATTGACCCAAGGACAACACCGATTTAGAAAATATCGTTGATGCGAAACACAATTAGCTCTTTACTCACACGAAGTGACGGGTGCTATAGATAAGGGTTCTCAAACTGATTCCGTATTTCTTCATTTCCAGAAGGCTTTTGAAACCGTACTTCACCAACAGCTTTTAATCAAATTTGCCACTGGATAGGGAATTTCCTGTCAGAGAGGACACAGATCATAGAAATGGATGGTTAAGCATCGATTAAAACAGAGGTGAAATCGGGCGTTCCACATGGTAGTGTTAATGGTCCTCTGCTGTTCCTTATTTACATAAACGATTTAGGGGAAAATCTAAGTAGCTCTCTTAGGTTGTTTCCAGATGACGCCGTCATTTTCAGTCTAGTAAAATCATCTGAAGATCAAACCCAACTGCAGGACGATCTGAATAAAATATCACTATGGTGTAAAAATTAGCAACTGAGTCTAAATAATGAGAAGTGTGAAGTCATCCACATGAGTGCGAAAAGAAATCCGTTAAACTTTTGTTTACTAGATAAATCAATTAATAGTGAAGGCCGTAAAGTCCAGTAAATACCTAGAAAATACTATTACTTCAGACTTAAATTGGAAAGAACACGTAGATAATGACGTGGGAAAGGCGAACAAAAGACTGCATTTTATTGGCAGAACCCTTAAAAGATGCAACAAAACTACTAAAGAGGTTGCATACACTACACTTGTCCGTCCTTTTTTGGAGTATTGCTGCCCAGTGTGGGATCCCTATAAGGTGGATGTGACGGACGACATCGAAAGAGTCCAAAGAAGAGCAGCTCGTTTCGTATTGTGACGATACAGGGGGACAGCGTTACTGAAATGATATAGGATCTGGGATGGTAATCATAGGAAGAACGGCGCTTATCGCTGCGGCGTGGGCTACTTGCGAAACTCCAATCGCCAACATTCTCCTCCGAATGCGAAAATATATTGTTCACTCCCACTTACATTTGTAAAAATGGCAATCAGAATAAAATACGTGAAATCAGAGCTCGAACGGAGAGATTCAGGTGTTTTTCTCTTCCCGGGCACAATTCGAGGATGGAATGGGAGATAAATAGTATAACGGTGGTTCGATGAATCCTCTGCCAGGCACTTAAATGTGATTTGCAGAGTATCCCATGTAGATGTAGATTTAGATTAGGCAAATGTAGTGACGTTCTGTATCCCGATACGAACTTCTGCCAAAGTTCCGAGAACATACGTTTCTACCAGAGACAACCAATGTATTGCTTTCACCTACGTATATATCGCTAAACGGCCACAAGGACAAAATTACACAGATCAGAGCTCACACGGAGCCAAACTATACATTAATGAAAGAGGAGGAGGAGTTGACAGTACCCTCCACCACACACCGCGAGGTGTTTTGTGGCGTATGGGTGTACATGTAGGCGAAGAGTGCCTTCTCAAGGAGAATGTGACACTTTTTAGTGTTCCCTACCTCAGTCACTATAACGGAAACCATCGTAGGATAACATTTAGGTCCATCTCAGTCCGACTCTTAAGACCTCTGACCGGCCACGGTAGCCCCTCCCTTCGGGCATGGATATTTCTGCCGTCTTTAGTATTAGCTAGTTCCTGTTAGTTTTGTAAGTTTAGGGACTGATGACCCCGTAGTTAAGTGCCATAAGCTCTACAAACACTTGAACATTTTTGAAGACCTCTTTTCCACTGGATCGGGTTCTGAAATCAAATTAAATATATGTCAAATACCGAGGAATACTGGATCTTGACTGTGAGAAAAAGTTAAGTTTGTAATTGAGTAAGTTCAAAAGATACAACCATTTAAGCCTTATCTACAATCATTTAAGCCTTATCTTTCGATGCTTCAAATCTGAAACATCATATTATTCATTAATCACTAAGCATGAAAACAAACATAAAACAATGTTTAACAACACAAGTAAAAGAAAATGTCCTGGATTTCTGAATTTGTTATTATGTCACATAAACATTATTTTTTTACCATGTGTGTCCCGCCTGTTAGAATTTTCTCAGGAACATGTAGATGTATCAAGCTGAAATTTCTGACAATTACTAAAATATCTACGGTTTGTTGATGACGTAAAATACTTAACATTTTAAGAAAATGAAATCAAGATTTGGTCTCTTTGTCTTACTTCGATACTTTCAAACAAAGTCTTCAAAACATGTCGGTGAACTATCTGTACATACTAACGAAGTATTTTATTTATTGTTTTTGTAATACTGTAGTTTTCGTTTCGAAACAGTAATTCGCCACGTTCAGTACTTCTATTTGGTTCTCTCTGTTCAGTCAGGTATTAAACACTTAAACAGTAGACTCTAAAAATTGAATCACCGTCGTGATCATCATCATCGTCTGCAGTTTACAGCCCCTGTCTGGGATTATATTTTCTACCACCTCCATTTCGTCACATTCTTCCCTTTTTTCTGCACTCCTTCCTTCACTCCCACAATCCAACGATCTCTCAACCATCCTGTTGCTGTTCATTTCCATCTGTTAAATCTTATCATTACAAGTCAGTACGATCTCACTCCTCTGTTGTCTCCTGTAGCAGTTCCTCTTACCAATTTTCAGTCAGTCTCTCATTTCCTACCCTATCCCTTTTCATCAATCCTAATCTACTTCTCTGAAATTTCATCTCGCACGCCTGTATCCTGCTCGTCTTTCTCTTCTCAATAACCCTTGTTTCGGACGCTTCTTTTTCGGACCATAATATATATATATGATCGACACATCACAGGTCTACTCTTCTGGGGTTCCGTCTCTTCTGCAGACTAAGTTTCTTACACTGTGTAAGAGTTCATGATCTGTCTTTCTCTTTCTCTGATGTTCGTGTCGTTTCTTCCACTACCTGCAAGTACTCCCCCTCCCCGTCCCAGCTATGTAAAAACTGTCCACCTTCTAACATATATCTCCTCCTATCATTTGATCTGTAGCAACTCTTCTCTAATTCCTCTATCATCGTATTGGTTGAGGTAATCTGTGTCTCAGCGCAGTTCGAGTTCCGGATTACTCAGATGGGACTCCTCAAGAAAACGTTTAAAGGTCTTAGATATTGCAGTTATAAATACAGTACTCATACCAATAGAGAGCTATGTAATGATGTACCCCACAGCATGAAATTCATAATTCCTTGTGAGGGGTAATAGCTACTAAACATGCAGTCTTCATACATGGGTTGCGCACGTGCATTTAGTTGCAGCTGCATTACCTAACAACACAGATGCAGTACAACCGACTACAACGTGTATTACTTTGTATTTTCTACGGAAATGTTGGTCTCCAGAACAATAAGACTTAAATCGCTCCACCTGCACTCCAAATTAGATGTCTTGTATCGGCTAAAGGCAGTCCGATTCCGCTGTAACGACGGTACTTAACCCTCGCGATCAATTGATTTCTGAATCGTCCTGAAAAGAGGTCAGTTCCTGAACTCATTCAGGGCGGGGTACGACCAAATGGGTGGGTTGGAAAAATTAGCGAGGCCGCCCGAGAAACAGCTGCGTGTTTTGAGATAATGGCCCCAGTGGGTGGAAAGTGAATGATGTCTTCAGTACATCATGGAAACTAGTCACTAATGATTGGCGGAAGTAACAAGTGGAATCCACTGCTAACAAGTTTCGTCTCTTCTCCAGACTAAGCCTCTTAGACTGTGTAAGAGTTCATGGTCTGCCTTCCTCTCTCTCTCTGATGTTAATGTCGTTTCTTCCATTACCTGCATTTATCCCCCCCCCTCCTAGCTATGTAAAAACTGTGCACCTTCTTACATCTGCTCCTATCATTTCATCTGTTGCAACTCTTCTCTAATTCCCCTATCACTGTATTTGTTGAGCGCAGTTCGAGTCCCAGATTACTGAGATTAGACTTCTCAAGAAGGCGTTTAAAAATCTTAGATATTGCAGATATAAATACAGTACTCATACCAATAGAGAGCTATGTAATGATGTACCCCACAGCATGAAATTCATAATTGCATCCGAGGGGTAATAGCTACTAAACATGCAGTCTTCATACATGGGTCGCGCACGTGCATTTAGTAGTAGCACAGATGCAGTACAACCGACTGCAACGTGTATTACTTTGTATTCTCTTCGGAATTATTGCTCTCCAGTACAATAAGACTTAAATCGCTCCACCTGCACTCCAAATTAGGTGGCCCGTATCGGCTAAAGGCAGTCCGATTCCGCCGTAACGACGGTTCTTAAACCACCCGATCAATTGATTTCTGAATCGTCCTGAAAAGAGGTCAGTTCCTGGGCGGGGTACGAGCAATAGGTGGGTTGGAAAAATTAGCGAGGCCGCCCGAGAAACAGCTGCGTGTTTTGAGATAATGGTCCCGGTGGGTGGAACGTGAATGATGTCTTCAGTACATCGTGGAAACTAGTCCCTAACGATTGGCGGAAGCAGCCAGTGGAACCCGCTGCTAACGAGAGCCCCTCGTTAAGCGGCGCTATTACGGCGTCCCCCGCGGTCGTCGGCCGCGCGGCTGTGGAAACAGCAGCCCCGCAGATTACCAGTAATTGCTCCGGGAAGCGAACATTACCGAGCCCGCCGAGGAATCCCGCGGGTCGCGCACGCTCGCCGCGCCGTTCCATCCCGTAAACCTATTTGCGTGCTTCGAAATTTTCGCCGCTGCGATTAAGGGACAAACACAGGAGACGCCGAGCAAAATAAATTAATAAATGCCTCCGTAATAACACGCATTACGCCGCTGCCACCTGTAATGAAGTCCCGAATGCTTGCGTCATCCCCCTCTGTGACGTCGTCCTAAAACCAGCACCAGCGCCTCTGTCTGCAGTTAAACGCACACACGAGAGCATTACCGTTATTCCGCGGTAGTAGTATCAAAACCGTCATCTAGCAGAAGTTTAATTAAATTTAACTCACGAAGATTATTTTATTTTCTGCTGAAGAGCGTTGGAAGTTTCTCGTTACAAAGGGCTAATGCCATACAAAGCCACTTCCGTAAATTTGTTCCGCGATGTAAGGTTACGGAGAAGCGTGGAGATGAAGTAACACTACTGGTTGCAAAAATGGTTTCAATGTTACTATTACTTGCATATTCGGTTTGTATTCAGGAGGAACGTAGGATCCAGGGAGGCAATACTCACTTTACGTCTTATCTTAGAAGATAGATTAAGAAAAGGCAAACCTACATTTTCAACTTTTGTAGATTTGGAGAAAGCTTTTGACAATGTTGATTAGAACACACTCTTTCATTCTTAGACATTGAGGAATCGTAAATTTAACATTGGAGGGAGGTGTGTGGGGTAAAAATCGCAGAGGGAGACCAAGAGACGCGTGTAGTAAACAGATTGAAGTGGATGTGGGTTGTCGTTCTTATGAGGAGATGAAAAGGCTTGCTCAGGATAGGGTATTGTGGAGAGCTGCATCAAACCAGTCTCCGGACTGAAGATCTTAACAACAACAACTTGCATATTTCGGGTGGTAGTCTCGATCTCCACCCCCATGAACCGCAGACATTGCCGAGGTGGGGTGGCTTGCGTGCCTCAACGATACAGATTGCCGTACTTTGAGTGCAACCACATCGGAGAGGTATCTGTGAAGAGTCCAGACAAACGTGTGGTTCCTGAAGAGTGACAGTAGCCTTTTCAGTATTTACAGGAGCAACAGTCTGGAACATTGACTGAGCTGGCCTTGTAACGTCAGCTAACACGGCTTTCCCATGCAGTTACTGCGAGCGGCTGAAAGCAAGGGGAAACTACACATGCAGCTCTACTGTATGAATATATGATGATGGTGTCTTCTTGGGTAAAATATTCCGGAGGTATAATAGTCCCTCATTCAGATCTCCGGGCGGGGATGTCGTAATCAAGAAAAACGAAGCATACATTCTACGGATCTGACAAGGAAATTACTTGGGCTCGAACAAACACATATACACCAAAATCGTATGAGAGATAATGTAAAGATCCCTTATTGCACTAGTGATACTCCCGCATCTGCAAAACTCTACAGTCGTCCGTTAGAGGCCTCTGCGTGTGCCATGCCGCACTGCACTTTGTACTGTCGGTTCGCCAGTAGGGACGGTGCAGTGTGCCTCCGAAGTTGCGTTTTGTGATGTTATTTGTGTGGTGAAGCGTCAGACGGGGCGGTAATTGCTAATCAATCCTGTTAATGTATTGCGATTAGTTGAGATGATGATACGAGAAACCCTTCTTCCTGAGTGTGGTATTAGCGTAGAAGATGAATCATTTGCATGCTTTCTCGTATCTGTTATGGTACAGAAATATCAGCTTAAGTAAGATACTGTTATTACAAACTCATAATAATGATAATAGGGATGATAATGACGAACAACTCATTGCAAGCGGTAGTGCTACGGCAATTACGGGAAGATGCGATGGAAGCAGTGGCAGTGAATACCAACAGTCTTTTGGGAAGAAGTTTAAGGTGGCAACTATCATCACGGCTTTTGATGACAATTCGCTAGAGAACCTATACGATAATTATTACATAAGTTATAGTTAAGATATCTGCATTACGTATGTCGTCTAGAATTACATCTACAGTGTTATCTCCATGGTTGCAGAGCTTTGCAGAAAAACGACACCCACCAGCACATTGAGGTGTACGTAGAGATCCTGTAACCAAACGTTCATACAGATATGTTTGTTCGAGCCCAGGTACTTTCCTTGTGAGTGTGGAACGTTCTAATACTTAATCGCGTATGAAAGTTAGAAAATTTGAAAACAGAAATAGGTTAAAGGTTAAAGCTACATATGATAGTGATTGGCGAAGTTCGGTGGCAGGATGAACAGGATTTCTGGTCAGGTGAGTACAGGGTTAAAAAGAGGAAATCAGTTGGTGTAACGCACAAGTAGGTCTGATAATGAATAAGAAAATAGGAATGCGTGTGAGTTACTATGAACAGCATAGTGAATGCATTATCGTAGCAAAGATAGACACAAAACAACACCCACCACAGTAGTACAAGTTTATATGCCAGCTAGCTAAGCCGATGATGCTAAGATTAAAAAAAAAAATCATTCAGAAAATTAAGGGAGACAAAAACTTGATGGTGATGGGGGACTGGAACTCGGTAGTAGGAAAAGGCAGAGAAGGAAATTTTGTAGGTGAATATGGATCGGGGAAAAGAAATAAAAGAGGAGATCTCTTGGTGGAATTTTGTGCAGAGCACAATTTAATGATCACCATCACTTGGTTTAAACATCATGAAAGAAGGCTGTATACATGCAAGAGACACTGGACGATACGAGATTGACTTTATAATCGTAAGAAATAGATTTAGGAATCAGGTTTTAAGCTGTAAGACATACCCAGGGGCAGAAATAGACTCTGACCACAACTTATTGGTGATGAACTGCAGATTAAAACTGAAGAGACTGCAGAGAAGTGAGAAAAGTTACGAGATGGAACCTGGACAAACTGAAGGAACCAGAGGTGGTTAGGGTTTTAGAGGGAGCATTAGGCAAGGAGTGGCTGAAACTAGGAAAAGTAATACAGTAAAGGAAGAATGAAAGTAATGAAACCAGCAGAGGATCATATAGGCAGATGGACAAAGCCTAATAGAAATCCCTGGATAAAATGTTCAAATGTTTGTTAAGCTTATGGGACTTAACTAGGGGGTCATCAGTCCCTAAACTTACAAACTACTTATGAACTACTTACGAAATAGGACGGCACAAATATCCATGCCCGAGGGGGGATTCGAACCCCCTACCGTAGTGGCCGTGCAGACCGTGACTAGAGCGCCTCAGTCCCCTCGGCCACCGCGGCCGGCTCCCTGGATAACACAGGATATAAGGTACTTAATTGACAAGAGGAGAATATATAAAAATGCATCAATTGAAGCAGGCAAAACGGAATACAAACGGCTGAAAAATGAGATTGACAGGAAGTGAAGACTAGCTAAGCAGGAGTGGCTAGAGGACAAATTCAGGACCATATAAGAATGTATAACCAGTGGATAGATAGATACCGTCTACAGTAAAATAAAAGAGATATATGGAGACAAGCAAAGCAGCTGTATGAATATCTAAGACTCACACGAAAACCCAATATTAAGCAAAGAGGGGAAAGCTGAAATGTGGAAGAAATATATAGAAGGCTTGTACAATGGAAATAAATTGCAAGGTAGTATTCTAGAAATGGAAGACGAAGTGGGGGAAGAGGAAATAGGAGATACAATACTGCGAGAAGAATTTGACAGAGCGCTAAAAGATCTTAGTCGAAACAAGGCTCCTGGAATAGATGATATTCCGTCTGAACTGCTGATATCGAAGAAATTGTTCTACCTGTTATGCAAGATGTATGAGACAGGGGAAATACCCTCCGACTTCAAGAAGAATATCGTAATTCCAATTCCAAAGAAAGCAAGTGCAGACAAATGTGAAAATTACAGAACTATCAGCTTAATAAGTTGCAAAATACTAACACTAATTGTTTACAGACGAATGGAAAAACTTGTGAAATCCAACTTTGGGGAAGATCAGGGGGAATTGTAGGAACACAGGAGGCAATACTCACATTACGACGTATCTTAGCAGATGGGCTAAGGTAAGGGAAACCTACGTTTTTAGCATTTGTACATTTGGAGAAAGCTTTAGACAATGTCGACGGGAATCAACCCTTTCAAATTCTGAAGGTAACAGGTGTAAATTATGGGGAGCGAATATTTATATTCAACTTATACAAAAACTAACAAATGGTTATTAGAGTCGAAGAGCATGAAAGGGACGCAGAGTTTGGGAACGGAGTAAGACAGTGTTGTAGCCTTTCCCCAATGTTGTTCAATAGGTATGTTGAACAAGCTGTGAAGGAATGGAAGTAGGAATTTGGGGAGGGAATTAAAGAGCAGGGAGAAGAAATAAAAACTTTGCGATTTGCCGATCACATAGTAATTCTGCCAGAGACTGCAAAGTATCCGGAAGAGCAATTGAATGGAATGAACAGTGTATTGGAAAGAGGATATAAGATGAATATTAAAAAGAGTAAAACTAGGGTAATGGAATGTAATATCAGAGAATGAGGCGATGCCGAAGGTATTAGATTAGGTAATGAAACGATAAAAGTATTAGATGAGTTTTGTTATTTGGGTAGCAAGATGGCAGAAGTAAAGAAGATATAAAATGCAAAATGGCTATGGCACCAAAAGAATTTACTGAAGGAGCGAAAATTGTTGCATCCAAATTTAATTTAAATGTTAAGAAGGGAATTCCATTCTGAAAGCATTTTTTCTGGAGTGTAGCATTATATGGGAATTCCACCATAAAGATCATAGAAGCTTTCGAAATGTGGCGCGACAGACGAATGATGAAAATTAGATGGGTAGATCACGTAACTAATGAGGAAGTGCTTAACCGAATTGGGAAAAAAAGGGTTTCTGACATATCCTAAGAGAAGATATTGATTGGTGGGACACATTCTGAGACATCAAGGAATCGTCAATTTAGCATTAGAGGGAAGTGTGTGGGATAAAAATCGTAGCGTGAGCACATTAAGAAACTTGCACCAGTACAGGGAAGCGTGGAGAGCTGCATCAAACCAGTGTGCGGACTGAAGACAACAACAACAGTCTCGATCTAAGAAATTATACAAAATTACTAAAATACTGTTTGAGGGAGGTTTGATCTTCTTGAAACGTCGTATGCTATGGTACATACTCTTCTTCAGGTGACAGGACCTGGTAAAATACGCACACATATGATAAATCGTGGCCGCGGCAGAACAGCAGTGCGCACTAAGACGCCCAGCTGCGGTGCTCGCGGCCGTTCGCCGTCGGGTGTTCGAGTCTTATCTCGGGCATGGGTGTTTGTGTTATCTTCAGCATAAGTTTCTTTACGATAGGTTTAGGAGTTTTTAAGTCTAGGGACTAATGACCATCGTAGTTGTCCCTGAGATTTACAAACATGTTTTGAACATTTGATGATTCTTGTCATGTTCCGTTGGTCCGAACTGTGGAACAAGTATGAATAGTCACGGAACAAGTCAGTAGATTAAATTGTAACAAAAGAGTAGAAATAAATAAAATGAAACGTATAGCTATCCTATGGACATGACAGGCCTAAATATAAATACATACAAACAACAACGTAACACAGAAATCAGCATAATTATCTGATTTTTTCAGAAATACCTCGACAGAATAGAAAGAGTGAACCATGACCAAACTCTTCGGTTTAGACTTGAAAGTGCGTGGTTTAGTACTAAGCTTTTTGATTTTTTTCTGGTAGATTATTGAAAATGTTGCGGCAGGATACTGCATGTGTTTCTGCTCAAGGGTCAACGAGTGGTGGTCCAAATGAAGATTCGAGTTCTGTCTGTTATTAATTGAGTGAAAGCTTGCAATTGTTGGTAATAAGCTGACATTGTTAAAAACAAACGACAATCAATTCAAGGAAATATGTATTGAGAGGCTAATGTCAGGATTCGCAGCCTAGTAAACAGGAGTCGACAAAGAGATTTGCGAGTTTACCTCAAATATTGCTCGAACCGCAGGTTTCTGCACAAGAAGTACCTTCCTTGAATCAGAGGAATTAGCCCCCCACCCCACCCCAAAACCGTAACTTATAAGCGAATGAAACTAGAAAAATTACTAGTTTTCGTGTTGAACTATACTCTTACATACTTTTCTTGTGCTAAATAACGAACCATTAAGTTTTTGGACAAGATGTAGCAGATGTGGAATTCCACAATGTGTTGCGTTGGCGATTATTTATACATAGAAATGTAATCCGGGACAGACAATTATCATATTGCACCAGACGTATTTGTGCACCACTTTTTGAAAGGTCCAAGCTTTTAACAAGTTTAAAAAATCATAGAGGAACCTGATGATGAACCCTCAGGGCTGCATTGTCAACAATAAAACACAATACTGTGACTAAATGCGAGTTCATTTTGTTTTACTTAAGTAGTGCAGTCACGGAAGTATCGCCGTCAATAATGGACAAAATTAAGATGTATCAGTTTTTCCTGTACGATAGAAACTATAGAGCCTGATTGTCCAACAATAATAAAAACAGGGCAATACCCATATATAACTGATCACATGTTAAATGCAGAAAAACCAAAATCTAGTGAAATAGTTTTGTTTAGAAGCGAACTCTATATCACCAGGTTTAATAACATCGTGGATATTTCTGGGAAAAACAGAGCGTCCGGTCGCAATAAATCTGTTCATCAATCACAGATCGATTTTGGCTAGGTAACTAGCCATACCTACGGTATGACACTGATGGTGGGTAGTTACCTAGTCGAAATCGATCTGTGATAAATGAACAGATTCATTGCGACCGGACACTGTATTATTAATTGTAATTATATAAACTGTCGCTGTGCACAACAATCCAAACATGGATTCAAAGATACACTCCTGGAAAAATAAAATTGCTACATCACGAACGTGCTACAGACTCCAAATTTAACCGACAGGAAGAAGATGCTGTGAAATGCAAATGATTACCTTTTCAGAGCATTCACACAAGGCTACAACGTGCTGATATGAGGAAAGTTTCCAACCAATTTCTCACACACAAACAGCAGTTGACCGGCGCTGCCTGGTGAAACGTTGCTGTGATGCCTCGTGTAAGGAGGAGAAATGCGTACCGACACGTTTCCAACTTAGATTTTGGTCGGATTGTAGACTATCGCGATTGTGGTTTATCGTACCGCAACATTGCTGCTCGCGTTGGCCGCGATCCAATGACTGTTAGCAGAATATGTAATTGAACGGTTCAGGAGGGCAATACGGAACGCCGTGCTGGATCCAAATGGCCTTGTATCACTGGCGGTCGAGATGACAGGCATCTTATCCGCATGGCTATAACGGATCGTGCAGCCACGTCTCGATGGGGACGTTTGCGAGACAACAACCATCTGCACGAACAGTTCGACGACGTTTGCAGCAGCATGGAATATCAGCTCGGAGAGCATGGCTGCGGTTACCCTTGACGCTGCATCACAGACTGCAGTCCCTGCGATGGTGTACACAACTACGAACCTCTGAGCACGAATGACAAAACTTCATTTTTTAGGCTGAATCCTGCTTCGGTTTACAGCATCATGATGGTCGTATCCGTGTTTGGTGACATCGCGGTGAATGCACTTTGGAAGCGTGTATTCGTCATCGCCATAGTGGCGTATCACCCGGCGTGATGGTATGGGGTTCCATTGGTTACGCCGGCCGCGGTGGCCGAGGAGACTGAGGCGCTCAAGTCACGGTCTGCACGGTCACTACGGTCGGGGGTTCGATTCCCCCCTCGGGCACGGATATTTGTGCCGTCCTTAGTATAAGGTAGTTGATAAGTAGTTTGTAAGTTTAGGGACTGATGACCCCGTATTTAAGTCCCATAAGCTTAACAAACATTTGAACATTTTGAACATTGGTTACGCGTCTCGATCACCTCTTGTTCACATCGACGGCACTTTGAACAGTTGCTGTTACATTTCAGATGTGTTACGACCCGTGGCTCCACCCTTCATTCGATCCCTGCGAAACCCAACATTTCAGCAGGATAATGCACGTCCTGTACGGGCATTTCTGGATAAGGAAAATGTTTGACTGCTGCCCTGGCCAGCATATTCTCCAGATTTCTCAGCAACTGAAAACATCTGATCAATGGTGGCGGAGCAACTGGCTCGTCACAATACGCCAATCACTACTCTTGATGAACTGTGGTATCGTGTTGAAGCTGCGTGGGCATCTGTACCTGTACACGCCATCCAAGCTCTGTTTGACTGAATGCCGAGGCGTATCAAGGCCGTTATTAGGAAGAGAGCTGGTTATTCTGGCTGCTGATTTCTCAGGATCTATGCACCCATATTGCGTGAAAATGTAATCACATGTCAGTTTAGTATAATATATTTGTCCAATGATTACCAATTTTAATGGCCAGTAATGTAGTTAATAGTCGATATTTTCAGACGTCGTGAACTTTTTTTTCATCTCTCTGTACCTAAACGGATCACACCAGCTTTTTATACTGACTGAATTAGTTGTCGTCTTACCTAACCCAACTATTCTTGGAACTGGTACTGGAACTGGAGCGTACGGTGAAAAGTCAGACAGTGTGGGAACCTGATATCATGTCAGGTCTCCTGCGGCGTTGTGAACTGCAGTGAAACGCCTTGAAAGTGAGTCTAAAAGTCCCTAGCACTTCTCTGGACGACAGCAGCTGACATCAGACCATTCGCAGCACTGGATTCATGGCACTGAGCGTCTGTACCATGACTTGCGGGTACACTATGTGATCGAAAGTAACCCTACACCCCCCTCCCCGCAAACATACGTTTCTCAATAGGGTGCATTGTGCTGTCAGCTACGGCCAGGTAATCCATATCAGTGACTTCAGTAATCATTATACATCGTGAGAGAGCAGAAAGGGGTGCTCCGCGGAATTCACGAACGTGGGCAAATGACTGCGTGTCACTTGTGTCAGAAGCCTATACGCGAGATTTCGAGACCCCTAAACATCCCTAGGTCCACTGTTTCTGATGTGATACTGAAGTGGAAACCTGAAGGGAGGCGTACAGCTCGATTTTGGCCTAGTTTCGTTTACGGTAGTGACACTAAAAGTAGGCCTTTGCGATTGTCTTTTGACAGCTCAAAATTTAAATGAATATAACGGCTTAACCATTCATCTGACACTAATATTGAATAACCGAATTGGTAGAGGAGAAAATTCTCTACAACTTTGTTCCTTTATAATTTTTTCATATCTCGTATACTTCCAAAAATAACGGCGATTTTGGGATGTCTGTCTGTCTGTAACGTGTTCCCACTTTTTAAGACGAACCGTTCAACCGATCAGCATCAAATTTTACAGACATAATTGTATGCTACCAGAGACCAGAACCTCTCTTTTTCAAATTTTTCGGACAAAAATACGGCAGAAATACCAAAAAAAAGTCTATTGTGATATAATTGTAATTTCAAACGGGCCGTTCATCTGACACGAAAATTGAATAACCTAATTGGTAGAGGGGAAAATTCTCTACAACTTTGCTCTATTGCGTTTTTTTTTTTTTTTTTTTTTTTTTTTCATATCTTGCATCGTAGCAGAGATATTTGCAAAAATAATGGCGATTTGACGATGTCTGTCTGGCTGTAATGTGTTCCCACTTTTTAGGTCGAACCGTTCAACCGATCGGCACCAAATTTTACCGACATAATTGTTGGCTACCAGAGACCACAACCGCGCATTTTGAAATATTTCGGACATGAAATACGTTAGTAATACAAATAAAAGCCATTTGTAATGTAATTTTAATTGTAAATAAACCGTTCATCTGACGCGAAAATTGAATATTCGAATTTGTAGAGGAGAAAATTCTCTATAACTTTGTTCCCTTATGTTTTTTCATATCTCGTATCGTTTGAGAGATACTTGCTAAAATAACGGAGTTGTGACACCCTCCACTGAATTAACGAAAACCAGCCGTTCGCAGATCTCACGTGACATTCCTCGCCCAGCACTCTCTCTGGCATACACCATCTTGCGTTCCGTATTTGATGATTTTCTTCATGTAACTTACGCGTTGTCATTTCAAAGCAATGGCGCACTACATAATTAACATAAACACGTCGTTCTTCGTACGATAAATGATAATCTAGTGTCTACAAATGCCATATTTGCAACAGTTAACAACGGCCATTAATAGTATGAGATTAAAGAATGCAGTTGCTGTTAGCCATAGCGTAGTGAGCAACGCAATGGACTGTGATTTTTTATTTTTTAGATTACTATTTTGAAATGTTCAAATGTTTGTAACGCCTATGGGACTCAACTAATGGGCTATCAGTCCCTAAACTTACAAACTAGTTATGAACTACTTACGAACTAAGACGGCACAAATATCCATGCCCGACGGGGGATTCAAACCCCCGACCGTAGTGACCGTGCAGACCGTGACTGAAGCGCCTCAGTCCCCTCGGCCACCGCGGCCGGCTTACTATTTTGGTCCAAAATGTTTGCAAAAACTTAAAAAACTACAAATGTAATGTGGGACGTAAAACACGTCAGTGCGAACATTTTTTTTTTTTTTATTTTTTTATTTTTTTTTTATTAAGTCATCCTAGTTACATGGAATACTTTATTGGCAATGTTTGAATTGTTTCTGACTTAGTCACCTAAAGAATGAGACACTTGTCATATCGTCATCAAGTTTTGTATTGGTGCATCGTAAAAGAAACCGGCTGTGAATGGAAGAAGCGTGAAACAATGCGAAAACTGCGACTTGCCATTCAGAACAATCAAGATGTTGTGCTGGTCCATGATAACGCTAGTCTCGTGCAGTTAGAGGCACGGAAGCTGTTTGGCTAGTAGCAGTTGGATCATCCTGCATACAGCGTGGAACTTGGTCGTCCCGGCGATTAACGTGCCTTCTTGCACGGTCAAGAAATTCCTATCCTCCGGCCAGCGTTTTGACAGCGACCATTAGCTGAAGATGACTGTCGCAGTCTGGTTTCATTCACAGGCGACAGATCAAATGTTCAAATTCCCAATATATGGGACTTAAGTACTCTGTAGTCTTGTGTAGTTCACGAACTAGTTCGAAAGAGCGCTCCCACAGGCGAACTACACGATCTAGTTCGGAAGTCCCTCGCCTCTTAGTTCGTCCGCTCCTTTTCCGAAGACTGACGGGGAACAGCGAGAAAACGCGAGAGCGCGCAGACTCGCGTGATTCCCTTCTGCCAGTTACCGTCATTTCGAGCTGCGATGCAGCTCAGCTGTAGTTTCATAGTTCACTGCCATAAATTTTCTTTTCTAAGGTATTCAGCAGTGTCTAAATAATAACTGGTTTGTTTACTTAAGTATTTGATATCTAATTGCCCAAATATACGGGCGATAAAACACGCTTGGGCAACACCGATCTTTATCTAAAAAAAGCTGTCATAACAAAAGAAAGAGCTCCCTTAGTAGCGGTAGCAAAAGCCAAAAAGACCGGACGAGCTAAAAAGAGCGACCTACTTCGCGGCCGAGCTGCGAACTAAAACGAAAGCTACCGGTCGCGAACAAAAATATGCACTATCGTTCGCGAACTAAAATGTGTGTGATTGGTTCAAAAATGTTCAAATGTTTGTAATTCTATCGGGCCAAACTGCGTGGTCATGAGTCCGTAGCTTAAAAACTACTTAAACTGAACTAACCTAAGGACAACACACACACCCATGCCCCAGGGAGGACTCGAACCTCGACGGCGAACAACCGAGCGCTCCGCAGCGAGACGCTTTAGACCGCTCGGCTACTCCACCGCGGCTGTGCGATAGGTCGCGAACTAAAGCATGCGTTACCGGTCGCGAACTATAATGCCAACGTATCTCGCTTCTTAATTCGTTGGATTTTTTTTTTTTTTTTTTCCGAAGACCGACGGGCAATAGCGAGAGGGTGCCGGCCGCGGTGGCCGAGGGGTTTGCGGCGCGCCAGTCACGGTCTGCATGGCCACAACGGTCGGGGGTTCGAATCCCCCCTCGGGCAATGGTATTTGTGCCGTCCTTAGTATTAGCTAGTTCATAAGTAGTTTGTAAGTTTAGGGACTGATGACCCCGTAGTTAAGTCCCATAAGCTCTACAAACATTTGATTTGAGCGAGAGGGCGCGCAGCAGAATTAAAAATCACGTGTTTGCCTTCTGCTGATGAGAGCCATTTCGAGGTGAGTGTCTGCGTGGTAGATTACATAGGTCAGTGCTACAAAATTCCTGTTTTGAAGTATATCTCTGCAATATCTGACTAATAAATTACATAATGCCACTATATAGAGATAACTCTACATTTAAACGCGAGAAATTATCCACAAATTTTTTCTTTTGGTTTGCGTGATATCGTTAACGGCTCAAGCAGCAAGCGCATGAAGCAGCTAGGTGGGGGAACTTCTCCCTCCACCTGCATGCGCAGACCACCCCGCTCAGCATTCACTGGGAGCGGACGAACTAAAAGAACGAACTAGTTCGCGGCAGAGCGCTCCCGATCGCGAACTGTTATGCACAAATCTACTACTCTGGTTTCAGTTCCTAAAACTACAAACTACTTAAACTAACTTATGCTAAGGACAACAAATACAATCATGCCCTATGGAGGACTTGAACCACATCGACACAGGCGAGAGATTTCTACGACACTGGAATACAAATGTTGTTCGCACGATATGACAAGTGTGTCATTTCTTTTGGTGGCTGCGTCGGAAAATAGGGAAACATTGTTGCAACTGTTGCCAGTAATGTTTCCATACAACCATGTTTTTTCTCTGACTCTTTTTTTCTACTTTATAGATTCGCTACGTATCAATGAATAAATGGAAATAGAGAGTGAAAATTTAAAGTTCTTTCAACATCGCGGTCTTTATATTTGCGGTATAAACTCTGGTTTTACAGTTATGTAATCACGCATTCATTTATTATAAAGGTGTTTCCGTAATGCCGGGTCATTATGTTAAGTACTTAGCACTATATCTACGACGAACTCTCATTATCTCATTTTGATCATCCACCATATATTTGCGATTTTATCCAGCGAAGTTTAGAATAAGTGCCTCAGGAAGTAACGATGTACAATTCTTGCTTTCAACACTGTTGACCTCTTCTTACACTATCTCCCGTTACGTCAAAGCTGTCGAAGAGACACTTTGGTATTCCAAAACGTACCTTGAGAACATAGATTCTTCTATCCAGCACCGCGCACAGAAATAAGACTGAGACCTGGCTTCCAGTCGAATCGAAGTCGATTATCAGTTTGCTCCTCCGTGACAAAGCAAACTATAAGGCAGTATTTCTTCTGCGGGAAGTTGCCTGGTGGGTTACACAGAACTTTTTTTTTTTTCGAATTGCCGATAAATATACTGGGGTGGGAAGCACGCTGTCAAAACACCGGCCAGTAAAATACCAGTAAAACCTACTCGTAATATCGGCCATCAGTCCTATTGGAATGTCTGAGACATAAAAAAGGAAATAAACGGAGAGAAGACTGATTTACAACGCTTTCACTGTGTCAAGTAATTTTTATTTATTTTTATCTTACGACTGTTATTCAATAAACGATGCAACACGTTTATTTTCTTACAGGCTTTTCATAACTTTTTGAGATTTAAAATGGACCATATTTTCCAACAATATCTCCGTTGAATGCTACGGCACAACGGCACCTTAATGTGAGGCCAGTATACTGCATGGCTTCACTCGACTGGTCTCTGTCAGGGACAGCGTCTTGCCATATCAATAACTTCCGCTTCACGCTCGTATTTCGTAGAGCAGAGTGCATCCTTCACTAGGGCAAATAATGGAAGTCAAAAGTTGTGATATCTGGGGTGTGGGATTGAAAAATATTAGGAATAACATTCCAATATATGAAAAACTAAAAGAAATTATATTGACAACTAAAGAACAAACGTGATTACACGACTAAAACAAAAGAACACCGAATCACAAGAAAAACGTTAGTAATGTACTAAATGTAATATCCAGGCGAAATAACAACTATCAGAAATATAAAAATAGTTGCTATTTTGTCAAAAACTGACATTTTGAGCCCGTGGTTGTGTATGAAATGTAGGGCGATTCTTACACTAAAGACGACAGCAAACAACCACTTTTGATTATGATACTTATTTACTAAATAGCGCCGTTACCGGTTTCGAAATTTTAAGTTCATCATCAGAAAGCTGTTCACGTACCCATAAATGTCATTTACATTTATGCAGATAATTTTTCTTGTGGCGAAAAGTCTTTTCTTGCCTGGTGCCCTACAATACCAAACACGATTGTAATTGCTTACTCGAGCGTAAATGTCAACCTTGACACTGACAAATATTGTGAACAAACTTTTATGATAGACATTTATGTGCACGTGAACAGCAGATGATGATAATCAAAAGTCGTTGGTTGCTGTCTTCTTTAGTGTAAGAGTCACCCTGTATAAAATAGTTTTTTTATTGCATTAATCTGACAGAAATTCTCCGCCAGGATGCGAAAAAATTATTATTCAGGGCTTACTGCAGCGTGGTACCGGGTATAGTCACACTAAAAACAGTACCGAAACAAGCTTCCAGAAATTAAATCTCATTCGGCAGGTAGGGGAAAGGAAAGAAGGGAGGAGAAATGCGATAAAGGGGAAAGTGGTTTTAAGGTGCTCCAATCCTGGGGCATGAGGTAAAGATATTGTTATACATTTTAAAACCATAAATAATCCGCAACAATAACTTTATCTATGGTATGTAAAGAAATGTAAGGATAAAAATATTCCTCTTACTTTCTAAAACAATATACGTTATAGAACTAAAATTGTTTATACATATTCTAAATGAAGAGTTCAGTGATACACGACAATTCTTTGTTACTTTAAGGAAATTGACGTAGAAAAGATATTTGTACATTTGCTTCCCCATTAACAAATACAAATAATTCAATCAAAAAGTTTATGTACGCTAAAACACACAAACTGTAAAATGTAATAACAACTTTCAGAAATTAATGGCACAAATCTATTGAAGGTAGCAGGTAAATGCTGAAAGATGTCTGGGTTTAAAACTGCAGAAATGTGTCTTGCATCAGACGAAATTCCTCTCCATTGCACTCCAGTTTCATTTTGTGAACTCCGCTCTGAGACGCTGCCTTGTTATAGAGAAGTGTTTTGAGTATCTTCATGTTCCAACATTGCAGCAGTCACATGAATGCGCAGTTTTGATACTGTTTAACATAATGAGCAGTTTGTCACTACTGAATTACTCGTGAGCAGAAAACACTTTCACGAAGTTTCCCGTAACCCCTGGTGAATTTGGTAATTCGTAGTTCCCCCTACAATAACCCAATTTGGATTTTGTTTTACCCGATGGTCATCTTGCTGGCATTTGCCCCCTCACTATCGTATTGAAATGGTTCATCTATAAAGTATTTGTTAAGGTAATAGGTCTTGTATTTGACATTTATATAGCAAACTCATAGAAATTCTACATATAAATTTTGTTCTTACTGACGAAATTAAAGGTGAGTTTCTGTTTCTAAACTTCAGGCATTAAAGGCAGAAATTATTATGTACTTTTAGGTAAGGTAATTGAGAATAGCAACACTTATGTCAAGAAACATAAGCTAGCTATTTCAACCAAAACTTTTTCGAATTGAACGATGTCTATTGTTAGAAAATGTGAGAATAATGTCATTAAAATTCATTAAAATGATGAATGTAAGTGTCTTTGTGCTATGAAAGGTTTGATATCTTTCCATGCAATGAAAAGTAAGCGTCCCTGTTGCTGAATGGGTTTCACTGAAGAAGTACATCATTTTACGTAAAGTGGTAGTGTAAGAACTACGCAGTGAGTTATCAATGTAAACTTTATTCTGTGCGTATGTTTCTATTCAATAGCAAATATAGCATATAAACTTTTTGAGGGTGCGGGGGGAGGCAAGGTTAATTTAAAGATTAGTAATTTTAAGGAGACACCTATTGATATTTTGCATCATTTCTGCTGCTCACATTCAAAGGATAATATGCGCACAAGCCCCTTTTACTTTACTGATAGAGAGTCTTTTTTTTTTTTTTATCGTTGACTTTAAATCTAGCTTGTTTTTCTTGTATTCATTATGTCGTGGAGTTAGGTACACGGATAATTTAACTGGTATAATGAGTCCATAATTGTATGGTTTGGAGGTTATAGTAGACCATAAACTATGAACTAATCAGTGTTTGAAAAAGGGTGTCATTTTTAAATACATTGTATCACTCTTACAACACATTGTACCTGCTGCAAACATTGCAGTCATGTACTGCATTTCAGGTACCTCAAGCTGCCGCACGAATAATCTTCTTCATCACAATTGCTTCTTGGTGTGACGAAAGCAATAGGTTTATTAAAACCTGGTATAGAAATAATTTTAACTAAGACTTATATAACCCATATAAGCTATAATTACTGTCAAACTCATGTTAAAACCATGCAGGTTTCAATGCTACCGCCGGTATCAACTCAGAAATATTGCATAACCATACTGGTAATAATACGCGACGAACAGCCCTCCTCTCCCTCATGCAAAACAACTGTTTTGTGTGTACATCCAACTCCCGCTGAACAAAACTTAAATGAAACTGGTTCATTAGTTCAACCCGAAAACGAACATAAATTTACTTTTAACAAAGGACATCAACGTACTCTAAAGTCACTCTTATTGATGTGAAACGTCTTTCAACATTCTTAATGTGATGCACAAAGTGACCCATCAATCGGCTCAATACCGTAGATTCAAGTCTTGCTACGCGGTAAGCTAGAGCATGAATCTCACTGAAAGCTGCTGGTCTAACAAAAACGTCTTCATTGTGGATGTTCGAGAGTCCATATAATCTGGGAAGGAAGGGGGAGGGGACAGCACTGTATGAGTTAAGTGTTCTGTTAGTTTTAAGCAAGGACCTTTTCCTCAGGAAATTGTTAGTCTTCCTGCCGGAAATTTTGCCTGGTAAGCACTGAGTGTGTGACAAATGGGATCAAGCTATCTTTTTTACGTCTACACGTCCATCACAGCTGTAGCATTTCCTTTATTCTGCTGGTAAGACAGTAATATTACGATACATCCTGAAAGAACGCAAAACACCACTATAAAATGTTACAGTTGGTTGGCGTTACGTTTTCCGCAGGAGTTTCGAATCCTCCCTCGGTCATGGGTGTGTGTATGTATTCTCCTTAGTTGGTTCAACTATCAGTTAGTTCAAGTATTTCACAATGTGCTGGTTGTAACTTGCTTTCTATGGAATACTCTGTTCTGTGGAGATTTGAGGTACTTTGTTACCAATTGCTACCAAAACTATGGATGTTTTCAAGAAACTTTTCCTGGACTTACCATCACTGAAACCTGCGGTTGAGCACTCTCTTGCAAATGAAGCTTCTGATGACCAAAAAGATGACAGATCTTGAGAAAAGTTCCTCCTTAAAATATGATGCCTACTGAGAGTATACAACTCCACTTTTCGCTTTTTTACGGTTATATGAAGCCAGTGTGACTGGATGGTGTGAAAAGAAACAACGTTTTGGTGTTAATTAGAGATTGCGCTGCAAACATGGCTAAGGTAGCCAGTTATTATCTCAATACTGTTATTACTATACCTAACTAGTATTATACCAATTACTAAAATAAAGACCATCTTATATGATGTTGACAGCAATGAAAGAAGTGCTTTAAAAATTATGTAAGATAACTTCATTGGCACCTTGTCTGAGCAGTTTGGAAGCATCATAGACATTTCAGTGGTATCAAAACCTGTCAGATGATTGAAATCTGCTGCCACAAAACTTTGTTTCTCGATGTGCTGAACGAGTTAGTCCAGCGAATGAAAAAAGCGAAGATCGAATTACAAATTGTTCAACAGCTTTAGCCTGGATATTGTACAAAGGTCTGGGAAGATGCAGTAATTGAAGACAACGCACTATAACAGGCCTGCAGAGACTTTAGGTCTTCAGTTACGGTCATGTGACTCCATCTGAGATGCCGAGGACCTTTCTAGGTACCAAACTAACCTGAAATTGGAAGAAATGAAGAATAAAGGTGTGATCCATTGCAGAATTCCAGGAGTTGAATATTTAGAGGTTATGGTAACGAACTTGGAATAATGCTTTATCAAACGTTGCTCCCATTGAAAATAACAGCGGTCTAAAATGTTTAAATAATATAATAGTTACAACAGTCTAGATCACAATATGATAATTTATTTTATTTTATTTTATTACGATGTCCGGTTGCGATCTATAAAGATCATCAACACTGCTCCAAGAGATTGGCCAGCTCCTCACCAAGGACCTGAACTGATGATGATATTTGTAAAATTAAACCGGTCATCGTAATAAAATAAAATATATTATCATACTGCGATCTAGACTGTTGAAACTATTATACTATTCAATAATTCTGAATACATTTAAGTGCCACGCAGTAACAAAAACTAGTTTCGCTATTTCGTTAGGTTTTGTTGAACTTACCGTACTTCAAGTTTTTTTCTCACATAAACAGACATTACAAAAATAAATGCTAATTTATCTCAAAGTGTCTACTACAGTCTCAGTTTCTTCAGAAGTGACTATTGTAGATATAACAAAACCGTTATTTTTATTTCACTGGTGAAATTACTAAATATTCAGCTGTTAAGTGGAAGGAGTTGCTATTCTGAGAAATTATAAATTCTTTAAATTTCTTTTTATTCGGCAGTTGTCTATATGTCAGACTTTTCAAGCAATTTCGTAACTGGCCAAAGATTATTGTCACAGCATATTTCCCCTTCATATGCCAAAATTAGATTTAACCTGGAACATTGAAGTTAATCCTCGATGAGTTGTAGCTATATATGCTTTATTATTTTTGAATTGGGTTGAATTAATTAAACAATTTCATATATAAAGTGAAGATCCCTAGGTCCTTAAATAATCGTCTACAGGACGATCTTGGATGGTGTTCATCAATTTATCATTTTTTACTAATTGCCGTACTTGCCTTCGAGCAATTAATACATTGGTAGTCAGTTACTGGGATTTTGGTGGTGGAATGCTTTAATTTTACACTGATTCTGTTTCTAAAAGCGCGTTATCTTGTTCTATGCTTAACCAATTGATTGACAGCCCACAGGTGCCGTCTGCGAACTAATATTAGCACAGTGAGGTGTGTAGTATACCTGTGCTTTGTGCTATGGAAATTATTAGAAACAAAGGGGTTTTGGTAGTGTTGGCTGGAAATAAAGTAATACATTGACGTCGCGACATTCTTATCGCTACGCACCGGTAAGAAATGGGCAGTACGTAACTCGGGGTATTAAAGGTTTATGTCTGTTGTCTCTGTTCATAGGGGTGAGTTATGTATGTCAGCTTCTATGCCCTAAACAGCTATCCAATCTGTTTAAACAAGATCAATAATTCATCTGTAGTTTAGTCAGTCTATCAATATGTATAGGATGACGTGAAAATACATTTAAACAAACATGAATTAAACCTCTGAATAACCAACAAAATGGATTCTAAGGTAAAGAAGTGATTCACTCACGAAGGTATTATTATAAATTCTTATAAATGGAGTTCATTACTCTTACTGGACATGAAGTGCGGATGTGGTGCTACTTTATACATCGGTAAGTAACTGAATATTTCTCCTAATATTGTTCATGAGAGGCACAATAAGCATCACACGCACTCTAGAGTAAAAGCTCCAAATTATCACTAGTAAATTAGTGAAGTCCATGGAACATTGCATTCCAAATTAATCCCGGATTAATTTCAGTATTAGTTATAAAACACAGTTTGTCATCACACGAGTACACGATTGCTGAATTATCACAGTTGCATAGCCCTACTGCCGTACATAGTATATCACTTTTCACCAGAGACTAAGCTCTGGTGTTACAGTCCCGTAAGTTCAGACCGCTCAGCGTCACAACCTTTCACCACCGCGTCAAATTTACGAGTCCCTCCTAAGCGTTCGAAATCATACTATACCTGCTCCCAAATTGTATCCTTCCGCTCATCCTAACACCTCGACTTACAAATACAATTTCATTCCTAAATGTTATACATTTGAATATAAAAGAATTATATGATTTGACCAACTCCCTACAATTATTGTTTACATTTAACAAACAAATATATAAACAACGATACTAAAAAACGGTTGAGACTGAAGCTCTATGCTCAAGTAGCGTCTCTCTGTTCAAATATACTGCCGCCGTCGAAATATAGTTACACAATTAATATTTAATTTATCATGGCTTTTTATGCAAATATATTCAGTTCTTGTCCACAAATACATATAATTCTTTATATATAAATTATCTGCTGCATATCTAATATTTTATTCGGCTATTAAATATGTAAGTTCCAGTCTACAACATAAAACGAAGGTTACTAAGAATAATATTAAATGTAATAAAATACAAATAGAAATGTAATTCGCTTTGCTGGGTTCATGTTTTGTGTTTCTGTGTTGGAATCTATGTTCTGACACGAGAATATTACTACCCCAAAGCAGAACAAGAGAGTAAAACAAAGTTTATTGAAAGAATACGGAAATAACGTGTTACATCTTTTAAGGTAGGTATCGTGGTGCAATGCTACCTATTTTCTTCTTAAACTGTTACTGATAAACACTACGTATCAATAATTGTAAATAAAAGTCTTATAATATTGTTATTATAGTATTGACATTTGAAGGCTTTTTATCTGTAATGGATATTGAAATTGTAATTATGGCGTTTGATTCTCACAACTCTCCTGAATCCATTTATATAATTATATTTGCCGTATGATCATTCCCTAATTTTATGTGGATTTTTAGAACAATGTGTGTGGCTATATTGTATTTCAGTTGCAATATGGGAGAGCCGCCCTCGCTCAGCTAGGAGCGTCGTTTCCGGTTTCCGAGCAAATTATAAAAAAGCTATCGACCTGTACTCCATTCACTAGGTCCAAACTGTTAGCCGGCCGGCTGGGGAACCCAACAGACTGATAAAACCCGCCTTTCACATGGAAACAATCAGCTTCCCCTTGTATCTGTAATGTCACAACGTCCTTGAGGTAAATATAATTTCTCTCTTCTGGAATAACTGTCTTGCTACTTTCTTTCTCTGTATTAAAATGTATCACTTCGAGAAGTCGCATCACTTTACTAAAAGGGTAGCGAAATGCAGGGTGATCGACGCGTGTAGCACGTAACGTTAATTGGCTCTCAATATAAACAAACTTAAAGTTCTGCGTGTACATAGAAACAAAGATCCTGTGTTGTGAAATTACGCAATGGCAGGACAAACAGTACAATGTAAAACTGCCATAACATATCTGTAAATAGGCATAACGAGAACTGGAAAGGTAATAGAAAGTTAATACTGAGTAAGGTAGATTACAGCCTGAGATTCTTTGCAAAAACCGTCAGAAAGTGTAGTCTGTAAGTAAAGGAAGTACAGTGTGTTTCAAAACGTTCATTCGAACGATGATAGAGAATTTCTTGTTAGTGATCTCTCTCACTGTCTTTATTCCTTTTGCGGTCTAAGGCGCCTCGCTGCGGAGCGCGCGGTTGTCGCCGTCGGAGGTTCGAGTCCTCCCTGGGGCATGGGTGTGAGTGTTTATCCTTAGGTTAGTTTACCTTAGTTTAAGTTGTTTGTAAGCTACGGACTGATGACCACGCAATTTGGTCCAATAGATTTACAAACATTTGAACATTTGAATTTGAACAAAAAGTTGACGCCCGAGTTACTTTTGTAAGCTCGACGTAACTGCAATGGACAAGTCTCTCCCGAGACCTAGAGGATCAGCAGACGTCAGCGCGGTATCCTATGCATCCATTGATCTGGTTTGGGAACCATACCATACGGTGTTAATAGCAAACACAGAAGAGGTTCAGCTGGGAGCAGAATACATTGTTACACGCTCATTCAGTAAGCGTGAAAGCGTCACGGAGGTGATTACGACACTCTAGTGTCAGACGCTGCAAGAAAGGTATTCTGTATCACGGTACGGGCTTCTGTCAATGTTTCGAGAGCATACGTGTCTCAAGAAGTGAACCAATGTATTACTTGCTCCTGTGTGTATCTCAAGAAACGTCAACGAGGATGATGTTAGAGGGAGTAGAGGCCAGACGGAGACATCCCGGTGTTTTTTTTTTCACGAACCACGGACCTTTGGAATAGATGGATGAAATGACAGTGGTAAGCAATGTATCCTCCACCACCCACTGTGAGGTGGTTTGGGGAGTATGTTTTGCTTGGGAATAACACAGATCACATTTTTAACGTTGTTGTAAGCACTGAGCCGTAGAGGTATCTCTTGTCACTGTAATGTCACACTGCTAGTTGTGTGTAATATCTACCTCTATATCTACATCAAATACTCTGCAGATGACATTTTTAAGTCCCTGGCTGAGGGTTCATCGAATCACCTGTATACTATTTATCTCCCATTCCATTCTCGAAAAGCGCGCGGGAAGGAAGAACGCCTGAATCTCTCCGTTCGAGCTCTGATTTCTCTTATTTTGTTCTGATCATTTCTACCTATGTAAGTGTGAGTCAACAATATATTTTCGCATTCTGAGGAGAATGTAGGCGATTGGAGTTTCGTAAGTAGTCCACGCCGCAGCGATAAGTACCACTGTTCTCATGATTCCCATGCCAGATCCTGTATCATTTCCGTAACCCTGTCTGCCCTGTATCGTGACAATAAGAAACGAGCTGCCCTTCTTTGGACTCTTTCGATGTCCTCAGTCCCACACTGGGCAGCAGTACTCCAAAAAAGGACGGACAAGTGTAGTGTATGCAGCCTCTCTAGTAGTTCTGTTGGATCTTTTAAGGGTTCTGCCAATAAAACGCAGTCACTGGTTCGCCTTTCCCACGACATTATCTACGTGTTCTTTCCAATTTAAGTCTGAAGTGATAGTAATTCCTAGGTATTTTATGGAATTTACGGCCTTCATTTTTGATTTGTCTTGTAAATAAAGTTTAACAGATTTCTTTTCGTACTCATGTGGACGACTTCACACTTCTTATTATTTAGAGTCAATTGCCAATTTTTACATTATATTGATACCTTAGTAACATCGTTCTGCAGTTGGTTTTGATCTTAAGATGATTTTACTAGACGGTAAATGACGGCGTCATCTGCAAACAACCTAAGAGAGCTACTTAGATGTTCTCCCAAATCGTTTTTGTAAATAACGAATAGCAGAGGACCAATTACATTACCCTGTGGAACGCCCGATATCACCTCTGTTTTAGTCGTTGCTTTACCATCGGTTACTACAAACTGTGTCCTCTCCGACAGTCGCAAATTTGGGGCGATATAGCATAAACACGCAATTTGATTAAAAGCCGTTTGTGAAGTACGGTGTCAAAAGCCTTCTGGAAATCAAGAAATACGGAATCGATTTGCGAAACCTAGTCGATAGTACTCATCACTTCGTGTGAGTGAAGTGCTAGCTGTGTTTCTCATGAAAGATGTTTTCTAATTCCATGTTGACCTTGGGTCAATAAATCATTCTGCTCGAGATAATTCATAATATTTGATTACAGGATAATAGGAGTACAGCTATTAGGGGTACTATTAATAGGTAGCGGGAACTAATGTGAGGCAGTTAACCGATGCCGGCAAACACTGGGTAACCTCAACGGTCGATGGAGGGCTGTCCACGGCGGAAGGGAGTGATGCCCGACATAAAAACCGAATTCTGATATTAGTTGGCCGGGCTGAATGGGGCCTGGTATTTAATATGCGACCCCCTCCCGCGGCACTTAGCCGCGGCTGTTGGGTAAATTGCAAAGCCCTGTAATGGGCGGCCACTGCCGGCTGTCGCGCGGCCTAATCGCCGCAGCCCCAATCTGTCGCCGTGGGTGGTGCCCACCAGCCACACCTGCAGGACCACCGGCGCGTCTCATCTGACGCCGGGCGGAGCGGTCGTCAAAGCCGAGGCCGCCGGGCCGGTCGCTTATCGCTGACGGTGCCAGGCACGGGCGCGGCTCACGTGGACACTGACATGTCCGGGAGAGTGGGCGTCGTGAACCCTGCTACCTGGGTGGTTGAGAGAGGCCGCCCATTCAGCACGGATGGACTTGTAGATTCGACTCCCTTGTCAGATTCAGAGATGCTGAAACACGTCCACTGACTGTGTGGTCGTGTTCCATTTTCATTTACTATTTACATCTACATCTACATACATACTCCGCAATTCACCGTAAGGTGCGTGGCGGAGGGTACATTGTACCACTACTAGGCATTTCCTTTCCTATTCCACTCCCAAATTGAACGAGGAAAGAAAGAATGCCTATATGCCTCCGTACGAGCCCTAATTTCTCTTATCTTGTCTTTGTGATCTTTACGCGAAATGTAAGTAGGCGGTAGCAAGATCGTACTACACTCAGCTTCAAATTCCGGCCCTCTAAATTTCCTCAACAGAAATTCACGAAAAGAACGTCGTCTTTCTTCCAGCGATCCCCAATTGAGTTGCCGGAGCATTTCCGTGACACTCGCTCATTGGTCGAACCTACCGGTAACAAATCTAGCTGCTCGTCTCTGAACCGCCTCTATGTCTTCCTTTAAACTGATCTGCTGCGGGTCCCAAACACTTGAGCAATACTCAAGACGTGGTCGTACAAGCGTTTTATACGCGGTCTCCTTTACAGGTGAAGTACATCTTCCCAAAATTCTCCCAATAAACCGAAGTCGGCTGTCCGCCTTACTCACAACTGTCCTTACATGCTCGTTCCATTTCATATCGCTCTGCGATGTTACGCCTAGATATTTGAACGACGCGACAGCGACAAGAAGCTCACTACTAATGCTGTGATTGGGATTGTTTTTTCTACTCATGCGCATCACCTTACATTTTTCTACATTGAGAGCTATTCTTTGCCATTCTTTGCACCAACTAGAAATTTTGTCTAAGTCAACCTGTATGCTATTGCAGTCAGTTACAGACGACACCCTCCCATACACCACAGCATCATCAGCAAACAGCCGCAAATTACAACTTACTCTGTCCTAATTAAGTAAAGCAGTCAACAATCCGAAGATTGGTTTGAACACCGCAGTGCTTTACTAGGCATTGTCCTGTTTGGAGGTGGTATGCCGTTGCCTTCGTCCGACCTTCTGACTGACTTACCCAGCCAGTTATAGGGGGACCTACAATCTAAATCTAGCATCACAAAACTAATACATAAGAATAATCTAAAATGTTTCAAAATTGCGTTTTAACTCCACAAATAACAAAAGTCGACCTTTTTTTTTTTTTTACAAAAATTTACTAAATTTATGCTAGCTAAAAATATGTAGCCCTAGAGGTTAGATGGCGAGACATGTAACGGATTGATGGATAATCGGCTAAACACTGAAACAAAAGAGAAAATTATTTTTTAAAACTTTTATCATATTAAACATGTTTTATTCAAACTGTAGATAAAAAATATACAGGCATTAATGTAGTTAATTTAATTTATAATTTATTCATAGATTACACTAAGCATATTTATAAAAAGCACTGTACAATTCGCGATTGCTTTTACTTTTTTATTAATCTTTGTGGCACACTAGTTTTCTATAGTAGTCTGACACTCTACCAATATGCAACCGAGGCGCACCTTAACCTTCCTATTCTGTTCGAAACAGAGACATATTATGAATGGGTCAGTTAGACCCGCAATTTTTTTTTAAAAAAAAAGATATATTCTTTAGTATTACTTCAAAATATATTTTGTATATAGTTTTTTTTTTCATGTAGAAAAACAGATATTGAAGCTTTCCTGCATTTAATGAATATAATTAACGTAAAAAAATTGTTTATTACATTTTAGATTGTGAAACAAGTAATGTTCATATAACTTTCTATAAGTGACTTGTTGCATAAAAATGCAAGCTACAGCTTAAATTTTGTCAATTCTTGCAAACAGGAATTAACCTGAAATTACACTTAAATATGATAATTAATTCTGAAGAACTATATTTAGCTTCAATATATGCTTGCTTTTAACATAGTTAGAGGATTTGTAGACCACTATGTACCATTCCGCGACTTATATACATTTCCAATTACGCTGGTTTCTTTAGACAACGAAACCACGCCTCTGTCTCCTTCGATCATATCACTCTCCTCACTTCTAATACATACATTATCAACATCACTTGAACTGAAACTTCCTGGCAGATTAAAATTGAGTGCCGGAACCGGGACTCGAACCTGGGACCTTTGTCTTTCGAGGGCAAGCGCACTACCAACTGTGCTATCCCGACACGAGTCACGATGCCGCCTCACAACTATAGTTCCGCCAGTACCTCGCCTCCTACTTGCCCGCGAAAGGCAAAGGTCCCAGGTATGAGTCCCGGTTCCGGCACACAATTTTAATCTGCCAGGAAGTTTCATATCAGCGCACACTCCGCTGCAGAGTGAAAGATTCATTCTGGAAACATCCCTTAGGCTGTGGCTAAGCCATGTCTCCACCATATCCTTTCTTCCAGGAGTGCTAGTCTTGCATGGTTCGCAGGAGAGCTTCTGTGAAGTTTGGAAAGTAGGAGGCGAGGTACTGGCGGAAGTAAAGTTGTGAGGGGCCATCGTGAGTCGTGTCGGGATAGCACAGTTGGTAGTGCGCTTGCCCGCGAAAGGCAAAGATCCCAGGTTCGAGTCCCGGTTCCGGCACACAATTTTAATCTGCCAGGAAGTTTCATATCAGCGCACACTCCGCTGTAGAGTGAAAGATTCATTCTGATCACTTGAACTGTCAAAAGAATCTTGATCATTGACAGTATCATCTTCTATTTACTCATATGACTCATTAACAAGCCTTTCTAACTGTTCATCACTTAGAAGCCGACTAGCTATGTTGACAAACAAAATCGAACTGCATATGCAGTATTCATACAGAGTCCCACAACAATGTGAAATGCCTCTGATCCATTTTAGATCATACAACAGTCATAAGTATTTTTAACAATTTATTCGTAGAAACTAAATAAAAATTTCCGCCTGGGTCTAAGAGACCCATTCACAATAAGTGTGTCAAAGCTACGTATCTCCGAAAGTATTTTAGATTTTGAAACGAAAACTGAGGATAAAATGAATTATTACGTATTATAACGTACACTGTTATCTATCTGAGTGTTAAGTATTTTAATCTTTTTCATTAATGATCAATTCCCCATGTTTATATATGTTTACCCTCCCCCCCTCATTTATATACACGGTGTTTCAGTAAGTGTGTTTGCCTCTGTTACTTATAAAATAATGGGCGACGGGAAATTTTAATGCTGTAGGTCAACACAAGAAATGTTACACTTTCTGCGGAGCTATGAACATAATTTATTGTATCATTTTCAGTTACAGCATAAAGATATAATTTTTTAAATGGAACAATATTTTTTTTTTTTCTATCGTGCATTGGATTCGTTGAAACCAGCTGCCTCCAAATCAATTTAAACTACATTCCTGTCACTCTTTGGGAGCTATAACCCTTCAAAGTTTAGGGGGCGGAAAGCTACGACAGCGTAGCTGACTGACTGGTGGTCATGAGACAGTGAGCCGTGCCCCAGAGGATAGCCACTCGGCCAGTTAGCTACGCTATCGCAGCCTCCGCCCCCGGAACTTTGAAGGGTTGTAATTCCCAAACTAACAGTGATAGGAATGTAGTTTAAATTGATTTGGACGCAGCTGGTTTAAGCGAATCCAACACACGAGAGAAAAAAACTATTGTTTCATTTAAAAAATTATATCTTTATGGTGTAACTCTTTGGAAAACGATACAATAAACTATGTTCATAGCTCCGCAGAAAGTGTAACATTTCTTGTGTTGACCTACCGCATTAAAATTTCCCGTCACCTATTATTTTATAACTTACAGAGGCAAACACACTTAGTGAAACACCCTGTTGTTTCCATCCGTGTGATTGAACTTGTTTGTTCATGTTGAAACTTTACAGTCCTATGCTTGTATTACTAGTTAGTAGATGAAATGACTTGCTCTGCAGGTTCCGAAGTGGGACAACGAAATCAGTTAACCCTTCTTACAACACAGTTTAGGAACAGCCTATCTGCGGAGACTTAAAGGTTAAAGCGCAACGGAAAACTTCGCCACTCCCAGACGTGGAGAGCCAAGGCTGACTAATATTTAAATTAAATTTGAGAGGGGTGCTAAGGAACAGAAAATACGTTTAACAAGTATGTATTCTGAAAACGCTTATGAAATGGGGAGACCAATTTAAAACATTAAAAGCACACACCTCACATAAAATTCAACACTGAACTTGAAAAACGGCCCATTTGATTGCCCACCTATCAATAAAGCTAATAATTGAGAAAATGGGGTACAATTGTGGGTGATTAGACATGCATTCATTCACACACACTCATCAAAGCTCTCGCGACACTTACTCAACAGCGACCAGCGTCTGCAGCAGAAAATGAGGGGAAGAGCAAGTTTGAAGCACGCGCATATATTAATGTAAAACCCGACTGTTATTCCGTAATCGAGACACGTGGTTGTTCACAGGCTACTGGACTGGTTCACAACTCAACTCGCAAACTTGTAATCCATGGAACTAAAACACGACACGCGGAAGAATTGAATAAATAGAAGCAAATTGTTGACCTGTATCACCTGAGGGGCCTTAAAGCAATTTGATGATCGGTATCGGATTCATAATAGCTAACACACGTGGCATGAATAACAGACAAAGCAACGTCGTTAAAATTTGAACAAATCACATAAAATTACCGTGAAAACAAGATAATAGAATACCTCTGTTTAATTATAATCGCGAACCAAACTGAACATTTTCAAGTGCTGAAATCCTAACATGAACAAAGGAACAAAGGCACACGCGGTTCGGTTATGATAGCCACACGTTAGATAACAAAAGTTTTAACACTAAACTCGTTAGTTCTTACCGAAATATCCACCGCGTATTACGAACGAAATCTTGAAGCAGTTTAAGACTGCTGCGAGCATTTCGACTCAGAACCTAACATCATGAAATTATTCAGCAATGCTCCTCAGAGCACCAGTCCAGTAAAAGCCACTTACCTCGAGCGCGTCCGACAGAAGAGTGCCTTGGCCGCCGCGTGTCCTGAGCGATTCACCGTTTGCGAGTCTTTAGCGGGAGCGGTGAGGGTTGTGACCAGCTAGCGAGCCCTTCAGCAACGGCCGTAAACAGAGGATTAGTCTTGGTATCATAGCATCTCTGCAGCTCACCGGACAGGAGATACTTTGGTGTCAAAGAAAGCGTTGCTTCGGAGGGGACTGTGGTAGACGATTACATGGTTACAGAGATGTAACCAGCTCGGCTGCAGAGCGCGGAGGCAGCACTCCACATTGATACTGCAACACGCAAGATAGCGACACATTCCACACAGACACACACACACACACACACACACACACACAGTCATTCAGTTGCGACGTTAGTCGGGGCAATATACAACATAACACATAAAATATTACGAGATAATTAAAGGAATAAGACGCAATGTTGGGACGTCATAAAATACAAGCGAACTTAAAGAAGTCGCTTTGCAACACAACAAATATAATTGCTTCATTAAATAATATGGGACAGGTTCACATTACGTGGACGTGTTTCAATGTGAATGAGAATGTGTGCTTTTAATATTGACTGACTGCCTCGCAATGGCTTACAGTCGGCGCCTCCCGCTTTAGGCCTCGTTTAGCTGTAGTTAAGAACTCATGGCTTCGTTTGTCGTCTCCGCTGGCCGGCCAGAGACAAGCTTCCATGGCCTTGTTCTTAGCGTCGTACTAACCTAATCATCAACGAAAGAGGTAACAGGAGACCTCCCTGAAAGCGGTTGTAGAGGGAATTGTCTTGCCCAGGTTGCAAGAGTTGGTAAACACTAGTCTCTGAACGCACTCTGCGTCGCTTTTAGCGTGCTCTACATCTGGTTTATGGCGGGGGAAGGTTTTACCGTGACCTTAGATCTTTTGTTTTCACTCTTCATTCTGGCTCGACGACTGTGGAAGTAAATACTGCGCAGAATCATGCTGAGAGGAATGCATGCTGTTAGGACGTTGATTTATTTGTGATCAGGCAGTCTTCGTTTTTCAGTGATAGTTCTCTTGAGTAAATCCTTCGCTGTATGAAGAGAAGAGTTTCTTAATTTACCGAACTTGAGTAAATTCAGTGTAAAAGTATCATTTGCGTTTTCGTTCCAGTGTTGATTGTGTGTCCGATTTTGCTCAAGTTACAATACACGTGTGTGGCCTTCAGCCTTTGTGTAAACTTAGTGTGTTTGAATCTCCTTCGTGTTTTTTAACTAACGTTTTCACGCTGTTTCTGTATCTGCGAGTATGCTAAATATTTCTCAGATTTTCTGATTTGATTCCGTCTTTCCTGTCTTGTATGACCGATTGCACCACGTGCTTTCATAACGATCGTTACATCAGCATTCTGCCATGCTTTTGTTAATACTTGTTTTCTTCTATACGACTTCTCGCATGTGATTTACTTGCTCATTCTGAATTAATTTCTGTTTGTAAAAACTATGTATTTTGGTGTTGTCGCATACCATGTGGTACTTAAGAATAGTGAGGCACTGCCTCCCAACACGAGGTCGTTTAGTGCGCAATATATTTAAAAAGTGTGATTAAGACACCTGCCATCTTGTCAAGACACCGCTGACGCTTCGTTTCGCCACTGCTTTCATGTCTTCCAGAAGAATAATGTACCACCTAGCTTTATGCACATGTCTGTGAATGAATGAATGTGCTTTCAGCTACCCATTGTGTATTTGAAAATTTCCTCCCACATTATCCCCATATTCATAGAGCGCAGAAATAATTTCAATATGGGCAGTAACTATATGATTTAACTTACTTTTGTACAAGGTATGTGCTTAATTTGGTCTCCCCACATTTACTTGCTTGTTATTTTATGGAATAGATTATAATTTTGAAGTTTCGAACCTCTGCTTTATGATTTCATGCTCCCCGTGTCATGTTTAATTATCTATTCATTTATTTTTGAACGCTGATTTTGTGTTTGTTAAAACTTTGGCTGCTCCCTTAAGGAGTGAGCAATTAGATAAATTTCCGTTGCGCATGTACTGGGGCCACTCATAAAGTAATTTAAGGCAAAAACTGAGCCTTTTAGCTTACATTTGGAGATCTCAACTGCCCGGGATCTTGCTAATTTTAATAACAGGCTACTTTCAATGTGTGTATGTATGTGTTGCTGTCTCTGTGCATATCTTCCTTTAAAAGTGTGCCTACTTCCTATTTATTTAATTTTTTAGTAGTATAGAATTGATGCAAAGAGGCAACACTTCTTTTTGTCCTATTAACCTCCTAATCATTTTGATGCCCAAAGTCTCTACAACTCACAAGGGGAGATTGTGATCTCCTACCACTTCTACACTGCAGTTATATGGAAGGAGAAGCACTGAATTAAAATTTTGCCATAGCTGTGATTCGAGCCTGGGACATCCTACTTACAAGGCAATGGAGTAAAACAACTACCTATGACAAAATGGATTCAGTGATTGGTCTGACTCTCTTAAAGTACGTCTTTCTCCAAAACACAAACTTTATTCTGCCTAATGTTGCCATATATAAGTATGTATTAGTGTTGCCGAGGCTCTTCGATTAGCGTTCATTGCTGGGATGTTATTTCTCTGTTGGCACTGCTGATATATATTTGTATAGGGATACATAAGGTAGAATTTAAGTAGTGTTGTGAAGGGAGACATGGTTTAAGACACTCCGTGCAGTCGTGATTTCCGTGAGGTCTTGGTGCCTTAGTTATTGTAGTGCTTGCCTAGTAAGCAGGAGGTCCTTGGGTTCGAATCCTGGCTGTGGCACGGATTTTAATTCATTGGCTCTCATTCAGTTTCATACCTCTCATATATATATATATATATATATATATATATATATATATATATATATATATATATATATATATATATATATATATATTGCCCAGCGCATTGAGGCGCTATGCGTGAGGGCCTTCCCCTTCGGGGGTTCGGGAATCCTCCCTCGGGCATCGATGTTTGTGTTGTCTTTGGTATAAGTTAGTTCATAAGTAGTTTTTATGTTTAGGGACTGATGACCACGCAGTTATGTCCCATAACCTTAACAAACATTTGAACATTTTTTTTTTATATTTTTTACTTTTTATTTATTTATTTTTATAGGTACGTTGAATACGTCTCATTTCTCTGTTGGGCGAATTCCGAAAATTCTCTGGCAACTCAACAACGTGATGTCAGTGGGCTACATCCTAATACTCCATGGAAACGTATTCATGTTAACTTTTGTGTACCACGTTCGGATACTAGAGGGCTAGTTTTCCTCTAGTGTACAGCAGGGTCCTCTTGTGCGTCCCTGTGCATTCTACGAAGTCAAAGAATACCGCAAGGGGTTTACAAATCTGTATCTCTAAATTGAACTCAATTTATCTCTGCATAGTTTCCCCGATTTTGTTCTTTTGTGGAATTAGGAGTTTCGCTACTACACATCACCGCTAAGCAATGGCATAGCTGAAAGCTTTGTAGGAATTTGTAAGAGTTAGATGACGAAATCCACATCAAGAACTTAGCAAGCCCAACAATTTTTTTATCACCCTATGCATTTTAATGACAAATCTCTAGCAGAACATTTACATTGATCGCCTTGAAATAACTAACTTGTTGCAGCCCCATAAAGTGTCATATTCTCAGCAGTTCTTCACTAGCGGAGTTGAAAAAATGTACAAGGGTAGGAAAAAGTAATATGAACACCAAGCAGTACATCACATGTTATTTAAAATTGGCACCACGGCGTATGCGTTAACACTGCGTCCGAAGCTCAGTGGCAGCGTCGCTGACCGCCGATGCTGGAGCCCCGGGTTCTATTCCCGGCAGAGGACTGGTTGCGTGTTTGTCCTCATCACCATCGACACGCAAGTCTCCTAAGAGGTATCACGAGGAAGACTTGCAGTTGGCGCCGAGCACCTCTGGGAATATCCCGGCCTCTAAGAACCATACGATAATTTCATTTCGCCACGGCAAACGCGTGTGTAAGACTCAACACTTATTTTAATAACACAGTTTCCATAAAAACAGTAAATTTGAAATACAAAATTCTTGGAAGGGCTGCAGTTGCTAAAAGCTTAATGACGTAAAGCAACTTAGAAACTGTAAACGAAGTGGTGAAACGATAACAAAATATGGCCACTTCATGGCCGAGGTAAGGTGCCTTGGTGGTACAGGTCTATGAATGATCTTCTACATTCTTTCCTACGAACAACCCAGTTTATGGATCGAGAAACCCCCAAAGGAGCTTATGAGACGCCTCCCAGAGTTAACCATGTGGGACGCTCCGTCATAATTTGGGCGTATATATTGCGGTATTTCTATTAGTACCCTCTTTGGTGGGATAAACGATACTGATAAAAAACTCTTTACTATCACATATTCCTCAGAAATATTGCCATATTCAAAAATAATAATGCACCGGCATCCGCAACGAAAAAACCTTAGGCGTGCTTTTTACAGTATCAGCAAATTATTAAAGTTCGGTCCTGGAAAGGAAAATCGACATGTCTAAAAAAATGTTCAAATGTTTGTAATTCTATGGGACCAAACTACGTTGGTCATCAGCCACTAGAGTTACAAACTACTTAAACTAAGTTAAACTGTCCTAAGGAATGTGAGGACCACATTTCCAGCTGGTACATCATTAACCCTTTCATTCCCAGTGTTGTTCCTGGACAACAACGTATTAAAAGCTGATTTATACCGTATTTTGTGTATCAGTCCTTAAAGACGCATCTTTTGATGAACAATATGCGTCTGGTACGACTTTTTGACGGTTGGTATGGCGTGAATCCACTTCTGAGGCATTAATCTGTCTGTCTTGGAGATTGTGTTGTGTCGCCGTCTAATCGTGGTTGTTAGTGTGGTTCCTTTCATTTTATTACAGCAGTGAACTGTCTTGTCTTTGGTGCTGTAGCGAAGATTATGCTAGCATTATTGACCTGATAGTGTTGACCTGACGTTCCAAGTAATAGAATACCTCGATACAAACGTCTGAGCTGTGCATGAAATACATGACATAAGAAAAACAATAGTTCGATCAAAAAATTTAATACATATATTTTGTTGTTTAGTTCACTGTATTAATACAGAAAACACTGAATTTTAATTTTCCCAAAGCTGAATTCATGATGTGGGAATGAAAGGGTTAAAGTAATTGACGGATGTATTGGAACAAGAATGGATAACAATATCTTGGAAATTATACACACACTTCACGAATATATTCCTCGAAGAGTTGCAGCTGTTCTCAAAGCTGTAGAAGGCTAAATATGTTCTAATAAATAAATGTTGCGTGCCCCTGAAACTTTGAAGGGTTGTAGCTCCCAAACTGACAGTGATAGGAATGTAGTTTAAATTGATTTGGACGCAGCTGGTTTCAACGATTCAAATGCACGATAGAAAAAATTATTATTCCATTAAAAAAATTATATCTTTGTGCTGTAACTGTGGAAAATGATATATGTAAACTATGTTCATAGCTCCGCAGAAAGTCTAACGTTTTTTGTGTTGACCTACCGCATTAAAATTTTCGGGCACCTATTACTTTATAAGTTACAGAGGCAAACACACTGTATAGTTCTATAACACGAGTTCGATTTCAACTTCGTGCTTTACGAAGTAATCACTGCAGGACGCGAGGACACGTATTAGCTGAAAGAGTGGCCGATGCTGCTAACACAGTCAAGACAATTCGCTGGAAATACTACTTTATTTAATGGAAAGTTCTATACAGACGGTCAGCTGACGCCATTCCTTCAACGATTACTCAGACTTACTTTATCGGACATTGACACCACCATGACGTATTATTTAAATAGACATGAACTGATCTGTTGATTGAATAACCAGACTTTCAAAATTCGTCGACTTTTCGATTATATGGAGCACCGCATACTGCAACAGTCTAACACTTTTTTTTTCAGCGTACACTTACCGTGAGAGATAAACAGTTTAATACTACGCCATAGAACCAATACATGGCGCCGTTATTATTATTACTATTTTTCATCTCAACGGTAGAAGTGTTTTCAGAAGTTTATGCCAGAGAGACAATTACACACCTCAGTCTTAACATTATAAACACAAACTAACAATAAATTTACATCGATCCGTAGTACGAACTAAAATTAATTTCACTTTTTTATGAAAAACTTTATGAACTTTCATCGTTTTCAACAATGAATTGTACTTAAATTTGAAATCTTTGCGAAGAGAACTGAGTTTATTGACAGAGCGATCCAACAAGGAGTCTGTTTTTGCTGACCTAGCTCTGGAACCATAAAAAAACCAAGATATACACTGGTCCCTCTTTAACAACCGATGCGAAGCATGGGCATATAAGCTAGTAATATATAAATTAGTTTCGAATTGCGACTTTCATATTATTTTTAGTCTGGATGTTAAAATCATAAGTGAATTTTTAAGGATACAGAATAAACACTCCTCATAATTCTTTAAACATTAGCACATCAACAAAGCTAAAGTTAAACAATGTTATAGGAAGGTGGAGCATGAGGACAATGACCAACTCTTTAAAGATTTAATCATCACATAATAATTACGTAATTAAACACAATTCCTTGCCTAGTATTATAATTTTTCTTTCACACTATAGTTTATAAGAGAATAAAGAAAATATAATAATGTAATGCTGCCTAATAAGAGGATTCACAGTTTTGTTACATTTCCTCCATTTCATAGTCCGTATTTATGTCTTCTTCAGTATCTGTATCACAGTCTGTGGAGTTACTGGATTCTTCATCACCAATGTTATAGTCTGTATGTGCCTGCGATCTGTTAATTCGTCCTCTGGGTCTTTCTATGGCATATTCGTCTTGACGTTTTCTTATTATCTTGTCTGCGTTTTCATTTACTTCAGTCCACACATCCTGGTTTCTAATGGAATTATAGATGTTGTTGTGATTCATTTCCAGGTGCCTTACTTATGAGAGTATTCTGCATTTTATTACTGTTTGTTCTCCGGTTCCTTTGTCACCACACCAACATGTTTGACTTGGCCTTTGGTTCATTCTATGTAGATGTACTGGGTATGATCCGTGTTCATTTATAAAGTGGATCATGCCACGGCTAGGGTTGATATACTTAACTGCGGTGTCATCAGTCCCTAAACTTACAAACTACATATGAACTACCTTATACTAAAGACAATAAAGACATCCATGCCACAGGGGGGATTCGAACCCCCGACCGTAGCGTCCGTGCAGACTGTGACTGGTGCGCAGCAGACCGCTGGGCCACTGCTGCAGGCCTGTCAATCTCATTCCATTCTTTTTGCCAGGTACTGACACGCCACATATTTATATGGTGTCTGTCCACAATTTCTTCCCCGATTATCTCAGTTACCTTATTTTTGTCCCTTTTCTTCAACCAGTATCTTTCAGCACGATATCTAATATTTATATCTGTTGGGGATATACCCCAGGACTATACATAGAGCTCCCATGGGTACAGTGCCAAAAGCACCTGATAATCGTAGAAGTACTCCTCTCTGTCTGCGTCTCACAATAATCACGTTTGAAGTCAATCGCAGTTTTAGCGATCATGGATTAGGAACAATGGATATGACTGATTCAAATATAGCACAGTGATAGATTCGTATATTTCTTAGTGGCGCTCTATATTCAGTGGTCTTGTCATCTGGCTAACTTTTGTAATATCTTTTCAGCCTTATCCGCTGTTTTTTCCCGCTTTGTGTGCTTTAAAAGAAAGTTTCTCATCAGTTATTATCCCGAGGTATCTAGATGATTTTTTCCTGGCTACGTTCATAGTTCCTAGCATTATTGATGGGTTTCTCAAAAGCCCGCCTGTAAGTAAGATTTATAATGTTTTCTGTGGTGCTATCGAAATTTTGTTTTGGGCACACCAACTGGCCTTCTAGTGTAGTATGATATTTGCCCTTTCTTCTAGTTTTACCCTTGATTAAGCCGAAAGTACCACCAGATAATCATCGGCATAAGCCACTATTCCGTCGCCATTTTCGTTGGCGTCTGCTAATTCAAGTAAGGGTTCGATTATGATATCCCAAAAGATGGGACCCAAGATGGAGCCTTGTGGGCATCCTTTAGTAATTCGTTTGATTACTTTTCGGTCTCCAGCACACCACTCGACAACTCTGTCTTTACAATAGTATTGTAAGTTGTGATATAGTGCTACTGGCGTGCAAACTTGGCCTGCCACCACAAATTGTCGAAAGCGCCTGAGATATCAGTCATGATAGATATCATGTACTTGTTTTCTGTCTGGTACACCAAACTGAGGGCCTTATTGATGGTATCAGCGATTGATTTATGCTTACGAAATGCATACTGAAGTGGATTCGGCCCCATACGTTCAAGATGTGCATGAAGCCTGTTACATAAAAGCCGTTCTTGGACTTTTGTCACAGTATTTATTAGACATAGAGAACGATATGATTTAGGGTCGGTGGGATCTTTATCCTCCGAATTTGTAATTATTATTGCACTAGCAGTCTTCCATCTAGTTGGGATTTTCCCTAGCTGTAGAGCTTCATTTAAAGAATCTGTTAAGAAGGAAGTTTTTGGGGAGGAATCTGTTGTAACACTTCAGTATATATACCGTCTGGCCCGGGAGCTTTCAATTTCCTGAAATCACCTATGCCCCGTGCAACCTCTTCCTGAGCGAATGGACATATTACCGTCCCAGTAGAGTACTCTAGCCCTAGTTCGACTCGTCTGTCAAAATGTATTTCTTCGTTGGTCATCATATTATCACCTGGTAACAGTTTGTGTAGAAGGTACTCAGCAGTGTTTCTCCAACCGTCTGTTAACGACCCTTTTTCTTGTTTCAATGTTGATAAAACCAATGGTGTTTTAATTTTTTCCGTTAAAAATTTGAAGCTGGTGTTGTATGAAATTGTCCAGTTGTTGCTTCTTTATTTTAATTAATTCATTCCTTTATTGTTCCTTAGCCTGCCTCTATATTAGCTGTCGCATTTCTCTTTCTATTGCATTATTCGTCTTTTTGTGATGCTTTCTACTTTCCCGCGTCCTTTTCCTTAATTTTATTTAGTTCTCGAGTCCATGGAATTTTAGGTCTTTGTTTTATTGACTGCTTAGTGAATGGTATTGTTGTGCACCCTGTATCAGTGTCGTCAATTTATGTATCTTGTAATCGACACCTCCTCTAAGCTCCGAAAGTTGGTGGTCTCGTAATATCTGTCGCATATATTACCAGTTTGCTTTCCGCAATATGAATCTGCCTTTATTGGTGTCATTTTCACCGTTTAAAGTATTTGCTTTAATAATTATAATTTGTGGAAGCTTTCAGTATGTCCCTCGTAAACTGTTCAGTCAGTGATATTTGGCAGCTCATTACTATTTACCAAGGTTATATCAATGTTGCTATATTGTCCAGTATTAGATCGGAAGGTAGGCGGCTGTCCTTTCGTATTTAAAACACGAAGATGGTTGGCATAGATGGTGTCATTGACAATCCCACCTCTGTCATTTGTGATACCAGAATGCCACAGCACGGACCTGGCATTTATGTTAAAATATATTATTAGACTTTTATGTCTTGCATATTGGGCTACATTCGAGATATGTTGGACGTACGGTTGAATGTCATGAGAATACAGCAAGACAATTACCCAGTTTATATATCCAAATATTACCTCTATGTTTACTACGTGCTTGGAGGTAAATTGACTTATTTTAGTCACAGTTACTGACTGATTTAATACTGTGATTGCTACCATGGGAGCTTGGTCACCTGTCACAACTACTGCCCCTGGAGGAAGATTAATTATTTGTCCGCCCCTAGAGTATGCTTCCTGTAATAAATTGTATCCACATCATGTTCCAACGCAACTTTGACAAGTTGAGCACTGACGGTAACGCTTCTTTCGGCATTTAACTGCATAATTTTCATCTTTTTTTCAAAATCAATCTTTTGAATTTGTCGGGCATATAGCAAGTAATGCGTTAGGCTGTCAGCACCTCCTACTTCATCGCAAGTGCGATTTATCAGTTTGCTCGGAATACAGCCAATTTTCGGCTCTTGCTCGTGGCAGTCCTTCCTCCTATGGCCATTATGTCCGCACTTCATGCATACTGGTTGACTTACTGAACAAAATTTGTGGGGTGTCCAAGATCACAGCAGTTGAAACATTTGGGTACGTTTGTGTAATCCTCTGCTTTCAGTGCATGACATCTTATCTATATTCTTTCTTGTGTTAACAGCATGTTTCGAGCTTGTGGACTGACTTTAACAATTAAATTTGGTAAGTTTTCCCTTTTTCATGACGAAGTGAAACTCCGTTTTAAAACAGAACCAAATCATCCTGGGTTAAGTGTTTACTCAGGTTTAAGTCGTATAACTTCCCGAGGAAGCCATCATCAGACAAGCACGAGAGTACTGAATGAATGGCTAATAAAGGTCTCTTTTTCTAGGGCCTTCACAGATAATGTCCTGTAATTTGGAGGCTTTGTCCACCAGTTCTTGCAATCGTCTTGTGTTTCGGTTTCAATTATCATTACACGGGGTGTTGTTCTTATTGATTTTATTTTGATTTTGTCTTGTCTTGGGTTAATGTTCTACGTTCTCATATCCCTTACTACTTTGGTGTCCAGATTTTTCGTAGATCGGTAAAAAAGAGTTGTTGCCTGTTTTTCTTTGATCTGATCTACTTTAATTTGTGTTTTGGCCTTCTTACCACTCACTATTTATATGTAAGATGGAACAATCTTTTTTTAGTTTTCTATCTCTTTTTGTAGTTCTTCAGTTCGATATTTGGCATCAAGTGCATTTGAGATAGCTAGTACATTTTGCAGTCTCTCGTTTTCTTCTTGTAAAATATCTGTTTGCCACTCCAGTAGAGATTGGTTTAGCATTTCTTTTGTTCCTGCAAGTCCAGGGGCATGTAGTCCATTTAAAACATCTACTTGTTATTTCAATCTTAGGTTTCCTTTCACCAACACTGTTATTTAATCCTTTAAGGTTAAAATGATAAAAAGCAATCGGGAATAACTCATTTTTTATAATATTGATTGAGTTCAGATGCTACCTTAGTAATCATATTATCAATAATGGCAATTTTGTCACTCATACACATGCGTACTCCAGTATTTGAAGAGAATGAGTTAGCACTGCTGAAAATCAGACCGTCAGATAGCTGGAGGTATATTGCACGAGAAGTGGGTGTGGGCCATTCCACAATTTGTCGTCTATGGCATGAATATGATTTGCAACCCCACCGCCTTCAGAAGGTGGAATTGAAGTCTGCCAGTTGTTTTGGTGAATGTGTCTCATTAAACAGGAATTTCCAAACTGTGCACTTTTTACTGGTGAACCATCCTTTATAGGAGAGGTTTATGTTTGACAGCCACAATCAACACAGGTGGTCGAGGGAAAATCGACACGCCACCTTTGTTGATGTTTACCAAGATCGCTTCGCTGTCAACTTTTGGGCTAGCTTGGTAGGCGATAATTTGGTCGGCCCATACATGTTTCCGCAGTGACTGAAGGCAAAACATCTGACTTTACCTTTTTACGAGAAACTCTGTCTGACTTATTTGTACATGTTCCACTCATCGTGGGACAGAAAATGTGGCACGCTATTAACACGATGGTGCACTTGCGCACTTTGCACATGCAGTGTGAACGCATTTGGATGAAACCTTTAGCGGAGTGGGCCGGTGGCATGACCTGCACGTTCTCCCGACTGGATGACCATTGATTTTTTTCTTGTGGGCCCACCTGAAATATATTATCTACGAAACACCCAATGACACTGATGAAGAGCTGATAGCACAAATTATGGCAGCCTCCGATGCAACATCCACTTTGCCAGGAGTGTTTGAAAGAGTGCGAGAATCACTGCAGCATCGTTGCAAGGTGTGCGTTCAAGCAGGAGTGCGTACTTTCGAGCACTTTCTTTTAACTGTTGACAAATAAAAGTTACAACTCTTCAATCCGATTTCTCAATCACCCTACTGCTACAAAAACAGTCAAGACGTTGCCCTGAAAACCCACTATCGTGACGACTCGGGTGGCATGTCGTGTGCCTATACTATTGGCGGCGCGCGACGCTGTTCAACAACAATTTTTTTTTTTTTTTTTTTTTTTTTTTTTTAGCTTATGGGACTTAACTACGGGGTCATCAGTCCCTAAACTTTCAAACTACTTATGAACTAGCTAATCCTAAGAACGGCACAAATATCCATGCCCGAGGGGGGATTCGAACCCCCGACCGTAGTGGCCGTGCAGACCGTGACTGGAGCGCCTCAGTCCCCTCGGCCACCGCGGCCGGCACACTCGGTAGAAGTATCCGCTTGGACAATAAGGGGCAAGGTACATAACCAGGACACATTCAAGTATTTGGCATAAGAACATCTGGCTAAGCTTACTTCGTGGTTTACTACATTCCTTCACTGCGCTGGTTTCGTGTTGGGAACAACAGATACCAATTTCCACTTTGAATAGTTTGTTAAAATGACGTATCCTGATTAGAGAGACAACCCGATTGACTAAACCGTCACCAACCATACAGCCGTTCGTTAGTCTTCATTATGCAATCCATACACCCTATGTCCCTCTCCAATCGGTTAATTTGACACGTCTAAAGTTTTTCACAGCTTGTGAAATTCATTGTAGTTGTCCATCAGCTGTTAATTTTTGTGATCAGGTTATAAAATTGCTGTGGAATGAAAAAAAATTAAAAACAATAAAAATAAAAAATAAAAGAAACAGGTTTCTATTACAAAATAATATAAACCGTGTTTTTCTATCTACCAATATTGTAACAAGCTGTTTGCCCTCTTCTTCCTATAGAAAATAAGTGAGATCGAAACTGATAGCACTGAACATAAAAGTAAAAAATTACTTGACTAATGTAAAACCTACTCACATCAAATTGAGATTTCTTAGCTGTTGATCACCAGTGAAATGGCTTGTATGTACTCTTTACTTGTTTTATATAAATCCCACTGATCTGATCTCTTTGATTTCCAAAATGTTTTACTTTACATTTCTTTCCCTTTTTTTGCATGTTACAAGTGGCCCGTCAACTTGACGTAGAATTACAACCATAGTCGAATGAATCCTCGTGAATAAAGCATAAGTACAGATGAAATTCATAATAAAGTAATTGTTATCGTCTTGGTGCAACATTCATGTGGTTTATTCCAGTAAGCACTACATTATAACCGAACAATTACTTCTCAAAATGTACAGTCTCTAACTATTAGCATTTCCTAGTTTAGGCTAAGCATGAAACTGTGCTATGACCAAAACTAGTAGTAACGTGCAAAATCAAAGAGAGTTAATGCTTTTACCATTGCAGTGTGTGCAGGGGAACGTCCTTGTGTCAACCGCTTTGTGTTCAACCGCCGTATCATTTAACCAGTACACACGAAAACAGTAGGCCTACTGATAGTGCAGTTCGGACAACCAGAAAGTTATTCAAAGTCGTCTGCACCAAACTGTCAGAAGATTGTTTGTCCAGGCGGAAAAAGAACGTAGTACATTACACATTTTTACTAACTATTTATAGAATTCCGACCAAAGTCTATTTACTTGACACTCGTCTTGTTTACTAGGGTTCTTATACCGACCACAGATAACCTATGTTCTCGAGGCACATGTACTTCGTTTTTATGTCCACAATTCGGAACGAATACTGTGTTTTTGTCTGCACTCATACAAATAAATAAGCATTTGTACGTCGTAATTATTTTCAATATTCATACTAATTAAATAAAATAATATCAAACGTTCGCGGACTTGCTTAATTGTTAAAATAAATAAACAGTTTGTGTATCGGAATTATTTTCAATATTTGTTCGAATAAAATAATGTCGAACGTCCGCGGAGTTGTTTAATTTTTAACAACCGAAGATATTCACTACTAGTCCTTCACAAACTTTGCCTTGAAACAACCCGGAAACGCGTCAAAAATTAATTTCACTTTCATATCCATAAACTGAGGAAAAGAGTTCGTTATAACCTTGCAAAACTGTGGTTAGGTCCATTTTTCATTCACTGTTGATTCCGCCGCGGTGGAATGGCCGAGCGCTCTAAGGCGCCTTGCTGCGGAGCGCGCTGCTGTCTCCCGACGGAAATTCGAGTCCACCCTCGGTCAAGGGCGTGTGTGTTGTCCTTAGGTTAATTTAAGTACTTTGTAAGCCTAGCGATTGGCAAGCATAGTAGTTTAGTCTTATAGATTTATAAACATTTGAACATTTCACTGTTGATTCCCAGCATGTTTGACCCATCTCACCTTGTATGTTAAACCAGAGAGTATACTATATGGAGCTTCCGAAATTGCAACTTAAAATTCGTTTACACGAAGAACAAATGTAATGAGAGTGACCCAATCCCCATAACATCATGTTCCAACAAAACGACGTCCAACTCATTGAGTAAATGACAATTGAAATACTTCATTTCTCTTACACTCTAAGCATCAACATGTATGGCATGAATCTCAACATAATCAGGCAGTCAGTAATACATTCAGATACCAATTCAAGCTAAACATGAATACTGCTTTTTACAATAAAGCCCATACCACATTTATTCTTAGCTTCTCTTAAAATTGCATAGACACGGCAAACAAGGCACAATTTCGGTGTCTTCTCCCTTCGGCCACCTTCTACTCGTTTGCAATTGTTACCGCTAATGACGGGTACTTAGTTTTCTGCCGCGAAGATTACCGCTACGGCGTGATGCTTTCCCCGGTCGTACACAAAACATAAAAACCATACACAAAACCTTTTTAACATCTATTTTATTACAATATTACACACAAAACAACAAAAGAAATTTTCTTAGTACCTACTAGCTATACATGACCAATTTTTGCGGGTTGGTAATTCTTGTGCATTTTGTTACTCGCACACTACATCATGAATGTCAGAAAAAAAAAAAAAAAAATGTTTGCAGAGATTATGGGACTTAACTACGGGGTCATCAGTCCCTAAATATACAAACTACTTATCAACTAGGTAATAGTAAGGACGGCACAAATATCCATGCCCGAGGGGGGATTCGAGCCCCCGACCGCAGTGGCCGTGCAGACGGTGACTGGAGCGCCGCAGTCCGCTCGCCCACCGCGGGCAGCTTAATTTCAGATATTATTTCACCACAAACATGCACCAATCAGTCTTAAATAATCAAGTCATCCATTTTGTAATGAATTTGATTCCCAACTTCGGTTTAGGTATGTATCAACTATCCCTACAAATACCTGATTCACCTCAAGGCATTTTACCTTCATACGAAGGTGTAAGAAGATCGTTTCCGATCTGAATATACTATTTAACATTACACTACACAAAACAGATTTTCCTGCACTTAACTTTGCTCATTTGAACAACTAGTGTCAATTCCCTGCATTATGCGACTCTAAACATCGCGTTACACGTGAAACCTGTTGTTAAGGCGAGTAAATTACTGTTAATTACACATAATACGAGGATTCGTAGTCCGCTACTCGCATATGTGATACAAAACCGGCTACTCGATTATTTAAGTTGGCCACATTGAAGTCAGACTGCCGTTATTAGCTAATGTGTTGGGCTCCTACATTAGGCAACAAGGTAGCAGCATACGCGCGCTTCTGCATTTAGGAATTCGACTCACCGTCTAAGAGCAGGCCTTCGTGGAAGGTTTGTAATGCCGCATTACACGACAACTCTGACGTGAACTTATTGAATAATTTCGTAGCATTAGACTACTATTTGTATCCATTATGTCACATCGAAGGTCTCCGATATTGATTACATGTTTCTTAAAGCTGTGTTTATTGTGATTTACTGTGTAAAAGCGTCAGAATACTCCCTTACTTTATTTGCGTCTTAGAAAAGGGAATAACATTTCTGTAGAAAGCTAACTTAAAATTTTTGTTTGCTGTCTCCATAGATACCTTATTTCGAGACTCTGCATAATCCACTTACTTTTTTGGTCCAAGTACTATTTTCTGCAATGACGTGTGACATATTTCTAAAACTTGCACCTCCTACGTTGTTCCTCATTCTTTTGTCTCTAAAAGTAACAATTATTCAGAAGTATGTGTGCTTCCACATTATAGTATTCCTGTACCACAATGCACGGAAATAATAAAGGAACCATCAGCTGTTTTCCTTCTCTGCTTCATTTTTCCCCTGAACTTCACTCTGGAATCATCGGACCCATAGTACAAACACAAGAGAATACATACCTTGGAAGTAAAAACGTCGCATACATTTAGCAATTCTATCGTTTGAAGTTGTGTGGATGAGCCCATACATGTAAAGTTCACGTATGATTACACTTAAGAAACAATTAAAAATAAAGAATTAAAAAGTTTCAGAAACATAAAATTGATTAATATCCTAAAAGTAATATTCAGAGCACGCATCAGTACTTGTAAGCGAAAGTTTCATAACTGTAATCAAACGGAATTACATATAGTAAGGTTCATCTAGATTTATATAAATGTAAGTATTCGGTTGCGTAAAATCGTTAATCTCTGTACATTATTGACCGGTTGCTTTAATATATTGACACAAGTAGGTACTCTAATACCAGAATGTTTTATGTACCTACACTACTGTCCATTGAAATTGCTATACCAAGAAGAAATGCAGATGATAAACAGTTATTAATTGGACAAATATACTAGAACTGACAGTTGATTACTTTTTCACGCAATTTGAGTTAACGGATCCTGAGAAATCAGTACTCAGAATAAACACCTCTGGCCGTAATAACGGCCTTAATACGCTTGGGCATTGAGTCAAACAGAGCTTGGAGGGCGTGTACAGGTACAGATGCCCATGCAGCTTCAACATGATACCACAGTTAATCAAGAGTAGTGACTGGCGTATTGTGACGAGCCAGTTGCTAGGCCACCATTGACTAGACGTATTCATTTGGTGAAAGATCTGGAGAATGTGCTGGCCAGGGCAGCAGTCGAACATTTCCGTATCCAAAGAGGCCCGTATAGGACCTGCGAACTTGCGGTCGTGCAATATCCTGTTGAACGGTAGGGTTTCGCAGAGATCGAATGAAACGTAGAGCCACGGGTCGTAACACATCTGAAATGTAACGGCCATTGTTCAAACCGCCGTCGATGCGAACTAGAGGTGACCGAGACGTGTAACCAATGGCACCCCACCGGCCGCGGTGGCGGAGCGGTCTGGGGTGCGCCAGTCACGGTCTGCACGGCCACTACAGTCGGGGGTTCGAATGCCCCTCGCGCATGGATATTTGTGCCGTCCTTAGTCTTAGCTAGATCATAGGTAATTTGTATGTTTAGTGACTGATGACCATGTAGTAAAGTCCTATAAGCTCTACAAACATTAAATTAAATAAATGGCACCCCATACCATCACGCCGGGTGATACGCCAGTAAGGCAATGACAAATACACTCTTCGAATGTGCGTTCACCGCGATATCGCCAAGCACGAATGCGACCATCATAATGCTGTAAACAGAACCTGAATTCATAGGAAAACGTGACGTATTGCCATTCGTTCACCCAGGTTCGTCGTTGCGTACACCATCGCAGGCGCTCCTGTCTGTGATGCATCGTCAAGGGTAACCGCAGCCATGGGCTCCGAGCTGATAGTCCATGCTGCTGCTGCAAACGTCGTCGACCTATTCGTTCGGATGGTTGTTGTCTTGGAAACGTCCCCATCTGTTGACTCAGGGATCGAGACGTGGCTGCACGATGCGTTACAGCCATGCCGATAAGATGCCTGTCATCTCGACTGCTAGTCATACGAGGGCATTGGGATCCAGCACGGCGTTCCGTATTGCACGACGTTCCTGAATCCACCGAATCCATATTCTGCTAACAGTCATTGGATCGCAACCAACCGAGTAGCAATGTCGCGATACGATAAACTGCAATCGCGATAGTCTATAATCCGAACTTTATCAAAGTCGGAAACGGAATGATACGCATTTCTCCTCCTTACCCGAGGAATCACGACAACGTTTCACCAGGCAACGCCGGTCAACTACTGTTTGCGTATGAGAAATCGGCTGGAAATTTTCCTCATGTCAGTACGTTGTAGGTGTCGCCATCGGCGCCAGCCATGTGTGAAATATCTGAAAAGCTAATTATTTGCTATCACAGCATCTTCTTCCTGTCGGTTAAGTTTCGCGTCTGTAGCAGGTCATCTTCTTGGTGTAGCGATTTTAATGGCCAGGAGTGTAAGTCTTTAAAATTGCCTTTAATTATGTAGTCAGATTTTGTTTATAACTTTTCGCCATTATTAAATTTATACACTTTACGATCAAACGTTTCCGGACACCTCGCTAAAATTATTTAAATTTCGTGGTTCTCCACAGCGGTTATATTGGAATTCAATATGGTGCTGACCCACACTTAGTCTCGATGACAGCTTCCACTTTCTCAGGTATATGTTCAATGAGATGATGTGAGGTTTCTTGGGGAATGTCAGCCGATTCTTTACGTAGTGCTACACTCAGGAGAGATATCGATGTGGATCGGTGAGGCCTAGCACGAAGCGGCGTTGGAAACCATCTCAGGTACTCTGTAGGATTCAAGTCAGAACACTGTGAAGGTCAGTCTATTACAGGGGTTGATTGTCGTGTAACCACCCCGTCGCAGGCCGTGAATTATGAACCGGTGCTCGATGACGTTGAAAGAAGTATTCTCCATCGCCGAACTACTCTTCAATAGTGGGAACAACAAAGTAATAAAAATGTTCAAATGTTCCTTAAGCTTATGGGACTTAACTACGAGGTCATCAGTCCCTAAACTTACAAACTACTTATGAACTAGCTAATACTAAGGACGGCATAAATATCCATGCCCGAGGGGGGGATTCGAACCCCCGACCGTAGTGGCCGTGCAGACCGTGACTGAAGCGCCTCAGTCCCCTCGGCCACCGCGGCCGACGAAGAACAGACTCCTAAAAGCATCAATCTAGGCGTGTCCTGTAATAGTGCCACGCAAAACAGCAAAGGGTGTAAGCCCCCTCCATGAAAATCAGGACCACACGACAACACAGCCTCCTCCGAATTTTCCTGTTGGCACTACACACACAGAGAGATAACGTTCATCGGGTATTCGTCACTTTCACACCCTGCCATCTGATCGCCACATTATGTACCGTGATTCCTCACTCCACACAACGTTTATCCACTGTTCAATCGTCCAATGTTCACGCTCCTTACATAAAGTGAGGCGTCGTTTGCCATTGACCTGCGAGATGTGCGACTTACGGGCAGCCGCTTGACCATGAAATCTGTTTCCTCCCCTCCCGTCTAAAGTCTTAGTACTTGGAGTGGATCCTGATGTAGTATGGAATTCCTGTGTGATGGTATCGATAGATGGCTGCCCATTATATTCTATGATCTTCTTCATCTGTCTCTGTCAGTCAACAGACGACGTTGGCCTGTGCGCGTTCGTACTGTATGTGTCCCTTCACGTTTCCACTTCACTAGCACATCAGAATCAGTGGGCCTATGGAAGTTTAGGACTGTGGAAATCTCACATACATACTTCTGACACAAGTGATACATCACCTGACCATGTTCGAAAGTCCGTGAGTTCCGCGGGTCATCCCATTCTGCTCTCTCACGATGTCTGATGACTACTGATAGGGAGTACCTGGCAGCAGGTGACAGAACAGTACATGTAGTATGGTAAACGTAAGTTTTTAGGGGTGTCCGAATAATTTTGATCAAATAGTGTACGTGCTGTATATTAGATATTAAGTGAACAAAAACGCCCGCGATTGCAATGCAACCTTGTGTCAAAATTCCAAAGCATTTGTTCAATAACAGTAAATACGGTTGTAGGTTAGACGGAAGTGTAAGAGGGAAGTGGAGGTACCTGACACGGAGGGGGAGATGGGCAGTGAGAGGGAGGAGATGGAGGGAAGGAAAAAGAAGGACGAGCACATGGACCAGGGGAGGGGAGGAGGAGATGCTAGATAAATAAAGGGAGAATAAGAGATGTATAGGGAGAAGGTGCAGATGGACAAAAAGAGGGGGAATAAGAGATGTATATGGAGAAGGTGCAGATGGACAAAAAGAGGGGGGAATAAGAGATGTATAGGGAGAAGGTGCAGATGGACAAAAAGAGGGGGAATAAGAGATGTATAGGGAGGAGGTCAGATGGACAAAAAGAGGGGGAAGGACGAGAGAGGAGGTAGGAGATGGGAAGGATATTGAAGACATCGAAAGGGTGAGATTATGATGGGGGATGAGATTGTGAGGGGAGAGGAAGAGATTGATAGGAATAGGGAGGAGGAGGTGTAGAGGGTGGAGGGAGAGAATGGACAGGGGACTGGGAGGGGTTGATGGATAACGGAGAGAGGAAATGGAGAGAGCCAGGATGGGGAGATGGACAAAGAGAGGAGACGGTAGTGAGGAGCAGAGAGAAGGTGATATAGATTGGGGGAAGGAGGCGTATAGGATGTGTATGCAGTTCCTATTGAAATTATGTAATTAGAGACATTGGAAACGTGTACTTCCTCTATTCCTTCTTTCCATTTGATCGGAAAAAAGCGAAAAGGCCTACATGTACATTAACGTACCATCCAGAGGAATCGAAACAGAAAATCGGTTAATGTTACGTACCACGTACCACATCGAACCAAATTGTTAACAACCATGCCCGATACCATGAAGTGATAAACTGACGATATGCAAGAGTAAAACGTCACCTTATTAGCCTCGAAAGTAATAGATAAGTCTGAAATATTTTGCATACAGCCGAATCAATGGCCACCTCTCCAACACTTCCGTGTGCGACCACAAACAACCACGTATATATTCCCAAAGTACAGTACGATTATGGACACACCAAGGACGTCTGCAAGACGTAACGTTCCATTGAGAAACATAACATAAACAGAAAAAATATATATCAATCCCATATACTGACACTGTAAGAAAACTTAATTAAGCCAGAAACTAAGTTGTCAACGCAGCAGCACTTTTTTTTTTCTACATATGTATCAATGGGCTACGTCAAACTCGAGACACTATGAGGTCTGTTCAAAACATTCTGGAATATTCGTTGTTTCGTGCCATTGAAATGTTGGAGAAAAATGCACCTGGCATCCCTGCTATAGGATGTCTTAAACGTGTAACAGCTGGAAGTTTCATTACTGTATGCCTGTTAGTTATAGTTCAGTACTGATCAGAGTAGCACGGTTTTTCGTACAAATTGTGAATTTAGAGATGGCAGAGATGCAAAACATCTGCATTAAATTTTGCGTGAAACTCGAGAAAACCTTTCCGGAGGAACACCAGACGATGCAGTAAGACTACGCTGATACGTGCTTAAACCATACTCGGTGTTACTGATGACTCACGCGGTTTAAAATTGACCAGACGGAAGTTAAAGATCCCCCAGTTCAAGAATCCCTTCCACGTCTGCCGACGATGCTCGTGTCAAACGCCTCAAAGAACAGGAACAATCAGTTAATCGAAGGCACTTTTGAGACATGTTGAAACTACTACGTGAAAATGTGAGAAGGAAAAGGCCTGAAATGTGACTGAACAAGTCATGGTTCTTGTATCACGATAACGCTCCCGTTAGTGTTGGTGTCTGTTTATTGCATATAAAACAAAATTACTGTCTTGCCTCATGAACCGCACTCTCTAGACATTGCCTACTGCGACTTCTTGTTTTCAAATTTGAAACCCGCATTGAAACGACGAATATTTGCTGCAGTAGACGATAAGAGATCTTCGCGCTCCAGCAAGACGCGTTTAAGGAGTTAAAGTAGGAGTAGAATTTTTTGGACGATGTTCCGGAATTATCTGAACAAACATCGTATAATAACGAATAACTATTCTCACATTCACAATTCATATAACTGTGGAAAAATGGAAGTCACAGGTGAATAATAGAGCAAAAATACATTTTAATACAATTTAAAAAAATAAAAGGAAGCGGAACGAATAATTACGATATCGTTCACTAAAGCCGAATAGCAGACTTCGGTTTATTAGAAGAATACAAGAAAAGTGTAGCTTACTGCGTAAAGGACACCGCTGGTTCAGCAATCCTGCTTGCAATAGTAGGATTTCCACCACATCTGTTTTATGGAAGATACTGAAAAATTTTGAGATGTGATAATAGATTTCTTATCGATAGGTACGATCAATACGCGATAATGTAGAAATGTTCCGTAAGTCTGGAGGAAAGAGTATCTTTTTTCGGAGCATCATGAGGAGAAAGCATTACAAATTATTTCGCCGGAACCTGATGAGACATTTGCGCACTGCACAAACTTCGGCCTGCCTCCCTGTTCCTCCCTGCATCTACGTACATACACCACAGTCCACATACAGTCCACCGTAAGGTGCGTGGTGGTGGGTACACTGTACCACTACTAGGCATTTCCTTTCCTATTCCACTCCCAAACAATACGAGGAAAACAAGAATGCTTATATGCCTCCGCAGGAACCCTAATTTATCTTATCTAGTCTTTGTGATCATTACGCGAAATGTAATTCAAATGTTTGTAACTCTAAGGGACTTATCTACGTTGGTTATCAGTCCATAGGCTTACAAACTACTTACACAACTTAAAGTAACATGCTAAGCGGAACACAAACACCCATATCTGCGGGAGGACTCGAACCTCCGGCAGCGGACGACCACTAATTAAAGCTCCTTTGATGGAAAGAACGGTTTCGGTCTCGTTGTGCTGGATGTATTTCATTTCTGTACTATCTATTTCTCTTTTTTTCCAATTTCTTCCATACAGTTTTAACAACAGTGGATAGCTCTAAATTAGACTGAACAGGTTCTGTATCAGTGAACACTTGAAAGCACTTAATTGGAAAGAAATAACTTACAGTTGGCCTTTATAATAAAATTAGACCTATAAAGAACAATGGGGCCTTAAGGGCAACAGCAAGACAATAGCTTTCTCGGAAGCCAGTATGATGCCAATGACTGAGCTGCGTACTTGTCTTTCGACCTCTGCGATGACATTGCTAAATGAGATTGATTTATGTTTTTTTTAATTCTTAGAAATTGTTGATACACGCCTCTTTTATCGTTAACTGCAAATCTTACAAATACAATGTTTGGTATGACTCATGGTAAATGTTAATGGATACACATTGTTTACAATATTGGGTATGACTCAAAGCAAATGTTAATGGCAACACATTCTTTCTACCACACCATACAACACAACGAAGCGACCACTTCTTGGAAACCCCATAATTATTCATCATTGTGACGGACGTGTCTGATATTTGGTTGAGAGGTGCCTGCAACTTTCTTTCTAATCTTTTTATGCCCGTCTCCAATGAAGAGAATGAGAAACTTCGTCTGTACTGTCAAGTAAAAGGAATGGAACATTTTCAGGCGTTAAGATATGGAATTTTAATTTTGCTTTACTAGTTTCGACATTTAATTGTGTTATCTTCGGGCCCCTGACTTACGTAAAATGGATTTATTGTGTTAGGTACTCAGAATATGGACCAGTATTGATGTACTGGCACGCCTAGATTGGAGGTAACTTGTGGAACCTGTCCAACGCTGATATTTCAGGTGTCAGCATACAACTGTCCAACAGTTATGTTTGGTTGTGTGGACATATTCCGGAGCAGATGTCAAAATTAACTGTAACAGGTTTTATGGCTTAAGCAGACTGCAATTAGTTTCCTTATATGTGGTGTCAAATGTTCGTTTTGTTTGAGCTATGTATTTTCCGTCATATGTGTTGCGTTTTAATTGCTACATTTCTGATTTTCTGTATAGATCTATTTTTATTGTCTTTGGAAAATGTGTCGAAAATAAATTGTTGACTTAGTGAGCTAATTTCGTGATTTGTCTTTTGAACTTAAATATATTTGATGGAAGATATATATGACAACTAAAAGAATATTTATCACCAGATATAAAGAACATGTACAAGCCTGGAACTATACAGCCTCTAACAATAAAGTTCGCTGAATAGTCCCGTATGATCAATGTAGATGAACTAAGAATCACAATTACCTTACTGTGACTCGAATTTGTCACCTCCGAAAACCATGCACCGTTGAGCTTTGCAATAGATGTCCTAAAAACTTTACACGAAGCCTTCCTTTGGGATGCATCCTGTTTCGTAAGACGTCATGAATATCGTCAAATCTCTTTCCTTTAAAGGCGAATCTGAGTCGACGGAATAGGAAGAAATCTGGAGGATTGAGATCCGGCGAGTACGGTGGATGTTTAAGTTTCGCAACAGCGCTCGTCCACCACAGCCAGTACCTTCAAATAGTTCATGGCAAAAAGGGGATGGTTCAACTTGAACGTCCACCATCTCAAGCAAAAGATCATTATATAAAAGTGTGGTACCAGTCTTAGCCATATCTGTTGTACTCCCATCCATTTCCATCCAGTTACAATTATAGCTGCGATGCAGTGGCCGAGCGTTCTAAGGCCCTTGCTGCAGAGCGCGCGGTTGCTCGCCGTCGGAGGTTCGAGTCCTCCATCGGGCATGGGTGTTTGTGTTGTCTTTAGCATAAGATACTTTAGGTTAGTTTAAGTAGTTTGTAAACCTAGGGCCGCGGTGGAGTAGCCGAGCGGTCTAAAGCGTCTCGCTGCGGAGCGGGCGGTTGCTCGCCGTGGAGGTTCGAGTCCTCTCTGGGGCATGGGTGTGTGTGTGTTTGTCCTTAGGTTAGTTTACCTAGGTTTAAGTAGTTTGCAAGCTACGGACTGATGACCACGCAGTTTGGCCCGATAGATTTACAAACATTTGAACATTTGTAAGCCTAGGGACTGATGACCAACGTTGATAAGTTAAATGTTTAGAAACATTTGAAAGTTCTATGAAATTATAATGCCAAAATATTCAAATGTTTGTAAATCTAAGGGACTTAACTACTGTGGTTATCAGTTCTTAGGCTTACAAACTACTGAAAATAACTTATGCAAAATACAACACACACAAACACACACACACACACACACACACACACACACACACACACACGTGCCAGAGGGAGGACTGTAACCGCCGTCGGCGAGCTACCACGCGCTTCGAGACAAGGCGCCTTGGAGCGCTCGGCCACTACACCCCTGGTTATAGTGCTGAGTGTATTAAAGTACTGTGATGTGTGGATATTGTCAGAGCCCTAGATACGATATGCAAACGGATTTTTCAGGACAGAACCACAGTAAGTGCAACAAAATTAAGAACGTAACGTTTCATTCCGTTTCTTTCGTTTCTGATAACTCAACTTCCTTTTTCCAGAACCACAGCGCCTAAATGTGCTTGGTACAAAAACATCTCCACATGATGAGCCCACAGTAGCTTTTTCTCAGGAAAAAAAAAAGAGGGAGAGAGAGAGAAAAGAAAAAGAGAGAAACCATTCATAAAAGCAAAAGGATGTATATTTATACCAAAATACATCACCAAATTACAGTAACGTTGTCGTTTGTAATCCAAGACGGACATATTGATACCACTTTAACTATATTCTGAATGAGTACCCTGTTCCTCTCTGTTCCTCTTCAGATATATCGCCCGCCAGTTTCAGTACTCACAGGTTCCTCAGTGAGTGATACCTTGACTCCCATTAGCAGAGATTAGTACACTGAGAAATACGCTCGCGGAATAACAAGCTCGTTTAAGTCTATACTCCCACCTGAGGTAACACCAAGAGCTCTCCATCACACGGTCGCGATTGCCCTCGAGGAAACACATCTCGTACGTAGCGCGAATATTTCACGATTTGTGGCCATTTACATAAGTGAAGTTGGGGTGTCGCGTACGGTAATAGTGTATTCAGACGGTGCACAGATGCTGAAATAAAAAGTCTCGGAAGGCAAACAATTGCTGGGGGACGGCGGTGGCGCACAGACAAGTGAGTGCTAAGCGCCGGCTGCGGCGGAGGCGCCCCCCGCGGTTTCAATTGGTCTCCGGCGTGGCGGCGTGGCGGCTGCGTGTGGTCCGCATTACCCATTCTCCACGGGCGCGCCCGCCCCGGGCGCACAGTGGCGCTGACAGCCGTCAGCCGCACCCGACACACCCGATTTATGAAATCAATTAGTGAATTTATCCGTTTAATTGTGCCCGCCGCTGCCCCGGATACCATCTCCGCGCGCTATTCATAGGCCCCCGTAATGGCCGTTTGTCGGTGTGTTATTAATTCCGGCCGGCCTGCTCTGGTTTCGTTCCAGCAATTTCCCAGTGTATTCCACTTACATTGATATCGGCTGAATTTCATTTCTCGGGCGCACGCTTTCCGCATTGATAAGTTGCACCGGGACTTTCTAAGTGCCTGACGTAATCTCTCTAACGTCAGCATTGCCTGGTACTTTTTTATTTTTATTTGAAGTGTTTTGGATTCTTCACATCGCAAAGTCACTGGGGTTCTGTGAGAAATAAAAGACGAGAAGTTAATCACCTCTACCATTAAGTCATTGCTACGCAAACACCAGAGGGTGGGTATAAGTTCTTAAAGTTGAATGTGACCCACCTCAACAAGTGCAGTTTCGTCGTGTACTGACGTTTCATGCCCTTGGTCCAATCATGAGTTCATGATTAATATCATAAATTAATAAATAATTGCGAATAATAACGGACAATTCAGGACGTCACCCCCCCCAGGATAGTAATGGGGTCAGTAATAAATCTATTATACGTAATTTTATCCAGGTTATATTGATTCTTTTTTAGGTCTACGACTGCGCTACACACTGTGAAAGTAGTCTGTTATTAAAATAAGTACAATCTCTGGCTGTTTAGATCTGCAAATGTGAGTTAAAACGCTCACTGCTGCTCTAAATTACTTTATGAGTAGCCACAGTACATGTGCAATGAAAATTTATGCCGGCCGCGGTGGCCGAGGTGATTGAGGTGCTCCAGTCACCGTCAGCACGGCCACTACGGTCGGGGGTTCGAATCCCCCCTCGGGCATGGATATTTGTGCCGTCCTAGTTCGTAAGTAGTTTGTAAGTTTAGGGACTGATGATCCCGCAGTTAAGTCCCATAAGCTTAACAAACATTTGAATTTGAAAATTTATCTAACTGCTCACTCCTTAAGGGAGCAGCCAACGTTTTAACAAACACAACATAAACGTTAAGAAATAAATGCATAGATAATTGAACATGGGACGGGGAGCATGAAATCAGAGGTTTGATAATTTTAAATCATAATCTATTCAGTATGATAACAAGCAAATAAATGTGGGGAGACGAAATTGAGCGCACACCTTGTACAAAACTGAATCAAATCATATAACTACTGCCGGTGTTAAAATTGATCCTGTCCTTTATCAATAGGGAGGTAACGTGGGAGGAAATTTTGAAATACACAATGGGTAGCTGAAAGCACATTCATTCATTCACAAGTTAATGAGTAAATCAAAATGGAACACGACCACACATTCACTGGACGTGTTTAAGCTTTTAGGAAGTAACAAGCTGCAGTACCCGGCTTCGCTTCGGAAACTGATACACGTTTTTGTGGTAGTGGAAATAAAAGGATAAACATTATAATACTAGAGGTAAATTATCGACTATCTATTGAAATAACTCTCAATAAACGACATTTTCATTTCATTATCAGGTATATATATTTTGCGTATTTCCTGCTACAGAGCAAGCTACATATAGTTGATCATGAGAGAAGCAAGAGTCTTTAAGTTTGTTGCTGTAATATTTTAAAGTTACACCTCACGCTGTATTAAAAATATAAGCTAATTTTTTGGAAATTTCGATCTTTTAAATTGGAGTGTCAGTTTAGTACAGATGACTGTGTCCTTTTTCATTTCCAGTCATAAGATCGGCTTCGATGATGTGATGTAACAGCTGTTTCACGATCATCCTTAATCAATTACATAGTTTTGCGGATTTAAGATTTTGGAGTGTAAAATTTTAAGTCGAACGGCATTCGTGGTACTTGCAGAGAGTTTAGAAATTCCGTAGGTAAATTTATACTTTGTTCAACTTCTACCGTTTTATCGATTGATGTATACATTCTCTCTTCACCGGGAATTTTCTTGTGAATGTTAAAGTTGATATCGTCAACAACATTATTTTTAGTTACAAAAATCGCCCTTTAAAATAGTCACTCACAATTGGTATGGTTATGAAAAATTATCCACAAATTTGGTCCTTGAGCTCGTTTTCAGTAGTGATTTTGTTGCATGGGGGGAATCACAGCCTGCCTCGACTTTTTGCATGCATTCGTTAGGATTGATCACATTTAGATTTTTTTCTGGGGTTTTCAGTCTCAACTGCTGGTAGGTGGTGTAACCATACGACATGGAAATATTGAGATTTTTGCCGGGTCCGGGATTAGAACCCGAGACATTCTGCTTACTGGCCGTTTGCGCTGAGCCTCTGCACCACCCCAGGCACACGGGCTTCATACAACTGACAGCACTACCCCAATGTTCACATGTCCTTCTACTTAGACTCATGGCTCGCGGCTCGCCCAGTATAACTGACACTAGTAGGGTCCTCACTTGTATCGCACTGAGTAGGCACAAAAGCGTGACTAAGTGGATTACAATTGAGAATCGCGGCGTCTGTTCTTTAGGACAGACACCGTAATTCTTAATCCGCGGTCGCTCGCGTATATTGTTGTCACGCGATAACTCCCGTGTTAGATTTTTTTCTAACAATGAGATGTTCCACCTTTTCATCTCTTTGTGTCAGAAAAAGACCCGTTTATACAATAAATCAATTCTTTGTTTTTACCAAAGCATTATAAATTAGTATAAACATGGCATGGAACATCATTTGACGAATTTGCAAGAAGAGCTATAGTACCGACGCACTGACAACGATAGACGAGATGTTAGAACCATTCTGCGGAAGTTTCAAGTTCAGGCATAAGCTTAGGGACTGATGACCCCGTAGTTAAGTCCCATAAGTTCTACAATCATTTGAACATTTTTTGGAAGTACATGCAGGCAAACAGCCTTCTGGGCCATATCAAGTAGCAAATGATGCAGAGCATGTGGTGTTACGATTGATTAGACCGAGTGACTAAGCAGACAGAAACGTGACGATGGACAATTTTATTACTTCACAACTATACCACTGGGTAACAAAATGTATGCCAACCATAGATTCACATTAGTAGATACTCCACCGAAGAATAAAAGAGAAATTCCACCGGAATTTCTGGACGTAAAATGTAGGCAAGTAAACAGCAGCATTTTGAGAAAAACCAAGCAACAACTGCTTCATTTGCTCATACGTCTCAAAAAAATAAACAGAAAAAGAACGTTCTAATGTTATCCACCATGCACAGCGACGATTCTGTAGACGCTGGCAGTGGCGAAGCGAACAAACTTGAAGAAATTACACTCCGCAATGTCAAAAAAGGAGGTGTCGATATTGTCGACCGTTCGAAATCAGAATATTGTATTTCAAGAAGAAACCGCTGGCCCCTTACATTGTTTTCAGTTTTATATACTTCCATATCAGACAGAGAATGTCATGTACTCTGTGTAACAATTGCTTCATTCAATTCGTAAAACTCAATAAGAATATCTTTTTTGCTCATAAAAGACGTAACATGTGCTGAACAGTTTCAGGAGAAAACAAACGAACACAGCTGTACGTTACAAGTACAAGAAACAGACTAAAAGTGAAGAAAGGCGGTTTTCCACGGAAGGAGAAGTAATTGTTACGTTAAGACTCCCGTGTTAGAAAAAATCTAACACTGCGCACCACTTCAAATAATGCCACAACTAACAAGATATTGTTGAAATTTGACCTTCGAGACACAGATTAATTGAATCACGAGATTTGAAAGCATGCATTTCTAGATGGTCAGTTCATTAGCTTTGAAATGTGATGGAATATTCAAGTAAAATCCTAAATGTTAGATTGTTTCTAACAACGCGAATGATCGCGGGTTAACTGACAACAACTGCCTGGCAAATGTGATGCGGAGTATGTGATTCCGAGACAGCTTCATGGAGGCACCTTCTCCGAGGTTGGAAATGTAGGATCCTGAGCAGTGTCCAACACAGCACCTCACGCAACAACAATCAGTGACAGAAGGATGCCCTCCATGAACAACCCGGTACACTCGTAATGCAGACTTTCATATTTCATAAGAAGCTAATAGAATTAAATTTAAGTGATGTGTGTCGAGATTGTTTCCAACGGAAGAAGGCTTAAGACAGGGAGACCCATTAGCCCCAGTACTGTTCAACCTGGTATTGGAGAAAGTAGTAATATCAATAACCACAAATGCAGGAGGCGACATTTACAATAGACTTCTGCAAATCTTGGCCTATGCGGATGATTTAGTAATGAGTGCTAGAAGTATGAAGGTACTCACATTAGTCTTCAAAGAGCTTGAAGCCGCTGCCAAGAACCTTGGTTTAGAAATCAGTGAGACAAAATCTAAGTACATCGTAACTGAGAGAGTTAGAAGAAACACAGATAACCTACAGTTAGAAGGGTAGAAATTTGAAAAAAAAAATAGATTTCTTTATGTATATTGGCTCAGTGATAACATTTGAAAACAAATTGGAAGCAGAGATACAAAACAGAATTAAGGCGGCCGACAGATTATATAGAGCACTATATACTATGCTCAAAACTAAGAACTTAAGCAGGAAACTAAAGCTGACACTTTACAAAACAGTGATCAAACCAGTGTTTATGTATGGCAGCGAAACGTGGATACTGACGGAGGCTTTGGAGAAGAAGCTAAATATGTGCGAAACGAAAGTGCTGAGAAAGAGTTTTGGTCTTGTAAAAGAAGGTTAGATATAGACAACTAGGACAAATGTAATAATAAAGGCTCTGTACATAGAACTTGATATGGTAACCTCATTCAAAATGGAAGGCTGAGATAGTTAGGACATCTCCAGTGAATGACAGATGCAAAGTTCCCAAAGAAGATGATGATTGGACATCCTGGTGATAGAAGGAGAGAACAACCGCGTGTGAGATGGCTGGAAGATGCCGACGTCGACCTGAGAACAGTGGGGGCGAGGAGATGGCGTAGGCGTACTGAAGACCGAGACGGCTGGAAAACTTTGATTGAGGAGCCCAAGGTCTTGAGAGGACCGCAGTGCCGTGGTGTGAGTGGGAGAATACACTCTCACCACGGAAACGCGCCTTTGCTACCGCCAACGCCTCATCAAGACGACCTTTGGAGTCTATAAATTGTGTTGCACCAACTGTGTGAACGACCTGGTCGACCTCTGCCGAAACGGTGGTGATGTCCAAGTCGCTTTGACGTGGGTGGAGTCCTGCGGCAGCGTCCTTAACACTGGAGAATCGCTCGCGACACCTACAGTACGTGGGCAGGCTGAAGCAGGCGTTGCTCCGCCGATTGCGGCAACGCGATGTCTGAGCACTGCTTCACCAGCCTATTTGACACGCTCTCTGGGTCTTAGCATTAGGCGCCTTTCACATTGGATCCGGGCGGAACTCTCTTATCATCGGCTTAGAACCTGAATATGCTGGCTGCAACGCACCCGGAATGATAATTGCTACGTAGCGTCCAGAATGCTGTACGTGGTCCAGATGTTCACCATTCATAATGGCTGGACATATGATGGCGGCATTAGGTTCATTTGTGAGTCAAAGCTGCTGTTTAAAGTCAGGCATGTGAACCGAACTGTGCCGACGGGCGACGGCCCTCTTTGTAAATAAAGACGTGGCGAAGTTCTCAGACTTTCCTCACCTGCCTATTGTTGACGTCCATTGACTCCAACTGGCATGTTGCGCCAGTGCAGTTGGCCGACGTCACCGCGCCTTTTTTTCTCCTCGAAATAATTCTTTCCTGAATACCACTATCTTCAGTCAACGCCTTTCGTTCCACACTGTTGACGGCTAGACTGCTCATGTATGCAATCGTGACTTCCGCTGGATGTGATCGAAAACAACCATTCGCTTCTCCGGTGGAATTCAATGTGTCCAATAATGAGAAACGTAAATGTTTAAATTAATAAATACATAAAATAGTTCAGTCGAAAACCGTGCATGATGTGTGAGTGAGTACTTGTGTCTGTGTGGGAATGCGACTCTGTCAAAACGTCTGTGTTAAAATAAGAAATAGTATTGGGATTCATTAGCTGCCATTGACTGATTCCGAAATTTATGATACAGTAAATTCGCTTATTTAGCCACAAATATTTGTCTGATGATTTTGACTAACAAGTACAGATACGGTGTGCATAGCCATTACGTAAATTCACAAACTTGGAATAGGTATATATCACTCCTAGCCAATAAAACTGATGCACCACGAAGATGTCGTTCTACAGATGCTAAATTTAACCGACAGGAAGAAGATGCTGTGATACGCAAATGATTAGCTTTTCAGAACATTCACAAAATTTTGACGCCGGTGGTGACACCTACAACGTGCTGACATGAGGAAAGATTCCAACCGATTTTTCATACACAAACAGAAGTTGACCAGCGTTGCCTGGTGAAAAGTTGTGATGCCTCGTTTAAGGAGGACAAATGTGTATAATCACGTTTTCGACTTTGATAAAGGTCGAATTGTAGCCTATCGCGATTGCGGTTTATCGTATCGCGACATTGCTGATCGCGTTGGTCGCGTTCCAGTGACTGTTAGCAGAATATGGAATCGGTGGGTTTAGGAGGACAATATGGAACACCGTGCTGGATCAAAAACCCAACGACCTCGTATCACTAGCAGTAGAGATGAAAGGCATCTTATCCGCATGGCAGTAACGGATCTTGTAGCCACGTCAGTCAACAGATGGGGACGTTTGCAGGACAACAACCGTCTGCACGAACAGTTCGACGACGTTTGCAGCAGCATGGACTATCAGCTCGGAGACGATGGCTCTGTTTACCAAATGTTCAAATGTTTATATAGCTTATGGGACTTAACTACGGGGTCATCAGTCGCTAAACTTACAAACTACTTACGAACTAGCTAACACTAAGGACGGCACAAATATCCATGCCCGAGGGGGGATTCGAACCCCCGACGGCAGTGGCCGTGCAGACCGTGACTTGAGCGCCTCAGTCCCCTCGGCCACCGCGGCCGCTCCTTTTACTCTTGACGCTACATCAGACAGGAGCGCCTGCGATGGTGTACGCAACGACGAACCTGGGTGCACGAATGGCAAAACGTCATGTTTTCGGATGAATCCAGGCTCTGTTTACAGCACCATGATGGTCGTATCCGTGTTTGGCGACATCGCGGTGAACGCTCATTGGAAGTGTGTACTCGTCGTCGCCATACTGGCGTATCACCTGGCGCGATAGTATGGGATGCTATTGGTTACAGGTCTCGGTCACCTCTTGTGCGCATCGAAGGCTCTTTGAACAGTGGCCGTTACGACCCGTTGCTCTACACTTCATTCGATCCCTAAATTTCAGCACGATAATGCACAACCGCATGTTGCAGGTTCTGTACAGGACTTTCTGGGTACGGAAAATGTTCGACTGCTGCCCTGGCCAGCACATTCTCCAGATCTCTCACCAACTGATAACGTTTCGTCAATGCATTGCTTGGAATGAATTTTCCTGTTATTCACATATAATGGATGAAGTAGTATTAAGATGCAAAGCTGTTGCTGTCAGTAAACATCGAACAAAAAATTTAAAAAAGTTCAAAATCTTTCTATATAATTTGTTTAGAAACTCATGAAGTTGTTTCAGTAGGTGTATGAAGCGGGACATAGAAGGAGGTAGGAGAGGGGAGGGGGCGAAACTTGGGGGTTCATACTAGAAGTCATCGCACGATTCTTTGTTTCGCCATTAATCAGAATTCATATATCAAGCAGCCTTGTCAATATATCAAAACTTTTGAAACTTTATTGGAAATATTATAATATTATTACGTACATAAAACTTACATACAGGGGGTGGAATGTGGGGCCGTGTGGAAGAGAGCGGGTGTTCAGGATGTACTCAAAGTGGTTATCACGTGTCCAGCCAATATACTGCTGCTTCTTCATTTCTACCATATAAATTGTTCTTTACATTTATAAATTTTCCAACATTGTCACGAAATATTTCTGGTGGTTCCGTACGTACAGTACATCAGTTGCAAGGCACAGTCCATACTTTCACTATGTGATGGAAATGTAAATAATACCATCAACAGTGCTACAGCCGAGCGGGAATGGCCGCGTGGTCTAAGGCGCATTGCACGGATTGCGCGGCCGCTCCCTGGCGGAGGTTAGAGTCTTCCTCGAGCATAGGTGTGTGTGTTGTTATCAACCTATGTTAGTTTAAGTATTTTGCACGTCTATGGTCGCATGTCCCCAGCAGTTGGCTCCCTTAGCTTCACAAATATTTCAGAATTCGAACAGTGCCAAGAAGTGGAGTTACCAAATCAAGTTTTCCGAATTTCATCCACCAAAGAAGAGGAGGTATAGCTTACAGAATTTAAAGGAAAGAACACCTGTTACCGTGAGTAACATAGGTGTTACATAGCATATCAAGCCAATCTTTTAAGTTACTTCTTCCACTAAAAACCGTGTAAGAACTAGTTTACTTTTATGCTATGATAATAATAACTGCACACGTAGCAATCATATATAACTGCTCGCTCGACGAAAGTTTCCTGTCAAAATAACCGAAAGTTGTACAGGACATACTAATGGCCAAGAAAGACGATATGAGCAATACGTTGAATTGCAGATAAGTCACTGATATGGGTTTGCAGTAGAATACTGGAGCGTGTACTACAATCTAAAACTATGCATGATCTTGAAGGAAGCAAAACGGGATCAGGACATATCGTTCTTGTGGAACATTACTATCTCTTTCTTGTCATGAAGTAGTGAGTTCAGTTGTACGGAGTACTTCACTTTGTGAACTTGATCCAGGCGACAGGTTACGTGGCGTGTCACTGACACCCGTGACCCGTGTATCGAATCGATCGTGTAACTCGAAAGCATCTTGCATCAACAAGCATTTTCAGAAGGCGCTTGGACTACAAATCCGTACATTAAAGCCTGCAATTCAGCTTTCAGTATTTTGTTCACTAATCTGCCCTTTATCCTCTAGGCGTTGCTGGAATTAGGTGCAAAATTTTTGTTCCCGAGCATCTGGGTGTTCAGCAGTATTTTTCCGGACTCCGAAATTATCGAATTGATTAGACATGGTGTACTGAATTTGGTACAGTACGTTGGACGGGTTGTAAATCACCTAGTCACAGAATAATGTGTCACTGAAGGTAATACTTTACAAGTTTCATTAGGAATCCTTACCAATCCATTATATGGTTGTTTGGCAAAGGTTCTATCCCGCCACTCCATTCCAGTAGCAAATTCCACTCCCACGCCTTCTGTCGCGTGCCACCATTCAAGAGGAGAGCTTGTTTTTAAAACGTTTTCATAAGTTCAATTTTAAACGTTTCATTTCCGCGGATAACTATTCGTGACACTTATTTTCACGTCCGTAACTCATGTGTTCGAAAGTATTAAGTAATTCTGCAAACGGGTCTGCATCAGCAGTACTTCGCGTGATTTCTCCTCTAATTTTGGTAATTTCCTCGCTACTCTCCGTAATTTCCTTATTGCTACGTAAGTGAGAATTTAGCATTTGCACAAAAATGGAGTTTACATCCTCTGCAGGCGAATAGACATTACTACCGCTTTCAACATTAGATTCCACATTTATTTCAAGGAACGTAACATCTACACTACCTAATTTGGTATTCCACTCGATAAATAACGTTTCTACGAGTATTTTACACCATAGTCAAATAACTACCATTAACTAAGCACTTCAGGAGTAGTTTATAAGCTAGCTGTGCAGAATGGACGCTTGAAAGCAAGCAATTACTTACATATTAGCTCACTTTAGGTTACCGCTGCGCAAAATCAGTCATATAGGTTACCAATTTTACCATCAATAAATGTTTTGAGTATAAATAATAACACTAATTAACAGTGGATCATAATTTCTCCTTATCTTATTTGGGAAAAATAATGACACGCTTTGTGCAAGGAACGTGGCTATTTCCGAATTTATTAAAATTTCTCTCCTCAGGATCAATTTCGTATTAGGTACATTATCACACTACTATTTATATGTGGTGGGTTTAAACACAATTACAATAAAGTATTATTCCACCCCCACGAACCACAGACATTGCCGAGGTGGGGTGCCTGAACGATGCAGATAGCCGTTCCGTAGGTGCAACCACAGCGCAGATGTATCTGTGGAGAGGCCAGAGAAACGTGTGGTTCCTGAAGAAGGGCAACAGCCTTTTCAGTAGTTGCAGGTGTAACAGTCTAGATGATTGACTGAGCTGGCCAAGTAACATCAGCTAACATGGCTTTGCCATGCAGTTACTGCGAACGGGTGAAAGCAAGGGAAAACTACAGTCGTTACTTTTCCCGAGGACATGCAGCTAGCTCTACTGTATGAAAATATGATGACGGCGTCTTCTTGGGTAAAATATTCCGGAGGTAAAATAGTCTCCCATTCGGATCTCCGGGCGGAGACTACTTAGGAGAATGTCGTCGTTAAGAAAAACAAAACAGGCATTTTACGAATTGGAGCGTGGAATGTTCTAGCCCTAATCGCGTAGGCAAGTTCGAAAATCTGAAAAGAGCAATGGCAGGTTAAAGTTAGATATGGTAGGGATTATTGAAGTTCGGTGGCAGGATGAACAGGATTTCTGGTCAGGTGAGTACGGGGTTATAAATTCAAAATCAGTTGGTGGTAACGCAGGAGTAGGTCTGATAATGAATAAAAAATAGGAATGCTAAGGTAAGTTACTATGAACAGCATATTTAACGCATTATCGTAGCACAAATAGACACAAAACCAACACCGACCACAGTTTATATGCCAACTAGCTCGGCCCATAATGAGGATACTGAAGAAATGTGTGAGGAGATATAAGAAATAATTCAGAAAGTTAAGGGAGACGAAGACGTGATTGTGATGGGGGACTGTAACTCGGTGGTAGCAAAGGGAAGATAAGGAAATATAGTAGGTGAATATGGACTGGGAAAAAGGAATTTTAAGAGCAAATCGCCTTGTAGAATTTCGTGCAGAACAAAATTTAATGATCACCAACACTTGGTTCAATCATAATGAAAGAAGTATGTGTACCTGGAAGAGACCACAGGAGACACTGGAAGGTAACAGATTGACTTTATAATGGTAAGGATTAGATTTAGAAACCATGTTTCAAACTGCAAGACATATCCAGGGGCAGATATAGATTCTGACCATAAATTATTGGTTATGAACTGCCTTGTAAAACTTAAGAGACTGCAGAAAGCTAGAAATGCTAGGAAATGGAACCTGGACAAATAGAAGGAACCAGAGGTGGTTGAGAGTTTCAGAGGGAGCATTAGGCAAGGATTGGCTGAAACAGAGGAAGTAATACAGTAGAAGAATAATGAGTAGCTCTGAGAGGTAGTGAAGACCACAGAGAATCATATAGGCAGAAGGAGAAGGTCTAATAGGAATCCCTGGATAACACAGAACATACTGAACTTAATTAATGAGAGGAGAAAATATAAAAAATCCGCAAGTGAAGCTGGCAAAAGGGAGAACAAACGTCTGAAAAATGAGGTTGACAACAAGTGCAGACTGGCTAAGCATGAGTGGCTAGAGGACAAATGCAGAACTCTAGGAGAATATATAAAAAGGGGAAAGTTAGATACGACTACAGGAAAAAGAGTTATTTGGAGACAAGAGAAGCAGCTGTATGAATATCAAGAACTGAGGCGGTAAACCAGTACTAATCAAAGAGGGGAAAATTGAACTGTGGAAGGAATATATAGAGGGCCAATACAAACGAAATAAACTTGAAGGCAGGATTATAGAAATGGAAGTTGAAGTAGAGTTAGATGAGATAGGACATATGATACTTCGACAAGAATTCGACAGAGCGCTGAAAGATTTTAGTCGAAACAAGGCCCCGGGAGTAGACGATATTCCGTCTGAACTGCCGATATCGTGATGAAATTGTTCCACCTGGTATACAAGATGTATGACCCTCCGACTTCAAGAAGAATATTGTAATTGAAATTCCAAAGAAAGCAATTGTAGACAAATGTGAAAATTACAAAACTAAATTCTAACATGAATTAATTACAGACTAATGGAAAAATTTATGGAATCGAACCTCAGGGAAAATCAGTTTGGATTTAGGAGAAATGTAGAAACACGGGAGGCAATAGTCACATTATGACTTATCTTAGGCTAAGGAAATGCAAACCTACGTTTTTAGCATTTATAGATTTGGAGAAAGCTTTTGACAATATCGACGGAAATAAACTCTTTCAAATTCTGAAGGTAACAGGGGGAAAATATAGGGAGCGAAGAGTTATATTCAACCTATACAAAAACCAGACAGCGGTTATTAGAGTCGAAGAGAATGAAAGGGGCGCAGAGGTTGGGAAGGGAGTAAGACAGGATTGTAGCCTTACCCAATGTAGTTCAATCTATATATTGAGCAAACTGTGAAGGAATGCAAGGAGAAATTAGGAGAGGGTATTAAAGTTCAGGGAGAAGAAATAAAAACTTTGCGATCTGCCGATGACATAGTAATTCTGTCAGAGACCGCAAAGGATCTGGAAGAGCAGTTGAATGGGATGGACAGTGTCTTGAAAGGAGGAGGTTGTTGTTGTGGTCTTCGGTCCGGAGACTGGTTTGATGCAGTTCTCCACAATACCCTATCCTGAGCAAGCCTCTTCAACTCCACATAAGAACGGCAACCTACATCTGTCCGAATCTGCTTACTGTATTCATCTCTTGGTCTTCCTCTGCGATTTTTACCCCACACACTTCCCTCCAACGCTAAATTCACAATGAATATTAACAAGGGTAAAACTAGGGTAATGTAATAGAATGTCAGAAAATTAGGCGATGCCGAAGGAATTAGATTATGTAATGAGACGTGAAAAGTAGTTGATGAGTTTTGTTATTTGGGTACCAAGATAACTGCTGATGGCAGAAGTAATGAAGATATAAAACGCAGAATGGCTATGATAAGAAAAGTGTATCTGTAAAAGCGAAATTTGTTGACATACAGTATTAGTTTAAATGTTAGGAAGTCCTTTCTATGAGAGTGAAACGTGCACGATAAGGAGTTCAGACGAAAAGATGGTAGAAGCTTTTGAAATGTGGTGCTTCAGACGAATGATAAAAATTAGATGGGTAGATCACGTAACTAATGAGGAAGGGCTCAACCGAATTGAAGAAAAAGGAGTTTCTCTCATATCATGGCTAAGAGAAGGGTTATATTGGTGGGACACATTCTGAGACATTAAGGAATTGTCAACTTAGCATTAGAGGAATGTGTGTGGGGTAAACATTGTAGAGCGAGACCGAGGTACGATTACAGTAAGCAGATTCAAAAGGATGTAGGATGCCAAACGTATTCTCAGATGAAGAGACTTGCACAGAACAGGGTAGCGTGGAGAGCTGCATCAAACCTGTCTGCGGTATGAAGACCACAACAACAAGAAAAACAACAACAAATTATAAATTATGTTTTTGTTTTGATCTATGGGAAGAAACAGAGTAGTTATTGGATACGGTGGCATCATAACATAAGTGTTGGAAAGCGCCTTTGTTGGGAGGAGAAAGCAATCTATGTGACAATGTACTAAGTAAAGGTCTGAAACTGACCGACACAAAAGGGCTTTCAGAGACTTTGCAAGACTAAGGATTAAAAAAATATGTGTTTTGTCGTTGGTCCATATACAATTCGCCACCAACGTCAAACACTATGCTGCTGTAAAAGGATTTTTTATGAACGCAGTGATTAACCACAAGACATAAAACGCGAAAAGAAATTTCAATGATTAAATAATAAATGCATTGTAATTGAACGTAGTATTTACTACCACTAAAAAAATAGCAGAGCACTTCCATGTAAATATTACAACCGTAGGAATGAGAGTGACGAAATACGGTAGCTAACAAAACACAACAGCCGAAAAGAGTGGCCTAAGTTTTTCCTTGAGTTCCACTGAAAGTCAACTAGAGGAATAGTTTCTGAATAGAGTTATTATCACTGGGGTTAATAAAATGTCAGATACGTTGAGTTACACATTAATTACCCAAAGAAAAAAGAATTATAAGTAACTGAAATATATCTCTTCAGAAAAGGCTGAAAAAATGTAAATGAAGTGTAATTATTATTATACAATAAAATTATGATCTATTTCATTTATGTGATGTCAGTGCATTTAACGTTAAAGTTTTGTGTCGTGGCTGACTGAATCGATAAATGCTAACGAAAAAACGGCACTGCAAAATCAAGCAACGCACCACAAACCCTTTACTGTTCAATAATTAAATTATTCCTGACTTTCATGGCATCGGCGAAAGCAACCAACTGTTAGAGTGCATGTAATCGATTTTACGACGTAGTTGACCACCGGCTAGCACAAATAAATGAAATTTTGATAACTTGGCTACTAAACTCAGGGACATGATAAACAAAGTACGAATAATTCCTACTCACTCTGTTACGGTGGTTTTCGCAAATCATTGTTGCGTTCTGAAAAGTAAACATTTAATAATTGCAATTTCAAAAAACAAGGGATAAAAATGCAGCTCTCGGTCGGAAAAATAAAATTCTTTAACCTGGTTTCGGCACCATGATTGCCTTCATCAGAAATTATAAATTAAAACGAGTCACATAATATACAACGCAACTGTAAAGCTTACATCACAAAAATTTTTATGCTGTCGGTGTTTGACAGCTGTCAAACGTTGACAACATAAGAATTATTTTTTTTAAAAAATGTATATATACAGCTACATAAGAGCTATAACAAACGTTGACAACATAAGAATTATTTTTAAAAAAGTGTATATAAGATCTATAACAAGAATAGTTCTTTTACATATGTAAATAAGAACCTATACATCGGTTGCACAGTGGTAGAGTGCCAGGCTACAAATCCAAAGGAACCAGGTTCGATACCCGCCAGGTACTAGGATTTTTATCTGTCACTTTCCACTTCTTTCACCTCTGGCAGTATTGCTAATGTGAAAAATACCGAGTAGCACCGTGGTTCGGAACCCACGTTAAACTGTAGGTCCCCCTATAACTAACTGGGTAAGTCAGTTCGAAGGTTGGAGGAAGGCAACGGCAAACCACCTCCAAACAGGACCATGTCTAGAAAAGCACTGTGGTGTTCAAACCAATCTTCGGATGGTTGACTGCTTTACCTTTTTACCTTACATATAAGAGAAGCAGCGATCTTACAAGGTGCACCTGACGGTGGTATTCACGCCGAAACAGGCCTGTCGTATTACATAATTTAATGAAAAGCAGCGTCTTTAGTATCAATAATTTACAACGTCTCTAGATAACCACAGTCATTAAGTTGGATAGATTTAGAAACACTTTTGAACACGAAACGAAAATGGATTAAAGTCAGCTGTATTTTTGTAGTCAATGTAAATTGGACACATGTTCTATGATATTTTTATTGCAATTCGTCTACACTACCACCTCCTAAAAATTTCAACGTTTGTAAAGCTGCAGTGTCCTGTGACACTTCCCACTAGCATCGTCCTCGTCTCGTCTCGCTGTCGAGGACTACCACCGTGGCGAAGTGATGATTTACACACAGCCCAGAGGAGAGTACTGTTTCCAGTGTTTACGCTCGTGAGCAGGCGACCCAGAACCCGAGGTAGGAATAACTAGCGGTGCGTTTCGAGCGTTGAACCGAGCCACCTCGGGCGCGCGGAGTTCTTTGTCTGTGAGCGGCCATAAGTCTGGGGGAGACAATAATCTGCGTCCCTCTCTCTCGCTCTCATGTATATGGATGCGGGGCCTGGAGCAGCGCTAGCGGCCAGCGGATAGCGGCGGCAGGGCGGGTCCCGCGAGACAGGGGGGCGGGCGGACTGGCGGGCAGGAAGCAAACGGAACGCAGGGGAGCAGCACAGCCGCGAAGCACCTGCAGGAGCGAGCTGGTACCCGAAGAGCCCGCGGAGCGGACCTCAGGGAGTCCCAAAAGTCTCGCACCGTAGGGACTGCACTAGTTTTAGGTTCTTATTATAGCAGGACTAGAAAGTGTTGAGCACTGAAGATCGGGTGCAGGTGATTCTTCTGTGTGGAAGAAGAGGCGTCCCTAAGCTGGTGTTGTGTCTTTTTGCACGCACATTGCATTTGTAAGAAAAATTTTATTATGGAGAGGAAGGGAAAAGGATAAGGAAGGAAAAGAATAACTTTAGTTCCACTTGGGCAGAACTTATACTTATCTAGGGAGTACGATCACTGAGGTTCTGAGATGCCATCAGGAAATCAAAACCCACATTGTTACTGCGAAGGAGGCATTCAACAGAAGGAGAAGATTATTATGTGCCAAACTGGATAAATACGCGAGGAGAAGTCTTGGCAGGTGTTTTGTTTGGAGCGTGGGCACTGAGGCGAGAGTCTTAAGGAACTGAGGTACCAACAGCCGTATTTATATTTATTCAATTGTAACCAGTTTCGGCATTTCACTAGTCCTTGGTGTCACCGTTGCTGTTGTTGTTTCCAACCTAGAGACGAAATCCATGAATCCAATTTAATATCCCTACATTTGGATATAATGCCTCGATGTAGGGACCTGAAGATGGCATAGTGAAATGCCGAAACTGGTTGCAATTGAATAAATATTTCATTATACTTACGGCTGTTGGTAACTCAGTTCCTTAAGACTCTTGACCAGCCGCTATCCAGCTTCCACCACCGACGATGGATTCAATAAGACTGAGGCGAGAGGTTAAAAATTTAAAAAAAGGCTAGAAGTATTTGAGATGTGGACGTGGAGAAGGGAGAGGATAAGCTGGATGGGAAGAATCAGCATCTAGTAAAATTATCTGATGATCAAAACCAAATGCAGAGCGATCTAAATAAGGTATCACTATGGTGTAAAAATTGGCAATTACTCTAAATAATGAGAAGTGGAAAGTCGTCCACATTAGTTCGAAAAGAAATCCGTTAGTGTTTACAAGATAAAACAATGAAAAGTAAAGGCCGTAAACTTCACTAAATACCTAGGAATTACTTCAAATGTTCAAATATTTGTAGAACTTATGGGGTTTAACTACGAAGTCATCAGTCCCTAAGCTTACAAACTACTTATGAACTAGCTAACAGTTAGGACGGTACAAATATCCATGCCCGAGGGGGTATTCGAACCCCCGACCGTGGTGGCCATGCAGACAGTGACCGGCGAGCCACAGATCGCTTGGTCACCGCAGTCGGCTAGGAATTACTATTAATTCAAACTTAAACTGGAAAGAACACGTAGATAATGCCGAGGGAAAGGCGAACCAAAGACTGCGTTTTATTGGCAGAACCGTTAAAAGATGCAATAGAAGTACTAAATAAACTCCATACACTACTCTTGTCCGTCCTTTTTTGGAGTATTGATGCCCAGTGTGGGAAAGTTGTCAGGTCGGTTTGACGGAGGACATCGAAAGAGTACAAACAACGGCGTTTATCGCTGCGACGTGCTCTACTTACGAAACTACAGTCGCAAACATTCTCCTCCGAATGAGAAAATATATTGTTGACTCCCACCTACATAGGTAGAAATGATCATCAGAATAAAATACGAGAAATCAGAGCTCGAAGGGAGAGATTCAAGTGTTCTCTCTTCCCGCGCACATTTAGAGAATGGAATGGGAGACAAATAGTATAAATGTGGTTTGATGAACCCTCTGCCAGGCACTTAAATGTGATTTGCAGAGTATCCGATGTAGATGTAGAATGCTGGAAAGAGTTGGTGAGAGAAGATTGCTGTGGCGTGTAAGAGACAGGAAGAGGAACTGGATGTTATATTTGTTGAGACGAGATTGTTTAATAACAGATGTTTTATAAGTAATAAGTTGTGGGAGACGTTTGCGAGGGAGGATAGATACAAGTTCATAGACGACATAAAGAAAAGTAGAAAGTACTCAGACCTGATGAAGACGGCGGAAGACAGGACCGCACTGAGAGTTACTATTTTAAAAACTGTGGGCAGGATAGTAATGTTATTGATCATGGCATTGAAATAACTCATTGTTGACAAGTAAAAATGTGAGCCGAGCCGGGATTCGAACCCGGGTCTCACCCTTCCGTCCTGCGGTCTCTTTAGCCATTTGACTGCCTGCGCTCGCTTCCTGTCCGTCTAAAATTCCCAAAGTCGCAATATGGTCGTGGTGCCTTAGTCGCCCATCTCCTCTCATACTCGCCATTTCGCATTCCCCAACCAAGTGGAACGTTGTTACCGCATCTGCGGTGAAGTAGGTCAACGTTACACTTTCCTCCGAAGTAATAGACGCCGCGTACCTGCCGGACGTCTATGTAAGAAGATGAACTGCAGCTTCAGCATCAGGAAACTCAGCAGCAGCGCCGTTCCTGAAGAAGGCGGACAGGTGAATCGCCGAAAAATCAAATCAGTTTGATTCTGGTATCCGGCAGCAAACCCGAAGAGATTACGATGAAATACTATGCCGGGAATGCCATCGAAGACAGACTTCACTCAAATGTATATTTATGTATTATACACGATAATGTGTAAGGTTCATCTATTTCACCACAAATGCGATAATAGCGGGAATCCTAAAAACCGTTTCAGAGCAACTGGCTATACTGTGTTAATAACTATCACAATGTCTAAAATAGATCCGAACAAATTTTCTCAATACAACCACGCTGTATAAGACTGTGAGTGTTCAATCATTTCCACATGCACAGTTTTTGCCACCTGCGGAAGGTAACTATTAAATATCGAGGAGTGAGCGTTCCACTCTGCAGTAATTTGCTAGTACTTCAAAAGTAATTATTTTACTCCATAAAAGGGAGCCTTCGTTTTTAGTATATGCAATGTTGTAGTATGTAAGTCGATACTTAGAACAGCACAAATATTTCCCTGCCCGGCTGATACTTTGACTTGTCCCCATTGCGTAATTTTCATGTTTTAATTCAGCCGAAGTCATTCGTTTCCTTCCTGATCCGTTTTCCTTCCTTTCCCCAATAAAACATTTGCAGTTGCAATGTGGCTGGGAAACAGGTGTCGTTTCTGCACCTTTCGGATATGTCCCACACCGTACCTGTCTATATATACAATTCCAAGCTGCAGACAGTGTAGGTAATGCTCAACGAAGCGGAGGAAATTAGGAGACGTTTTGTAAGAAGTTTTCTCAAAGGTTAATGTAAAAGAAGAACTTTTATCCGTATAACTTAAAATTGTTTCTGGCAGTAGGAAGAAGGTTTTTCTTCAGTTCTTGTTTAAAGTCATATTTTCAGACACACCTAATTTTTATGTATGTACAGAGGTCAACCGACCCAACTTGCGTTAATGGTCCGAGAGGAACCACCTGTGGCGCAGCGGCAGTCGGGAACAAGGAGCTGATCGCATCACGCTCTGTTCTGGTTTGTGGAGAGACCGGAGTCTAAGCCCCTTTTCGACGGCGCAGTTTACAGTGAAAGCTACCTGATCACGCTCGGACATGAACTGTTTCCAGATTTGGATTTCCAGGTTTTCGGAGAACCAGATTGGTTAATACAGGACGGTGCCATCACCCTTTCCTACACGAGTTCGGCATTGGCCAGATGACAACTTGCCGCAGTACATTGGTCGTAGAAGACGATTGCAATTAGCACAAGACTTAAAGCCGATGGATAGCGCTCTATGGCGCTATGTAAAACGCAAAGATTAATAGAGTGCGTCTCGATTGTGTGTTGTACAGTCACACCTGGACTAGTGGCCGACATCCTCCTTAAGGCTGAATATCGTTTTCAATTATGTTTTGATTTAACAAGTAGCCACGTTGAACTCATTTTGTGAAACACTGTAAATAAAAGTGTTAGTATCTATTATTGTACTTCAATTATTTCCAGTCATTGATAAATTTTAAATAATTAAAAGTTTACTATTTCGAATTTGAATTTGGGCAATTACTTCTCATTCCTATGGTGCGAGACATTTCAGACACCCTGTAGAGTAGAAGCAGTAACACAACCTGACGGGAAAGTCATAGAGTAGAAGTGATATCAGGTGTTCGTCAGAGAAGTGTTATACGCATCCTAATGTTCCTTTTCTTTATAAAAGACGCTGCAAAACTCGGTGTTGCCTGGGTATATACCTACTTCGTACTCTCTATGTCCCTACCAATCGTCTCTCTCTCTCTCTCTCCATCTCTTTTTCTCCCATCTCTCTGCCACCTCCAGCCGTGCGGGAATGGCAGCATCTTGTCTAAGGCCCTATGCTACGAAATTCGCGGCCTCTACTCGTCGGTATCCTCTTGCTCTGATGGTGAAGTGTGCAAACGTTCAAGACAGAACTAAAGCTTTTGGTGTGTCTCAAAGTCTGTAAGTACAGTGGCCTGTACTATCGACCACAGGAAATGTTATATTGAGAGGGACATTCTCTTGTGTTTGAATGCCAATTGTGAAATTCAGATTCGATTCATACTGCGCATAATGAAAGTTCATGGCCAGAGGTGTAATTTGGCAAAGCACCAACATGCACTTCTCAGCCGTTGTGGAGAAAATGGACAGTTAAAAAAAGCCGTTGCGGTGCAATACTCTCTACGATTAGTAATATTGTACAGAGGCGTGGCGTAGCGGTAAACGCTCGGGTTTGTAAAGGTCGCCGGATGGAATCTCGCGGCATGCAACTTTTTTTATTATTTGTTTTTTGTAATTCAAACACACACACACACACACACACACACACACACACACACACACACAAATAAAAAATTTGATGTTCGAAGTCACCAGTTTTTCCACGACAAACGACTTTCAAACAACTTATTATATGCAACTGGGGACTTCGAACATCGTTATGATGACCGCAAACAAAGTTGTATTTCACAAATGTTATTAATTGTCTTCATAATGTTTAACACGTATAGTTAACGGAAGAAGTATAAACAATATTCCGAAACGAATACGTATAGTGTAAGTCAAACCTGACGAACGATAGAACAATTTTTCAGAATGTCAATCAGGTGTGTTTCCCAACAGATTATTTAAAAAAAACAAATGTTCTTGTATAAACGCATATTTTATCAGATGTGCTGGAGATCGTGCTGTTTCCATATTTCTATGATAACTATCACTCTTGTTCGTGTGATATATATATATATATATATATATATATATATATATATATATATATATATATATTACAAAAAACAAATAATAAAAAAGTTGCATGCCGCGAGATTCGATCCGGCGACCTTCAGATTACGAAGCCGAGCGCTTACCGCTACGCCATGCCTCTGTAGAACACTAATAATCGTAGTGAGTATTTCACCGCAACGGCTTTTTTTAACTGTCGATTTTCTCGACAACGGCTGAGAAGTGCATCTTGGTGCTTTGCCAAATTACACCTCTGGCCATGAACTTTCATTATGCGCAGTATGAATCGAATCTGAATTTCACAATTGACAGCCTCCCCTTGTGAGACTTGAATAAAACTGTAGATTTCTTTGAATTGCAAACAAACAAACAAGGACACCAAGCGATATTCCTCTTTATATACAAGTAAAATAACATTAAAAGCCGCTGTGGAATAGCGAGCGGTCTAAGGCGCTTCACTGCGGAGCGCGTGGTTGCTCGCCGTCGGAGGTTCGAGTCCTCCCTAGGGCATGTGTGTGTGTGTGTGTGTGTGTGTGTGTGTGTGTGTGTGTTGTCCTTAGGTTAGTTTACCTAGGTTTACGTAGTTTGTAAGCTACGGACTGATGACCACGCAGTTTGGTTCCATAGATTTGCAGACGATTGAACATTTTTATCATTAAAAACCAGTACTTCAATTATTTTCATTTATTAAGATGCATCAAACGAGGAGCCATGTGCTCCTTTTTCTTCCTACGGATGCAGGCGTAGGATTTTAGTTGTTTTTTTTTTACGATTTTCAGTAGTTCCTTGAAGCTTACTCAATTATATTTTTTTCTTGTGAACACTCCTGTATTGAAGGGGACGAAAGGAAACAAATTCATTCAATTCGGTCAAGCTACTTTTGAGTGTTAGACTAACTCATAAGTATTGATTTTATGGATAAATCTCTCTTTGTTAACGGATGATGCTGTCGTTCATCAATTAACCAAGTCACTAGACGGTTTAAAGCAACTGTAACCTGCACACCATCAGGTCCTTCGGAAAAATTTGGACTTAACTTACCTCCAGCTTTAACCATGTTTCGTAGCGTAGAACGATTTATGCTTCTTCAGTGCTCTATTAACGCTTGAAGTTAGGGTAGTTCCTCAATACAGCTTTCCGAGATCTACGTCCGCCCTATGTTCGAAATTGTTTGTGTTTCTTCGAGGCCAACTAAACTAAAAAAAAAAAAAAAAAAAAAAAAAAAAAAAAAAAAAAAAAAAAAAAAGCCTCCCAGACCACATTACACAGGCCTAGATACCCGTATACTTCTTCCATTGGACAGATCTAGAACAAGCTTTCATGTAGGTAGACGGTCGGGGGTTCGAATCCCCCCTCGGGCATGGATATTTGTGCCGTCCTTAGTATAGCTAGATCATAAGTAGTTTGTAAGTTTAGGGACTGATGACCCCGTAGTTAAGTCCCATAAGCTCTACAAACATTTGAATTTGATGTAGGAAGAAATCCTACGGGAAAATCGGTTCGTCATTGGCAGCAGCGAATCGCTTGCGATTAGTTGCCACAGACACCAGTATCGAGATATCGATCTCATGATGTATGGGCCCGTAAGTCGTTGGACCCAATAGGCGTGCTGGCCATTGGTCAAACGCTCGTATATCGTGTCTCCTGGAGCATTATCTCGCAATGTAGCGGAAGACCAGCTCCCAGATTGAATACGTGTCCCGAAGCAATGGGCGATTATCTGGGGCGCCGGTGTTACTGAATGTGATTTACAGGCGGTATTCCCCGCACGTATATTCCAAACTGGAAATCAATTATTATTTGCGAGTACTACAAGAGACGCTGAATTTATTTCTACTTCTTCTTCTTTAATCTGGAAGTTCAAACTACTTTATTTGTTGTAACCATCTCTTTGGTGGCAGATCAGTGCTTCTTTTTCCAGTAGTTATAAACGAGGGTGGTTTGAAAATTTCACGGAACGGAATAAAAAAAAATGAATTATATCACTGAAACTTTTTTTTTTTTATTTTTCAATGTAGTCTCCTCGTAGATTAATGCACTTGGTCCAGTGCCTTGATCCCATCTTGGAAATGACATTTCTCCAGGCCAGAAAAATACCGGGTCATCAAAAAGTCAGTATAAACTGGAAAACTAATAAACAACGGAATAATGTAGATCGAGAGGAAAAAATTGAAACACATGCTTGGAATGACATGGGGTCTTATTATAAAAAAAAAGTTCAAAAAATCTCCGACAGATAGCGCTGGACAGCAAAACGCCACTGACTGCTACCGTGACGGGTGAGAGGCACGCCGATATGTTACAGAATCTCATCATCCCCAGCCTGGCTGATAAACACCTTCTGGAACGTACGATTTTTATACAGGATAGCGCTCCACCCAATATTGCTGGACGCGTAAAAGATCTCTTGCACGCGTCGTTTGGTGATGATCGTGTGCTTAGCCACCACTTTCGTCATGCTTAGCCTTCCAGGTCCCCAGACCTCACTCCGTGCGATTATTGGCTTTGGGCTTTTCTGAAGTCGCAAGTGTATCGTGATCGACCGACATCTCTAGGGATGCTGAAAGACAACATTCGACGCCAGTGCCTCACCATAACTCCGGACATGCTTCACAGCGTTTTTCTCAACATTATTCCTCGACTACACCTATTGTTGAGGAATGATGGTGAACATATTGAGCATTCCCTGGAAGATCATAGTCTTTATTTTGTCTTAATTTGTGACACTAATTATTTCTTGCCGGCCGCGGTGGCCGAGGGGAATGAGGCGCTTCAGTCACGGTTTGCACGGCCACTACGGTGGAGGGTTCGAATCCCCCCTCGGGCATGGATATTTGTGCCGTCCTTAGTCTTAGTTAGTTCATAAGTAGTTTGTAAGTTTAGGGACTGATGACCCCGTAGTTAAGTCCCATAAGTTCTACAAACATTTGAAAATTTTTTGAATTATTGCTTTCGTGATCAGATGAGCGCCATCAGACAGACTTTTTTTATTTTTTTTTATTTTTTCTAATAAAACCCCATGTCATTACAAGGATGTGTGTCAATTTTTACATCTCTATCTACATTATTCCGTGATTTATTAAGTTTTCAAATTTATACTGACTTTTTTTGTCACCCGCTAGTTCTCAACTCCGGCTATCAGTACTTCGTCCACTAAGAAAAGTTTCAGTTTTGAGATGAGAGGGAAGTCCAACGGAGCCATATAAGGTGAATAGCTAGGGTGTCACAACAGTTCAGACAATAGTTCGTGTAATTTTGCCAAAGCGACGGCATATATGCGCGAGAGCGTATTGTCTCGATGGAAGACGACATTCGTCCTTGCTAAACTTGGCTTTTTTTTTTCGTGAATATTTTGCTGTAGTTTGTTCAGAAGGTTAGCTTAATATTTTGCAGTAGTTGTTTGGCCAGTGGACACACGTCTCAAAACACTGAATCCGGCCGAAAGAAATGTTTTTGGTTTCTTTGGTGGCGGAGTATTAGAATGTTTCCACTGATTTGACTTGTTTTGTCTCTGGGGTACAGTAGTGTACCCACGTTTCATCACTGGTCACAAAACCGGGCAAAAATGTCCGGTTTTCCTAAAACTGACCATACATTGTTCCGGTATGTGCATATTCATGCGTTTTTGGTCCAGCGTCAAAAGTCACGGCACCCATTTTGCAGGTAATTTTTTTCATTTATAATTCTTCAGTTAAAATGTCACATACCCTTTCAGATGGCATTTGCCAAGTGTGAGCAATTTCACACACTTTTGACCCACTTTAGGTTACGACCACCTTTTGATAGCTCTAAATTGCAAATAACGGCTGAACCATTCATCTCACACGAAAACTGAATAAACTATTTTGCCCAGGAAAAATTCTCTACGACTTTATTTGCAAAATTAACGGCTATATAATGATATCTATATCTGATTGCTAGCAAATTTTACGGACATAACTTGAGGCCGCCAGAGACCAGAACCATCCTTTTTGAAATTATTCGAACAAAAAGTAGTTTAGTAACACTAAAAAATGGAGTTTGTGATGGCCTTTTGATATCAGCCAATTTAATTTCAATTAAACTACTCATGACACAAAAATTGAATAAACGAATTTGTAGAGGAGAAAATTCTATACAACTTTGCTACCTTACTTTTCTTCGTAACAAGCATAGTTACAGAGATATTTGCAAAAAGAAACGGCGATTTGACACAGTCACTTGATTTTACATAATATAGGCGTTTTGAAATGTCACGTGACATTCGTCGCTCACAATCTCTCTGGCATACTCCATCTTCCTTCCTCTATTTTATGATTTTCTTACTATAACTTACGCGTTGTCATTTCAAAGCAATGGTATACTGAAAAATTAACAAAAACCGCGCGGGAGTATCCGAGCGTTCTGGAGCGCCACATTACGGATCGCGAGGCCTTCCGCGTCGGAGGTTCGAAACCTGCCTCGGGCAAGGATGTGTGTGTTGCCCTTGGGTTAGTTTCTAAAACTAGGGAGTGATGACCAACGTAATTTTGTCCCATAGAATTACAAACATTTGAATTAACAAAAACACGTCGTTTTTAGTACGATAAATTATAATCTAGTGTCTAAAAATGCTATAATAGCGTAAGTTAACAGTTGTCATCAATAGTAAACTGTCGTTCCTTAATGAAACCGAAGGGCAGTGTAAACATTGCAACACATTATTTTGTAATTTTTTTCTAAGCAACTATTCACTATTTATGGAATGTGTTGAAAGTCATTAATTCGAATCAATGCGTCTACTAAAATGTTCGTCTTTGACATGGTTGCTATGGACGCTTTTAATATATATTGTGTTACCTTTTCTGTAGTTCACATATGACTTTTTCATATTACTTTGCTCTGCGATAAACTAAAGAGCAAATATTCTGTTTCAAACCGTGACTACGTTTTCTTTTACAGGTAAAATAACAAACGTATTATGTTTGGTAATACTGAATACCGCATAACTCTAGTAGTTAATCTATATAGAAAGTTACTACTATCATTATCTCATTTATAACAGTCATTGTAACAGTATCTCCCCAGATCATGTACATGTGATAAAGAAATCTGTGTTTGCAATTCGTTGGTATGTATTTCATGGCATGTTCTCGAAATAGAACAAATGCACTTTTCAGAGACAGCGCTGTTGCCTTTGAACTGAACAACTTGGAATCTTGTAGAATATAGTTGTGATCAATTAACAAGAGTGTGCGAAAACCTTTTAGGACGCAAGATGAAAAAAATGTCAGTGGTTTTATTTTATTTTATTTTTTTTATTTTTTTAATTAAAGATGGGTTTAGCTCTCTGTTTTCTCTCTCTTTTCATTGGATCTAAAGTTTGATCGGTCCATAGTGGACACTGGTTATTATTTCATTTTTATCTTTTGGTTGTTGACTCTGGCTTCTCGTTTAATATGACATTCAGCCCTCTGACCGAGCACGCCGATCTACAACACCGGCAAACCTCTGACCGAGCGCACTAAGCCAGCGCGCCCCAGTGACCGTCTAACATGTTCTTATATACAAGCTACTTCGCCCCAATTACGCTACAGCGAACAGCTGCAAGAGTAATCCGTAATTCTAGTACACTAGGTGGCAAGTGTTAACTGCATTTGATAATTTTCAGTATCCCATTTCTTTGAAATGACAAGGCTTGCGTTATAATAAGAAAGTCATCAAATACGGAAAGCAAGATGGCTTATGCAAAAGAGAGTTGCAAGCAAGATTTCGGTAGAGGGATATCACGTGACAGATTTCCGAAGACAAATGTACGCTGTGTTGCTTCCAACCTATAGTCACTCACTGGAATGCCAAACGTACGCTATGTTCCTTCCAAGCTATAGTCATTTGCACACATCACAGGAAAATAAAATAAACTTAGAACAAACTACCGTGGCAATACAGGCGATAATATTCTAACGGAAAAAAACAATGAAAATGTGGGGGAGAAATTAAAATAATAGTTTAAAGAGGTAAAAGATAGAAAAAGAGTATGTTTGTCAAATCTAAACTCAAATATCACAAGATTTTAGCTGTTTGTTAAAATACAGTCAGAGAGAATAATACGTGTTGGGTGCATAGATATTATCACAATAGTAGAGTCGAATTCGTATCGTCCATAATATTGTATTATTTATATTTTTCTTATTTTTGTCCGATATGTTTGCAAAAAATCATAAAACTAAAGACAAATCTAAAGTGGGCCGTAAAACACACCAGTGCGATTTATTCTTTTTTTTAAATCGATGATCCTGCATGATCATTTTGTGCACTTTTTCGATGATTTCTGGAACAGTGAAACATCTTGGCCGACCACTGCGTGGATCATCATCTAAGCTCTCCCGAACAAATTTAAATTAATTTGACTACTTGGCAACGGTTTAGTACGAAGGAGCAGAGTTCTAATACATGTATGAGTGTCCTCTGCTTTCATACCTGCCTTTACGAAGAAATTAATCACTGCTCGAATCTCGATTTTTTCCATATTCGCAAATTACTAAGCGGGAACAATAACAGAAACACGTCACCGCCACAGATCGCTTTAAAGTGCAATGACGTGGCAGTGTTTACATGCAACAGTTCAACCCATATCATGTGAACAACTTGTTGCGATAGCACTGATTACTGATCTGCCGAGATCCGGGTTCGACTCCAGGTCCGGCATATATTTAAAATACACTAAAGGAAAAATCATTATATGAAGTGCTGTTAAAGGCGGTAATTTTCGGGAATTTCGAAACAATGTCGGAGTTGGCGTCTAACACTTATGCTACTAGGTATTTCATAGTTTCTCATGTAATCCAAACGGGTTACTGCCGTTACGTTTTAGTGCAACAGAATTTCGACTGGCTGTAATCCGCATCCATCTCTAACGCGCCTGGACGTAGTCCGCATCCATCTATAACGACCATTCTGTCGATAGGACAGCTTTCACGGTTGGCGCTAGCTTCACTTAAAATTTCAGAGCTGAAATTCCGCGCTCTTTAACCCATTCAGCCCAGAATTGTTTTAACAGTAGAACAAAATATGTTCTTACACTTTGTCTAAAAGACTCTATTTATTGTATATGTGAGCAAAATAAACGTTTGTTTCAAAAATAAATAGAACTGTCCAGTAACTTGGTCACCAGGTCTGGATCTTAGTTAACGAAGTGAAATAAGATGTAGCCAGTAACAAATGTTACAACGTCTTCATTGTGGAATTTTTCTCTGAATATGATATTTGCACAAAATAAATAATTAAACACGTAAATTAGATTCGATCATGTCTTAAGCGCTCCGCAATGGATCCACCATGTCCTGATCCTACACTGTACTACACAGTTCTCGAGAAAGACAACGGCATAAACTATACCACATGGTATTAAAGGTGACCGAAAATCGTATAGTGTTGAATAAAAAATTGTGTCCAGACTACTGGACACAAGGTCTTAAAGGGTTAAGTGAAATTTCCCCTAACGTTTCGTCTTCCGCTGCGGAAGACATCATCGGAGGTAATGCGGCGAACTGCGACCAGAACTCGAGGGTTCACCGAGTATTTAGGCGGTGTAGAAGACAACACAACCCATTATGTGACGTCGGCTGCGATACTGTCTGTGGCGTTCCCAACATAATTGATAAGAGTAATCGATTTTCAATCCATTGGTGCAACGAAGACACATTTAACACGTTCTGCTTTTCTGTTGAAATTACTTCGTCATTTGTAAATGTCGGTGGCTTCTTTGGACTTCCGCGCAGAGTAGTTTGAAGTTTTCAATGCACTACGCCCATCGAATTTTAATGGCCGATTTCTCCGAATGTTCCTTACGCAGCAATTGCTCTTACGCTCGCCCGAAGGAGTGTTGACACTTGTTTTCGCATTAGCGATGTAAACCAGACTACAGCTACAAGGAATTTTATATGTGTCCGGTAGGTTCAAAGGATGTCATACATATTTCGCAAGTCCTAAATATTCTTTAACCCTACCGATTGGTATAAAAATAGTTTCACAAAATTTGTTTAGCACTTTTCCAATTCGAAGCGCCCTCACAACCAAAAAGGTTCAGGCGCGCTTTGCACAGCTTCAAAACATTATCAAAATTCTCCCACGGACAACAAAATTGTCTTGTTTCAACGTAATTATATCTTTGTGAGGAGTTTTAGAGCAGTTAATGAAAACCGTATTTCCAGCTCCTACATCGTTGAAGTAAATATTTAGGTAGATGAATGGATAGCTTTCTCTTGAAAACATAGAATACATCATGAATCTCTTCCTCGACCAGTTGGAGCTATTCTCAGAGCCGATGGAGGGTCAACTATTCACTAATATATAAATACTGTGTCTGTGTTAGCTGTTCATTTTATTTTCTCCACCACCTGTACGTCTCTGAATTCTGTGCCTGATGTTCGACGAGTATTTATATTGAAGTTACTACCTACGAACCCTTGCATTGCCCGGGTAGGCCTATATATATATATATATATATATATATATATATATATATATATATATATATATATATATATATATATATATGTTTCCCTTCTTATATTAGAAACGAGAATAATAATTCGGAAAATATTTCATTTTTATGTATTCACGACAACAGGTTAGAAATTACGAAATTGAGAAGGAAAGATATGAGCATAATATACACAGTTATAAGTGCAATATCCAGAGAAGTAAAAATAGTAATTAGAGTATAAATTATTTGTAAGATCTCCAATCTCCATTTTCTCGATCAAAATAATCCGTCAAATTCCATCTCCTCCCCCCCCCCCCCTGCCGCCCTCCCTACACTCTGTCGTCAGCCATTTCCATCTCTACACCTAACTCAAGGATGTATTCTTTTCCACCTCTTCATCCTCCCTTAATCTATGACAATCTCATCCTCACCCCTCCTGTTCATCTACCCCGTCTCTTTCCCTCCTAGCCCCTTATCTCCGTCCCCCCTCTTCTTTCTCTCCATTTTTTCCTATACACTTTATCTGCCAGTCTTTTCCTCCCTAATGTCTCATGCCAACATTCCATACTGTCTCTATCCATTTCTTCCTCACACTCTTCCTACCCACTTTATATTTTCTCATCTTCTCCTCCTCCCTCTGCTCAGTCTCATCCTCTCAATTAAATCCGACATTCTCTTCCTTTCCATTCCATTTCATCATTTTCTCATCCCTCTCTCTCTATGTCTATCTCCTACACCGAAACCTATGTTTATACATCATCTATTTGTATTTATCTCTTCCTATCCTTTGACCATCTTCTTGCCGCCCCTCTTTCTGACCGTCACTTCCTGTCCCTTTATCAAGCTTTCTAGACCTTTCTCTCTGACCATCTTCACCCAACATATCACACCGATGATTTATTCTCCTCATGTCTACCTCTGGTCATTTCTTCATATCCCTCTCCTATCCCATTTTATCCTTTCTTCTCCTGTTGCCCCTTCTCTTACTATTCAAATCCTCCTCTCCAGTCTACATTCTCCTCATTTTCTCTGCCCACCTTCTCTTCCACTTCTCTCAATGTTTCTGCACCCTGGGGTGTAGACTACCCTGGGCGGCAGATCTATAAGGCAGGCTGATACTATTACCATACAACACACCAGTTGTGCCGTGCAGCCTATATGGCAGGGGCTGAAGAAACGTGTATGCCCGTATCTCTGCTCTTGTTGGAGCTGGAAGGTTATAAACCACACGGTGTTCAATCTCGTGTTGCAAGCAGTATGTGTAACAAATCTGGCTGAAAATGATCTGGCAGTTTTGGAGGGGATGTGAAACAGTCATACATGCATACACACACACACACACACACACACACACACACACACACATACAGCAATTTTAATAATATGTATAGACTAATTTATATGCCCGTGCTTCGCAACGGTTGTTAAAGAGGGACCTGGGTATATCATGGTTATTTAGGGTTCCGGACCTAGGTCAGCAAAAACAGTATCCTTGTTGGATCCCTCTGACAATAAACGCTGTTCTCATACCTAAGATGTCAAATTTAAGCAGAAGTCATTGCCGAAATCGATGAATATTCATAACGTTTTTCATACAAAATGTGAAATTAATTAATGTCCGATGTAAATTCAATGTTAGGTTGTGTTCATAAAGTTCAGACAGCGGTGTCTAATTGTCTGTTTGCCGTAAACTACTAAAAACACTTCTATCGTTGAGATGAGAAATAGTAATAATAAAAACAGCGCCATGTATTAGTTCTCTGGTGTAGTATTAAACTGTTTATCTCTCACAGTAAGTGTGTGCTGAAGTATTGGTATGTTACAGTGTAGCACTGGGGACAATGTAGTTATTCTGTATGCAGTGCTCCCTATTATCGAAAACTCGACGAATGCTGAAAGTCTGGTAATTCAATCAAAAAAGCAGTTCATGTCTGTTTAAATAAGACGTCATAGTGGTGTTGATTTTTGATAAAGTAAGTCTGAGTAATCGTTGAAGGAATGGCGTTAGCTGATCGTTTGTATAGAACTTTCCATTAAATATAGTGTTTCCAGTGAATTGTCTTGACTGTGTTAGCTGCATCGGCCACTATTTCAGCTAATACGTGTCCCCACGTCCTGCAGCGATTACTTGGTAAAGCACGAAGTTGAAATCACCACAAAGAAAGACTCCCTTCTCTATCTTAATGTAGTCCCCACCAAATGTAAGTAATTACAAAATTTAATCACAATATTGTACCGAGCAATTATGACGCAGTGAGGTTTCTGATGACTTTGTCTCTTGCGTGTGAATAATATCTCTAGTGGCAGGCAGAGAGCAGAAATATCTCTAGAGTGAGCCTTGGGATGCACAGAACAGATTTTGTGTCCTCAACATTAAGCTGGAAATGTCACACGATATTGGAAAAAATCTAATAATCGCTGACTTTATCTTGGTCCCTTTTCGTTCGTTTAAGACGCTATGTGTAAATGGCCCTTTTATCGACGCTTCCTCAACTTTCTTGTTGCTTCTGTGACAAATTTATTTACATATTATTTTATGTTATGTGTTTGCTTCTTTGCAGACAATTTGGTATAAACCAATCGTAATAGGAAATAAACCTGTGGAAAGAGTGGATTTGTCTCAATATCGATTGGTAATTCCAGCTTAATGTTGATGCTCACTCCATAGATATTTCTACTCTCTATACAATTTAGTGGTTATACCCATCAAAAGATGCACTTCTTTTCTTTCCATGACATTGCAAAGCATATGGGATACAGCTAGGAAGAAAAAAAAAAATTGTGTCCTAACTGGGTTAAATTTTACTTGCAGTGGCAGGGGTTTAGTTTGCTATCGTTGGCAACGAAATATCTGATTTAGGAGGATGATTATTTTACTGACGACAACAGCATAAATTATTTATTTCATCATGAACATAAATATTTATTCCCCTCATTCTACGTGACTGACTTTTGAATAAGCATTCAACGGGCGTTGCCAACATAAGCGCACAACGCTGCCGCAGTAAGTAAAATTATACCCCTTCTTGTAATTCTATTATGCTATAGTTAAGAGAATGAAGAAAAAAACCGCAACAACGCCATAATTAGTTATTTGGTGTACTATGTAACTAACGTCGCCCCACTTTGTCCTTTACTGTACTACGGCGTTTTCGAGGCATTACTAGACAGAACGCACTCAAAATGTAATGAGGATACACCGAAATCAGAAAGGGAACTACATAAATTCAATTTTCCTTGCAAAGAAATCTTACGTGAAATTGTAGCGTCGATAGACTCTAAGAAACGTCGTTATGTTTTATATTCATATGCTCCTTGTCAGAAGAAGCAAAGAAATGTCGTTAAGCTGTGAATATACGAAGTGTAATCAGCAACTCCACACCGAAATCAGAAAGGGAACTACATAAATTCAATTTTCCTTGCAAAGAAATCTTACGTGAAATTGTAGCGTCGATAGACTCTAAGAAACGTCGTTATGTTTCATATTCATATGCTCCTTGTCAGAAGAAGCAAAGAAATGTCGTTAAGCTGTGAATATACGAAGTGTAATCAGCAACTCGCTGTTCAATGTTAGTTTGTATTTGCAGAGATAAGATTGCGGCTCTTAATTCAATATACTTCTGTTACTGAAGGAATACGCACAACACGATCATGTATTATTTCTTTGCAGCACCTTTAACGGTGCGTTGCTGTTCTATGGAATAACCATCGAAAAGAAATAAATTAAAAATGCAGCAGCGACCACTATTAATTCTTTGGTGCACTAAGTAACTAAAAGGCTCTCAGTTTGTTCTGTACTGTACTACACCGTCTTCTAGGCATTCCTAAACAGAATGGATTCAAGATATTAAAAGTATGCACCGGAATCAGACAGGAAACTACATAAATTCGTGTTTCCTTGCACATAATTATTAGTAAATGAAAACATCGATAGACGCAAAATAACATCTTTATGTTTTAAATTCAAATGATAACCGCGGAAAGACGCACTGTTCTTCTCTCCATGGCAATGCAATGCATGCGGGAACAGATAATATATATATATATACATATTGTGTCGTACCTGAGTTAAATTTTACTTGCAGTGGCAGCGGTTTAGTATTCTAACGTTGGTAATTAAATATTTGCTTTAGGGGGATCATTAATTTACTGATCGAAACAAAATCAATTATTTATTTCGTTATCAACACAAAGAATAATTCTCCTCACTGTACGTGACCGATTTTGCAAAAAGTTTTCAACATCAATACAGTACACAGCTACCGAAAGGAAAATAGTAGTTCTTGTTTCAATGTATTACAGCTCAGTTATGTGAATAAGAAACGCAGCATCGCCATTTATTACTTATGTACCATATATTTATTAGTTATGTACTATGTAACAACGCCTCTATCTGCTCTTTGCTATACTACCTGCAATTCTAGCGTAGCATACACCGGAAACTACAAATTACGATATCTCTCCTTCCCCTGATCTGATTTTCATGAAACCAAGCTTATATGTTGCCCCATGGTACTCTCAGTTGACCTATTAAACCCCATGAATGTTCGTATAATACTCTTGGAGATTTGCTGTACTATACAATACTTATAAGCATAGTATACACAAAAACTTCAAATTACGATTTCCTTTCCGATCCTTACTCGAACAATCCGAGCGTGAGCTCCGTCTCTAATGACCACGTTGTCGACGGGACGTCAAACGCTAATATTCCTTCCTTCCTTTCCTCCTGACTATAAACAATATTTCTTGTGACTTGTCCAGGATATAATACGAATATTTTCTGTGGAGAGCCCATGCCTGAGCAAGCCATATAAAGCTGATCGTGTGACAAACATGGAGATTTAAAATACACTCCACAGTATTGAGTAGCTTGCCCTGCGATTTATTAGCCATAATAGAAAATGCAAGTCCCACTGCAAACTACAGTCTCTTAACGTTAAAATCCAGATTTGTCGTCCATAATGGGTATCCGTCGACTGTACTCTGTTTCATTCTCTTCCTTTCCTTGCAGCTCTATAGATATCTATTGCTACTTTCTATAGCGTTACACGCTTCACAGTTCAAAGTTGTTTCAAAGTTTTCAACAGCACTGTCATCTTTCGCATCTTTCAAGAATTTCCTTATGATCATTGGAATGCAGGAGTGTCTTAGCAGTAAATAAGAAATGTAATAAAATGTGATGCCTCATGTGAAAAGTTTGTACCCATCACACTATATATGATCTCATATTTACTGAGTTATATGTTGTAGAGTTGTATAATTGTTCAGGTATATATTCATTTGTATAAGTGCAGTATGTCTGAAAAATCTGTTGCGAATGTTATTAATAGTAAAGAAGTGATAGATTACAACTTTATGCGTGATGGGGTGGTTTTCCATGGACGTTACTGATTATGTGCTCGGATCTACGTGTCGTACTGTGATACAATTTAGAAGGTACATTCAAGTATATGTGTGTATACTGTTTGTAAAATTTCCTGCAGGTTCGATATGTAGTGCAGAAATTATAAATTTCAACGTCATACCGAATGCCGTAGTTTTACTCCGTGAACAGCGGAAAATTAATAAACGAGAAACTTCCTTTTTAAGATTGAAAACAAACAAACTGTTTTTGTTCTACTAAATTTTGTTTATTTACTAACTAGTTTTCGGCTTATTAGGCCATCGTCAGCTAAACTGTTGACATGCATCGACAAAGACGCTATTGCTTGGTTCTCAAAGACGGTAAAACAAAGATGCAATACACAGATTACTTGGTCTTTGGATATGACATTTGTTGGAATTACAAACAATATCTGTTGCCATGCAGAATTATGTTCATGTAATCAGTGGCCTCCTTAACATTTTTACATTGTAATTTGCGAGTGAACAGGGTGAAACACTTTACATTTCAAATATTAATGAATTAAAAACTATGTTAACATTATTGACACTGTGGCATATGTTAGGATCGTCACTTAAGTTGTACATTAAATTCGTTTTCTACACTGATTTTACATTTTACTTACTTGACAGCATTTGGCAAGATTCACATATTTAAATTACATTATATTATTGTTTTATCTTAAAGTCTAAAAGGAAACAAGGTAGGAATGTGGACTCTCTGTGACATTAAGTTGGTCTGTGGTAGGTAGCTGTTTTGTTTACATCATGTCAAGCTTAACAGTGGGGATGTTTTCAACTGTACCTGGTCATTTAGCACTAGCTGGGGATTTTTGGCTAAATGTTTGTTTATTTCCAGTGCTTCTAACAGGTTTAGTTTTCTGCCTTTGTTGGCTACGTGAAGCACTTCTGTGTGGACCTGGTAGTTGAGTCCTTTTTTCAGAACGTGATCAGCAAAGGTGGAGTCTGTTTTCTGTAATCTCCAGCTATGTTCATGTTCACTCAGTCTAATTGGAATTGCCCTGTCTGTCTGACCTATATACAGTTTGCTGCAGTCATTCCATGTTATTTTATAAACCCCACTGTTACTTAATGCATCCCTTGTGCCTTTGCTGTTAAATATGATGTTAGCTGCAGTGCCTCTTACATAAAATGATGTTCTGTATTTACATGATCTGAGAATTCTGGCAATTTTGGTAGATAATTTTCCTAAATATGGTATAGTACACCAGTTGGTCTTAGTAATGACTGTTTCTGAAGTGGGGGAATAGAGGAGGGGTAGGATTTTCTTTCTTTGTTTTCTTTCTAAAATGTTATCTATTAGTTGAGGTCTATAATCATTGTTGCATGCAATATACTTAATGGTATTTAATTCTGATTGAAAATCTTGTTTTGATAGTGGTATGGATGTCAGGAGATGTACCATGGAGTGGAAGGCAGCATCTTTGTGTGCTATTGGATGTTGTGAACAAGATGGTATTACAGTGTCAGTTGTTGTGGGTTTTCTGTAAATTTTGAAAATGTGTGTGTTTGTGGTAATATCTATGTTTAGGTCCAAGAAATTGATGGATTTTTCACCAAGCTCCATAGTAATGTATCTTTTGGTGATTAGAGTTGAGATGTTCAAGGAAAGTGTTGAATTGTCTATTGGTGCCAGTCCACAAGCACAGTACATCGTCCACATATCTGTACCAATATTTAACTTTATCACTGAGGGGTTCATTATGTATAAAATGGTTTTCAAAGTAGTCCATAAAGATTTCAGCTAATAGGGGGCTGAGGGGGGATCCCATTGCTAATCCATCCATCTGTTTGTATTCAGTACCTTGGAACTGGAAGTAGTTCTGCTGTACGCATGTTTGAGTAGCAAGTTTTATGTCATCTACTTGTACGTTTTTTCTTTCATCATTTTGCTATGGTTGTCTGCGAGAAAAAGTTCCCTAAAGGTTTGAAATTGTTGCAACTCGCTAAGTCCTCTCCATCTCAAATAGCGGAGTGACAAAGTCACAGTATCACGTGCCGCAAAACGGGGATGTTTTCATTGTTTATGACGTCATATCTCCTGAACTATCGGTCCTATCGCAAAATCGTTCCTTAGCTGACATCTAATACCAATAAACTAAATTCCTGCCAATTTTCAGCGTCATAGGTGAAACAGTTTTTGTGATTTCGTGTTTAAACAGTGAGTGAGTGCGTGTATGAATGACTGTCCTTTCGCTTTTATATAGATAGAAATTATGTTGTGTAAGGATTTATTTATTGGTTTATGTTTATTTTCTTCTGTTTTAGTAAATGGTTTCCTAGTGCTCCATTTGTATTTCTCATGAGTCTCATGTTAGGTTAACCAGGTTCCATCTATTTACTTTCCTCTCTATTGCAATTTATTAAATTTTTATCAACGGTTCATAACATGATAAGTCTGCCCATGAGTAGTCTTGCTGTTTGAAACCTGCTTCCAAAATTTTTTTCTTGCAATTACAAAATGAATCTGCAGCCTTCTGGTATTTTACGGTCCCATCCACGTATATAACGTTTCTCATGATTTTTCAGCCTAGTATTAATGGTGAAATTATGCTCTGTGCAGATTTCTGTCAAGCGTCTTTTTCATTTATTCTCTTTTCCCTTCATAAATTCACGTACTAATTGTGTTCCCTTCATTTCGCTACAACTGTATTCCAGTCTCCCATCACAATCAAATTTCCCTCTCCCTTAACTGTCCGAATAATTTATTTTATCTTAGAATATATTTTTCCAATCTCCACATCAGTAACTTAACTAGTTGGCAAATAAATGAGATGAATTGCTGTCTCTCTTGGCCACGCTAGCGTGTTGACAATGCCTTTGATAGTAGCTTACTCACATTAATTTTTTCTTATTCATTATTAGATGTTCCCCTACGTTACCTCCAACTGATTTTGTGTTTATAAGAGTGTAATAACTGACCAGAAGTCCAGTTCCACGTGCCACTATCGGTAAATTTAACCTATTCATTTTCCTTTTCAAATTTTCTAACCCACTTAGTAGTGCTCCAAACCGTAAAACGCCTATTTTATGTTTCCTGATAATGACAGACACTTGATGTCATCCAAAAGTAGGCCTACGTATCAGAGCGAATGCCCATAAGGCACGTGAAATGTTTTTTCTTGCTTTCTGGGTATGTCAGTAACACAAAGATTCCGGCCTCTGAGGCAGTAAAACAATGGAAGAGTTTTCTTATGCTCTATATTATCCTGATAAACTTATGTGCTTTGTGCACAGACGCTTAGTATTAGTCAGATTGCGATTCACGTTTTCTTCAGCTGTTGAATCTGGTGATGCACATTCACAACTGTCGATCTTCATCGTCACTGGTACATCCCGCTGAACCTGCTATCGGAACATTTGTTACTACGGGACACTATCTTAAACTGTTCTAAAATTTATATTTTAACTGGTACGAAGTCACATTTTTTTATTCTGAAGTCATTACGAATCAAAATACAAAGGAATTAAGTACGTCGATTGCCTGTTGGCAATGGAGTACATCAGTGGGGAAGTTCAGAATTTACTCCGGACCGGAAAAACAATCCGAGGCCCCTGGCAGTTGCGGTGACCGCTACGCCATTCGGACACAGCGGTCTCAATAGCTCGTACTACCTCAGCACTTGGGCTAATACAAAGACGACCGACGTAGAGACCCCTGTCCCCATTATCATCATCATCACGGTACTTTGCAGACTCCGTAAGAGTTCGAAAATCGCGTGTATCACCTTAAATAAGTGAATGTTTTGAGGCTCCTGGGTTCGAATCGCGGTGTGACTTACTGTTTTAATCTGCCAGGAGGTTTCATATCGCCGCACACCACTGCAGAGAGAAAATTTCATTCTTTCGAACATGTCCTTTAGGTGTGTTTCAACAGTCTGTCAAGCTTTGGTGACAAATGTCCTCGCATGACCTTGTGGTCAGCGGAACTGCCTAATAAACCGGAGACCCAGGTTCGAATCCTGGAACATGTTTTTAACTTTTAGCATAGGCAGTCATTGTCTTTAATTCCGTTGTGTGTTGATGGTTACACTCTGTCTGTCTTCTACACTTCGAATGTTTGTAAATCTATCGGGCCAAACTGCGTGGTCATCAGTCCGTAGCTTACAAACTACTTAAACTAAGGTAAACTAACCCAAGGACAACACACACACCCATGCCCCAGGGAGGACTGGAACCTCAGACGGTGAGCAACCGCGCGCTTCGCAACGAGACGCCTTAGACCGCTCGGCTACCCCACCGCGGCTTTCCACAGTTGTCTACTTCCATCGCAGTGCCAGCGGCTAGTAGTGTACGTCGCTGCCACGTACGACTACACGCACATTCCTGCTGACTTCCTTTCGCTAAAGGTCTCATACGCTACAGTGAGACTGTCTCAGTAATTACTGAACGCTGCCTACGCCTTCGTCTAAAGCCTATAAAATGGAGCCATATTTCATGGAAATACAATTTCCACCACATATTCACTTCGAGCGCGTCGAACGACAAGTTTCCAACAAAGTTTGATTTTGATTTTGTGATACTTTTAATTTGACAAATGTGTGGTGGGAGAAGTTATACGTTTTCTGCTTATTTCTGAATCGGAATATTAACTGAATGCCTCTCCGTGACGTGCGACGTTTATTTTCTAGTGTCTGGCACTGGAGTCAATGTCGTTCTCATTAAAGTTATCGCAGTAAATGAATTTACCACCTAATTCGCACACCGACGAGTCCCTTTTACTTATCCGTAGAAAGTTATTTTGTTGCAGAAATTAAAAACAGGTTTAGTTATTATATCCATCGCTACCGATAGATTGTATAATGGTAATACAACGATTTAGAAGCCTGACTTTAAGGCATATAAATGTCTCGATGGGAAGATATGGCGTTTGACTGCTAAAATCAATTGGAAATCAACTCATATTATCATTGACGAAATTTCGCAAAATTTGTGAATTAAGAAATGAAATAAATTGAGGTTGATGATATTTCAAAATAGCAGTACACAACGACTGAATGAAAAAGTGAAAAAAAAACCTCTATTAGACGTCGGATAATACTCGTAGATGATCTAAATAAATTGTTAGAAATCATATTTTAGCGAATAAGCAGTCTGATATGTTAGTGCAATACATTAAAATAACAAACGAACTAATGAGAGAAGAATTAGTCATGCACGCACTAATGCAACAAAGCAGACTACTATAAAGAAAAATCGACTGATCACGTACCTGGTATGCCACCACTAAGAATACCTGAATTAGTAACGTATTATAGCTCACGGGGCAAGAAAAGTGTCGAAAGACCAAATAATTGATGACTACTCTGGAACTAACTCTCTAATAGCAGAAGAAGAAACAAATTAAAATGTCAGAGTTTTTGAAACCCTCAGGTAAAAATTCTTGTCCATTACCAAACAGCACTGCCAATCAAGTTTCTCAAAAGACTCTACACAAAAATCAAATATTTTGTGGTGAAGACCTTAAATGAACCTTCTACTGACTGTTGCTATGGCAGAGCATGATGTACAAGCAAACCTCCGTTGGGAGGAAATTGAGACATTTAAACATACATGTCATTGATGCATCACAACTAAATATAACAAGTACAGAGCAATGGACAGAACAATGTAAGAATTTGTGATATATTCCAAGAGTAGTAGTCATTATTAAAAATTAGATATAGTTTTAACAATGCTAAAAATTCTCTGATTCAGTTGAAAACTTTGTTTCTTATAACTACCTGCTTCTTAATCACATTCTATAAGACTGGGCTTGAAGCAAAATTTATCTCACGGGATAAAACTGGAGAGGTGGGGAACACTGCAAAACTTCAAATTATTGAGGTGCGAGTATGTAAATCTCAACCTACAAATTATCGTAATGTGTGTTAAAGATTATTAGAAAACTACCTCCTGTGGTAGAACAAGCCAACAAGAGAAAGGCTATCTTCATAACAACGAATGAAAATAAACACAACGATATTCAATTAAAAATAACCATTATGAAGCAAAACTGTAATCACAGATCAGATTTTAGGACAGTATTTTTGCAGTCAAAGAGAAAATGAAATTAGATAAACGGAAATGAAAGAAACATCTGTAACGAACGGAAGAAACAATGTTTCAAAATATGATCTTGTATTTAAAAACAAAGAAGTTGTAGTGGGACGAAATATTATCCCTGCTACTGCCTTACGTCAGCTCAGTTTTACAGGTAGAAATCATAATTATTTATGTTGTTGTTAATAATTTTAAGCATAAAATTTTTTATTTTATGATTCTTAAAAGAAATATTGGTTGTTTCTTATGTTTCATGTGTGGTGACAACGGAGTAACGTAGGAGAACAGCATCTTCCTTAGTGAATCCAAAGCTAATATAGCTGGCCTCAAATATTCGCGGGTCGACAGCCACACGGCCAGAGAACATCCTGTTGGAGAACCTCGGTTGCCAACTCCTACAATAAAATAAATAAGGAAAAAATATACTAACATTGTAATGAATTCTGTTAGAAGGATCTGAGTTTGTGTTATGTACGATATGAATTTTTGACTTACGCTAATAAAGGGTGAAATTTTACTTCAAGTGTCGATGTGTGAAAACCAGTTATTTCACCTATTAAAAATAACGAATATTTACATACTGTGCTGAAACTGTATTTTGGAACTTATTACAGAATTTCTATGACTTGATAACTGTTTTAGGGACTCAACAACAATTTTATTAATTGTAAGACAGAGATTTCAAGGTTTTTTTATGAATCGATATATTTTACAACTGATCAATGCACAATATTTGTCGTTTACAAAACATTTGTCTGAATTTCTACAATTTATTTATTATTACTCTTATTTATTTATTTATTTTTTGAGAAACCTCTACGTGATAATATACCAGACTTCGAACTTTAAATTTCTTATGAACAGTTTTGTTTTGTCTTATATTACACAAGAACTTAGCAAGCAACATTTAGAGATTTTTTTTTCTTTCATTGGAAACTAAAACTTCAATTTTAATTCGAGTTTGTTGGAATGGCTAGAGTCGAAGTCCAACATGATCAAGCTGAAGAACTTTACTTTAGAATGGAATCGACAGTTCCAATAGAAAGTTCTTTCTAAACGTATATGTCTGGAGTGTAAAGTTGTACAGAAATTACAGTGGACTATTACTGTTTGGACAAAAACAGAATACAAGCCGCGAAACACGTACCGGTTTGCATTTTCGGTTAGCAGACAACATTATAATATGGATGATGACTAATGATGTTCGGATTCATCCAGGACATTAGTTTCATGTATTATGGAGCACCTGATGCGACTGTAAGTTTACGAAACCACTCGTATGCATACAATAATTCTGTTTACATCAGCTGTCTGCGAAATTTATCCATCATATTTGTCCAATAAACAAAAAAAAAAAAAAAAAAAAAAAAAAAAAAAAAAAAAAAAAAAAAAAAAAAAACGCATGAAAACATCTCGACAACCTTTTTTTATCGACGCCAACAAATGTTCCAACATTCGAAGTACCTTCTTATTGGTGCAGAAGAATTTTTGTCAAAATTTCGAACATCTGTTTCACTAGTGAACTGTGTTTTTCAGTCGATAAAAGTTTGAAATGCGTCTTCATTTTTATTGTGTCTTGGTACGTGCGGTATCGGAAGCCTTCGAGCGCGCTCACTTCAAACAGCGGGCTACTTGTACGCGGCGTACAAAGGACCACGTGAGGATTCAGCTAACGAGGGCCAAGCATTCTCCACTGTGTTCCACAGCCCTGAAAACTTTACAACAACGAACATGGCACTTGTCAGGCCCATTTGTGTCTCTTGACGGAATGCATATACAAGTCTAAATCTCGTGTCTTCGTAGTTTTTAACTTTGAAGTCTGCTAGCACATATACTATCGAGACACTGCAACAAACTGCGTACAAAAATATTACTACAGCCGGATCAACATGCTACAGTTAAGTGATTTATATCTAAAAATTCATCTATAGAGTAGAAGAACCTACCATTCAGAAATTCTTTTAATTTATTTTTAAATACTAGTTGGCTGTCAGGCTTTTGATGCTGTTTGGTAGGTGACCCAAGACTTTTGTGGCAGCATAGTTCACCCCTTTCTGTGCCAAGGCTAGATTTAACCTTGAATAGTGAAGATCATTTTTTTCTCTTACTGTTGTAGTTATGTACACTGCTATTGCTTTTGAATTCGGTGGCATTGGTAATAACAAATTTCGTAAGTAAATATATACTGTGAAGCTACTTTGAAGATCCCTAGCTCTTTAAATAAGTGTCTGCAGGATGATCTTGGATGGGCTCCAGCAATTATTCTGATTATTCTGTGTGTGTGTTGACTTAAGTGTAACTTATTTTAAGTAGTTTTTAAGCTTAGGGACCGATAACCATAGCAATTTGGTCCAACAGATTTATAAACATTTGAACATTTTTACACCATCACAAATGTAGCAGTACCTCCGAATGTTCTAGGATGGAAAAAGAAGTCGCCATTGGTAAAGAAACCGCCTACGAATTCAGAACAAGCGATGTGCGAGTGTTTTGGGAAAACGGATGATAAGTCACAAGTTTTAAATGCTTACGTTTCTGTGAGACCTTAACATTTCCCGGCGTACTGAATATTCAAACAACGTATTTTTCTGATAAATTCCTCTCTGCTTCATTTTAAATAATGCAAAGTTCCACGATCGCCTCTTGCTCTTCAAATATTAATAAGTCAGTACTGACCTCAGATTTGTTCCAAAATTCACATCTTTAGGATAACATATACAGACGTTCCATTTGTCAATAATTGAAAACTACTGAGAGAACAACGAAATTATATAGAACATTACGCGATAAACTACGTCTACACAGCAGAAGAAGAAAAAGGCGTTTTCATCGTCTTAAAAAAGATGAAATTTTTGTCCCCATAGCACTGTCATTTCGGAGAAAAAAAGTCTTTTTTGTTGCTCGGTAAATGCTTTAAAGAGAAGAATAAGATTCAAAATATCTCAGTCAACGTTCGTAAATCATCCGAGGCGTGTAAGTAAAATATATCCTTTACGTGCAACCAGTAGTTTATATAACATTTGGTAGCGCTTTAACCCTGTAGTTACGAAGTTATTAGTAGTGTGAAATACCTCGTTTCCTCTTCCTTTTTGAATAATCATCTACTCGTTTCCTATCATTCTTTTTTAAGATAATCTTCATGCGGAAAGGCGGGCAGTGCTTGTCTCCAGGTAACCAACTGTCCTAACATTAAGTAATTACTACATTTTCTAATGTACATTCCATCACCAAGTTCTAAATGAAAAAAAAGTTACGTAAAATATTGCGCTTCCTCATAATTACAGCAGTAACAGCCACTTGGTGCTGGTATTAATGAAAGCAATCTCAAGAGTATACTCGCTAAACTAATCTGCGCACAACTTTGAAAAAAACTGTCGAAATTGTGATTTATGTAACAAAATTGTTAACTATACAAGCAATATTATATTCTGGATGTAACAGAAATTTTTGTCAGGGTAACATTCGAGTTCTCTCACTGCCAAGAAGGTAGACTTGTCGCCCATCGGAAATATGTGGGATACGATGAAACGACGGTGCAGCGGTGTTACTGAATGGCAGCCACGGAAGATGAACTTTGGAGCCATGTGAATACAGCTGGCATGAGTATACCGCAGTATGCCATTCACCCCTTAAACGCTTCGAAATCATCATCATGGAAGAAGTAATCAGGTCCCATGATGGAAGCTGTACTGTCAAGAAGGCAACAGTACACATGCTAAACCGAGATCATTGGAGTGGTAATCCTTTCTTCTTAAAATACTAATAAACATGTCCCGTGAATATGAATTTCCTATTTCTAGTCGTTAAAGGTCTCTTTTTCTTTTCTGAACATGAGTGTGTAAATGAGCGTACAAAAAACTGAAGCACCCAGAAATACCGAAGTATAAGACATGGATCATCATTGGTTAGGATGGTACTGTATAGTATTTCAGTGACAATATGAGCCCACTTATCAGTAAGGTGTTACACTTCCTATGGCCTAGTTGCATGTACTGATTCCTTTGGAAAGAGAGCCGCAAAGCTATTGTATGTTCTCTAAAAGCAAGCTGATATATAACCGATGTAAATGGTATCTGATAACCTTGATACAGACAATGGCCCAGTCACGAGAGCCGAGCTAGTTACATGCATCTTATATTGGGGATGACTTGTACGGATTTTGCTGACATCGGACGATCTCAACATCTCACAGACATTCATAGTGACACATGCCAAGGATATATGAGTAGTGTTCTGCTGAATGTGGCTTTAAGTGTCGGGATATGAACATTTGGGTTAGGCAGCCTATTGGATTCTTTTTACATTAGTTACACGACTTGCGTGTCCATGATGGTGAATGTGATGATGAGCACAAACACGCAACACCCAGTACCCTGCCGGAAATCGAACCTGAACTCGTTGCATGGCGGTCAGCGACCCTGTCAATGACCTATCGCAGTGTAGAGTCTTCTGTTGAAAATTGCATTCCCTTTAGCTACATGCAAGAGCTTAGCACATGTTACGTGCACAATGTATTTAGTTTGGTCCTAGAGCCAAGTAGAGCCGGTGGCTTGAGGGTGGAGTTGCAACGAATATTCGGCTATTATTCGGTATTCGACTACTTTTATTCTATTCGGCCAAATAAATATCTCAATAGTATTCGGCCGAATACCGAATGCATAAATAAGATTTTTTTTGGTAATCTCATAATTGATAAAATATTGATTTATTTTATAATAACATTGTATTTTTCTTGAAATCATTAAATCAGTCAAAGGTACATAATCAACTTCTGAATTATCAGAAAACTAGGTATGAAATGAAATAATAAAAGTGTATGCTATGGCATATTACGGCTGTTACTGCAAAGCAGATGACGATCCACTTTGGTTATGTAAATGCCAATGTTCTTTTTCTTATAATACACTTTCACAGGTAACTATTTTATTGAAAATAGGAGAACACGAAAAAAAAGATTCTGAAGTGGATGACATAGTTCATCGAAACCGGTAAAAATGGAAAGAAACAACAAATAAACTGGCTGAAGTGTGCTTTTCTATAAAAATCTATGCATTAAATTGTTATAATTAAAATTTATAACGAATATTGTGTTGCAAAAAATACTTTTTTTCCGACATCCCGGTATGAGATACATTTGTTTCTGCAACTACCTCTTCGGATCAATCCATAAAAGATGAGTGAACAGTTTGGTGTAGACTTCTTCGGTTCTTATCCTCTTGGTCTTAGTAGGGGATGTTTCCGCTATATCTCCGCTGCTTGTTACCCTGCTGTGTAGACTACCGATCAAAACGAATTGTCCTTCACTTTGTAGTTGACTAATGAAAACATTCATTTTAAAGCGTAACTATAAAGGGGTAGCTACCAAAAAGATTTTACTTTTTGTGATGTCTTCAAGTCGATCTTGCAACCCCTATTGTATGGCAAGTCTCACCTGACTTAATTTGAACTTAAGATCTGATGTGCTCGTTTCTTCACATTAATGTATAATTATTCGGAATAATTTCAGAAATGCAAGTGTATCCTGAGCTTTTAATTCTTGTTAGCATCTCCAATAGTTGTAACAATTTCTAAAATTGCTCTAAAACCTCCCATTGTGCAGCTGTTAGATTGGCAATGTCGCAGTCCGTGAGATAGAGTGAAATGCCCCATTTTGTTCCATTACCCTTGAAATCATATGATAGGTACAATTCTATCACGTACTGACATCTTGCACCAATTCATTCTTAGAGATGTTTTCGTATAGAATGGACTTTTTCTTGTGCGGTGGGAGAATGATTAAAATGTGTTATGATTTTTCTACTTGCTGCTATCATTTGAACTACATTTGACTGAGCGTTCAGACAATCATTAACAATTAATATAAGAGTGTGAATGAAGCAACGCACAGATGCCAACTCTGCATCATTAACAGTTTGCAGCGGTTGAATAGCTGTGCGCACTGAGACGCCGTGCTGCGGTGTGCGTGGTCGTTCGCCGTGGAGTTTCGAGTCCTCCCTCGGGCATGGATGTTTGTGTTGTAATGAGGTTAGTTTAACTTAGTTTACGTAGTTTGTAAGGTAGGGACTAATAACCAGATAGATTTACAAACATCTGAACATTTGATTTAACAGGTTTTTCGATCTTCCGTCCATTGTCATGAATAACGCCATGGAATTTTGCCATTTGGATGTCCCATGACCTTCCAGTTTCTTGTAAATTAATCGCTATGTTTTGTGCCTTGTGTTGCCCGACAAAATCCTTGATGTTCAATGCCATATGTTTGCCACTGAATTCACGATCAATAAAATGTGTAGTGAAACTTAAAAAACTGTTTTGATTATGCAAAAACGTCCTCATGTCGCATGCCACGGAAATTTAATCTTCGCAAGCCATGTTTCTATTGTTTCAACCACCTTATGATATACTTTGTGAATTATTTTGTCTGAGAAGTAAAGACGGCTTGGTATTTTCTACCGTGGCAAAGCGCTATTGATCAGTCTTCTAAAACCAGGCCTTTCTACATTTACTGCCTCATTGTTAAGCGCTTTCATTTCAGCAATTGAGAAATAGTATTTTTTAACCTTAGAATCATTAAAATACCATAATTTTTGTAATTCAGTTCAAGGCTCAATAGCTTCTTTGAAAGCGATGATTTACTTACATCTTTTTGCCCTTCACGAAGCGTAGTGTGCAACATTCAATGTTCGTTGCTGTGTCTGTTTATCAAATGATTTATCATTCCTTATGTAGTAGCCTTCTTACCAGCATCACCAGGAGAAAATTTTATGTCGCACAATTTGCACACAACAAATATTGGATTATTTTCATTATCTTCCATATGGACTCCTTTTTAGAAGCCATAGTGGATTATTTTACCGTATTAGTTCTACACAATTTCACTTAACAAATAAAAACGTAGAGCGCAACGAGCTGCGCTTACCGTCAGTACCAAACACTAAACTTGTCAACGAGACTCGCAACAGTGCGGCACAGTGACTGGAGAATAGCTGCATCCTTGTCGCAACACAGGAATTGTCAGAATAGTGTAGCTGTTAATTTTATGTCAGACGAGCTGCAGATTTAATGGCGATTTCTAATTTCAATCGTATTGTTACCACTGAGTTATGAAAGCCAGTGCCGAAACATTCCTGCAAATTTAGTGAAAGTTATTGCATGTAATAAAGCGTGTTCTGTATGTAAATGCTTTATTAGCATCAGTCAGTCATATTTAACACCTTTCTAGCAGTAAATAGATAAAGTTTATCATCTACTTAACAAAACGTATTAACAAACCATTGTCATTGCCGCGGCTGAGCAACCGAGGGCATTGAGGCACTATGCTACGATGAGCGAGGCCGCTCCCCGTCTGGAATTCGATTCCCCCCTAGGGAATGACTGTTTGTGTCGTCTTTAGTATAAGGTAGTCCATAAGTAGTTTGTAAGTTTGGGGACTGATGACCCAGCGGTTAAGTCCCTTAAGCTTCACACATTTAAACATTTTGATACCATTGATATTGAAGAAACGACAGCAAGGCAGAATTTGTCGCGGATTTATCCGAAAATAATTTCGTCACCGTAAGGTACATACTTTTGAACACACGAGCGTCGATACGAGTTTTCACGCCACACCCCATCCGAATAATTTCGTCTAATATTCGGCAATTCGGCTAGAAAACCCACTTGAGATGTTAAAAATGTTCAAATGCTTGTAGAGCTTATGGGACTTAACTACTGGGTCATCAGTCCCTAAACTTACAAACTACTTATGAACTATCTAATACTAAGGACGACACAAATATCCATGCCAGAAGGGGAGGTGAATAATGACTCGAGGCCCCATCCTAAAGTGAGATGTATGTCATCATTGGCGCATAGGTGTCGATAGACAGTTGCAGGGCCCACCGTGAAAGGTTAATTGGAAAACAGAACAGAAATTGTGGGATACACGTGTGTTAGCGGTGACTGCCGATGAATCAAAAGCTAATTCCTGAAGGAACAATTGCGATTTGAAGTCAATCTGAAAACAAAATGGTGATCTGGGCCAAATATTACAGTCTAACACATACTGTCCCGACACTCACTGCTGTAAAAGTTGTTACCAACTGACAGTTGCTGCGACACTAGCGCTCCTAGCGGTGGGCAAGCTGCCGAAGTGATCTTTGTTTATAATCGCTTTTGTACGTAATTAACGAAATATTTACTATAATTTTTGCGTTACAAGCATTATTAAAATATCGCGAGACAAACATAATACGAGAATTAACATAAAAACAGCCTAATTTAAATGATTCAAAGGTAAAAAGAACACCACCATCATGAACAAATACTTACGAATATGTGTATATTTGCAGCTTATTTCGCTGAAAGTAAGTTGCATATAAACATAATGGTATAATAAATTTGTCTTATGGTCTGTTCTTACTATGACAGCCAGTTTTTGACGCCTATCAATTCGGTACGGAGTCTAATGATTCTCACATTTTTACACGTCACTCGTCTTTCTTCTACGTGCATATTCTTTTACGTGTAATTACTTTAGATTTAAAAAAAGGTATGTTTTGATGATTCTTGCCGTTTCAGATGGTTTAGATGTAGCAACAGTTGTCGAATTGGGTTCTTCTTTGTTGGAAACCAGTTTGGTTGCTCTTATCGTTATATTGCCATGCCTGTGACGTTTTTCCTTCAGCTACAACTGTGATGGTTGATTTGGTATGTTAAATGCCCTATTTATTGTATTCTATATACGTTTCCTATGTTCCAACCTCACCGATTTCAAAAAATAAAATTGTTCAAATGTTTGTATAGTCTATGGGACTTAACTACGGGGTCATCAGTCCCTAAACTACTTACGAACTAGGACGGCACAAATATTCATGCCCAAAGGGGGATTCGAAACCCCGTCCGTAGTGGCCGTGCAGACCGTGACTGGACTCACCGATTTTATTGGAATTTTAATGAAGAATACTTAACGTTCCTGCGTAGAAATTGACGTCTCTCTGCCAAAGGGCATGTCTCCTGATATTTTCTAGGCATTTTTATTTTTAATATAAAATGAAACTACTCATTTAAAGCCTATATGTTACAGGATGATTGTAAATTAACTGTCCTGTAATGTAACGTTTCGTACCTTATCAGGGATCTTATGAAAGTTAAAAAAGACAAATGGGGAGCTATTTTTAAATTATTACATATTTATAAGGCACTACATATGTTCCGGAATGTAAAAAGTATGCTGAAGTCAATCTAAACGATACTATTCGCACTCATCAACTACCGTATTCAGAAACGTTGCTTGCCGGCCGCTTGGAGCGCTGCTATCGCATAGTATAACAAAAATCTGTGGGAGTGTCGTGACTGTATAGGTTAGACTGTGCAACTATGGGCCGAGGCAGAGCTCCAGAAATCCACAGGTCAGGATGCCATAGATTGGATCGACGTAAAAGGGCGACGTAGAAGGAGGGCTAGCATTTGTCTCGTGAGCTTCCAACGCGCACTCGCAGTGCCCCAAGTCAGTCGATGTACGTTGGAATCATCACTGTTAACATAAGCAGTTGAGTGGAATGTAACCGTTGACAATTAGGGAATTTTTCGTTCACTAGTATGTACCACGATGTCCGTAGTTCTGTCGGCAGGAAAGGTGAATGAATCGCCCCCCCCCCCCCCCCCACAACAACTCCGTTTTCGAGCAGACATTCGCGTGTCGCCGTTCTGTCATGTTAGTTCGAGTCTGTCTTTTTAAATGTTGTACTAGTCCTTAGCGATGGCATCTAGTGTTGTCGGTAGGTCAATGTATGAAAAGATTATGGGACGTAACTGCGGGGTCATCAGTCCTCGGTAGATCAGTCAGCAAGTAACTGTCTTCTACAAAGTAGATCTTGATTATTCGAACCACCGACTATATGGTTGTGAGGCCAGAACGCTACCACCTGAGCTACACCGACAAGTGTTATTTTTGAGCGGTAGCTCTTGCAAGCGACACGCCGACTGGATCACGCCTTATGCCGTCCTCTCAGGGGACGTGGAAACGCACGTGGAGGAGGAAGTGGTGACGTCGCAGCGTGGAATTCCACGTTCCTCTACCCTGCGAAGCGTGGAATGAGGGATCCGGCATGTTCGTGGAGTGAAACGTGGCTAATGAGAAACGACCTGGTTTTCTTGTGACAAGCAAAACTTTTGAGCCGCCATATTGAAACGGAACTCCGTATTTCGTGCCGTCTTTCGTTGTAGCATACGATGTATGAATATAATCTTTTTTAAAGTGTCAGAAAATTGCGGAACTTTTGGAAACTCATCATTTTAGGTGTGATTTGTTACAATAAATTACCGGAAACTAAATATTCATTGCATTAAAGGTTATCGTATTTAACGTATGTCACTTTTATAATTTGTATACCGTGAAAGAATATCATTCCTTTGCTACGGTATAACGCCGTTGTATCGAAGGAGCGCTTTTGTGATACTACGTTATACACAGATAATATATTACAATATGTTTTACATGTTTAATATATCTCAATACACGACGACTGGCAGTAGTTCAGAAGTAGCGTAGTTGTTGGCTGCCGTCAAAAGACGTAAGGTTATTACCGGTTCGTGTCTGCATACTTCCGAAGTATTTTTCCTTTTTTGTTTCCTTACAATTTGTGGTTCTTTCTCGTTAGTTTAAGTATAATATCCGATTTTCAAAATGTTCAAATGTTTGTATAGTCTATGGGACTTAACTACTTATCAACTACTTACGAACTAGGACGGCACAAATATCCATGCCCGAGGGGGGATTCGAACCCCCGACCGTAGTAGCCGTGCAGACCGTGACTGGAGCGCCTCAGTTCCCTCGTCCACCTCGGCCGGCATCCGATTTTCGTTGTTATTTCTTTTTAAGACGACGGATTAGAGCGATGGTTAGGGTCACAAGCTACGGAGGAAAAGAGATGTAAATAACAGGTTTGCATCTACACTCTCCCAGATAAATCTAACGATCTTTTTTAATTAAGGTTTTTGTAACTTATTCGTTAATGTGATAAAATCATTATATCTGGTATTCGACGTAATTTATTAGAAACATGAACGAAATCTGTCTACGAGAGAATTTGTTGAGTTTTTCGTGCTACTACACAGGAAACAATAAATTTCAAGACACTACCATACGTCACTCGGTTTTCCGCACGGTATTTTAATTCAAATTCAAATGTTCAAATGTTTGTTAAGCTTATGGGACTTAACTACGGGGTCATCAGTCCCTAAACTTACAAACTACTTATGAACTACTTACGAACTAGGACGGCACTAATATCCATGCCCGAGGGGGGATTCGAACCCCCGACCGTAGTGGCCGTGCTGACCGTGACTGAAGCGCCTCAGTCACCTCGGCCACCGCGACCGGCTATTTTAATTCTGTTGCAGTTCAGTACAGTGTTGGAATAGATCATTTTCTTAGTACCAAGAGAACATGGCTAGCGCGGAGTTACGGAAGCAGATGCAGTGACGGTTGAACAGTGTTTATGTACAATACTGAAAGCAAAAATTACTACATCAAACATTGTCGAGCTGAGACGTTGACCCGTGTGTGAACAAGTAAAATGTATCAGGCAGAAGCTATTATGTTCGAAAGAATGCCAAAGTAAACATTTGACTATGCAGAAAATGTACAATGTAAAAAATGCGAATATACGAGCAAGAGAATTGGAGCTGGTGCAGATGATGTATTTCACCGTTGCCAATTTTTTTTAATCATGTTTTTGCCAAACGTGACTTGGTCATAATTTCTGTTATCATTCTTAACTGCTTTCAGATAAAAGTACCGTATTTTTGTTTCTTCAAAGGCCCGCTCGGTGAGCCGTGTGGTCTAACGCACCGCATGCCGAGACCACTGATGGGGTTAGACCCATACAATCATGTTTGAAGGACAGAGGGCAGCACTGTGTACTACGTCACAGGGAGGCGAAGATGCATTTGGTACCGAAGAAAGTAGTTCAAAGTTATGGTTGGCGGAGTAAAACAAGCTACGCAGAACAGCTTCGAGTTACATGCAGTGCTTAAAGTGTGAATAACTTCTGTTGTAAGTGGTCATTTTCAATTGTGTTTGATGGAGGATGTTAAGGAAGGTATGGAGAATATTTTTATATGTTATGCGCTCATAATTTATGCTCAGTATGTGGTAAAATTCACGTCAAAACATAACCTCATAACGTCCTCCCTTCACATGTAGATCTATCTTAAATGATCGAAAAAGTTATGATCGCCGGAGATCCTGCAATGTACGATAGTGTAATAACTAGCGTAGGATGTCTTGTGTCGAAATGTACAAGAATTGTCTGCGACTTTTTCCGATTCTCGTTGCATTGCATTGTTTATTGAGACCGTGAGCGGCGTGCCAGCTAGCACGAAATGGAAAGGATCCGCAACGAATACCGTACATCTGGTATGGACTTTGAGAGTTAATGGAACACAGTGGTCGATTATCACTCGCCGATTATGTAACTTTCAAGTTGTTCGTAAAGTAATGGATCACACAGAAAAAGACAATATTGACCCATGTGATCATTTCGACAACCTACATATATTTAAATGTTTATCTTTAGTATTAAATTGCATTAACTTGCCCTCCAGAGTCGAGTGGCGACCAATTAGAGAGCTTCCACAAGTTCCTAACACTAAACGTGTAGACCAGATGTGGTTCAAATTCAAACAAGTGGTTTCGACAGCAATTTATAGCTTTATATCAAAAAAATTAATAAAAGAAGGAGGAGATCCCCCTTGGTACACAGAACAGGTTGTGACACTGATGCAAAAGCACCGGAAAAGGCATGCTATATTTAAAAGAACACAAAATCTCCAGGAATGGCGATCCTACACAGAGGCTCAAAATTTTGCGAGGACTTCACTGCGAGATGCGTACAATACTTATCTCAACGAAACTCTTTCTCGAAATTTGACTGAAAACCCTAAAAGATTTTGGTCGTATGTTAAATATACTAGGGGAAAAACACAAACAATACCCTCACTACGCGATAGTAATGGCGATCCTACCAATGATAGCGCTACTAAAGCAGATTTACTGAACATAGCTTTTAGTAACTCATTCACTAAAGAAGACGAAACCAGTATTCCAGATTTCGAATTAAAGAGGCCATAATGAGTAACGTAGAAGTAGATATCATCGTAGAAGTGAAGCAACTAACATCACTTATGAAGAACAAGTCCTCTGGTCCGGACTGTATACCTGTTAGATTTGTATGTGATATGAAGCAATAGAACCTTACTTAACAGCCATATACAACCGCTCTCTCAATGAAGCATCTGCACCAAAATATTGGAAAGTTGCACAGGTCACACGTATATTCATGAAAGACAGTATGAGTAAACCATTAAACTACAGGTCTATTTCATTGACTACAATTCGCAGCAGGGTTTTGGAACATATTCTGTATTCAAATATTATGAATTGTCTCGAACAGAATGAGCTATTGGCCCAAGATCAACATGGATTTAGAAAATATTGTTCATGCGAAACACAACTAGCTCTTTACCCGCACGAAGTGATGTGTGCTATCGACAAGGGTTCGCAAATTGATGCCGTATTCCTTGATTTCCAGAAGGCTTTTGAGACCGTACCTCACAAACGGCTTTTAATCAAATTGCGTGGTTACGGTATATCGCCCCAAATTTGCGACTGGAAAGGGGATTAACTCTCAGAGAGGACACAGTTCGTAGTAATTGATGGTAAGGCATCGACTAAAACAGGGGTGATATCGGGCGTTCCACAGGGTACTGTTATTGGTCCTTTGTTGTTCCTTATTTACATAAACGATTTAGGGGAAAATCTAAGTAGCTCTCTTAGGTTGTTTGCAGATGACGCCGTCATTTACCGTCTAGTAGAATCATCTGAATATCAAAGCCAACTGCAGAACGATTTGAATAATATAGCCTATCAGTATGGTGTAAAAATTGGCAGTTGACTGTAAATAATGAGAAGTGTGAAGTCGTGACCATGAATACGAAAAGAAATCCGTTAAACTTTGTTTACAAAATTCCTTGGAATTACAATTACTTCAGACTTAAATTGGAAGGAACACGTAGCGGATGTCCTGGGAAAGCCGAACCAGAGACTGCGTTTTATTGGCAGAAGATGCAACCGAACTACTAAGGAAACTACATACACTATGCCTGTCCGTCCATTTTTGTTGTATTGCTGCCCACTGTGGGATCCTTATCAGGTGGGTTTGACGGAGGACATCGAAAGAATTCAAAGAAGGGCTGCTCGTTTTCTATTGTCACGATACAGGGGAGGCAGCGTTACGAAAATGATACAGGATCTGGGATGGGAACCATTACAACAACGGCGCTTATCACTGCGGCGTGATCCACTTACGTAACTCCAATCGCCAAGATTCTCCTCCGAATGCGAAAATATATTGTTGACTACCACTTACATAGCTAGAAATGACCATCATAATAAAATACGAGAAATCAGAGCTCTAACGGAGAGATCCAGATGTTCTTTCTTCCCGCGCTTTTCGAGAATGGAATGGGAGATAAATAGTATAAAGGTGGTTCGATGAACCCTGTGCCAGGCACTTAAATATGATTTGCAGAGTATTCCATGTAGATGTAGATAAATTAGTATCTACTCGGAAGGAAATCTATATCATGATAAAAAACGACCGGGAATCAGATTTTGGATTCGCAGCTCACGGTTTTGGAAGAATAAATTGGCTGAAAAAGATAAGATGTATTTCACCAACTACTGGTGTCTTCGGATCCAGTCCATGCGAGCTTGAGCAGGATGCAGCCTAAGCTAGGGAAACATAATCTCAGATCTTAGAACTTTAATTGCCTCCATATGAGTCTTGAAATCAGTGTACTTTTGCTTTGTCTGACAACATTATGAATCAACCTCAGACAACGATATAGATTAATTTTGTAACGACAACCTTTCGATGTTGTCTTGTTATTGTAAAAGTGTTTTCAATGTAATTAATCGTATATTTGTAATCAGCGAGCACAAAAATCGTTATTTTACACTAAAATGTAATACGTTTTTATTAAATAGCTCGGGTATATTCGACCCGTCTTTTGTAATTTGTGACTTTTGCCCTCAAAAATCGATTTCAGAACCCCAAAAACCTATATATACAAATTAAGAATAATATTTGAAAATTTTTCAACTTTTGCCCACCTTTTCGACCGTTTCGGATCACTATGCGCCGGTTCGAATTCGCCCGGCGGATGAACGAAGGTGGTCGGAGTGCCGGACAGCCTGAATGTGGTTTTCGGATGCTTTTCCACATCCCCCTAGATGAATACCAGGCTGGTACCCAACTCCCGCCTCAGTTACAAGATTTGCATATATTTCGTAACACTTTTCACTGTCACACCTATAACACTATTCGCAGACATTTGGGGTAGCCGCGGAGGAGTAGCCGAGCGATCTAAGGCGCCTCGCTGCGAAGCGCGCGTTGCTCGCCGTCGGAGGTTCGAGTCCTCTCTGGGGCATGTGTGTGTGTGTGTGTGTGTGTGTGTGTGTGTGTGTGTGTGTGTGTGTGTGTGTTGCCGTTAGGTTAGTTTAGTTTAAATAGTTTGTAAGCTCCGGACTGATTACCACGTAGGTTGGTCCGATAGATTTACAACCATTTGAACAGTTGGGTACACATTTCCACCCAGGAGGCATAGGGTGGCGACAGGAAGAGCGTCCGTTCACCCTTCAACTATTAACACGCCAAATCTGATTAACAAAGCCGACCCTCCACGTGCGGGAACATGGCTCAAGAGAAAGAAAGAAGAAGAATTTTTGTTTCGTGAAATAATAATAACTAGTTGATCCGTGCGAATAATTCACACTCTATCCTGGTCAGTCAGAGATGGGTAAGATAGTAATAGAGAAACGGTAATTGCAAGTAAATATGTATAAAAGATAATAAACTTTCATTAACAGTATCAAATATTACTTTCATTGTAACAAAATTTATATACTTAAATACAATATGATTAATTTTGAAAGATAAAAAGTCTGATATTGACTTTTCGTGTTTATTTTATTTTTTTAATCTTTTTTATTTTACAAAACTTAATTGAAAACAATGTTTGTAGTTGAAAAGTAATCATCGTTTACTTTTTGGCTCTATGTCTCTCTAGTACAAACACAAATAACACTGAACGAGGGATCTCGCGAAAACGCCATGCGAAAAAACAGGTTCTGGTGAATATAAACCTGCCCTTCGAAGCATTTGTACTTGACCATAGCGAAGCCTAATTTTATGGGGAATTGTCTTATCATTTGGAAAGGCATGGTTGGCACATAAGGTGTGAGGTTAATGCGGGGTATCAGCACAGTTTTATCAGAATCAATGAATTTAGCAATGGTGGTATACTCGCATAAGTGAGTTGCCACTAATCTTGCACCATTAATTAATCCCTTATTAACGTTAAGACTTCTATTTAACTGGGTGAAACCGTAAATACTTGTCCCATTTACTATCGTTTGCTAGGTATCACCTTATATTGTAAGAACAGTACTTTTTTTTTTCAAAATATGTTTTTTTAATGAAAACAATAACTTTAAAATACGGTATATGTGTATTTTTCGTTATTAGTGGAGAACGAAACCTCTAAAATGATACCTTAATCATTAGTTTTGGAAAAGTAATACAGGAGATATGGCGTAACCACAAAAAAACCCATGAGAAATATATATGATAACAATACAAGTTCTGGAAGAGTATTGTACGCCACGTGCAAGCATAAGAAAGCTACAATTTCAGGTTTTTTTCTTTCGAAGATCGCAACAGAGATACCTTGTGATTTTAGAGACATCCATCTTTGTAAAGACAATGATCTTCGCGGAGGGCCGCATCTGGCGCTGGAGACCGCTGCGGTCGCAAATTGACGATGAGCAGCACGTTCCGTGGGATGTAGCAAGTCGTTTCAGAGCATGCAGTAGCTTGATACACAGCATGTCCGGCGTGATCCACGTTGGTACAACACATCCCGTGTGAGGACTGCCTTATGCCGTCCTCTCACGGGACGTGGAAGTGCACGTGGAAGAGGACGTGGTGCCGTTGCGGCGTGGGATTCCACGTTCCACTGCCCTGCAAAGCGTGGAATGAAGGATCCACTGTGTTATATTTTTGCTTCGTGGAGTGGAACGAGACAAGCAGAAGTTTTGAGCCGCCATATTACAAACGGAACTCCATATTTAGGGCCTTCTTTCGTTTTAGCTAGCGAACGATGTATAAGCATAATCTTTTTAAAGCGCCAGAAAACTGGAGAACGTTTGAAAACGCACCATTTTAAGAATGATTTTTTTACAATAAATTACCGGAAACTATATATTCATAGCTTTAAAGGATATCGTATTTAAACGTTAGTCAGTGTTATAATTTGTATACCGTGAAAGTATTCGTTCCTATACTACGCTTTAACGCCATTCTATCAAAGGAGAGTCTTTGTGCTACTTTGTCATAAATGAATATGATATTACTTTTGTGTCCCAGCCTCGTCGCCGCTTTTGTGTCTCGTTTCCGTCGTAGGTGTCGGTGGCCGAGCAGAAAGAGACCGACACAGGAATAAGGAAGCACGCCTGTGCAGGTACGGGAGGTGAGCAGCCAGTGGGACAGCAGAAACTACAAACACTAGAGTAAATTAGAACGAGGTATATATTGCACAGAATTTATACAATACTTAAGTTTTACATAGCTCAGTACTGCAGAATGCTGATACATAGTTGAGCTAGAGGCCTGCCTAGTGCCTATTCGATAGCCAAGTCTTCACTGGTGCCTAACTGATTACAAAGTCCTATCTCAGTCCCAAGTGAACGATGTCGTTCAGTGGTGGCCACGAGCGGAGTTGCAGCAGAGGGCGCTCGTTGTAAGAACGCCGCGCCGTGCGTGCATGGCGGCGCGCGGCGAAAGTAGGTGGCGCGCACTTTGAACTTGTGCGACACCACAATTACAACATGTTTTAGGTGCACAGTATACCACAAATACAGCGCATTATTTTCTGGGGAGAAATAGCGCATTTAGTAGCGCGGTGAGCTGCGGAGCAGAAGGTGGGATTAACTCTGGTTCGCGACTCCGTACTTCTAGAAAGTTTCTATTTTTTTTCCTTTTTTGTTTCCTTAATGTTTCTGGATCTTTTTTAATTAATTTAAGTGTAATATCCGATTTTAGTTGTTATTTCTTTTTAAGACGATGGATTAGCGTGGCAGTTAGCGTTACGAGTTATGGAAGAAGACAGATGTATATAACAGGTTTGCACCCACACTCTCGGAGATACTTTTTAATGATTTGGTTTAATTACGGTTTATGTAATTTATTTGTTAATTTAATACAATTATAATAACCAGTATTCGACGTTATTTACTATAAACATGTACGAACTGTGCCCACGAGAGTACTTGTTGAGTATTTCGTGCAAGGGCACAGGTTCCAATAAATTTCGAGACAGTATGCCAAGCCATTCGGTTTTGGCCACGGTGTTTGAATTCTGTTGCAGTTCAGTACAGTGCTGGACTAGTTCAGTATCATAGTGCAGAAAGAGTTTGATTCTGGAAGCAGATGAAGTAAAGGAACAAAAGTGTTTACGTACAATACTAAAAGCAACAATTATCACAACGAACATTGTCGAACTGAGGCGTTGTCCCGCGTCTATGAACAAGTAGGCTGTGTCAGGCAGAACGTATTATCTTCGAAGGAATGCCAAAGTAAACATTTGGACATGCAGAATATGAACATCGTGAAAAATAGCAATATAAGAGAGCAAGACAAGTGGAGATGGCGCAGATGAAGGATTTCACCGTTTACAGATTTTTTTATGATATTTTGACAAAAGTGATTTGGTCGTATATTTTGTTCTCATTATCAAACGCTTTCAGTTAATGTACCGTCTTTGTGTTTCCTGAAGAAAAGTAATTACAATTTCTGGAGGATTTTTGCATGCAACGTGCATGCATAAGAAATCTAGAGTATTTCGTTTCTTTCCGGCGTTCGCTAACAGATACCGTGTAATTTTACGCACATCCATCTTTGTAAAGACAATGATCTACACACGCCAGCCCGCAACTGGCGCTGGAAAGCGCTGCGGTCGCAAATCACGATGAGCAGCACGTTGTGTTCCGTGGGATGTAGCGGGTCGCTTCAGAGCGTGCTGTAGCTAGGCAGACAGCACATCAGGCGTGCGCCACGTTGGGAGAACACGTACCGTTTGAGAACGGCTTTATGCCGCCCTGTCACGGGACGTGGAAACGCACGTGGAGGAGAACGTGCCGGCCGCGGTGGCCGAGGGGACTGAGGCGCTTCAGTCACGGTCTGCACGGCCACTACGGTCGGTGGTTCGAATCCCCCCTCCGGCATGGATATTTGTGCCGTCCTAGTTCGTAAGTAGTTCATAAGTAGTTTGTAAGTTTAGGGACTGATGACCCCGTAGTTAAGTCCCATAAGATTTACAAACATTTGAACATTTTGAGAAGAACGTGGTGCCGTTGCAGCGAGGAATTCCACGTTCCACTGCCCTGCGAAGCGTGGAATGAAGGAACCAGCATGAGAGATTTTTGCTTCGTGGAGTGGAACGTGGCCAATGAAAAGCGACCTGGTTTTCACGTGACAAGCAGAACTTTTGATCAGCCATATTACTAACGGAACTCTGTATTTCGTGCCTTCTTTCGTTGTAGCGTACGTTGTATGAGTATAATATTTTTGAAAGCGTCAGAATATTGAAGAAATTTTGGAAAGGCGTCATTTTAGATATGATTTGTTACTATAAATTACCGGAAACACGATTATCACAGCTTTAAAAGTTCTCGTATTTAACGTGTGTCAGTGTTGTTATTTGTACAATCTGAAAGAAAATCGTTCCTTTGCTACGATAATACGCACTATATCAAAGAAGTGTCTGTGTGATGCTTTGTCACACATAAATAACATATTGCAACATGTTTTAGAAGCGTAGTATATCTGAATTCAGAACCACCGGCCCGACAGTAGGAATAGCATAGTTGGTAGCCTTGTGGATCGTGATGCAGGTACGATCGGCGGAATAGGTTCGATTCTGTGCACGAGCGAAATGTTTATATTTTTTCCTTCTTTGTTTCCTTAACTTTTCTGGTTCTTTCTTATAATTAAAGTATAACATCCGATATTCGTGCTCTTTTTAAGACTACTTATTACTATAGTGGTTAGCGTCACGAGCTACAGAGGAAAAAAATGTAAATAGCAGGTTTGTATCTTCATTCTCCCAGATATTTTTAACTATTTATTTAATTATGGTTATTGCCACTTATTTGTTAATTTTAATACAATTATAACATTCGGTATTCGACATTATTTATTACAAACAAAAACGAACCTTGTCCACGAGAGAATTTGTTGAGTTTTTCGTTCTCGGCCACAGGAAGAAATAAAATTCAAGGCAGTACTCTACGTCACTCAGTTTTCCCCACGGTGTTTGAGTTAAGTTGCAGTTCAGTACACTGCTGGAACAGTTCAGTTTCACAGTGCAAAGTGAACATCGCTAGCGTGTAGTTATAGAAGCAAATGCAGTGTAGAAAGAACAGTGTTTAAGTACAATACCAAAAGCAAAAATTATCACAACGAGCATTGTCGAGCTGGGTCGTTGTTCCGCGTGTATAGTAAAATGTATGGTCAAAAACTATTATCTCCAATATACAGGATATGTACAACGTGGAAAATGGGAATACAAGAGCAAGACAACTGGAACTGGTGCAAATGATGTATTTCACCATTGACAGTTTAAGAATTTTTGCCAAAAGTGATTTTGCCGTAAATTTCGTTATTATTCTCAACCGCCGCGGTGGAGTAGCCGAGCGGTCTAAAGCGTCTCGCTGCGGAGCGCGCGGTTGCTCGCCGTGGAGGTTCGAGTCCTCCCTCGGGCATGTGTGTGTGTGTTGTCCTTAGGTTAGTTTAGTTTAAGTAGTTTGTAAGCTACGGACTGATGACCACGCAGTTTGGTCCGTTAGAATTACAAACATTTCATTATTCTCAACCACTTTCAGATACAAGTACCGTATTTGTGCTTCTTGAAGAAAAAAGTCGCAGTGACGTGTTTTACGGCCCACTTTAGATTTGTAGTTTAATAAGTTTTTGCAAACATTTTGGAGTAAAATAATAAAAAATTAATTAATGTCTGAAACACTTTTAGGAAAAAAAAGTTTGTAGGTATTGGCGGGTTTTGAACCACTGATCTTCAGCGTCATATTCCGACGCATTGCCCACTACACTACGGCCAACACTTACAAAATTTCATTCTTTAATCTCATACTATTGTAGGCGTTATTAACTGATGCTAATATGGCATTAGTAGGTACTAGATTATCATTTATCGTACGATGAACGACATGTTTTTGTTAATTCTTCAGTGCGCCATTGCTTTGAAATGACAACATGTAAATTAAAATAAGATAATCATCAATCCCCAACGCAAGATGGCTTATGCCAGAGAGAGATTTGGGCGAGGAATGTCACGTGACATCTGCGAACGGCAGGTTTTCGTTAATTCAGTGGAGGGTGTCAAAACTCTGTTATCTTTCAAATATCTCTCAAACGATACGAGATATGGGAACAAAGCTGTAGAGAATCTTCTCCTCTACAAATTCGGTTATTCAATTTTCGTGTCAGATGAACGGTTAAGTCGTTATTTTTATTTAAATTTCGAGCTGTCAAAAGACGATCGCAAAGGCCCACTTCTAGTGTTACTACCGTAACCTAAAGTGGGGCAAATAAAATACAATTTCCGCAAGAGTATTGCATGACATACGCAAGCATAATAAAGTATTTCGGTTTTTCCGACGATGGCTAAGAGAGATACCGTGTAATTTTATGCATATCCATCTTTGTGAACACAATGATAAATGCGCCAGCCCGCAACGGTCGCTGGAGAGCGCTGCGGTGGCAAAGCAAATCACGTCTAGCAGCACGTTCCGTGGGAAGTAGCGGGTCGTTTAAGAGCGTGCTGTAGCCAGATATACAGCACGTCCGGAGTGCGCCACGGTAGGACAACACATCCCGTGAGAGGACGGCTTTAGGGATGGTACCGAGCCGGTGGCCAGAGCGCGAGTAGTGCCACAGACAAATATATACAGACGGGAAACCTCCATAAGGGCCCGGTCCAACGTTCAGGGGTGCGGGGAGGGAGGGTTTCCAGCAGTTCTGGAAGATGTCCCATGATGGCGCTGCGGTCAGAAGCAGCCCTTTAAACTGCCAGAACAGGCGGCAGGTAGCGGCCGTCCCCACCACCACTTCCCCTCAGTCGCCGGCACACCAGACACAGCCGTGGCCTCGTGCAGCACCTCCTATATAAGAAAGCCTGCGCACCTGTCTGTGACGTCACGCGGATAGTCTGAGGCCGTCCTGCGCGGCCGCGGCGCAGTCCGTCCGGTAAAAAGAACTGTAGTTTAAAAATCGTGACGTAGTTGCTTTGAACTCTGTGATAATATAAGGGACGACAATATTTCCTCTTCGAAATGCCTTATTGCTTTGTTTATTACTAATTTCTAAGTACGTATTTTAAATTGTTTCTAAACAAAATGATATATAATCATTTGCATGGTCATCTTCTGCAGCAGATATGTCAGTTATTGTTTTCATCAGTCTTTAACTTAGTCAAATCAAAAAATGTTTTTCGCCAGACGCGTTTTGCTTCTATTTACAAACAAATAAGAAACTTTTCTCAAGATTCATTTCCCATATATTAAAGCATCTCATTAAGTCGTGTACTCTTTCTTTGCATGTTTTCATTCGTTGTTGGCGCAGGCTGGAGTAGAAAAAGACATATTTGCCTACATCTACAATTGAAATTTTTGTGAAATTTAAAGTAGTGAAGGGCAAAATATTGTCAATACAACAACAGAAAAAACCGTTGATCTTGTGATGTTGCAGCTCCTGTATCTTTTGCGCTCGCTGCATTAGATTTGTGGTTTAATCCGCCTTACGCAAGACACCTTGTTTTGTTTTTTTATAACCAAACATGTTTCGGCACTTCGTACCACGTTCCGTGAGTTTTTGCTTTATTTTCTAGAATGCAAGTTACAGAATTTGGTTATACCGTGATTTGTCAGAGTTATTTGATTTGACAAGTTTGCTGGTTATATTACGCTTAATTTAGTACGTTACTTACATTATGTCATTCGCAATATTTGTATTTGCTTTAGTTGAATGACAGGTTTTTACAGCTCGTCATCTGCAAACAACAAGACAGTGCCAGGTCACAACAAAATGCGCACTAAATATCACATAACATTAAGAACACGCCACGAACAATCATACAGCAACACCGCACCTCGAATGTAAGTAGCCACAAAACGACGACAAAGATTTGTCTTAGCACTTAATTTCCATGTGCATGTACAATAGTTTCGTAAATAAAAACGCCTTGTTGCTTGCAGATGACAATCTGTAAAAACTTTTCAATCCTTAACTAAAGCAGATACAAATACTGCGAACGACATAATGTAATTAACGTAATAAATTGAGCCTATTATAACTAACAAGTTGTTAAATCAAATAACTCTGCCAAATCACTGTATAATCAAATTCTGTAACTTGCGTTCTAGAAAATAAAAGCAAAACCCATGGAAGATGGCACATGTTTGGGCATAAAAACAAAACAAGGTGTCTTGCATAAGGTGGATTAAACCACAAAACCAGAAAAAAACCTTGTTTCTAAATGGCGAAAAATCGTGATAGTCTGCTATGACGTTTCTTTTCAACTCCATCCTCTGCTAACAAACTAGAAAAAAACAGTGGGCTTCCAAACATTTAAAAAGGTGGAAAAGACGCCATTGATCAAAGAATATACTTTTTAAATAGAAGCGAAATACATTTTGTGGAAAATTTCAGTTCAGTTACAGTATAATGAAAGGGAAAAGAATAACAATTGGAAATAATGATATTGTTCTTCAGCTTGTATAGCGTTCACTACAAGAACCTCCAGTCAAACATTCCACTAGATCACAATGAGTATCTTCACTAGAGCCACAAAGTTATGGCATGCCTACTTCCAAATTTCTTCGAATTGGCTTTTGGCTGTAAGCTGACTGTTTTTCAGTAAGTATCTTAAATGTTATCAAGCGTCAAACTGTTGCTTAAGAATGAAAATCTTACTGCTGTGTGTCAAATAGTTATGAAGCGAGTGTGTTTTCTTTTCCTCATTGATCATATTCTCAAAGTAAAAAAAAAAAAAAAAAAAAAAAATATATATATATATATATATATATATATATATATATATATATATATATATATATATAATAAAAAAAATTGTAAGAGTAAATTTACAGTATCCTTATTTTAGCTGTAACATACTGTTTGGCATCCATGTAATATTAGGAGCAGACAATGTTCATTCACTGCCTTGCACATTTTACTCTATTGGTGCAAGAAATTGTCAATCTCTTACAAATCACAGTGACTGACAAGTTAGTTTTCACAATACTTTATAGCATCTACTAGTAAATGTGATTTCAGTCACAAGCAGAAATTAAATATAGCATTTCCCCCTACAATATTCAGCACCATATGTTGTCGATAGACTTATTGAATTCTTCATGTTATGAACTTTGTAACTCATGCTTTGACTGTAAAATTTACTTATAATTGAAGCAATGCTACAGGAAACTAATTTGCTATAAGAAAATGTTTAGACTTTTTGCTTTACCTGTCAACAGCACTCATATTCATCTAGAGTGTGATGTGTAAAACTGGACCCCCATCCCCCACCACCAGAACCACCACCCATACTCTTGGAAATCATTGTTATATAGTGTTCCCGTATGTCTACATTAGGTTGGTAAGTAGTGATTCAGTTGAGAGTTGTGGAGGCCAAAAAAATTTAAAGCCAAATACTGGTTGTCATAAGAGACTGACCTATAGCATTGCTTAACATTTACATTCACACCATAGCCAAACAATTTTCACCATGAAAAGTGATCAAGTATACTAAAAATAATAATAATAATAATAATAATAATAATAATAATAATAATAATAACAATGGAAGATCTAGATTGGAATATCAATATAACGGCAATAGAAAGATGCAACTCATCTAAGGATGATTGTTGAGCAGCAGATAGAAATACAGAAAACAAACAGATTCATACACTTTTGAATTTTCCATAGTGGCCCTCATCAGAGAAGATAAATTCATACAACAATCACTCAGTAACTCATTCACACATGACTGCCAAACATGGCAGTCCCAGCAATATCACCGAGTTCCTGTTCTGTATTTCTGACAATTGCTCGGTGACTGTCTTTAGACAACTGTGTCATTCTTTCTATCCTCATAACCGTGTAATGGAATCTGTGAGTGTAGCCTAACAGCATCTGGGTTTGCAAACTGCCAGCACAGAAAATTAGGGTTAACATAATGATTGTTAATCATCAAATACTTACCATAAATTTGTACCTCATTTGGGTGGCATGGATCAAAATATCCACTGAGATGTAAACACACACAATAGCTTACAAGAAAATCATTGGGCTAGAGCCTAGAATTGGTGAAAATGCTATAAACCCCCTGCTAATATGGCAGTCCCTTGGTAGTACAAAATGTAACATTAAAAAAATGGTAGTTGTGACAAGCCGATCCACATTAAGTTGGCAGGTAACAGTTTGGTTGTTAGTTGACAAAGCCAATGAGTGGAAAAGCAGAAAACCTGGTTGTGGTAAAGCATGTGTGTTATGCTAAATTCAATATTTGAAACTAAAACATTGTTATTAGCTACACAAGTGAACTGTTCTGCCTTCTTACCTTCCACATCACCTGCTGTAGACATTACCAACATACATGTCATGGTAAGAAAACATGCTGCCCTTCTTAGAATTTTACCCTGAATTGTTTTTTAAGAATGCAAGTTGTGAATGTTGGCAATTACTTTAATCCCTAGAGTGCAGACAATGTTGAAATATGATAATGGGCAAACTAAACAGGCTTTGGTAAGACTGAAGGACTCAATACCATGTGTTTGCTTTGACCCAACACATCATCAACATGGGACAGGAAATGCTTATTTCAATCACAACCAATTACAAATAATCAATGTTTCGGTTGCTTAGTGATTTTAATTCATGCACAGGGTTCAGTCAGGCTCGTTTCACTGATGGGTTTGTATTGTACTGTAATAGTGATTGACACATTCATAACAAAACAAAAGATAGGAAAATTTCCATTGCAAAGGATCAGTGTTTTTTAATGAAATCATTGGGTTCGGTAGGTTGGTGGAAGAATGAATACAGTGGGAATTTATGTCATATCCATTCCAAACAAACAATAAAAAAATGCCAAAAAATATTAAATACCTATCCAAATAGTAAACATGTCAATACTAACATGTATACATTCAAACTATTGAGATCCACACAAGAGCACTCTACCAAACACAGCACAACACACTGATGCCATGGTCAAAGCAAATTAGTGGTATCCTGTGCTTCAATTGACCCATGGTATTTATAAGTTTTTTATATAATTATTTTTTAATATAGTTAGGCACACTGAAATAACACATTAAGTTTTTACTACAGATTTATTGAGGAAAATTAACACAGCAACCTTATGAAAAGCAGATTTGTTTTATTTCATTAGTTTTAAAAAATCTGTCATATTTTACAGAGGTACACCAGTGTATCGTGAAACAGATCAACAGTTGTGGACATAGGGCTGAGGGATTACAGTGTGTGTGTGTGCGCAGTATTACTGTACACACATTTTTCAGTAACCAACATTAATATTTTACTATTGTGTACAATATTAGTGACTCGAGTAGAAGCCTAGACATTAGGCTACATACAACAGTGTGCGTGGTTTTATAATAAGGCATGTACATTTTTCTAATACATACAAACACTTTTCTTCTACAAACCAATGTAAGATGCATGCGGAACATTAAAAGGTATGTACAGATGAAAAATTACTGTTGTAAATTATGGTACCTACATTCAAGTGAAATAAATAGAGAAGTGTCACATATTAAGTTATACTTATAAGCAAGTTAAGGTGACCTGAAACTTGTATGAGGAATCATACTTAGTTTCTTTGTCCATGAATATCAACAGGACCATAAAAGACAGTGATTCTCTTTTGTGCATTTGTCAATATCTTATTAGTGTAAACAATTCCCATGAATTGTAGAGTAAGAGAAGAAACAAGAACCCTAAGTGGAATATTAAATAGAAAAATTAAGCTGAGAGTGTTTTCAGTTTTCTCTGGGTATTCTTGGAAATTTTGTTTCCATTAATCTTTTTACAGTAATTGTTCAAGAATATGTTGATACCAACCCAAACAATACTTTTAACTACTGACTGAGAAGAATGTCCATCGGGGCAAACATCATCAAATAATGCCAAGTCAGATTCTCTGATAGCAGCAAGAGAGACAGCACATGCAGTAGCCCGCTGATTGCTACAGGAAAGAAAATATCTTTCATGTTCTTTAAGTAGCTTAGTTACTGTAATGTAAGTGTAAACAATGATGTTCAAAACTGTGTCTGAAGGATATTTTAATCCTCCATTGTCAAGTCGCCGTATTAAACTGAAATTTTCTATTTCTGGCAACTCCTTATCAATAACAATTTCATGACGGCATGTATCACATTTTAACTTTTTAATGACTGCATGAGCGCAGTAACCTGCAATGAAAGCTAGACAAGGTACAATGTCTTTCACTGAAAGAACTTCATCATCATTTACACTTAGCTCTATTAATGAGGATTCAGTCTCCTCAACATCAGAAAACATAAAATTTGTAATACCGCCTACTGTAATGTTGCCATACTTAGGAGAGTTTAAGAGCAGAGGCATTACACTTTGGATTCGAAGCTTCTTTTCTGCTTCATAAACTTGTGTAACTGAAACATTATAATGTGATCCTGCCAGTTGGCGGTATTTCCCAAACCGCTGCTCAAGCACATCTGTTTGAAGCTTGGCTGTCAATAAGTAGTTCATACCTAACTCTTCAGTGCAATAACGGTGAATTTCAATTACAGCATATGTTGTGTGCCGAATGGCCAAAATGTCTCTCTGGTGAGAAATCCGCTTGACAGTCCTTTAGCTCTCCACACATCAAGCCAATCTATAAAATCTTGCAAAAATTGCATGGAAACACTGCCAGCAGTCAAAGGATCCATATATGGATTTTGTTTGTGTTTCCCTTTGAAGACTGACTTAACATTCATAACCTCAAACCATGCTGTAATTATTCTAATGTATTCAGCTGTTGTTGAACCATGTTGCAACAAACTGAATTTATCATTGGTTACCTCAAGGCCTTCTGCAGTATGTCTATTAAATATCTGTAAAACAAGAGTCATACTCTGTTTCTCTAATGAGGTGGGACAAAGGGATTTCAGAGTAAGTGTATGGCCATATTTCACAATAGAACTGGAATCTATGTCATAAAGCTCTTTTAATGCTTTAAAAGAAGCCACAGAGAATTTATTTTGTTCTGTATCCTCTGCGACTGGAAACTGTGGATAGTACATATCTCTGTCCTCATTTCTCTGATTCAGCCACACATTCCTTATACATTTCACAATATGAACTGGATCAATGACAAAAAAAAGTGGACGACTGGGATTGCAAGGATGTTTAAAAACAATATTAACCTCCTTGTCCAGAGAAAACATTGACATAGCTTTGCTATTAATTTTGTTATTGTCTGTAGCAACACAAAAAACCCTGTACCCAATACATTCAAGCCCATTTATAACAGATAACAGTACATCATAAAAAAGTTCAGCAGTAATGGTCTTGACTGGTAAGATGTGAACAACATCTTTGTAAAGTGACCTCACACTCTGCAGCATAAATACAAATGCAGATTTTGCAGCAAGTTCTGAATTATATGACATACCCAACACATTGCCCCCTTTATATTCCAAATATGGGTTTAAATGGATTTCATCAACATTTAAGACAACATGAATATCGTTGGCACTCAAATACTGAAATTTCTGTTTTGCATAAGATAGGAAGTTATTTCCCCCCAACTTTTCATGAGATGGACCTACATTAAATTTGCTGCAGATTCTACGGAGAGTACTAGGATGTGGCATTTTCATTAATGAACTGCTCCGTAAAAACTTGTAGGCATGCGAAGAAATGGAGAACAATAAACAACAAAATATCATGAATGATGAACTAAACTTATGATTACATTTTTTTACATTAATAAGCCTAAGCTGTTCTGAAATAAATTCTAATATTTCCTTTTCAGAATGTTCTACTTTGCCTTCCAACACTTTTAAACTCTCTGTCACCATCTGTACAATATCTTCGCTGCAACTTTCTGAGCTCCCAGTGTCCATGTCTGAGAACTCCTGCAATATACTTGAAAGTTCATGAATATTGTTTACAGTCTTTGGAAAAGACCTCTTCCCTAGATTATTAACTTGTAAATCTTTCTTAAACAGTGAAATGTTTAAATCTGTATCTATAACAATGGAGTGAGTAATCACAGGTGCTGGATTCCTTGTGATCTTCAAAAAATATACACACTCACTCTTCCTGTCAGCTACACTCCACTCACTGGGCAGTTCCACTTCCTTGACACATACTACTAACTCCTCTAAAGTAGTGAAGCAGAAAGTAGCATCATAGGCTTCTTTCGTTGATGAGCTATTCTGTAAGGCTGCTTCTAAGTGTTCATTCTCAATGCGCAACTTTTTCTCCTCTGGCCCTTCGCGCCTCCTTTCTTCTTTTGATAAGTAGGAAGGCAAATTTGGGAATACAGATGGAATAGCACCTGGCTTCAAATGAGGCTTCTGTAGGGGGGCACTTAATAATTGGCCTGTCTTTTCATCGTAAACGTTTGTCTCCCATTGTATGTCATGTTTATGAAAGTGGATGTGACACACCTGTAAATGAAAATGAACAAATAATGGGAGTTGTTTCCAGCAAGTTTTTAAACAAGGTTTATATTAATTTTATAGAGTTATCAGAACATTGCAAGGGATGCCCTATTTTGTAATGTCATTATGAGGACTGTGTAATTGCTCAGTCCATATAACGTTATAACAACACCAGAGAGAGAGAGAGAGAGAGAGAGAGAGAGAGAGAGAGAGAGAGAGAGAGAGAGAGAGGGGTAGTAGGGGGGGATAAGAAGTTGACAATAGTCACATATTTAAAGGAAATGTTCCACAATAGCTAGGGTATGGTGAATGGAAAAAAAACCACACATACACAAACACTTACACTAGTTAAACATATCTACATGATAGGCCTAGTTCAATATAAGCTGTGGTGGAGGAAAATAGCTAAAAGCACTTGAATTGTGTAGGTATAAAAACTTGTGTACTCTGAAAATATTCACATATGAATGCAGCCTATACAATGATTATTTAACAGAATATCTGAGAGGCCCTTTTGCATCTCTGTTTCAATGATTATTTCATAGTCAATAGTTTAGGCTAATTCATACTCAGAAAACAGTCTACATATGGTAAGAAAACTATATCATGTGGTCTATATTATCAGAACTACAGATTTTTGTACTGGATATTTTTAAAGAAAAACATGTAGGCCTATTTCTCGTTTCTAAGTCTAGAGGCTTCTTCACTATGGGTGTTAAGCTCTCATTACCAGTAACAAGGACTTTTGGCACCAGGTTGCTACACATTAGGGCCTACCTAAGTTTTTTTGTTTTTCAATAGGTAGCTTACAGTGTTGGTTTGAAGCTAAAATTCGAACTGAATACTACAGTCCATTTCGGAATAATTTGTACTCTGTTTAGGTATAGTAATCACACTTTAACATTAACCAATCTATATTATAAGCCATGCTGTAGTAGAAATATGGGTCTCATGGCAAGAGAATGCAAAGGTGCTTTAACGAACTTCAGTAAGCTTCTGCGTGTCGTTCAATTATCAAAACTACACAAATGTGTATAATACTGCTTGCGTCTGCAGAGTAACGAATTTCCATAAGGTAAGTAAGGTAACGGGTCGGGGGGGGGGGGGGGGGCGTAAGATATTGAAAAAGTAAACTACAGTAGGTATAGAAAAAGTAAACTACAGTTCTTAGTCGCTAAAATAGACACTTTTCGAAACGAACAAAAACGCAAACTTACTCTTGAGCTTGAAGAAGGAGTAAAGTTGTCCCTGTGAATACTTGTTATCCATTTATTCTTCAATATTTCATCATCCGGAAATTTGAAGACAGTAACTTTAGGGCCACCGTCATAATTGCCTCTACATCGCGGTACAGAGCAGCGAAATGGCATGTTTTGTAAGTAAGCAACAGGTAGCAGGTTGATTTCACACACAAAACTCGTCCGATGCACTGATTACGTAGTAAACGGAAACAATTCACACACAAAATACGCAGAAGCACGAACTAACTCAGTATAAACAGCTTGCTGCACTACAATGTTTACAAGCACAACTCAGACTGGTCCTATCGCCATGTTGTGACGTCACGCGTGACGTGCGCAGGCTTTCTTATATAGGAGGTGCTGCCTCGTGTCAGGCGGCACGAGCTCTCCCCTCAGCCTCCCCTCCACACTACCCTCTGATGTGCGGGAGGCACTCTAAGCCAGGGAGCCGCCTGACACCTGAAAGCATCTTGCGGAACTACGAGGGGAGCGTACGACAGTGGTTTAGGGGGAGGGAGGCTTCTCCTCTGTGTATGTTACCACAGACAAATATATACAGATGGGAAACCTCCGTAAGTGCCCGGTCACGCGCTAGGGGTGCAGGGCGGGGGTGCTGAAGCAGTTCCGTAAGATGCCCCATGATGGAGCTGCGGTCAGAAGCAACCCTTTAAAACTGGCCAGAGCAGGCGGCATGTAGCGGCTGACCCCACCACCACCTCCCCTCAAACGCCGGCACGCCTGACACAGCCGTGACCACATGGAAGAGGGTGCGAGCTCTCCCCTCAGCCTCCCCACTACGCTACCCTAAGAAGCGCCTCTCGTCTGGTCTACGGTACTAAGCAGGGGAGCCGCCTGACACCTACTAGCATCTTACGGAACTACGAGGGGAGCGCAGGACAGTGGTGTAGAGGTGGCTGCTTCTCTGTATATGTTACTCTGTGATGTTGCTCTGTGGTAGTGCCCGTCCACCGTGCGGCGACCTCCAGACGCCGCGGCGTGTGCCGGCACTTCCTCCACGACGCGGCCTCTCGCGGTGACCCCGGCCGGCCGGCTGTTCATCAGACGCTGCCCGGCGCATGATTTACCGGCAGGCGCCTGCGCGGCCAATTATTTACCGCCACTTTTACTGCCCGCGTCGCTCCGGAGCAGCGGCCGTCCCCGGCTGTAAATCCTGGCTGCAGAAGCGCCGCCGCACACCGGCGAGGGCGGCCTTATGGGCCGCAGACCCCAGGCCAGACGGACCACCGGCGCCGAGGCCCGCTCACCGCTGCCACTGCCAAGGCTGACGCACAGTGGCCCCGACTCACAAACATTACATTGTTATTTTATTCGAGTCCACAAGACAATACAGTTCAATGCAAATTTCTACACTGAAGAACCCAAGAGCCTGGTGTAAGAAAGCGAATGCAAACACAGATACATGTAAACTCAGAGAACGGCGCTGCGACCGGCAACGCCCATATACGACAAATGTTCAAATGTTTGTTAAGCTAATGGGACTTAACTAAGGGGTCATCAGTTCCTAAACTTACAAACTACTTATCAACTACTTACAAACTAGTTCGGCACAAATATCCATGCCCGAGGGGGGATTCGTACTCCCGACCGTAGTGGCCGTGCAGACCGTGACTGGAGCGCCTCAGTCCCCTCGGCCACCGCGGCCGGCTATATACGACAACAGCAAAACAGAACTACCTCTTTACTCACACGAAGTGATGCCTGCTATCTACAAAAGTTCTCAAATTGATTCAGTATTTCTTCATTTACAGAAGACTTTTGACACCGTACCTCACAAATGGCTTTTAACCAAATTGCGTGGTTACCGGATATGGCCGCAAATTTGCGACTGGATAGAGGATTTCCTGTCAGATAGGACACAGTTTGTAGTAATCGATGGTAAGGCATCGACTAAAACATAGGTGATATCGGCCGTTCCACAGGGTAGTGTTACTGGTCCTCTGCTGTTCCTTATTTACATAATCGATTTGGGAGAAAATCTAAGCAGCTGTCTTAGGTTGTTTGCAGATGACGCCATCATTTACCGTCTAGTAAAATCATTTGAAGATCAAAACCAACTGCAGAACGATCTAAATAAGATATCACAGTGATGTATAAATTGGCAATTGAATCTAAATAATGAGAAGTGTGAAGTCGTCCACATGAGTACGAAAAGAAATCAAAAGTGAAGGCCGTAAACTCCACTAAATGCCGCATTGCCGTTGCTAGTTCGTTGTCTTTATCATGCGTTATTTCGCTTCAAAGGTAGCAGAATCCTTAACTTTGTCTATTTCGTAATCAACAAATTTGATGTTAAGTTTGTCACTATTATCATTTATGTTACTTCCAATTAGTTTTGCCGTCTTCCGGTTTCATCTCATTCTATATTCTGCACTCATTAGACAATTCATTCCATTTAAAACTTCTAGTAACACTTCCTTACCTTCATAGAGAACAAGAATGTCCTCATCAAATTTATAATCGATACAATTCAAACCTGCATCATAGCTCACTCTTGAATATTTCATTTCTCATTACGTTTTCCTTATATTTATTTAGAAATAGCAATGATAATTCTATCTCTGTTTCAGACCTTTTATCCGACCACTTCGTTCTTGGTCTTTCAGTCTTATTTTTCCTTTTTGCTCATTTTTACATCTTTTACATCCAATGTCACACATAGAACCCAGACAATAGAACAATCGGTGCTTGGGAAATACCAGGAAGGTTTCCGACTATATCTTCACTATCCGGCAGCTCATTGAGAAAGTAGGTGAAAATGGTGAAGAACTACAATTTTTTTTTTAATTTAAAGAAGGGCTATGATTGCATACATCGTATAACTTTTTCAGCTGTTTAAGGGAGTTTGAGATGACAAAGGAACGCATCAATCGGATAAGGATCTCTCCGAGCGAGACACATACTAAGGTGAAAATAAAAAATCGCGTAACAGAGGGACTTGACATTGCAAGACGACTCAGACAATTTTGCCCTTGAAAAGATAGCTCGAGTGCTTTCAAAAGAACTGAGGTATTGAAATCTAAAGAGAGAGGCTGGCATACGTAGCTTATGCAGATGATTCATTAAAACTAGTGACGAGAACGCTAAAGAAGACCGCCCGCAAATCATAGAAAACTCGTAATGTGATGCAAATGAGTTGGAAATCGATCTTACCACAGCCTAGCACAACTGCTTCGCTCCGGATGTTTCGCCAGACAGTTCAAGATTCAACTGTACGAACCCCTGATCCAGCCTGTCGTTCTGTATGGCTGTGTATCCGAAAAAGGACTTCCACTAGCACCTCGTTCTTAAGAGAAAAGTTCTTCTGAAGATATTCGGTTCGGTTTTGGATGCAAACACAGGGGAATGGAGGGTCAAGCAGAACCAAGCGCCTTAGGAATTATACCTATTGCCCAATAGAACAGGAACCATATAAGCCAAAGAGATACAGTGGGCCTGTGATGTGGTTCGGACTGAAGATGAGAGATAGGCTGAGAAGCTCCTGTATTTCATTCGTACAGGAAAGAGACCCGGGGAGACCAAGGAAGCTTTGGAGGGATGGTCTTCATGAAAACCTGAAGCAAGCAGCAATAGATGTGGACAGCAGCAGGAATGGGTAGCACACGATGGAAAAGGATTTGTAGCAGCGTGCGATCCACTGAGCCTGATCACGTAGAAGAAGAACAAAAAGAATGCCCATTTTTCCCTGAAGCTTACTGCTATTTTTCTCAGAATTTCAAATGTCTTGCATCATTTTACATTCCCGATGCTTTCTCCCTACATCGACAAATCCTTTCTTCTACTGGTTGTTAGGCAGTTACACTACCCACTACGCCACTGGGACACTGTTATCGGGAAGATTTTACCGACTACCACGTCTCCCAGCAGCTGCAAATTTTCAACGTATCCACACATTAATGACAAATAACATCTGTCCATTATCACTCATTACTCGCTTCATTTAACGTAGCCGCTTCCGCATATGAATATGGCCCTGGAGTGTATCCGCAGTGAAGAAAGGTCAACATCCATGAAAATGAATCGTAAACGCAGTAAGAAACTCAATAAGGGACATTTATCGTACAGGAATGCAGAAGACTGGTACGCGTTTTGCTTCAGAATTAGGAAAGGTTTCAGAATATACGAGGGTTGGAACTTAAATAATGGCAACAATGCTTTGAAGACACTATGCAATGGAGTATGCTACTGTCGCTGATAGCACACATTGTTGATATACCTACCTGAACTCCGAGAAAATGGACTCGCGCGTCCCAGGCCACCGGCGTGCGCACAATCGAGGGAAACACAGTCACTTGTGAGTGAACGGTCTAACGTAACGGTGTCACTATGTTTTCGGTAGAGGAACAACGGAGCTGGCTCAAGATTGAATATGCCAGAGGTCGTACAGTGTCATGAGGGTATTCAAGGGGCGTGTGGGGAATCGACATTGCCGTACACAGCAGTGGCACGTTGGGTAAAACTCTTCAACGAATGTCAACAAAGTGTGGCAGACATTCATTGGGCATGTCGTTCTAGCGTCTCTGAAGGAGAAGTGCTTACTGTTGCCGTTGCCGCAGCAACAGTGTGGTGAAAGTTAAGGTGATTCTCACGTACATCTGTAATAGTTCCTCCACGGCAGACTGTCAATGCACAGTATTACTGCTCGTTTTTGGAGCATCACCTGCAACCAGCTTTGCGAAAGAAGTGGCAACACTTTCTGCGTAAGCCAACCGTCATTTTCCACGACAACGCGCGGGCGCATGCAGCGCAAATTGGGGCTGCTGTTCTGTCGATGAAACTGTGAAGTACTGTACCACCCACCTTACTCGCCATACTTAACTCCTTGGCACTTTGATTTGATTCCGTAGACGAAGGAACCACTTTGAGGCATTCGCTTAAGAACTGTTCCAGGGATTAAACATGCAGTAGTCCGCTCCATTCGCGTCGCCAACAGAACAGGCTCTGCTAACGGTATACTACGCCTTCCACACCGTTGGCAGTGGGTTGTACAAAAGGCTTCTGACGACTTTGAAGAACATGTAACGCCTTCGTATTCGGTTGTAAATAAATAGTTGTCATTATTTAAGTTCCAACCTTCGTAGTACGGAACTAGAAACTCCTGTGAGCAGAAACTCGCAGTGAGGTACTGGCGCAGAGAGTGCCGTCATTCTCCAGCCGCTGAGCACCTGTCTTCCTAGACGTCACAGGCTGTTGCAGACCCACCACATCCCACATCCCTCGCTGCCGCTTCCTGCACACCTGAACGTACAGTACCGGGTCACGCCTAGTAGGTCTGCGGCGGATTCCTGCGCGCGGCCATTGTTCGGTCGCGGTCGTAAAGCACGCGTGAGAGATGATTGGAATGCCCCCGGACAGGAGGAAATAGCCGCGGCCCCACAGGTGTCCCCGGCATTGTCTGCGGCCGGGCCGTGAAATACGCCGTTTGCAGAAAGAAGCCGCCTCCCCTGAATACATTACCGACTGCCAACAGCACTGCAACAGGTGTCCCTCGTGAGGTACGAGCTGCGTACACATTGCTGACACTAACGATGTTCCGCGGGCGACTTTGGAAACTTTCTAAACAGGCGTAGAAGAACCGCGCGTAACTCACGGGCTAGGTACCTCCCGCGGTGCTGCCACGACATCCGCCGATTTCAGAGTCCTCTTTATTCCGTCAAACGTGTTTGATGAATTGGCACATTGCCTTCTGTTGGATTCTTTTATAAGCGGAGAAGAGAATTTGTCAAAGAAGTAGTATATTTTAGCAGAAGATCAACTTTACGATGACTTAGAGACTTGAACCTTTCGTGACACGCTATGTGATCAAAAGGAACTGGACACCTTGACACCTTGGACACCTTGACTTAAAAGTTCGAGCCGCCATCCATCGATAATACGCGAATTCAGAATGGTATTGGCCTACCCTTAGCCTTGATGACAGCTTCCCCTCTCGCAGGCATACGTTCAAATAGGAGCTAGAAGGTTTCTTGCGGAATGGCAGCCCACATTTCACAAATTGCTGCACCGAGGAGAAATACCTATGAGGGTCGGTGAGGCCTGGGACTAAGTCGGCGTACCAAATCATACCAACGGTGTTCTAACGATCCAAGTCAGGACTCTGTGGAGGCCAGTCAGTTACAGGGATCTTATTGTCATATAAACGACTCCGCCACAAACCGTGCATTATGGACAGGTGGTCGATCGTGTTGAAACGTGCAATCACCATTGTAGAACTGCTCTTCAACAGCAGGACGCAAGAAGGTGCTTAAGAGATTAATGTAGGCCTGTGCTGTGATAGTGCCACGCAAAAGAACAAGGGGTATAACCCCTCTCAATGAAAAACACGACCACACGATAACACCACAATACTGCCCGTAGTTAAATCCTTGTGACTTTGACTTGATTCCGAACGTAAAGCAACTTCGTGGTGTTTGCTTCAGAACTGTTCCAGAGATTCGACAACAAGTAAACCGCTCCATTCACACCATCATCAGAGCAGGTTTTGCTGACGGTATACTACGAGTTCCACATCGTTGGCAACGGGTTCTATACAACGCTGGCGACTAGTTTGAAGGACTGTATCAGGTGTAACATAGTTGTATCGATTCTGAATAAATAGTTTCCACTATTTAAGTTCGAACCCTCGTGTATCCGCGGGTGTAAGATGTGCTGCACAACGCTGGTACATTTAGAACCAGCCTCAAACGAAACCTCCGCACTGGTAACTAATTGTTGTGTGAGAAGCCCAAAAGTAAATAAATAGGTAAAGAATTTCAGTAAGCGAATATAAAGATATGGGCTCTTTTAACTTTTTTTAAAGTTTTATGCCTAGGCTTTGCGTCTCAAAACGCGAAGGAGTAACAGGTCTGACAATTATTTACGACTAAAACTCGAAACAAAGACGTGATTAAGATGAATTACTCACAACACTCACAGGTTAACTTGATAGTGGCGTTAAGGCGAAGAGGCAAGCTTATTGTACAATAAATAAATTTATAAATACAAGGGAATGAAGATAATTTGCAATTCTGACTTCCTATTAGGGTGTATTTCGATGTTAAGTCATGCTGTAGGCCTTACTGATAAGAACTTTGGTTTAGCATTGTGGAGGGCCGAGACTTTGATCTCTGAAGGTGTCTGTGCAGATGTCAAGTGCAGTCTTTCATTTCTCTGTGCTGAAGCCGGTCCCCATCAGTTCATAGAAGTTTGGACGTATGACAGGCGGGACATGTGCAGTGCACGAGATTGGCGTGCACTCAGCGCTTGTGACGCCAACTCAGCAGCTACTTGATTGACGAGTGGTTCCACAGGACTGCGTGCTGTCCACTTCTCCATATCAGCATCCTGTTACACCTGCGGGCAGAAGACGACACATTGGTTGGTCCATGTACACCTTCATCGTTGCTCTACTAAAGGATGAAGTGCCTGCCAGAGGTTTCATCGTACCACCATTATACTATTTATCTACCATCGCACGCGGGAAGATAAGACAACTGAATCTCTTCCTTCAAACTTTAATCTCCTTTATTTTGTTTTGATAATTATTTCTCCCGAAGTAGGTGTGAGTCAATAAGAAATTTCAACATATTGTTGTTGTTGTTGTTGTTGTGGTCTTCAGTTCGCAGACTGGTTTGATGCAGCTCTCCACGCTACCCTGCCCTGTGCAAGCCTGAGAATACGAACGACAACCTACATCCTTTCGAATCTGCTTACTATATTCGTCTCTCGGTTTCCCTCTACGATTTTTACTCCACACACTTCCTTCTAACGCTAAGTTGATGCGACATTCGGGAGAGAAAGTAGGAGCTCCAAATTTCGTAAGTAGATCTCGCCCCAGTGAGAATCGCCGTTGTCGAATTGATAATCCTTCCAACTCATGTAGGATTTCTCTGGGACCACCTACCCTGTATCTCATTAAAACAAATGGAGATTTCCCTTCTTTGCAATCTTTCGATATCCTCAGTCAATTCCACCTCGCTTGAGTCGGTACTGCAAACCCATCCAACCTCTGCAGGCCTTCATCAGCACACACCGTGAGCTCTATTGCCTGATTTTAAGTGCTGGTCTAGTACAGAGATGCTACAGAGTTGCTCCGGGGCCCAGCCCACAGCGCGAAAAGCAAAGAACTGAACTTCCGAGTGCAGGCAGAAACGGTTTGGAATGGTTAAATCGGAGCGAGGTTGAAGGAGTTGATGAGTTTACTAGAAATAACTTGGAAATGTTGGTACCAGCAGTCGTTTTCCACACCACACGTGAGACCCCGTGCGCTGAGTTAGAATGAATATTTGATAGGGTAAGTGTACCAGTAATGGCACTGTCTAAGTAATCGGCACTTTAATTGTACATTTAAAACACGCATTTAATCGCTGCATTGATAAGTTTACCATCAATACAAATTTACGCCACTCCCATAAACCACAGGCATTGCCGAGGTGGGGTGGCTTGCGTGCCTCAACGATACAGATAGCCGTACCGTAGGTGCAACCACAGCGGAGGGGAATCTGTGGAGAGGCCAGACAAACGTGTGGTTCCTGAAGAGGGGCAGCAGCCTTTTCAGTAGTTACAGGGGCAACATCTGGATGATTGACTGAGCTGGCCTTGTAACATCAGCTAATGTGGCTTTGCCATACAGTTACTGCGAACGGCTGAAAACAAGGGAAACTGCAGTCGTTACTTTTCCCGAGGACACGCAGCTCTACTGTATGAATACACTATGCTGGCGTCTTCTTGGGTAACGTTTTCCAGAGGTAAAGTAGTCCCCCACTCGGATCTTTGGGCGGGGAATACTCAGGAGGATGTGATGACCTCGGAGAAAAAGCGGAAGAGGAAAAGAGAAGGGATGAATTTGTTGTGGGAGAAGAATAACAAAATGAAGTCCGCGAAGGGACTACCCGTGGATCAACAGAGGTTACAGTAGGGTGACCGAATTACCAAAATCAAAATACGGGACACATATGGCTATCCAAGCTTGCGAAATCAAATGTTGCCTTTCCTGCAGCTTCATCAACAAGAATGTTATCCCTCATAGCCTATACTTTATGATGACCGTAGTGTCGCTCATTAACGCAGACAAAAACACGCGAATTAATGTAAACACAGATTAGTAATAAACGAAGCCATTATTTCTCTCTTCCTACCCCACAATAGACTTAACGTCTCGTATTTCGTGCTTCTCATGTTTACATTTGCTTTTCTCGAAATCACTTCTTTTTTAATATTGTGTGTTGTGTAGAGAAAGTGCCAGTTTTGAATATACAAAAGTTAGGACAACACGAAAAGTATTTAATTCTCGAAATAAGCAGAGGAATTAGGGATTTTTAGGAGGGGAGAAACTACTTACACGGCAATCTCAGTAAGTAAGACATACCAAGTCAAAAGCTAATACGAAAATTAATTAAAATACTGTCACAATTAAAAGCCAAATAAATTGGGTTACCACTTAAAGAAATACTTCATTTCTTTATAGTTGTCACACGCAAACAAGTAGGAAAGACAATTATTACAAAGTTTACTTATTTCTCTGTCAATCATATTTTGTACAAGTCATCCAGGAGTTAGGTATTTTCACATCGATTTTTATAACAATCAACTGCTGAAGTATTCCGAAAATGAGTTATCGTTATAATTATTTACTTTGCACACTAAATATGTTGTTTTCGCGGTAGAGAACTCTCTTTCTACTGCAGCATTAGTGCCAGGTAGGGCTGGCACAAACCAAGAAATAAGCTGCAAATTTTAG